>OY728152.1:1743808505-1746308505 GCA_963277665.1 Viscum album
CTATTAAAATGGGAATACCATATCAAGAAATGACTCCTGAACTTGTGGTAAAAACACCTCGGGGAAATGTTGAGGCAAAAAGAATTTATAAAAAATCTTCCTATCCTTATCTGTGGAAAGAACCTACTTGAAAACCTTATTTTTTTACATCTAGTAGAGTTTGATGTTATCCTGGGTATGGATTGGCTCTCTATTTACCATGCTAAGATTGAATGTAGAGCTAAAGAAGTTTTTTTTCAGAAAGACTTTTAGTTTGTGTACAATAATGAACCCTTACTGTTGATAACGTATCAAGAGGCCGAGAAACTTGTAAAAGATGGAAATGAAGGTTACCTTGCACATATTGTTAAAAACAAGGGAACTTTTCATATTAATGATGTGCCAGTGGTAAATGAGTATCCTGATGTTTTTTCTGATGAGTTGCCTGGAATAATACCAGATCAGGAATTTGAGTTTACTGTTGACTTATTTCCTGATGCTAATCCAATTTCAAAACCCCCTTATCGAATGGATCAAATTGAACTTTTAGAGTTGAAGGAGAAATTGCAAGATTTATTAGAGAAAGGTTTCATTAGACCTAGCACATCACCATGGGGTGCTCCTGTTTTATTTGTTAAAAAGAAATATGGTTCTCTGAGACTTTGCATTGATTATAGAGCCTTGAATAACATCACTGTTAAGAAAAAATATCCTTTTCCTCATATCGATGATTTGTTTGATCAGCTCCAGGGAGCTCAGTATTTTTCAAAGATTGACTTGAGATCGGGGTACCATCAGCTGAAGGTAAATGAAGCAGACATTCCAAAGACTGCATTTGTACAAGATATGGCCATTATGAATTTATAGTAATGCCTTTTGGGCTAACCAATGCACCTGCTGTATTCATGGACTTAATGAATAGAATTTTCCATGAGTTCTTGGATAAGTTTGTGGTGGTTTTCATTGATGATATTTTGGTGTTTTCTAAAAGTAAAGAGGATCATGAAAGAAATTTAAGGGTTATTTTGAAAACCTTAAAAGAAAAGAAATTGTATGGGAAATTCAGCAAGTGTGAGTTTTGGTTGCAACAAATTTCATTCCTCGGTCACACTGTTTCTAAGATGGGATAACTGTTGATCCTGCAAAAACAAAGGTTGTTGAAGAATGGCCAAGACCCAGAAATGTAACTGATATTCGTAGCTTCCTTGATTTGGAAGGCTATTATCGAAGATTTGTTAGAAATTTTTCACGGTTATCTAGTCCAATGACTAAGCTAACTCGGAAGGGTGTTAAGTTTATTTGGACAAAATAATGTGATGATTTTTTTCAGGAACTGAAAAGAAGATTGGTGAATGCTCCAGTTTTGGCACTACCTTCCAGGAATGGGGAGTTTGTTATCTACAGTGATGATTCATTGAAAGGACTTGGTTGTGTCCTAATGCAGAATGATCAAGTAATTGCTTATGCTTCACGACAGTTGAAAACTCATGAGGTAAATTACCCTACACATGATTTGGAATTAGTTTTTGTAGTTTTCACTCTAAAAATTTAGAGGCATCATTTGTATGGAGTAAAGTGTGAAATATATACCGATCACAAAAGTTTAAAGTATATATTCACTCAGAAAGAATTGAACATGAGACAGAGGAGATGGCTATAATTAGTCAAGGATTATGATTGTACAATTCATTACCATCCGGGAAAAGCAAATAAAGTGGCTAATGATTTGAGTCGAAAAATTAATGCTTCATTAACAATGTTGTGTTTGGAACGTGATCCTTTGGTTAAGGATTTGATGAACTTTTTCATAGAAGTTGTTGGTGCAGGATGTCCTTCTATTTTGTTTCAGGTATCAGTTAATTCTTCTCTATCAGACAGAATCAAGTAAGCATAGAAGCAAGACAGTGAGTTGTAGAAAAAGGTAGAGCTGGTTCAGAAGGGTAAGTTTCCTGAATTCATCATTGATAATGATTGCGTTTTGATATTTGGAAGAGATTGTGTGTGCCTTGTGATTCACAGTTGAAGTGAGAGTTGTTATGTGAAGCTCATAGTTCTCCATTTTCAGTTCATCCTGGCAGTACTAAGATGTACAGAGATCTTCAGGAGTATTACTGGTGGGAGGGAATGAAAAGAGATATTGCTGATTTTACAGTGAAGTGTTTGAATTGTCAACAGGTTAAAGCAGAGCGGCAGTTACCGAAAGGGATGCTTCAGCCTTTACTAGTACCAGAATGGAAATGGGAGAATATATCCATGGACTTCGTTGTGGGATTGCTGAAGACACCTCGAGGTAATAATGCAATCTGGGTTATTGTTGATCGCTTGACTAAATATGCTCATTTCTTTGCTATACGAGACACTTTTTCCCTAGATCAACTTTCCCGTTTGTATCTTAAAGAGATAGTCAGGTTACATGTAGTTCCCCTCTCCATTGTATCTGACCGTGATCTCAGGTTCACTTCTAACTTTTGGAAAGGCCTTCAGAAGTCGTTGGGTACTGAATTAAATTTTAGTACAGCTTTTCATCCTCAATCAGATGGGCAGTCAGAACGAACAATTCAGACTTTGGAAGATATGCTACGTGCTTGTTCGATGGATTATTAGAGAAGTTGGGACCAACATCTTTCTTTGGTTGATTTTTCTTATAATAAAAATTTCATTCCAGTATATAGATGGCACATTTGAGGCGTTATATGGGAAGCAGTGTCGAACTCTAGCTTTCTGGATGAAGTGGGTGAAAGGAAGCTGATGGGACCAGAATTGGTAGAAGAGATGGCAGAAAAATTTCAGCAGATACAGAAACACATGAGAACAGCTCAGAGCAGGAAGAAGAGTTATGCAGACAATAGGAGAAGGATCTCTCTTTTGAGGTAGGTGATCATGTTTTTCTCAAAGTATCACCATGGAAAAGTGTGATGCGATTTGGTAAGAAATGAAAGCTGAGTCCAAGGTTCATTGGACCATATGAAATTCTGGAGAGAGTTGGATCAGTTGAATACCGAGTGGCTTTACCTCCGAGTTTATCTCAGGTACACAATGTTTTTCATGTTTCAATGTTAAGGAAGTAAATGCCAGATCCATCTCATGTTTTGAGTCCAGAGGTAGTTCAGCTGGAAGAGAACCTATCTTATGAGGAACAACCGGTACAGATTATTGACCACTAGGAGAAAGTGTTACGGAATAAGGTGATTCATTAGGTAAAGGTTTTTTGGAAAAACCACATGATGAAGAGGCAACATGGGAATCTGAAAATGCAATGAGGGATAAGTACCCCCACTTATTCGATAAGTAAATAAATTGCGGGGACGCAATTTTCTAAAGGGGGGAAGGATGTAACATCCCAAGTAAGTAATGAATAATAGATATTTTTATCTATGTCTACTAATGAATTATATAGTGTTTTAGAGGCTTAAAATGATAATAAATCCAATCTTAAGCATGGAATACACTAATATTTTTAAAAGATTGTTTTACTGCCTTTTTGATGGCAAACCATTTTTAAATCAAACTTTTGACAATTTTATAATCTCTATTTGTAAAAATAAACTTATTATTTATGATTGGGACATTGAAATTTACATTGGATAATTTTTTGGTATTTTTCTGACAATGTTCATTTTTTTTAATGAATAGTGAAAAATACTGCATTTTACATCAAAACTGCTTTTTCATCTAATTTAATTATATGGTTATATTATCTTTTGAATTGGTTTTAAAGTTAAATTAGAATATATTTTTACATTTAATCCAATAGTGGTCGTTGGAATTAATTTCACTATGAAATTGGACTTAAACTAGTGTCAATCTTTTGATACTTATTGTTTCATAAAAACATGTTATTTGCTCTGACAGCGGGAATTAATTATTAAATTAATTAATGAAACTTATATGTTTTGAATTTTGTAAAATATACATCATTTTTGAATTCGGAATATCAAATATAGCTTAGGTTGAAGTTTTGGTATTTTTCTGAAAAAACTTCAATTTTTGATGAATAGTGAATCCACTAAGTGGTACTTAAAAAACTGATTTTTCGTTTAAATGAAATTTTACCACCTCTGTGTTTTGAATTTCAAAAATCCGACATACATGGTTGTCATTAAGAAGAAAAATTTGGTTCAATGGGATTAAAATTTCTTTTTGGTGAATAGTAACTTTTAAGTTTTTAATCGCGATTAGAGGTAATTAGTGTAATTTAAGGTAAGAATAATGTTTTAATAATATGAAATGAACTTGACACATGTCCTACCCTTATTGGATGTGTCATGTCCGACCAAGACAATCCATGGGTAAACTTGGGGACCCCATGGATCCACTTTGGTAGGAAAATGACATTAATATCTTTTTATTTAATGTTAATGTAAAAATGTCACAAACATGTGTTATTTTACTAAAACAATTTTTACATGGGGTAATACAAGTCATATTTTTTACTATAAATAGTCATTGGAAAGATAAAAATATTTCCTACATCATAGTAGTTTTTTTATAATTTTTAGAGATTAAATAAATTAAATTATTTATGACATCATGATGATGCATCGATTACCTCATTATTTAACGATTTAAATAAAATTAAAAGATAATGTAAAATCTAAGACCTGCACTTGTCAAAAACCTATTGGTTGGGTATATTTCGAACCCTTATCACCTTATACTCGAATTATATCAATTTGGGACCTTTTAAATCCGAAACTCATTTTAAAATAAAGTAACATTTCTTTACTTTCCAAGAGTGTCCCTCCTCTCCTCTTATAAAAGGAGCCCACCTCTACCACCTTACCCACACTTCCAAAGCCTTTGTCTCGGCCAACCCCTGCCCATTTTGTCTCTCCACATCCCTCTCTAACACTTAGAAGCTTCACTTTGGGAAGAAATCTTCCCAAGGAAGCCTTTGAGCTCAAACCAAAGGGAGTTACCCGATTTTAAGGTAATGTCTTCACTTGAGTCCTTTTGTTTTATTTTGCTTCTCCAACCCCCTAAACTCTTTTTATTCATTTCTTTTGTAACAACTCCAGTATCTTCAATATACTAGGATGTTTTTATAAGAAGGATTCGAGCTACACTTATACACATCTACATCTAATGGTTAAAAAACATACTGTTTCCGTGGATGGTGAATTTCTGCCTCACGAAACGATGATTGTTCAATATTCTTCTAACACCTTCAAAGGTGGCCATTAGGATGTCACTATATTTATATATGATATATAATATGTTTATGTTTTCCTTAAGATTCTATATTTTTCATTTATGGCATACCTTTATGGCTTCCATTATGGGTATACGCGATATCTTCATTTAAGGAAGTGCGGACCTACTGCCCCCTCAAAGTGATTTGATTCGTGAATACCATATGTGGTACGTATAAAGGATATATTTAATGATATTATATATGATACCATACTGGAATTAAAATAATATTATGTATCATTATGTTTTAATTCCATTAAATATGAAATAGAAATGGAAGTAGCGTTCATGCGTACGTACGACTTACCATCTCTATGAACGATGCATTTCATTTCTTACCTCTAAATGTTATGTAATATTATAAATGCATGTATATACTGGATATATATGATATATATGATATATACATCATGAGTATAACTCTGTATATAATGGATACATGAACAACTTGTAATTATAAAGAGTTTATTTTTGACTCAAGTACCAATGATCGTTAAAACGACCGTTATTAACTTAAATAATAACATAGTGTTCATGACATGGTAATAAGTGATATAAAAGGAATAATGAACTTGAAAAAAGTTCTTAAGCACGTAGAAATTAACTCAAGTTTATTATTCAGGAGTTTAAAGAACGATCGAGTCATGTTGGACCCGAGGTAAGGGAACTTCTTAACCCAATTTTCGTTCTTTGGGTTAATCTCCTAATTTCAAATTATGTCATGATATTATTATGTCCTGTCTTGTATTTGTACTTTATTTATGTGTACTTATAGTGAATACACATAATAGATCTATTTTATTTTAGAAATGATCTTTGTATGGGACTTCGTCTCAATCTCCTTTCATTGAGGCATATTATGTTTTATACACAACTTTCTTTTATATGGTGTATAAACACCTTTGACTTTTACGTTTATCCAAAAGGAACCTTTTTACACTACGGAAAAAATGGGTTTTTGCGACGGGGATAAATCCCGTCGCAAATAGCCCCGTTAAAAACTTATTTGCGACGGGGGTATTTGCCCGTCGCAAATAAGCAGCCTTTTGCGACGGGATTGCTTTCCCCGTCGCAAAAGAACTGGCGCGACTGCACGCCAAATCGCGGGAAACATATTTGCAACGGGCAGTTATTGCCCGTCGCAAATAACCGGCGGCGGTAAAAGGTATTTGCGACGGGAATATTCCCCCGTCGCAAATAGTATGTCGGCAGGTGGTTATTTGCGACGGGACCCGTCACAAATAACTATTTAACCGTTGACCGTAATAAATGACGGCTAAGGTATTTGCGACGGGTACCGTTGCAAATAATATTAGTTGCGACGGGCTACCCGTCGCAAATGGACCCGTCGCAAATAATCTAACCTATAAATACCCTCATCCGTTTTTTTCAATTCATTCTCAAACTCCATCTTCTTCTTCTCTCAAAATTCTATTTTTAGAGTTCAGTGTTTCACAAGTTTAATTTTTTTCTCCGGAGTTGATATTGAAGTTTTCAAGAACGATCAGAGATCAACCTCAGATCAATTTTCAAGGTATTTATGTTCATTTTAATTTAATATTTATTTTAAATTTTTTATTAGTTTCAATTATTCTTAATTAGTTGTAATTTAATTATGTTTACATTGTTTTGTTACTTAATAAATTTAAATTATTAGTATTGTTCATAGTTAATAATAATTAGGAATAATTAGTAATAATTTTCAATAATTAAGAAAAAATATTAATAATTAGTAATAAATACCAATAATTAGGAATAATAACATTATTACATTATTAATATATTTTATTATTAATATTAAAATAATATAATTTTTTATATTATATACAATTCTCTTTTCATCTGTGTGTTTTCTGTCTTCACATGTATTATTTGTATGTGGAGACAGAAAAAACACAGATGAAAGGAGAATTGTATATAATATAGAAAATTGTATTATTTTAATATTAATAATAAAATATACTAATAATGTTATTATTCCTAATTATTGGTAATTATTCCTAATTATTGGTAATTATTCATATAATTACGAATAATTAGGAATAATTACCAATAATTAGCAATAATTAGGAATAATTGCCAATAATTAGCAATAATTAGGAATAATTAGTAATAATTAGTAATAATTACCAATAATTAGGAATAATTACCAATAATTAGGAATAATTACCAATAATTACCAATAATTACCGATAATTAGTAATAATTAGTAATAATTAAGAATAATTACCGATAATTAGTAATAATTAGTAATAATTACCGATAATTAGTAATAATTACCAATAATTAGTAATAATTACCAATAATTAGTAATAATTAACAATAATTAGTAATAATTACCAATAATTAGGAATAATTACCAATAATTAGGAATAATTACCAATAATTACCAATAATTACTGATAATTAGTAATAATTAGTAATAATTAGGAATAGTTACCGATAATTAATAATAATTAGTAATAATTACCAATAATTAGTAATAATTATGAATAATTAGTAATAATTACCAATAATTACCAATAATTAGAAATAATTACCAATAATTACCGATAATTAGTAATAATTAGTAATAATCAGTAATAATTACCAATAATTAGTAATAATTAGTAATAATTAGTAATAATTAGTAATAATTAGTAATAATTAGTAATAATTACCAATAATTAGTAATAATTACCAATAATTAGTAATAATTAGTAATAATTACCAATAATTAGTAATAATTAGTAATAATTACCAATAATTCGTAATAATTAGTAATAATTACCAATAATTATTAATAATTAGTAATAATTAATAATAATTACCAATAATTAGTAATAATTACCAATAATTACCGATAATTAGTAATAATTAGTAATAATTAGTAATAATTACCAATAATTAGTAATAATTAGTAATAATTAGTAATAATTAACAATAATTAGTAATAATTACCAATAATTAGTAATAATTAACAATAATTAGTAATAATTAACAATAATTAGTAATAATTACCAATAATTAGTAATAATTACCAATAATTAGTAATAATTAGTAATAATTAATAATAATTAATAATAATTACCAATAATTAGTAATAATTACCGATAATTACCAATAATTAGTAATAATTAGTAATAATTACCAATAATTACTAATAATTAGTAATAATTAGTAATAATTACCAATAATTAGTAATAATTAGTAATAATTAGTAATAATTAGTAATAATTACCAATAATTAGTAATAATTACCAATAATTAGTAATAATTAGTAATAAGTAGTAATAATTAGTAATAATTAACAATAATTAGTAATAATTACCAATAGTTAGGAATAATTACCAATAATTACCAATAATTACCAGTAAATAGTAATAATTACCAATAACTACCAATAATATTAGTAATAATTACCAATAATTAGTAATAATTAGTAATAATTACCAATAATTAGTAATAATTAGTAATAATTAATAACAATTACCAATAATTAGTATTAATTACCAATAATTAGTAATAATTACCAATAATTACCGATAATTAGTAATAATTAGTAATAATTAATAATAATTACCAATAATTAGTAATAATTAGTAATAATTAGTAATAATTAGTAATAATTACCAATAATTAGTAATAATTAACAATAATTAGTAATAATTACCAATAATTTGTAATAATTACCAATAATTAGTAATAATTAGTAATAATTAATAATAATTACCAATAATTAGCAATAATTACCGATAATTACCAATAATTAGTAATAATTAGTAATAATTACCAATAATTAGTAATAATTAGTAATAATTACTAATAATTAGTAATAATTACCAATAATTAGTAATAATTACCAATAATTAGTAATAATTAGTAATAATTAGTAATAATTATTAATAATTATTAATAATTAACAATAGTTAGTAATAATTATCAATAATTAGGAATAATTACCAACAATTACCAATAATTACCGGTAAATGGTAATAATTAGTAATATTTAGTAATAATTAGTAATATTTAGTAATAATTAGTAATAATTAGTAATAATTACCAATAATTAGTAATAATTACCAATAATTAGTAATAAATAACAATAATTAGTAATAATTACTAATAATTCGTAATAATTAGTAATAATTAGTAATAATTAGTAATAATTTCCAATAATTAGTAATAATTACCAATAATTAGTAATAATTATTCATTAGTAATAATTACCAATAATTAGTAATAATTAGTAATAATCAGTAATAATTAGTAATAATTAGTAATAATTAGTAATAATTAACAATAATTAGTAATAATTAACAATAATTAGTAATAATTAACAATAATTAGTAATAATTACCAATAATTAGTAATAATTACCAATAATTACCCATAATTACCTATAATTACCCATAATTACTGATAATTACCAATAATTAGAAATAATTACCAATAATTAGAAAGAATTACCAATAATTAGTAATAATTACTAATAATTACCGATAATTAGTAATAATTCCAATAATTACCAATAATTAGTAATAATTACCAATAATTAGTAATAATTACCAATAATTACCAATAATTACCGGTAAATAGTAATAATTAGTAATAATTAGTAATAATTAGTAATAATTAGGAATAATTACCAATAATTAGGAATAATTTACAATAATTAGTAATAATTAGTAATAATTACCAATAATTAGTAATAATTAGTAATAATTAGTAATAATTACCAATAATTAATAATAATTACCAATAATTAGTAATAATTACCAATAATTAGTAATAATTACCAAGAATTACCAATAATTACCGGTAAATAGTAATAATTAGTAATAATTAGTAATAATTAGTAATAATTAGGAATAATTGCCAATAATTAGGAATAATTAAAAATAATTAGTAATAATTACTAATAATTATTCATAATTAGTAATAATTAGTAATAATTACCAATAATTAGTAATAATTACCAATAATTAGTAATAATTACCAATAATATTAGTACTATGAAAATAATAAAAAAAATTATATAATATTAAAATTATCAATATTTGTAACAGGTTTTGCTTTATTCTCAACATATTCATTTCTTAAAGGGTCAATTTTTAGGTCTATCTCAATAAAAAGTTTGCGTCAGTTGTGTATGATGTAAACTCTATAATTATCCTAGCCTGAGTGTTTTTTCTAACAAATTATTCAAAACCAGTAATACTTTTATATTTTATAGAAAAATATGGAACAACGAGGTCATCAACAATCATTATTAGGTGACCGCGTATGGATAAATCAACGTAGAAATCCAAACGGTTCTGGTTTAAATCTAGTATATGTAGAGGGTGTGGAGGATTTTTTATCATTTACGGCATCAAATCCAGAATTTGTTTCAGAAGGAAAAATAAAATGCCCTTGCAGAAAATGTGCATTGAGAACGTTTGACACGTTTGAAAAAGTGGGGGAACATCTCTTCCGTTTTGGTTTTCAACCAGATTATGTTTTTTGGTATCAACACGGTGAACGCAGTTCCAGAGCGGGTGATACCAACTTGATTCCAGATCCATCCCGGTTTCAATATTTAGTACATGATGTTGTAGGTTCATCTGTTCAACATACAGAAACTCCAGCTGATATAGCTTCAAATCCTGAGTTGGCACCGTCTGAATTTTATGAGTTGTTGAGGTCTGCTGAGGATGCATTATATCCTGGCTGCAAGATGAGAAAATTAGAAGCAGTTGCAAAATTTATGGCTATCAAATCAGATAACGGAATGTCAAACACCTGTTTTGGCCATATATTTTCTTTGCTTAAAACACTGTTACCCGAAGGAAATGTTTTGCCTGCAAATTACTATGAGAGTAAGAGGCTGGTTCGAAATTTGGGACTTACTTGTCAGAAGATTCATGCATGTTCAAATGACTGCATTTTATATTCTGGGGAAAATGAGTCGTTGGATAGTTGTCCCATATGTGGGCAACTGAGATATAAAGAAGGACAACACGGAAATTCTGGTTTGATTCCTGTAAAACAGTTTAGATATTTTCCGCTTACATCCAGACTTCAGCGTTTATTCATGTCTAAGAATACAGCGAAAATGATGTCATGGCAGAAAGAGAATATTTCAACCGTTAAAAGCTTAAACCATCCAGCCGATGGTGATTCATGGAAACATTTTGATAGAGTGCATCCATCCTTTTCTTTAGAAGTTAGAAATGTTCGACTGGGCCTTTCCACTGATGGTTTCTGTCCGTTTGGATCTTATGGTAGTCAATATTCATGTTGGCCTATTTTTTTAACTCCGTACAATTTACCTCCATGGATGTTGATGAAGGAGCCATATATCTTTTTGACTTTACTAATTCCAGGACATCCGAAGAAAAATATTGATGTTTATTTGAAACCATTGATTGATGAATTAAGTTTATTGTGGAGTACTGGTGTCAGTACATATGATGTTGCAACGAAACAGAATTTCATACTGAGAACAGCATTGATGTGGACAATTAGTGACTTCCCGGCTTATGGGATGTTATCTGGCTGGAGTACACATGGTCAGAAATCATGTCCTTACTGTATGGGAGAGAAAAAAGCATTTATGCTCATTCATGGAAATAAACCTTGTTATTTTGACTATCATCGCAGATTTCTTCCAGCTGATCATCCTTTTCGCAGAAACAGATCTCATTTCAGAAAAGGAACAGTTGAAAGGGATGGACCTCCAAAAATGCTATCAGGTTCGGAGTTAAAATCAGTTGTAATTTCATTACCTCCCATCACTTTTGGTCCCACAATAAACCAACAGAAAATTTCTGGTTTTGGGAAAGAACACAATTGGATTAAACGTAGCATATTTTGGGATTTTCCGTATTGGTCTGATTTGTTAGTCCGAAACATGTTAGATGTCATGCATATTGAGAAGAATTGTTTTGATAATTTGGTTCATACAGTTTTGGATACGCCAGGAAAGAGCAAATACAATGTAAATGCACATTTAGATCTTGCCCAAATTTGCAGGCGTCCAGAATTGGAACTGTTTGAGAATGTCAGAACAGAAAGGTTACTGAAACCAAAAGCAGCTTATACACTGTCAAAAGAAAACCGTTTATTATTTTGTCAGTGGATTGCAGATTTGAGACTTCCAGATGGCTGTGCTTCCAATTTGGGTAGATGTGTAAAGAATGGTCATATTACTGGATTAAAAAGTCATGATTGTCATGTTATAATGGAAATACTTCTAACCATTGGATAAAGAGGTCTGTTGAATTCTGTGATTTGAGATTCCATAACAGACATGTCTCATTTTTTTTGGGAAATTTGTGCGGCTACAGCAGATTATGATGCTCTAGGAAAACTTGAAAAATATGTTGTTGTAATTATATGTAAACTGGAAAAAATATTTCCGTCGTCTTTCTTCGACTCAATAGAACATTTGATGTTACATTTGCCATATGAAGCCAAATGTGGAGGTCCAGTACAGTTTCGATGGATGTACCCATTTGAAAGATGCATGCAAAAATTGAAAAGAAAAGTACGTAACAAATCATCTATTGAAGGATCTATTGCAGAAGCTTATTTGCAAGAGGAAATATCTTTTTTCTGCTCCCATTATTTTGAATCTGAGTATCCTTCAAAACACAACCGAATGGGATGGAACGAGAGGAATATTGATGAAATCGACAATCAATTATCTGTTTTCAACCAGCCAGAGCTTGGTTTTGGTGGAGTTTATGAACGCTGGATTTCAGATGATGAACATCATAGAGCTCATACGTATGTTCTGCTCAACTGTGAAGAGATGACATCAGCTGTACTGTAATTGTTTATATCACTTATTCTATCATTTATGTTACAGTAAATAACTTTGGTTTTTATAGGTTGTATGATAATCATATCAAGAAACAAATTCCACAAATTACAGCAGCTGCTCTCGAAGAACGTCGACTGAAAAATTTCTCTCAGTGGTTTCAAAAACTGGTAACATAAATTCTTTATCTTTTAGAAACTCATTCAATGTATAGTTTACTATATTGATAATTATTTCACAAATTTTCAGGTGTCTCGACATGCTGATAAAATTGACAAACGACTATGTGTATTGAGTAACCCACCTTCCAAACTTGTTAAAACTTATAATGCATATGTGGTGAATGGATTTCGATTTCACACACATGCATATGGGGAATCGAAAAAAACAATGAACAGTGGAGTTAGCTTGAGAGGATCTCATCATCGAGAAAATGAAGTTTACTTTTATGGCATACTTGATGAAATCATTGAACTCTGTTATCTTGGACAACATTACATAACCATGTTCAAATGTCGGTGGTTGGATACAGAGAGAGGCGTGTGTGTTCATCCGACTCATGGAATCATCGATATTAAATGTAAAAGTGTTCTCGCAGTAAATGAACCATTCTTATTGGCTCAACAGGCACATCAAGTTTATTACGCAAAGTACTGTGCTACATCAAGAGACTTGACTGATTGGTGGAGTGTAATAAAAATCAAAATTCGAGACAATCAGTTTAGTCAAAGTGAATGTGTTTTCACTGATGTGCAAAGAATTGAAGTTTTTCAAGAGAGTACTCAAAATAAATCTTTTTTACAAAGAGACACGAGTATCGATGACGACACCCCACATTTAATATTCGGTGATGACGATGATGTTAATGATGTCACATATGAATTTGAAATGGTAAGAGATGAAGCAACTGTAACTCGAATGGATATCGATGATGTTGAGGATGAATATGAAGATGACATTGACATATATGAAGATGATGATGAAGATGAACACTAATAGAATTCCATGGTATTTATATACAATCATAATATGTATATATGTATATATAATAGTAATTATCAATTATTTTCTAACAACATTAACATTTTCTGTTTCAGATGGACGATGCCACATTTCGTGAGTTGGCGGATGCTGACCTGTCTTTCGATGCGGATGAGTTGCTGGCAGATGACCATCAGCCTGCAGGTGCTCCAGGGAGTACGCGGAGGGGGCGCGGTCTTGCGCGATTGATGATTCCTGACCCCGTCCCTGAGCGACGTCCACGTCTTGGGTTTGATCCACGCACACGGAGGTGTCATAACCTGTGTGATAACATGTGGATTTGACTAAGATTTCATTAATCTATTCACATAATAAATGTTTATTATTTTTACAGTTTTCCGCATATAGCAGTTGGACAGGGCAGCGCTATTTTGCGCAACTATTTTTCTCAGTCGTGGACCACATGGGAGCAGATTCCCATTGATGTGCAGCAGGCCATGTTCGGCCATTGGTTGGTACGTACGTAAATAAATAATTTTTATTTTGAAAATTATTTCATTTCTAACTTGATATTTTGATTTATTTGTAGGGTTTATGGTATCCGATCGAGGATACCATGCGTGACGTCATCCACGAGGCATGGGAGGTGGCCATGCGTGATCGCCTTCGTTAGTTTTTGCACAATTTAAGAAAAGTTTCCATGAAGAAAGCAGGAGTGTCAAATTTTGACGAGTCATGTAGAGCACACCGACCAGAGTACATTTCATCCCATGTATGGGATGGATTATGTGTGCACTGGTTGAGTGGTGCCTTTCAGAGGAGATCATCGGTGGGGAGGCAGAATCGGGGGAGACAGGAGGTGACTCATCGAGCTGGGAGTCGTTCTTTCAGTACTCATAGACAGCATCTGGTACGTACATTATTTATAAATATTTTATATAACTATAAATATTAATAGTTTATTTTTTATTCTTATAGGCTGTCGAGCACCCTGATATTACGGAGTACGACGTATATCGGAGGATGTATAGTGATCCTGCTACTGGGGAGATCAGAGGTGATGTCACGAACCAAATCTGGTCGCCGCCCAAACCGGTACCAAACCCAGCCCGTGACATGACCCGAAGGGTGTTCCCTATCCCCACGGGCTGGAACAAGTGCCCGGGTATCATTTATTTAGGTTTGGGAACGATTTACCAGAATATGAAGTCATAAACCATTAAAAACAATCAATAAATTGAATCTGAAAATTTATACCAAATGATGTTTAAACAAAAACCAGAACTGAATACATAGGTTTAGAGTCAATACAAAAGGTCCAAAGACACACTGGAACAGAAACAAAACATCCCCATGGACTCCACATGACAAGAGGTCATCACCCCCAAGTCGTCTCCACTACTCCGCCCCAAGGATGAGGACTAACACCCTGAACCGCCATCACCCTAAGCCTTTCCTTTACCTGGGTCAAAAAAAGGTCTACTTACACCCAAGGGGTGTAAGTAGGGTGTGAGCATAAGCCCAATAGGATACCACCCTATGATTCCAAGGTGCATGCAATACAAGGTGAAAAAGCAAGCAGTTTTAATATGAAATTAAAAGCGGTGAAAAATTCCACAAAATGAAACTTTAAATTGAAAAAAAATTTCAAGATAAAACTTTCAGAATGTTAACACATTTAAATAGGAATATTAGATACTATATTATAATTCCAAATACACCCAAAAACAAGGAAAATACCACAAATCCACTGAGCAACAAAACTGGGAACACCCCTAGGCACTAGATAGTCTCAGGCCCCATGTACCTCGTACCTCAGTGTAATGTAACCATAGTAAAATCCTTTCTCGTGCACGAGCCACTAGTAGGGAACATACCCATAACCTAGTGGTCCCCAATCATCATCCAAATAGTTTAGTTAGAGTTGTCGTTATCCAAATGCTAAGTGAAACAGGGACAAAACCCATCCGGTCCACTAGCCATACTAGTACAAATCCGCCCCACCTAGGTACCCGGGATTCCCCCTTTGTGCTCAAACAATTTCAGGAGTTAACACACATCCATTTTAATGTAAAACACCACTACTGGTCACATACACCAAATACAGTAGCTATATCATTTTATACCACTTAAAACACACAACAAACTCTTTGAATTTGAATAAATCAATTTCACAAAATCTCGTGTAGTTTTGCACACAAAACCCCTTAAGAAACCAACTTGTACACGATGTTCACAATTGTAAGTTACCAAAACAGTAAAGGCAGCCCAATAAATATCAATTAAAACAACAAATCAATTTTTGGGCATCCTCATGTTAAACAAGAAGTGTTATCTTTGTAAAACCTTCATTTTCACACAAAAGTGGAACCAAAACTTCACTTTCTTTACAAACACAATTAAAACCCATTATTTTCAGCAATTACCAAAGGGGATAAACATTATAAACAGTATTTTATGCCTTATTACAGATCAATAAAAACAAATAAGTATTTATAGGGCATCCCCAAATAAAAAAACAAAACACTTCTTTGGAAAACCCCTAATTTCGCACCAAATTGGCATTTTAAATTCAATTGCAATGGAAACATCATTAGAACCAATTTTTGCAGCAATAATAAAATTATATAAATCTGAAAATATGATAAATACAGCATGCTAATACACAAAGATTGCATCAACATTGGAATCACCTACCAAATCAAATGAACCCATTGAATCCTTTGTGCGAAAACACAAACGCACCACCGCCGCACCTCAAGAAGGGTAGATCAAACCTAAAATAGAAAATGGGTGCAAGAAAACCCAAGGTTAAACCTTAGGTTAGAACCCCTACCCATTGTTCATTGTTCACTTCAATAAAAAGGGAGTAAACCCTAAAAAAATAGAATGAAACCCTAATCAATTTGAAAGGAGAAAAGAAATGGACAAACTTACTTGAGAAATCTAGAATAAATCTCCCCAAAACACCAGTATCTGAAATTGAAAACGGCCAAAACTCAGGGATGTTCTCAAAAGAATTATTAGGTCATTTAGGAATTGGAATGGAGGGGAAAGAGTATGAATTGAGAGAGTTATGATTGAATGAACATACCTCATCAAATCTGCCCGATTTTAGAAACCCTAAGATGTTCGTCCCTAAATCGCGATCCTAAGAGCTCCAAAGAGGGGGGTAAAGAGGATGGGGGAGCGGCTAGGTGTAATGGACGCATATGAGGCTTGGAATCACCGAAGAAACGCAAATATTGAAAGAGATATTAAAGAATTAAAATTTATTTTTAATGTAGAAAACACTACTGGAAATTCGGGCTATAGCCACGGTTCTAAACCGTGGCTATAGGCCTTGAAACCGTGGCTATAGGCAATAGCCACGGTTCCTCGAACCGTGGCTAAGTTTGGCATGGCTATAGGCCTAGACCTATAGCCACGGTTCCCAACCGTGGCTTTAAATCTATAGCCACGGTTTCAACCGTGGCTTTAGACATATAGCCACGGTTCAAATCGTGGTTGTATACCTATAGCCACGGTTTCAACCGTGGCTATACTAAAGGCCGGACAGAATATATTGCCACGGTTTTAAACCGTGGCATTATGTCTATAGCCATGGTTAAAAACCGTGGCAATAAACCAATAGCCACGGTTTAAAACCGTGGCTATAGGGTGTCCAAATCCATAAAAAAAATACCCCCTGGACACCCCCCCTGCCCCCTGCCAGCACCCCCCCCCCCCCGCTTGTTCCCCTGCCAGCCCCCACCCCCTGCCAGCCCCCCCCCTGCTAGTCCCCCCCGCCAGCCCCACCCCCCTGCCCCCTACCCCTCCCGCCGGCCTGGACACCCCTCCCCCCTGCTAGTCCCCTCCCCCCCCCTGCGAGTCCCCCCCGCCAGCCCCCCCCCCCCCCCCCGCCCCCTACCAGTCCCCCCTGCCTGGACACCCCCCCCCCCCTGCCCCCTGCTAGTCCCCCCCCCACCCCTGCCCCCTGCTAGCCCCCCCCCCCCCTGCCCCCTTCTAGCCCCCCCTGCCAGCCCCCCCCCCTGTCCCCCAGCCCCCCCCCCCCCCCCCCGTCCCCCTGCCAGCCCCCCCCCCCTGCTTGTCCCCCTCCCAGCCCCCCCCCCCCAGCTTTTCCCCCTGCCAGCCCCCCCTGCCCCCTGCTAGTCCCCCCGCCAGCCCCCCCCCCCCTGCCAGCCCCCCCCCCTGCCCCCTGCTTGTCCCCCTGCCAGCCCCCCCCCCTGCTACTCCCCCCCGCCAGCCCCCCCCCCTGCCCCCTACCCCTCCCGCCGGCCTGGACACCCCTCCCCCCCCCTGCCCCCTGCTAGTCCCCTCCCCCTGCTAGCCCCCCCTGCTAGCCCCCCCCCCCCCCCCCCCCCCGCCCCCTGCCAGCCCCCCCCCCCCCCTGTCCCCCTGCCAGCCCCCCCCCCTACTAGTCCCCCCCGCCAGCCCCCCCCCTGCCCCCTACCAGTCCCCCCTGCCTAGACACCCCCTCTGCCCCCTGCTAGTCCCCTCCCACCCCCCTCCCCCTGCTAGCCCCCCCCATGCCCCCTGCTAGCCCCCCACCCTGCCAGCCCCCCCCCCCCCCTGTCCCCCTGCCAGCCCCCCCCCCTGCTTGTCCCCCTGCCAGCCCCCCCTGCTTGTCCCCCTGCCAGCCCCCCCCCCCCCCCCGCCCCCTGCTAGTCCCCCCGCCAGCCCCCCCCCCCCCCCTTGCCCCCTACCAGCCCCCCCTGCCTGGACACCCCTCCCCCCTGCTTGTCCCCCCTTGCCACCCCCCCTGCTAGTCCCCCCTGCCCCCTGCCCCCTACCAGTCCCCCCTGCCTGGACACCCCTCCCCCTGCTTGTCCCCCCTTGCCACCCCCCTGACACCCCCCCCCTGCTAGTCCCCCCTGCCCCCTGCTAGTCCCCCCCTGCCCCTGCTTGTCCCCCTGCCAGCCCCCCCCCCCCTGCCCCTGCCAGCCCCCCCCCCCCCCCCCCGCCCCCTGCTTGCCCCCTGCCAACCCCCCCTGCCCCCTACCAGTCCCCCCTGCCTGGACACCCCTCCCCCTGCTTGTCCCCCCTTGCCACCCCCCTGACACCCCCCCTGCTAGTCCCCCCCTGCCCCCTGCTAGTCCCCCCCCCCCTGCCACCCCCCTGCTTATCCCCCTGCCAGCCCCCCCCCCCTGCTTGTCCCCCTGCCAGCCCCCCCCCCCCTGCCCCTGCCAGCCCCCCCTGCCCCCTGCTTTCCCCCCTGCCAGCCCCCCCTGCCCCCTGCTTGTCCCCCTGCCAGCCCCCCCCCCCCCCCCCCGCCCCCTGCCAGCCCCCCCCCCCACCCTGCCCCCTGCTTGTCCCCCTGCCAGAGTTCTTCTTTATTGGTTCATTTCTTGAAGCATTCTTAATTGAGTTTGTAATGTTCATGTTATATAGCATCAACGAAATGGTATTTTGGTTAGATAACAGGGATACAGGCTGTTCATAATAGTTCATATTATCTACAGATTTAGCACCAACAAAAGTTAAATTAATAGAATGAAGAGTAGGTGTACCTGGTTCCTTTGAATCATCTATATTTTGCATCTTGATAGCGTCCAGATCTAATGGAAGGGGCCTCTGCCCGATGGGTTCAAAATGTGCATGCATTAGCGTGGGGTCTTGTACAGAGGTTGTGCTTCCTTTTGTATGTTTTATAGGTTCCAGTGTCAAGGTACCTTGTTTATCAATGTCAGTGTGTTTTGTTTGTGCCTTAGCCTAAAGAGACTTTAGACTAATATGAGGATTCCTACTTTTTATAGGACAACCAGTGGTATGAATGACGTTTAGATTAGTGGAGAGTTTTCTGGTTTTTATAGCAGTGCCAGTGGCCATCCAGAGTTTTAGAGTCATAGGTGTAGTGAGCAGAGGAAAAAGAACCTAAACCATTTGTCTGATTGTTTGACTCATTTATTATCTCTTGGTTTGGTGTGAAATTCAGTCAAAAGCAGACATTGAATTTCTATCACAACAGGCTGATCCGGTTCAGACGACATGTGCAGAGGATGAGGATGATCTGGTTCGGACAACATGTGAAGAGGATGAGGAAAAAGAAGAATTACCGAACAAATATTATGTGATAGATGTACAATAAAATATGTCAAACAATTCCAAACCAATGTTTTCAGTTGAATTGAGCCTTTGTACCACCTGCTATGCACGTTTTGTGGAAAGATGGATGAGAGGCAGCGCTGAGAGGAGATATAGTTTAGGAATGAGGAAATACGAAAAATTAGAGCTAACCATTCAATGTTTCTCTAAGGAGGAGTAACCGCCACAGGGTGTCATCCTGGAGCAGGGCCAAATCACGGCGTGACCGCGGCGTGACCGCGGCGTGACCGCAGCGTGACCGCGGCGTGACCGCGGCGTGACCGCAGCGTGACCACAACGTGTTCGCCCGGTCCAGCGACATCCACGGGGCAACATCTTCCACATAGTTTCAAATAGGATGATATGGGTATGTGTAGACTACCAGTCCCCTCCCCCATGTCTGGACACCCCCCCTGTCTGGACACCCCCCCCCTCTGTCTGGACACCCCCCCTGCCCCCTGCTTGTCCCCCTGCCAGCCCCCCCCCCCCTGCCCCTGCCAGCCCCCCCCCCCTGCCCCCTGCTTGCCCCCCTGCCAGCCCCCCCCCCCCCCACCCTGCCCCCTGCCAGCCCCCCCCCCCACCCTGCCCCCTGCCAGAGTTCTTCTTTATTGGTTCATTTCTTGAAGCATTATTAATTGAGTTTGTAATGTTCATGTTATATAGCATCAACGAAATGGTATTTTGGTTAGATAACAGGGATACAGGCTGTTCATAATAGTTCATATTATCTACAGATTTAGCACCAACAAAAGTTAAATTAATAGAATGAAGAGTAGGTGTACCTGGGTCCTTTGAATCATCTATATTCTGCATCTTGATAG
Source organism: Viscum album (assembly GCA_963277665.1). Lineage (NCBI taxonomy): Eukaryota > Viridiplantae > Streptophyta > Magnoliopsida > Santalales > Viscaceae > Viscum > Viscum album. The sequence goes on from OY728152.1 coordinate 1,743,829,350, forward strand.
CGTCCAGATCTAATGGAAGGGGCCTCTGCCCGATGGGTTCAAAATGTGCCTGCATTAGCGTGGGGTCTTGTACAGAGGTTGTGCTTCCTTTTGTATGTTTTATAGGTTACAGTGTCAAGGTACCTTGTTTATCAATGTTAGTGTGTTTTGTTTGTGCCTTAGCCTAAAGAGACTTTAGACTAATATGAGGATTCCTACTTTTTATAGGACAACCAGTGGTATGAATGACGTTTAGATTAGTGGAGAGTTTTCTGGTTTTTATAGTAGTGCCAGTGGCATCAAGAGTTTTAGAGTCATAGGTGTAGTGAGCAGAGGAAAAAGAACCTAAACCATTTGTCTAATTTTTTGACTCGTTTATTATCTCTTGGTTTGGTGTGAAATTCAGTCAAAAGCAGACATTGAATTTCTATCACAACAGGCTGATCCGGTTCAGACGACATGTGCAGAGGATGAGGATGATCTGGTTCGGACAATGTGTGAAGAGGATGAGGAAAAAGAATAATTACCAAACAAATATTATGTGATAGATGTACAATAAAATATGTCAAACAATTCCAAACCAATGTTTTCAGTTGAATTGAGCCTTTGTACCACCTGCTATGCACGTTTTGTGGAAAGAAGGATAAGAGGCAGCGCTGAGAGGAGATATAGTTTAGGAATGAGGAAATATGAAAAATTAGAGCTAACCATTCAATGTTTCTCTAAGGAGGAGTAACCGCCGCAGGGTGTCGTCCTGGAGCAGGGCCAAATCACGGCGTGACCGCGGCGTGACCGCGGCGTGACCGCGGCGTGACCGCGGCGTGACCGCGGCGTGACCGCGGCGTGACCACAACGTGTTGGCCCGGTCCAGTGACATCCGCGGGGCAACATCTTCCACTTAGTTTCAAATAGGATGATATCGGTATGTGTAGAATACCAGTCCCCTCCCCCATGTCTGTACACCCCCCTTGTCTGGACACCCCCCCTGTCTGGACACCCCCCCCCTGCCCCCTGCTTGTCCCCCCCTGCCCCCTGCCACCCACCTGCTTGTCCCCCTGCTTGTCCCCCTGCCAGCCCCCCCTGCCCCCTGCTAGTCCCCCCCTGCCCCCTGCTAGTCCCCCCCTGCCACCCCACTGCCAGCCCCCCCTGCCCCCTGCCTCCTACCCCCTGCCACCCCCCCTGCCAGCCCCCCCCCCTGCTTGTCCCCCTGCCAGCCCACCCCCCTGCCCCCTGCCAGTCCCCCCCTGCCCCCTGCCAGTCCCCCCCTGCCCCCTGCCACACCCCCTACTAGTCCTCCTGCCCCCTGCCAGCCCCCCCTGCTTGTCCCCCTGCCAGCCCACCCCCCTGCCCCCTGCCAGTCCCCCCCTTCCCCCTGCCACACCCCCTACTTGTCTTCTATTTCCTTTGAACTGTTGATCAGAATGATTTGCGTCGAGCGTTCAATGGTAGAGAGGAAACGTTTTACAGAATCATCAATATCGTGATGGGACGCGGGGTTTTTGGACTTCCAGGATGGAGGGGAGACCCCTCCTAATACTGTGATCAGGCTTTCAGTTATGGTGTCAATGATAGGAGTAAAGTGAGTCTGGATCGTGCAAAGTCTAATGAGAGCAGCCAGAAAGTGGTGGAGGTGCAGGGGGCCACGGGAGTGCCCTGGACACTGCCCACTCAGCCAATGGTTGCTACATTTTTTGAGAGGCTAAAAACAGACTTGAAGGTTGGGAGTTATTTAGAGTTTGAAGTGGTGGATGCAGGTGGTTTGAGTATGATTTCGACTGGGAATTTTTGTGGAACGGAAGCTGCTGATGCTGAGGGAGTTAGTTGGAGATGATGCCATGCAGGTGGGGGGGATGTCCGTGCATGTGGAGGTGGTTGGGAAAGAGGAGACTGATTGGACCTCACAAGAGATGATCTTGGTTGGACGACCTCTAAAATTAACCATGTCTAGGAGCATCATTACATACCTCACCCTATAGGTTACACATGACATATACTAATAGGGCTTCCACATTTTACTCTACCTGTTGTTACACCTATTCATGCTCGTTCTCAGCTAGACATTCCTCAAGGACAGCCCCTCCCCCTCTGCTGGACAGCCCCTCCCCCTGCCTGGACACCCCACCCCCTGCCTGGACAGCCCTCCCCCCCTGCCTGGACACCCCTCCCCCCTGCTGGACAGCCCCTCCCCCCCTGCTGGACAGCCCCTCCCCCCTACCTGGACACCCCTCCCCCCTGCTGGACAGCCCTCCCCCCTGCTGGACAGCCCTCCCCCCCCCTGCTGGACAGCCCTCCCCCCGTGCTGGACAGCCCTCCCCCCTGCCGGACAGCCCTCCCCCCCCCCAGCAGGACACCCCTCCCCCATGCCGGACACCCCGTCCCCCTGAATGTTTCTCTGAGGAGGAGTAACCGCCGCAGGGTGTCGTCCTGGAGCAGGGCCAAATCACGGCGTGACCACGACGTGACCGCGGCGTGACCGCGGCGTGACCGCGGCGTGACCGCAGCGTGACCGCAGCGTGACCCCAGCGTGACCGCAGCGTGACCACAACGTGTTGGCCCGGTCCAGCGACATCCGCGGGGCAACATCTTCCACTTAGTTTCAAATAGGATGATATGGATGGCATGAGAGGATGTTTTCTCAGAAGATTTAAAGAAATGAATGCTAATCTGTGATGACTAGAGGATTGGATGACCCCTGATATACCTAATTCAGTGAGGTTTGGAGATCTAGAAATGTGTAGGAATACTTAGAGGAATAAAATATGTCAGACAATTCCAAACCAATGTTTTCAGTTGAATTGAGCCTTTGTACCACCTGCTATGCACGTTTTGTGGAAAGATGGATGAGAGGCAGCGCTGAGAGGAGATATAGTTTAGGAATGAGGAAATACGAAAAATTATAGAGCTAACCATTCAATGTTTCTCTAAGGAGGAGTAACCGCCGCAGGGTGTCGTCCTGGAGCAGGGCCAAATCACGGCGTGACCGCGGCGTGACCACGGCGTGATGATATGGATGGCATGAGAGGATGTTTTCTCAGAAGATTTAAAGAAATGAATGATAATCTGTGATTAATAGAGGATTGGATGACCCCTGATATACCTAATTCGGTGAGGTTTGGAGATCTAGAAATGTGTAGGAATACCTAGAGGAATAAAATATGCCAGACAATTCCAAACCAATGTTTTTAGTTGAATTGAGCTTTTGTAACACCTGCTATGCACGTTTTGTGGAAAGATGGATGAGAGGCAGCGCTGAGAGGAGATATAGTTTAGGAATGAGGAAATACGAAAAATTATAGAGCTAACCATTCAATGTTTCTCTAAGGAGGAGTAACTACCGCAGGGTGTCGTCCTGGAGCAGGGCCAAATCATGGCGTGACCGCGGCGTGACCGCGGCGTGACAGCGGCGTGACCGCGGTGTGACCACAATGTGTTGGCCCGGTCCAGCGACATCCGCGGGGCAACATCTTCCACTTAGTTTCAAATAGGATGATATGGATGGCATGAGAGGATGTTTTCTTAGAAGATTTAAAGAAATGAATGATAATCTGTGAATTATATGTGGACATGTATATAATGAATGTGGACATGTATATAATGATTCTAGAAGAAGTAGTCTTAACTAACTAGATGAATGTATAGACTTTCTGATCCAATACGAAAGGAAACCACAGTTCTACATGAATTATATGTTTTTTCCATCATTCTCCAGAATGTAATAGGGACAAGGAGTGTTCTTTTTACAATATGAAGGGGAATGATGTCTCTAACTATGAAAGTTGGAACGGTAAGATGAATATTCCAATCTATGACTTGGGGAGAAAATACACTACTGTCCCTTATAATGTGGATAAGATAGGGGTTATATCAGTGTAGAAGGATACTGGGAAAACTACAGACTTAATCACTTCAACATCACCTTAGGATGGTCCTTCTAATGAAAAAAACATGGATTATTCTCAGTGTGTTGTATTTACTCTAGAGGGCCCACCCCCGGGAAAATCCTTGAATGAGGACAATGTACCCCTTCCTGATAGAGAGATAAACATTGGATAGAACATCCAGTTTGAGGGGCATGTATTTTGGGGGCACCTTTCCCTGATTAAATTTTTATTTTATGTTTGTAAAACTACATGGGAACAAAATAATATGTTAATATCACTCTAATCAAAACCAATAACTGAGAAGTGAAGTTCACATAGATGCCCATTACCAAGAATGGATGTTCCCCCTTGCTTGTCGGTTGCATGCCAACGTGCCCGCATTTGAACCAACACCAATAACCTCATCCTATGGTAGAAATGATTAATTAGATATATGCATCAATTTGTAACAATAAAGAATTTTTTTATCTAATTACAAACAAAGCATATAACTAATATATTAAAAACAAAAGAAATGAAGAACATAGAGTTCAAACAATCACACAAAATGCATGAATGATACCCACTAGTTACTATATTAACAACTTCAACACATATTCATGGATTTTAATGTAGATGCATGTTAACATTTGAAGTTCAAAAATGATTTTTAGTAAAACATTAAAATAAGCATACACACCAGAATTTCAATAAAAAAAGGTAGTAAAAAAGGAAGCAACAACCAACAGATTTAACAAGATGATTTCAGCATACAAAATTTATTAAAAGGCAACTTCCAACCATTTATTTCAACTAAAAAAAAGAAGTGAATTTTCAAGTTTAAGTAGAAAAATCACAGAATTTAAACTATTACTCCCATGGTGTAGATGCTCTATTCATTTGAGATCATTGGAAAAAATTTCCCTTCTTTTCTTGTTGAATAAATACCTTTGGTTTCCAAAATTTCATCTCCTATAAGTGTAAACATATACATTAATTTATAAAATTTAAAGTTCAAAACAGAACAAAACTAGAGTAAAAACTAAGGTAGATTGGTTCAAAGTTACTATGAAATATAACTTCTCTAGATCTATAAAAATCGTTGAATCTATACTTCAATAGGATGTGAAATTATGCTCACAGCTGCACCCCTCCACCCTCCCCCCTGCCCCCTCCCCCCTGCCCCCTGCCCCCTGCCCCCCTCCAACCTACCCCCCTGCCCCCCTAAAACGTGCCCCCTGCCCCCCTGCAACCTGCCCCCCTACCCCCCTCCAACCTGCCCCCTGCCCCCCTGCCCCCTTCCCCCCTCCAACCTGCCCCCCTGCCCCCCTGTAACTTTCCCCCTGCCCCCCTGCCCCCTACAACCTGCCTCCTGCCCCCCTGTAACCTGCCCCCTGCCCCCTGCCCCCCTCCAACCTACCCCCTGCCCCCCTCCAACCTGCCCCCCTGCCCCCTGCAACCTGCCCCCCTGAAACTACTTATTTTGTTATGCGAGGACATCTAAGGCATGGACGCACCATGCTGAAAGTTTTATGGAATTCTTCTACTTGTTGAATAATATTTATCTAGGAAAATTATTCTCATAGAGCATAATTTGATGTCTCGACAATTGTTGTTAGCTCGAAGGGATTGAGAATGACCCTCAAGCCTTTCCACAGGCCGACTTGGGTGCTCGGATCAGGGGTAATCCAATTTAGTTTGTGGAAAATGGTGTTTATAAATTATGTTTGGTAAAATTAAAACTTCGAGGGTGGAATGGATGTTCAAGTTTTAAAAGTTCCAAAATACCCTACTCTTCTTCCTCAACCCCCACATCTTCTTCTTACCCAACCCCATGTCCCAAAGCTTGACAGCACCCCTCACCATAGATGAACTAGTTTCTAATCCAAGTTCTATGAGCATACCGTAATTTGAGACCCTGGTGAGCTTCATTGCAAGGATGGAAATGGCCTAAAAAACACATCCTGTATAAAATTGATCTCCATCCTTCATCACTTTGGAGCAACGTGAACATTAACACTCTCAATTAGTTATCAAGAACAAATCATTAGAACATTGTTGCTCAAAAATATGAGTTCCATTGAAGGATATTAAATTACCAATGGTTTAATTATTACCAACTAAAAAAATCAGGAAACAATATAAATTCATCACCCACATCTAATAATTTTATTATTAAATGAATTTAGTTGTGGTACTCTACCTCAATAACATGCACTACTATGATATCTCTAACCTAGGGATTGTACCTATAACCAGTTTATTCACCTATATAAACTGATTTAATGTGAATCTAGTTGGATAGTGTAAGATCCTCTAGTGTCCAATGAATAAAGTACCTATTAAAAAATTGGATGAGGAGTTCCATATCGATTATTGATAACATTAAGCATTATCTTTTACAACTGTCAGTTTTGATTTCTTCCATTTTAGGAAAGACATTGTTCATTTATGGGACTTCCTTGGAATGATCCCTTGTAACCCATCTAACCCAAAAAAAAGAGGTAATAGAAAATTGTTTATAATATCATAGTCGGATGCTCCTCGATATATAGAATAGATACTCCCCTATAGATAAGAGTTTCCTCGCAATAGTTTTTACAGTGTAGAAGTTGTGATATTATATATAGAATCATGATACTCTCCTGAATGTTGATTTCCCAAATGAGGCTACCCTATTAGTGGATCATGTCAAAGAGTATTAGAAAACATATTTTGATGGTGATTTTCAAAGATCGACTGAAATAATGCTTAATAATTCCAATCTTAATTGAGTAGGCCAAGTGGTTGTCTTTATCACACCAACACAAGTCGTCCAATCATACTTTTTCCTATTTTTATAAGGTTTCACTGATGATGAGGCAAATTATTAGGCTCTCATTACTGGTCATAAGTTATTAGATGATATTTATTTCCCCCAAATGGATATGAAGGGAGAATCCAAGTCATCCCTCAAATATATTAATGGTGACCGCGGCGTGACCGCGGCGTGACCGCGGCATGACACCCCCCCCAAACCCCGGACACCCCTGCCAGTCCCCCCCAGACCCTGGACACCCCTCCCCCCTGGCTGGACAACCCCTCCCCCTGTTGGACACCCCTCCCCCTGCTGGACACCCCTGCCCCCTGCCCCCTGCCCCCTGCCCCCCTGCCCCCTGCCCCCTGCCCCCTGCCCCCTGCCCCCTGCCCCCTGCCCCCTGCCCCCTGTCTGGTTTAAGGAATCCACTATGAGAGAACCTCAAGGATATCACAAATGAATTCCTTCAAAATTAATGGAACTAACAGATGGGTGGAGGGGTCTCTCATAGTGGATTCCTTAAACCAAACAAGTTCTAAGAGATCATAAATCAATTCTTTGAAAATTGATGGAACTGATTGAGAGAGAGGGAGCGATTCTCTCATAGTGGATTCCTTGAACCAAAGAGGGTCTAAGATATCACAAATGATTTTCTTGAAAATTAACGGAACTGGAAGGGGGGGGAGAGAGTTAACAAAACACTGGGTAAATGAGAGGTCTTTTCACGTATCTCCGCACTTATTTCTTGAAGGTCGAAAAGAGTCCTCCCACAAGACGGGCACGAAACATACTCCTACCACAGTAGTAAAATTCCACACATCAAAATTATCAAAACTACATGATCAACCCAATCATCTTATTATCTAAAACCACATCACGTACCGTCTTTGTATTTCGCATCATGAAACCTTGCAGTAAGTTGAATGATGTATCCCTCACGAAATCAATGTCCTGGTCCAGCGCTTCAATTAGAATCTCGTCCCCGAGCCCATCCACAAGAAGTGACCCGGCATTAGTGCCAGCTTCGATCACCAACTCATCCCTGAAACCAAGCTACTTGACTCACACCCAATTGAAGAAACCCAGATGAGTTTCAGGTCATGGTATTGTTCTGTAATTACCTATGGATCCTGTTGGGGAATTGAAGATGATGTATTGCAGCGAAGTTCAGAGCATTGCCTTCCAAAAATTCAAAAACACCAGCATGAAAAGAGGGTATATGGTTATTGAAAACCAACTCATTACTTGCTTTACAAATAAATGATAACAAGCTAACAGAAGCAGACATCATAAGGGCACGAACCTGTTCACTGCACTGGAATCGGCAAATGGATAGAAGCAGTGCCTCAATTCCCTACAGGTCCAGACAGCAGCAGAAAACCATCTGTACATACTCCCATAGTCTGATTGTGAAGGTGCAATGCACGAAAAGATGAGATAGGGATTCATCCGCATGAAGGCAGAAAAAGAAAAATGGAGGAATGGAACGTGATAATAAAATTAGAGAAGATGCTTTACCTCAAATGGGTAGATTTGAATCTTCCCCCTGTAAACATTAGGAACCCAACATTTCAATTTGTAATGGCATAGGAAAACTGTAGAAACATTTGATTCATTTCGTCTCTCATTATGACACAAAGATGGGGAAACCTAAAAAATAGGTTGCAGTGAAACTGAAGTGATAAAAAATGGAATGATAAAGATACCGGCAATGAGGTCGTCGCGAGGAGGAGAGTTCGTCGGAGGAGGAGATTCCGTCGGGAGTAGGGGAGTTGCGGTCGTCCGGAGGAGGGGAGTCCGTCGGGGGAGGAGGGGAGTCCGTCGGGGGAGGAGGGGAGTCCGTCGGGGGAGGAGGGGAGTTCGTCGGGGTCGTCCGGAGGAGGGGAGTCCGTCAGGGGAGGCGCGGTCATCCGGGGAGGAGAGGTCATCGGGAGGAGGGGAGTCCGTCGGCGTCGGGGGAGGCGATGTCGTCCAGGGAGGGGGGAGGCGCGGTCGTCCGGGGAGGGGAGTGCGTCGGGGGAGGGGAGTGAGTCGGGGAGGGTTCCGTAGGAGTGAGTCCGGGGAGGGGGGAGGCGCAGCGAGGAGGCGTCGGGGAGGAGGGCGCGGCGGCGAGGAGGGCGCGGCGAGGAGGGCGCCGCGCGGAGGAGGTGTCGGCGTGGAGGCGTCGGGGAGGGGGAGGGCGCGGTGAGGAATCGCGAGGGGGAGGAGAAGAGCCCGATGGGTTTGGGAAAAAAAACGGAGCAGCTGGATATAGCCACGGATAGAATATTAACCGTGGCAGTATAAAAGATATAGCCACGGACCTATAAAACCGTGGCTATAGGTCCATGGCTATAGCTCAGATTTGTAGTAGTGAAATGGGCTTTCGGGCAGGCCCAATTCCCTAACTAAAAACTCATATCCACCAAGATTATGGATTTATAAAGGACCCAAATTTAAATGTGGGGTTAATATATCAGGGGAGAACAATTAGGAGTTTGAATGAGTCAAAAATATTAAAAATTGAAAAAGTTATAAATGAAACAAAATTTATTTTTAAATCTGGAATTGGGCTCGCAGTTTGGCCCAATTTATGAAAACTCACCTATTCTCAATAAAACCTTTGGAAACCACCAAAACAAATCATTAGTGGAAAATAAATTTAAAATAACCCTAAAATAGGTAACGTACGTGACAATTCTCCCCACCTTGAAAACTTTCCGCCCCGGAAAGTCACAGCAAGGTCAAAGCAACAACCAAACCCAACTGAGAAACCAATAGGTACACCCTTGCCAGGTTTCACCCCCAAAGGTCAAAACACCTCCAGTGATCAATGAAGGAAGGAATACTCTCACAAATCAAACTTACACCACTTTCCTAAAACCATCAAGAACATTCAGGATTTATCCCAAATAAAAACTCCTCAAACACAATCTGAACAATACTCAAGCAATTCACCCAAACGAACAACAACTTTGAACAAGGTTACACTTACCTTACTTTAACTAAACCATTGGGTGCTCTCCAGTCCCAATGTTTACTCAAGAATGATGTTGGTAGCTAGATAGATCTGAACGAGACTATCTACACCAAGCCAAGATCATGGAAAATCTAAGTTACTGGTACGGGGGGACACAAATACGCTCCCCGCCATAAGAGACAACCAATATTTTTTTTTGAGACATAATCAAGAGATTAACAGGGGGAGGCCTAAATGGACTCACCGGTACAAAGGATATACTTCCATCAGAAATTTACAAAAGAAATTATATAAGACTCATAGTGGGTCTCCCCACCATAAGAACCAACCATCTTAACCAACCAGCACTGGCCGGTAAAGAAAGACCCCGAAATTTAAAGAGTTGGGGTGACAACATGGTTAGTTTGCATGGTTTGGGAATCCATCCACTAATAGTTGGGATCCTTCTTTCTGCATGGTTTTATGGGGCATGGTCACTATTATCCAAGTGAAAACTGTGTTCACAAATAGTGTAGAAAAACTTCAAACCTTTATCTAAAGACTCAGTGGAAACCAAAAGGGGGATGGAATAAAATTTTGTGATGACATGGGTACAAGACCCTCCACCTATTTTCACCGAATGGGAACAATAGAAGAAATATGATGACACCATAGGTTTAAACTCTTCCTATCTTTCATACTGCGGATTGGACTTTGTACAAGGGTTTAAATGACACTGGAGTTTCCCCTGACTACGTGCCAGCTTCTCTCCAAGACCTATGGCTGGAGCTCAAATGATTGAAGCATCTTCGGCCTCGCAGTTAGGCTTTGGAAACCCCATGAACGATAATTCTTCTTTCAATGAAACCAACAACTACAACGCAATCCCAGATAAGTTTTCCAGACATAACACATTCCAAACTCACTTTAACCTATCCCGATATTTCACTGAAACAAGGGCTAAGAAGATACACACACATCACACCTTGTTTCTTTAGGTGAGAAACAATAGAAGTAAAGAACACCAACACTCACCTTTTTCTAAAATGGAAGACTTTGAAGTTTTTCCAAGGGAGACATTCTCACAACATAATAGGGACTCTCATAGGATTTCATGAAATTCACTTCTATGGTCAATCGAGCACATGACATCATAAGGCATCACCGAACATGACCATTGCGACTGATATAAACAATTCATGGAGAGGGACCTTATACAACATACCCAAACAACACACAATTCTAGAAAGTGGCCACAATATCCTATCGTGACCATATTTCCCACACCGGTGGTTTAACATGAATTAATGCTTCAAAGAAACTTTGAAGAACCCAAAGGTCCTCTTAGACATCATCGAGACACTCATCCACACTTATAACCAAAGAACACTTCCACCTTCGACGAATCATGAAACTTTAGAAACTAAGGTTTCTTTCAACCTTCCACAATAACTTTACCACTACAAGAGGATCCAAAAATCAACGAAATTAATGGTTGTAGACTCAATCAACAATGATCGATAAAATATTTCTTATATGGATCAACTGGAGGATTTTCCAATGGCGAAATAATATGGATTGCACTTCATCTGTGCATTAACCCTTAATGGGGGTATACCTTATCCAATGAGAGAACCCAAGGAACCAACTAAGCTGTTCCATTAGTCAAAACATGCCTCAAACCAGATCCAAATACATGAAGGGAACCACCGTAAAGGCATCCCAAAACATTTTTCAAAAGAGACCATTAATCGTCCCTACAACACAGCTCACCGACCAAACACAAACCCAAAACACAGTTCAAACAGGAGGGGTTCTTGGACTCAAAAAATCCCACAACATCAACATTATCAAAAACCCATAATAAAAACTATACCAAACTATTCATAAATAGATCATGTTTTTCTTTAAAACTATTTCTTTGAAAACAAACGGTTTTGCAGTAAGCGTATCCACCAATGGTACCCGATGGGCCTCACACATGCATGTTTTTGTGTCACACCGGGCACCCTCCTCATAACCATCCCAGCACTCATCCAGTCATGCCATCAACCATCCATCATCCCATATAACCCCATGCATGTGGTAACTCATGGAGATACCAAAGGGTAAAACAAAAATTCCTTCCACCTTTCAAAAACAAAATGCTCAACCAACCCAACCTTTTTCTCAAAACTGCTAACAATGAGATCAAAATACCAATTCACATCTTACATAACTCTTCATACAGACACAAACATTTAAAAAAAGAACTCACTTTCAATTTATTCACATCAATTTCAAAACATCTCATCCCATCAAAACACCCTTTAATCGTTTAGAAAACTATAGTGGAAACACTTTTGAAAACCAACTTCAATATGGTTTCGGCTTTCAAAAGAGGTGTAAGAATACTATTTTCCATTTCAAAACAATTCTGAAAATTCATTTCCACCATTTCATAAATCAAAACATTCCATATTTATTTGAAACTCATTTCACAAAAACTTTATAATTCTTAAAACCAAGTCAGTTTAAAACCAAAGTTCCAAGATTTCAAAACTAAGGAACACAAGACAATGCGAGAGGAAACTAGTTTCAGTGGGTGACATGGACATATGGTTGGCGGCCATATTCCAATCACTTCACTATCACAGAGAGTGTTATAGGGTATATCCCCAGCTCCACATGGCTTTCCAGGCCCTGCGAGCTTACGGAGACCATTAACCCAACTCTCTTTTCATTTCCCCTAACCATCATTAAAACAAGAAAACCAAAGGACTTAGATAAATCCTGACTTCCCTAGGAAACTTGAATCCTGTCATGATGTGTGGTGATCAGTCACACTACCCATAACTATAATACCAAGTCCCTACAATCCTAACTCCATGATATCCTGACTCTTCCCGAAATAACATGACCCAAATAGTTAACATGAACCTCCTCTGATACCATTTTGTCACGAACCAAATCTGGTCGCCGCCCAAACCGGTACCAAACCCAGCCCGTGACATGACCCGAAGGGCATTCCCTATCCCCACGGGCTGGCACAAGTGCCCGGGTATCATTTATTTAGGTTTGGGAACGATTTACCCGAATATGAAGTCATAAACCATTAAAAACAATCAATAAATTGAATCTGAAAATTTATACCAAATGATGTTTAAACAAAAACCAGAACTGAATACATAGGTTTAGAGTCAATACAAAAGGTCCAAAGACACACTGGAACAGAAAAAAACAGCCCCATGGACTCCACATGACAAGGGGTCATCACCCCCAAGTCGTCTCCACTACTCCGCTCCAAGGATGAGGACTAACACCCTGAACCGCCATCACCCTAAGCCTTTCCTTTACCTGGGTCAAAAAAAAGGTCTACTTACACCCAAGGGGTGTAAGTAGGGTGTGAGCCTAAGCCCAATAGGATACCACCATATGATTCCAAGGTGCATGCAATACAAGGTGAAAAAGCAAGCAATTTTAATATGCAATTAAAAGCGGTGAAAAATTCCACAAAATGAAACTTTAAATTGAAAAAAAAAATCAAGATAAAACTTTCAGAATGTTAACACATTTAAATAGGAATATTAGATACTGTATTATAATTCCAAATACACCCAAAAACAAGGCAAATACCACAAATCCACTGAGCAACAAAACTGGGAACACCCCTAGGCACTAGATAGTCTCAGGCCCCATGTACCTCGTACCTCAGTGTAATGTAACCATAGTAAAATCCTTTCTCGTGCACGAGCCACTAGTAGGGAACATACCCATAACCTAGTGGTCCCCAATCATCATCCACATAGTTTAGTTAGAGTTGTCTTTATCCAAATTCTAAGTGAAACAGGGACAAAATCCATCCGGTCCACTAGCCATACTAGTACAAATCCGCCCCACCTAGGTACCCGGGCTTCCCCCTTTGTGCTCAAACAATTTCAGGAGTTAACACACATCCATTTTAATGTAAAACACCACTACTGGTCACATACACCAAATACAGTAGCTATCTCATTTTATACCACTTAAAACACACAACAAACTCTTTGAATTTGAATAAATCAATTTCACAAAATCTCGTGTAGTTTTGCACACAAAACCCCTTAAGAAACCAACTTGTACACGATGTTCACAATTGTAAGTTACCAAAACAGTAAAGGCAGCCCAATAAATATCAATTAAAACAAAAAATCAATTTTTGGGCATCCTCATGTTAAACAAGAAGTGTTATCTTTGTAAAACCTTCATTTTCACACAAAAGTGGAACCAAAACTTCACTTTCTTTACAAACACAATTAAAACCCATTATTTTCAGCAATTACCAAAGGGGATAAACATTATAAACAGTATTTTATGCCTTATTACAGATCAATAAAAACAACTAAGTATTTATAGGGCATCCCCAAATAAACAAACAAAACACTTCTTTGGAAAACCCTCAATTTCGCACCAAATTGGCATTTTAAATTCAATTGAAATGGAAACATCATTAGAACCAATTTTTGCAGCAATAATAAAATTATATAAATCTGAAAATATGATAAATACAGTATGCTAATACACAAATATTGCATCAACATTGGAATCACCTACCAAATCAAATGAACCCATTGAATCCTTTGTGCGAAAACACAAACGCACCACCGCCGCACCTCAAGAAGGGTAGATCAAACCTAAAATAGAAAATTGGTGCAAGAAAACCCAAGGTTAAACCTTAGGTTCGAACCCCTACCCACTGTTCATTGTTCAATTCAATAAAAAGGGAGGAAACCCTAAAAATATAGAATGAAACCCTAATAAATTTGAAAGGAGAAAAGAAATGGACAAACTTACTTGAGAAATCTAGAATGAATCTCCCCAAAACACCAGTATCTGAAATTGAAAACGGCCAAAACTCAGGGGATGTTCTCACAAGAATTATTAGGTCATTTAGGAATTAGAATGGAGGGGAAAGAGTATGAATTGAGAGAGTTATGATTGAATGAACATACCTCATCAAATCTGCCCGATTTTAGAAACCCTAAGATGTTCGTCCCTATATCGCGATCCTAAGAGCTCCAAAGAGGGGGGTAAAGAGGCTGGGGGAGCGGCTAGGTGTAATGGACGCATATGAGGCTTGGAATCACCGAAAAAAAGCAAATATTGAAAGAGATATTAAAGAATTAAAATTTATTTTTAATGCAGAAAATGGGCTTTCGGGCAGGCCCAATTCCCTAACTAAAAACCCATATCCACCAAGATTATGGATTTATAAAGGACCCAAATTTAAATGTGGGGTTAATATATCAGTGGAGAACAATTAGGAGTTTGAATGAGTCAAAAATATTAAAAATTGAAAAAGTTATAAATGAAACAAAATTTATTTTTAAATCTGGAATTGGGCTCGCAGTTTGGCTCAATTTATGAAAACTCACGTATTCTCAATAAAACCTTTGGAAACCACCAAAACAAATCATGAGTGGAAAATAAATTTAAAATAACCCTAAAATAGGTAACGTACGTGACAGGTGATCGTCAGCATCACATCATGGTCAGTATTATTTGTTTTCAAGTTTAAAAATTAACTGCATATAATATATTCACAATTTTAATTTTAAATTGCAACTACAGGAGTCATATGAGGCCGCAGCATCACAGGCCCGGCCTGAGAGTCAGGCCGAGTCATCAGATCAGACCACTGGTCGTCAGTTTGATGAGGCGGTATGGATGCAGGCCACCCAGTATGCCTTCGAGAAGGGCCGGGTAGTTGGTATCAGCTCTCGACTGACTCCCGGAGATTATTATGGCAGTGCTGCGATGTCGGCGTCCAGCTCGAGAGGAGCTCGTGCATCTTCTTCTGCTACACAGTATGAGGATCAGTTGCGATCTCAGACTGCACTGATAGAGAGTCTCCAACAGGAGCAGGAGCAGATGCGTCAGCAGCATGACGAGGAGCGTCGACGCCAGCAGCAGTTGTACGAGGAGCAGACGAGTCGGTGGCAGCAGCAGCATTAGGAGCAGATAGAGTACATGTGTCGACTCACTCATGCTTTAGGGATGGAGTTTCCTCCACCACCATCTGCAGATCCCCCCCCCCTCCTTCAGATTAGAGTTTGTTTTTATGTTATAAAATTTGTGAAATCAAAATATGATTTTTTTTTCTATTCGTAGTTTCTGTCTCATTATAAAATATTAATAATATTATATTTTGAAATAACAATATTAATATGAATAATAATATTATTTATATTTTATAATATTAAATTTTATATATATATTAAAATTTTATAATTTTATAATTTAATTATATTTTTTGTAATACTTGAATTATTTTAATATTTGAATGTAAAATAATTCTATTATTTTTATATTAATTAAAATAACTTATTAATATTTTTTTATTTATGAATTATAATTCTAATATTATTATATTAATTAAATCATTTATTAATATTCTATTATTTTTTATTTTTGAATTATAATTCTATTATTATTATATTAATTTAAATAATTTATTAATAATTTATTATTTTTATTTGTGAATTATAATTCTATTATTATATTAATTAAAATCATTTATTAATATTTTATTATTTTTTATTTTTGAATTATAATTGGATTATTATTATATTAATTAAAATAATTTATTAATAATTTATTTTTTTTATTTTTTTTAAAGTATTTGCGACGGGATACTATGCCCGTCGCAAATAGTATTATTATTATATGCATTAAAATAATTTATTAATAGTTTTTTTTTTAAATGGTTTTTGCGACGGCTCCCGTCGCAAAAACTATTTGCAGCGGGCCCGTCGCAACAGGTATTTGCGACGGGGCCCATCACCATTACTATTTGAAAAGTTTTTTACAAATATACGGAGTACTATTTGCGACGGGGAGAATCCCCGTCGCAAAAAAAGGCTTTAGCGACGGGCCCGTCACAAATAATTGTTGTTGCGACACCGTTTTCAGCAACGGGTCATTTGCGACGGGCCCCCGTCGCAACAGGCCATTTGCGACGGGATCCCGTCGCAAATGACCCGTCGCGAATACCTGTTTTTCTAGTAGTGTTATACGAAGTGTTTTACTAAATGACAAAAGGGAATGTTTTTGTCGTACGTATGCGGCGACAATGACTTCTCCGCCGCCGTGACCATTATTTGAGTTTCGGCTTCCTCTACAAGCCATACATTTTTTAAAAAAAGAAAAATAAATACCCTGTTTTACTTTTTCTTTTATTTTGGTATTGAAAATGGTTTTCATAATGTTTTTATTATATCAATGTGTTGTATTGATATCTTGTGATTGAAATGTGGAAATTTTATGTTTCTTTTATGAATGTTTTATGTGATACGATTATGTTATAGTTCTTCGGCATTGTTATGAAGATGGGTGGTTCCGTGATAAACTAAGGGCGGGTGAGCCCGATATAGCTCTCCAATGCATTGGGTAACGCAAAGGAGTTAAACGTTAAGGTTTCTCCGAAGAGATTTAGGGAATATACTGTGATGGGTATTCCAAACCTAACCAAGAGGGTTACTCCCTACGTAAGAATGCTATGAATGCCTAAAGTTACCTTTAGGTCTTATGATTTCTATGTTTTATTCATGATTTGATGAGGTATGTTAAAGTGCTTATGTTTTATGAGTAGAGTATGATTTCATTGATTCTTATGTATACATGTACTCATGTTTCCTTTCAATATTTTTATATCCCTTACTGAGCTTTTTATGCTCATCCCATGTTTTTGAAATGATTTTCACAGGTCAAGGGAAAGGTACATGATATGATGATAGTGTCAAGGAAGTGTCAAGAAAGAATCCGTGTTTTATTTTAAATAAGTTTCTGTTGATGGGGAAAAACGAATACTATCTTTTATGTAACCACTTTGATTAAATGTGGAATGTAATGCATGTTTTATGATCTAATTCTCTAAAACTCTAAACCTGAAAAGATCCTCAATGTGTAATCTTGTAATAACTCAAGATTAAGTAAGGTTTAAGGTCGGGGCCTTATAATTATATAATTATTAAATAATTTAGAAATAATTAGATTTAATTAAAATAATCATCAAATAATTAGGAAATAATTAGATTTAATTGATTAGAAATAATTGGAAACAATTAGAAATAATTAGGAAACAATTAAAAATAATCAGGAAATAATTAAAAATAATTAGGAAAAAATTAAAAATAATTAGGAAACAATAAAAAATAATTAGGAAACAATTAAAAATAATTAGGAAGCAATTAAAAATAATTAGGAAATAATTAAAAATAATTAGGAAACAATTAAAAATAAAATGATTAGGAAAAATTTAAAAAATAATAATTAGAAAACAACTAAAAATAAAATAATTAGGAAACAATTAAAAATAAAATAATTAGGAAACAATTAAAATAATTGGAAACAATTAAAATAATTAGGAAACAATTAAAATAATTAGGAAACAATTAAAATAATTAGGAAACAATTAAAATAATTAGGAAACAATTAAAATAATTAGGAAATAATTAAAATAATTAGGAAACAATTAAAATAATTAGGAAACAATTAAAATAATTATTAAACAAATAAAATAATTAGGAAATAAATAAAATAATTAGGAAACAAATAAAATAATTAAGAAACAAATAAAATAATTATGAAACAAATAAAATAATTAGGAAATAATTAAAATAATTAGGAAACAATTAAAATAATTAGGAAACAATTAAAATAATTAGGAAACAAATAAAATAATTATGAAACAATTAAAATAATTAGGAAAAAAATTCAAAATAAAATAATTAGGAAAATTAGCAAGCATGATTGACCGCTCATCTACCTCAATTTTCTTTTCATTTATGTGTTGAGGCTTGACAGGAAACTTCAGCCTCCACATGTAATATTTGCTTTTACTGTTAAAATTATCAACCTCCTTTCCAGCATAGAGGTGATGAGGTTTATAATTTTGATAGTAAAAGCAAATATTACATGTGGAGGTAGAAGTTTCCTGTCAACCTCAACACACAAATGAAAAGAAAATTGAGGTAGATGAGTGGTCAATCAAGTTTGTTTTTCTATTCAATGATTCTATTAACCACCCGACTTATATGCATATCTTTTCATTACTAATTAGTAACATAATTAGTAATATAATTAGTAACATAAATAGTAACATAATATAAAATATTATATTACTCTAATATTAATAATTAAATAATACTAATAATATAATTATTTTATTATTATATGTTTAATATTTATAAAAAAATATTAATATTATTAAAATTATAAAAAGTTTATAAAATATTACAATTATCAATATTTTCAACAAGTTTTGCTCTATTATTAACATGTTCAAATCTTAAAGGGTCACCAATTTTCAGGTCATGCCCAATAAAAAGTTTGCGTCAACCGTGTCTATTGTAAACTCTATAATTATTCTTGCTTGGTTGATCACCTCGCAAGTAGCGTTGCAATAGGACAACCCAAGTCATGTCTTTCTCATCTATAAGAATCATATCACATGACTTTTTATATATATCATTCTTTCTTGAAAAATTAAGGGAAATATACTGAAGTTCTCTTAATTTTTCAATGAAGAATGATCTATGTAAAGGGTCATGCGAAATGATTCTTAAAGACGAGGACGATATTACTTGTGTCGTCCTATTGCAACACTACTTGCGAGGTGATCAACCATGTAAGGACAATTATAGCGTTTACATTGGACATGGCTGATGCAAACATTTTATTAGGCATGACCTGAAAATTGACGACCCTTTAAGATTTGAACATGTTAAGAATAGAGAAAAATCTGTTGGAAATATTGAGATTTGTAATAATTTGTAATAATTAGTAATAATTAATCAAAAATCAAATAAATTCGACTACATGGTTATAAATTGACACAATTTCCAGTGGATTGACGGCTACCTTTTGTTCAACATATCATATCTTTGCTACTTTCTCCCACTAAAATCAGTATGAAAAATGTGCTCTAACATATGTCAAAGTAAGTTTTTCATACTGATTTCAGTCGGGAGATAGTTAAAAAGAGATGAGTTGTCGGACAAAAGAGGCTTTTTTCCCTGACGACTCATCTCCTTCCAAGGAGATGAGTCGTCAGGCAAAAGAGCTGTCGTCAATCCGTTGGAAATTACTAATAAATAACTGTAATTTTGTATCTTTTATTTTTAGGATACTGTTTTTCTTATATCAAATTATTTAACAACAGTAATGGTTTTAAATTTTGTAGAAACATATATATGAATATGGAACAAGGAAATCGACATCAATCATTATTAGATGATTGTGCTTGGATAAATCAGCACAGAAATACAAACAGTTCTAGTTTAAATCCTGTATATGTTGATGGTGTTGAAGCTTTCTTATCATTTGCATCATCAAACCCGTAATTTGTTTCAGAAGGGAAAATTAAGTGTCCTTGTAAAAAATGTGCTCTAAGAATTTTTGAAACATTTGACATCGTTGGGAAACATATCTTGGATTATGGTTTTCAATCAGATTATATTTTTTGGTATTAACATGGTGAATGCAGTTCCAGAGAAAATACTAATAATTTGATTCTGGATCCATCACGGATTCAGAATTTAGTACTTGATGTTGTAGGGTCATCTGTTCAACAAACTAAAATCGAGGATGATGTTGATTTACCTCCCGAGTTGGCACCATCTGAATTTGATGATTTGTTCAGGTCTGTTGAGGATGCATTATATCCTAGTTGTAAGATAAGAAAATTAGAAGCAGTTGCAAAATTTAGGGCTATTAAATTAGATAATGGAACGTCAAATAACTGTTTTGATCAGATATTTTATTTGGTTAAAGCACTATTAACTAAAGGAAATGTGCTTCCTGCTAATTATTATGAGAGCAAGAGACTGGTTCGTAATCTGGGCCTTAGCTATGAGAAGATCCATGCATGCTCAAACGATTGCATCTTATATTCTGGTGAAAATGAGTCTTTGGATAGTTGTCCCATATGTGGAAAATCAGGGTATAAATAAGCTCAATCAAGGAAGTCTGGATTGATTCCTATAAAACAGTTGAGATATTTCCTGCTTACACCCAGGTTGCAGTGTTTATTTATGTCTCAGAATACAGCGACAATGATTTCATGGCACAAAACCAATATTTCAAATGGTAAAAGCTTGATTCATCCATCTGATGGTGATTCATGGAAACATTTTGATCAAGTGCATCCGTCTTTTGCTTTAGAATCCCAGAATGTGCGATTGGGTCTTTCTACTGACGGTTTTTGTCCATTTGGATCTTTTGGTAGTCAGTATTCCTGTTGGCCTGTCTTTATAACTTCGTAAAATTTGCCTCCATGGATGTTGATGAAAGAGCCTTATATCTTTTTGACATTATTAATCCCAGGACATCCGAAAAAGAATATTGATGTTTATTTGAAACCATTGATTGATGAGTTGAATTTATTGTGGAGTCATGGTGTTGGTACATATGATGCTGCTG
The DNA here is from genome assembly GCA_963277665.1 of Viscum album. Taxonomy (NCBI): domain Eukaryota; kingdom Viridiplantae; phylum Streptophyta; class Magnoliopsida; order Santalales; family Viscaceae; genus Viscum; species Viscum album. The sequence goes on from OY728152.1 coordinate 1,743,850,363, forward strand.
CGAAACAGAATTTTGTAATGAAAGCTGCTTTGATGTGGACATTTAGTGACTTCCCGGCATATGACATGTTATCTGGCTGGAGTACACATGGTCCAAAATCATGTTTTTACTGTATGGGAGACAACAAAGCATTTATGCTCGTGAATGGAAAAAAAACCTTTCTATTTTGACTTTCATCGCAGATTTCTTCCAATCGATTATCCTTTTCGGAGGAATAAATCTCATTTCAGAAAAGGTAGAATTGAAAGTGATGAACCTCCAAAAATGATCTCAAGTACAAAGTTACAATCAGTTGTATTTTCATTACCTTCCATCACTTTTGGACCGACAATAAACCAACAGAAAATTCATGGCTTTGGGAAAGAACACAATTGGACAAAATGGAGCTTTTTTTGGAATCTTCCATATTGGTCTGATTTGTTGGTCCGACACATATTGGATGTCATGCATACTGAGAAGAACTATTTTGATAATTTATTTCATACAGTTTTGGATACACTAGATAAAACCAAAGATAATTTAAAGGCACGATAAGATCTTGCCCAAATTTGCAGGCGACCAGAACTTGAATTGTTTGAAAATGTCAGATCACAGAGATTAATGAATCCAAAAGCAGCTTATACACTGACCAAAGAGAGTCACTTATTATTTTTTCAGTGGATTTCAGATTTGAGACTTCCAGATGGCTATGCTTCCAACTTGGGCAGATGTGTTAAAAATGGTCATATTACTATATTAAAAAGTCATGACTGTCATGTTATAATGGAAAGACTTATTCCTATTGGATTAAGAGGTTTGTTAAATTCTAAGATTTGGGATTCGATAACAGATATATCATATTTTTTCCGAGACATGTGTGCGGTGACAACAGACTACGATACACTAAGAAAACTGGAAGAAGCTGTTGTTGTAATTATATGCCAACTGGAAAAAATCTTTCCGCCGGCTTTCTTTGACTCAATGGAACATTTTATATTACATTATCCACATGAATAAAAATGTGGAGGTCTGGTTTAGTTTCGATGGATGTACCCATTTGAGAGATGCATGCAGAAATTGAAGATAAAATTATGTAACAAAGCATCACTTGAAGGCTCAATTGTTGAAGCTTATTTGCATGAGGAAATTGATTTATTCTTCTCTCATTATTTTGAATCTGAATATCCCTCAAAATTTAACCGCATGGGCTAGAATGAGGGGAATGTTGGTGATGATATGAACAATCAATTATCAGTTGTCAATCAGCCTGAACTTGGCTTTGGTGGAGTTCATGATAGATGGCTTTCAGATGATGAACATCATAGAGCTCATACATATGTTCTACTCAACTGTGAAGAAATGTCACCAATTGTACAGTGAGTGATCCTATCCCTTATTCTATAGATTCTCTTACAGTAAATTAATCATATTGTATTTGTAGGTTATATGATGATCATATCAAGAAACAATTTCCACAAATTACAGCAGCTGGCTTAGAAGAACATTGGCAAAAAAAATTTGCCTACTGGTTTCAAAAACTGGTAACATACATTCTTTTTTGGTTTTACATATAAAATCAATTTATTACTTGTAATAGTGATAAATGTTTTACAAATTTTCAGGTATCTGTACATGCTGATAAGATTGATATTCGATTGCGTATATTGAGTATCCCACCATCCAAAATGGATAAATCTTATAATGCATATGTGGTGAATGGTTATCGCTTTCATACACATGCATATAGGGAATCAAAGAAAACAATGAATAGTGGTGTTTGTTTGAAGGGATCACATCATAGAGATATTGAATTTGACTTTTACGGCATGCTTGAAGAAATTATTAAACTGTGTTATTTGGGACAGAATTATGTAATAATGTTTAAATGTCGATGGCTGGATACTGAGAGAGGCTTGTGTATTCATCCGACTCATGGAATTGTTGATATTAAACATAAAAGTATTCTTACAGTAAATGAACCATTTTTATTGGCTCATCAGGCACATCAAATTTATTATGAAAAATATTGTGCTACTGCAAAAGAGTTGGATGATTGGTGGAGTATAATTAAAGTTAAATCTCGAGAAAATCAGTTTACTCAAACTGAATGTGGTTCCACTGAAGTGAAAGGAAATGAAATTTTTCAGGACACTCCTCAAAACACATCTTTTTAACAAAGACACATGAATATCGAGGATGACACCCCACAGTTAAGGGTCGATGGTGACGATGTTGTCAATGATATTACAACTGAATTTGAAATGACAAGAGATGATGAAAGTGAAACTAATATGGAAATTGATGATGTTGATGAGGAAGATGAAGACATTGACATTGAAAACTATGGAGATGATGATGAAGATGAACATTGACACAGTAAAATGATGGTTAGAATCATAACAAATATATATATATACATAATAGTTATTTTCAACTGTTTGCTAATAACAATCATTTTATGTTTCAGATGGACTCGGAAACATTTTGTCAGTTACTGTAGGCTGATCTACCTATGGATGATGAGGTTCTTGAGTCATCTGACCCTTAGGCTATTGGCACTACAGGGATCACTCGAAGGGGGCGTGGTCTTGCCAGACTGATGATTCCAGATCCTATCCCGGAGCGACGTCCACCTCTTGGATTCGATGTGCACACGTGGTGGTATGGTAATCTGTGTATTTTATTTATATTTCATTATAATTTATTTATATTCTAATTGTTTGATTATTTGTTATTTTTTCACAGTTTTACGCATATAGATATTGGACAGGGGAGTGCTATCTTGCGCAATTATTTTTCTCAGCCCTGGCTCACATGGGATTAGATTCCCACTGATGTGCAGGCCACCATGTTCGATCATTGGCTGGTACGTAATTAAATATTATTTATTTTGAAATTTAATTCATTAATAACTTTATATTAGGTTTTATGGTATCCCATCGATGAGAGCATGTGTGCCACTATCCACGCGGCATGGTTGGTGTCTATGCGTGACCGTTTCCGTCAGTTTTTGCATAATTTGAGAAAGACGGTTGTGAGGAAAGTCGGAGTGACAGAATTTGATGAGTCATGTAGAGCCCACCGACCAGAGTACATTTCATATCAAATTTGGGATGGATTATGTACACACTGGTTGGGTGGTGGGTTTCAGAGGAGATCTGCATTGGGTCGACAGAATCGGGGGAGACAAGAGGTGACGCATCGAGACGGTAGTCGTACATTCAGTGTGAATAGAGAGCGTCTGGTAAGTACTTTTTTTAATATTTTATACAACTTTAAATATAAACAGTTTATTTTATATTCATATAGGAATCCGAGCAGCCCGGTATTACGACGTACGGTGTTTATCAGAGGATGTACACTGATCCGGCTACTGGAGAGATTAGAGGTGACCGCCAGCGTCAGATTGTGGTCAGTATTATTTTCTTTTCAATTTGAAAATTAAATTCATATAATCTTTTCATTATTTTAATTTCTAATTGAAACTTAAGGAGTCATATAAGGCCGCGACCTCTCAGACATAGGCTGAGAGTCAAGACGAGACGGGTGATCAGACTAGTGCCCACCATTTTGATGAGACGGAATGGATGCAGGTGACCCAGTATGGCTTCGAAAAGGGATGAGTAGTTGGTATCGGCTCTCATTTGACTCCTGCAGCTTATTATGGTACTGTTGCGATATCGGTGTCCAGCTTGAGAGGAGCTCGTGGAGAGACATCATCTTCTGCCTCACAATATCAGGAGCAGCTGTGTGCTCAGAGTCAGCATATAAAGGATTTGCGTCAGGGGCAGGAGCAGATGCGTCAGCAGCACGATGAGGAGATGCGTCGATGGTAGGAGCAGATGCGTCAGCAGTAGGATGAGGAGAGGCGTCGATATGAGGAGCAACATCAGGAGCAGATGGGTTATATGCGTCGTCTGACTCATAGTTTAGGGATGGAGTTTCCTCCACCACCTCCTCCAGGTCCTCCAGATTATCCACCCCCCCAGTGATTTTTTTACATGTAATAAACATTTGAGTTTGTAGTTTATTATCATATTAACTATTTAAAATTCCTCTTTCATATTGGTACGAATATTGCATGATTTAATTTGTTTTTATTTTTTTTAATATTTTATTACTTATTAGTATTATTTTTAATGTCTGCTTATTTTAGTAATATTACTTTTAATATTTTATATTTATTGTTAATATTGAGAAGTTTATAATTTTATAATTTTATTAATATTAATAATATTAATATTATTTTTTCATAAATATGTATGTTTATTTTAATAATAATAATATTATATTAATTTTTTATATTATTAATATTAGTACTATTATTATTATTTTTTTATATTAATATTTCATAATATATAATATTATATTATTTATATTCATATTATTATTATTTTTTTATATTAATATTTCATAATTATATTATATATATTTTTTATTATTAATATTATAATAATATAATTTCTTTATATTATTAATATTATTATTATTATTATATACATAATTTAATAATATTATTATTATATTAATTCTCTATATTATTGATAATAGTATTATTATATTATATTATATTATTTATATTCATATTATTATTAATTTATATTAATATTTCATAATTATATTTTATATTTTTTTTATTTATATTATAATAATAGAATTTTTTTATATTATTAATCTTATTATTATTTTTATATAATATTATACGATTTGTATTAATTATTTTATTTTATTTTTTATTTTTTTTAGTATTTGTGACGGGGTTTCCCATCGTAAAATTTTTTTACTGTAACATTTGCAACGGGAAGAATAACTGTCATAAAAACATTTCTGCGATGGTCCGTCGCAAATACCTTCATCGCAAATATTTTTTAAATTTCCCATTTGCGACGGGTCAGAAACCCATCGCAACTAATATATCTGTGACAACCCGTCGCAAATACCTTTTTTATATATAAACGAAAACTCATTTGCGACGGGGGGAAAAATACCGTCGCAAATACTCTTTTTGCGACGGGACCGCCACAAAAACACCTATTTGCGATGCCGTTTTTGGCAACGGGCGCTTTACGACGGAGCTCCGTCGCAAAAGACCTTTTGCGACGGGATCCCGTCGCAAATATTCTGTTTTCCTATAGTGTTAGTTGGACACTCATTTGCATAATGACCCATTTCATTGCACTTAAAACATTTTACAGACTGTAAATCATATTTTGTATTACCATTACCTTGATCTCTTTTAGTGCAATTATGAGACTTATGTCCCATTTTACCACATCGGTAGCACTAAACAGAATTCAAAAGACATTCCATAGCATGCTTTTTACCACAATTTTCACAAACTATAAACTTAAGTTTCTTACCATCAAATTTTTTCAAATAGTTCTTCCCTTTCACCTGCCACCTCGACCTCTTATTCTGTTGTTTTTCAAAGAACACCTAATCATCAGAAAACTCCATTTCCACCATCTCCGCACAATGAACAAGTTTTTCATAACTTTTAAACTCACGAGAAGCTAAATCTCTTCGATACTTTGGCTTTAATTCAGAGTAAAAACAGGTGATTTTACTATTAAGATCTCGTATGAAATTTGGAGCATACCTAGAGAGTCGAGTAAATTTTGCTTCATAAGCAGCCACTAAGTCATCCTCCTACCTCAATTATAGGAATTGTTTTTCTATCTTAAGTCGAACCACCTTAGGAAAATATTTATCAAGGAACATACATTTGAATTCATCCCAATTAAGAGCATCAAGATCCTCACTATACCTGATATTTTTCACCATCGACCACCACTGATCAACTTCACGTTCAAAAAAGTAAATAGAAAGACAAACCTTTTGGTGTTTTGAACACCCCGTGACATCAAAAAATTTCTCTAGTTCTTTAATCCACCCTTCTGCTAGCACAGGGTCAGATGATCCTCTGAATGATGGGAGATGTTGCCTCATGAAATACTTTACTACTGACATGTTCCTCTGTGGTTGATATGGCTAATATCGTGCATGGATACCACCTACATTTATAGCCTGAGTGAATTGTGCCTTCACTACAACAAACTATTCAGTTCTAATTCTGACCATCTCAGGTTGCTAATTTGGAAGGTTGTCTTCCTCCTGATGTCATCCCAACATAGCTTCCATGTTTCCTCTACGGAAACCCATTCTGAACACAGAATTATCTTAGGCAAAGCAACATGGTAATCTGTAAATGCTATATCATTTCAATATTAACATAAATTAATTTATAGATATTAATTTAACAATACCCTAACTCCTAAAGTTATCTAAACTGACCTTTGATACCAAATGTAAGGACCCAGCCTTAAAACATTACATAATCTTGAATTAAATGAGTAATTCACATTGAGGATCTTTTCAGGTTTAGAGTATTAGAGAATTAGGACATAACTATTACATCTCAAAAGATTAAAAAGTAGACACTTCTACTCAGTTTCCATTTTGTCACAAAATAAAAACTCTTGAAAAAAGAGTCATGTCTAGTTCCATGTTTTAGACAGAATGACTTTTTGTTGATCTCATCCTTGACCCTATTTATCTTTAAGTCCTGTGAAAAACATTTCAAAACATGGGATGAGCATAAAGAGCTCAGTTAGGGTTATAAATCAAAGAATGAAAACATTAGTTCATCATTACATACATAACATAAACACTTTAACATACCTCATGAAATAATAAGATTTATGAATAACACATAGAAAATATAGTTCATAAAGGTAACTTATGGAATCCATATCATACTTATATTGTAACTATCACAGCTACGTAGGGAGTTACATTTGGAATACCCATCACAGTATATTCCATAAATCTCTTAGGAGAAACATTCACGTTTGCCTCTGTCACATTACCCAATGCATTGGAGATCTATCTTAGGGTCACCCAACCTAGGTTTATCAGGGAACCACCCGTATACGTAAACAATTCCCAAGAACCATAACATATTCTTAAAACATAAAATAAACATAAAGGAAAGATAACATTTCCACATTATAATCACAATATATCATTTAAATATATTGACATAACAAATCCATTATCAAATACATATTCAATACCAAAATACCTAAAAGTTTATATGGTATTTATTTTCCTTTTAAAAAACATTTCTCCTTGTTAAGGAATCCAAAGATAAATTAATACTCACAGCGGTGGAAAAGGTCTTCATCACCGCTTACATTAAAAGAAGCATTATTTTTTTGTCATTTACTAAAATGCATAGTAGGAAAATATTCCCTTTGAATGAAATGAAAATTCAAAGGTATTTATACACCGTATAAAAGAAAGTTGAGTATAAAACAAAATATTCCCCAATGAAAGGGGATTGAGATGAAGTAGCTTACCTCATGTCCGACTTGACCCGATCATTCTTTAATCTCGTGAATAATAAAATAAATTTAATTTTTACTTGATTAAGAACATTTTTTAAGTTTATAATTCCTTTTATATCACTTATTACCATGTTATAAACATGAGGTAATCATTTAAGTTATTAACGGTAGTTTCATCGATATTTGGTACTTGAGTAAAAATGAACACCTTATAATTACAAGTTGTCCATGTGGTCAAATATCCATTATCTTCATAATGATATTAATGATTGTTGACACTCCTTTCCATCACAGATTCTAAATGAATGAAAAGGTAAATACCTTGAACCCAAAGTGATTCATCCTTTGAAGAAACATCAAAAATTAACAAAGGCATGAACAAAGATTCATTTTCACTTGGGTCGCGCAAGTTTCACCAAGGTCACGCAAGTATACTTGCGCACCGCCCAATGGTCACGCAGGTGACTTGAGCGCCCTATTTGGTTTTTCTCCCAAGGTCTTTCCTGGCCTATAAATACCCCTGGTGGGCCCCCCATTTCAGGACAGAAAAATTCTAGAAACTCAGATTTGAGCTCCCGGCGCCCTAGTCTCTTCTCAAAGCTTCCGAACACTTCTAAGGTAATTTATTACTGATAACGGAAGGTCTAAAGAGGGGGAGTAAGGCCTAAGTGTTGAAACTCATCAACACTTGCGCGCCTAAGTGGCCAGCCCTTAAGGGAAATTGCCACACTTTCACACCGCCTTACCCCTTAAACAGAAATTGTGTGCCACTCTTCTGGAAGCCTCTAGGGATAGTACTAAGGGCATGAGCCAAGTCACGCCCAAGTATTACCCTAAGGGTTGACCATCACACAAGTATCCATGTGTCACGCAAGTATACCTGCGCGACCAGGACTTGTGCGCCCACGTAGGACTTGCGCGCCCCTCTATTTTTGGGTGCCCCTCCTGTCTATTCATTTGATTTCTTCAAATTTACCTCTCCTTTTCAAGATTCATCCTTCAGAACCATCTTCAAATCCATTTATGGCATGCTTCCTTGTTGGCTTCCTTATTTGAAAGGAATTCTATAGAACATCCCTCAAAACCAAATTATTTACATATCTTCATATCACTAAGGTGAGAGACTTCATTCATTAAACCTCATCCTTTAAAATGACAAGACTATTCTAGGCCTCCTTTTCAGGAGTAAGACCCAAGTCCCCTTAATTTTGGGCCTCCTTTTCACGAGTAAGCCCCAGTCATAATTCCTCTAATCTAGGCCTCCTTTTCATGACTAATCCCCAGTCATAATTCCTCTAATTTGGGCCTCCTTTTCAGGAATAATTCCTAAGTCTCAAGTCCCCTAACCTGGGCCTCCTTCTTAGGAGTAAGCCCTAGCCTTTAAGTTCTCTTAATTTTGGGCATCCTCCTCAGGAGTAAGCCCTAACCATAATTCTTTTAATATGGGCATCCTCCTTAGGAGTAAGCCCCAAGTTCCCAATAATCCAAAATTCCTTAACCTGGGCTTTCTTTTCAGGAGTAAGCCCCAGTCATAATTCCTTTTAACCTGGGCCTCTTCATTAAGAAATAAGCCCCAGTCATAATTTCTCTTAACCAGTATTAATTTACTTTTGACTTGGCCTTCCTTCTCAGGAGTGAAACCTAATCATAAGTCCCCTACTAATTTGGGCATCCTCCTCAGGAATAAGCCCCAAGTTAGAGTATCCAAATGTCCATAAAGCACATATACCTTTATGGACCTTGTTCCTAGGTTTCTTCCCTGAAGTAAATCCAAATCTTCATCTATCTGGGCAGTCATACATACATAAACCCCACACATTTCTTATAATTGCATCTTTTATGGCACAATTGTCTAGTTTTACCAATACCTCTTATTTATCACACCAAGTATAACTCACGTGATCTTAGAGTGTAAAAGTAATTATGACATCTTTCTTTGAGCCATCAATCATGCATAAACCTCATACTTCTTTACTCGAACTACATGGGTTCTGATTCCTTTTTTAAAACAAAGGATACATAGGTAGCCCATCTGCGGGTACGATCCCAACTCTGAAATAATCTATGTCCTTCTGATGAAAATAAACTTCAAGTGCCCCACTGAGTGTCTTTAAAACCAGTATGGTTATCATAATAACCAAGATATTTCTATATAATGTGTCGAATGATACCATTGACTAAGAATCTCTAACAAATACATATGATTCTCTATCGATGAAGAACCTCGAATACATATAAAAGATTCTCTAAATTTCATTCATATTAATTATTTATTGTCATATCTAAAGGAAAGCTCATTTTTATACTTGGAAATGTAATAAGGATTCACGAACATAACTTAAATCTATAAAGAGATTCCCAGAGTAGATAATAATTCCCCCCAAAAGGGTGTGATGAGTCTGACCTCCCATCCTCTTGACCAATGCAAATTCTTAAGCCTCATCAGTTCATAACTAGTGAGCACCTACCATTGGAAAGTAGTTCCAACTGGATATAGAATCACTGTATGTTTCTGGTTTTACGAACAAACACGTTATAAACCACTTGGAATGTTTGAACCTTAAATCAATGTGGTCATTCCTATTTCCATAGGAAACAAAAAATGGTGAACCTGGTGTGAATCCTTAACCAAGTTAAAATGATGTTTTACTTATTTTGTTAGGCCTTTATTTAAACTCAATGATAGGGCCAACAGAACAATCAGTAACATATGTGATCATCCAAAAGATGTAGCATCCGAACTTATATTGATTATGTTTGTTATATCAAATAGGAACTCTTTTTCAAGATCTTTTTCATTACAAGAATGGATTCTCTTAAATTCATGTCCGTTAATACCTCTACTGTGAAAACCTCTGTTGTGAATGCATCTGCTGCTACTCCTTCTTGATCATCATCCGCTCTGAGGATGAAATAACCTACTTAGCGTCTTCAACACTGGGTATCAAATGCGCTGGTTAAGGAGTACCGTCAAAACGGTACTATTCCGACTCTTGAGGCCGCTAGACAAGCCCTCCAAGTCAATAATTAACCTTGGTCATCCGGACAGCGACAACCAACGATCAAGAAGCAGGTGGTGCCAACCACCGTTTCCAACCATTTTGGGTCGTTATCCCCAGAATGCAATCACCAGTCCCTCCAATATTCTGGGGAGGTGAATGAGCAGGTCCCTTAGGGCCTTAATTCTAAGAGACAGGAGTCCTTCCTGAGGGCTCCCATCAACAATCGCCGCCAGACTCGTGCAGCAGTGCGCCCTCAACATGATGAGGGTGTCATCTCCAGGCGTTCGGCTCAGGTTCCTCGAACCTGAGCAGGCAAGATGAACCACTAGAGGTGACAACCGGTTAATAGTGAGTGGGTTCTTATCTCTGTTGTTTCTAGATAATTCCACCCACCTAACTTGGTGGCAAGCAATGAGTGGGCACACACACCTGTCCGTTTTAATTCCGATATACAGCAGACTCGTCTGGAAGCAACACGTCAATCCCGCCAGGAAATTCCGACGAAGTACTATAGACAGGAACATAAACCTGTTTATAAGTCATCAGCTAGTAAGCAGGCTCATCTGACTACATACGATGAAGCCCTCCAACCCAATGTGTTGACAACTGGTAAACAGGCACATACACCTGCTTACACTCATCAATCCTGCCAGCATCCTCTTCTGTCAGTATTGAAGGAATATTTTCAACAAAGTTCGGTGGAGTGAAATCAACAGGCACATACACGTGCTAGTATTGATCAATCCTACCAAAAGTCTCGTTTGGTAGCACCCGGAGAAGCCAGTCGGAAAGCTCTGGCGACAAACAGGAGGCAGACTCAACTCTCTGCCCCCACACATGAGTACTGTCAGAATTCACTGACAGGAAAAGGAGGACAGGAGAAGGAACACACACCTACACCAAGCATGGAATGGAAATATATTCCCATTCCGGCAGCTGAAGTCACCAAGAATATTCTATCAATGGTGAAAGAGCAGAAGCAAATCCCTGCTCATATTCTGGATGCCTGCTAGGATATTATAACAGCTTCAGTAGCATCACAGGGAAAGAAATGAAAATATATCCCTACCAGTAGAGTGACACATCAACAGTTCACTTTGGAACAAACACACACCTCTGTTCCAGTCCAAGAGGGTTGTGGGGAATACTCCCCTATATCATACAGACAACCAAGTCAGGCACATACACCTGATTTGAGCGCAGATAATCAGCCTAACCTGATCATTTCTCTTGAGCAGGCACATACACCTACCCATAATGACCACTTTCGTCAACAAGTGGTTCCTAAAGTGAGTAAGAAGGCATCTAAGAAGAAGACCAGCCCAACACAGTCAAGAAATAAAGGGCCAATCTGTAATAAGGCCTTACTCGATGCTGGAGTTCTTGATGCACTCGGAAAATTATCTATTGCAACTCAAGATTCTACTCTATCAGTTCCCAATAGTCGGGACATTAATTCTGAAGGTCTGCATCAGAAAATTCCTCATGAAGGCTTGCTTCATGACAATTTGGTCGATCTCGAAGTTTCATCTTCATATGAGAGCCACAAGAACCCTCTGTGTGGCCAGAAGACCAATGAGAAAAATGTTTCATCATTTTTTGTAACCCACCATGGTGGTCCTCCCCATGATGATGAATTTATCTATGAAAGTCCTCTCCGCAGTAGTAATTCGCATTGCCTGGAAATTGATTTAATGGAAAATGTAGTGACGAGAAATCCCTCTTATCTTGAGGCACTTGCAAATGTGAATCCAGTCATGTCTGATGCTTTACCAATAGCAGGTGAAATACTTTCTCAATCAGAATATAGCCCGGGGTGTAGGTCATTCTCCGAACCACCCCTGAGTCATGCATCTTCTAGTTTGATGGGTGAATTATCTACCGATCTTGTTGAATATGATGAAGCAACAAAAAAGCACCAGCTTTGGTCTAAATAGGTAGAAGAATATTCATTGAATGATAAAGAGGAAGTACTGAATATGAGAAAACAACTGGCAAAAGGTGAAGTGCCAGTTATGTTTTGGCCTTTGGCTGACTCTCAGTATGACATTCCAGAGATGTTTACGGAAGATGGAATTCTTGATATTCATCTCAACATGTGGAAAACTATTTGTCATTTGAAAAAGAAACTATTATCTTATGATGAATATGAAAATCATGTCAAGATAATAGAAGGGTTACGATGCCAAATTGACTTGGCATCTCTCTCAGTTTCTCGATATCCGAAGGCTGAAAAGCAGTAGAGAGCCCTTCAGCATTCATGCCTTGGTGCACTAAGAAGTTTGCGCCAGTTAATTTCCAATGACCCATATGGTATTCATATCAGGGGATTTGGTGTCCATGGAGCACTAAATTTAACTATACTCTCTAGTCAGCAAAGCCCGCCGAAAATGGTCTCATGCAATGTTATTGCCCATGGCCGGCCATATCCAATTGGCTTTGTTTGTAATCAAAGGCTCGCTCAAGAACATGCCTCAACTAGTTCTTCTCAAAATCTGACATACAGAGAACAAGTTGTTGAGTTACTCCTGCATCAAGAAAATGATAATATTGAACAGACGTCTCGTTTGGATCAAGCACATCATCAAGTGACAGAAGTGTCAGAAATCATCCAACGGTCTTTTGAGCCGAGTGATAAGAGTGGATGCAGGTTAATGCATCCAGCCAATTTCTGGACTAAAGTCCATAAGATCAGGATAGATTTTAAGAAGTTCTCAGATATAAAAACTCAAGATCCACCCCAGCTTTCCAGACTGGAGACTCTTTTAACCCAACCCTCAGAATCAACAAATAGGATTCGAGAAGTTGAGAAGAAACAGAAGGAATAGCCTCAGTCCACAGGACTGGGGACTTTTTCAAATCCTCAATCTCTCCCTAATAGAAAGTCAATCTTCTCTCGATTAGGTAAGAATCCCCAAGAGGAATGAAGATCCGAACTATTAGGAGATTCCCTCCACATTACGGTTCGTCAATCAGTTCCTTAGGGATCAAATCAGCAAAAGGCAGTGTCTCAACAAGAACATGGAAGAAGGAAATATCGCAGAAATGCTGATAAAATAGATGAAATGGATTATGAATCAATCAATGTCATCAATGTCGTTGTTGCTGATCCCCCAAATGAGGCTCACTCAGAGGGATCAGATGAGGAAGATCCTGCTCAAGAGGTTGTATGCACAGACACAAATAAAGAAGGTGTGCGTACACGAAATCAAAGGATTACCTAGAATCTAGGTAATCCTTCAAGTAACCCACTTCCCCCTCTCTGAAAGGTGTCCAATAAGGGGAAAGGAAAGAATCAGGTTACATACCCTTCCTCTGTAGAAGGTCAATCACTCTCACTAGAGAAAATATTTCCACAACAAGAGGAAGAGATGAAGGAATTAAGGAGGTTGAATGCAGAACTACTTCAGAGTAGTCTTCCTCCTAAGCGTGCTGGAGTCAGTCAGCCAAGGGAATTTGTTGCAGCTAATGAGATGGATCAAGAGTATCCTCCTTTACCAGTAAACCCTCAGAGGACTAATCCTATGGGTTACATGCAAGAATAGCCAGCAATACTACCATCAGTGGCAGTCTCGGTCGCCACACCTATCCAAGCTCCATTTATTGCACCTTCATAGGTCCAAGATCAACCAGATGTTTCTCAAAATTTAATGACTACCATTGAGTCATTAACAGCTCGGTTAGAAGCTATGGAGGGAAAGCATGCACCGGTTCAACCGGAGAAGAGAGCTTACCCTGAATGGGTAGACGCAATTCCTCCCCCATCAAATTTTGAAAGTACCACATTCCCAATCTTTAATGGTTCAAGAGACCCATAGCAACACTTAACACGTTTTGTTTCTCATTGCGATCCTATTATGGGAACCCCTCAGCAACAATAAGTAGTTAAGCTCAGGTGTTTTGTACAGTCATTACAAGGGCCTGCTTTTGTCTAGTATACAAGGTTGGAATCCCGGACAATTACCGGGTGGGAGGATCTTCGTCAACAATTCCTTCTTCAATTCAGCTCAACTTTTCCAAAGACAGTAGTTTTTGATCTTACAAATTGTAAGCAAAGGGAGAATGAAAGGGTTTCAGATTTCATTGCTCGCTGGAAGGGATTAACATATTCCCTGAGCTTAGCACTCCCTCAAGAAGAATTGTTTCCAATCTGTGTGGAAAATTTGCATGATGAGTTGTGCACACCGTTGATCCCTGTGAAATACATAGGAGGGTTTCGAGACCTTACTTAGATCGCTCAGCAGATTAAAGACTCTCTTCTGAAGACTAAGGATAAAGCTCGTGTAATTCCATCAACTCCAGTAAGGAGAATGGGTAAAGCAAAGACTGCTACAGTTATGCTTAAACAAGCACATGTACATGCTTCTACTTCAAGGCCTTTATCTTCTCAAAGGGCTCCACCTCCTGTGCATCAAAAACAGAGGCTGTTTCTTCAAGACGATAAAAGAGATCAAAGACGGAAACAATTTTAGGATCTGAAGAGAAAAGTCTACTCTTTCCGAAATGAAAAAGTTCTTGGTTACTTCAACCGAACTCATGCCATTTTGTGAACGCAATTGAAGAAACCAATTGTGTCTTCTACAATGAATGCCACAGCAAAACCCTCTTCATCAGAGGAAAAAATCCTCAAAGAAATGGCATAATTAAAAGAAAGAGGAACAATCATAAGAAGATGAGATAGTGTCAAATCCCAAATTGTCTTTGACTCTGGCAGATTTTATGCCATCTACATAGAAGCAATGGGCACTGTCCCACTAAATGGCACAGCCTAAACTAGATAATCAGGTACAGTCTTCATCAGACGAAGAGTTGATATTTGGTTCGGTTAACATGATTCACTTAACAGATCCATATTCTAGTCGCAGTTTCGATTTTGATGAGCCTGAATTCCCTGTATCAAACAGAGGAATCAGAGGGAGTTCTAGAGGCTCAGGGTATAGGGGAATATGTGGATCTTTCAGAGGCCACTATTCCAATTCTACCCCTGTTAGAACTGTGTATGTAGTAGAAACTCGTTGAAGAGACCTTCAACGAGCTCAACAAGAACAAGCAAGTTCTTCTACATAAGGAAGATTTAGTCCTGGCACAGTTATTTTGGAAGATCGATTGGAGGTTCCACATTCTCCCTCTAAACAAGTAAATAGACCCATTCGGTCTAATTTTCCAAAGCCAGGAGTATTTCCAACTCCTATCCTGGTACAAGATGCATCAAATTCCAAAGAATCAACTTATAAGGCACCTTTGAAACCACATGTTCCTGTTGGGAAACGTAGACCTTTAGATCAAAAGTATGATGTATTGAAACACTTGGCCCAAGTACCAGCCAAGTTATCAATTCTGGATGCCTTGAATTTATCAAAGGATCTTCGGGAGGCACTCATAGAGGCTTTGTCAAGTCCTCCAAATTTTGAAACTGAAATTGTTGCGGCTGAAGCCTACCATGTTGAGAATAATCCTGCAGAATTCCATGCAGTGATATCTTTCACAGATGAAGATGAAGATGATATCATGCATGGACATATTAGACCTTTGTACTTATCTGGAAAGTTCAATGGTGTAGACGTCCGAAGAGTCTTCATTGATAATGGTTCAGGAGTCAACCTCATCCTCATTCATACACTTCGTCTATTGGGCCTCATAGAATCTGATTTATCTCCTTCTACTTTGATGTTACAAGGATATGATAAAAATGAACAAGAACCACTGGGCGAGATTACACTCAGAACTCAGTTTGGAGATCTTGTATCCAATTCAGATTTCATGGTTATTGATCAAGACTCAACCTTCAAAATCTTTCTTGGTAGACCCTAGGTACATCAACATGCGGCTATCCCTTCATCATACCATCAATTTCTCAAATATTGTTTCGATGGTCAAATTGGGACCTTGTATGGTGATAAGTCCCCACTCAAGACATGTGAATCTCAATACATTGGGGTGGAATTCTATCACATTAAGGGAAAGAAGAAATCCACAACAAGGGAGATTACCAAAGTTAATGCTCCATATGGTTTGGAAAAGATTCTAGTAAATCCATTTACACATGTGAGTACAGATTATGTATTTCCTATTAGTCAAATTGACAGGATAGACCCAAATCAAAATACTCTTATGGAAACCTCCATAATGTCAATTATGGAAATCCAGCCAGATAGCATGGGAGAAATTAGTGATTCACCAAGAAATGATGAAAGCTCAAATGGAGATGTCTTCATTTCGTCTGCTGAAATCCAGCAAGTCTATACTTTTCCAATCAGGCCAGAAGAAGTTAAAGCAATGTCAAAGGTGAACGATGATCTCGATTCTCAATCCATTATCTCCTCTATATTACTCAAGGAAGACCATTCATCATCAATCGGGTCAGAGATGGAAGCCTCTTCTTCAAGATGTTCAAATTTTAACATCTCTTCTGATCATGGAAACTATACTTCATCATATATTATGCAAGTAAAAACAGAAGAAATAACACATGTTGAAGAAGAAGAGGAAGATCTCAGGGATGCTCCTCCAGCATTTGAAGAGGGTATCTCTACCACTGTGGATGAACTCAGAGAAATAAATCTGGGTACAAAAGAAGATCCACGCCCCACTTTAATTAGTGCGTCCATGACTCTTAAAGAGAAATAGATGTATGTTTCATTTTTAAATAAAAATAGAGATATATTTTCTTGGAACTATACAGATATGTCAGGGCTTGATCCTGATGTTTCCACTCATCATTTGGGTTTTCCAGAAGAACATTGAGGATTCAAACAAGCCGCTGGAAGAACACACCCAACCTATGCTTCCAAAATTGAAGCTGAAGTGGATAAGCTTATCAAAGATAACTTCATCAGAGAAGTCCAATATACCAAGTGGTTGGCTAATATTGTCCCTGTGAAAAATAAGAAACGACAAATTAGAGTTTTCATTGATTTCATAGATCTTAATCGGCTTTGTCCTAAGGATGATTTTCCAGTTCTGATTACAGAACTCTTGATTGATGCAATAGCTGGCCATGAAGCACTTTCTTTCATGGATGGATATTCAGGATATAATCAAATCTTAATGGCTCCAGAAGATAAGGAATCTACAGCCTTCAGAGCCCCTTAGGGTGTGTTTTGTTATCAGGTAATGCCCTTTGGCCTGAAGAATGCAGGCGCAACATATCAGTGTTCCATGCATCGTATCTTCAAACCCTTTTTAGGGAAGTCTGTTGAATGTTATGTGGATAATTTGGTGGTTAAATCCAAACAAAATTCTAATCACTCGGATGATTTGGAAGTCATATTTCACAAACTTCGACAACATAATTTGAAGATAAACCCTTTAAAATGTGCTTTTGGGGTAACCTCAGGAAAATTTCTCAGCTTTGTTGTATGCCATCGTGGTATTGAAGTCGATCCTGAGAAGACAAAGTTAATCCTTGGTATGTCACCTCCTCGGAATTTTAAATAATTGAGAGGACTTCAAGAACACCTATCCTATATTTGGTGTTTCATCGCCAATTTGGAAAGCAAAAGTTTACCCTTCACCAAATTGATGAAGCAGGGAGTCACTTACCAGTGGACTGAAGAATGTCAAGAAGCATTCAATATTCTCAAGAAGTATATCTTGAGTCCATCGGTGTTAATGCCACCTATTGAAGGAAGACCACTTATCCTCTATGTGATAGCTCTAGAGAGATCATTGGGTGCCTTTCTTGCTCAGAAGAATGGTGCTGGGAATGAAAACAGCCTCTACTATCTCAGTTGGACTATGCTTGAAGCAGAAACCCAATACTCAAATATTGAGAAGTGCTGCCTAGAATTAATATTTGCAGTTCAGAAGTTGAGGCACTACCTACAACATCACGATGACCAATTGGTATCTTGCAATAACCCGCTCAAATTCATCCTTAGTCATCCAATTCTTACAGGACGTCTGGAAAGGTGGGCAGTTATTTTGCAGCAATTTGATATTCAATATGTGTCTCAAAAGGAAATAAAGGTCCAAGCTCTGGCTGATTTCATTGCTTAACATCCTTCAATAGAAGATACATCTTCAGATATTGAACTTCCTAATGAGGAAGTATTCTTTATTCAAGATAGTCTTCAAACATGGGAAATGTACTTTGATGGTGCTTCCAGGAGTCCAACAGGGAAGAAAATGGAAGATCCTAAATTAAACAAAGTTGGGTTAGGAAGTGTACTCATTTCCCCAGAAAAGGCAGTGCTACCTTATTCCTTCTCATTGTTGGGAGGCGGTACAAATAATGAAGCAGAATACCATGCTCTTATCACAGTATTGGAGTTGGCACTTCAAGAACAAGTGAATCACTTAAAGGTGAAAGGTGATTCAGACCTGGTAATCAAACAAGTCAATGGGGATTATGCAATCAGAAAAGAATAACTAATCCCTTTGTATGATTATGTCAGAGAATTAATGGCATAATTTCCTTCGGAACCGACATTTTCTTATGTCCCGCGATCACAAAATGATCAAGCTGATGCACTGGGTAATATAGCCATAGGTCTGGAAGATCCAAATCGGGATGAGACAATCATCAGTATTGACCACTATCGAACAATTTCACCTTATGTTCAAACCAGAACAAAGTAAATCAATGAAATTAGTCTCATTCCAGAACCATGTGGTCATACTACAGGATGGATGATACCTATCAGGGAATACCTTCAAAATGGAACACTTCCACCTGATAGAGATGAGAAAGAACAAATCTGGTGACATGTGGTCAATTTTACTCTTTATGATAGCCCAGATCACCTAGAGAAAATTCTCTACAGGCGTGGTTTTGATGGAGTTCTCTTCAGATTCATTGATGGTGAAGAGACAATGGCTGTCATAAAAGAAGTGCATGCAGGAGTCTGTGGTGCCCATCAGTCTAGACACAGGCTATCTGATCAAATTCGAAGGCTTGGATACTTTTTCCCTTCAATGATACAAGATTGTGCTGATTTCACAAAGAAGTTTCATTCTTTCCAATTACATGCCAACTTCATTCATCAACCCCCAGAGTTGTTTCATACAGCTAAATACTCATGGACATTTTCCACATGGGGAATAGATGTAGTAGGACCTTATCCTTCGACTACATCCAAGAAGTTTAAGTATATTCTTACTGATACTGACTTCTTTTCCAAATGGGAAGAGGAAATACCCCTCAAAGAAGTCAGTTATAAATGCATTGTTAGCTTCATCAAGTCTAACATCATTACCAGATTTGGTGTCCCTCATACCATATTGAAAGACAATGGAACCAACTTCTATTCATCAGAGGTGAGGAAGTTGTATCAAGAATACAACATCAAATCCAATCATTCATCTTGGTATCATGCAGCAGCCAATGGCCAGATAGAAGCTTTCAACAAGACTCTTTCAAACATACTACAAAAGATGGTGGATAAAGATAAGAAATCATGGCCTGATAAACTCTTTCATGCTTTATGGGCTTATCGGACCACCACCCGCACTGGAACGCGGTCAACTCCATATTCATTGGTATATGGAACAGAAGAAGTCTTTCCCATTGAGGTTCAATTACCCTCGCTCAGAGTAGCCATTTGTGATCAGTCATCTATAGATGAACAATCTCAAAAGCAATTGGATGAATTAGAATGATTAGACGAGAAAATATTATGCACCTTGCACCAATTGGAAGTCTATCAGAATCAAATAGCACGAGCTTTTAACAAAAAAGTTCGTCTTTGTTCATTCGTTCAGGGAGAATTGGTATTGGTTCTCAGAACTCCAATGATACCAGGAAAGAAACCTCCTAAGATGGAGCCAAAATGGGAAGGAACTTATTCAATACATAAGGTCTACTCCAATGGAGCATATTCTTTAATCTCATTGGATGGAGAACTCATCACTACTCCAACCAATGCTAGATTTCTGAAGAAGTATTTTGTGTAACACAAATACTTTATTGTTCAGCAAGATGTTAAACTACAGCATCTACAGTCCATGCATATGACCTTAAACTATTGGAACTTACATCCAACATGACGTTAAACTGTGACATCCTAACTACATGACTCTAAACTGTATATAAGTCCCTTACGCCTAGCAAGACGTTAAACTGCATAATCTCTGGTCCATGCATATGACCTTAAATTGTTCACACCATCGTCCAACATGACGTTAAACTGTGAAAAAGTACCTAATACATCCAACATGACATTAAACTATGTCCTCTTTTGTCCTCACTGCATGAAATTAAACTGCACAGTCCCCTTTTCGTCCAACATGACGTTAAACTGTATTGTCCCCATCATCTTAGCTACATGACGCTAAACTGTAAAACACCCTTATTGTCCAACATGACGCAAAACTGTGTTCACGTCCAACATGAAGTTAAATTGTGTCCCTATATTCGTCCTACATGACGTTAAACTGTATTTTGTCCCTGATACATGACGCTAAACTGTGCAGCACCAATAGTCCTCACTGCAAGACTTTAAACTGCATAGTCCATTCATATGTCCTACATGACATTAAAATGTGAATCGTTAAGGTTTTTTCTACCTCTTGTTTCTCACACTGAGTATGACTCATGTGATATTAGAGTAAAATTCAACCATAACACCCTCTCTGGGCCGCTAACCATGCGTAAGTCCTAAAACCATTTTTTAGGTCGTTGTCCCCAAGAATAACTTAATCACTAATTCATTATTTAATTAAACTACACAGACTTTGATACTTGCCTTATAGGATGGGTACGTAGGCAACCTCCTAAGGTTCAATCCCAAAACCAATCTCTTCACATTCGTTCACCTTTTTCCTTGCTACATGACGTTAAAATGTACAGCACCTTGGTCTTGTATGACAATAAACTACAACATTCTTTGAAACCCTCACTTGATAGAGAATCATTATTTACATTGATCTCCAATCATGTTATCTTCTAAAGACTATGTGCATACATGGAAATACCTGAACCTTTTATCTTGGGTCAAACCATCATTGCACTAAAGTCCCCTTTTCACCCTTCATATGTATGAACCAAATCTATACAGAGGGTATTTCAAGAACTATGTGTGGCTTGATTCCCATCCTTATGGGATACGTAGGAACATTCGAGCATCCCTCGAATCCAACCCCAAGTCTTTGGGCCTAACCCCAAATTTTACTTTTAGTCCCATGGCTAAAAAGTCCCTATGAAAACACACACTATGTATTCATTATTATGGTCCGAGTTCTATGACCCTAAACTAAGATTTCCCATACTTTCGTCCCACATGACATTAAATTGTATTTCAAGAACTACGTATGGATTGATTCCCATCCTTATGGGATACGTAGTGAAGTCCAACATTTCAATTCAGGACCCAGCCACAACATGATTATGGTTAGCATTGGTCTGTGTATCTCTACATGCATTGAAAAAATGACCATTTTTATGTGTCATACTCCTAACCTTGAAGACTTCTCGATCTCCAAAACACTTTTCTTGACTTCTGGTCATAAGATGTCCAATTTCTGAGAGTTGTTTTGCCTGACCATGCAGCACGTGCCATTAGGCGGCCTTGCATAAACAGTCTACATAACAGACATGTCGGACAAAAGATGTTATTATTTGACAATGAAGAAAATGCCCTTAGGCGGCCCTGTATAATTCAACCCCCTAAAGAGTTTTTCAAATAGTGGTAACTTCATTCTTGGGAAGAAAATCTCTTTTTTCCTTAGTTGTCTTAATGAAAATATGTAGGGATCCGCAAAAATGGCCATCCTTAACATATCTGTCCCATACTCTTTTTTTCATGATCTGAAAGTATTCAAGTCTATGGTTTATATTTTCCTTCCCTACGTTTGGGTCATACCTTCATAGGAGTAACATTCATCCATTTCTTAGATAATTCTGTTTGGAAATATCTTTTCCATATTCAAGTACCTCTCTCCATATAGTAAACTATATGCTTTGGAAAATTTGAATCCCCATAAACTTCCACTGGCTTTTTAGCAGTAGAAAAGTAAATTTTTGAGAGTTATTTTGCCTAACTATGTAGCATGTTCCCTTAGGCGTCCTTGCATAAATAGTCTACACAACAGACTTGTCAACCAAAAGATGCTATTATTTGAATATGCAGCCAATTCCCTTAGGTGGCCCTGCATAATTCAACTCCCTAACGGGTTTGTTAAATAGTGGTAACTTCATTCTTGGGAACTACTTCTTCTAATGAATTTTAGCCATTTTTTCATATCATTCCTCAGATTCAAAATTTTTGAAGTCATCGTTTACATGTTTTCCATCATACTTGAACATGGTAATATGTTTTTAGATAAATTATCAAGGAATTGATTCAATGTTAATCCATTTGGTCAAAGCTATTTCGACCTTAAACATTAGCCTTTTTATGTCTGACATGCATGACTTTAAACTGCCAATAACCACAAAGACCCTTGGTTTCTCTTTTTTCCTCAGAGTCACATCCTTATTTATTTCGGATCCAACTCTGAGGGGGGACTTTTGTTGACACTCCTTTCCGTCACAGAGTCTAAATAAATGAAAATGGAAATACCTTGAACCCAAAGTGATTCATCCTTTGAAGAAACATAAAAAATTAACAAAGTCATGAACAAAGATTCATTTTCACTTGTGTCGCACAAGTTTCACCAAGGTCACACAAGTATACTTGCGCACCGCCCAATGGTCGCATAGGTGACTTGCGCGCCCTCTTTGATTTTTCTCCCAGGGTCTTCCCTGGCCTATAAATACCCCTGGTGGGCCCCCCATTTTAGGATGGAAAAATTCCAGAAACTCATATTTGAGCTCCTGGCGCCCTAGTCTCTTCTCAAAGATTCCGAACACTTCTAAGGTAATTTCTTACCTAGAAAGGAAGGTCTAAAGACGGGGAGTAAGACCTAAGTGTTGAAACGCATCAACACTTGCGCGCCTAAGTGGCCATCCCTTAAGGGAATGGCCACACTTGCGCACCGCCTTACCCCTTCAACAGAACTTGTGTGCCACTCTTTTGGAAGCCTCTAGGGATAGTACTAAGGGCTTGATCCAAGTATCTCCCAAGTATTACCCAAAGGGTTTACCGTATCACAAGTATACATGTGTCGCACAGGTATAACTGCGCGACCAAGACTTGTACACCCATGCAGGACTTGAGCGCCCCTCTCTTTTTGGGTGCCCCTCCTACCTATTCATTTGATTTCTTCAAATTCACCTCTCCTCTTCAAGATTCAGCCTTTAGAACCATCTTCAAAGCCATTTATAGCATGCTTCCTTGTTGGGTTCCTTATCTGAAAGGAATTTTATAGAACATCTCTCAAAACCTAATGATTTACATATCTTCTTATCACTAAGGTGAGAGACTTCATTCATTAAACCTCATCCTTTAAAATGAGAACACTATTTTGGGCCTCCTTTTCAGGACTAAGCCCTAAGTCCCCTTAATTCTGGGCCTTCTTTTCAGGAGTAACCCCCAGTCATAAATCCTCTAATTTGGACCTCCTTTTCAGGACTAAGCCCCAGTCATAATTCCTCTAATTTGGGCCTCCTTTTCAGGACTAAGCCTCAGTCATAATTCCTCTAATTTGGTCCTCTTTTCAGGAATAATTCCTAAGTCTCAAGTCCCCTAACCTGGGCCTCCTTTTCAGAAGTAAGCCCCAGCCTTTAAGTTCCCTTAATTTTGTGCATCCTCCTCAGGAGTAAGCCTCAACCATAATTCTTTTAATATGGGCATCCTCCTTAGGATTAAGCCCCAAGTTCCCAAAAATCCAAAATTCCTTAACCTGGGCTTCCTTTTCAGGTGTAATCCCCGGTCATAATTCCTTTTAACCTGGGCCTCTTCTTTAAGAAATAATCCCCAGTTATAATTTCTCTTAACCAGTCTTAATTTACTTTTGACTTGGGCTTCCTTCTCATGAGTAAAACCCAATCATAAGTCCCCTCCTAATTTGGGCATCCTCCTCAGGAATAATCCCCAAGTTAGATTATCCAAATCCCCATAAAGCATATATACCTTTATATACCTTGTTCCTGGGTTTCTTCCCTAAAGTAAATCCAAATCTTCATCCATATGGGCTGTCATACATACATAAACCCCACTCATTTCTTATAATTTCATCTTTCATGGCACAATTTTCTGGTTTTACCTATACCTATTGTTTCTCACACTGAGTATGACTCACGTGAGCTTAGAGTGTAAAAGTAATTATGACATCTTTCTTTGAGCCATCAATCATGCATAAACCTCATACTTCTTTACTCGAACTACGTGGGTTCTGATTCCTTTTTTAAAACAAAGGATACGTAGGTATCCCATCTACGGGTATGATCCCAACTCTGAAATAATCTATGTCCTTCTGAATGACAATAAACTTCAAGTGCCCCGCTGAGTGGCTTTAAAACCAGTATGGTTATCATAATAACCAAGAGATTTTTATATAATGTGTCGAAGGATACCATTGACTAAGAATCTCTAAAAAATACAGATGATTATCTATTGATGAAGAACCTCGAATACATATAAAAGATTCTCTAAATTTCATTCATATTAATTATTTATTTTTAGATCTAAAGGAAAGCTCATTTTCATACTTGGTAATGTAATAAGGATTCACGAACATAACTTAAATCTATAAAGAGAATCCCGGAGTAGACAATAATTCCCCCCAAAAAGGTGTGATGAGTCCGACCTCCCATCCTCTCTACCAATTCAAATTCTTAAGCCTCATCAGTCCAGAACTAATGAGCACCTACCTTTGGAAAGTAGGTCCAAATGGATATAGAATCATTGGATGTTACCGGTTCTACGAACAAACCCGTTAGAAACCTCTTGGAATGTTTGAACCTTAAATCAATGAGGTCATCCCCAATTCCATAGGAAAAAATGATGTAGATATCATATATATAATATATATTCAGTATATACATGTAGTTATATTAGTACATAATATTTGGAGGTAAGAAATGAAATGCACCATTCAGGGAGATGGTAAGTCGTACGTACGCATGAACACTACTTTCATTTCCATTTCATATTTTAATGGAATTAAAACATAATGATACATATGTATATTACAATTCTAGTATAATATATTAAGTAATACATTAAATCCATCCTTTATACATCCCACATAAGGCATTAACGAGTCATATCACTTTGAGGGGGCGGTAGTCCGCACTTCCTAAAATGAAATTATCGCGTTTACCCATTATGGAAACCATAAAGGTATGCTATAAATGAAAAATACAGAAACATAAAGAAAAAATAAAAATAATATATATCATATAAAAATATAGTTCCCTCGTAATGGCCACCATGAGAGGCGGTAGGAGATAATTGAACAATCATCATTTTGTTAGGCGTTAGTTTTCCATCCACAGAAACATTATGTTCTTTACCCATTAGATGAAGGTGTGTGTAAGTGTGATTAAAATACTTCTCATAAAAACATCCTATTATATTTAGTATACTAGTTTTGTTATAAAATAAAGGATTAAAAAAGTTTAGGGGGTTGGAGAAGTAAAATAAAACAAAAGAACTTAAGAGAAGGTGTTACCTTTAAATCGGGTAACTCTCTTTGGTTTGAACCAAAAGGGTTTCTTGAAGTGTTTTCTGCCTAAGTTAAGGCTTCTAGGATGAATAGAGGGATATTGGGAGCTTATGGGAGTAGATTTTGCATGAGACAAAGGCTTGAGAAGTGTCAGAAATGGGTTAGAAATGAGGGCTTTTAATAAGGGAGAGGAGGGGCTCTTTAGGAAAGTTTGAAACAATTATTTTATTATAACCTCATCTGCAGTTTCAAAAGGTCAACTATTAATTAATATCAAAGTTAAGATGACTCGTGGTCGAAATAAAATAATACAATAAGAATTGTAATGGTTTTGGATATTGTTTAATATTTATAATCTTATTTATTTAAATCATTTATTAATGAGGTAAATATTTCATCATTATTGTGTCATAAATAATTTAATTTATTTGATGTCCAAAAATTATAAAAAATACCATGATGTAGGAAATGATTTTATCTTTCTAAATAATATTTATTGTTGAAAATATAACTTATATAACCCCATGTAGAAATTTATTTACTAAAATATATTTGTTTATGTCATTTTTGTCTTTACTTTAAATTATTTAATATAAAATGTCATTATTACTCCCATGTGGCTCCATGGGGTCCCTAATTCGACCCAAGGATGACCATGGTCGAATATGTATCATCCAATAGGAGTAGGACACATGTTAGGGTAATTTAATATTATTATAATATTATATTTTACCCTTATTTACTATATTTACCCTTTAATCATGGTAAATAAAATATTTACTAAAGTAAATATTTAAAATGTCTAAAAATAAAAGTTTCCTATTTACACAATTTGGACCTACTGATTCCAAATATAGAATACATTTTTCTAAATTCAAAACATAGAACAGGAAGAAATTAATTTAAAATTAATTCCCGCTGTCAAAACAAAAAATGTGTTTTTAAGAAATATTAATTATCAAAAGATTGACACTTGTTTCTGTTCAATTTCAAAGTGAAATTAATTCCAATTTCCAAAATTGGATTAAATAGTAAAAATATATTCTAAGTACACTTTATAACCAATTAAAAAGATAATCTATCCATATAAATAAATTATATTAAAAGGCACTTTTGAATTAAAATACAGTATTTTTCACTATTCATTAAAAAATGAACTTTATCAGAAAAATACCAAAAATTTACCCAAAATAAATTTTAATGTCCCAAATATAAATAAGAATTTTATTTTTTCAAATATAACATATAAAAATGACCAAAACTAGATTTAAAGATGGTTCGCCATCAAAAGGCGTTAAATTGACCTTTTAAAGAATATTAGAGTATTTATGCTTAGATTCATTCACATTTTAAGCCTATAAATTTTATTGGATAAGTGTAAAAACATTTAAAAAATATGTATAATCATATTGTAGTTAGTTCTATTCCTTCCCACTGATACAATGGCTAGGCGTTAACTTCCATTTAAAATAATAATATTATATTATTAGTGTGAAACGTAAGATTTCAAAGAAACCTGCTATTGCATATTGGGTACGCTATCGAACATAGCATCCCCTTTAAATAAAAATTAATATTTAATTCACAAATATTAATAAACATTCAAATGTATTATTCTTTATTTACTTGGGATATTACAGGATCAGACTGACC
Source organism: Viscum album (assembly GCA_963277665.1). NCBI lineage: Eukaryota > Viridiplantae > Streptophyta > Magnoliopsida > Santalales > Viscaceae > Viscum > Viscum album. The sequence goes on from OY728152.1 coordinate 1,743,877,835, forward strand.
TCGACCCGCACAAGTTTGGGTCGAGTCCGTCTTAATGAACTGGGGTATGTGGAACCCCCGGGCCGAGTTGGTCGGGTTGGTCTGACCGCGTCAGACTGGGCCCCGTCACAATCAGTCCCCTGGTTACTAAAACATCCGTATCTTTCATACCTTATGTCCGATTGACGGGCCTTTTGCGGTGTTGGGACCCTCAGGATGAGGTGGTCCTTTTGAGATACTTCACGTGACTTTCGGTGAAAGTTGGAGTTTGGTTGGGTTGGATCATACCCGAATCCAATCAGGCCCTCAGTACTAAAATGCCTATAACTTTCAGACCGGGTTTCCGGTTGACATATCGTATATTGCATTGGAACCCTTATGTCATGATGGATCATCGGGTTACTTCCTTGGGGAACTTCGTGGCGATTGAGGTATGATCGATAACCTGAGGAGAAAATCTAGGGTGTCTCTTGTAGTGAGAGTTAGGATGGATACTCCCTTGATGACTCAAGGTACGTGTATTCCTTACTCCTCTTCTCCAGTAGATATGGGAATCACCACATCATGAGTGCGGGTTCGTTTTCCTCTGAGATGGTTTTTTTTATCTTTGGAGTCGGTACTCCCCTATTGGACTAGGGTGCGAGTCCTCCATAGTTAACTCACATTGATTTAGGTACTCCCCTACCAGGTAGGGTGTGGATCCTCTATGTTAGGAGTAGGTACTCCCCTGTCAACCCAAGGTGCGGGTCCTCCTTATGTAGTGCTACTACAGATTCGGTACTCCCCTGTCGTGCCAGGGTGTAGGTCCTCTAGCCTGGGGTCACTACTCCCCTAACGTACTAGGGCGAAGGTCCCCCATAGTGAACAAACTACCTGATTTGTAATCCCCTACTAGGTAGGGTGTGGATCCTCACATATGGAGTAGTACTCCCCCATCTCCAAGTAGTGAAATGGAGCGTGTCCTTCAGGGGAGTTAGAGCTCCCTCGACTGTAGGACACAGTTGCGAGGAGCGGGCGCCTCCACTTTATGTAATCGATACCCAAGGTAGAAGTTAGTATTCGCTTGATAGATTGAGGTGTGGGGCACTTCTTACTGTGTATATTGATATATCGTGGGTTAGACTGAATCAGTGCTCTCCCAACCGAATGTAGTGTCGAGGAGTGGGCCTCTTCACTTGGTTTCCCTTGGTCTTGCCTCGGGCGCAAGACTGTGACTGAGAGACCTCTAGTGTTGGGCACTAGAGGCAGCTCTAGAAAAAAGTTTCTAACAGGGCACGTCCTTTCAGATTTTCCATTAGGAATGGTTAAGTTTTACCTGATGGAGTACATCTCTTAGACGGGTGCCATCAGGGATGGCCAGTTCATGGAGCGTGTACTCCTGATCCTTGAGTTACGCTTTAAGAATTCTTTGGAAATCTTGGAAATGGATTGAGGTTGGGGCCTTATGTTTCTTTGTGGATGAGATGAGTATATCTGGATGACCTAGGTATATGAAATGGCAAATACCTGAGTAGAGCTGACTATGCATAATCTTTGTGGTTTACTTCATGGTTGTTTTGTGGTATTTTTTTCCTTTGTGGATTTTTGAGAGACCATCGAGGGTCTCGGGGTCCCCTACTGAGTACTGAGTTACTCACCCCTACATGGGATTTTCCCTCATGTGTTGTGTCTGGTGAAAACGTTTGACATTTTGATAAGGGCACTCAGGGAGACAGGACCAAAAATCATTACGACAGTGGACTTGGTGGCCTAGGACTAGGCAGGGCCCAGTAGAACCAGGTGGATAGGACGTATTACTTTGTCTTCCAGTAGCTTCACTACTCTCATTATTAGGTGGGGTTTACTACCTCGGGCCATCATATCACTTTTTGTACTTTACAGTTTTCAGTACTTTTTCTTTGGTTTGTATTATGGCCCACTTTCTTTCAGATATACTTGCACTCAGTTTATTCAGTGGTATGTTGTTTCCCTTTTGTGAGTTGGGACTTGGTTGGGTGTTTGTGTGCATAAAGATATCCAGGTTAATGCCTCCGACTTTCAGGTTGACTCCTTCGGCGCTAGTCGCCAGCTGCTGGCCTTCAGGAGGCGGGCTTGGGGTAGTCATAGCATGGGCCCCGGGAGCCGATTCGTGACAATCAGTTTTGTAATCATTGTACCCCTAGTAAATGATTCCATCCATGTGATACTGTATGAGGGTATACATTATGAAACTATATCTCATAGTGAGATCACCTGGTGGAACATTATATAAAAATAATAGAATAAGTAATTTGGTAACATATGATAATTTTTAAAATATCCTATAATTTTCATACTATAAATTCTTCGTCATGTTGGTTGGAGACAAATTTAGTCTATGTCTTTGTATCTAAAACACATACATGAGTCATGGGTTTTCCTTAAATTACATCCCAAAAACATATTTTTTTTAAATTTTTTTTAAATTATTTTCATTGAACCGAACTAATAATAAACATATTTTATTATTTTTTTCATTTATTTAAAGTTGTATGTCATCTATAATTGAACACATTAAATATTAATCATATCAAATATATAATTTTTTATGAATGAGATAAAAATAAATAAATTAAGATATTTAATTATTATATACTCACAAATATTCCATTTTATCATCATGTCAACGTACTTTAAATCAAGATATAAAATGTTAATACAAAAATGGCTCTATAAGGAAATATGTCTCAAAAATTACATTACAATTTTTCTAGTTGGGTTATTATTATCATCCAATTTAATATGTATACTCTTATCTACATTATAAATAGAAAGTTTCAATGAACTTGAAATCTCATGTATACCAACTCTAAGAATCTTCTTCTATGGTGAATAATAATAAGGCTACACTATATGAGTCTCCCCAGTAGCCCTGCAAATAATGTTTGACAAACTAAATGTTTACTTTCATTAAATAATTAAATTATTGAATATTTATTAATATGATAAAAAAAACATCCATATACCGTGATAAATTTTCCTTTGCATTTTTTATGTCACTTAAATAGAATAATGTAATGATATTATGTGTGCCTTCATATTATTATAAATGTGAATATCTAAAAATGATGAATACAAAAATATCTATGTAAAAAAATAGTGTCACGCATGTGTAAGTTTTTAAAAAAGTAATGATTTTATGATATGTAACCACAATATAATTAAAATAAAATAATAAATATAAACATTAATTCAAAAAATTATAAATGATTTCAACATTAATAAATTTAAATATTGATGATATAGAAAAGTGTTTTTATATGATTAGTTTTAACCAAATCATTATGTTGTATGTTGGGTTTTTCAATCACAAATATTTAACTGTGAATTTTTAATATAATATTTAATGAAAAAATCATAGAAATGATTAATTCATATACATTTAAACAACCAAGTTAATAAAATAGGGTTTTTACAAGTTTAAATTAAAAAAAACTAAATATTTTCATAAATAATTAGAATAGTAACATAGTTTTTTCCCATATCCATTCAACAAGGTCATTTCATACAGCATGGAATATGTCTAGATTATAATAATTTCTATCATCTGGAAATCACATAATAGATGAAAAAACCTTACATAAATTGATGACATCATCATTATCCTCATTAACCAAATGAATTATTTTCAATTTTAAATAAATAGACTACCAATAATTTGATGGTTCGTTTAGATGAAATATCTACTTTTCATGTGTCTCCAGGATAAATGGTCTCTCATTGTAACTAAATCTATTCAAATCAATGATTGTGAATCCATTATCATCATGTTTCAAACCACTGTTACTATCAACTAAGTTACGCTTAAACACTATTACTCAAAATTTAGTATAATAAATTTCTCATATAACCTCAACAACTCTATAATTTATTATTGATGCAGAAATATGGTTTAAATTTTTTTCACTAGAAAAATTTAGTGCATCAGCAGTGACCATTACGCAAGTATTTTTAATGCTACTCTTATCATATTGTATTTTTTTGTAAAATGTGTAACCAATAATATCAAATCCAAACCATGTGTTCACATTAAGATACTCTCCCCTACCAACAATTTCAATGTTTCTGATATAGATAAATCTTTACTAACATTCTATTTAAACCATGAAAAAAAATTATTTTCATGCTCAATCATCAACCACTTATCATTCATTTTCAAAAATAATTCCTTCAATCTTTGAATATGTGATCATATATATGGTTGAACATTTCCTATTTTGTTTAAAATGTATAAATGTTATTGTATGACATCATCACATTATATTAAATTTACCATTTATCCATGAATCCCACTACCATCAATACAAAATATCAAATTTCGAGATATATGGAGACCAATGTGATCCACCTCATATAAATAATAATTATATAACTCAATCACCACTTTTGATATATATTTTTGAATAATAGTTGCATATGGTCAATGAGGATTTTTAATATATCCCTTAAAAATATTTATATATCCTTCAAACAAATACATCCAATGAAAATAAATAGGACCCTATATTCTTATCTCTCACACCAAATAAATCACTTAATTAACCATTATATCAAAAAAATTGGTGGGAAATAAATTTCATGGTGAAAAAGTACATGGGAAGCTTCATTATCTAACACATATATCTAATTTTATTAAATTAATTTCATATAAATGGATTTGAAAATATAAAATAACTCGATGATAGTATTTTTGACTGGTACTAACTGCAACACCCCAAGGTTTTACAAATAAATTTAATAAAATGCATGAAACACTAATACTCTATTAAACAACACTTTGTTTTAACGAGATAGTTATAAAATAGTCGTTAAAAATAATTTTGCCGCTTCTATGATTTTAATTTCGAAAAATGGACATCTACGGTTGCAATCAGTAAGTTTTTTGGAGTTTGATAGAACCAACTTTATTTTTTAGTGAATGGTAACACACCCTTATGAATAGTAATATGACACTTATGAATAGTAAAGCTTATTATTATTTTATTGTTTTAAGTTTATATGATAATGAGATCTTGAATGATTTTTCAAGGTGATATAAAATGAGTTATAGTTTTAAAATTGTTATTTTTTTAATAAATTATGATTTTAATTAAAAATTAAATTAATCATGTTTTGAAAATTATTTTCAAAAAATGGACTTCATTTTTTAATTATACACATAAATAAATTGTTTGGGTTAATATTTGAGATTTTTCTAAAATTATTGATTTTTTTATGAATAGAAAAATACTGTAATTTACCGTATATATACATTATATGTTAAATACACTATTCCTAGAATCATGGCTGATTTAAGCACCCTTTTTTCGAAATCACATTCTCTCTTTACTATTTAGGGTCACATTAATCAAGACTATTCATAGTCTTGAGAAAAAATATTAAACTAATGATTAAAATAATGGAAAACCCCTCCTATCGTCCACTATAAATACCACCCTCACGCCCTTCTTCCCCTCACACCTCTCAAGCTTTAAGAATTGTATAAATTCTACCAAAAACCCTTCCCAAGGATCTTTCCCACATCCAATACCTTATGTTCTCACCAAAAGTCCAAAACCAAAGGCCTTAAGAAGGATCTCAAGGAGAAGAGATCAAGAGGTAAAGATCCTCTTTCATTTTCTTGTGTTTTCTTTTCAATTCTTTTATTTTATTATACTCTCTTAATCTCCCCTTATCCAAGAGTCATGAAATCTACATTATTATATATATTATTTATTTTTATCATGTTTATGGAAAAATTAATCATCATTCTTCCTCTCCTATTCCACTTATTCTAAAAATAAAAATACCGTTCATGATGTGTCGATCTACCGACATCATGGACGATGTGCCTTCAATTTCCTTTACATCCTTCAAAGATAGTTGTAAAACCATTTTAATGGTTGAAATAGATTTTAAAGTGTATGATATGACCTCTATTTTGTTTTGTAATTAACTTATATTCATAATATTAAAGGTATATGATGAAACAAGTTCCTGATTATCGAAGAACCGCCAAAATGATCTAAATGAATAGCACTAATGATTTATCTATTTATTCATCCTGAAACCATATAACCAAAATGATTTATGGAAAAATTTAATATTATGGAAATATATTAACACCATTTCATTCCACTTCTGGAGTTTCGCTTCCATTCAACAAGGAAATATTTTACGAACTGACCTTGGAAATCATGTAAATAACACATCCAAAACAATGGAAAGAACAAAATATTATTAATTAATGGATGGAATGATGTTATAAAATGATAATATAAGGTGTTATAAACATCAATATATTTCTGTAAAATATTAATAACACTCTTTTAACCATTATACAGGAGTTTTAAACAAGTTTTAAGTAATACAAGCCCGATGTAAGGGAATTCTTAGCCCAATTTCAATTCTTTGGGTTAACCTTCTACTTCATTAATTATGTTATACTAAGATTATTTGTGTAATGAATTTCATTTATATTATGATTTAATATGTGTATTTATAGTTTATACATATAATCCTTTTATTATATTAATTCTCACTTCAATTATATGATATTTGATAGAGACTTTCCTTTAAAAATACTCTTTAAAAATTTTATTTTACGAAATTCAAAAGAAATGTTTTTAATGAAATTATTCATGTTTTATGTTTATGTTATGGTTATTGGGAATTTTTTATGATGAAGTGTGGGACCTATAATTCTCTCTAATGCATTGGGTATGTTTAAGTTGGAGGTCGACCGTATGATTACTCCAAGTGTAATTGTGATGGTTACACCATAAGGTAGTTGTGGGGGTTACATTATAAGGTAGTCATGAGGGTCAAAAATCATAAGGTAGATGTGAGGATTAAAAAATTAAGTAATTAATTCCCTAATACACCCTTATGATCTATTTATGTTTTCTATGATTTATGTAAATCTCATGTTTCACAAAGTATATTATTCTTTATGGGTGAGAAGTATGTCTTTGAGAAAATGATTTCATATGTTTATAAGTATTCATGGACTAACGGTTTATCTCCTTTTTATATACCTTACTAATATTTTGTATTCATCCAAAGTTTTAAAATGTTTTTCACAGGGTGTAACAATGGGTAAGAGAAAAGGATAGTCCAATATGAATTTTGTAAAGACTATCCATGAAAATATTTCCATGTTTTTATTTAAAACTCTTGTAATATGAAAGAAATATATATTGTTTAAAATTTTACCCATTTTTTATGCTTGTGGGTTGATATGTGTGATTTATGTCCTAAATTTATAAAATTATAAACTGAAAAGATCTTTGGGAATGTAAATAATTTAAATCTAGTTAAAATAGATAGATTACGTAATGTTTGAAGTCAGGTCCTTACATTAAAAATATACCACATAGTGATAGTGGTAGTAGTTGTTTCATCAAAATATGATAGTCATGAGATTTTGTACATATTAATTGAAAATCCATCAATGAAACTAACTTCTTCATAGTGGAATAATATGTGTTGGGTACTTTAATACCATGTAGACATTGAAAAAGATAATCTTCTCTCTCTGTAATGACCTGTCCCCCAAGGTCTGTGTCGTGACTACCCCAAGCCCGCCTTCCATAGGTCATGGGCTGGCGACTAGCACCAGAAAGGCATATCCTTAAAACCAGGAAGGCATTGCCTCTAAAAATATAAACTCACCCAAACCAAGCACACGTCAAGATACAAGCACAAGGTAAAATATAAAGTAAACAGGGTGTGTACAGTAAGTAAAGGGGCCATAATAAAAGACCAACTGGAAAGTACAAGTAAAATTGAAAAAGAACACCTCCTGTGATCACCCACCAAGGACCCTACCTGAAGGGTAGGTACAGCTCTCGAATAGTCATCCCTTCAGATCGTCTCATCTAATGTCCACCTCCGATTATCCTCCATTCTGGTACCCTCGACCTCGATCAGCATTGTCTGTCTTCTGCACAAGACATAGCAAGGTACGAGCATAGCCCATGTAGGGGTGAGTATAACGATACTCAGTAGGGACCCCGAGACCCTCATAGATCTCTTAGAGTTCCACAAACGAAAAACCAAAAAGCACGTAGCAGTAGTCATCAACACCACTTAGGTATATTCCCATACATATACCTAAGTTATCAAGATATACAAAGGTACACCACGAAGGTAGAAGTACCACACTGGTAATACCACGAAGGTAAAAGTACCACACAGGTAACACCACGAAGGTAGAAGACTCATCTCACACAGGTATTAGTGAAGTATAGAAGTACAGATGATTAGTCGTGAAGTTAGATCATCTTATTCTGTCAAGAGGTAATGTTGCTGATCATACGGAGTCTGACTTGCACAGGATCGATAGGTTCTAACCTCCGCAGTGACCCACACAGGATCGGTATGCGCTGACCCACACAGGATCGTTGAGCGCTAACCCACATAGGATCTGACCCACACAGGATCGATATGTGCTGAACCACACAGGATCACTTAGCACTGACCCACATAGGATCCGAACCACACAGTATCGGTGCTGACCCACACAGGATCGCTCAGTATTAACCTCCATATTATATGTCTCCAACCTCCACCTCACTACCAGCCACTGGATTCCTGCTAATATAAGGTTTGGGATAACCTTTCCTCAAGACATTATTCAAACCTCAACCACCAAGATGTTCTATGAATAAGTATCCCAAATATCCATCCCGTTATAAGGTACCCAACACAACATACGGCACATCAATCGGATGCTTGGTCTGTTAGTTATTAGTGTCTCTTCTCTAAGGGTCCGGTTGGATTCGGGTTCAATCCAACCTGGTTATACTCCAATTTTATCCAAAACTCAAGTGGAGTATACCAAAAGGACCATCTCGATCCAAGGATTTTGGTACCATAGAATTTTCGTCAAATGGACGCTTGGTTCTCAAGATATGGCCACAAAGGTGTATCGGGGTCTAGATGGGCCCAGGTCCGGTCCGACTTGGTCTGGGTCCGGACCGGTTGGCCTGGGCCATGGCGGGCCCGGCCCGCTGGGCCATGGTCTGGCCTGGGCCATGGCGGGCCCGGCCCGCTGGGCCATGGTCTGGCCTGGCCCGCAAAAGGGGTGGTACAGCCTGATGGCGTGGCCGGCTGGGCGGCCCGCAGTGCAACCCATGGTCAGGTGGTCTGTCACGACCAGTCCCCTGGGGCCCGTATCATGACTACCCCAAACCCTCCTTCCATAGGACAGGGGCTGGAAACTAGCACTAAAAGGCATATTTTCCTAAAAACTGGGAAGGCATTGCCTTTTTAACCTGTAAACTCACACAACTAAGCACAAAGTATGATACAAGCACAAAGTAACCTATAATATAAACAAGGTGTGTACAGAAAGTAAAGGGGGATAGAATACAAGCCCAACTAAAAAGAACAAGTAAAATGGAAAGTACAAGTAAACTAAAAAGTAAAATTACAACTGAAAAAAGATCTTGTGAAAACCCGCCAAGGATCTTACCTGAAGAGTAGGTATAGCTCTCGAACAGTTTTCTCTGTGGTACGCCTCGTCTAATGTCTACCTCCAATCTACCTCCAGTCCTGGTACTCTTGTCCTCAGTCAGCATTGTCCATCGTCTGCACCAAACACAATAAGGTACGGGCATATCTCGTGCAGGGGTGAGTATAATGATACTCAGTAGGGACCCCGAGACCCTCTAAGGTCTCACAAAATCTACAAAGGATAAACCACAAAGCATGAAAACAACTGACAACCCTACTTAGGTATACACCCATACATATACCTAGGTTTTCAAGTATACTCGCATCAATAATGAGGAAACATAGGGCCCAACTCAAAGCCCAAAGCTCAACTGTTACACAAAGGAAGGAATACCACGAAGGTGAGTACCACAAAGGTAGTACCACATAGGTATCGCCACATAGAAAAATACCACAAAGGCATCATCACACAGAAGTGTACCCCAAAGACAAGTAATTATCTCACACCAGGTATAACATAGGTACGGTAGTAAAGATGATTAGATGTAACTACTGAAACATCTTACTCTTTTGAAAGGAAGACCCATGTAGGATCCTAAATCATCAGAACCATCTAGGATCCTAGTACAGCATACCCACATGGGATCCTAGAGTAGTACCATGTGGATTCCTAGATTGGAACCATATGGGATCCTGGAACACATACCCACATAGGATCCCAAATCACAGACCCATGTAGGATCCCTTTCTCATGTTAGAGCCAGCCACAGGGTTCCCGCACTAAGCTCGCTTGATTCTGGGAGGGTCTTCTCCTCAAGCCACAGGTCGATAATCCAACTACCATGAAGTCCCACGAATAAGTATCCCAAAGTAATTCCACATAAATGGGGTCTCAATGCAATAGACGGTGCGTCAATCGGACGCCCGGTCTGTAAGTTATTGGTCTTTTAGTCCCGAGGGCCTGGTTGGATTTGTGTTCAATCCATCCCGGTTGTACACCAATTTTATCCAAAACTCAAGTGGGGTATACCAAAATGACTGTATCGATCTAAGGTTTTTGGCGCCTCAGACGGTTCGTCAAACGGACGACCGTAGTTCAAGTTATGGGCGAAGGAGTGAAAAGGGGTCGAAGTTGGTCCAGGTCCGGTCCGACTCGTCCCACCCAGGCCTAGGCCGACCCGACCCAGTTCAGGTTGACCCTGCCTCACCCGGTTCGGGTCGACCGGGCCCGACCTATCCCGCCGGTGTGGCCCGGCCGGCTGCGCGACCCACTGTGGCCCGCAGCTGGGTGGCCCCGCGGTGGGGTCTGCCCTAGCCGTCACCCAAGGGGGAGGCACCCCCTGGGTACCCCGAACGGCTGGACCGTTCAGGTTGGGTGGCCGACCATCCGGCGCCATATGGCGACGGCAGCTGCCACGTGGGACCCGGGGTCCCGCTCGGCTCCCCGACTGGCCGGACGGCCAGCCCACCTGTGTGGCGCAATCGCGCGCCGCACCACCACCGATGGCCGGAAGCGAGTTGGCCGCCCCTCCTTCACCGTCGTGGCCTTGTGTCGCGGCCCCTGCCCGCCCGACAGCACAGACACACACCACCACCCCTTTCACGCAGTCGGCCTCCGCCCTTGATCCTCCACGGCTGATGGGCCGCGGCCTTTCTCCGGAAGTGCGGTCGTGCCGCCACCATCATCGTGGTCGGCCGGAGTGTCGGTCGCTGCTCCCAAGCCCTTCTGGCACCGGTTGCCAGCGACATTCCTCGGGTCATTGGGCATGACCCGGTGGCCCGTTCTTCATTCTGTAGACTCCCGCACTCATCTCGAGACATCTCCATCGACTCGAGACCACCACGGTTGAAAATTTATCAACCCAAAAACAAGTCTCGAAGAACACCAAATCCACAAGGGTTGCAGAGAGGTCGGGCCGTGTTCGTTTGGCCCGCACTCTCCACATTAGAAGGGTAGAAAGCGACATAGTTATTCTTGAATCGTGAAGAATGAAAAGAACAGGTAATGGGTATACAAAAGCAACAATCCCTACCTCAAATATTTGTTGACGTCGGTGAGGAGAGGGAAAGACGGACGTCAGTTCGTTGTCGTTGAAGACGTTCCTTGTTGGAGATCCTTCGACCGAGTTCTTCATTGGATAAATTTTTATCTTTTGGAGGAATTGTTTCTCCAAAGTTCTCCCCGATTATCCCTTTTCCACCACTCCTCCAATTCAACAAAATGAAGATCCAACTTATTAAATTGAATTTTGTTAATTTAACTAGAGTTGGCACATTGATTAATTTTGAAGTTGGCACAATTAATTAGAAAAGAAACTAAGAGTCACCTCCCTCATTAAAGAGGGAGTTCAAGGGGTCAGGTGGTCCCCATCACAAAATTCAAATTGGGATGATTAAAATTCAAAAATAAAATAAATCTAGTTTATTTTATTTTCTCCCATGAAAAGTCCGAAAACTAAAAACCACCTTTGATCTACTACGGTCAAAGTGAAGGTCTCCTTAAGCGAATATCGGTGTTTTGAGATCAACGGTGCCCTCGAATTTCAATTCAGAGCACTGGTTCAATAGTTACAAAAACCCTCTCACACACTTACTGAAAGTATTTAAGAAACTTCATAAAAATATTCCGGGCTCTCCAGGCCTCAAAATCAAGTACCGTCAAAAACTACAGACTCAAATATTTCCATATAATTTTAAAAAAAATTACATGGAATTTTTGGGTCTTTACATTCTCCCCACCTCAGGGCTTTGCATCCCCAAAAGCCACATCACGAAAGCTAGGAAAAAAATTTGGGGTACTGAGAACGAATCTGAGCCTCCTTCTCCCACATGCTCTCCTAGAGGTTCCTGTGCTGCTAACGTACACACACTAAAGGTATCGACCTACCACAAAGGACCCTCTCTTGTCGATCCTCAATCTTTAATGGAACCTCCGTAAACTTCACCCCATCATCGATGTCCATATTACCATGGTTGATGACATGAGATGGGTTGTGCACGTATCTCCTCAGCTGGGATATGTGGAAAACATCATGTACCCAGTGCAGTTGAGGTGGAAGAGCTAAGCGGTAAGCCAACTCTGCTGAGGATCTAAAAGGGTTCGATGAACCTCAGAGATAACTTGTCGCCCCGGCCAAATCTCCACAAACCTCGTCGAGGTGAGACCCATAGAAAGACATGGTCACCATCCTCAAACTCCATAGGTCTCTGTCTCCTATCGGCATAAGACTTTTGCCTACTCTATTCGGTCTTCATCTGCCCCTGGATAATCTGCACATTCTCCATGGTATCTTGTACTATCTCTGGTCCCATGAGTGCTGACTCCCCTGGGTTAGTCCAGCACAAAGGCGATTTGCAAGGTCAGTCGTACAGAGCCTCAAAAGGTTCCATACCAATGGTGAAGTGGTAGCTTTTGTTGTATGAAAAGTCCAACAAGGGAAAGTGATCCTCCCAGCTGTGACTGAAGTCAAGGATGCAATCATGCATCATGTCCTTGAGGGTCTGTATGGTCCGCCCAGTTTGTCCATCTGTCTGAGGATGGAAGGTGGTGCTCAAATGAAGATACGTTTCGAAAGCCTCCTAAAACCTCTTCCATAGTTAGTAAGTCAAACATGCATCACGATAAAGCAAAATCATTGAGGGTACTCCATGTAGCCACATAATCTTCTGCACATAGAGGCTTCCCAAGCTCTCTACTAAACCCTGCTCTCTGATCGGTAGGAAGTTGGCCGACTTGGTGAGTCGATCGATGATCACCGAGATAGAATCATGACCCATGTATGTACATGGAATTCCTATCACAAAGTCCATGGATATCCCATCTCACTTCCATTCTGGGTCCTCTAAAGGTTGAACTAAAACTACTGGTACCTGATGCTCCACCTTCACTTACTCATAAGTGTGGCACCGAGAGACAAACTCTGCTACTGCTTTCTTCATTCCTGGCCACCAGTGCTATCGTCGGAGTTCCTAGTACATCTTTGACACTCCTGGATGTACCGCTAGAGGGGATGTGTGGAAATCCCTCAACACTTCCTCCCAAATCGACACGGGTACCATGGTACTTTCTCTGAAAAGGATGGCGTGATCCCCACCTTTAGAAAATCCATCAGGTGCCTGTCCTGTGGATATCTAAGCACGTCGAGCCTCATAGTCAGTGTCCCCACACTGTGCCTCCCTAAATCACTGAAGGAGTGGCGGAGTGACTGTAAGAGACTGAATAAAAGATACTCCATCTCAATCCAAAAAGGATATCTGAAAAGTGGCCAGCTTCTCCATCACCTCACCAAGAAGTTGTATACCAGATCTCCTGCTGAGTGCATCTGCTAAAACGTTCCACTTCCCAGAAGTATAGACTATCTCGAAGTCATAGTCCTAGAGGAACTCAAGCCAGCATCGTTGTCTCAGGTTTAGGTCCTTCTGGTAGAAGATATACCTAAGACTCTGGTAATCATAGTAGACTGTAAAACTCTATCCCATTAGATAGTGTCACATATATTCAAAGTGAGGACCACTACTGCTAACTCAAGGTCATGGTTAGTGTAGTTCTTCTCATTTTTTCTCATCTATCGAGAACCATATGCAATAAATGCTTGCTCCTGCATCAGGACACATCTGAGCCCAGTCCCTGATGTGTATTAGTAGATTGCGTACCCAACGCCCTCCTTTGGAAGCCTCAAGATGGAGGTACTGATCAACCTCTTCCTCCACTCCTAAAAACTCCACTAGCACCTCTTTAACCACACAAAGGGTTTCCCCTTCTTTTTCAACGCTGATAAAGGCACTGCAACTCTGGATAAATCTATCACAAATCTCCAGTAGTATCTAGACAAACCCAAGAAACTTTGTACCTCTGTCACACTCCTAGGTGGCTCCCAAGAAAGTACCGCATCAATCTTCGCTAGATCCACTGCAACTCTAGCCTCCGAGATGACATGTCCTAGAAAGTGAACCTCTAGGATCCAGAACTGGAACTTTGAGAGCTTAACATAAAGCTGGTGCTCTCAGAGTGTGTCTAGAATTACCTATAAATGATAGGAATGCTCCTCCTCGGTAGCCGAGTAGATTAGAATGTCATCGATGAAGAATACTACAAAGCGATCAAGTTATGGCTAAAAGATCTTATTAATGAGTCCCATGAACACAGCTAGAGTGTTGGTCACGCCGAACGGCATGACCAAAAACTCATAATGGCCGTACTGACATCTAAAAGTCGTCTTCTGCACATCCTCGTCTCATACTCTGAGCTGGTGATAGTCTGACCTGAGGTCTATATTCGAGAACCATCATGCTCCCTTCAGCTGATCAAAGAGGTCGTCAATCCTCGGAAGTGGGTACTTGTTCTTCACGGTCACCTGGTTTAGGCACCGATAGTCAGTTGGTGTCCCTACCAGTCGGAAAACTCTCACCATGGCCTCCAGTCAATCCTCAGCCACCTGTGGTTCTGTCTCACCCCTAAACCTGGGTGGCCTCTGGAACTGGAACTCATGCAACGTGCTCAAGAGGTGTGCACTCTCTGCTACTGGGGCTAGTGGCACTGGTGGCCCAATAGGTAATAGTACCGCTGGTGCCTCTGCTGGTGCATCTACTGAAAAAGGGCCCTGCACTGAGTCCTCATCATTTGGTGGGCTATCACAGCATGCTCTACCCTGAACCTGTGCTGGCTGTCTACGTGGAGGCATCCTAAAGAGAAACAGGTCTTCCACAGTTAACAAGTTATACTTGGTGAGATGACTTAAGAATATCACAAAGAAAACTTTTTAAAACACACACGCAATCATTTTTTTCATACACTGAGTCAGAAATCAGAAGTCAGAGTCCTAGTGTATGGATACGTCGGCCTTCACACCAATACTGGATTCCATAAACTAATAACCACACTCATAACACTTAACATTATTGTCATTAAAAGATCATAGTCCAATGTTATACGGTAGAACCAACTCATCTGATACCAATTTATCACAACCCATCCCCTGGGGCCCATGTTATGACTACCCCAAGCCTGTTTTCCATAGGCCAGGGGCTGGCGACTAGCACTGAAAGGCGTATTTCCCTAAAAACTGGAAAGGCGTTGCTTTTTTAACCTATAAACTCACACAACTAATCATAAAGCAGGATACAAGCACAAAGTAACCTATAATGTAAACAAGGTGTGTATAGAAAGTAAAGTGGGCCATAATACAAGCCCAACTGAAAAGAACAAGTAATACTGGAAAGTAAAAGTAAACCAAAAAGTACAATTATAACTAAAAACAACTCATGTGAACACCCGCCAAGGATCCTACCTGAAGGGTAGGTACATCTCTCAAATAGTCATCTCTGTGGTATGCCTTGTCTAATGTCAACCTCCAAGCTACCTCCAGTCCTGGTACTCTCATCCCCAGTCAGCAATGTCTGTTGTCTGCACCAAAAACAATAACGTGTGGGCATAGCCCATGTAGGGGTGAGTATAACGATACTCGGTAGGGACCCCGAGACCCTCTAAGGTCTCACAAAATCCCCAAAGGATAAACCAAAAAGCATTAAAACAACTGAAAACCCTACTTAGGTATATGCCTATACATATACCTACATTTTTGAGTATACCCATCTCAATCATGAGGACACACGAGGCTCAACTCAAATCTCAAAGCTCAAATGTTCCATGAAGGAAGGAATACCACGAAGGTGAGTACCACAAAGGTAGCACCACATAGGTATCACCACACAGAAAAATACCACAAAGGCATCATCACAAAGAATTGTACCACAAAGATAAGGACTCAACTCACACCAGTTATAACTTAGGTACGGTAGTAAAGATGATTAGATTTAACTACTGAAACATCTTACTCTGTTGACAGGTAGACCCACGTAGGATCCTAAATCATCAGAACCACGTAGGATCCTAGTATAGCAGACCCACATAGGATCCTAGAGTATTCCCACGTGGATTCCTAGAGCATATCCATGTGGGATCCTGGAGCACAGACCCACGTAGGATCCCAAAGCACAGACCCACATAGGATCCATTTCTCATGTTAGAGCTAGCCACAGGGTTCCCGCACTAAGCTCGCTTTATTCCGTGAGGGTTTGCTCCTCAAGCCATAGGTGGATACTCCAACTACCATGAAGTCCCACAAAGAAGTATCCCAAAGGACTGCCACATAAAAGGGGTCTCAATGCAATAGATGATGTGTCAATCAGATGCTTGGTCTGTAAGTTATTTGCCTTTTAGTCCCAAGAGCCAGGTTAGATTCGTGTTCGATCCAACCTAACCGTACCCCCAACGTTATCCAAAACTAAAGTGGGGTATACCAAAAGGAATGTCTCAATATAAGGGTTCTGGTTCCATAGACGGTTGGTCAAACAGACGCCCATAGGTCAAGTTGTATCTAAAAGAGTGGAAAGGGGTCGAAGCTGGTTCGGGTCCGGCCTTGGGTCCGACCTGGCCCGCTGGGTCCGGCCTGGCCTACCGGCGCAGCCCGCTGTGGCCCGTGGCTGGGTGGCCCTACAGCGGGGTCTACCCTAGCCGCCACCCAAGGGGGAGGCGCCCCCTTGGTACCCCAAACGGCTAGGTCGTTCGGGTTGGGTGGCCGATCGGCTGGCACAACATGGTGCCAGCAGCTGGCACACGGGACCTAGGGTCCTGCTCAGCTCCCCAGCTGGCCAGACGGCCAGCCCACCTATGTGGCACGGTTGCACGCCACACCACCACCAGTGGCCGGTATCAATTCGGACTCCCCTCCTTTGTCGCCGCAGCCTTGTGTCGCGGCCCCTGCATGCCTAGTGGTGAGGATGCACGCCGCCACCCCCTTCACGCGATCGGTCGAGCACTGGCTGTTGCCCATGCTCTCCCACGACTGATGGGCCGCGGCCCTTCTCTGGTGGCGCAGTCGCCCCACAGCCATCATCGTGGCCGACCACCGCTCCCGATCCCATCCGACATCGGTTGCCAGCAACGGTTGCCAGCAAAGTTCCCCGGGTCACCGAGCGCGCCCCGGTGTCATGTTCTTCATTCCATAGACTTCCGTACTCATCTTGGGACATCTCCATCGACTTGAGACCACCACGGTTGGAAATTTCTCAACCTGAAAACAAGCTGCGAAGAACACCAAATTCACAAGGGTTGTGGAGAGGTCGGGCTGGGTTCGTTTGGCCTGCACTCTCCGCGTTAGAAGCTTAGAAAGCGACATAGTTGTTCTTGAATCGAGAAGAATGACAAGAACAGGTAAGGGGTATACAAAAGCAACAATCCCTACCTTAAATATTCATTGAATTTGGTGATGAGAGGGAAAGATGAATGTCAGTTCTTCATCGTTGAAGACGTTCCTCATTGGAGATCCTTCGACGGAGTTCTTCATTGGAGAAATGTTCGTCATTTGGAGGAAGTGTTTCTCCAAAGTTCTCCCTAAGTATCCATTTTCCAACACTCCCCCAATTAAACAAAAATAAGATCCAAATTATTAAATTAAGTTTTATAAATTTGACTACAGTTGGCACATTAATTAATTTTTAAGTTGGCACAATTAATTAGAAAAGAAACCAAGAGTCACCTCCCTCATTAAAGACGGAGTTCAAGGGGTCAGGTGGTCCACATCACAAAATTCAAATTAGGAGGATTAAAATTAAAAAATAAAATAAAGTTATTTTGTTTTATTTTCTCCCACGAAAATTCCAAAAACTAAAAACCACCTTCGATCTACTGCGGTCGAAGTGAAGGTCTCCTTAAGTGAATATCAGTGTTGCGAGATCAACAGTGCCCTCGGATTTCAATTATGAGCACCGGTTAAAAAGTTACAAAAACCCGCTCACACACTTACTGAAAGTACTTAAGAAACTTCAAAAAAACATTCCAGGGTCTCCAGGCCTTGGAATCAAGTACCGTCAGAAACTGCAGACTTGAATATTTCCATATAATTTTAAAAAAAATTACATGCAATTTCCGAGTCTTTAAATGGTCCGTCGTGGTGGGGTCCTCCCTAGCCGCAACCCAGGGGGAAGGTGCCCCCTGGTATTATGAATGGCCTGATGGTCGTTCGGTCACCCTGCTGGCACACGAGACTGCCAGAGGGGTCCCGCTCGGCGTGAAGAGGATGGCCGGTATTCCAGTCGATTCTCCTCCCAGTGGCGCGGTCGCGCACCGTGGCTCCACCCGCGGACGGCCGAGTGTCGGCCACCCTCTGGTCTCCACTGCGGCCAAGCGGCCGCGAACTCTAACTTCGGCGGCACGGACGCACACCGCCGCTCCGCCATGCGGTCGACCAGATGACAGCCGCCCCCTTCTCTGCTACGGCTGACGGGCCATGACCTCCTGCTCAACCGGTGACGCAGATGCACGCCACACCACCTCCTTGCGGTCGGCCGGCGTGTCGGCTTCTATCTTCTCACCTTTGCGGTCGACGGGTCGCAGTCTACTTCGAAAGTGCGATTGGGACGCCGTCGTCATCACGGCCTACACAGAACACGTCGATAATAAAGTTTTATAGGAATAAGTCTATGTTCATTCGGTATGAACCCTCCGCGTTAAATCAGTAGAAGGTGGTTCAAATATTGAAACAGTGATTCATCATGAAGAATAAATTTAAAGTATAATTTCCCTACCTTGATTTCTTGTTGGAGACGGCACGAGGAAGGAGATGAAGATGATGAAGTTGTTGATGTCCGTCACTCCCGTAACAGGCTCCAAAGTTGGTTCCTCATTCTTGATCCGGAGAACATTCTTCGTTAGAGAGGTTCTTCGTTTGGAGGTTGTTTCTCCAAAGGCGCTCTTTTTCTAATCCTTTTCACCGCGAGAGGTGAGGTTCCAAATTAATAAGTTAAGAATTAACGTTGGAACATCAATGGGGATATTCCAAGAGTTAATAAAAAAATAACTCTTAATTAACAAGTTGATTCATTAATTTAGAATTAATTAATCCTATTAATTAAAGAGAGTTGTGGTTATACAATTTATGTAACAGGGCATTTAATGCCCAGCCATAAATGCCTGACCACCCTCATGTGGTCCCCACCTCCATATTCAAAAAAGAGGTTTCAAAAATAAAAATAAAATGTTAGTTATTTTATTTTTCTTCTCCCACGAAAAACTAAAAAACTAACTTCCACCCTCAACCTACTACGGTCTAGGTGAAGGTCTCCTTAAGTGAATATCAATGTTGTGAGTTCAATGGTGTCCTCATAATCACGCGTCGTCAATTTTTTTGGACTCGTAATATTCCCATATAATAAAAAAATACATGGAAAAATCTGGGTCTTTAAATTCTCTCTATGTCAGGGCTTTTCGTCCCTGAAAGAAACAACACAAACTAGGGAAACAAGTGGGGGTACTGTGCATGAATCTGAGACTCCCGCTCCCATGTGCTCTCTTAGAGGTTACCGTGCTACCATCTTACGTGCACTAGAGGTATCGATAACCCACATAGGACTCTCTCCTATTGATCCTCAATCTCTACTGGTACCTCTGAAAACGTTGCCCCATCGTCGATGTCCAGCTCACCCCAGTCAATGATGTGCGAAGGATCATGTATGTATCTCCTCAACTGGGATACGTGGAAAACATCATGCACCCAGTGCATCTAAGGGGAAAGAGCTAAGTGATAAGCCACCTTTCCAACTCTGCTGATGACCTCAAAGGGTCTGATGAACCTCATAGATAATTTTCTACCCTGGAAAAATCTCCACAAACCTCGTCGGGGTGAGACCTGTAGAAAGACATGGTCACCATTCTCAAACTCAAGTGGCCTCCGTCTCCTGTCAACATAGGACTTCTGCCTGATCTGTGCAATCTTCATCTACTCCTGGATGATCTACACCTTCTCTGTGGTAGCCCGTACCATCTCTGGTCCCACGAGTGCTGACTCCCCTAGGTCAGTCTAGCACAGAGGTGATCTGCAAGGTCAATCGTACAATGCCTCGAATGGTTCCATTTTGATAGTGGAATGATAGTTGTTGTTGTACGCGAACTCCACCAAAGGAGAGTGATCCTCCCAGCTGCGGCTGAAATCTAGGACGCATGCACGCAGTATGTCCTCAAGTGTCTGAATGGTCTTCTTTTTCTAGCCATCTGTCTGAGGATGGAAGGCGGTGCTCAACTGAAGTTGTGTCTCGAACGCCTCCTACAGCCCCTTCTATAGCCGGGAAGTGAAACATGCATCATGATCAGAGACAATCCTAGATGTAACTCCATGAAGCCGTACAATCTCCTTCGCGTAGAGGTGTCCCAATCTCTCTATTGATCCCTACTCTCTCATAGGTAGGAAGTAGGCTGACTTGGGGAGTCGGTCAATGATCACCTAGATGGAATCATGCCCCTTGGACGTGTTTGAAAGTCTTATCAAAAAGTCCATGGAGATTCCATCCCACTTCCACTCTGGCACCTCTAGTGGATGAACTAAGCCCACTGGAACCTGATGCTCTACCTTCACTTGTTGACAAGTGAGGCACCGAGAGACAAAATCTGCTACATCTTTCTTCATTCCCAGCCATCAGTGCTGACACCGAAGGTCCTGGTACATCTTCTCCATTCCTGGATTTATCGCTAGAGGGGATATATGTAACTCCATCAACACTTCCTCCTTAAGTGCCACTGGTACCATAGTACGCCCTCTAAAGAGGATGACGTGCTCCCCACCTTCAGAAAATCCATCAGGTGCATGTCCTGTGGATATTTGAGCACGTCGAGCCTCGCAGTCAGTGTCCCCAAGTTGTGCCTCCCTGACTCGCTGAAGGAGTGGGGTAGTGACTATCAAAGACTGAAGATAAGCTGCTCCATCACAATCCACGTAGGATATCTGCAAAGTGGCTAGATGCTCTGTCACATCACTCAGCAATTGTATACCAGATCTCCAATTGAGTGTATCTGATACTACGTTCCATTTCCCATGAGTATAGACTATCTCTAAGTCATAGTCCTGGAGGAGCTCAAGCCAACGCTGTTGTCTCAGGTTCAAGTGCTTCTGAGATAATATATACATGAGACTCTTGTGATCATAGTAGACTGTAAAATGTTCGCCCATCAAGTAATGTCGCCACATATTCAAGGTGAATACCACTACTGCCTACTCCAAGTCATGGGTAGAGTAGTTCTGCTCATGTTGTCTCATATTTCAAGAACCATACGCGATCACTGCTCAATCCTGCATCAGGAAACATCCAAGCTCGGTCCCTGATGTGTTGCAGTAGACTACGTACCCAACACCATCCTTCGGTAACCTCAAGATGGGGGCACTCCTCAGTATCTATCTCAGATCCTAAAAACTCCACTAGAATCTCTCCGACCACATGAAGGGTTGTCCCTTATTTGTCAATGCTGATAAGGGTGCTGCAACTCTGGAAAATTCAGGCACAAACCTCCGGTAGTAACTGGCCAAACCCAGGAAACTCCGCACTTCTGTCACACTCTTGGGTGGCTCCCAAGAAAGTACAACCTCAATATTCACCAGATTCACCACAACTATAGCCTCCAAGATTATGTGTCCCAAGAAGTGAACCTCTCGGATCCAAAATTGGCACTTAGAGAGGTTACCATAAAGCTGGTGCTCTCAGAGTGTGTCCATAACTATCTGCAGATGATAGGAATGTTCCTCCTCCGTCACTGAGTATATCAAGATGTCATCAATTAAGACTACTACAAAGCGATCGAGGTATGGCTGGTAGATCTTGTTCATCAGTCCCATAAACATTTCTGGGGTGTTGGTCATGATGAATGACATAACTAAGAACTCATAGTGGCCATACTGACATCTGAAGGCCATCTTCTGCACATCTTCATCTCGTACCCTAAACTGATGATAGCCTGATCTAAGGTCTATCTTAGAAAACTATTGTGCTCCCTTCATCTTATCAAAGAGATCGTCAATCCTTGGGATTGGATACTTGTTCTTCGCGGTCACCTGTTTTAGGTGTCGATAATCCACACAGAGTCTCAAACTCCCATCCGACTTCTTGGCAAACAAAATTGGGGTTGCCCAAGTAGAAACACCAGGCCTAATAAACCCCTTTCTCTGCAAGTCCTCCAGCTGTACTTGTAGCTCTCATAGCTCTGTGGGAACCATCTGATATGATGGTGTAGATATCGGTGACGTCCCGAGGTACAAGTTGATGTAGAATTCCACCTCCTTACGAGGAGGTTGACTCGGAACATCATCAGGGTAAACATCATCGTACTGGTCCACCACTATATGATATCTCGGACTCTCAACAACAACCTCTCCGAGGGTAAGGCTATCCAACTGATGTGTGATCGGCTGCACCCTCCTCCAGTTAAGTCCATCCTGCACTACAAAGTTTCCCTTCTTGTCGGTGAGGGAAAACCTGGTCCCATCTGTGCGGACACACCGCACTTTGTGCCTAATACAGTCAATATGACCATGGTCTGTGGATAACCAGTCCATACCCAAGATGACATAATAAGGCCTCGACGCCACTACTAGAAGATACCAACTAAAGCTCTCACATACTAGAGTAATCTCACACTGCCGACCCTAGTGCGTAATCTTCGAATCTTCTCCCGTAAGAGTCTCTAG
The DNA here is from genome assembly GCA_963277665.1 of Viscum album. Classification (NCBI taxonomy): domain Eukaryota; kingdom Viridiplantae; phylum Streptophyta; class Magnoliopsida; order Santalales; family Viscaceae; genus Viscum; species Viscum album. The sequence continues at coordinate 1,743,900,778 of OY728152.1, forward strand.
CTGTAAGGATCAAGCCAATGGCTCCACCAGAATCTCCGAGCTCCAAACGAGGGTCGTGGCAATAAATGTGTGACTGGAACTTGTGTCTATAAGTAATTCATCTAGGGTGTAGTAGACACATATTGTACCTCGTATCATCTCTGGAGCGTTGTGGTTGTAGGCCTCAGCTACCTGGAGCTAAGCTTGTCCCTGTCCACCTACTCCCTGTGGTCGGGGTGGACCACCTGGAGGTGGTGGCGGTAGAACCTCGAATGACCGCCCACCGCTTGTTGCATGACCTGCTCCTCTGCCATGTTTGCCTCCTACCTACAGACCCGCTCGATCGAATCTTTGTCTCTACCTAGGCGGTCCTTCGATCCTCTGCTGGTCATTCGTACGGCGGTTCAGGTAGTCGCGAGCCATGTGACCCTATCCACCACACGTGTAACATTTCATGGTACTCACTTGTCATTCTCTGTCTCGAGATCTCTGCACCACTAACCCTGTATCATGCGGTCGTCCACCAGTAGGTCTGGTCCTCTTGGACCTTTGCATCATCTGTCTACTGCCAGTTGTCGATGACTCTACTACATGTCGTCTGATGGTGGGTCTCGCTGCCGGTGACTATTCAGTAAGGAAGATCTCCACTAAGAGTGCTCTATCTAAAACCCCCGCCTGTGTTGGGATGCTGAGAGAAACCATCGAATCTATAATCTCATGTCTGATCCCCTGCTCGAAGGTCTGGGCCCTAAAGAAAGGGTCTTGCACCATGTCAGTGGAGTAGCATAAGAGGTCGTTGAACCTCGCTAAATACTGAGTCACAGTCATGCTACCCTGCTACAAGTGGAGAAGCTCCTATATACGCACTGAGTGTAGGGTCACTGGGATGAACTCTTCCCTGAAAAGGCTCTAGAAATCTGCCCAGATGAGAGTCACCTCATCGTGAACCTAGAGCATCAAGATCCACCATCTGCCCACTGCTGCCTGAAGAAGATTAGAGACAAGGATAACCATGAGATCAGTTGGTGTCCCTACCAGTCCGAAAACTCTAACCACAGCCTCCAGCCAGTCCTCATCTGCATATGGATCTGTCTCACCCCGGAACCTCAGTGGCCTCTGGTGCTAGAACTCGTGCAACACGCTCAAGTGGTGTGCACCCTCTACTGTTGGGGATGGTGGCATCAGCTACCCAAAAGGTAGTGGTGCTACTGGTACACCACCTGATGGTACAACTGCCATAAGGGAGCCCTTCACCGAAGCCTCATCACTCGATGGGTTGTCATCACATACTCTACCTGGAACCCTGGATGGTTGTCTGTGTGGAGGCATCCTGAAAAGAAACAGGTATGCCATGGTCATTAAGTAATACCTGGTGAGATGACTCAAAGAAACCAAGGAAAATCATTTCTAAAACACACATAATTAATGTTTTCATGCAGCGAGTCGAAAATCAGAATTTAGGGTCCTAATGTATGGATACATCGGCCATCGCACCAACACTGGACTCCCTGAACTGAAAACCACACTCAAAACACTTAACACTATTGTTCCACACAGAAAAGATCAGAGTCCTAGTTATTCGGTAGAACCAACTCCTCTGATACCGATTTGACACAACCTGTCCCCCGGGACTCGTGTCGTGACTACTCCAATCCCACCTTCCATAGACTAGGGGTTGGCGACTAGCACCGGAAATGCATATCCCTAAAACTGGGAAGGCATTGCCTCTAAACCTGTAAACTCACCCAAAACAAGCACACAACAAGATACAAGCACAAGGTAAACTATAAAGTAAAAAGGGTGTGTACAGTAAGTAAAGGGCCATAATATAAGCCCAACTGAAAAGTACAAGTAAAACTGAAAAAGAACAGCTCATGTGATCACCCACCAAGGACCCTACCTGAAGGGTAGGTACAGCTCTCGAACGGTCATCCCTACGGATCATATTGTATAATGTACACCTCTGATTAGCCTCCAGTCTGGTGACCTCGACCTCGATCAGCATTTTATGTTATCTGCACAAGACACAGCAAGGTGAGGGCATAGCCCGTGCAGGGGTGAGTATAACAATACTCAGTAGGGACCTAGAGACCCTCGTAGGTCTCCTAGAGTTTCCCAAAGTAAAACCCACAAAGCACGTAGAAATATTAATCAAACCACTTAGGTATATGCCCATACATATAGCTAAGTTATCAAGATATACAAAGGTACACCATGAAGGTAGAAGTACCACATAGGTAACACCACGAAGGTAGAAGTACCACATAGGTAACACCATGAAGGTAGAAGACTCAACTCACATAGGTATTAGTGAAGTATAGAAGTACAGATGATCAATCTCAAAGCTAGATCATCTTATTCTATCAAGAGGTACTGCTGCTGATTATATAGAGTCTGACCCACATAGGATCGATAGGTACTAACCCCTGCAATGACCCACACAGGATCAGTATGCACTGACCCACACAGGATCGCTGAGCGCTGACCCACACAGGATCTGACCCACACAGGATCACTATGCGCTGACCCACACAAGATCGCTAAGGGATGACCCACACAGGATTGGTGCTGACCTCCATAGGATTGCTCGGTACTAACCTCCGTGTGATCTGTCTCCAACCTCCGCCTCACTGTCATCCACTGCATTCCCTCTAATAGAACATTTGGGAGAACTAATCCTCAATCCATCGGTCAAACCTCAACTACCACGAAGTTCTACGAAGAAGTATCCCAAAGTTATGTTATGTCATAAGGGAACCAATGCAACAAATGGTGCATCAATCAAACGCCCAGTCTGTAAGTTATTAGCATTTCCGCTCCGAGGGCCCGGTTGGATTCGGGTTCGATCCAACCTGACCATACTATAACTTTATCCAAAACTAAAGTGGAGTATACCAAAAGTATCATCTTGATCCAAGGATTCTGGTGCCACAGATGGTTCGTCAAACGGACGTCTGGTTCTGAAGATATGGCCACAAAGGTGTATCTGGGTCTAGATGGGCCCGGGTCCTGGCCGGACCAACCCGGTCCGGATCCGGCCCGGTTGGCCTGGGCCGCGGAGGGTTTGGCCCACTGGGCCATGGTCCGGCTCGACCCGCAAAGGGGGCGGCCCGGCCCAGCCCGTTGGGCGCGGGCCACAATGCAACCCGCGGTCGGGTGACCCGCTGTGGCGGGGTTTTCCCTAGCCGCAACTCAGGGGGAAGCCCCCCCTAGTATTCTGAATGGCCTGATGGCCATTCGGTCGCCCTGTTGGCACGCAGGACCGCCAGAGCGGTCCCACTCAGTGTGACGAGGCTGGTCGGTTTTCCGGCCGGTTCTCCTCCCAGCGGCGCGGTCGCGCGCCGATGCTCCACCCGCGGCCGGCCGGGTGTCGGCTGCCCTCCGATCTCCATCGTGGCCAAGCGGCCGCGGACTCCAGCTTTGGAAGAACAGATGCACGCTGCCGCTCCTCCATGTGGTCGGTCGGGTGTTGTCTGCCCCCTGCTCCGCCACGGCCGATGGGCTGCGGTCTCCTGCTCAACCGACGGTGCGGATGCGCGCCGCCCCACCTCCTCGCGGATGGCCGACGTGCCAGCCGCTATCTTCTAACCACCGCAGACGATGGGTCGCGGTCTCCTTCAGTGGAATGGTTTCAATGTTGTCGTCATCACGGCCCGCAAAGAACACTTCGATAATAAAGTTTCAGAGTAATCGGGTCGTGTTCATTCGGCCTGCACCCTCCACGTTAAGTCGGTAACGGGTGGTTCAAAGATTGAAATAATGATTCATCACGAAGAATAAATTTAAAGAACAATTTACCTACCTTGCTTGCTCATTGGAGATGATGCAAGGAAGGAGATGATGATGATGAATTCGTCGACGTCCTTCGCTCCTACAACAGGCTCCAAAATCAGTTCGTCGTTCTTGATCCGGAGAACGTTCTTCATTGGAGAGGTTCTTCGATTAAATGATGTTTCTCCAAAGGCTCTCCTTTTCCAATCCTTTTCCCCGCGAGAGGTGAGGTTCCAAATTAATAAGTTAAGAATTAAAGTTGGCACATCAATGGAGATATTCCAGGAGTTAATAAAAAAATAACTCTTAATTAACAATTTGATTCATTAATTCAGAATTAATGAATCTCATTAATTAAAGAGAGTTGTGGTTACACAATTTGTGTAACCAAGCATTAATGCCCATCCTTAAATGCCCGAACACCCTTATGTGGTACCCACATCCATAATTCAAAAAAGAGGTTTCAAAAAGAAAAATAAAATGTTAATTATTTTATTTTTCTTCTCCCACAAAAAACTGAAATACTAACTTCCACCATCGACCTACTGCGGTTGAGGTGAAGGTCTCCTTAAGAAAATATCAATGTTGTGAGTTCAACGATGTCCTCATATTTCAATTCTGAGCACCGGTTCAAAAGTTACAAAATTTCGCTTGTGCGTTTACTGAACGTACCCAAAAAAAGTTCAAAAATTCATTACGGGCGCATCGGGCCTCGGAATCATGCGCCGTCAATTTTTGTAGACTCATAATATTCCCATATAATAAAAAAAATTACATGGAGAAATCCGGGTCTTTACACTCTCATTCTTAAAATGTGACAAACCAGAGGTAAATATGTTATATTTCCTTTATAGTCAGAGCTAACTCCAAATGTATTCATATGGATATTAATTATAACCTAGCATGAAATCCATATTTTTTATTTCCTTTTATATCTATCAATTTTCAAATCAACCTATCACATATGTTTTTCTAAGAATACAAAGTGTCAATATTATGATTTATCTCTAAAAAACTCTAATAGGGATTCCTCAATATAATAGAATATTTCTCCCATATATTTTTTTTAATGACCAAAACATCCATTCATTATAATAGTGAAATCAATATTTTTCACTAAGATGTAATATTTTTAAACTGACAATAGTATTGGGATGATTATACTTGACTGAAAAATTAAATGTTTTTGTTAATCAATGATAAGGATTATCCAATAGAAAAAATATTAAATTTACCATGTACAATGTCTTTATTCAATCATGATATTGATAATATGAAGTCTCTTTATCAAAAATTGGACATGATTTATGTCTCTTAACACTGTATCTAGATAAGATTCCATATGAAAGAACGTAATTTAGAGTGAACATTATCATATAATGTAAAATAATATATTCTTTCCTCAATTCTTCAAATATTGTAAAACTTTCCCCCTATAAAAAATAAAAAATTTAAATCAATGGTGAAATATACACATCAATATCGTTTCCCAAATGTCTTGGTCTAAAAATAATCATGCTCATCATAATAAATTTTTTCTTCATATATATCCATGAGACATGTTGTAAACTATTAAAAAAATAGGTCATGAATAATTTTGGATACAAAGTCTATGATATGGAATCATTCATCCTATACACATTCTCATTCTGATATTTCTAACTTCATATCTGAAATCAAGAAAATATTTATCATATCTCTTACACTATGGAGATTCAGTAGAATGGCCTAAGTTTATATCAAAGATGCGCTAATTTGTCATGTCATCTTAAAAAAAATTTCATCATTTTAATTTGAAAATATATTCTTCAAATGAGGAATTATTAGATGATACTAAATTTCTTTAGCATGAGGTTTGGTGTCGATACTTGAGAATGATTCAAAGGTGAATTTTCAATCCATATTATATCATAATGTCCCGCATTTTAAGGCATTTTAATATAAATTCATATTCCATTCTATAAAACACGTAATAATTTGGTCAAGAATAAATCTTCTTATACCCAAATCCCATTGGGAATAGTATTTTCTTTTCACATTATTTGAATCTGGAAACTCATTTCTTTCTATAAGTAACTCTTTAAATGTTTAATAAATTCTGAGAATCTTTTATCACTCAACCCTTTTCATGCATTCAAGTTAAAAAATATCAAAATTTCAGATAACATTATAAATTAATGCTAAATAAGAATAGTGGATTCTTAAAATATCTATAAAATCCTTTAATATTTGTTTTTTTTTTGTTAGTTAATATTCCTATATCATGAATTAATTCTTCAATTTGATCATTTGCATCATTCTGAATGTTTTCTTCAACATTAGATATTGACTTTTATGTTTTCCCACTATGCTAGATCCAACATGTATAATTATTATTACAACCAAAGAAAATAAATTTATTTTTTATTTCTCTATAATTTAACTTCCTTATATTACAATACTACATGCATGGATATCAAATCATATCATTGTTCTGAAGATTTATTTTAGAAAATCCAATGAAATTATAAACTCCTTTTTTATATTCATATGTGGTTCTATATAAATTTATTCAATTATGATCAACTATTTATTAATATCACAAAATAAAGGGTGGATATATTAAAAAATATAAAAAGATAAATATAAAACATAAAAACATATAATCAAAAGAATCAATTTACAATTTATTGAAAAATATTTTATCAAAAAAAAATTATAGAAAATAATTGAAAACGATTATATACAGCTACCATAGATGAGTTTTTAAAATTCAATGGAATGATAAAAATGATTTTAGTAATCCATATGATCTAGAAAACATTAATATCCAATCATCTAACAAAATCTTAAAATATCTATTAAACATTATCTAAATATTAGCAATTAAGATGATTTACTAATAACTAATATCAAAAGATTCAACTAAATCTAAAAAAATAAATCATTTATTAATAAGGTTAACTAAATAAATTTTAGAATAAAAAAATTGTATATACAAACAATTATAATGACAAGAAATTCCAATTACAAATAAATAATACCACAATAACAAACAATTTATAATCAAAAATAATTTATAATCTAAAACTAATTGTGAAAAAAGTAAAAAATAAATGAATACACTTTAATACAAATAAATACTAAATAAATATTCTAAAAACAAAAAAAAATTAAAATAAGAAATATATATTATAGCTAAAAATCTATGACAGAGAGATCCAAAATGGGGACTAATGAACATTAGATTGCAAAAAATGAAATAATACGGACCTATAAAGATGAAACTTAAACTAGATGAATTTATAAGAGATTAGTGAGATGAATAAAGCAATGAATGATCAGATTCAATATAATAAAGAAGAAAAAATATGAAAACAAAGGAAAATACATATCAAACAAGGAAGAATGAGGTGGATGAAGTGGGATGAGGGTCTTTTTCCACATGTATTGTGGTTTCAAAAAAAATAACAATGAATGAATGAGGGGAAACCCATAGGTATTGTTTTTAAAATTATTTTTACAATAGTTTTTATTAAAATAATTTTCAAACATTTTTATAAAATGTTTCATCATTGGTTTTTATAAAACCAACACTGGAAGTTAAAAAATCAATTGATGACATTATTTTTGTAAAATAGATGTAAAATGTAAATCAAAAATATTTTTAACATTGGTTTTAAATAAACTGAAATTATAACTATCTATAAATCAATTTTGACATCAGTTTTGGAAACCCAAATGTTAAAATTTTGAACAGGAATCATATTTTCCTATTAGTGTTCCTTTTTAAGGAATTATTAAATGGTAGTTAACAACCTACGGGTCCCATATAAAATATATTTGGGAGTAATCATACAAAAACCATACATTCAACCATCACCATATACTTTTAGGACCAACCATATGCATCAGACCTGGTTGGGGAAATATTCATGACATGTTCTCCATAGCACTAAACATATAGCATTGGTGACTGTTATCCTATGTTCTACCAGTGTGTAAGCATAATCATTCTATTCTATCTCTCAAGTTTCACTATGGACCACCTATTAAGTGTAATCCCCAATCACAACATTATCAATAGAAACCACCTTGGTCTATTACATGATCATTTCCCCTTTGGTGAATATTGATGCATAATAACAACTCTACTCATCATTATTTCTCTTTATACAAAATTAATTTCCTCACAGAAAAATGATAAAATTAAACATAACCTACGAAACAAGAATAGGATTCCATATTTGTTATTCTAATTATAACCCATGTGATGAGCATAATATGGCTCATGTGAGAAAAATGAGTCGAATCCATTTTCTAGGCCGTCAAAATCAAAATTCCCACACCATTACTTATCGTCCCTCCATTTGAGACACAATAATCCTTACCGCATGATGTTAAAATACACAGTAAATTACTTTCACATGACCATAAAATATGCACCTCTAAATATATGGGTTTTTATCCAGATATCCCAAAATAGTATATAGGATGCCTCATTGATGATCAATGTCTTAATTACCATCATTACATCTCCCCTAGGGAGGCGGTATCCCCAAACCTTGTTAATATTACTAGATTTTACCTCTATTCCCACCATATAATTGATAAGTCTCCACATGGAAATAAACTATAGATAGTCCCATAATTGATCTTAAAATATGTTCCATCCCATAAGTGATTAGCATATTTGGATTTTTTTCCCCATTGAATGTTAACCTGTGATTATACTATACATGATGTGAATACATAGAAGTGTCCCCACCATACTTTAAATCATGAAAATATCTTGTGTGATGAGTCCATATTAATCTATATGATGAGCGCAGAAACCCAACCTAATGCATTAGAAACCTATAAATAGTTGATGAGCCTAAGGTTTGTAATGTTAATCATATGAGATTATTTATTTGATGAAAAAATGAATTTTATGTGATGAACATAGGATCCATTCCCCCTTTACTTTGGTTATGAGCCTAGTTTCATTACCTGATGTGACGAGAATTGGTTTTATCAATTGAGAACCATGAGATACATTTTTTGATGTGAATAAGAAGAATATGTGATGATAACATGATATCATCATTCCCCACTTAGGTGACAATCCTATGATTATACCCTTACCTATGTAACAATCATATGACACCTTGTTTGAGAAGCAAATAATTCATCTGGTGATGATATTGGGATGCCTTTGGTGACCATCCAATGTTACCATGTGTAATGAACATAGGATGACTAATGTGGCTAGAATGAGTTTCCACTAATGATAATCCATTTTTTCCCTAGGAAAAAAGACTATAATGAATTATGTATAGATCATAAGTTTCCCTATGTAATGATAATAGGATTCTATGGGTCCTAGACCAATGTTCTCATATAAAAAACACATAATATTCTCTCATGGTATTTCATGAGGATTATATTTACATATTCCCAACATACCCAATGATTTTTGAGAAATCTAGAAGACTAATTCTCTTCAATATAATGTGTTCACCCTACTAGGGCTCCTAGTGATGTAATTAAAAAAAATTCACATGAAGACATGTCTAGGAATCATATTCATGAGTATGTATCAAATCAATAAGGGAGACTTGAATAGGTCAATAATCTCAATAGAGGAATCCAAATATGGAAGGTTTGGAATACCATCATCCAAAAATGATCAGGTAGATGACACCATTAAACCAAGTAGTGATAATCAATGTGCCTTTAAAAATATATCAAATGATTGTAACAATCCAAGAGGTAGTCTAATGACAGCGATCCATAAGGAAATAGTTGTGAAATATAATGTTAAACCAGATTCAAATCACCTCTTCTTTGATTGTTATAGTATGAGTGATGTTGGGATTCACCAAGATCATATGTCACCAAAATTGGGAACTTTAGGAATTTCCATCATCAAAAATGTACTCATGGTTAAATTAAAATGTATTTTGTATAATTCTCACCACTAGTCATACTCAATGAGCTACCTAAACCACCAAAAATGGGTAAGGGTTCAGGAGAACAAACCTTGTGGAACTCCTATATAAATATTCCCCAATGGATTCAATGATGTGTCCCATGGAATTATGTAACCCTTTCCTGGTTTCTCCATCTGAACTCATATAGCATAAGGTAATCAATTTTCTTTTCCTCTAGTATATTTTGGTACTAAGTCACGTAGTGAAATAAAATGGGACAAGGATTTAAAAATTTTCATCATTGGTCAATGATACTACATCATCACTAGTGATGAAAATCTTATTATGAAGGACCAAGGATCTGTGCAAATAATTTAATCAAAAAATTAAAATAGAAATTACCCCGTTTGATTTTGATGTTGTGTTCAATAAGTGTTCATCACAGAAACTATTTCTTGAAGGAACCAAAGTTGAATCCCTCTAAAATGTCCATATATACTTGAAATCCAAGTGTTATCATAGAGATATGATGACACCTTCCACACCTCGATAATCACTACAGTGATGATCCATCAATCTGTAAATAATAACATTGATCGAAGGCTTGGATATAATTCTCCTATCTATAGGAATCGGGTGGTAGGAGACATAGGATCTCATAAATTTCAGTGATTTTTATGTGCATGGGAGCCACCACATCCATTTATAGTGAAGTAATATATACCATAAAATGTATTCATATCCCTTAAATATATACTACAAACTAAATAAGTCTAAAAATATTTCTTATGAAAGACTTACTAGGTCATATAAATCATTTATATTTTTATCACATAAATGTAATAGTATATATATATATATATATATTACATGATAAAAGAGATTCATTATCTCGAATCTTCTTTCCCATAAATGTTAAACAAACCATGAATATTAAAATATTATTAGTTCATCAAATATTTTTCTAGGTATTCACATAACATCTTGAGAATACATTTAATCAATAAATTCAATATGAATTATTCTTAACTTGATTAATATGATTTTTCTATTCCGTGGAGATCATACATTCTCAAACATCACTCAGACCCCGTGGTGGGGCCCTTCATGTTCTATAATTCTATTCATTAGTATAGGCCATGCTTTTGAATACGCTTAGTGTTTGACCTTCTAAGACCTTATCTCTATAGTACTGAATATTATTTATATACCAAGAGTGGATTCAAGAAACTCATCAAGGCCCCTAAATAGATAAATAAATTTCATTTTAAATACAACCCTTCCAATAAACACTTGATGTGTAATATAAAATCTTAGTATTATGATATCTCATAATAAAGGATGCAAAAATCATGTCATCATCATTTATTACATTATTATTAATTGAAATAACTAGAAAGACATATATTTCTTCCACCATGGTCATATATTTAATGATGGTACTACCATTCGGACTAACTAGTATTGAGATATCACTTCCTTTTAGAAGAGAAACATTTTACCTTGGTTATTCAATCATTTTTGTACCACCAATGACACACCCGATGTGTGCTACCTTGATACGAAATTAATGTCGTAGTTTTCATTTTGCATAAAATTACACAATAAAATATTAGTCATTGATAATAATATCAAATAAAGAGACTATTACACATGCTCATATATAGGAACTAAAAATAGCACTTGAAATATGTGGTATTCCTATTGGAAAGTAAGTCCTAATGATATCATATACTAGAGATCATCAAGTGAAAACTTCATGAGATGAAATTTCAATGCTTATGAGGCCCCAATACCTATTATTCAAACATCATGTGTGTCCTATCAATATGATGTATCTAGACCATATAAAATATTTTTAAGATTAATGTCATAGAACTTGAGTTTCTCATTATGGTCTGAGAAATTATATAACCTTTTGATATGAAAAATATGTTAAGGAAACTACCATGGAAATACTAGATGATAAAATATCAACACTACTATGGTATTTTTACATCATGCATAACTCATTGTATACATGATATGATAACCAAGAATAATTTATCAAGATGGGAATAGGTCCCCCACTTTTACAATACTCCCATGTTCACTAGATAAATCTTGATAACTACCCTTTTTAGTGCTCACATGATAATATCATCCTACTACTGAGTTATAGATTTAGTCATTGGGAATTTCACATCTCCACTTTGTGGATAATCTACTATTTGTGACTTCTCCTCCTTGTGTAAGACTCCTCAAGAGATGATATCCATGAGTATATTTCTTTCTGTCCACTATTAAATCATGAAATTTAGTACGATTATCTTAATTTATATTATTGTAAAACATTACTTACTAGGTGAGATTACATGAATGTAAACAAATATTTGAATATTAGACACTATATCTTTAACTTCACCAGAATCCACAATATAATCAATATTTGTAGATATGGATACCACTAACTTGAATGAGATTCTCTTTCACATTACCTTAGCCTAACTATGATATTATATTATATTGATATAAAGGAAGAAAAATTGGTTTCCCCTTTAACTAGTTTCTATTCTTCTCCAAGTACTAAGAACATATCTTTTATACACTCTCAGGTTCAATTTATTAGTTCTGACTACTTCATGTGCAGTTCTTTGGGATAATACTAATACTTTTCTACCATATTGTATATGTTAGAAATATTATAATTAATACACAACATGGAATATGTTATTTATCCATTAAAGAGTTGTATGGAATTTTACTCCCCACATTAATACACTCTTATGTCTCATATATGTCTTATTGGATATATTTCTTACATGTAACATTTGTAATAATTCTCTCTCAAGATGTTGAAAATTGTATTTGTTTTATAAATACCTCATCAGTATCTATACTATTGTCTTTTTTTAAGTATCTTGTTAGATCTACATCAGTAGATCGTGTTACCTAGAACTTAGGTTTATAATTTATGTCAATCATTGGAGATATATGTTCATTATAGTCTTAACTAACTATAAGACCAATAAAAAAATTCATATGTTTTCAAACTTAGTTTTCATTAAAATAGTGGCACTCCCACTAACCTCTTGTAGACCCATGGAAAATATTCATTCCAAATAAATTTTATATGTTCTTGTTTCTTATTTCAATCCATAACTTGATTTATTTAATATTCATACCTTATTATAAATCTATGGTGTAACCAAATCATTTAAGTTTTATCATATTGAAACTTTCTTTTAAAGGTGGTATTTTCATCTAATTCACAATATAATGATCATAGAAAGAAACAATTAAAAATAAAATTCTAATTGGTTTTGTCATGATGAATTTGTATAACCAATTATACCTTATTGGTAACACTCTTGTATCACCCATGTAATGTTTCTCTTGAATACCACCACAATATTAATATTTGATACATTCCAAATATTATTCCCTTGTACATGGATACATGGAGTCTATTATTGAATTTAAATTGAACATTTCAATCTTAGATTGTTTCCATTTACCTCTTACTTTTATGGTTCATTATTCTCAATTAATTGATCATCACCATCAATGGTAAATATTTTACTCAGACTATGATTTAAAATGGAAAGGGATTTCCTTTCCCTTAATAAAAATGATGATGAATTTATCGAGGAATATGAGGCAAACATCACAAGACTTTCACTATACACATCCAACTTTTTCATTACCCTCGAATGAAAAGTTGACCACTTATTTGGAGGGATAAAACCGAGACTATAAAAATCCCTAGATATTTGGGACTTTGGTAACTATGAAGAAATTTTTAAATGTTCCCTCAAAATTGAAATGGATATCAGCAAATCTCAAGGGTCCCATAGGGATTTGAAGTGGAAAGTGGAGATTAATTCTGGTGGTGTGATGAATAAATATAACGGTAATAAGATATTTCAATATCCCACTTTTAAAAAGTGTGGAAAGAATCACCCCATAAATTGCCTAAAGGGGATGAGGAAATTCTTTAGGAGAGGGAAGTAAGGGAACCTATCTATAGATTTACAATGGGAGAGACCTAATAATGTGATGGAAGAATGGAACGCTCTAGTAAATCCTAAACATATCATTCATCATTTCAAGTTTAAGGAATAAGGGCACTTTGCAAACTAATTCACTAAGCTAAAGGTGGTTGGAGACAATCAATGCTGACAACCCCCAATGCATCAAGGGAAAGCTTATGACATCATAACCGCTGAGGTGGATCTTGATAATTAAGTGGTAATAAGAACTATTGTTATTCATTCAATAATAAAGAAATTACTTTTTGATTATAGTTCTAATCATTCCATCATATCATTCATGTTTAATATAACTATTCAAACACCATTATAGAACATGGAAGTAGTGGTGTTAGTGAAAATGGAAAATGGGGAAATTATTGCATCCTAAGTATATAGCAACTCCCCTATAAAAATTTGTGGGCTAAAATTCCCAGTGAACCTTGTGATACTTCTTTTAGTGTAATTTTATTCAATTATATGAATAGATTTTATTTCCTTATATATATCCAACATAAATTTCCATGAGAAGGAAATCACTCTTTGTATCACAAATCACCCTCTAATTCTGTACAAGTTCAAAGAGGTGGATGAATCTTCTTTATCACCAAAATCTCAATCATGGATATTATTTACCTATAATAAAGTATATCTAGCTCAAATGATTGAGTATAAGGAAAATATCATCCTTGAAGACATCCCATTGTGATGGAATATGTTGATGTGTTTCCTGATGAATTTTCTAGTCTTCCTCCTAGACAAGCGGTTTAATTTTTAATCGAGAGTATACCTTGGGATTTTTCAATATTCATTACTCTATACAGAATGGTTGTTATAGAAATTGAGGATATGAAGAATAAACTATAAGAGAATCTGGATAATGGGTTCATATTCTCAAGTGCTTTACCATGGGGTGCACCAGTCCTCTTTGTCAAGAAAAAGGATTTATAAATGATCCTTTTCATTGATTATAATGCGCTCAACATGATCAAAATAAAGAAATAGTATCATCTACCATGTATTAATGATTCGTTTAATAAGATACATGGTTCTCAATACTTATCCAAGGTGGATCTTCGGTTGGGGTATTATCAAGTAATGGTGAAGAAGGAAGATATCCCCAAGACTACTTTTAGTACAAGTTATAGGAACTATGAGTTCATAGTAATGACATTCATACTCAACAATGATCCATAAATTTTCATGGACATGATGAATATAGTCTTTAGATATTACCTTAACAAATTTTTGGTAGTATTTATAGATGATATTCTAATATAAACCAAAATTAAGGAGGAGCATGAGGAGAATTTGAGCACTATTCTAAAGACCATATGAAAGGAGAATATTTATGAAATTTACAAAAAAATGTCGGTTCTAGTTCAAGGAACTCTCAATCATGGGTAATATTATCACTTTTAATGGGATATCAGTAAAATAAAGAAGCAATTGAAGAATGGTCAAGGCCATTAAATCTAACAGATATCCTTAGTTTCCTTGGACCAACTAGGTATTATCAACGATTTGTAAGGAATTTCTCATGATTTTCAAAACCTCTGACCAAGATAACTTAGAAGGTATTTATGTTTTTTTGGAATAATGAATTTAAATATATATTCAAGGAGTTTAAAAAGGCTTATCACTGAACATTTACTTACACTACCCACATGTGGGGATATTTTCATGGTATACAATGATGATTCAAAGAAGGTCTTGGGATGTATACTAATTCATAATAACAAAGTGATAGATTATTCCTTAAGGAATATGAAAGTTCATGAATAGAAATTCCCAACACATGATATGGAGTTGTCTTCAGTAATCTTCACATTGAATATCTTTCATTATTACCTCTTTGGGAAGAATTTTGAGATATATGTGGATAATAAGATCCTCAAGTATATATTCACATAGAAAGAGATATATATGAGCTAGAGAAGATGGTTAGAGCTGATTAAGGACTATGACTTCTCAATCCACTACCATCCTATGAAAGAAAAGAAAGTGGCAGATGCTATAAGTTAAAAGGATCCAGAAATTTTATCATTGATGAGAATTGAGAAGGATCTAATATTTATAGACCTAAAAAGTATGGACATGGGAATCATAAAAGAAGGAACATCATCAATCATTTCAGAAATTATTATTTAACCATCCCTTCTAGAGAATATAAAGGATGCTCAAAGAGATGTTGTGGAAATTCAGAAGAAGGTGTAAGCTAAATGGAAAAGGTAAATCCTAGGAATTCAATATTAATGAAGGAGTTATAAGATTTGGGTCATGACTATGTGTACCATAAAATCTTGAGTTAAAGAAATAGTTGTTCGATGATGCACATAGATTGACCTTATCCATCCATCCATATAGAACAAATATGTATCAATATCTTCTAGAGCACTATTGGTGGGATAATATGAAGATTTTCACGACCTGCCTTCACCAAAAGGAGGGAAGGGATAGAAGATTGTCAAGCCCTTCCTTCTTTAAGTTGAAGGAGAGATAATGACCCCTGAAACCCGCCTTCAATAGGTCCCGGAGTGGCGACCAGCACCAAGGGTATAAAATCTCACACAAAAGGAAGGCATTACCCTTTTATTTTAATAGGATCGGGAGATAAGATGATGAAACCCAACAATGCCAAAACTGGAAGTAAGATTAAAGACAAAGAAAACCACTCCCATGTGCATGCTGCAAAAGTAAAAGCCAGAAAGTATAAGGTGTCTACAAAGGTAAAGTACCAAAAAGAAAGAAAAAAAGCAACTACAACAGTCCCAACACCCGAGCTAGTACGGACCTTCACGATCCCCAAAGTCCTCCTGGAAACCTGAAAGCATTTTTATATACGTAGGGTGAGTATACAAGTATACCCAGTAGGGAAAACCAAAGACTCTCGTGCACAAGTAGGGAGGCATTCTAATGCCCTGTGAGAAAGGAGATAACCGAAGCACCTAGCAAGGAAAAAATATCCACCAAATCCTCACCAAGGAACACTCCCCAAATAAAGCAAGTCAAGTAAGGTATAGTAATAGCACATAGATGTTTGGGTACCCCGCGCCACTTTCCCACTGTTTATTGAAGACATCCTACACATCGAACGAATCCCGCTATTCTCACTGCAGTCCCACTGCCACACTCGCCCGCACACACCTAGGCCACAACCACGCATCCCACCCGAAAACACCTGGGCCACAACGACCATCCCGCCCGCAGACACATGGGCCACAACAACCACACGTAACCATGCCCGCAAACACATGGGCCAGAAACCACTACCACGCCCGAAGACACCTGGGCTAGAAAGCTACCGTCATGCCTGAAGACACCTGGGCCTCATCCCGAAGACACTTGGGAAATAACCTACCTGCAAAAACCTGGGCCAACCACCACAACTACCCTGCCCGAAGATTCTTGGGCTAATAATGGACTTCAGGCCATCACAGCCTGCCTGAAGAGTCTTGGGATATTCGGGAAAGAGAGAATAAAGGAGCTAATAACCAGCCACTCGTAGGAGTGTTGGGAAAAACACCCTCCCCCATGAAATGGGGGTGTTCGGCACTAAATTATCAACTTGGGTGGGGCGCGAATAAGAAACACAAGAACTACAATTATATATATATAGGTAACAAGCACTCAACCCAACCTAGGGCTCCACACCTAACCCAAGCACGAACAGCCTAGTCACTAATCATAGAAATCATACTACTCACAATCGAGTCACAACTCATTCCCAAAATCAATTTCCCAATTAACCCATTCTTGTTTTCATGTTCAAGTGATCCTGTTTAAGTAAATTCTGCACTACTGGGTAACTAACAGGCACAAGCACAAGCCTAGGGGAAAAAGTTACAACCAACAGCAATTTAAACATTCACACCCAGTTCTCTTGTAAATTCACATCCAAATGAGATCCCTCCAAGTATTGGAACCAAAGTAGGCTTCAAGATATAGCCCCCACATCCCCAGAACTATATATAAAAAGGTTTCACAACAGAAGAGGATTCCACCCCAATTCGTGATATAAGCAGCGCAACCACAACACCAGATTCACAACCAGAAACCGTGCCACATCATAGGATCCCATCCTCACCCACATCACCCCATAAGAAAACAAACAGAACAATTCACCTACTACCAAACATAGTAGAGAAACTTCCGGGTTCAAGCACATCATTTATCTATTTCCTCTTTCTGTTAGTTAACCAGGGTGACCACACAAGGGAATATTTTTATAGGGAATCCATTTAATCCACCAAGTTCACGTGATTAACAAATTTCTAGGTTACAGCCATTTAATCATCATAGGAGACAAAAGTTTATTAGTGAACAGAGAAAGACCACCAACGGCCATGATTTTTAGTAGGAAAAAACCCACACAATCTACAAAATAATGATCAAGGAAGAGGAGAAAACAGAATAGCAGTATATCAAACACACCCCTCCCCTTTATTCTTTAAAATCCCGTTTGTTATCTTTGTTAAGGTTCGGTTTCATCCATTCCCCCAGAAACAGTAGAGTACCCACCCCACATGATACACATAAAGGAGAGACAAAGGAAAAATTCCTACTTGATTGATCAAGGATCTACGTTTTTTTTCACGCACCAAGGATAGGGTATGTGCGGCTTGCAGGGGAAGAGTTTCTTGGACTCAAAGGGGTGTAGAAAGCTCCAGCAGAGGCGCCCCACAGGCCATGGGAAGAAGGGACTCCAGGCACACCAAGGGGAAGAATGAAGTCGGCCCAAGGAAGAAGAGGAAAAATAACTTCTCGTGTGATATATAGATAAGATCCCGTTGTTACAGGATATGATAATTTTGAACGCATGGAAATTTGGATCGCAGTTTCCCACGCGGTTCGGTAGTTACGCATGATGGCATCAATTTGTTATTTAATATCCCCCATAGGAGAGGTTTGTAGGGATTTTTAGAAATTAATTATGGGCTTTAAATGTCCTTGAGAGGTTAAAAGAATTAATTTACGTCAAAAAAAGACGTTGCGGGAGCGGGACTGGAAAAAGAAACGGAGGGCTGGGTGAGGAAACGGTGCCACCGTTATAGTGTCACCTTTACAGTGCCACCGTCATGGTGCCACTATCTTAGTGGAACCTTATTTTTGGCAAAGTAATGTCCAGGGGGGTTCCGGGCCATTACATTAGATACCTCTCAAACTATTCTCGCCCTCAAGAATCAAAACAACCCCGAAGAAAAGAGAGGGTCCGAACAACCACCTCTAAAGATACCTCTCAGGGGTGAACCTCATTGTCATCTAGAAACACCTCTCCCTCAAGAAACTAGGAAACATACATGGGTCAAACTGCCCAGTCATATGGGTTGGGGTGTCTCTTCCCCCATGTTAAGATACTATCCACTTTGGGCGGCACTGACTCAGCCGCACGGGTTCAATCGCATCCACCTTAATGCATCTTGATTGGGGATCGGGTCCTCCCCTCCCCATAGCCAAGACTTTTCACACACATTCAGAGAATAATGAAAACCACATATTTCATAGCCAACAAGGTAAAGCGTTCTGTCACAAACAAGTACAAAATAGAACAGCACAAAACTCAAAACAACTCTGGGTACTGGGTGCGCATATGTGTTTCCCATTCCTAGGTGCTTTCCTCGAGCCCAACATGCCTCCACAACACACGAACCAGAGGAATGGTCCATCCACGGAGTACCTTCTCTTCACGACCCTTGACCCTCACTGGTCTTTCCACAAAGGTCACGTCGTCCTCAATATCCATCTCTCCCCAGTCGAGGACATGTGAATCATCATGCAGATACCGACGGAGCTGGGACACATGGAAGACGTCATGTATCCTCAGTAGCGGCGGTGGTAACGCTAGCTGATAAGACACTCCTCCGACCCTCCGCAACACTTCGAAGGCTCCGATGAACCTGGGGGAAAGCTTACTCCCCCTATCGAACCTCCGCTGCCCACGCTGAGGGGAGACCTTCAAGAACACGTGGTCCCCAACCTCGAACTCCAAAGGTCTCCTCTTATTATCGGAATACGACTTCTGTCGGTCTTGATCCACCTTCATCCTTTCCCGTATAAGCTGAACCTTCTCTATCATGCTCTGCACTTCTTTCGGGCCAAGAACACTCGCTTCCCCAACCTCAGTCCAGCACATGGGTGAGTGACATGGCCTCCCGTACAAGGCTTCGAACGGAGCCATGCCAATGGTAGAGTGATAGCTATTATTGTAGGTAAACTCTACCAGAGGAAAGTGTCGCACCCATGATCCTCCTGAGTCCAGAACACATGCTCATAGCATATCCTCCAAAGGTCTGGATGGTTTCCTCTGTCTATACATCTATCTGGGGATAGAAAGAAGTGCTAAGACATAACTAGGTGCCAAAAGCATGCTGAAATCCTCTCCAGATTCATGAGGTAAACCGTGCATCCCTATCCGAGACTATGGATCTCGGAAATCCATGCAACCGCACCACCTCATCCACGTACATTCATGCTAAAGCATCTAATTCACCTGACTCCTTGATCGCCAGAAAGTGAGCCGATTTCATCAACCGGTCCACCACTACCTAGATATAGTCACAGCCCCCTTGAACCTTGGGTAGTCCCATGACGAAATCCATCGAGATTTCCTCCCACTTCCACTCGGGGACATCTAGATACTGTAGCAGACCGCCTAGAACACAATGTTCAGCCTTTACCTGCTGACACACGAGGCACTTTTCTATGAACTCTACTACTGCCCGTTTCATCCTGGGCCACCAAAATTGTCTCCTCATACCCTGGTACATCTTGGAAACTCCCGGGTTCACCACTAGGGGTGAGTTTTGGAACTCACTAAGAACTTTTACGTGCATCGCCTCTGGAACAAACTGCTTTCCTCAGAAAAACATCAGGTTCTGACCATCCTCCATCCACCCTTCCGGAGCATTGCCCTGGTCAACTCGGTCACGCATCACTTCTCTTTCTGAGTCTCCCCATTGGGACTCCTCTATATGCCGCAACAGAGAAGATTGAACTGTCATATGATACAGGTAACCTCTACCACCTTTCATCCTAGCATCCAGGTGCAGGGCCGCCAACTCCTCCATCACCATCTAAGCATCTGCCAACTCTCGAACCACATCCTTCTGCGACTTCCTACTCAAGGCATCGACCACTACATTCCCCTTTCCTGAGGTATAGGAAATATCAAAGTTGTAGTCCTGAAATAACTCCATCCACCTTCGCTGTCGTAAGTTCAGGTCCTGCTGGGAGAAGACATACTTCAAGCTCTTGTGATCGATGAAGACCACTAAGTGCTCCCCGACGAGGTAGTGCCGCCACAACTTTAGTGCGAACACGACCGCTGAAATCTATAGATCATGGGTGGAATAGTTACGCTCATGGGGGCGTAACTGCCTAGACCCATAGGAGATCACCACTTGTCGTTGCATCAACACACATCTAAGGCCTTTCCCTGAAGCAACACAGAGCACCTCATACGCCGCCCCTTCTTCTGGAAACCTCAGCACTGGGGAACTAACCAACTTCTCCTTTAGATAACTGAAGTCTGCCTCACACTGCCCACTCCACACAAAAGCCTGGTCCTTCTTGGTCAAAGCCGTCAAAGGTGTCGTAACTCGGGAGAAGTTGGGCACGAACCTCCAGTAGTAACCTGCTAGCCCGAGGAAACTACAAACTTTTGCCGCGTTCTTGGGTGCTGCCCAAGAAACAACCGCCTCAACCTTAGATAGGTCCACTTCTATCCCTTTCTCGGACACCACGTGCCCAAGGAAGTGCACCTCTCGCATCCATAACTTGCACTTGGACAACTTCCCATAGAGCTGGTATTGTCGGAGGACTTCTAAAACCGTCCTCAGGTGCTCGGTGTGATCCTCCTATGATCTTGAGTAGATCAGGATTTCATCAATAAACACGACTACGAAATAATCCAGATATTCCCAGAAGACAGGGTTCATGAGTCCCGTGAACACGGCTGGAGCGTTCGTAATGCCAAACGGCATGACCATGAACTTGAAGTGGCCATATCTACACCTGAAGTCCGTCTTTGAGATGTCACCCTCCTTCACCCTCAACTGGTGATATCCCGACCTCAAATCAATCTTAGAGAACCATCCTTCCCCCTTCAACTGGTCAAATAGATCTTCTATCCTTGGGAGAGGGTAGAGATTCTTGACCGTCACCTAATTCAGCCTCTTGTAGTCTATGCACATCCTGAGACCACCATCTGTCTTCTTTGCGAACAAGACTAGAGCACCCCATGGTGATGAACTTGGTCGGACAAAACCCTTCTTCATCAGATCGTCAATCTGAATCCGCAAATCCCAGAGCTCAGAAGGTTCCATCTGGTAGGGGGCCATAAAAATTGGACGAGCACCAGGCTGCAAGTCTATCCAAAACTCGATATCACATCGAGGGGGTAGAGTCGTCACCTCCTCAGGGAAGACGTACATGAACTCACTGATGATCCCTGGAACTTCCACCATTTCTGCATCCACCGACTCCACTGATAGCTCAGTTATCAAGGAGAGGAGGGTTCCCCTCGCTTACTACTCCCCTGGAAACTCCGCTCGCCGATGAAAGTCACCCGTTGGCCACCCAAGTCTGAAAACAAAACCCTTCCTTGAAAGCAGTCAATGACGGAACATACAGAGAACAGCCATTCAATTCCTAGGATGACATCTTATGGTTGTATCTGCAATAGTAGAAGATCCCTGACTGACTGATGTGGCCCTATCATCAGTCTGCACCCTCGACAAACATACAACAAGTCGGTCTGACCTCTGACTGGTGTGCTTAGCACCAGGGGCACTGGAAGTCTCTCAGCGTATAAACCCAGAGCATGGGCTAGACTGGGTGTAAAAAAGGAGTACGAAGCTCTTGTATCAAACAAGGAATATGCAAGGGTGCTAAACAAGTTTATCATACCTCGAACGACCTCTAGTCCTTCTAGAAATGCTGCCTCTGTGGCGTGCAACTGCCCACACCCAGCTCCTCTGCCTCTCGGCTGTCAGCCACCTCCCTGACCACACCCAGGTCGAGGTCCCTAAGGAGAGCCCTGAGGTTGGCCTCCTCCTGCAACGTCTACCCTCGGCAGAGCGTGAGCCCGCTGCCCCTGCTCCTGCTGCTGAAAGGGCCTAGCTGGGAACTACTGCTGCTGAGGTGGGTGCTGGACCTGCCCACCCCCACCATACTGAACTCTGTCCGGGCATTGATTCCGAAGGTGGTTATGGCTTCCACAGATGAATCATCTCGGTCCTGGTCCTGAAAAGAAAGGGCAAGGGCCGGGATATCGGAACTAGAACTGCTGGGGCCTACTTTCTGCCGGTCGAAACCTAGAGGGTCCTGATGCAGGAGGCCTGCTACTGACGGCCTTCCCCTTTGACGAGCCTAACTGGATTCCCTCTCGTGATACACCTCCCAGTGTGTGCATCCTCTCCACCACTTTGGTCTTCTTCTATACCTCTAAGTATATCGGTAAGTTGAAGGGAGTAACGACATACTGGAGGGAAGGTCGGAGTGCCTCCTCCAAACATCTCGCCCGAGACTCCTCATCCAGAAAGAGGTCTGGAGAAAAGTGGATGAGATACTTGAACTTGATCCACAACTCTCTCACTAACATACCCCTCTATTGGAGGGAGAGTAGCTCCTGCCTCTTCTCATCTTTCATCATAGAAGAGAGGAATTCTGCCCAGAACTCCTTCTCAAAACTAGCCCATGTCACCTCAGCCTCCCTCTTCTCCCCCAAATAAAGCATCCACCACTGATGTGCCACTACCCACATCTGGCACACGGCCAGAGGAACTCAATACTCCGTCGGAGCCCAGATCAAGCCGAAAGCTATCACCAGCTCCTCTATCCAGCTCTCTGTCTCCATGTCAGAGGTGCTGCCCTCAGACTTCTCGTGGGTCTGTCTCTGAAAGGCACAAAGCGTATTCTACCACTGGCCATCCTCCTCTTCTCGGTCATCCCTCCGTCGATCATCTTATTCAACCTCCTCAGCCTCGATTGCCCACATAGCTCGTGGTCGTCTCCCAAGTTCCATAGCTGCAAGGTAAAAAAAGAATTCCTAAGTTCGAGTAGTGCAGAATATGGCTCTTAAATTTTTCTTAGACTTATGATTCATTTAAAATTCCCAAAACACCCCAGAAACACGAGAACACAAGTCATTATGATGCATGCACCTTTTCTAGGGTCTCTACCCTGCAATCAGTGTAGCCTCACTTGGTCGTTCGGTAGGTCCAGAGTCCTTGCGTTGGATCACGGGGGGCCCTAAAATCTCGTGTCCTAGCCGGTGTTCCCTAGCCTAATTCATGCACCAAGGTCACCCAACACTATTGACCTACCACAACATGAAATCATCTCTGTTCCTAACTCCAGACTCCATCCTATCCCTCAACCTCTGCCTCTGATACCATTCTGTCACGACCCGCCTTCACCAAAAGGAGGTAAGGGACAACAGATTTTCAATCCCTTCCTTCTTTAAGTTGAAGGAGAGATAATGACCCCCTAAACCTGCCTTCAATAGGTCCCGGAGTGGCAACCAGCACCAAGGGTATAAAATCTCACACAAAAGTAAGGCATTACCCTTTTATTTTAATAGGATTGGGAGATAAGATGATGAAACCCAATAATGCCAAAACTGGAAGTAAGAGTAAAGACAAAGAAAACCACTCCCATATGCATGGTGCAAAAGTAAAAGCCAGAAAGTACAAGGCATCTACAAAGGTAAAGTACCAAAAATCAAGAAAAATAGAAACTGCAACGGTCACAATGCCCGAGCTAGTATGGCCCTGTACGATCCCCGAAGTCCTCCTGGAAACCTGAAAGCAGTTTTATATACATAGGGTGAGTATACAAGTATACCCAGTAGGGAAAACCAAAGACTCTCGTGCACAAGTGGGGAGGTATTATAATGCACTGTGACAAAGGAGATAACTGAAGCACCTAGCAAGGAAAAACTATCCACCCAAGCCTCACCAAGGCACACTCCCCAAATAACGCAAGTCAAGTAAGATATAGTAATAGCACATCGATGTTTGGGTACCCCGTGCCACTTTCCCACTGGTTATTGAAGACATCTTACGCATCGAACCAATCCCGCCATTCTCACCGCAGTCCCACTACCACACCCGCCCGCACAAACCTGGGCCACAACAACCACATGTAACCATGCCCGCAAACACCTAGTCCAGAAACTAATGTCATGCCCAAAGACACCTGGGCTATAAAGCTACCGTCGTTCTTGAAGACACCTGGGCCTCATCCCGAAGACACTTGGGAAACAACCTGCCCGCAAACACCTAGTCCAACCACCACAACTACCCTGCCCGAAGATTCCTGGGCTAATAATGGACTTCAGGCCATCACAGCCTGCCTGAAGAGTCTTGGGATATTCGGGAAAGGGATCATAAAGGAGCTAATAAATATCCACTCGTAGGAGTGTTGGGAAAAACACCCTCCCCTGTGAAATGGGGGTGTTTGGCACTAAATGATCAACTTGGGTGGGGTGCGAATAAGAAACACAAAAACTAAAATTATATATATATAGGTAACAAGCACTCAACCCAACCTAGGGCTCCACACCTAACCTAAGCATGAACAGCCTAGTCACTACTCATAGAAAGCATACTACTCACAACCGAGTCACAACTCATTCCTAGAATCAATTTCCCAATTAACCCATTCTTGTTTTCATGTTCAATTGATCCCGTTTAAGTAAATTCTGAACTACTGGGAAACTAACAAGCACAAGCACAAGCCTGGGGGAAAAAGTTACAGCCAACAGCAATTTAAACATCCGCACCCAGTTCTCTTGTAAATTCACATCCAAGTAAGATCCCTCCAAGTATTAGAACCAAAGCAGGCTTCAAGATACAACCCCCACATCCCCAGAACTATGGATAAAAAGGTTTCACAACAGAAGAGGATTCCACCCCAATTCGTGATATAAGCAGAGAAACCACAACCCTAGATTCACAACCAGCAACCGTGCCACATAAAAGGATCACATCCTCACCCACATCACCCCATAAGCAAACAAACAGAACAATTCACCTACTACCAAACAGAGTAGAGAAACTTCCGGGTTCAAGCACATCATTTATCTATTTCCTCTTTCTTTTAGTTAACTGGGGTGGCCACACAAGGGAATATGTTTACTGGGCATCCATTTAATCCACCGAGTTCACATGATTAACAAATTTCTAGGTTACGGCCATATCATCAGAGGAGACAAGAGTTTATTAGTTCATAGAGAAATGCCACCAATGGCCATGATTTTCAGTAGGAAAAAACCCACACAATCTACAAAATAATGATCAAGGAAGAGGAGAAAACAAAACGGCCGCATATTAATCACACCCCTCCCCTTTATTCTTTAAAATCTCGTTTGTTATCTTTGTTAAGGTTTGATTTCATCCATTCTCCTAGAAACAGTAGAGTACTCACCCCACATGATACACAAAAAGGAGAGACGAAGGAAAGATCCCTACTTGATTGATCAAGGATCTACGTTTTTCTCCACGCGCCAAGTACAGGGGATGCGCTGCTTGCAGGAGAGGAGTTTCGTGGACTCCAAGGGGTGAAGAAAGCTCCAGAAGAGGTGCACCACAGGCCACGGGAAGAAGCGAGTCCAGGCGCACCAGGGGGAAGAACGAATCTGGCCCAAGGAAGAAGAGTAAAATGAACTTCTCGTGCGATATATAGATAAGATCCCGTTGTTACAGGATATGGGAATTTTGAACGCCTGGAAAGTCGGATCGCAGTTTACCACGCGGTTCGGTAGTTACGCACGATGGAATTAAGTTGTTATTTTATATCCCCCATCAGGAAGGTTTCTTGGGATTTTTAGGAATTAATTATGGGATTTAAATGGCCTTGAGAGGGTAAAAGAATTAATTTACGTCAAAAAAATACGTTGTGGGAGCGGGACTAGAAAAAGAAATGGAGGGTTGGGTGAGGACACGATGCCACCATCACGGTGCCACTGTCTTGGTGGAACCTTATTTTTGGAAAATTAATGGCCAGGGGGGGTTCCGGGCCATTACAAATATGGAGATCACAAAATATACATCAAGTTTCCTTGTATGTCATCAAGTGAATGCTTAAAGGAAAAAATACAAGGGGATGATGAAACCATTACCCATACCTATATGGAAATTGGAGAATATAACCATGGAACTTGTCACTGGTCTTCCAAATACATCAAGATGAAATAATGATATATGGTTTATGGTGGATCATCATTCAAAGAATTTTCACTTCATTGCAATCTGATAGGACTTCTCACTCGATCAGCTAGCAAGGATATACATTAGAGAAGTGGTGAGGCTACATGGAACACCACTATCAATTGTATCTAATTGAGAACCAATATTTAACTCAAAGTTATAAAAGAGTCTCCAATGTGATCTAAATATTGATTTAAACTTCAATGTAGCTTATAACCCTCAAAATGATTTCCAATCTAAGCAGACTATCCATACACTCGATGACATGTTGAGAGCATGCTCAATGGAATTCAAATAAGGATGGGATCAACATCTACCTCTTATGGAGTTGTAATACAATAATAGTTTTCAATCAATCATAAAAACAACTCCCTATGAATCCTTTTATGGTAAGAGATGCAGAACACATGCATGCTAGGACGATGTTGGTGAATGAAAAATGTTGGTTTTGGAAATGGTTGAGGAAATTGTGGAAAATGTCAAAACCATTCCGTAGTACATCAGGGTATCTCAGAGTCAACAGAAGAGATATGCTAAAAAATGTTGGTAAGACCTAGAGTTTGAGGTTTGAGATAAGGTTTTTCTCCACATATCTCTATAGGATAGATTCATGATATTCAGAAAGAAGTGAAAGCTTATTCCAAGATACAATGTTCCCTTTGAGATCCTTGATATCATCAAAGTGGTGGCCTATCAAATAGCACTCCCACCTAACCTATCTCAATTACATGATATGTTCCGTGTATAAATATTGATTAAGTACATACCAAATCCCTCACATGTGCTGAATCCATAGGTGGAACCATTGGAGAATAATATTTCATATGAGGAGAAGCTGGTGAAGATCTTATATCATAGGGAAAAAGTTCTATGAAATAAGACAATGCACCTGGTCAAAGTGCTATGGAGGAACCACAAGTTTCAAGAAGTGATGTGGGAACTAGAGGAGGTGATGAAACAGAATTACCCTCATTTGTTTTAGTATATGAAATGAAATTTTTGAAGGTGAAATTTTTTAAGGGGAGAAGATTGTAGAAACCCATACATTTATAAATAAATTTCCATTTGTGTTTGAATGAAATGCCCTATTATGGTTTTATAAAAAAAATACACTTATTTAGTTATATTATATCCTAACATATTTAAAATACTATTAATAATCATAACTTTTGTTAAAATATCCCTTTAATAGTGATCATTTGAATATTATAAATGTAGGATTTTAATAAATCCAATAGACATGGACAAAGTAAGTGATGGTCTAGACCGATAGGATCATACCCCAATAAGTCCATTTGTCAGAGCATCTAATAGATATAGAATTAGTGGTATTTTCCCATGACTAAGACTAAGATGATATCCAACAACTAAATCATGGGTGAAACTATTTATGGGAGAAGTTTAAGCTAATCAAGATCACTGCCCAAAACATGTACGTTCAACCACCCCATGAAAATCTTACCATCATGCACCTTACCCATAGAGTTTTTGCAGGTGTAATAAAGGGTTATTTATCAAGACCATAATAATATGAATATTTATATTGTATTTTCAATATAATAATAGTTATATTTACTTATTATTTCTTTACTTTATAAATTATTTGGATTTGGATATGATAAACAACAAATTGTATTTTTTGGGTAATATGAAATTTCAATTAAGGAATTCCTTTTGATGAACTAATAGTTTTTTGAAATCAATTATATTTTAATAAAAATATTATTATTAAATAATTTTTATTAAATATAAATTCTAATATAATTTTTATGAAGTCAAAATTAATTTTTATAAAGGTTTGAAAACTGTTATTGTCAAAAATCCATCATTTCTCAATAAATGTTTATTCTTGTTTTAAATGTGAAAATTCACATATTGAGAAAATTATTTGGTTAAATTAAATATAATTCTTGGAATCATCATGTCAAAATTATCCAACGGTAAATTTTTCATAATTCTCCGAGACAATCAAATTTTTGGGTAAAAATTAAATATGATATAAATATATGATGTGTATTATGACAGTATAATGACCTAAAAGTGATGTACTAAATGCTATAAAGATTATCCAAGATCAAATATATGTTTCTCCAATAATATAATGTGATTTTGAGGTTATTTTAATAATTTTTTAAATCCATTATGAATCCTCCAAAACATATATTATGTATTAATGTTTTAAAATCAATTCTTTGTGAACATGACTCATATCCACATCCACTTGGATAATATATTTTTTTTTTTTTGATTTAATTCCTTGGACTTATAAAATTATTAAAACCAATACTATTTGGAAGAAACTATGGGGAAAATTATGGGAAGATTTTTTGTTTTTATTATATTATTATATAGAGTCAAAAACCTATGTTTGGGAAATAATAAATAACTCCCCTCTCTTTTCCTATATAAACACACCAAATATCCCATTACACTTCACAAAAAAACCTTGGATCACATCCTTATTATACCATCCCTTCCCTATATTTCTCTAAAGGTTCCCTCAAGCTCTCAAGAAGATCCTCCTAGGCTTTTGGAATCACCCTCTCGAGGTAAAGGACCTCCCTCTCTCTTATTTCAACTCATGCACCTTCTTTGTATTTAGACTTTTGAATATGAATTGGTGATGTTTTAATGACTTTATAAAGATCTATCTAATATCCAATTGATTTTTTAATAATGAGAGATCATTTATTCCAACTCATTATTTCATTTATCTAAGTCTTTACTATGTCAAAATTTAGTAAGGGATCCTCTCCTTCCCCTCTTTATTCAAGCATCTTCTGCATTTTATGCAGTTTGTTTCCAATTCCTGATGTTGGGATATGTTTTTCCAAATCCCTATTACTTTTAATTTGATGAAAAATTTATGAGGGGCCCCTTTATCTATCATTCCTCCAATGGCCCGAAGGCCTTCATTTTTTATTGATTTTTGATAATCCACCTTTCAAGGGGTGAGGTGGAACCCTTACAAGGCCCATAGGCATAAGTATTACATGACCCTTAAGCCTTAGAAGAATTAAGTACCCGTAGGCTTCAAACATTACATACAACCCAGACTAACTACTTGGAACTTCTCCTCCCTAGCATATTCATCGTGAAATTAGCTCTCCACCTTTGCATGGCTATTCGGCTAGGCTTTCCCGTGCATGCACAGGATTGTCCCAATGGCAGGTGTCATACCCTCTCATTCTTGCAATCCATTTAGCTTCTGCACTGGTGAAAGCTCCATGCTCATCCTCCTTCTGAAGCTTGTTCCTTGTAGGTTTTCTGGTTTGTATCTGCACTTAAGGTGGCCCGAAGGCCTTGAGGTGGCCCAAAGGCCTTACTAACTTGAAGTCTTGGGTGGCCTGAAGGCCTTAAAGGACTCGGGGACCAAATCAGTGGCCTGAAGGCCCAAACAGGGGAATATTCCCGGCTGCTACAGTGTCAAACAGTACCTGCTATAGTACCTGCTACGGTAACCTGGAAATTAGCCTCCTCCTGGTTTTTGATATCGGGTCTCTTGGATGCACTTAAGGAGTCCTCACCAACTTGGATGAGGCTCATGTGCACCCCTTTCTCTATCATTAAACCATTTTTTGAATCTTTATGTATTCTTGTTATGCTGCCAAAATTTCACTGCGATTTTTCCATGCCAAACCTTTATATTATGACTACCATCGCTATTTCCACGCAAGGGTATTCACCTAGACATACATATACTACATTTATTGGGTACTTACATGTATTTATTCCACACTCCTTGATCGTGGAATTAAATGTGATTCAATATGATCCTGTGTTGAATGATCTATGGGGAACACTTATGCATGTATATGATATGAAAGCAACGGGTGCACCCAGAATTATATAGTGTTCCAATGCATTGGGTAGTGAGTTAGTCTCATGAGAAATCATGTATGGGACTAGGGAGTCAACCTAATATATTATGTGAGTTTTTTCACCATGTTGTGGCATCTTGGTGGTTAGCCTTGACCTGTGTTTATGAAGTCATGTTCAAAGTTGTTGTCACTTTCCCATGTTGACTTTATGTTATCATGCTATATCATGAATCTTTGTTCATGCTTAAGATTCTAACACTTTTTTATGTCCCATTGAAATTACTATTGTCTAACATGTAATAATTTATTCATGTTATTCTTTTTTTATTCCCTTAATGGGATTTATAGCTCACTCATTTCTTATGTATATCTTTGGGTTATCTTATGCAGTTTTAAGAATGATGGAATATTATGAGCATGTTGAGGAATTTTTCAATATTGTTGATGCACCCCCCCCCCTCCTATTTTAAGTTGTTATGTAATGTACCTAATTACTCAAATAAACCAGAATTCTATATCTTATGGGTTGTATTTTGTGTATTCTTATGTAATAAATCATGAATTAATGTGTAATAAAGACAAGGATTGTCATACATCATAACTCTGATGTGTTTAAGGAAATGTGTGTTTAGAAAATACTCTATTTAATATTTTATTAATATATGAATGAATGTATGACTCCTCATAAATCCCCCTTACTAACATCATTTCTTTAATGTGGGTAAGGAAATGGGAGTTTATGAATAAATCCACTCTATATTTCATGATCGATGAATTTTTGGTCATGATATTTTTTAGAACACAAGCCCAAAAAAATCATATCTTCTCACCATTCATAAAATGTACTTAACTTTTAAATTCCTTAATAAAACTTAAACGAATATTATGAAGAATAGTTACCACTAGATTGACCTTGGAATGGTTCATGCTCTCTTACTGAACAAATTCCAAAATATTTTTGGCTTATCATTATTTCTAATGGTTTCTTTGTCCAAAACATGATAAGTAAATGTGTTGATAGTATGTAATTTCATTACATCCAATGAGCCAATATAACATACTAGGTATATCAATCATAACTGCATTTAGATTTAGTAGACAAATAATTTTCTTTCCACAACTGGGTATTAGAGAATTTCATTTTATATTCGTTTTTTAATGCCAATTATTCAAGCCTTACTGAACTATTAGTTGAGTATGAGACACCAAAAAAATTAATTCCAATACTGTAATAATTAATGTGTTTGTCCAATGGACACATGAGATGAGTTTTTTGGGTATTACTCATCAAAATTTCAACAAAAAAACCAAAATAATTGAAATTAGAAGTTGTTTATTTGTCACCATTGACATAGTATTTACCCTTTCTCAACTGATTAGATAATTCATCTTACATCATGTAAATTTTATTTTCTAACTTTGTTATTGTATTTCAATAAGCATATGTGATAAGAATATTGTATTTAATAATTATGAAGTAAAATAGAAACATATCTTATAATTGATTAATATACTTGAATAAGAACTGACAAATTTCTTCTTCAATTCAATTCATTACATTTAAACTTCCATAATCTTACCTCATGACATTCAAAGAAAAAAACCTCTTGTATAATGATAAACCTCTTATATTTGAATGATGTTGTGAGGGTTTCATTGACGTTACACTTTCAATTGGCCTTTTTTCAATGTCTTTTATATTGTTCCCCATTGGAATTATAGACTAATATTTCTTTAAATTCTTATCAACCTGGAAAACATTACCTAAAAGGTAATGAATCATTTTCTCTATACGGTTTTTTGTATCTTAAACACAATTAGAGTAAGTGGTTGATAATGATATCAACAAGGGATGTGTTTAAAGATCATGATCCACCATTCAATTTACACGTATTCAGTGTAATAATCACCTCATTAATATCTTGTTACACTTTCTCCTCGCTATATTATAGGAGATGAGAAGACATGATATATCCATCGATGTCCTCATGATTTATCAACAAGTTATTCAACATTGATGATCGAATTATGATGTAAGCATCAAATGTGTCATATGTTATTATCCTGTAAGAATTTTGCACATACTCACTTCCTGATGTGGCTCAACATTTAGTATAGACTCGAACACATATAATTTCATATATCATAATACTTTGCGCAGGTTCCTGTACTACTTTTGGAAATTTGTACTAGATAAGACATTTATTTCTTCCAATAGTATTCACAATATATTTGCAGTATTTCTTTCCATTTTATACAAAATATACTCTAGTAGATTAGTATTTTTATCTTGTTTACCAATTAGATATTTGTGATTAATTAAATGTTCCAAATATTTTATCAAACCCTAGTGGTCCTCACTGTTAGGTTCGTAATACTCAGTGGATTGAGTATTCATGTGGAAAAGATCCTCAAAACCACTCACTATAGTCTAAGTTATGATTGTTCCACTGCTCGATAAGTTTCAAGGTAGGTGTTTAATTGGTCATCTGCATTGAGTCATAACTTGTAGAGACCCTAAGCTTGACGTACATGGACATTACATTACTTTTGCGGAATACTTAGTACATAACAAAAACACACACACAAGGATCGTAATAGTTTAGTGTCTTTGGAAACTCGGAATATAATCTTCTAATCGTGGTGAAATATCTTCAACATCTCCCATAAAGATCTTCCTTTTTTTTACCTAAAACCTTTCTTTATATCCTGTGGAAAAGAAAACATAAAAGGGTGAGCTCAAATGCTCAGTAAGGGTAAACAAAAGAAATATCAATCACATCATTTTCATAAGAACATAATATTTTGGAAATCTTAACCTGCAAAAGAGAGAATAATTTCATAACATGGGATAAATCATAGTAGTGAAATGAAATCCCAATAATCATAACTTAAAACATGAAACTTTTTGGCATACACACATAATCATATAGAATCATATCTTATTATTCAAGACTCATTTCCAAGACTATCTTAGTGGACAAAGTCCATTTCCGAACCGAGTCACCCTCGTTTCAGTCATGTTTCACTGAACCGGTATAACCTACCGTTCCAGCCATGTCTATCTCATGAGATATAAAATCTTTACCCAATTTATTGGAGGGAGATATAGGTCCCACCCATATCATAATGAAATCATTCTTACTTGTGCCACAAAATAAACATACATCATTCATAATAACCCAATAAATAAAATGGGTTTCATAAACATCATCCCATCATCACATAATCCATATAAAAGAAATGGATATCATTTTAATAATAAGGAAAGTGAAACCATGTAAATCATAGAGACATTATACTTGAAACATACACATATGAAATAATTTCATCTTAGATGAAAAATGGTTTTGATAAAACACTTGAAATAAATTCTTGAGGAAAATATCCTTTCTTCTTCAAAATCATTTTCTTTTCACAAAATGTCATGCAATTTTAAAAGAAAGAGATTTGGTTGAAAATATTCATGAAATATTTTGGAGGAAGCTTCATGAAAATAAGTCTTTATAAAATCGTAAAAATCAGTTCGTGTCGTATAAGTTAAAAAAAACATTCTTCTCGTACTTTTGTTAGAAAATTCAAAAAGTACCTCGTACGAAAAATGACAAAAGATTCCTTTCATATATTTTACTAAAAACTCACCGAAGGGTAAAATTTCATTTTAAAAAATTGTATGTGGATGGAAATAATATTACATATTGAGGAAACATGGATGTGGATGATAAAATACACCCCAGTAAATACCAAAGTATAAACAATCTCAGATAAAAATGAGATTGTGAGATTTTCCCTTACCTTAGGTCCGATTTGCTTTGTATGTGTCTGAAACTCCTGTATAATGATTTAAATAATGTTATTGACTTATTACAGAATCATACTTATTTTATGATATCATATATGGTTCACTTATGGCTTTATATTACCCGTTCTTTTGTAAATTCCATGTTAAAGAGCGTTTTGGGTAAAATCATTTCATTTGTCGTTCGTGTTTTGACTTGTAATTATTCATATGATTACTTAGATCATGATTACTTAATTCCAGAATATAAAACATGATTTATATATAATATATATTCAGAATATACATATATATAACAGATCAGTAAATGGAAAGAAATACACTGTTCATGGAGACGGTAGACCGTTCGAACGCATGAACGCTGTTTTCTTTTCCTTATTGAGTTGAATGACATTAAGTAGATGACATACATATATATACACATAAATCCAGTATCATTATTATGTCATATAATTAATTATTACTTATTATATATACTTTATAATCATTCATGAATGGTTAACGTGGAGAATGAATCTCATCGCGTCGTGGAGACGGTAGTCCGTACGTACGCACGAGCGATGATATCGTTCTCATGATCGTGGAATTGTATTGGAGTGTATGTATACTATTTAATAATCAATATCACTTTAAAATAATCATATATAGTTATTATTTACATCATTATACCCATCCAAGTAAGGTGGTGGTGGAAAATAGATTTCACCACGGCGTGGAGACGGTATTCCGTACGTACGCACGCGCGGTGATTTCGTTTTCCGTAGGATGGATAAATGGTGAAATAGGGTTGTTTCATACTTATAATAACATATCAGTATATGATTGATACTGATTTTATTACTTCATAATGAAAAAACCTAATAAGAATAAGTGGAATAAGAAATAAAGTTGAAAGAATCGGTAACGGAAATTACCTCTTCTTTGAAGCGCCTCTTTGAGATCTCCCTTTAGGGCACTAAAATTAGTCTTTGAGGAAGACCATAACCTATAAGATATTTCTAGGGAAGTGGAGAAGAGAATTTGTTAGGGTTTGGACGAGCTTGAAGGCTCAAAGTTGTGTGAGGAAGAGAGGGAGGAGGTGCCCTTTTATAAGGGAGGAGAGGGGCACCTTTGGAATAACTAAAACTATTATTTTATTATAAAGTCAAATTCGGTTTTAAATAGCTCCAAATTGATTTATTTCGAATATAAGGTAGGGATGGATCGAAATCCTCTCATCAAATAGAATTTATACAAGTTTAGGTTCTTATATTAACCTTATCTTTTAGTTTTAACTCTTAGTTAATTAGATTGACATTTACCATGTCACTTTTTATTTTTATATTATATAGTTAATAAACTTACCATATACATCCAAGAGACCCTCAAGTTGTGTTTTATTAATATATATAACCTTATCTAAGTCATTTGGACGAACCTTATATTTTTATGAATAAAATAACAATTAATAATATAATATTTGTTCTAAAAACTATATTATGTCAATTTAGACACTATTCAATAGTTGATTTTTTTGAAACTCATAACAGAATGATTACTTCGACCAAAGTTAATTAAATTAATCCTAACATGTCATATTAACCTAGAAAATTAGTTTAATTCATAAAAAGTCTCAAATTATACTTATTTAGGTATTTATAATATCAATTATTCTAATTTTTCACTATTATGGTAATTAATGCATCATCATTGTGTCATAAATAAATTAAATTATTTAAAGACTAAAAATTACAAATAAAATATCATTATGTAGGAAATATTTTTAGCTTTCTAATTAATATTTATAGTAGAATTTATCTTATGTATAACCTTATATTAAAAATGATTTAGTTATTAAACTTTGATTTTAACTATTTTAACCCTTCTTTAAATAAATTAATAATAAATGTCCTAATCTAATCCAAGTGGGCCTAAATGGTCATATTTTATTCCTAAGGTTGTTTTTGGTCGAATTACACTTGTCCAATAGAATTAGGACATGTGTTAGGGTAATAATAATATCATTTTTACCCTTAATTACCCTATTTACTTTTAACCGTGGTAAAAAAAAGTAAAAAGTTACTATTCACCAAAAAATTATTTTCATCTCGTTGAACCACATTTTACTTACTGACATCAACCGTGTCTCTCAGATTTTTGAAATTCCACTCACAAAAGCGGTAAAATTAAGTTTTATGAAAAATTCATTTTTTTTACTACCACTTAGTGGTTTCACTATTCATCAAAAAATGAAAGTTTCCAGAAAAATACCAAAAATTAGGCCTAAACTATATTTGATATTATGAACTCAAAAATGATGTCTATTTTACCAAATTCAAAACATATCAGTTACATTAACTAATTCAAAAAATTAATTCCCGTCGTCAAAACAAATGGCGTGTTTTTAAGAGATAATAACTATCAAAAGATTGATACTTGTTTATAACTGGTTTAAATTTGAAATTACATCCAATGACCAACATTGTATTAAATTGTAAAAATATATTCTAAATATACTTTAAAACCACTCAAATTAATAATTTATCACTATTAATTATTTCGATTAAAAAGGTTGTTTTTAATTAAAATTTAGTAATTTTCACTATTCATCAGAATATGAAAGTTATCCGTAAAGTACCAAAATTTCACCTTAGGCTAAATTCGATACTCCGAATCCAAAAATGAAGTCCATTTTGAGAGCTAAAATTTCTAAAATTTTAAAAGGTGGTTATTACTATTCATAACGGCTAGTTTTAATAATATTTTAATAGCATATCGTTGTTTAGTGAAACTCGATATTGCGTACTACACATGCTATCGAGGAAGGTCGCGATTGCGTGTAATGAAAGGCAAGTCAAGGATGAGTGTTGAGCAAGCTCCTTTTGTTGTAGTGTACAACACAAGACATTAATGAAATTAAAAAGAATATTTTTTTATAAAATCTCAGGCTGTTACATTCTACCCCCCTTAAAATGAATTTCGCCCTCGAAATTCGTCGGGGTTATAAATGGTTTACTACTCGAAAGTTTATTTAATAGAAACCCACATCCTAAAAAGGAATACCCAAACTTGGCTTTAAAAACTAAAGTATGAAATGTAACGATTACCCAAATAAACTAATCTCTGGGTTTCCACATAGGTGAAAATATGGATATGGAAGAGAAATCTAACCATCATGTTCTGATGGAGAGTGGTAGAGAACATGGCTATGGAAAATCCAGCAATCACAAAGCCATAAATTTGTTACGATCTAAGGTACCATCTGATTCATCGGATATAAGAGCACTAGGACAACATTTTTGGTTTTCAAGATCATTTCCCTAAAGTTGATGAAATTGGAATTAGAAGAAATACTTTCGTGATTTTGGTATAGTCTCTCCGTTTGTCGTTCTTTGGACAATTTCCACTTCATCTCTTAAATAAATGAAGTTGAATTTGTCATTAGTGATGTGTTAGCAGATCATGTGATAGAATGATGGGTCATTTCATATGTCTCAAACAAAAGGTTAGAAAAGTTATCAAAAAATACATAAGTCCATCTATAGTGAGACTAATCGTATATGGTTCCTAAAATGGACTTATACTTCATATATCATACTGCTTAATATAACAAAACTAGTTTCTACTAAATAAGGACTTCCTGTAGGCCAGTGGTAGACGATAAAGGCCAGTCGCACTTCGGTTGTGGGTTCGATTCCCACAGCCTTGTCCGACGCGATGGGCTATCGCCCGTCCTGCAGGTTTTCCTTTTTCTAAAACTACATTACTATAACATCACATAAATAATATCAAAAAAAAAGTTCTATCCTTAAACAATACTAGCTTATGGTTAACATAATCCATTCCAATCTTTAGGCTTATCTAAAATAATTTGGTCCAAGCTCATAGTATAAAGAAAATGATCACGTGAATGCCATCATTTATCCCCCATATATCATAAGATATATCTTGTTGGTCAAATTACAAACATGTGAATACCTTAATCATGTATTCTCTTGAAGAATGAATATCCATTAAACCTTAGTGAAAACATGAATGAAGTTAAAAGTTAACACTTTCCACATACAAAAATCCTCAAAATTCTATATCCTCAAACCATGATATCACTTAGTCCTTATATCAATCATGAGCTCATGAATACTGTCAAACATTTCATTTTCTCCTTATCCCTTCAATATGCGCATATCATCTGCTTTCCAAAAATATCTGAATAACCTTTCATGGTTACTGGTACCATTAATCATACACTTTCAAAACTTAAGGAAAGACAATAGTGTAACAATCCTTAGATGTCTCTTTATTCCATAGTACCATGAGATTACTTATACCTTTTTGGAAAAGGAATTCCCTTGTGTGGCCTTTTCGAACCCTCCACACAAGGAAACCCCCCTCCCCACGAAGAGGTCACTCCGGAGAGAGCCCCAGCCGGGAAGGAGTCGTTGCCAGCCGAGATGGAAGAGCGTCCCGGAGGGTGAAAACCTGGGCGGCGATGGTTCGTCAAGCAATCCGTCAGCACGGGTGGGTTGCACCTCATTTTTCCCACCCAGTCAGAAACCGGGTGACCCGGCAAGGCGAGTGGATCCCGGGGGAGAGGTTCGCCCCGAAAGCGGACTCCCGGGATTCGAACCCTGTACCTCCCAAAGAACGGCGTTGTTGTACCCCTCTCCTTCACCACTACGCCACCGCCGAAGCGGCCCATGAGATTACTTATACAACATTACACATGATAAACATGTAATCATTCCACTATATTCTTAAACCATTGACCGAGCTTCAACAATTCTTTCATCTCACATATCATTTGTAGTCTCTTCATCATCATCCACATAAATACTACCCATACGACCATACTGATTCTCTTCATGAGACTTTCCCTTAGGGCATTGGTTTGCATAATGCTCGTACATTCCACATTTAAAACATTTAACCATTGTTGATGTCGTAGCAATACCATTATCTGCATCCCTGGTGTTAACTGAACCTTTTCCTTTGCACTTACTGGCTTTGTGTCCTTCTTTTCCACACCCAAAGCATCTTCCAGTTCCTTTGAAACATTCTCCTTGATGCCTCTTCCCACATGATTTACATAGGATAAATTGAACTTTCTTTCCTCTATGATCATCATGAAACTCCATCTTTCTCTTATTAGCCGAGTTAGGAAACTTACTAAATTTTACTTTATTGATCATATTATGAGATTGCTGATTCGGCATAATAATGATGTTTGGACTTCCAAATCCCATTTCATTTGGTTGCTCATGAAGAATATCATTCAATTGTCCATCATATCCTCCATTATCGTGAATCATCCTGTTTCCAGCCATTTTCTAAAACCCAAAAAGAATAGTGTGAGAGGCAAAAATCATAATAAAGGGGGAGTAACATCAATATCTAACATCTTTGGTTTAATCTAATATCGTTACCATAGTTCTAGGACTATATCCTATATGTATACTTATCCTTAGGGACATCCCTAGACATACCTTAGAAATATCTCTAGGGATCTCACTAACGTTTTCGCATCCTAGTTTCCAAAGGTTGACTAAACTTTTCCTCTGATACCAACTGTAGAGACCCGAAGCTTGACGTACATGGACATTACATTACTTTTGCGGAATACTTAGTACATAACAAAAACACACACACAAGGATCGTAATAGTTTAGTGTCTTTGGAAACTCGGAATATAATCTTCTAATCGTGGTGAAAGATCTTCAACATCTCCCATAAAGATCTTCCTTTTTTTTTACCTAAAACCTTTCTTTATATCCTGGGGAAAAGAAAACATAAAAGAGTGAGGTCAAATGCTCAGTAAGGGTAAGCAAAAGAAATATCAATCACATCATTTTCATAAGAACATAACATTTTGGAAATCTTAACCTGCAAAAGAGAGCATAATTTCATAACATGGGATAAATCATAGTAGTGAAATGAAATCTCAATAATCATAACTTAAAACATGAAACTTTGTGGCATACACACATAATCATAGAGAATCATATCTTATTAGTCAAGACTCATTGCCAAGACTATCTTAGTGGACAAAGTCCATTTCTGAACCGAGTCACCCTCGTTTCAGTCCTGTTTCACTGAACCGGTATAACCTACCGTTCCAGCCATGTCTATCTCATGAGATATAAAATCTTTAACCAATGAATTGGAGGGAGATATAGGTCTCACCCATCTCATAATGAAATCATTCTTACTTGTTCCACAAAATAAACATACATCATTCATAATAACCCAATAAATAAAATGGGTTTCATAAACATCATCCCATCATCACATAATCCATATAAAAGAAATGGATATCATTTTAATAATAAGGAAAGTGAAACCATGTAAATCATATAGACATTATACTTGAAACATACACATATGAAATAATTTCATCTTATATGAAAAATGGTTTTGATAAAACACTTGAAATAAATTCTTGAGGAAATATCCTTTCTTCTTCAAAATCATTTTCTTTTCACAAAATGTCATGCAATTTTAAAAGAAAGAGATTTGGTTGAAAATATTCATGAAATATTTTGGAGGAAGCTTCATGAAAATAAGGCTTTATAAAACCGTAAAAATCAGTTCGTTCCGTATAAGTTAAAAAAACATTCTTCTCGTACTTTTGTCAGAAAAGTCAAAAAGTACCTCGTACAAAAAATGACAAAAGATTCTTTTCATATCTTTTACTAAAAACTCACCGAAGGTAAAATTTGATTTAAAAAATTGTAAGTGGATGGAAATAATATTATATATTGAGGAAACATGGATGTGGATGATAAAATACACCTCAGTAAATACCAAAGTATAAACAGTCTCGGATAAAAATGAGATTGTGAGATTTTCCCTTACCTTAGGTCTGATTTGCTTCGTATGTGTCCGAACCTCCTATATAATGATTTAAATAATGTTATTGAATTATTACAGAATCATACTTATTTTTATGATATCATATATGGTTCACTTATGGCTTTATATTACCCGTTCTTTTGTAAATTTCATGTTAAAGAGCGTTTTGGGTAAAATCGTTTCATTTGTCGTTCGTGTTTTGACTTGTAATTATTCATATGATTACTTAGATCATGATTACTTAATTTCCAGAATATAAAACATGATTTATATATAATATATATTCAGAATATACATATATATAATAGATCAGTAAATGGAAAGAAATACACCGTTCATGGAGACGGTAGACCGTTCGTACACATGAACGCTGTTTTCTTTTCCTTATTGAGTTGAATGACATTAAGTAGATGACATACATATATATACAAATAAATCTAGTATCATTATTATGTCATATATTTCATTATTACTTATTATATATACTTTATAATCATTCATGAATGGTTAACGTGGAGAATGAATCTCATCGCGTCGTGGAGACGGTAGTCCGTACGTACGCACGAGCGATGATATCGTTCTCATGATCGTGGAATTGTATTGGAGTGTATGTATACTATTTCAGAATCAATATCACTTTAAAATAATCATATATAGTTATTATTTACATCATTATACCCATCCAAGTAAGGTGGTGGTGGAAAATAGATTTCACCATGGCGTGGAGACGGTATTCCGTACGTATGCACGTCCGGTGATTTCGTTTTCCGTAGGATGGATAGATGGTGAAATAGGGTTGTTTCATACTTATAATAACATATCAGTATATGAGTGATACTGATGTTATTACTTCATAATGAAACAACCTAAGAAGAAGAAGTGGAATAAGAAATAAAGTTGAAAGAATCGGTAACGAAAATTACCTCTTCTTTGAAGCGCCTCTTTGAGATCTCCATTTAGGGCACTAAAATTGGTCTTTGAGGAAGACCAGTGTTGTACCTCTCGAACCCCTCGTGGTTTTATTTTCATGATCACAATCACCCTCTTGTTTTTCTAATATTGTTTTAAGTGTTTTTGGATGATAGGCATGATTTCAGGTGGCCAAGGAATTGGGCCAAGAAGGCCAAGAAGGCAAAAAGCCAAAATGAACTGAAATTCAGTCCACCGGCCAACCTGTGGCTTCACCACCGGCCGGCCGGTGGACCCTGGACAGAAGGAATCCCTCTGTCCAGACCACCGGCCAACCGGTGTCACACCAGCGGCCAGCCGGTGGCACCCAGCCCAAACAGTGGAAGCTACTGCCTCAGCACCGGCCAACCGGTGGCCTCAGCACCAGTCAGCCGGTGGCACCTGCACAGAAGAGGAAGCTACTGCCTCACCACCGGCCAACCGGTGGCCTCAGCACCGACCAGCCGGTGGAGCCTGAGCCCGAAGGCCTCTCCATTTTGCACACACCGGCCAACCGGTGGCTCTGTACCGGTCAGCCAGTGGAGCCAGTCAAACTAGCCGTTGGGCCTTTGACCAGGCTGGTCCACTTGCCTCCCAACGGCTCCGAAGCCCTTTCCAACGGCTCCAAAGGCCTCTAACGGCCATATGAGGGTTCCCCCTCTATAAATAAAGGACTAGGAAGCCCCGGAAACTTAACCAAGCCATTGTGAAGCCAACAGACACATTTCCCATCATTTGGCGAACCTCCGGCGGACTTCCTCCAAGGAACCCCAATCGCTCCAACTCAATTCCACATCCAAGGAGCACCACCATAGAAGCTTGGGAGTGCACGTCTTCAACTCCATTCATCCATTGGCGCCCAAGGATTCTCCAAATACGGTTTTTCTTGTTTTATTTATTTTGAGCATCATTTTGGGTTTGTGCCTACAAACCCCCAACTCTTTCTCTCCTCCATTCTTTTGGGTTCTCACACCACCTTCAAGGTGTGAAGAGGTTAGTCAAGTCTTCCCTTTTAAAAGGCTTGAGTCATAGGTGAGCTAGCC
Source organism: Viscum album (assembly GCA_963277665.1). Classification (NCBI taxonomy): domain Eukaryota; kingdom Viridiplantae; phylum Streptophyta; class Magnoliopsida; order Santalales; family Viscaceae; genus Viscum; species Viscum album. Next base: position 1,743,944,081 of record OY728152.1, read on the forward strand.
TTCACCTGTAAGAAGGCTAGTGGGTTCTTGCTCAACCATTGAAAGCAAGTGGGTTCTTCCATAACCATATAAAAGCAAGCTGTAATAGGTTCTAGACTACCTGTAAAGTCTAGTGGGTTTCTTGCTAAAACCATTGAAAAGCAAGCGGTAGAATCTCTCAACGGTTGAGTTGGGAGCGGAGACGTAGGCCAGGTTTTTTGCCGAACTCCGTTATCAATTCTTGTGTCTTGCCTCTTTATTTCCGCTGCACTTTCACTTTGATTTTAATTTGTTAATCATTTTTTAAAAGGCAATTCACCCCCCCTCTTGCCATCACTTCCTTCTTTCTCCGCCTAACAATTGGTATCAGAGGCAAAATTTGAGTAATACCCTAACCGGTTTCAAATTCAAGATCTTTTTTGTGATGGCTTCAACCTCTTTTTCCCCCGAAGGCTATTCTTTGGGTCGTGCTCCATTTTTTGATGGAACCGACTATAACTATTGGAAAACCCACATGACCACTTTTCTTAGAAGTATAGGTTATCCCATTTATAAAATTGTCATGCAAGGTTACACCCTCTCTTCCCCCGATGAATCCAAATGGACCCAAGCCGATATTAAAAATTTCGAGCTTGATGGCAAAGCCATGAACGCTCTACATTGCGGCCTTGATCGTAATGAGTTCAATCGAGTTTCCACATGCACCTCCTCACACGAAATCTGGAAACTTTTGGAGGTTACCCATGAGGGGACCAACAAAGTTAAGGATACTCGATTGGACATGTACCGTCAAGATTTTGAATCTTTTACCATGCATCCATCTGAAAATATTACTGAAATGTTTACGCGTTTTACTGATGTTTGCAATGGGAGAAAGTCCCTTGGTGATGATGTTTCTGCAGAAACCATGGTCAAGAAGATCCTATGGATTCTACCTAGCTCATGGAAACCGAAGGTCACGGCAATCCAAGAAGCAAAGGACATCAAGAACATGCCGGTCGAAGAGCTCATCGGATCCCTCATGACCTACGAAATCACCATGAGGAGGCAAGCTGAAAAGGAAGGCAAACCAATCAAAGTTCCAAAGAACATTGCCTTCAAAGTTCAACAAGAAGAAAGCTCCTCCTCCTCCTCTTCTTCCTCATCAAGCGGCGATTCCGAAATGGAGAATCTTGCCCACAAAATGCACAAGTTCATGAAGAAGCACAAGAAGAAGAAATCCCGCAAGGCTCAAACCAACGAAAAATCCGAGCCCAAGGTAAAATGTTATGGGTGTGGCGAGAAAGGCCATTACAAGCCCGATTGCCCACTCAACAAGAAAAAGGCCAAACAAAAGGAGAAGAAGAAGGCTTTCAAGGCCACATGGAGTGATAGCTCCACATCATCCTCCTCCTCCTCCTCGAGCGACAACGGTAACAAATGCCTAATGGCATGTAATGAGGTAACATCTTCCGACTCCTCATCCTCTTTCTCTTCAAATTCTTTCAATCACATGTCTTATGAGGATCTCCAACATGCGAGAGACCAATTGGAGGAAGGTTTTCACGAACTTTCTTCCAAATTTGTTTCTTTAAAAAATAATTTCAAAAAACTCTCTTCCGAAAAAGAACAACTTCTCAAAGAGAAGGAAGAGTTGTCCCTCAAAATTCAAAATCTTCCCGATGTTGATTCCATGGAATCAACTATCAAAGATCTAAGGGAGACTCTAGCCAAGTTCACCCAAGGGGAACAAAATTTGAACAATTTGCTAGGTTCCCAACGTGTATCTAGGACCACCCAAGGGCTTGGCTATACCAAGCAAGCCTCCTCCTCCCATGCACCCACTATTTTTGTAAGGGGGAGATCTCAATTTAAATTTTGTAATTATTGTAAAAAACCCGGGCACTTAATTTATGAGTGCAATTGCAAAAATGTCCGGTATGGTAGGCCCAAAACCATTTTCCTTAACGATGAATTTTATAGGAGAAAACCCACCACTAGACAAGTATGGATTGAAAAATCCCTTTTAGCGAGTCTCACCGGACCAAAATTTGTCTCGGTTTCAAAAACCTCTCCCCGGTGATTTGTTGTTTTTATTTAGGGGGAGTTAGGTTTGTTTAAGCCTTTGTTTTCATTTAATACTTTCAATTCAAACTTTCAATTTCAACACTTGGTATCGAAACTTTCATTTCGAAATATTCAATTCAATTTTGATTCAAAACTTTCAATTCAAACTGTTATTCAATTTTACATTTCAAAACTTTCATTTCAAATTTTTGATTCAAAACTTTCAATTCAAATTTCGAAAATTTCAATTGGTTTAAAATCTCCATCTTGTTTTTTAACGTTTTCCCTCAATCAAGTTTTATGCCCCGTGCTATTTTGATAATCACAAAGGGGGAGAAATTCTTGATTGATTGGGGGAAAAATCTTTTAAAGCATGCCTTTCATTTCATTTTCTACATTGTTTGTTTTGGTGATTGTGATCATCAAAATAGGGGGAGATTGTTGTACCTCTCGAACCCCTCGTGGTTTTATTTTCATGATCACAATCACCCTCTTGTTTTTCTAATATTATTTTAAGTGTTTTTGGATGATAGGCATGATTTCAGGTGGCCAAGGAATTGGGCCAAGAAGGCCAAGAAGGCAAAAGGTCAAAATGAACTGAAATTCAGTCCACCGGCCAACCGGTGTCACACCAGCGGCCAGCCGGTGGCACCCAGCCCAAACAGTGGAAGCTACTGCCTCAGCACCGGCCAACCGGTGGCCTCAGCACCGGTCAGCCGGTGGCACCTGCACAGAAGAGGAAGCTACTGCCTCACCACCGGCCAACCGGTGGCCTCAGCACCGGCCAGCCGGTGGAGCCTGAGCCCAAAGGCCTCTCCATTTTGCACACACCGGCCAACCGGTGGCTCTGTACCGGTCAGCCGGTGGATCCAGTCAAACTAGTCGTTGGGCCTTTGACCAAGCTGGTCCACTTGCCTCCCAACGGCTCCGAAGCCCTTTCCAACGGCTCCAAAGGCCTCTAACGGCCATATGAGGGTTCCCCCTCTATAAATAAAGGACTAGGAAGCCCCGGAAACTTAACCAAGCCATTGTGAAGCCAACGGACACATTTCCCATCATTTGGCGAACCTCCGGCGGACTTCCTCCAAGGAACCCCAATCGCTCCAACTCAATTCCACATCCAAGGAGCACCACCATAGAAGCTTGGGAGTGCACGTCTTCAACTCCATTCATCCATTGGCGCCCAAGGCTTCTCCAAATACGGTTTTTCTTGTTTTATTTATTTTGAGCATCATTTTGGGTTTGTGCCTACAAACCCCAAACTCTTTCTCTCCTCCATTCTTTTGGGTTCTCACACCACCTTCAAGGTGTGAAGAGGTTAGTCAAGCCTTCCCTTTTAAAAGGCTTGAGTCATAGGTGAGCTAGCCTTCACCTGTAAGAAGGCTAGTGGGTTCTTGCTCAACCATTGAAAGCAAGTGGGTTCTTGCATAACCATATAAAAGCAAGCTGTAATAGGTTCTAGACTACCTGTAAAGTCTAGTGGGTTTCTTGCTAAAACCATTGAAAAGCAAGCGGTAGAATCTCTCAACGGTTGAGTTGGGAGCGGAGACGTAGGCTGGGTTTTTGGCCGAACTCCGTTATCAATTCTTGTGTCTTGCCTCTTTATTTCCGCTGCACTTTCACTTTGATTTTAATTTGTTAATCATTTTTTAAAAGGCAATTCACCCCCCCCCCCTCTTGCCATCACTTCCTTCAATCACCCTCTTGTTTTTCTAATATTGTTTTAAGTGTTTTTGGATGATAGGCATGATTTCAGGTGGCCAAGGAATTGGGCCAAGAAGGCCAAGAAGGCAAAAAGCCAAAATGAACTGAAATTCAGTCCACCGGTCGGCCGATGAACCCTGGACAGAAGGAATCCCTCTGTCCAGACCACCAGCCAACCGGTGTCACACCAGCGGCCAGCCGGTGGCACCCAGCCCAAACAGTGGAAGCTACGGCCTCAGCACCGGCCAACCGGTGGCCTCAGCACCGGTCAGCCGGTGGCACCTGCACAGAAGAGGAAGCTACTGCCTCACCACCGGCCAACCGGTGGCCTCAGCACCGGCCAGCCGGTGGAGCCTGAGCCCGAAGGCCTCTCCATTTTGCACACACCGGCCAACCGGTGGCTCTGTACCGGTCAGCCGGTGGAGCCAGTCAAACTAGCCGTTGGGCCTTTGACCAGGCTGGTCCACTTGCCTCCCAACGGCTCCGAAGCCCTTTCCAACGGCTCCAAAGGCCTCTAACGGCCATATGAGGGTTCCCCCTCTATAAATAAAGGACTAGGAAGCCCCGGAAACTTAACCAAGCCATTGTGAAGCCAACGGACACATTTCCCATCATTTGGCGAACCTCCGGCGGACTTCCTCCAAGGAACCTCAATCGCTCCAACTCAATTCCACATCCAAGGAGCACCACCATAGAATCTTGGGAGTGCACGTCTTCAACTCCATTCATCCATTGGTGCCCAAGGCTTCTCCAAATACGGTTTTTCTTGTTTTATTTATTTTGAGCATCATTTTGGGTTTGTGCCTACAAACCCCCAACTCTTTCTCTCCTCCATTCTTTTGGGTTCTCACACCACCTTCAAGGTGTGAAGAGGTTAGTCAAGCCTTCCCTTTTAAAAGGCTTGAGTCATAGGTGAGCTAGCCTTCACCTGTAAGAAGGCTAGTGGGTTCTTGCTCAACCATTGAAAGCAAGTGGGTTCTTGCATAACCATATATAAGCAAGCTGTAATAGGTTCTAGACTACCTGTAAAGTCTAGTGGGTTTCTTGCTAAAACCATTGAAAAGAAAGCGGTAGAATCTCTCAACGGTTGAGTTGGGAGCGGAGACGTAGGCCGGGTTTTTGGCCGAACTCCGTTATCAATTCTTGTGTCTTGCCTCTTTATTTCCGCTGCACTTTCACTTTGATTTTAATTTGTTAATCATTTTTTAAAAGGCAATTCACCCCCCCTCTTGCCATCACTTCCTTCTTTCTCCGCCTAACAACCAGAACCTCTAGGATATTGCTAGGGAAGTGGAGAAGAGAATTTGGCAGGGGTTGGCCGAGCTTGAAGGCTCAAAGTTGTGTGAGGAAGAGAGGGAGGAGGTGCCCTTTTATAAGGGAGGAGAGGGGCACCTTTGGAATAACTAAAACTATTATTTTATTATAAAGTCAAATTCGGTTTTAAATAGCTCCAAATTGATTTATTTAGAAGCTAAGGTGGGGATGGGTCGAAATCCTCTCATCCAATAGAATTTAGACAAGTTTAGGTTCCTATATTAACCTTATCTTTTAGTTTTAACTCTTAGTTAATTAGATTGACATTTACCATGTCACTTTGTATTTTTATATTATATAGTTAATAAACTTACCATATACATCCAAGCGACCCTCAAGTTGTGTTTTATTAATATATATAACCTTATCTAATTCATTTGGCCGAACCTTAGATTTTTAGGAATGAAATAACAATTAATAATATAATATTTGTTTTAAAAACTATTTTATGTCAATTTAGACACTATTCATAGTTGATTTTTTTGAAACTCATAACAGAATGATTACTTCGACCAAAGTTAAATAAATTAATCCTAACATGTCATATTAACCTAGAAAATTAGTTTAATTCATAAAAAGTCTCAAATTATACTTATTTAGGTATTTATAATATCAATTATTCTAATTTTTCACTATTATGGTAATTACTGCATCATCATTGTGTCATAAATAAATTAAATTATTTAAAGTCTAAAAATTACAAATAAAATATCATTATGTAGGAAATCTTTTTAGCTTTCTAATGAATATTTATAGTAGAATTTATCTTATGTATAACCTTATATTAACAATGATTTAGTTATTAAACTTTGATTTTAACTATTTTAACCCTTCTTTAAATAAATTAATAATAAATGTCCTAATCTAATCCAAGTGGGCCTAAATGGTCATATTTTATTCCTAAGGTTGTTTTTGGTCGAATTACACTTGTCCAATAGAATTAGGACATGTGTTAGGGTAATAATATTATCATTTTTACCCTTAATTACCCTATTTACTTTTAACCGTGGTAAAAAAAAGTAAAAAGTTATTATTCACCAAAAAATTATTTTCATCTCATTGAACCACATTTTACTTACTGACATCAACCGTGTCTCTCGGATTTTTGAAATTCCACTCACAGAAGCGGTAAATTAAGTTTTATGAAAAATTCATTTTTTTTACTACCACTTAGTGGTTTCACTATTCATCAAAAAATGAAAGTTTCCAGAAAAATACCAAAAATTAGGCCTAAACTATATTTGATATTATGAACTCAAAAATGATGTCTATTTTACCAAATTCAAAACATATCAGTTACATTAACTAATTTAAAAAATTAATTCCCGTCGTCAAAACAAATGGCGTGTTTTTAAGAGATAATAACTATCAAAAGATTGATACTTATTTATAGCTGGTTTAAATGTGAAATTACATCCAATGACCAACATTGTATTAAATTGTAAAAATATATTCTAAATATACTTTAAAACCACTCAAATTAATAATTTATCACTATTAATTATTTCGATTAAAAAGGTTGTTTTTAATTAAAATTTAGTAATTTTCACTATTCATCAGAATATGAAAGTTATCCGTAAAGTACCAAAATTTCACCTTAGGCTAAATTCGATACTCCGAATCCAAAAATGAAGTCCATTTTGAGAGCTAAAATTTCTAAAATTTTAAAAGGTGGTTATTACTATTCATAACGGCTAGTTTTAATAATATTTTAATAGCATATCGTTGTTTAGTGAAACTAGATATTGCGTACTACACACGCTATCGAGGAAGGTCGCGATTGCGTGTAATGCAAGGCAAGTCAAGGATGCGTGTTGAGCAAGCTCTTTTTGGTGTAGCGTACAACACAAGACATTAATGAAATTAAAAAGAATATTTTTTTATAAAATTTCGGGCTGTTACATAACTACTTGAGCTGTTGTGTGAAGTCCCACATTCTCAAAATCAGAAACATGAATTTCTCACTTTGCCTATAATGATGTATCAAGATAGAAATGTATACTTTGTTGGAATCCTTAGTTATGAAGAATCGTCACTTTCATAAAACTCCTTAGTGGTAGGAGGCGCCCTCAACTACGATTGACCATTACCCCATACACCCAGTGACCCAGGGATGATGCGGGTCTGGTGACGCAGGCAGGATGATGCATGCATGACGTAGCAATGGGCCTTCGGGTCATGTTCATGGGTCACTTGACATTGAGCCTACGAGCTATGTAATGAGTCTTTCTATGCTCCAATAGAAAGAGGATTTTGATTTCATAATAAAAAGAGTCTTCAACCCCAAATTAAAAAAAAAAACACAACCTAACAATGCAGTATATAATAAAACATTCATCATGCCATAATTTTTTTAGTCCTTATATTAATCATTTAATACTTGATGTGTGCATGTATACTTGCATATTCCAAAAAATAATAATCTATGCATCGTTTAAACAAAAAACACAATTGATCTTGAGTATTTTGAATTGGTTAATCCGTTTATACTCAATGAATCAACCATAATTTTAGGTGTATAATACCATAGTAATTTCTGACTCATATCGCATCTCGCACCCCGGTCTAATGTATCACCATCTCATCTTGAATACCACTTCATCTCAGTAGGGTGCGCGTCTTACAACGTCATCGACATAATACATAAATAATCTCACGTAAGTGAGGGGGTCTCGGGAATGTATAATACACAAGCAATACACCTCTTGTGGATTCACAAACTCTTGTACATATTAAGCGATGGTCGATTAAAATTAATTATTACATACCACATGCAATTGAACTGATTAATTAAATAAATAATATTCCTGACATACAGTGGCCGGTTTATACTCAATATTAGTCGACATGAAAATCAAATGTAAAATAAAAATTAAATATGGGATGAATGTATGTTAGAATGGAATGAATTAAATTAATTTTAATAATTTAAATCATAATAATTTAAATCATAATAATTTAAATCATAATAATTTAAATCATAATAATTTATATCACTCGGCGATAGGCTGGTGTGGTGCTTGCCGACTGAGGGGGTGAGATGTTCGGCTGTGAGACACCGAGACGGGTGTGACGAGGTAACAGCGTGGGAACCCATTCGCCTTTCAATTATATTTTATATTATTATAAAACTACTTACATCGGCCCCATTTTGAGTTTTTTTTCTTTGTTTGTTTCATGTGGAGACCTATGGCAGCGCCCCACCCATTGACATTTATTTTTAATCAAAGCTATTGTTATAGGCCAATGAAACCCTCTTTTTTTTTTAATATTAATTTTTTTTGGCTGTGTAATCCAGCACACATCCGCCGCTTTAGTTAAATGTTTTTTAACTTTTACAAGGTTTTTATTTGGGATAATGACCATTCAGTTCCAAAACTTATCGTTAATGTCAGTTTTAATAAATAAAAAAAACATTGAAAACTCTAACTAGGAACCAAAAACAATATAAATTTTAAAACGTAATTTTTTGGGCCTAAAAATTCTCACGATCACTCTAATAGAATTTTTGTATACAAGATATTTGAAGTAGATGGTTCGGAAATTAAAAACTATTCGTCATTGATAGACAAATACTACATCATCACCAGTGATGCACAACCCATTACGGAGGTTTGAGGGTTAGGCATCATGAATTTAAGAACAAAATTAAACAAAAAAATTATCACATTCAAATTTTTATGATAGGTTCGACAACTGTTCATCTTCGGTAACCGTTGCTCAAAGGAACTAAAGCTTTATCCCTTTAGATTGTTCACATACACTTCAAAAATCTTTGGGAATGTAGATCGTTGAAATTCACGTGTTAAAACGGAGATTTGATGATGCCTTCATTGTTCGGGAAATCCCTATAATGATTATTCATCGATTCGTAAAGCAAAAATTTGGTCAAAGGCTTGGACTTCCTTATCCTTAGGAAGAGGAAGAGTGGAGAGATGGACTCTCATATATTATAGTGAATCATTATGTGCATGAGAGCCACCTCCTCTGTTTGTAGTGAATTTATAAATACCTAAAAATGGATCCCCGACTCTAAGATATGTATTACCCCCTAAATAAGCTTTAAAGGGCTTCTAACGACTTACTAAATCATAAATATCATTTATATTCTTATCACATAATTGTAATATAATAAATATATTAATTCATAAAAGTGATTCATTATTAACTTGACTCATCGTTCCCGCAAATATTTAACGAACATTAAATACTAAAATAATATTCATTTGTTAAATATTTTTCCTTGTATTCGCATAATATTTTTCGAATACATTTAATAAATAATTTCAAAACCAATTATTCTATGTAGGTTTCAAGCGTAGCGTAAGCGCATGATGGGCATGTACCCAACTTTGCAAATTGGCTTAATTGATAATTAATTCGGGATCAATACGACGATGAACACCAATATCCACAGAATTAAATCAAAGATAAAAGACAGAGAACTCGGGACCGAGAAGAGATGATCGACATATTTTGTTTATAATTAATTTAATTAAATTATAGAATTACCTCCAATGTAATTATTTCTTCGTTGATGCGTTCGACCATGGGTATGAGGTGCAACTTCATTGAGATGTAGAATCCAAGGATAGAAATCCTCTAGCAGTGATCCACATGTGCTCCACGTATCTCCGAATATCACCGAAAGAGTCTTTGGGTGCTAGCGCGGAAGATCCTTACACTTGCGATGTCCGCCTTCAATCACCTTGAGAATCGCATTCAAAGCATTATCATTGATCCGGTGGAGGATGATCTCTTTCGTTCTTGAGCGTTCTTGAAGAGAGAAGAGTTCTCTGGACTCAAGAGCTTTTTTCCAAGGATATTATGCACACAACGATTGGTTAGCCAGTCGAATGATCCCTTGACTAATTTAGAGAATAATAACATAACGAGTAATTTAATTCACTTGGTAATAATAAATAATTAGCACGTGCCATTAATTTATTATTCCATGTGAATGTTATTATTTTCATGATATGTACTTAACTTGCACGTTATATTTAAATATTATTTAACCAAATATTATTTAATATTATTTCTCACCAGACCCATTACTTGGTCCACCAATCCTCCTCAATATTTATCGGGCCTTGAATAATGACTATTTATTTATTAAATAAATATAACTGCATTATTCGTCGATAAATAAATATTTCGTCCACAATATATTCTCTTGAATAACTAGCGACAAAATAAATGCAATCAGACATACTGGAATAATTATTAAACCACAACCGGAAATAATATTTATTCAACTTGTTAAATAAATAAATTATTTAACTCATATACTGACTATACTTAGTGTGTGACCCTCCATGTCTCTTTCTCGTTTGCATTAGGCGGGTTTGCCTAAAGTCCAAGATTACTGTCTAGCAATGAGTCAAGACACTCAAGAGAAAGAAGTTGATGTCGCAACGACATGTCACCTCATATGAACACTTACCATGTAATATAATCCCTTTGTTCAGATATCTCCAATCAAGCGGGTTGCATGCAAGTGCCATCAACCCATGTGCTCGATTTCTCATTCCTTGACTTCTCGGAATTAAACTTGCCCATTGAAGACCATGGCCATGGATTTAGTTATACTATATCATTTCCATCAAAGGGCCTAAGATATTTACTTTCGTAGAAGTGACAAATTCTTTCTTGCATTATTCATTAATGCAATATTACTCGTGACACACCCAATATATCCTACCTCACCACGAACATCTGTCATCACGGTTTTCGTTAATACATCTAAGTGCGCGAGTCATAATACCCATTAATAATAATCTTAAAGTCTAAGGGTCAATACACACATCCACAAATAAGAACATCCAATGACAGTTGGATTTCCTACTGGCGGATCTTTTTTTCATAATATCCTCATAGATATTACCAAGGGTGCACACCATGAGAAGATGCCACAAAGTTTCATGAGTCCCCACCCCTGATAGTCTGTATCATTTGTGTCCCTTCAAATGATATCATCCGTCCATAGAGCATATATTCAAGAATAATGTCATGACACTTCCGGGTTCTCATCATAGCAGAGATCCACTATGACTTTTTAGTGTGACATCTATTCTTAAGACATTATCACATACTATGTCACGCAGAAGAATAATCATGATGTGATAAGGGGTTTATTAATATTTATCCAATGAATATAGGTTTATCATAAAGTACAAAGAAGTTGGTTTCTAAAGCACTAACTCCAACAACCTCCCACTTGCACTAGAACCAACTGCTAAAAACCTTCAGTCCGCTAGCTCTCACATGATATTCATGCTTCTACTGAGATAAGTCTTTAGTCAAGGGGTTTTCCATGTTCTCTTCTGTGGACACTTTGCTCACTACAACTTCACCCTTTTGATAGAAATCCCTCAAGAGGTGATAATTTCGGAGTATGTGCTTTGACCATTGATGTGACCTCGACTATTTTGTAAGAGCCACCACTGCAGTATTATCACAATACAATGTAATAAGATCTTTACTGCTAGGCACCACATCAAGCTCTTGGACGAAGTTTCGAATCCAGATGACTTCCTTTGCTGTATCAGAAGCCACTATATATTCGGACTCTACTATAGAATTAGCGACAACTGGTTACTTTGAACTCTTCCAGCTCACAACTCCTCCGTTAAGACAGAAAATATATCCCAATTGTGACTTCAGATCATTTTGATATGTCTGAAAACCAGCATCAGCATACCCTCTAATGACAAGCTCCTCGTCTCCTCCATACACCGGGAACATACCCTTAGTTCTTCTCAGATACTTAAGGATAGTCTTGAAAATAGTCAAATTTTGTTCTCCTGAATCTGCTTGATATCTTCCTACCATACTCAATGCATAGGAAACATCAAATCCAGTACATAACATGACATACATGATAGATCCTATCGCTGAAGCGTATGGAATCTTACTCATTCTATATTTCTCCTGTTGTGTCTGTGGACACCTTTTTTTAGAAAGATGTAAGCTATGCGACACTAGAACCAATCCCCTATTGGACTGTTCCATACTAAATCTCTTTAGTATCTGGTCAATGTATGTACTTTGACTTAGTCCAAGCAGCCTCTTGGATCTATCATGAATGATCTTGATCTCTAGAATGTAGGCTGCTTCGCCTAAGTCCTTCATGGAGAAGCACTTATTCAACCAGTCCTTGACTGTCTGCAAGATTGGTATGTCGTTTCCAATAAGCAACATGTCATCAGCATACACTACTAGGATAACGACAACATTCCCATTAAACCGCTTGTAAACACATGGCTCACATTCACTCTTAATGAAACCAAATTCTCTTATGGATTCATCAAATCAAATATTCCATGATCTGGATGCTTACTTTAATCCATAAATGGAACTCTACAACTTGCATACCCTTTTAGCATCACCTAGTGTCACAAACCTTCCTGGTTGTGTCATATAGACATCCTTCCTAAAGGTTCCCGTTAAGGAGTACAGTTTTGAAATCCATTTGCCAAATATCATAGTCATGGAAAGATGCTATGACAAGTATGATTCTTATAGATTTAAACATGGAAACTGGTGAAAAGGTTTCATCATAGTCAATTCCTTGACGTTGTTTAAAACCATTAGTCACTAGACTTGCTTTATAGGTACTAACTTGACCTTCCATGTCCATTTTCTTTTTGAATACCTATTAACACCCAACAAGATTTACATCATCTGTCGCATCAACCAGAACCAAACTTGATTTTGATACATGGAATCCATCTTAGAATTCATAGATTCTAACTATCTTGTAGCTTCTGAGCTCTCTAATGCTTCCTTGTAGGAGATAGGTACATCATTGTCTAACAATAATGAGTCACCATCCTCAGTGACAAGTAAACCATATCTCTCTGGTTCCCTTACCTCTCTTGTACTTTTATGCAGTACTTGTGTTTTAGGAACTACCTCTTCCATGGGGACCTGGGGAACTTGTTCCTGTACCAACTCCTATGTATCTTGAGTATCAACTTCATTGAAATCAATCTTTCTCCCACTATCCTTTTTGAAGATGTGCTCCCTCTCAAGAAAGACAACATGTCTAGAAACATTCACTTTTTTTTCTGAGGGGTTGTATAGGTAGTATCCCTTTGTTTCCTTGGGGTACCCTATAAAGATACACTTCGTGCCCCGGGGTGCTAGTTTGTTTCCTGATAAAGCCTTAACAAACGCATCACATCCCTATACATGTGTGTGCGATAAAGTGGGTTTCTTTCCACTCCATAGCTCGAAGGGAATCCCATTTTCCACCTTAGTTGGCACTTGGTTTAATCTGTATGCCATAGTTTGCAATGCATATCCCCAAAAAGATAATGGAATATCTACATGACTCATCATTGACCTTACCATGTCCAACAAGGTACGGTTCCTCCTTTCACTAACACCATTCCACTGTGGTGTATAAGGTGGAGTGAGTTGAGATAGAATCCTAGCCTGTAAAAGGTCAATGAACTCTTGGTTAAGATATTCTCCACCTAGATCTGATTGAAGATTCTTTATCTTCTTACCAAGCTGATTCTCTACCTCATTCTTGAACTCCTTAAATTTCTTAAAGGACTCGGACATATATCTCATTAAGTAGACATAGCCATATCTACTCAATTCACCAGTAAAAGTAATGAAGTAAGAATATACACCTCTAGATTCTACTGGAAATTGTCCACACACATCAGTGTGTACCAATCTAGGAAGCATTGTGTCCCTTTCACCCTGTCCACCAAATGGTGGTTTGGTCATTTTTCCGTGTAAACAAGCGTGACATCTATCAAGTGGTTTTAGCTCGGAAGAGTCTAAATAACCATCTTGACATAGATTTTTAGGTGCTTCTCATTTATATGACCAAGGCGGTGATGCCACAACTGGGTGTTATATGATTGATGTGAACTTGGTTCATTATCAATTGCTGACACTTGGTTCTCGTAATTTAATACATACAGACTGTTATTTAAATGCACCATACCATAACATATGTTGTCCTTATAAAAGTAACAACATTTATTTATGAACTTGAAAATAAATCCATATGTATCTAAACTCGATACAGAAATTATGATCTTGGTAACACTAGGTACATAAGAACAACCATATAAAACCAAAATCATTCCCGTTGATAATGTGAGGTGGCAGTTGTAGGTTTCGGGTGCACAGAAGTGCGGTTGGGCCGACACCCAACTTTAATTTTTACCATGATCAATGATTATTCTGGGATCAATACGACGATAAACTCCAGTCTCCACGGAATAGAATCAAAGATTTAGATAAAGAAGGAAGATACCTGAAACCTTTAGATAGGATCTTTCACATCATGTTTATAATTAATTTAATTAATTTTATAAAGAAAAGAATACCTGGATCTTTGGTATTTTCTTCATTGATGATGTTTATTGTTTGGAATGACCCTTCCGGATTATCTCATTGCACTTGTGAGGATCCAAACTGGAATCCCTCCAGCGGTGATCCACACGTGTTCCGATGGCCTCCGATCGACACCACTCATTCTCCGGATGCTAGCGCGGTGAAGCGAGTGTCTTGTATCAGTCATTCTTGATCGCTTTTTCTTTGGCCTTGAAGAATGTCTCTCGTTCATGAGAGGGGCATGAAGAGGATTCGAGAGAGAAATTGTTTAGCTCAACAATTCTCAATTCACCAAGCGTGCGGTGTGTTCTATATGGCACAATAGACATTCTTGTCTATTTAGATGCATGGAACTTCAGTTACAATATTTAATTTCCTAACAACAATTAAATACATTCATGAAATTGAAGAAAACCCATGATCATAATAATAATAATGTGTCATTATTCATGATGCGCTAACTTGCGAAAAACAGAATTATGAATAAAATTCTACATCACAAAATAATAGCAACATCATTATTATTTTAATTTGTGCCGACTAATAATTATTTAACATCTTGCAAATAATTATTTTACTACTAGACCGGCCTTGATCCGCTCTAACTCCACTTCCATTTATTGAACACCTGAATAAATAAATAAATAATTTATTCTCTTATATAAATATTTTATTTACAAACTTGTAAATAAATATTTATTAAATATTCAATAAAATAAATAAATATATTTAATTTAATTTATGAGATCATCTTAACTTGAATAAAATTATTCCACGGTCTTGAGAATAACATTTATTGAATTAATTAAATTTAAATATAATTTAACCGAGACCACAAAAAACACTTAGTGTGTGAGTCTCTAGGATTCTTTCTTGTTGTCATGTGGTGGGATTGCCTAAAGTCTAAGAGTATTGTCTAGCAACGGGTCAAGGTACCAAAGAGAAAGAACGTAAAGTCGCAACAACGACATTCACATACGAACACTCACTATGTAATATAATATCTTTGTCTCAATATCTCATCAAGAAGGTTTCATGATAGTGTCATCAACCTTTATGCTTGATACGTCGTTCTTTGACTACCTAAAATAAACTCATCGTTTCACCATGGCCATGGAATTTCACGTGACAATTCTATTTCAATCAAAGGGATGAGATATCAACTTCCATAAATGGAAGGGACAAACCCTTCCTCAACTTATCCATTATTATCATGTAACTCGTGATGCACCCAACGTACCCTAATTCCCACCAACTGTCTGCGTGATGGTTTTCATCAGTAAATCAAAGTGCGCGAGTCGTGACACGTATTAATGATATTATTAAAGTCTAAGGATCATTACACACACTTGCAGATAGAAATATCCGATGACACCAAAACATGCAGAATTCCTACTGGCAGGTCTGTTCTCATAATCTTCTATCTTAGAGATTGCTAATTTTTAAAGTGAATCCCCGTGAGTGGCCTTTTCAAACCTTCCACACCTAAGAACCCCCTTCCCCATGAAGAGATCATCCGGAGATTCCCCAACTGGGAAGGAGCCGTTTCCAGCCTCGATGACAGTGCGTCCCACGGGGTAACACCTCGATCAGTGATGGTTCGACACAACAATCCATCAGCCAGGTGAAGTGCTCCCATTCTGCCCACCAGATGAGACACCGGGTGACCCGACAAGACGAGTGGTACATGGGAGGCGGAAATTCCCCCAAGAGCGGGCTCCCAGGAATCGAACCCCAGACTTCACCGAACACCGTTGTTATGGACCTCGACCTTGCACCACTACACCACCACCGAAGCGGAAAAAAGTACACTGGGTTTTTAGGCCCAAGGGGTTACACGGTATAGGTGGGCCGTCACCAAAAGTACACTGGGTTTTTAGGCACAAGGGGTTACACTGTATAGGTGGGCCGTCACCCACCACCGAGCGCCTATATGTACTCTCCCAGCCGCAGTCCCAGGTGTAACGACACCCGGGATTTCAGGCCAGTTCCACACAGGGTATAGGGGCCCACGAGAGGTGATAAAGGTATATAGTGCGCGTTGCCTTGCGAGGAATAGAACCCAGAACCTCGGGGTCAGGATGCCACCACCGCTCACCAACTCACCCATGCCCTGTGGGCAAAAAAAGTACACTGGGTTTTTAGGCCCAAGAGGTTACACAGTATAGGTGGTCCGTCACCCACCACCGAGCGCCTATATGTACTCCCCCAGCCACAATCCCAGGTGTAACAACACCCGGGATTTCAGGCCAGTTCCACACGGGGTAGAGGGGCCCACAAGAGGTGATAAAGGCATATAGTGTGAGTTGCCTTGCGAGGACTCGAACCCGAAACCTCAGGGTCAGGACGCCACCGCCGCTCACCAACTCACCCATGCCCCATGAGAAAAATTACACTGGGTTTTTAGGCCCAAGGGGTTACACGGTATAGGTGGGCCATCACCCACCACCGAGCGCCTATATGTACTCCCCCAGCCACAGTCCCAGGTGTAATGACACCTGGGATTTTAGGCCAATTCCACACGGGGTAGAGGGGCCCACGAGAGGTGATAAAGGCATATAGTGCGCGTTGCCTTGTGAGGACTCGAACCTGAAACCTCGGGGTCAGGATGCCACCGCCGCTCACCAACTCACCCATGCCCCATGGGAAAAGTACACTGGGTTTTTAGGCCCAATGGGTTACACGGTATAGGTGGGCCGTCACCCACCACCGAGCGCCTATATGTACTCCCCTAGCCATAGTCCCAAGTGTAACGACACCCAGGATTTCAGGCCAGTTCCACACGGGGTAGAGGGGCCCACTAGAGGTGATAAAGGCATATAGTGCGCGTTGCCTTTCCCACGAGGGGCCCAAGTGAGAACTTCATGAGAGGAATTCCCATCTGCTTACGAGTACTCGCAACTGACAGTCTGCATGTTATGTGTCCCTTCATAATATGTCATCCAACCGTAAAACTATATTTAAGAATATTGTTATAGAATTTCAAGGTTCTCATCATAGCAGGGAACTACCATGACCTTATCAATACAACAAATACTATAGAACATTATTACATCATAGTCATGTAGAACAATGAACAATATGTAATAAGATGTTTAATATTTAAATAAATTAAATATCCATGTAATCAAAGTACAACCAGTTGGTTCTAGGACACCAACTCTTACAAACTCCCACTTGGACTAGAGCCAACTGCCTACAAATTTCAGTCTGCTAGACCTCACATGGTGATCATGTTTCTGCTGAGTCAAGGATTTAGTCAAGGGGTCTACCACATTGTCTTATATAGAAATACTTCTCACTACAACTTCACCTCTCTGAGAAAAATTCCTCAAGAGATGATACTTCCAAAGTATGTGCTTCGTCCGTTGATGCGACCTTGGCTCTTTTGTGAGAGCCACCGCTACCGTATTATCACAGTACAGTGTGATGGGATCTTTACTGCTAGGTATCACATCTAGATCCGGGATGAAGCTTCACATCCAAACTTCTTCTTTAGCTACCTCAGAAGCTGCAATATACTCGAACTCTGTTGTAGAATCTGTGACCACACTCTTCTTTGAGCTCTTCTAGCTCACTACACCTCCATTCAAAGTGAATATGTATCCTTTTTGCAACTTCATATCATCTTGATTAGTTTGGAAACTAGCATCTTCATATCCTATGATAACTAGTTCCTTATCTCCTCCATAAACCAGGAACATATACTTAGTACTCCTATGATACTTTAGGATAGTCTTGACTGCCATCCAATGATGGTCACTTGGGTCAGCTTGATATCTGCCTACCGCACTCAATATGTAGGTGACATCCATCCTAGTACATAGTATGACATACATGACTGACCCAATCACTGATGCGTATGGATTCCTTGCCATTATCTTTCTTTACTCATGTGTTTGAGGACACATTTTCTTGGAAAGATGAATGTCATGTGATGCTGACAAGAATCCCCTCTTGGATTGTTCTATACTAAATCTCTTCAGTATCTTATCAATGTATGTACTTTGACTTAGGCCCAATAATATATTGGATCTATCATGATGAATCTTGCTCCCAAGAATATATGTTGCCTCGCCCAAGTCCTTCATGGAGAAGCATTGATTCAACCATGCCTTAACAAACTATAAGACTGGTATCTCATTTCCAATAAGTAATATGTCATCAACATATACTATTAGGAAAATTACTACACTCTCACTAAACCGTTTGTAGACACAAGGCTCACATTCATTCTTGATAAAACCAAATTTCGTTATGGCTTCATCAAAATGAATGTTCCATGACCCAGATGCTTGCTTTAATCCATAAATGGATTTCTGTAACTTTCATACCTTATCGGCATCCTTTGGAGTCATAAAACCTTTAGGTTGTGTCATGTAGACATCTTCCTGAAGGTTCCCATTAAGGAAGGTTGTTTTGACATCCGTTTTCCAAATCTCATAGTCATGGTAAGAAATAATGGCCAATATAATTATAATGGATTTCAGAATTGCAACTAGTGAAAAGGTTTCATCATAGTCAATGCCTTGACGCTGTTTGAACCCTTTTGCAACCAGTCATGACTTATAGGTGCTAACTTGTCCTTCCATGTCCAGTTTCTTCTTGAATACCCATTTGCAGCCAACAGGCTTTAAATCAACTGGAGGATCTACCAAAATCCAGATTTGGTTTTGGTACATGGAATCTATTTCAGAATTCATGGCTTCTTGCCACTTGGAAACATCTGTTCCACTTACTACTTCCTTGTAGGTTAGAGGATCATTATTATCAACTAATAATGAGTCACCATCCTTGGTAACTAGAAAACTGTACCATTCCGGTTCTCTAACCTCTCTTGTACTCCTACAAAGCTCTTGTGTCTCTGGAACAGTTCTTTCTTCTATGGGGCTTTGTGGAATCTTTTCCTGTACCAACTCTTGTGTACCTTAATCCTCAACTTCATCAAAGTCTATCTCACTCCCACTATCTCTTTTGGAGATGTGACCCCTCTTAAGGAATATGGTATGTCTTTCCACTATAACCTTTTTGTCTAAGGGGTTGTATAAGAAATATCCCCTTATTTCCTTGGGGTATCCAATAAAGGTACACTTTGTTCCTCGGGGTGTAAGTTTTTTATCTGAAGAGGCCTTAAAAAATGCATCGCTTCCCCACACAGGTAAATTTGATAACATGGATTTCTTTCCACTCTAGAACTCATATGGAATACCATTTATCGATTTAGTTGGTACTTGGTTTAGTACGTGTGCCGCTGTTTGTAATGCATATCCCTAAAAGGATAATGGAAGTCTCACATGACTCATTATTGATCTCACCATGTCCAATAGGGTGCGGTTCCTCCTTTCACTCACATTATTCCACTGGGGCGTGTATGAAGGAGTGAGTTGGAATAGAATCCCAAACTCCAGTAAGTAATCAATAAAGTCTTGATTAAGATATTCTCCACCTCGGTCTGAACGGAGTTTCTTAATCTTCTTACCAAGATGGTTCTCAGCTTCATTCTTGTATTCTTTGAACTTATCAAAAGAATCTGTCTTATACCTCATTAAGTAGATATATCCATATATACTAAAATCATCAGTAAAAGTTATGAAGTATGAGTAAACTCCACTTAATTTAACTAGAAATGGTCCACACACATCATTATGAACCAATTCAAGAAGTTATTTATCCCTTTCACCTTTCCCACTAAATGGGGATTTGGTCATTTTTCCTTGTAAACATGCATGAAATACACCAAGTGGTTTTAGTTAGAAATAATCTAAATATACATCTTAATGTAACTTTTTCAAGTGTTTCTTGTTTACATGACTTAGCTGGTGATGCCAAAGTTGGGTGTGGTATGAGTCATGTAAAGTATCTTTGTTATCAATTTCCATTACTTGGTTTGTGTAATCCAACATGTAAAGACCGTTGTATAAATGTGCCCTACCAAAACAAATGCTATCTTTGTAAAAGAACCAACATTAATTTCCATACTTGAAAAAAATACATTTGTATCTAATTTGGATATAGAAATAATGTTTTTAGTAACAGACGACACATAATAACAACCCTTTAACACCAAGATCATCCTAGTTGGCAACATGAGGTGGTAGTACCCGACAACTACGACAATAAGTTTGGCTCCATTAGCTGCTTGTAGATCTACCTCCCCTTGGTCAATCTTCCTGAATATACTTGGTTCATGTATTTGGATACATATGTGAGCACCCCAAGATGTATCTAATACCCAATTTTTAGAAACAGATAGATTGCATTCGATAACAACCACACCTAAATATTTCCCTTGATTCTTAGGCTAGGTGCAGTTCTTCTTCTAGTGGACCTTCTTGCCACATGTGAAAAAAACATCCTCCTATTCCATTACCTCCCCTTTTATCTTACTTTTCTTCGAAGGTCATAAAGAAGATTTGGGATTAAATCTATTCTCCTTCCCTTTCCTCTTATTCACCATAAGGAAACAAGGATTTTTGCGCTTCATATCTTTTTCCACTTGGAGAATGAGGATTAGAAGATCAGATAGAGACTTCTCAATGTTGTTCATATTGAAATTGACAATAAAGTTAGAGAAGCTTTGAGGGAATGATGTGATAATGAGATTGGTACCCAGTTCTTCAGGGAGTTTAAACCCTAGAACCTCCAGTCACTCAATGTAGCCAATGAGCTTGACTACATGAGATCCAGCTGGGGCACCTTCTCCAATCTTACTCTGAAAGAGTGCCTTAGAGATCTCAAACCTTTCCTATCTTTCTCTCCCCTAGTAAAGACCACGAAGGTGCTCAAGCATGTTATAAGCATCCATGCTTTCACGAGACTTTATGATCTCACTAGATATTTATGATAGAATCAAATATTGAACATTGACTACATCTTTCATATGTTTCTCATAGACCAAGAAATCCTCATCACTCACCTCTTTGGAAGGCGGATCAAGTAATTCTGAATCCAACACGTAAGACTTCCATTCATGGCATAGGATAACCCGAAGGAATCTATACCATTCTTGGAAGTTACTACCAGTGAAGATGCTGTCTGTATCTAGAATTGATCACAGGGATAGTGTGATTGATGAGATTTTTATTTTTATTCTACAATTAAAAGAGTAGATCATTAGTACTTTATTGATTACATTTTATGGGAAATAATAAATTTTTATTAAATCTCCCACTATTTTATCAAGTCCCAATGGCCCTCACCATTGAACTCAGAATGTCCAGTTGTCATGACATTCTAGTGGAAAGGATCCATATCCCCCTTCACATAATCCCAACAAGGTTTGGTCAAGCTATTAGAAGGTATTTAGGTAGGCAGGTCTTTTCCAACTGCGGGCTTGCAACTCCTTGATCTGTTGAGTGGACTCCCCAATCCTAAAATCATGACTTTGGATTTCCTCAACTCTTGCCTCCAATATTACACCAAGTCTAGTAAGGGATACTCCTCTTAATTTAATATGGTCAAGTCAACCCAAAACCTTTCATAATAGATTCCTGTATAAAAGTAAGTGTCCTGACAAGGGTTGGTCAAACACATAGTTTTATTAAGTTTTTTCATTAATCAAGTAACGAAAGACTTGGTCTGACTTAATATTTTATTTGAGGGTTTTTTTATCTCTTATGTGTAAATTTCTTATTATCATTATCACATGATTGTTAATATTAAGTGAAACTTACTTAAGTGATTAACCATATATTGATAATATTTACGCATAAGTCTGGTTTATTTTAGTTCCATCTTGCATGCTTGTTTAATTCATTAATTATGTGATCGTGACAACACATCTATAATGATAAACCATGCAACAAAAATAAAATAAAGGTAATGATCATGATATTTTTAATGGTTAGTTTATCTAGTGGTTGATAAACTAACCCTGTCCTTGGGGAGAAACATCTTGAACCTTTTGGGTTCATGTTTACAGCTTTCCACCTGTCCACCTCTGTATCTCTTGGGATTGGTTTCATCTCAACTCTAGCTTGAACCGCCTCCACTAGCTTGGTAGTTCTATCCATTGCATATACATTTTTTTAAACTCACATACAGGTGAGGGGTAAAAATGGGGTTTTACGTAAAAGAAACATTGGGAATCAGGCCCTACATATTAATGAGGATAAGGCTTGAATTCCAAAAAATTTAATTTAAATAAATAAATTAAAAGAAACCATCCATATACAAAGGTATTGGTCTATCTCGTGATCATCCATACATGCAACGATATTTACGCATAAATAAAACTAGCATTCAATTCTCTAATCATTATTGTTTAAGATAAATCATGCTCAAATAAATTAATTATCATCTTTAATTAATAAATCCTTTTATCTTAAACCCTTTTATGAATTTCCTTGAGATTATCATCCATCATAATTTTAAACAAATAAATTTATTTAAAATTATCTTTGTACGAACTTGTACCTTGGAGGCAACCCGGTGAATTCCAATTCATAACTACCTAATGAGTAGAAATGAACATTACACATATGTTAAATTAAACACATATATATAAAACACCTATCACGTGTTGTGCCTAAGATTTATGCCCACACTATGGTACATGTCTCAAGGGTTTGTATAATATAATAATAAATTTTAATAAATATGCATAATTTGGATGAGTACACGACCTGTAGTTCTGACTACACAATGTGTAATATCGTTCACCATCCATCCAAAGTACACGCCCTAGGACATGACATGTAGATGTACTTAGAAAATCTTCGGAGTACACATCGTGTTCAGTGGGCCACACGCTGTATAGTATCTGCGTTACACGGTTTCCAGCTGGGAAAGCTGTGTATGGGGTACACGGTCCAACCCTAACCTGAAGGGACTACACGCCGTGTCCAGTGGACTACATGGTGTGTAATCCAAAAACCACGTTCCACATGTTCCTAGTCAGTACACAGAGTCATTTAAGACTTAGAAAGAATCCAACACATGACTTGGTTTGGAAAACCAGTCCGATGCATTGAATCTTGACTACACGACGTTTACTACTGAATACACATCGTGTGTTCTAGTGTTGTATGACCAGGAAGATTTGGCACCTCCAGATGAGATCCTCTATTTTATTTTAATCAAAATTAAAATAAAATATCATTTCTATAAGGTGAAAGAGAAACAAAAGAGGAGGAACATATCTCAAGATTCAGATTTGCAGAACGATTAACTTGAATTGAAATAACTAAATTATTTAATACATAAATATAAACAAAATATTTAAATAATTATAAATTATGATGTAACTACTCTGATACCACTTGTAGGTTTCAAGCGCAGTAGAAGCACGGTTGGGCCGACACCCAACTTCAATTTTTACCATGATCAATGGTTATTATGGGATCAATACGATGATGAACGCCCGTCTCCACAGAATAGAATCAAAGATTTAGATAAAGAAGGAAGATTCCAAAAACCTTTAGAGAGTATCTTTCACATCATGTTTATAATTAATTTAATTAATTTCATAAAGAAAAGAATACCTAGATCTTCGGTATTTTCTTCTTTAATGATGTTGATCGTTCAGAATGACCCTTATGAATTATCTCATTGCGCTTGAGAGAATCCAAACTAGAATCCCTCTAGTGGTGATCCACACGTGATTCGATGACCTCCAATCGACACCACTCGTTCTCTGGGTGCTAGTGTGGCGAAGCGAGTGTCTTGTATCGGTCATTCTTGATCACTTGTTCTTCAGCCTTGAAGAATGTCTCTCGTTCTTGAGAGGGCCATGAAGAGAATTCAAGATAGAAATTATTTAGCTTAACAATTCTCAATTCACCAAGTGTGCGGTGTGTTCTATATGGAACAATAGACTTACTTGTCTTTTTATATGCATGGAAATTAAGTTACAATATTTAATTGTATAACAGTAATTAAATACATTCATGGACATAGAGAAAACCCCTACTCATAATAATAATATCGAGTCATTATTTATGGTGAAGAAACTTGTCCAAAACAGAATTATGAATAAAATTCCACATCACAAAATAATATCAGCATCATTATTATTTTAACTTGTGCCAGTTAATAATTATTTACCATCTTGTAAATAATTATTTTACTATCGGAACAGCCTTGGTCCGCTTGAACTCCACTTCCATTTATTGAACACCCGAATAAATAAATAAATAAGTTATTCTCTTAAATAAATATATTATTTACAAACTAGTAAATAAATATTTATTAAATATTTAATAAAATAAATAAATATATTTAATTTAATTTATGCGATCATCTTAACTTGAATAAAATTATTCCACGGTCTTGAGAATAATATTTATTTCATTAATTAAATTCAAATAAAATTTAACTGAGACCACCAAAAACACTTAGTGTGTGACCCTCTAGGATTCTTTTTCATTGGCATTAGGTGGGATTTCCTAAAGTTCAAGAGTACTATCTAGAAACGGGTCAAGGAACCTAAGATAAAGAACATAAATTCACAACAATGACATCCACATATGAACGATCACTATGTAATATAATCCCTTTGTCTCAATATCTCATCAAGCAGGTTTCATGATAGTGTCATAAACCTTTATGCTTGAGACATCATTCTTTGACTACCTGAAATAAACTCATCATTACACCATGACCATGGAATTTCACGCGACGGTTCTATTTCAATCAAAGGGAAGAGATATCAACTTCCATAAATTGAATGGAAAAAAAATCCTTCCTCGACTTATCCATTAATATCATGTCACTCAGGACGCACCCAACGTACCCTACTTCCCGCCAACTGTCTGCGTGACGGTTTTCATCAGTAAATCAAAGTGTGCGAGTCATGACATGTATTAATGATAATATTAAAGTCTAAGGATCATTACACATGATCACAGATAGAAATATCCAATGAAACCAAAACATACATAATTCTTAATGGCGGGTCTTTTCTCATAATCTTCTATCTTGGAGATTACCGAGTGAGAACTTAATGAGAGGAAGTCCCATATGCTTACAAGTACTCGCACCTGATGGTCTGCATGCTATGTGTCCCTTCATAGTATGTTATCCAACTGTAGAACTATATTTAAGAATATTGTTATAAAATTTAAGATTCTCATCATAGCGGGGAACTGCCATGACCTTATCAATGCAACAAATACTCTAGGACATTATTACATCATAGTCATGCAGAACAATGAAAAATATGTAATAATATGTTTAATATTTAAATACATTAATTATCCATGTAATCAAAGTACAACTAGTTGGTTCTAGGACACCAACTCTTACAGTAGTCACCAATGACAAGAGCATCCAGCCTCACACCATCGACAACTCGCAGATCCACCTATCCTCTAGAAAATTTCTAGAATCTACTTGGTTCCTACATTTGAATACATATGTGAGCCCCAAAAGTTGTATCTAATACCTAATGTGTAGAAATGGAAAGATTGCACTCAATAACGAATGCACCTTTGGATTCCCCTTGCCTCTGGGTGTAGTTCCTCTTCCAGTGGGCTGACTTGGCACATGCAAAGCATACTGCCTCCTTTTCCTTGCCCTACCACTGGATCTTCTTTTTCTTATTCAGACTATGCTCAGAGGATTTAGATTGTTTATAAATATTAGGACCATATTACTTGTTCTCTCTCTTCCTATTCACCATAAGGACTGCAGGTTTTTCACGCCCCATGTCCTTATCAACTTGGTGAATCAGGGTAAGAATCTCCAATTAACTCTTCTCATTATTGATCATATTATAATTAAAAATAAAACTAGAGAGGGTATTAGGTATCAATGATAGTATGAGATATGTACGCAACTCATCTGGTAATTTAATCCTTAAGATGTACAGATTCTCAATGTATCCAATAAGCTTGTCTACATGTGGTCTAGCTGGCGCAGACTCTCCAAGCTTAGTAGTGAACAAAGCATTGGAGATATCATACCTCTCCTATCTCTCCTTCTCTTGATAGAGATCCTGAAGGTGAGACATCATGCTATAAGCATCCATTTCATCATTTAGATGTTTCTCATACATAAATAGTTCCTCATTACTCACCTCATTTCCAGGCACAACTGGTAAAGTCTCTTCCAACACATAAAGTTTCCTATCATGATGAAGGATAACCTGAAGGCACCTTTTTCCATTCTTGGAAATTAGTGCCGACGAGAAGGTTCTCCTTCTTGAGTATGGATCACAATGATACGTTAGATGTTATTTTGATTTCTGTTTCCACAAATTAAGATGAAAAGAGTTTTAGTACCTTATCTTGATAAATACAGAAAAATAAATAAATTAATATCTATTAGTCTCCCACTATTTTTTTGAAACTCAAAATCCCCACCATTGGCTTTGTAATATCCTGTTGCTTGGATATTCTATCAGCAAGGATCCATATTACCCTTTGCATTACCCCAATTAGGGTTGGTCAAGAAACTTGAAAGGTTTTAGGTAAGCGTTTCAAATTCCAACTGCATTAACTCACAGCTCCTAGATCTGTTGAGTGGATTCCCCAATCCTAAAATACTTAATTTTGGATTTCCTCAACCTTTACCTCTTAGTTACACCAAGTCCTTCTAGGGAAGTCAACCCTTGATGTAAAATAAGTTAATTCAACCCAAAAATTTAAATTATAATTCCTCAATAATTTAAAGCACCCTAACTAGTGTTGGTCAAGCACTTTGAACTATGGTTCGATTCTAACCAAAGTAATGGAATACTATACCAACATAATATTTAATCGAGGGATTTTATCCTCTATGCGTAAATTTCCAATTATTATCTTTTCAGATGATTGTTAATGTTAAGTGGGACATACTTAAGTGATTAACCATATATAGATAATATTTATGCATAAGCCATTTTTATTTTAGTTCCATCTTGTATGCTTGTTAGTTTATTAATTATGTGATCGTGTCAAACATCCATAATGAATAACCATACAACTAACAAAAATAAAATAAAGGTTATTATCATGAGCTATACTATTGGTTAGTTTATCTAGAGGTTGATAAAATAACCCTAACCTAGGGGATAAACACCTTGAACCATTTAAGGTTCGTGTTTACAACTTTCCACTTATCCACCTTTGTATCTCCCTGGATTGGTTTCTCCTCGTCTCTTAACTTGAACTGACTCCACTAGTTTGGGAGCTCTATCCATTACATATTATTTTAACTCACATGCATGTGAGGGGTAAAATGAGGTTTACATAAAAGAAACCATGGTCATGCAAGCCCTACATGTTAATGAGGATAAGGAACTCATGCCAACAATTTTAATTTAATAAATAAATTAAAAGGGAACCAATCACATAAAAAAGTATGGTCTAGCTCATGATCATCCACATACATGAAACAAAGTACACATTTAATAAAACTACCATTCAATTATTTAATCATTATTATTAAGAAAAATTAAGCTCGAATTGATTAATCGCTATCTTTAATTAATCAATCTTTTTTATCTTAATCATTTTTTGAATTTCCTTGAGATTCTCATACATAACTTTGCACATAACTTGTACCTTGGAAGCAACCTGGTGAATAATTGTCCAAAACCACCCAACATGTATTTATACTTACATACACTATTTTTTTGTGACATGTAGCATGCACGAAGAATTATAATTGTAATACAACTCATACATGATGTGCAGATCTTTGAACATTACACAAATGTTAATTAAACACACACACACACACACATATCAAACACCTATAACATGTTGTGTCCTAGATTTATTCCCACACAAAGGTACATGTCTCAAGGGTTACATAATATAATAATAAAATTTTAAAATTTGCATAATATGGAAACAATACTGTAACAACTGGGTCTCAGTGGAAGTACAGACACCCCGCCTTAACATGACCATCGGGTCCTAGCTTTCTAGGTACCACAAGTTGCCCCGTAGACACGTGGTCCCCACCCTAGGGCCCACCCATGTACCCGAACGGGTCATCTGACTAATGAAAGTCCCCACAGGATAACACATGTCCTTTCCAGTGTGATTTGTCCTCACTCACACACACCCTGAGAAAATTCCCAAAAGGTCACCCATCCTGATCACTACTTCAGGCCAAACACTCTTAACTGTGGAGTTCTAATCAGGTAGGCTCTCGAAAAGGAAGGTGCACCTTGTTGACATGAGTCTTATCATTAATCCATTTAAACCTTTATTATTTGGGGTGTTACAATCACCCCCTTTAGATTACAACGTCCTCGTTGTGGGCCCTATATCTCAACTCAGGCAGTGCACCGCACTTAAGGTTGGGTACCACCTCTGATACCAAATGTAACAACTAGGTCCTGGTGATAGCACATACACCCCACCTTAACATGGTCGTCAGGTCCTAGCTTTCCAGGTACCACCAGTTGCCCCGTAGCCATGTGGTCCCCACCCTAGGGCCCACCCACATGGCCGAACGGGTCATCTGACTAATGAAAGTCCCCACAGGACAACACATGTCCTTTTTAGTGTGCTTTGTCCTCACTCACACACACCCTGGGAAACTTCTCCGAATGTAGGCTCCCAAAAAGGAAAGCGCACCTTGTTGACATGAGTCTTATCATTAATCCATTTAACCCATTATCATTATGGGGTGTTACAATCACCCCCCTTTAGAGCACAACATCCTCGTTGTGGGCCCTACATCTCAACCCAGACAGTGCACCACACTTAAGGTTGGGTACCACTTCTGATACCAAATGTAACAATTGGGTCTCGGTGATAGCACAAACACCCCGCATTAACATGGCCGTTGGGTCCTAGCTTGCTAGGTACCACCAGTCACCTCACAGACACATGGTTCCCTTTAGAGCACAATGTCCTCATTGTGGGCCCTATATCTCAACCCAAGCAGTGCACCACACTTAAGGCCGAGTACCACCTCTGATACCAAATGTAACAACTAGGTCCTGGTGATAACACAAACACCCCGCCTTAACATGGCCTTCAGGTCTTAGCTTTCCAGGTACCACCTGTTTCCCCGCAAACACATGGTCCCCACCCTGGGGCCCACCTACATGCCCGAACGGGTCATCTGACTAATGAAAGTCCCCACAGCCCAAAACATGTCGTAAAGACCCAGATTTTTCCATGTATTTTTTTAATTATATAGGAATATTACGAGTCCGAAAAAATTGACGGCGAGTGATTCCGAGACCCAGTGTGCCCGGAATGAATTTCTAAACTTTTTTTCAGGTACGTTCAGAAAACGCACGAGCGGTGTTTTGTAACTTTTGAACTGGTGCTCGGAATTGAAATCCGAGGATACCGTTGAACTCGCAGTGCCAATATTCATTTAAGAAAACCTTCACCTCGACCGTAGTAGGTCGAGGGTGAAAGTTAGTTTTCAGACCTTTCATGGGTGTGTCAAAAGAATAAAAAATTAAAATAAAATAAAACATCTTTTATTTTATTTTACTTTGTGAAACCTCCCATTTGAATTCGGTGGTGGGGAACACTCGAGCTTGAAACCTCCCATTTTGAAATTTATGGTGGGGAACACCCAACCCTTGAACTCCCTCTTTAACGTGGGAGGTGACTCTTGGTTTCTCCACCGAATTAATCTGCCAACATAACCTAATTGCCAACTTTAATTAATTTGATAAACTTATTTTAATATGTTGGATCCTCATTTCCTTGTTGGAAATCGTTGGAAAAGGAGAGTTGGGAGAGCCTTGGAGAACCGGGAAGAACATTATCCAATGAAGAACCACCCCCAATGAAGAAGGAGGAACCGACCCTGAGCCCGGATCAGAAGCATCTTGCGGAAGCGACAAACGCCAATGTTCTTCAACGAATTCATCTTCCTCCTCCTGCCACCTCCATCAAAAAATCAAGGTAGGGGTTTTTAATATGATTGAATTTAATTTATTGATCCTTCATATTCTGAATTCACGATGACGATGGCCAAACAAACATGGCCATCATCCCACATTTAAACCTTGCCTCTTCCCTTTTGATTCACTATGCATTCTTTGTGCGTTCTTCAAATCCAAATATTTATTGATGCTGGAAACACAATATTTTGTTGAGCGCGACATATGGACATGGAGCCCTTGACCCAAGGATTGAGAATATGTGATCGTTTAATTTTTCGGGATTAGAACGAAACCGCAATGGCTCGTGGAAGAAGGCGACGACTGGCACCCGGCCTGCCACATGAAGGAAGGGCGGCGCGCGTCCGCCCCGCCGGATGAGTAGGAGGCCACGGTACATCGGCCACGACGAAGAAAGAGGTGGAGTCCGGAATTCCGGCCGGCCGTGTAGCAGAGCAGCAGTGCGTGTCCGCGCCACATATGGAGCAGGAGGTCGCGACAGAGGCCGAAGGGTGGCCAACATTTAGCTGGCCACGATGGAGTAGTGGCGCGCGACTGCGCTGCTGGGAAGAAGTACAGCCATCCTTCCAGCCGGCCTTGCCACAACGGGTGGGACCCCTCTGGTGGGTCCCGAATTCTAACAGCCAAATGGTCCATGGACTATTCGGGAAGATTGGGGGGTGCCTCCCCCCAGGTGTCGGTTAGGGAAGATCCACCATGGTGGACCACCAGTCGTGCGGGCCGCACCGCAGCGGGACATGACCAGCGGGCCACTCCCAGCGGGTCAGACCATCCCCTACGTAGGCTAGGCCCACCAAGGCCAGGCCAAACGGGCCAAACCTGGGTCGATCCGACTGGGTCGGACCGGACCCGGGACCATCAGAACCTAGTTTCTCCTTTTGGCCATAACTTGAGAACCGAACATCCATTTGACAAAATGTCTGCGACACCAGAATCCTTGGATCAATACGGAACTTTTGGTATACTCCAATTGAGTTTTGGATAAATTTGGAGTATGGACGGGTTGGATCGAACCCCGAATCCAACCGGACCCTCGGAGAAGAGACGCTAATAACTTACAGACCGGGCATCCGATTGACGTGACATCTATTGAATTGGGTCCCTTATGACATGATAGTCCTTTGGGATACTTCTTCTTAGGACTTCAGGACGGTTGAGATATGACTGATGGATTGGGGAGCGGTTCTCCCAAGCACTCTACGTACGAAACCCTACGATTGGATGAGACTTAACGACTACTAACCATTACGACTCGGAGTGACTTGACAGGCCTAGTGGGGAGAGCCTTTGTGTGATGTGGAAGACCCATGGTGGTGAGAACCTCTATATGACATGGAAGACCCATGGTACTTGATAGGAGGAGTACCTTATCAGGCCATGAGTGGGAGCGCCTCTGTGTGATGCGGTAGACCCATGGTAGGGAGCACCTCTGTGTGACGTGGAAGACCCATGGTACTTGACAGGAGGAGTACCTCAGCGGTCCAAGGTTAGTGGGAAGCACCTCTGTGTGACGCGACAGACCCACTGTACTCGATAGAGGAGGAGTTCTCCAGTAGCCGAGGTGTTCGACGTTGTGACTAGGGATGTTACTTGTTACTACCCCTAGAATAAATCCTGGTGTGAGCTGTCTTTACCTTATGCTTGTGATTAGGGTTATGCTATGTGGTACTTTACCTGTGTGGTAATCTACCTTCATGGTGTTACCTTGTGGTTTTTATTTGTGGAACTCTAGGAGACCTTTGGGGTCTCGAGGTCCCTACTGAGTATCATTATACTCACCCCTACACGGGTTACGCCCGCACCTTGTTGTGTCTTGTGCAGACAATGAGCAGCTGGGCTGAGGTTTGTGGGAGCTGGGACTAGGTAGTACGCAGAGGAGACAAGCGGACGTGGAGTGCTGAGGAGGTGATATATACCTACCCTTCAGGTAGGAACCTCAGTTCTTTAAGTTGTATTGTATTTTCAGTTATACTTGTACCTTTACAGTTGGGCTTGTATTCTGGCCCCTTTTACTTTCAACAATCTTTTATTACAGCACTTTACTCCACAGTTGCTTCTTGTCGTGTTCTTGGACTGCGTGTTTGTACAAGATTAAAGGAAATGCCTTCCTGTTTTAGGGAGTATTCCTTTTGGTGATAGTCACCATCCCTTGAACTATAGAAGGTAGGCTTGGAGTAGTCACGTCATGGGCCCCGGGGGACAGGTCGTGAAAAATTGGTATCATATGAGTTCAGTTCTACTGAAGAACTAGGACTCTAACCTTTTTTGTGAATAAATAGTGTTAAGTGTTATGAGTGTGGTTTTCAGTTTAGGGAGTCTAGTGTTGGTGCGGCGACTGACGTATCCATACACCAGGACCCTAACTTCTGATTTTTGACTCAGTGCATGAAAACACTAATTGCCTATGTATTTTTGAAAAGTTTTCTTTGTGATCTCTTGAGTCAGCTCACCATTTATAAACTTAATGACCGTTGCGCATCTGTTTCTTTTTAGGATGCCTCCATGTAGACATCCATCCAGGATTCTAGTTAGAGTACGTGATGATAGCCCACCGAGCGATGAGGCTTTGGTGCAAGGCCCCCTTATGGCAGTTGTACCATTGGGTGGTGTACCAATAGCACCACTACCCATTGGGCAAATGATGCCACCAGCCTCAGCAGCAGAGGGTGAATGCCACTTGAGCGCGTTGCACGAGTTCCAGCACCAGAGACCACCAAGGTTCTGAGATGAGACAAATCCACAGGTGGATGAGGATTGGTTGGAGGCTATGGTTAGAGTGTTCCGACTGGCAGGGACACCATCTAATCTCATGGTGATCCTTACCGCCAGTCTTCTTCAGGTAGCAGCGGGTAGATGTTGGAGCTTAATGCTCCAGGTTCAAGATGAGGCGACTCTCATATGTCCGAAATTCAAGAGCCTTTTCAGGGAAGATTTTATCCTAGATACCTTACACTCAGTGCGTATACAGGAGTTTCTCCACTTGCAACAGGATATCATGAATATAGATTAGTATTAGACGAGGTTCACTGACCTCTCATGCTACTCCACAAACATGGTGCGTGACCCTTTCTTTAGGGACCAAACCTTCGAGTAGGGGATCATATGGGAGATTAGAGCTTCGATGGTTTCTATCAGCATCCTGACGTAGGCGGGGGTGTTAGAGCAGACACTCTTAGTGGAGATCATCCTTGCTGAGCAGTCACTGACAGCGAGACCCACCACCGGACAACATGTAGCAGAGTCATCACCAGCTGGTGACAGATAGATGACACAGAGGTCTAAGAGGACCAGACCTACAAGTGGAAGACCATAGGATACAGGGTCGGTGGTGAGGGGATCTCGAGGCAGAGCAGGACATATGAGGATCATGCAGTGTTACTCATGCGGCGGCCAGGGTCACATGGCTCGTGACTGCCTGACCCGCCATACAGACGACCAGAAGATAGTCGAGGGACCTCCGAGGTAGAGGCAGAGGTTCGATCGAGGAGGTCTGTAGGCAGTGTGATATTACTCCAGGAGGTGAGAATTTCAGTTGGGATCTTCTAGTAGCGTCGAGGCCTTATGACGTCATCTTGGGAATGGACTGGTTATCAATAGTCCACGCTCAGATTGACTATATTAGGCGCAAAGTGCGGTGTGTCTGCACAGATGGGACCAGGTTTTCCTTTACTGGTGAGAAGGGAATCTTTGCAGTGCAGGATGGACTTACCTAGAGGAGGGTGCAACCAATCACACATCATTTGGCTAGCCTTACCCTCGAAGTGGTTGATGTTGAGAGTCCAAGATATCCTGTATTGGTGGACAAGTATGCTGATGTTTTTCCTGATGATGTTTCAGGTCTACCTCCTCGTAGAGAGGTAGACTTTTACATCAACTTGTACCCCGGGATAACACCTATATCTACACCAGCATATCGGATGGCTCCCGCAGAGCTTCGAGAGCTGCGGGTATAGCTAGGGGACTTGAAGACTAAGGGGTTCATTAGGCCCAGTGTTTCTCCTTGGGCAGCCCCGATTTTGTTCGCCAAGAAGGAGGATGATAGTTTGAGACTTTATGTAGAATATCGGCGCCTGAACCAGGTGACCATGAAGAACAAGTACCCACTCCTGAGGATTGACGATCTCTTTGATCAGCTGAAGGGAGCACGTTGGTTTTCAAAGATAGACTTCAGATCAGGCTATCACCAACTCAGAGTATGAGATGCAGATGTGTAGAAGATGAACTTCAGGTGTCATTATGGACATTATGAGTTCTTAGTTATGACTTTCAGCATGACCAACTCCCCATTAGTGTTCATGGGACTCATGAACAGGATCTTTCAGCCATACCTCGACCGCTTTATGTTAGTCTTCATCGCTGACATCCTGATATACTCAACGATGGAGGAGGAGCATGCCTATCATTTTCAGATAGTTTTGGACACACTCTGAGAGCACCAGATTTATGGTAAGCTCTCGAAGTTCCAGTTCTGGATATGAGAGGTCCACTTTCTAAGACACGTTATCTCAGAGGCTGGAGTTGCGATGGATCTATCAAAGATTGAGGCTGTGCTAGCTTGGGATCCACCTAGGAGTGTGATGGAGGTGAAAAGTTTTCTGGGTTTGGCCAGTTACTACCGAAGGTTTGTGGATGAATTTTCCAGAGTTGTAGAACCCTTATCATCATTAATGAAGAAGTGGAAACCCTTCGTGTGGTCGGAGAGGTGTCAGCAGAGTTTCCAGGAGCTGAGGCAGAGACTGATGAGTGCCCCCATCTTGAGGCTACCAGAGGAGGGTGTTGGGTACGTAGTCTACTATGATGCATCAGGGACTGAGCTCGGATGTGTCCTGATATAGGAGCGAGCAGTGATTTCATATAGTTCTTGATAGCTGAGACAACATAAGTAGAACTACGCTACCCATGACCTAGAGTTAGTATCAGTGGTCTTCGCCTTTAATATGTGGAAACATTTCTTGATGGGCAAATGTTTTACAGTCTACTCTGATAACAAGATTCTCAGGTATATCTTCTCTTAGAAGGACCTGAACCCGAGACAACGACATTGGATTGAGTTCCTCCAGGACTATGAATTCGAGATAGTCTATACTTCTGGGAAGGGGAACGTAGTAGCAGATGCACTTAGCAAATGATCTGGTATACAGTTGCTGAGTGAGGCGACATAGAAGCTAGCCACTTTGTGGATATCCTACATGGATCGATATGGAGCATCTTATCTTCAATCTCTAATAGTCACTCCCCCACTCCTTCAATGAGTCAGAGAGACATAGCTTGGGGATGCTGATTGCAAGGCTCGACGTTCTTAGATATCCACAGGACATGCACCTGATGGATTTTCCGAAGGTGGGGAGCACCTCATTCTCTTCAGAGGGAGTATTGTGGTACCGGTGGTGCTTAGGGTGGAAGTGTTGAGGGAGTTCCATACATCCCCTCTAGCGGTACATCCAGGAGTGGTGAAGATGTACTAGGACCTCCGACGTCTGCACTGGTGGCTGGGAATAAAGAAGGCAGTGACAGAGTTTGTCTCTCGGTGCCTCACTTATCAGCAAGTGAATGAAGAGCATCAGGTTACACTAGGCTTAGTTCAGCCATTAGAAGTGCCAAAATGGAAGTGGGATGAAATTTACATGGACTTCATGATAGGACTTCCACGCACATCCATAATTCATGATTCTATCTGGGTGGTCGTTGACCAACTTACCAAGTCGGCCCACTTCCTACCTATTAGAGAATAGGGATCAATAGAGAGCTTAGGGCACCTCCACATACAGAAGATTGTACGGATTCTTGGAGTGCCATCTAAGATTGTCTCTGATCGTGATGCACGTTTCACTTCCCAACTATGGAAGGGGTTTCAGGAAGAGTTCGGGACACAGATTTTGTTGAGCACCACCTTCCATCCTCAGATGAATGGTTAGACAGATCGGACCATTCAGACCCTCTAGGACATGCTATGTGCTTGCATCCTTGATTTTGGACGCAGTTGGAATGATCACTTTCCTTTGGTGGAGTTCGCATACAACAACAACTATCACTCCACTATCAGTATGGCACCATTTGAGGCGTTGTACGGGCGACCTTGTAGATCACCACTATGCTGGACTGACCCAAGGGAGTCGACACTCGTGGGACCAGAGATGGTACAGGCTACCACATAAAAGGTGAAGATCATCCAGGAACGAATGAAGACTGCACAGAGTAAGTAGAAGTCCTATGCGGATAGGAGGCCGAGACCTCTTGAGTTCAAGGATAGTGACCATGTCTTTTTACGGGTCTCACCTCGATGAGGTTTGCGGAGATTTGGCCAGGGAGACAAGTTATCTCCGAAGTTCATCGGACCCTTTCAGGTCCTCATCAGAGTTGGCGAGGTGGCTTACCGCTTAGCTTTTCTACCTTAGTTACACTGGGTGCACAACGTCTTCCACGTATCCCAGCTGATGACATATGTGCACAACCCTTCAGACATCATTGACTTGGGTGAGCTGGACATCGATGATGGGGTGGTGTTTTCAGAGGTTCCAGTATAGATTGAGGATCTACAGGATAGGGTCCTTCATGGGTGGTCGATACCTCTAGTACGCGTTGGTTGGCAGTATAAGAACCTCCAGAAGAGCACATGGGAGCGGGAGGATCAGATTCGTGCTCAGTACCCCCACTTGTTTCCATAGTTTGTGTTATGGCTTTCGGGGATGCAAAGTCCTGAGGTGGGGAGAATGTAAAGACCCATATTTTTTCATGTAATTTTTTTAATTATATGGGAATATTATGAGTCCGAGAAAATTGACGATGCATGATTCAGAGGCTCGGTGTGCCCATAATGAATTTCTGAACTTTTTTTCAGGTATGTTTAGTAAACGTGCAAGCGGCGTTTTGTAACTTTTGAACAGGTGCTTGGAATTTAAATCTTAGGACACTGTTGAACTCGTAATGTCGATATTCTCTTAAATAAACCTTTACCTCAACTACAATAGGTCGATGGTGAAATTTAGTTTTCGGACCTTTTGTGGGTGTGTTAAAAGAATAAAAAAATAAAATAAAATAAAACATCTTTTATTTTATTTTACTTTGTGAAACCTCCCATTTGAATTCGGTGGTGGGGACCACCTGATCTTGAAACCTTATATTTTGAAATTTATGGTGGGGACCACCCGACTCTTGAGCTCTCTCTTTAATGTGGGAGGTGACTCTTGGTTTCTCCCCTGAATTAATGTGCCAACATAACCTAAGTGCCAACTTTAATTAAATTGATAAACTTATTTTAATATGTTGGATCCTCATTTCCTTGTTGGAAATAGTTGACAAAGGAGAGTTGGGAGAGCCTTGGAGAACTAGGAAGAACATTCTCCAATGAAGAACCACCCCAACGAAGAATGAGGAACCGACCCCGAGCCCGGATCGGAAGCGTCTTGTGGAAGCGACGAACACCGACGTTCTTCAACGACTTCGTCTTCTTCCTCCCACCAGCTTCATAGGAAAATCAAGGTAGGGTTTTTTAATATGATTGAATTTAATTTATTTATCCTTCATATTCTGAATTCACGACGACGATGGCCAAACGAACATGGCCATCATCCCACATTTAAACCCAGCCTCTTCCCTTTCGATTCACCGTACGTTCTTCGTGCGTTCTTCAAAGCAAAATATTTATTGACACTGGAAACACAATATTTCCTTGAGCATGACATATGGATGTGGATCCCTCAACCCGAGGATCGTGAATATGAAATCATTTAATTTTTTGGTCTTGGAACGAAACCGAAATGGCTTGCGGAATAAGGCGGCGGTCGACAACCGACCGACCGCATGAAGGAAGGGCGGCGCGCGTCCACACCGCCGGATAAGCAGGAGGCCATGGCCCATTGGCCACGATGAAGAAAGAGGTGGCAGCTGGCACGCCGACCGACCACGTAGTGGAGCAGTGGCACGTGTCCGCGCCGCTGGTGGAGCAGGAGGTCATGGCCACTGGGCCGCGGCAGAGGCCGAAGGGCGGCCAACATCTGGCCGGCCGTGGTGGAGCAGTGGTGCACGACTGCACTGCTGGGAAGAATTCCGATCGACCTTTCGGCCGGTCGCGCCACACCAGGCGGGACCCCTTCGACGGGTCCCGCATGCCCACAACCAAACGGTCCATGGACCGTTTGGGAAGACCGGGGGGCGCCTCCCCCTGGGTGTTGGTTAGGGAAAACCCGCCACGACGGATCACTTGCCAAGCAGGCTGCGCCCAACGGGCCAGGCCGGGCCATCCCCTATGCGGGCTGGGCCCGCCAAGCCCAGACCGTCCCCTAAGTGGGCCGGGCCCACCAAGGCCAGGTCATCTAGGCTAGACCCGGGTCGGGCCAGGTCGGTCTGACTATGTTGGACCAGACCCGGGCCCATCCAACCTAGTTTCACCTTTTGGTCGTAACTTGAGAACCGGGAGTCCGTTTGACAAACTGTCTATGAAACCAGAATCCCTGGATCGAGACGGTCAATTTGGTATACTCCACTTGAGTTTTGGATAAAGTTGTAGTACGACTAGGTTGGATCGAACCCCGAATCCAACCGGGCCCTCGGAGCAGAAACACTAATAACTTACAGACCGGGCGTCTGATTGATTCACCGTCTATTGCATTGGGTCCCTTATGACATGAAAAACCTTTGGGATACTTCTTCATGCGACTTAGGGATGGTTGAGGTATGAACGATGGCTTGGGGAGCGGTTCTCCCAAGCGCGCTACGTACACAACCCTACAACTGGCTGAGACTTGATGACTACTGACCATTATGACTTGGAGTGACTTGACAGGCCCAGTGGGGAGCACCTCTGTGTGACGCCGCAGACGCATGGTACTCGATAGGAGGAGTACCTTAGCATGCCATGAGAGGGAGCGCCTCTGTGTGACGCGGTAGACCCATAGTGTGGAGCGCCTCTGTGTGACGTGGCAGACCCACGATACTCAACATGAGGAGTACCTCAGCAGTCCAAGGTTATTGGGAAGTGCCTTTGTGTGATGTATCAGACCCACTGTACTCGATAGAGGAGGATTTCTCCAGTAGCAGAGGCGTTTGAAGTTGTGAATGGTGATGTTACTTGTTACTACCCCTAGAATAAATCTTGATATGGGCAGTCTTTACCTTGTGCTTGTGATTGAGGTTATTCTATGTGGTACTTTGCCTGTGTGGTAATCTACCTTCATGGTGTTACCCTGTGGTTTTTCTTTGTGGAACTCTAAGAGACCTTTGGGGTCTCAGGGTCCCTACTGAGTATCGTTATACTCACCCCTGCACGGGCTATGCCCTCACCTCATTGTGTCTTGTGTAGATGACGAGTAGCTGGGCTGAGGTTTGAGGGAGCTAGGACTAGGCGGTACACAAAGGAGACGGGCAGACGTGGAGTGCTGATGAGGCGATCTGTACCTACCCTTCAGGTAGGAACCTCGGAGGATGACCCATTAGTTGTTTTACTTTTTCTTTCAGTTGTATTGTATTTTTATTTGTACTTTTACCTTTACAGTTGGGCTTGTATTCTAACCCCTTTTACTTTCATCACTATTTTACTACAACAGTTTACTTCATAGCTGCTTCTTGCCGTGTTCATGGACTGTGTGTTTTTACAAGATTAACGGCAATGACTTCCCATTTTAGGGAGTATGCCTTTCGGTGTTGGTCTCTAGCCTCTGGCCTATGGAAGGTGGGCTTGGGGTAGTCATGACACGGGCACTGGGGGAAGGGTCATGACATATGTTTTTTCCAGTGTGCTTCTTCCTCACTCACACACACCCTGAGAAACTTCCCATAAGGTAGGCTCCCAAAAAGGAAGGTGCACCTATGAGTCTTATCATTAATCCATTTAACCCTTTATCATTCTGGGGTGTTACAATCACCCCCCTTTAGAGCACAACGTCCTCGTTGTGGGCCCTACATCAACCCAGGCAGTGTACCACACTTAAGGCTGGGTACCACCTCTAATACCAAATGTAACAAATGGGTCCCAGTGACAGCACAAACACCTCACCTTAACATGGCCGTCAGGTCCTAGCTTTCTAGGTACCACCAGTTTCCCCATAGACACATGGTCCCCTTTAGAGCACAACATTCTCATTGTGGGCCCTACATCTCAACCCATGCAGTGCACCACACTTAAAGTTGGGTACCACCTTTGATACCAAATGTAACAACTAGGTCCCGGTGACATCACAAACACCCTGCCTTAACATGGCCGTCAGGTCCTAGCTTTCTAGGTACCACGAGTTACCCCGAAGACATTTGGTCCCCACCCTGGGTCCCACCCACGTGCCCGAACGGTTCATCTGAATAATGAAAGTCTCCATAGGCCAACACATGTCCTTTCAAGTGTGCTTTGTCCTCACTCAAACACACCCTGGGAAACTTCCCATAAGGTAGGCTCCTAAAAAGTAAGGTGAACCTTGTTGACATGAGTCTTATCATTAATCCGTTTAAACCTTTATCATTCTGGGGTGTTACAATCACCCCCCCTTTATAGCACAACATCCTCATTGTGGGCCTTACATCTCAACCCAGGCAGTGCACTGCACTTAAGGCTGGGTACCACCTCCCAGTGAGAGCACAAACACCATGGGAAACATCCCAGAAGGTAGGCTCCCAAAAAAGGAAGGTGAACCTTATTAACATGAGTCTTATCATTAATACATTTAACCCTTTATCATTATGTGTTGTTAAAATGACCCCCATTTATAGCACAATGTTTTCATTGTGGGACCTACATCTCAACCCAGGCAGTGCACCGCACTTAAGGCCGGGTACCACCTCTGATACCAAATGTAACAACTGGGTCCCAGTGACAGCACAGACACCCCGCATTAACATGGTCGTCGGGTCCTAGCTTTCCAGGTACCACCAGTTTTCCCGTAGACATGTGGTCCCCTTTAGAGCACAACATCCTCGTTGTGGGCCCTACATCTCAATCCAGACAGTGCACCAAAGTTAATTTTGGGTACCACCTTTGATACTAAATGTAACAACTAGGTCTCGGTGACATAACATACACCCTACATTAACATGGTCGTTGTGTCCTATCTTTCCAGGTACCACCATTTGCCCCGCAGACATGTGTTCCCCACCCTGGGGCCCACTCACCCACCCGAACGGGTCAGCTGAATAATGAAATTCTCCACAGGCCAACACATGTCCTTTCTAGTGTGCTTTGTCCTCACTCACACACACCCTGGGAAACATCCCATAAGGTAGGATCCTGAAAAGGAAGGTGCACCTTATTGACATGAGTCTTATCATTAATACATTTAACCCTTTATCATTCTGGGGTGTTACAATCACCCCCCTTTATAGAACAACGTCCTCGTTGTGGGCCCTATATCTCAACCCAGGCAGTGCACCACACTTAAGGCTGGGTACCACCTCCCGGTGACAGCACAGACACCCCGCCTTAACAAGGCCGTTGGGTCCTAGCTTGCCAGGTACCACCAGTTGCCCTGCAGACACATGGTCCCCACCCTGGGGCCCACCCACATGCCCGAACGGGTCATCTAACTAATAAAAGTCCCCATAGGCCAACACATGTCCTTTTCCATGTGATTTGTCCTCATTGTGGGCCCTACATCTCATCCTAGGCAGTGCGCTGCACTTAAGGCTGGGTACCACCTCCCAGTGAGACACAAACACCATGGGAAACTTCTCAGAAGGTTGGCTCCCAAAAAGAAAGGTGCACCTTATTGACATGAGTCTTATCATTAATACATTTAACCCTTTATCATTCTGGGGTATTACAATCACCCCCCCTATTTAGAGAACAACATCCTCATTGTGGGACCTACATCTCAACCTAGGCAGTGCACCACACTTAAGGCTGGGTACCACCTCTGATACCAAATGTAACAACTGGGTCCCAGTGACAGCACAGACACTCCGCCTTAACATGGCCGTTGTGTCCTAGCTTGCCAGGTACCACCAATTTCCCCATAGAAACGTGGTCCCCTTTGGAGCACAACATCCTCGTTGTGGGTCCTACATCTTAACCCAGGCAGTGCACCACACTTAAGGCTGGGTACCACCTCTGATACCAAATTTAACAACTAGGTCCCGGTGACAGCACATACACCCTACCTTAACATGGTCGTCAGGTCCTAGCTTGCCAGGTACCACCAGTTTCCCCACAGACATGTGGTCCCCACCCTAGGTCCCACCCACATGCCTGAACAGGTCATCTGAATAATTAAAGTCACCATAGGCTAACACATGTCCTTTCCAGTGTGCTTTGTCCTCAATAACACACACCCTGGGAAACTTCCCATAAGGTAGGCTCCTAAAAAGGAAGGTTCAGCTTGTTAACATGAGTCTTATCATTAATCCATTTAACCCTTTATCATTCTGGGGTGTTACAATCACCCCCCCTTTAGAGAACAACATCCTCATTGTGGGCCCTACATCTCAACCCAAGTAGTGCACCACACTTAAGGCTGGGTACCACATCCCGGTGACAGCACAGACATGGTCGTTGGGTCCTAGCTTTCCAAGTACCACCAGTTGCCCCGCAGACATGTGGTCCCCACCCTAGGGCCCACCCACATGCCCTAACAGATCATCTGAATAGTGAAAGTCTTCACAAGCCAACACATGTCCTTTCCAGTGTGCTTTGTCCTCACTCACACACACCCTGGGAAACTTCCCATAAGGTAGGCTCTTGAAAAGGAAGGTGCACCTTGTTGACATGAGTATTATCAATAATCCATTTAACCCTTTATAATTATGGGGTGTTAAAATCACCCCCCTTTAGAGAACAACATCCTCATTGTGGGCCCTACATCTCAACCCAGGCAGTGCACCACACTTAAGGCTGGGTGCCACCTCCCGGTGACAGCACAGACACCCCGCCTTAACATGGCCATCCGATCCTAGCTTGCCAGGTACCACCAGTTGCCCTGCAGACACATGGTCCCCACCCTGGGGCCCACCCATGTGCCCGAACAGGTCACATGACTAATGAAAGTCCCCACAAGCCAACACATTTCCTTTCTAGTGTGCTTTTTCCTCACTCATACACACCCTGAGAAACTTCCCAGAAGGTCACCCATACTGATCACTACTCCAGGCCAAACACGCTTAACTGTGAAGTTCTAATCAGGTAGGCTCCCGAAAATGAAGGTGCACCATGTTGACAAGAGTCTTATCATTAATCCATATAACCCTTTATCATTATGGGGTGTTACAAGTACACAGTGTGTAGATCCGATTACACAATGTGTTCCCTCCTCACTATCCATCCGAAATGGTGTGTGAGGTATACTTCATAAATCTTTAGAGTAATCTGTGTATGGGATACACAACTTGAAATGGATCTGAAGGGACTACACACCATGTCCAGTGGACCACATGGCGTGTAGTCCAGCTAACCATGCACCAGTTTGTCCTGGTCAACACGCGGTGTAAGAATTAACTACACCACATGCCATTAATGCAGAAGACTTGATTAACTTCCAAATTACTCTTGATGTATTGAAAAAAAATACACGATGTGTAGATCTGACCACACAACCTATATTCTTGTGTTATATAGACAGAACCTTCAGCACCTCCTGATGATATCCTTGATTTAATTTTAATCATAAAATTATTTTTTTCTGTTAGATCTGTGAGAAATGATAAGAGAGAAACATATCTAAAAATTTATATTACAAGAATGATTAAACATGAATTAAAAAACTACATTATTAAAGCATAAATCATTAATGGATTATTTAAATAATTATAAATGAAAATATAACCACTCTGATACCACTTGTAGGTTTCGAGCGCAACGAAAGCGCATGATGGGCATGTACGCAACTTTGCAAATTGTAACAATCGATTATTAATACGGGATCAATACGATGATGAATTCTAGTATCCACAAAATTAAATCAAAGATAAAAGACGAATGAGAGAACCCATAACTGATAAGAGATGATCAACATATTTTGTTTATAATTATTTTAATTAAATTATAGAATTACCTCAAAGGTAATTCTTTCTTTGTTGATGTATCTGATCACGGTTCTGAGGTGCAGTTTCATTATGAGGTATAATCCAAGGATATGAATCCTCTAGGAGTGATCCACTCATGTTCCATGTATCTCTGGACGTCGCTGAAGGAGTCTCTAGGTTCTAGCATAGAAGATCCTTTCACTTGAGATGTCTGCCTTCGATCGCCTTGAGAATCACTTCCAAAGCATTTTATTTGATTCAATGGAGGATGATCTCTCTTATTCTTGAGAGCATTCTTGGATAGAGAAGAGTTTACTAGGCTCGAAATATTTTCTCTAAAGATGTTGT
Source organism: Viscum album (assembly GCA_963277665.1). Lineage (NCBI taxonomy): Eukaryota > Viridiplantae > Streptophyta > Magnoliopsida > Santalales > Viscaceae > Viscum > Viscum album. Next base: position 1,743,988,575 of record OY728152.1, read on the forward strand.
GCACACAACAATTTTTTAGCCGGTCGAATGGCCCCTTGGCTAATTTAGAGAATAATAACATAACAAGGAATTTAATTCACCAGGTAATAATAAATAATTAGCACATGTTACTTTACTTAATTTATTATTCCATGTGAATCTCCATGTCAAATAATAATAGCAATGTTATTATTTCCATGACATGTGCTTAACTTTCATGTTATATTTAAATATTATTCAACCAAATAATATTTAATATTATTTATCATCAGACCCATAACTTGGTCCGCTAATCCTCCTCAATATTTACCGGTCCTTGAATAATGACTATTTATTTATTAAATAAATATAACTTCATTATTCATCGATAAATAAATATTCCATCCGCAATATATTCTCTCGAATAACTAATGGGTAAATAAATGGGATTAGGCATACTTGAATAATTATTAAACCACAACCGGGAATAATATTTATTCAACTTGTTCAATAAATAAATTATTTAACTAAGATACTGGCTACAATTAGTGTGTGACACTCTAGGCATCTTTCTCATTGGCATTAGGAGGGCTTTCCTAAAGTCCAAGATTAATATCTAGTAATGGGTCAAGGCACCCAAGAGAAATAATTTAATGTTGCAACGACATGTCACCTCATACGAACGCTTATTGTGTAATATAATCCCTTTGTCCCAATATCTCTAATCAAGCAGGTTGCATGAAAGTGCCATCAAACCATGTGCTTGATTTCTCATTCTTTGACTTCCCAGAATTGAACTTGGCTAGTGAACACCATGGCCATGGATTTAGTTAATATATATCATTTCCATCAAAGGTCCTGAGATATATACTTCTGTAGAAGTGATAAATACTTTCTCTCATTATTCATTAATGTAGTATTACTCATGACACACCCAACATATCCTACCTCACCCTGAATATCTATCATCATAATTTTTGTTAACACATCTAAGTGTGCAAGTCACAATACCCACTAATAATAATCTTAAATTCTAAGGACTAATACACACGTTCATAGATAGGAACATCCAATGACACTTATGAATTTGGATTTCCTACTGGAAGGTATTGTTCTCATAATATCCTCCAGGATATTACCAAGTGTGCAAACCATGAGAAGGTGCCTCAAAGTTTTAGGAGTCCCCACCCCTAATAGCCTGTATCATTTGTGTCCCTTCAAATGATATCATCCAACTATAGAATATATATTCAAGAATAGTGTCATGGAACATCCGGGTTCTCATCATAGTAGGGATCCACTATGACCTTTTAGTGTGATAACTATTCATAGGACATTATCACATACTATGTTACGTATAAGAACATTCATGATGTGATAAGGAGTTTATTAATATTTATCCAATGAATACAAGTTTATCATAAAGTAAAAATAAGTTGGTTTCTAGGGCACCAACTCCAACATTCTAAACTTGAATAATATAAATTTATTTATTCCTTTGATATATTAAATTCTCATACATCACTTAGACTCCATAGTGGGGGCCACCATCTCCTATACTCTTATTCATCAAAATTGGGCAGAAATTTGAATACACTTAGTGTTTAACCTAGTAAGAACATATCTTGACAGCAGTGAATATTATTCATAGAATATAAGCATAGTCTAGTTGCACATCAATGCCCCTAAAGAGATAATAAAATATCATAGCAATTATAACCTTTCCTATGAGAAAATTCCATGTAATATAATCTTTTTGTCTCATGATATCTCATAAAGTAGGAAGCACAATTCACGTCATCATACTTTATTGGTTTATTATACATTTACCTAAATAGAATAACATACTTTATTCAACCATTCACATGTATTTAATGAAGGTACTATCATTCAGATCATCTAGGCCTGAGATATCACTTCTTTTAGGAAGAAACAAATTACATCTTTATTAATTCATCAATGTCATACCACCAATGACACGCCCAAATAAAGATACCTTTCTATGAAATTAATTTCATATGTTTCCTCTTACATCAAAGTACACAATCAAATGACACACATCAATAATAATCTCAATTTAAGAGACCATTACAAGTGTTCATAAAGAGGAACTATTAATGACACCAGAAACATGTGGTGTTCCTATTGGCATATCAGTCCTTATGATCTCATCTACTCAAGATCACCATGTGTTAATTTTATGAGAAGAAATTTTAATGATTATGAACCCATAGACTCTGATGGTCAAACATTATCCATGTCTTGTCAATATGTTTTATCTAGTCAATAACACATATATTTAAGATTAATGTCATAGTATCTTAATGTTATCATTATTTTCTTGGAAATGATATATCCCTTTGATACATCAAATATTTTATGGATATTACCAAGTAATTAGTGTATTAACAAATATAAAAACTATTAATGTAAGTATACATCATGTATAACTCACTGTATACATGATATGATAATCAAAGTGTACTGTTCAAGTTGGGTTAGAGAACCCAATTTTACAACACTCCCACCAGAACTAGAGCCAACCTACTAACTATTTTTTAGATCTCACATGATAATATCATTCTTCTGTTGAGTTATGGATTTAGTCATTGGGCCTATGACGTCTTTGTTGCATGGTTACTCTATTTTCTTTGACTTCTCCTCCTTGAGTAAGAATCCTTAAGTGATGATATCCCAATGTATATTCCATTTTTTCCACTATCAAAACATGACATATCAACTAGTACTATTAGTATTATTATAATAATTTATATTATGATAAAAAAATACATACAAGGTGAGATTCCATGAACTAGAAAAAATCATTTTGAATTATAAACTGTTTCTTTCGCTACATCAGAAGCCACAACATACTCAATATTTGTAGATATGTCCACCACTCACTTTAATGATCTGGTCTTTACCATTAACATAGATTGACTATGATATTAGGTAATATTAATCTAAAGGAAGTATAGTTTTTGTCCCCTTTTAACAAGTGTAATTTTTTTTCTAAGTACCAAGAACATATCTTTTGTACTCTTTCAAATATAATTTGATAGTTCTCACTACTTCCAGTGCAGTTATCCTGGATAATACATATACATGCCTACCATAAATTATATATTAAAAATGTAATATTTATTACATATATTGACATATATGATTTATCCATTACATAAGAATATGGAATTATACTAACCACATTAATCTCCTCCTATGAATCATTAAAGTCTTCACAGAAAAATTTATGCCATGTGGCCTTTTTAAAAATTCACTGAAGAATTATTTCAACTTTTTTTAAATACCATGTCAGTGTATGTAATATTTTATATGTATAAAAAACCCATTAGATCTACATTGAAATATATTATTCCCTTGAACTTAGGTTGATACTTTAAGTCAATATTTGGAGAGTTGCTTTCATTATGGTCATAACTAACTGTAACGACCCAAACTATTATGAATAAAATTACCTTTATTTTAATGTATTATGGATATAAAAAATACATGAACTAATTTTGTTTTATTATATCCAATTATATTTAAATGACCGTTAAGTATCCTTACCTTTGATAATATAGCTATTGAATAGTGATCACATGACTAGTATAAATATAGGGTTTTAACAAATCCTTTTGACACAGACACAAGAAGTGATGAACTCAACCAGTAGGATCGTACCTTATGAAGCCCATTTATCAGAGCTTCTAAGGGAGATAAAATTATTATGATTTTCCATATACCAAGCCCAAGACGATATCCAACAACTTAGCATGAACAAAAGTGTTTATGGGAGAAGTTTAAGCTTATCGAGATCACGACCCAAACCATGTTCACCGAACGACCCCATGAAAGACCCACCATCGCACACCTTACTCTTAGGGTGTATGTTGGTGTAATAAAGGTATATGTAACAAGACCATAACATTATGCTTATGTGCATTATTTTTTATAGAATAATTAATATACTTTCATTCTATTATTGTTACTTTGTAAATGATTTTTAAAGCACAAATAATATTTTTTGGTTAATATTCAAATTTATTTAAGAAATATATTTTGAAGAATTAATGGATTGTTTAATTAAATAATATTTTAATAAAATATTATTATTAAATTACTTTTATTAAATATAAATTATCGTATAATTTTTATGAAGTCAATTGAATTTTTTTATTAAGGTTTGAAAACCGTTTTCATCAAAACCTGTCAATTTTTGATAAATTTCATTTTTTATTTTAAAAATGAAAATTCAAATATTTAAGAAATTATTTAGATAAAATTAATATTATTTTTGGAATCATTATGCCAAAATTATTGAATGATGAATTTTTCATAATTTTCCGAGACAGTCGAATTTTTGGGTAAAAATTAAATACCGTATAAATATATAACGTGTTTTATGACATCATAATGACCCAATATAGATGTAATAAAATACTATAAAGGGTATATTATTACTAATATATGTTTTAATTTAAAATAATATAACTTTAGTTTTATTTTATTTATGGTATAAATCCTTAGTGAATCCTTCAAGACATATAAAATATTTTAAGATTTTAAAATCATTTCCTTGAAAGTGTGACTCACCTCCACATAAGAAAGAGGAATATTTTAGTATATTAGGCCCTTATAATTTTAAAATAATGTATACCACTCCCCTTTTCTAGAAATCATGGGAAAACCCATGATATGGTTTGACGTTTGGAATATTTTAGTGTGTAGGATCCAAAACCAAAATAATAAAGAATCCCCCACCTTTCATATATAAACCCAACCAAGAAACCATTAATCTTCACTAAATATCTTTGAATATAGACCAAAATATTCCAAATACTCCCTATAGTCCTCCCAAGGCTCCCATAAGCTCCCAAGAATCCTCTCCCAAGCCTTTGGGATCACACATCCAAGTAAGGGATCTTCCACCCTCCTCTTTTATCAAGAATTATTTTCATGTTATGTATTTTAATTTATTTTATTACTATGTTTGGATATGTTATTAAATATCATACTTACTTTAAATTTGATTTATAAATTATTATATACCCTTTCACTCTCATTTATCCCTCTTATGAACCCTTATGTATTCCTGTTACCATGCCAGATTTTCGTATGGGATCTTCCACCCTCCTCTTTTATCAAGAATTATTTTCATGTTATGTATTTTAATTTATTTTATTACTATGTTGGGATATATTATTAAATATCATACTTACTTCCCATTTTATTTATAAATGATTATTTCCCCTTTAACTCTCATTTATCCCTCTTATGAACCCTTATGCACACCCATTACCATGCCGAATTTTCGTAAGGGATCTCCCTCTCTCCTTTTTCTTCAAGAACCTCTTTTATGTCATGAATTTTAATTTATATTTTATTGATTTTGGATATGTTATTACATACCTCCTTACTGTCCATTTTATTTATACATTATTGGATCTTATTTTCACTCCCATTAATCCCCCCTATGACCCTTTAAACCCACCAGTTACTATGACAAAATTCCATAAGGGATTTCTTTCTTCTCATTTCCATTAAAGATTTTATTTTATATTATGAATCTAAATTACATTTCATAAGTTGGGATATTATGTTTTATTATCCAATTATTATAAATCCCATGTATAAGTTATGAGAGGCCCATTTCTCTCTCATCAACCCAATTTATGAATTTCCATATGATGTCGTCATACTTCCAAATTGCACTGTGATTTTCCATGCCAAATCATCATGTAGTGAATACCATACCCATTCCTATATCAAGGGTATTCACATTTATGCACATATACTTATTTAATGGTGACTTAAATGTATGAATTCCACATTACTTGATCATGGAATAAATGATGATTTTGAATGAATACATGTTATATGATCTATGTGGAAAACTTAAGCATGAGATTGAAATGATTATAAAGGGTGAACCATGATAGCGCTCCAATGCACCAGGTAATGTTTAGTATCATGATACGTCATTTTGGGACATGGGTTTTCCAGATTCCTTTATAGTACTTTTTTTTCCACCATGTTGGGACAAGAGTTAACCTGATTCCTTTATGTTAATGATGCAGTGTTTTAAGTTGTTTCCACATATTCATGTTATGATAACCATGATATATCATGACTTTATGTTCATGTTTCTCTTATGCTCCATTGATATGACTATTTCCTAATATGTGTTTTATTATTCATGTTATTACTTGTTTACTCTCTTGCTGGTCTTTATAACTCACCCATTTCTTATGTATGTCCTCAGGTTATCCCATACAATGCTAAGTACGAAGGAATGTTGTGGCCATGTATAAAAAGTTTTAAAAAAGATGGGTATTTCCTGTTTTAAGTTGTTATGTAATGTTCGTAAGACCCAAATACACTATACCTCTCGATATTATGAGTTTTATTAAGTGAAAGTTTATATAATAAATCATGTTTATATATGAAATGAAAATCATGGTCATTATATTTGGTATCAGAGGATAGATTTAGTTATTTTTAGGATTAGGATTAGAAAACTCTCATGAAAGCCTCAGGGATAAGACTAAGTATAAGAAAATAATACCTAAATTTTGGTGAGTATATATTAAGTGGTTTATCAAGAAAATACATCCTTGTCTAAATACGAACAATTAGATGTGGATTTGGAATATATGTATTTAGGGGAAAAACTTGAAAACACCGCTTTGAGTTAGACTCGAATGAGAACTGGTGCATGAAAATTGGCCTGGCTGCACTCTTGGTTAGACACTCCTGGGGGATATGCTTTGGTAAATTCACAATATTAGTATGAACCATTATTAAGGGAACAAAAAATATCCCATAAGATTATACGTTAGGAAGTAGATCATGGATAACATAGATTGAAGCCCTAAAATTCATAAGTTAAAGAGATAAATGTAATTTATAAGTTATCCCTTTAATGCCATTGGATTCCCCTTCATATGTTTAATAGTTTTAAAGTTGACATCCTTAAGTCTATAATCGATGAATTATAAACAGAATCAAAAAGTAAAAGTTAGAGTTATCTTCCATGGTTCTACAAAATTTTTATATCCTGAAGGTTTAGTAGAACAATATAAACATCACCAGAAAGAATGAAAGTAGAGATGTTGGTGAAAATGAAAAATAGGTGAATTATTACATCCCATGAATATAACTCCTCCCCTGTTATAATTTTTGGATTGAACTTCCCAGTGAACCACATCATACTTCCCTTGGTGAAATTTTATGCAATTATTGGCATGGATTGGATTTCCTTATATAGAGCCAACATAAATTTTCACGAGAGGGAAATCACTCTCCATATGGAGAATCATCCCCTGATTCTATACAATTGCAAGGAGGAGGATGAATCTTATTTAGCACCATCATCTCAAGAATGAATATTACTTCCCTATGATCATGCATATCTTTCTCATATTATTGAGTATAAGGAAGGAACCATCCACTAATACATGCCTATTGTGAGGGAATTCGCCGATTTGTTTTCTGAGGGATTGCTTGGTATTCCTCCTAAAAGGGATGTTGAATTCTTTATTGATATTATACTTGGGTAATTTCCAATATCCAAGACTCCATATAGAATGGCTATTGTAGAGCTTAAGAAACTAAAGAAACAACTATAGGAGAATATGGATAAAGGGTTTATATGACCAAGTGCTTCACCATGGGGTGCACCAGTCCTCTTCGTCAAAAATAAGGATGGGTCAATGTGCCTTTGCATTGATTATAGTGAGATCAACAAAATAATGATAAAGAAAAGTATCCTTTTCCATGAATTGATAACTTGTTAATTCAGCTATTTGGAGAAAAATACTTCTCCAAGGTGGATCTACGGTTGAGATATTACCAAGTAAGGGTGAGGAAGGAGGATATCTCAAAGACTTCTTTTCATACAAGGTATAAGAACTATGAATTCATAGTAATTTTCTTCAGACTCACTAATTCTCTAGAAATATTAATAGACTTGATGAATAGAGTCTTTAGATATTAACTTGACAAATTTGTGGTAGCCTTTATAGATGATATTCTAATATACTCCAAAACCAAGGAGGATCATGAGGAACATTTGAGCACTGTACTAGAGACCTAGCGAAATGAGAAACTCTATAAAAAGTATAGAAGGTGTGAGTTCTGGTTGAATTAAGTCTAATTCTTGGGTAATATCATCATAATAAATATAATATCTATAGATCCTTGCAAAAAAAAAAAAAAATTGAGGGATGGATGAGGCTGACATCTGTGACAGATATTCGTAGCTTCCTAGGGTTAGTTGGATATTATCACCGATTTGTGAGAAATTTCTCATGATTGTCAAACCCTCTTACCAAGATAACTTGTAAGGGAGTAAAGTTTTATTGGAATGATGAATGTGAAGAAAGATTCATGGATTTTAAGAAGAGTCTTATCACTACCCCTGTACTCAAACAACCCACAAGTGGGGAGATTTTCTTAATCTTCATCGATGCTTTAAAGAAGGTATTGGGCTGTGTGTTGATGCAGAATGAAAAATTCAATGCCTATGCCTCAAGACAGTTGAAAATTCACGATCCAAACTATCCCACACATGATCTAGGGTTAGAAGTGGTGATCTTTGAATTTAAAATCTGGCATCATTATCTCCTTGGGGAGAAGTGAGACATATATACGGATCACAAAAGTCTCAAATATATATTCAAATAGAAATAGATGAATATGCACCAATGAAGATGATTAGAGCTCCTCAAGAATTATGATTTCTAAATCCATTACCACCTGGGGAAAGTGAACAAGGTAGAATATTCTCTAAGAATAAAGGACCCAATAATTCTATCATTGATGAGAATTTAAAAGTATCTAATATTCTTAGATTTTATGAAGATGGACATGAGAATCACAAATAAGGGAACATCACCAATCCTTTCACAAATGATTAATCAAACGTATCTTTTGGAAAGGTTAAAGGATGCTTAAGAAGATGACGTGGTAATTTAGAAGAAAGTAGAAACTATCAAAAAAGGAAAATCCTCATGGTTTAATGTTAATGAAGAAGGAATTGTAAGATTTGGGTCAAAACTATGTGTTCTAAAAATCTAGAGTTAAAGAAATAACTTTTGGATGATGCACATAGTTTGAATTTTTCCATTCACCCAAGAAACACGAAGATGTATCGAGATCTATAGGAGAACTATTGGTGGGATAAAATGAAAAAGGATATATCTAAATATACATCAAAGTTCTTGGTATGTTAGAAAGTGAAGGTTGAGAGGTAGAAGTCTAAGGGGATGATGCTACTATTACCCATACCAACATGGAAATAGAAAAACACCATCATGGAATTTGTCACTGGACTTCCAAAGACATCCAAAGGAAATAATGATATCTGGGTTGTTGTGGATCTTCTTACAAAGATTGTATAATTCATTGAAATTTTAGAGGATTTCTCATTAGATCAACTGGCACAGATATACATCAGATAAGTGGTAAGGCTGTATTAAGTACCACTATCAATTTTGTTCGATCAAGATCCAAGATTCACCTCTAATTTCTATAAGAGTCTCTAATATGATCTGAACACTGAGTTAAACTTTAGCACGACCCATCACCCTCAAAATTATGTCCAATCTAAGTGGACTATACAGAAACTTGAGGACATGTTGAGAGATTTCTCAATATCCTTAAAAGACATATGGGACCAAAATATTCCTTCGGTGGAGTTCTCTTACAACAACAATTTCCACTCAAGCATCCAAATGGATCCTTATTAATCCCTTTATGGGAATAGGTGTAGAACACCTACATGTTGGGATGAAGTTAGGAAAAAAAACTTCTAGGTTTGTAAATGGTTGAAGAAATGGTAGAGAAGGTTAAGACTATCTAGAATCACATCAAAACTGCTTAGAGTTGAAAAAGATCTATGCTGATGATCGTCAATGAGACCTAGAGTTTGATGTTGGAGACATGTTTTTCCTTTACATATCTCCATGGAAGAGATTTATGAGATTTGGGAAGAAGGGAAAGCTTAGTCCACAGTACATCATTCCTTTTGAGATCCTTGATTGCATCAGAGTAGTGGCCTATTGACTAACACTCCCACCAAACCTATCTCAAGTCTATGATGTATTCCATGCATCACTCTTAATTAAGTACATATCATATCCATCACATGTACTTAATCTAGAGGTGGTACCATTGGAGAATGACATCTTCTATGAAGATAATCTAGTTAAGATCTCAGTAAGACAATTCCACTCATCAAAGTTTTATGGAGAAACCAAAAGTTTTAAGAAGTGACAAAGGAACCGGATGAAGTGATGCGGTAGATCTATCCTCATCTGTTTTAGTTTGGGAAAAGGAAATTTCGAGGGTGAAATTTCTTAAGGGGGGATGGTTGTAACGACCCAAACTGTTATGAATAAAATTTCATTTCTTTTAATGACTTATGGATATAGAAAACACATGAACTCCTTTTGTTTTATTACATACAATTAGATTTAAATGACCATTAAGTATTCTTATCGTTGATAATATAGCCATTTAATAGTGATCACATGATTATTATAAATATAGGGTTTTAATAAATCCTTTTGACATAGACAAAGAAAGTGATGGCCTCAACTAATAGGATTGTACACTATGAAGCCCATTTATCAGAGATTTTGAGGGAGATATAATTTTTGGGATTTTCCCTATACCAATCCCAAGCCGAGATCTAATAACATAAGTATGATCAAAACCGTTTATAGGAGAAGTTCAACCTCATCGAGATCACGACCCAAACTATGTTCACTGAACGATCCCATGGAAGCCCCACCATTGCACACCTTACTCTTAGGGTGTATGCCAGTGTAATAAAGGGGTATGTAACAAGACCATAACATTATGATTATGTGAATTATTTTTGTATATAGTAATGAATATACTTTCATTCTATTATTGTTACTTTGTAAATGATTTTTAAAGCAAAAAAAGTATTTCCTGGTTAATATTAAAATTTATTTAAGAAATCAATTTTGACGAATTAATGGATTTTTGAACTAAATAATATTTTAATAAAATATTATTATTAAATTAATTTTATTAAATATAAATGATCTTATGATTTTTATGAAGTCAATTGTAATTTTTATTAAGGTTTGAAAACTATTTTTATCAAAACTCATCAATTTTCAATAAATGTTGTTTTTTATCTTAAAAGTGAAAATTCATATATTTAGAAAATTATTTAGATAAAATGAATATTATTTTTGGAATAGTTACATTGAAATTATCCAACATTTAATTTTTCATAATTTTCTGAGACAATTGAATTTTTGGGTAAAAATTAAATACCGTATAAATATATAATGTGTTTTATGACATAATAATGATCAAATAGTGATGTAATAAAATACTATAAAGGGTATATTCTTCCAAATATATGTTTTAATTTAAAATAATATAATTTTAGGTTTATTTTATTTATTTTATAAAGCCTTAGTGAATCCTCCAAGACATATAAAAAATTTTAAGATTTTAAAATCATTTCCTTGAGAGTGTGACTCACCTCCACATAAAGAAGGAAAATATTTTAATATATACTTCCATTAACCATTTAAAATAATTTATACCACTCCCATTTTCTAGAAAACATGGGCAAAAACCGTGGGATGGTTTGTGGTTTTGAATATTTTAGTGTGTAGGGTCCAAAACCAAAATAATAAAGAATTCCCCCACCTTTCCTATATAAACCCACCCAAGAACCCATTATTCTTCACTAAATATCTTTTAATATTGACCAACCTCTACCCCCTACTCCATAGAGTCCTACTAAGGCTCCCTTAAGCTTCCAAGAAGCCTCTCCCAATCCTTTGGGATCACACATCCAAGTAAGGGATCTTCCACCCTCCTTTTTTATCAAGCATTCTTTTCATGTTATGCCTTTTAATTTCTTTTATTTATATATTGGGATATGTTATTAAATTTCCTCATTACTTAAAATTTGATTTATAAATTATTATATCCCCTTTCACTCTCATTTATACCTCTTATAAACCCTTATACACACCTTTTACCATGCAGAATTTTTGTAACGGATCTCCCTCTCTCCTTTCTCTTCAAGAACCTTTTTTATGTCCTACCTTTTAATTTCCATTTTATTGTTTTGGGATATTTTATTCCACACCTCATTACTTTAAATTTTATTTATACATTATTGGATCTTCCTTTCACTCCCATTAATCCCCCCTATGATACTTTAAACGCACCTGTTACTATGCTGAAATTCTGTAAGGGATTTCTCTCTTCCTATTTCTATTCAAGCATTTATTTTATATTATGAAACTAAATTCCATTTAACATGTTGGGATATTATTTTATATTACCCCCTTACTACGCATACCATGTATAAGTGATGATATACCCCTTTCTCTCTCATCAACCCAATTTATGAATTTCCAGATGACGTTGTTATGCTGCCAAAATTGCACCATGATTTTCCATGCCAAAATCATCATGTAGTGAATATCATACCCATTCCTATATCAAGGGTATTCACCTTTATACACATATACTTATTTATTTGTGACTTAAATGTATGAATTCCACATTCCTTGATCATGTAATAAATGATGATGTTGAATGAATTCATGTTATATGATATATGTGGCACACTTAAGAATGAGATTGAAATGATTATAAAAGGTGTGCCCTGATAGGGATCCAATGAATTGGGTAATGTTTAGTATTATGATGCGTCATGTTGGTATAGGGGTTTTATTGATTAATTTATAGTAATTTTTTCCACCATGTTGGGACAGGGGTTTACCTGATTCCTTTATGTTAATGATGTCGTGTTTTAAGTTGTTTCCACATTTCCATGTTATTATAATCATGCTATATAATGATTTTATGTTCATGTTTCTCTTATAATCTATTGATATAACTATTTCCTAACATGTATTTTATTCTTCATGTTATTCCTTGTTTACTCTCTTACTGGGCTTTATAGATCACCCTTTTCTTATGTATGTCCTTAGGTCATCCCATGCAATGCTAAGTACGAAATAATGTTGTGGTCATGTAAAAATAAGTTTTCAATAAAGATGTGTATTTCAGGTTTTAAGTTGTTATGTAATTTTCCTAATCTCCAAAGACAATAGAACTCTCAATCTTATGAGTTGTATTAAGTTCAAGTTTATATAATAAATCATTTTTAAATTTGAAATAAAGAGTATGTTAGTTATACTAATTATAAGAAAAATAGATGTTTTATATATGTTATCAAACTTATTATAAATTAAAATTGTGTCACTTCCACTAAAATCTTGTAGAAACATGGAAAAAAATAATTCCAAATGAATTTTCTAGGATTTTGTATTACTTTGATTTAGAAATGGATTTTATTTATATTCAACCCTTATTGGATTTCTATGATGTCACCAAATGTTTTTGGTTGAATCGTATCGACACATTACAAGAAATGTGGTCTTAACATATAATCCCCAATATAATGATCATAGAAAGTTACTATGAGAATTATAATTAAAATGGACTTAGGCAAGATATCTTGGAATAATAAATCGATCCATATCGGCGCCATTGTTGTAGAACCCATGTACAATTTCTCTTAAATACCACTACAGTATCAAGATTTGAAAAATTTATAATATTACACACATGTAATTTGATACATGAAATCCATTATTACATTTTAATTGAAAATTTCAATCATAGATTGTTTACATTTACTAGTCATGTGTTGAATTCATTATTCTCAATGAATAGTGTTTCACTGATTGTGGTGAATATAAAACCACCACTATAGTTTTATTTTTGCTATACTGCATGCGACTCTAGAATATTTCTTTTCCACAATCTCTTTTGGAGATTATTTTTAATGACCTGAACATGGTTCATTCATAAGTAAACGAACATGATCGACCACATGTCCTCAAGAAAACCTCTTTGTACACAAGGGGAAACTGACTAATAGTGAGGGTCAAAGGTGGTATAGTGGGGAGACTATACCCTCATGGTCAGTGTAGTTAAACGATATGATATGAAAATAAATAAACAAAAAAATCATAATAATCACAAACAGGGCAGTGGAATTAAATCATCCAGACAATAATAACACATTCATCCAAAAGTGGCACCATATATAAAATGATGTGCATGTCATGGAGCTATAAAAAATGAAGGTAGACGTACATACATATATAAAAAAGAAAAAATACCAAAAATTCTATCCAATATAATCACGAGTGAAGGCTCAATCCTATGCTCCCAAGATCCCATGCTATAATCAATCAACCATCTAAGATTGGGCTCTTTTTGTTTTCCTTACCTACATCTATGAATTCTTTTCAGGTACCAAATGGTGGCCCATACAGGGTGTGAGATATACTTAGTATTCCACCACCAATGAATCCTATAAAAGTACATTCCTTGATTATAAATTCACATGTGTGAAGATATAAAGGTAGCCAGTGAAATAACATGCCTAAAATAACAACCATGTCAGGGTCGAACTCTGCATGGGATGACCAGTAGACCATACTTACTTCATCTCATTCTAGCAATGTCTGATCAAGGAACCTGAAAAAGGGGAAAAGGTCCAAAAGTTATAACCAAAGTATCCAAGTAGAATAAACATGTCTATGGTGGGACCTAGGAAGAAACAAGTAGTGATAATAGTAATACATGATCCATGAAAAAATAAGGCATCCTTGACCATATAAGGTAGATCCACCTCATGGAATATAAACCATTAAACATAGATATATAGGTATAAGTGTAATCTAATGTGAAACATCCCATGTTTTGAACTAGATGAAAAATTCCAGGGAAATTTGAATTTTTCATTTACTGGATGGGTCATTTTAAAAACTGATCATCGGAACATATTTCTGAGAGTCAAAACACTGCAATTTGTTTTTTAAAAGAAATTAAATAAAAATAAAAATAAAAATAAAATAAATTAAATTAATTAGGGTATAAAAAAATAAATAATTTTTTAAATAATAATAATAATAACAATAAAATAATAATAATAATAATAATAATAATAACATTATTATTATTATTTAGGGATTTTATTAACCCATAAGGGGTTTTCCCTTACCCCTCTATGCACGCCTCCCCCCTCCTTGCTCGCGCGATGACCCCATGGCTAACCCCCTAGTGTGCAACCTCCCTCCTTGCAACGTCCTCTAGTGTGACGATCACCAGTTTTTCATTCAGATCGTCGAGGTAGTCCTTCTTGTAACGAACCAATCTTTTTGAGTAGTATATTAACTTACACTTATTGATTTAATAAGATGTTAATGGTTAATGCAGAAAGAGGAGTCGATGGCTTCATCCAGTAGACTCGACCCTTATGAAGCCCACTTATCAGAGCTTGGGAAGGAGGTAGCATCTGTGGGCTTCGCTTTGGACCAAGCCCAAGCCGAGCTCCAGCGTGTCAAGCTTGAACGGAAACGCCTACGGGAGAAGTTCAAGTTAGTAGAGATTACTACTAGGGCAATGTTATATGAGCCTCCCTCAGATTCTCTCACCATAGCACACCTTACACTTAGGTCTTATGCTGGTGTTATAAGGGGCTATGTGATGAGACCCTAGCTTCCTTGTGTAATCCCTTCGGGTGAATAAATTGAGATTTCTTCCTTTAGTGATGTTTGTGAAATTTCAAATGTCCAGATAATTTTAGAATGTATTTTATTGATGAATTTTGAAAAAGGGATATTTTGAAATATTTATGTAAACCCTAAATAACTAATGATGTGTAATGATTTTCAAAAAATGGTCTTCTACAAAAGTGTTCATTAAGGAATTTGGAGTCTAATAAGATCAACTTAATTTTTGATGAATAGTAAATAGTGAATAGTGATTTTACGCTTAGGATTAGTAATGTGACCAAATGGATTAGTAATCTCACTTAAAGAAAGTTTTAAAATAATCTAGGCACCTTGATTAAGTAATGTGATTCAATAAAATGGGTAAATAACGGTTTCATAAATTATTATTCAAGTATTAGTTTTTTCGGATGAATAGTGTTTTTTAATTAAAAATTTAATTAAAAATAATTAGAAAATTATTTTTATAAAAATGACTTTATTTTTGAACTCAGAGCATCGATATTATGTTATGGTAATTTTTGGGGATTTTTCTGAAAAAATGAATTTTCGGTGAATAGTGTATTTATTTAAAAATAAAATTAAAAATATTTAGAAAATTATTTTTATAAAATGGAGTTCATTTTTGAAATCATAGCATTGATATTTGGCTAAGGTGAAATTTTGGGATTATTCTGAGAAAGTTGAATTTTCGGTGAATAGTGAAAGTATAATTTTTAAGTTACGGGTGTTTAATGACATCATTAAATGATGTATTAAGTATATATTCAATATGGTCGAATTATGAATAGTAAGATAAGGTGTGAGGTGTCCCAAGTGGCCAATACCATGGGCAAATACCATGGGCAAGCCCATGGTTTTTCCAAAACCACTAGTGAGGTGTCCCTTGGCCATTAATGCTTTGTCCCCTCACTTTCCCTATAAATACCCACCCTTTCCTCCTTTATTTTTCACTCCCAACTCTCCCCCAACGAAGTTATGGTCTTCTTACCTTCCAAGGAGTCCTCCCAAGGTGCCCCCAAGCCCTCAAGGTCCAATCCTTTGAGTTTCAAGAGTCACGTTTTAAGGTAAGGGATCCGACCCCTCTCTTTCTTTTCATGTAATCTCTTTTATGTCATTCCTTTTCTGCTCCATGTTTTTATGTGAGAGGATGTTCTTTTATATTCCTATTACTTCCCTTTCATGTTTATATGATTAGATATCCCCTCTTAATCTCATCATTTCGTTTTATGAAAGTTTAAGTGACGCCGTTAGGCTGCCGAATTTTTAAGGGATTCTTTCACCCTTCTCATTTTTCAAGTTCGATTTTCATGTCAAGTCTTTCAAGTTCTTTTTTTATTATGTTGGGGTATGATCTCTATATCTATCATACTGATCTCTTATGATCATATGATGAGAGACCCTATTTGATCTTGCCAATTCATTTTTATTGAAGTTTAAGTGACGCCGTTAGGCTGCCGAATTTTCATAAGAGAAATCTAATTTTTGTCTTCCTTCCATGTTTTTCTTTTCAAATGGTATGTCCTCCAAATTTCATTACCATGTCCATATATCCTTCTTATTCCATCCCCCTACTGTTTTATGGATCATTTATGAGTGGATGACCCATGTCCCCTCTCTTTTCAATGTTTTCTAAAACCCCGAAACATAGCCGTTATGCTGCAGAATTTTCGTCTCAAAACGCCTCTCTCTTTTCTCAAAATTATTTTTATGTTATAAAGTGAATACTCAAAGATCTTATTTCTACAAGGGTATTCACATATATATCAAAATGTTTTATTTCAAATTCTGGTAATTACATACATGAAACCCGCTCTCCCCTTCCGTGGGTTTAAAGTGACGTAAAGATCTTGTCTTTAAAGCAGTTTTAAAACGTTATGATTATGAAATGAAACCCATTTATTTTATGTTATATGGGTTACTTATGAAATGTTTGATGATTATATATGTGGATCACATGATAATAAAGGCAAATTTAAGGGTGCGCCCTGATAGCGCTCCAATGCATTGGGTAATGATGTAACCACTAGAGATTACAATTTTCACGATACCTTGGTGAATAACCTTGGTAATTTTCGAATGACACCTTGGGGATGGACCTTGGTGATATGTTCATGATTGTATATGTTAAATGATGTAGCCACATCTTCAAGTTATGGAAAATGTTATTTTTATTATGAAATGCCTCATGATTTTCTTTCTCATGCCTTAAAGTTCTTTTCATGTCCTTATTGAAGTATATCAAGTTCACATGTAAAATGTTCCTCTTGTTTCCCTTACTGGGCCTTCTGCTCACCCTTTCTTTTGATGTATGTCCCCAGGTTATGAGATGCAGTAATGAACCTAGGATGAACTTAAGGAGAAGCCTTTCAAGTGTTTAAGAAGAATGATTTATGTTGTTTTCATGTATTATGTTCCTGGTTTCCAAGACACTAAACCTTAAAGATCCTCAGTTGTGTGTAATGTAATGAAAGTTTATGTTATAAAAAGGCGGGATGCCATAATTCTCCTCCCTCCTCTTCCTCTTTTCTAGTTGATTTTTGGCCTATCCTTTGGATGATATGGTCCGGCCAAAACCTCAGGTTAGGGTTTAATTGATTTTATTGTTTCTTATGGTATTAGGGCATGTAAAGGCTCCCTCGGGACCCCCTTGTTCATATTCTAGCAATCTCCACCGAAGTCAAATCGGTTCACATCTCCTCGGACCACACATCGTCAATTTCGGGTAAGGTTTCCATAATTATTTATTATCACTTAATTAATTTTGGGTCTTTCATAATATTTTTGGTTTTGGAAATTTTATTTAAGTGAGTGGACCTTGCCTCAGTCGTTTCATATTGTCACTGCTATTCGAGGTAGGGTTTTTCTTTCGATGTGTTGTTTTACACCTATTAATTTAGGATCTTTAAGTTTTTTTTGAGTCCCTATTAAAGTTTTTAGGTGCTTTGAACTTTGATGCAGTGTTTCTGAGTTGTCATTATTTTTTGTAGTGGGTTTTGATCATCCTTGAGGGCGTAAACTCACATACAAAGGTATGTGTATGTGTGTGTCTATATATATATATATCTTCCTTGTACATATTCCCTCATGGATAGGGGAATATGTACATTGGATTAATGGGTATATATATATATATATTAGAATGTATGTGGGTACAAGTGTAGAGTAGCTTCGAGTGGTCACCACTCAAATCATATAGTGCCAACGTGTTGGGCTTGGTCATCTTCTTGAGGCATGCTTCCATTCCTTTTCCCTTTAATTTTAGTAATGAATTAATTAATTACTTATCACACCATTCTTATTTTTTAATTAATGTAGTATTGTTTTTAGATTAAATTCTTCCTTTTATAAAGTTAATGAAATTATTAAATGTGATAATTGATTGTTTGATAAAAAATGTCATGATTTTATAATAAAACCCATCCAACAGAGGTGCTCTTTCTTCAAGATAAAAAACAGTGAGTAGTCTTTTATGCTTTCCTGCCTTATTGACTTGGTTGTTCTTTTATGCCTTGATGTTATGTTTGGAATATGGTACGTGATACCTGGCCTTCGTTGAATTTATAAGATGATTTGCTACTTTTTATTTATAAATATTCATGTAACCAATTCACCTTATAAGGGAATAACTTGTATTGTCTTTTAAATGATGTGACCTTTGTCTCATGGGTGTTTCAATGAACCCAAGACACCCCATGGGTGTTTGGTCCACTTAGACTTATAATTTCCCAAGTGTTTAATTGAGTAGTTTCTAATACCCTTTCCTTGAACATGACCCATGGGCTTTGTATGTGGTGTTTCCACCTCATGGGTGAGCTAATGTTTTGGTTAAGGAAATTGGAATGGTTAGAATGGATTATGCAAGATGGTAACATCATTCAAGGGTAATGAACACAATCCCTTCCTTGGAGACTTGTACCTTATATAAATTTTCCATTTTTGAAAAAAATGAGTGAGATGACCTTGAGTAGGATGACACACCAATTGACATACCTTGAATAAATTGTTTAGTCATAAAAAATTGTCCGCCTTGTATTAAATGATTTAAATGGAATTGAACATGACTATTAGAATTCATAAGAGGTTTTTCCTTAACCATCATTATTATAAATGTAATGTGATGGATTGAATTGAATTCCATGCTTGAATAATCTTGTTAGCTTGTTTTATTTAAATGTAATTAAATGAAATGCATTGGGGGGGGGTATATTAATGCCATGTTCCTTTTTCTTGTATCCCATTGCTTATGCAAGTGCTTAATGCTTATGCCCACATTTAGTGGTTTTGATTATATACTTTCCTAGTGATTCTGATTTGAAGATTTCAGTTTACTTTTGTGCTAAATTCCTTATGCCATATTAATGTATTAAATTATACTATTTGGATAGCTTGAATATCTCATGAATTTACGATGTTTATTGGATGACATGAAATTATTTAAGGCTTATTCCCCATATCTTATGCCTCATGCCATGATTGCCCTTATTTTTTGCTTATTTCCTTGCTATATGAAATATTCCTTTGTTGTTGGGATTGGATTTTCTTAGCTTGGCTAATAGAAAGCATGTAGTATTGAGATGACAATTGTTGGCATGTAGTTATATTGAGATGAAAATTGTTAGCATGTATTTATGTATTTAAATTGCCTTGAAATATATGTTTTCCTTGAAATGTTCCTTGGTGACTTGGTTCACTTAATGTGGGCCGAGTGAGAACATGGGTTCTATATTAAGGACTCATGGATGGACTCCCATGCTTGGGTGGTTATAACACGACATGTCAGGGGTGATGCTTTAGCATGCCAGATGAGGGATTCCTGATCGGTTTTTTATACTCTCGAGTGATACTGATTCCCTAGGGGAGAAACCGTGGATGGACCCATTGGAAAGATGGATACACCATGCCTTGGGTGATACTGGGTCCTCTAGTGAGATACCTGGTATGGACTTAGAGTTACCATGTCTTGTAGTGATACAAGGGATTCCATATGGATCTCCTTGGATGGACTCAGTGGTATTGGATTATTAGATGTTCCCATTGTAATACTTGAGATTCGTTATAGATCTCTTTGGACAAGCATGGGACTCCACTACTGGATTTGATGTATTGATTGAATTGCATTGATTGATTTCATTGGTTAATTTATTGTGCTATACTTATTGATTCTATTTATATTAGAGCATGAAGTTGTGAATTTTCTCTCTTTATTATTAGCATACTTATGTGATGACATGAGAATTAGATCCCAATACTAAGAATAAGCTTGGGGGTGAAACTTTTGGAGTTGACTTGTTACTTTTGGCATTAGTATAAATATTATACTTGCACAGGTACCTCCTTTCTAATTTCCAGATTCGGTCAAAGAAGGTGGTATTGGATTAATGTCTATTTAGGAACTCAAACCAAGTTTCTATTATTAATTTGTTATCACTCTACATTTATTTTATTTGGAACACTTATTAATTTATATTGCATTTTCTCGATTGGGATAGACATGGGTGGTGTTAGCCTACTGAGATTATGTATCACACCCTGCTCGGACTACCATTACACTAGGGTACCTGAGTAGTCCTTTATGCTTGTAGATCCTTGGATTTATTTCTTATGCTGTCCAGCATACATGGGAGCTAAGGAGCACAGGGCTAGGCTCGTGCTTAGGATGCTCGAGGAGACTGCCTTTGGGATTTTTAGTTATTTTATTTTCTTGAGTCCTATTTTGTTTTGAATTTTAAACCATGTTATATGTTTATTGTTTTCAGTTATGTATCATTACTATGACATCCAAGCATGTTTTGTATAAACTAGAGTTGTCCAAATTTATTAAATTGTTTTTATTTATCTTCCGTTACTTTATAAAATATTTATTACTGTTTCAATTGTTTTCTGTTTTATTATTATTATACCGCTATGAGACTTTGATCTATGAGGGAATAATATCCCTACAGATACACCCTAGTCCCTCACTTATAGTTGACACACTCTAGCATTTGGGGAGATGGGATTTAGGTCATGTGACTCACTGGTTTGACTACTGATATTGACAGTAAGCCAGGTCGGGTCATTACAAAGTGGCATCAGAGGTAATTTTCCCTTTGTATTACTATTTTGGGTTGGTAGATATGAGACTATGAATATGTCAGTGCTTGGTAAATAGTTGTGCTTGGGACTGATCACCCCATGTACAGGAAATAACGAAGTGTCCAAGGTTGGTATTGTTGTTCATACTGGTTGTTGTTATAGTTGATATGATTTCACCTTGAGTGATTGGTATAATTTTCACTGCTTATGGATTTATGGAGTTTATGGTATTTTTACTCTTGGCCTGGTTCAGAAAGAATGAATCATTTCATGCATCATTCTTGGAACATATAAATTAACATGTCATGCATATGCCATGCTATGTAGTCGCATTTATAGGCTGTATTCTAATTTTATTGTGTGCCTCAAGTGATATTTCATGCTTTTATCTTCTTTAGCATGTTTTTTACATAACATTGTTTGCTGAAAATTTTCCATGTCACCTAACTTTTTATCATGCCTTGCCTAATTAGTATTCCATGATTCTATTCTTAATAGCATGCTGCTTTGTGCTAACTTCTTGTGATGACATGATAGTTTTGTTTAAATATAAAATTAGATACATGAGCTAATTTAAATGGGTTTTAATTAAATGGGATCCAAATGACAACTTGTAAAGTGTATAGGTCCTTTATGGATTGGTAGATGGCTACCCATATCTTTGAACTATGATATATAACCATGTTGTATTTTGGAAATGGTTTTAAATGTGAAATTTGTATAATTTTGAACTGAAGTGAACTGGTTAACTTCTAAAATGCACAACTGGACCCAAGTAGGCTAGTTGGAGCATATTTCTTATAACATAATCCATTGTAGGTATTTGTTTCTTCTAGAAATGAATATGACCTTGTTTGTTTAAGGTTCAAAGTTTCCAATCAGTTTATAATGGGTTTATTCGTAGAACTGGAAACATCCAATGATTCTATATCCATTTGGACCTACTTTCCAAAGGTAGGTGCTCATTAGTTATGGACTGACAAGGCTTAAGAATTTGAATTGGTTGAGAGGATGGGAGGTCAGACTCATCACACCTTTTTGGGGGGAATTATTGTCTACTCCGGGACTCTCTTATAGATTTAAGTTATGTTCACGAATCCTTATTAATTTACCAAGCATGAAAATGAGTTTTTTTCCTTCATATTTAGCAATCAATGATTGATAGGTATGGGATTTAGAGAATATTTTACATGTATTTGAGGTTCTTCATCGATAGAAAATCATCCATATTTATTAGATATTCTTAGTCAATGGTATCCTTCAACACATTATATAGAAATCTCTTGGTCATTATGATAACCATACTAGTTTTAAAGCCACTCAGTGGGGCACTTGAAGTTTATTGTCATTCAGAAAGACATGGATTATTTCAGAGTTGGGATCATACCTGCAGATGGGTTACCTATGTATCCTCATTAAATAAAGAATTAGAACCCACATAGTTCGATATAAAAGATATATTTTAACGTCATATGGGACAGAAAAGAATTAATGAAAGATGGGCTTGAACCTTAGAAATGATTCCTACATACTATACTTTTAAGGAAGAGATCAAAGTCCACATAGTTCGAGTTAAGAATTTTGAGGTTTATGCATGATTAATGGCCCAAAGAGAGATGTTGTAATTACTTTTACACTCTAAGCCCACGTGATTCATGCTCAGTGTGAGAAACAAGAGGTATCAGTAAATCTGATGATTGTGCCCTGAAAGATGCAGTTATAAGCAATAATGTGGGGATTACGTATGTATGATGGCCCAAGTAAATGAATATCAGGACTTAGTTCGAAAAAGAAACCTAGGAGAAGGGTCCATAAAGGTATTTGTACTTTATGGAGATTTTGAATTTTAACTCAGGACTTACTCTTAAAAAGGAAGCCCAAATTAAGAGGGACTTATGATTGGGTTTTATTCCTGAGAAGGAAGCCCAAATAAAAAGAAAATAAGGTTGGGGATTACTCCTGATAAGGAGACTCAATTTAAAGGGAACTTATAACCTGGGGATTAATCCTGAGAAGGAGGCCCAAATTAAAAGAAATTAAGACTAGGGCTTACTCTTGAGAAGGATGCCCAATTAAGGGAAATTATGATTGGGACTTATTCCTAGGAAGGAGGCCCATATTAAAAGGACTTGTAATTTGAGGCTTACTCCTGAGAATGATGACCAATGAATTCATCTTAAATAAGGAATACAACAAAGGAACTATGCCACAAATGGATTTGAAGAGGGTTTTGAAGGCTATCTTTGAAGAGGAGTGGTGGATTTGAGGAAAGGAGGTGACTAGGAAGGAGGAGTGAAAGTTTTGTTCTGGCGCGCAAGTCCTGGTCGCACAAGTATACTTGCATGACATGAGTCACCTTGGTCGACGAAGAATCTATAGGGTAATACTTGGGTGAATTTGAACTCAAGCCCTTAGTATCATCCCTAGAGGCTTTCAGAAGAGTGGAGCGCAAGTTCCCTTTAGAGGGAAAGGTGGCGTGCAAGTGTCTTCACATCCCTTAAGAGATGGACACTTAGGTGTGCAAGTATTGACAAGTTCTAATACTTAGGCCTTATTCTTCCTCTTTATAGATTCTATTCTAGGTAAAGAATTACCTTAGAAGTGTTCGTAAGACGTCAGACAAAGACTTGGGCGACCAGAGCTTGAATCTGAGTTTTGGAAAATTTGTCCTTGAAATGGGTGGCCCACAGGGGCTATTTATAGGCCACTAATCACCTTGAAAAAAAAAATAAATAGTGCACACAAATGACTTGCGTGACCCATTTGTGGCACGCAAGTGACTTGCACAACCATAAGGAAACTTGCGCGACCCATGCTTAAAGGGTTCTTTGTTCATGACTTTGTCAATTTTTGATGTTCTTCAAAGGATTACTCTCTTTGTGCTTAAATTATTCCTATTTTCCATTCATTAGACTCTGTGATGGAAAGGAGCATCAACAAAAGTCCCCCCCTCAGAGTTGGATCCGAAAAAGGAAAGAGGATTTGACTTTGAGGAAAACAAGAAACAAGGTGCCGCGACGCACAAGTAGTAGGCGCGCATGTATTTTTATGGCGCGCAGGTTCCGGCACGCAGGGTCGAATAATCACCTATAAATATGGGAATCATTTCATGAAAATCATCTAGCTTTTGAATGCTTATATATCCATTTGGACCTACTTTCCAAAGGTAGGTGCTCATTAGTTGTGGACTGATGAGGCTTAAGAATTTGCATTGGTCGAGAGGATGGGAGGTCAGACTCATCACACCTTTTTTGGGGGAATTATAGTCTACTTCAGGACTCTCTTATTGATTTAAGTTATGTTCATGAATCCTTATTAATTTACCAAGTATGAAAATGAGTTTTTCTTTTATATCTTACAATCAACGATTGATATGTAGGGGATTTAGAGAATCTTTTATATGTATTTGAGGTTCTTCATCAATAGAGAATCATCCATATGAATTAGTGATTCTTAATCAATGGTATCCTTCAATAAATTATACAGAAATATCTTAGTCATTATGATGACCATACTGGTTTTAAATCCACTCAGTGGGGCACTTGAAGTTTATTGTCATTCAGAAAGACATGATTATTTTAGAGTTGGGATTGTACCCGCAGATGGGTTACCTACGTATCCTCGTTAAAGAAGGAACTAGAACCCATGTAGTTCGATAGGAAGGATATAGTTTAACATCATATTGGACAGAAAAAATTAATGAAATAAGGGCTTGAACCTTATAAATGATTCCTACATACTCCACTTTTAAGGAATAGATCAAAGTCCACATAGTTCGGGTGAAGAAGTATGAGGTTTATGCATGATTAATGGCCCAAAGAGAGATGTTATAATTGCTTTTACACTCTAAGACCACGTGAGTCATTCTAGGTGTGAGAAAAAAGAGGTATCAGTAAATATGACGATTGTTTCATGAAAGATGTAGTAATAAGAAATAATGTGGGGATTACGTATGTATGACGACCCGAGTAAATGAAGATCAAGACTTAGTTAAAGAAAGAAGCCCAGGAGTAGTGTCCATAAAGGTATTTGTACTTTATGGAGATTTGGAAGGACTTACTCCTAAAAAGGAAGCCGAAATTAAGAGGGACTTATGATTGGGTTTTATTCCTGAGAAGGAATCCCAAATCAAAAGAAAATAAGGTTGGGGTTTACTCCTGAGAAGGAGGCCCAATTTAAAGGGAACGTATAACCTGGGCCTTAATCCTGAGAAGGAGGCCCAAATTAAAAGAAATTAATACTGGGGCTTACTCTCAAGAAGGATGACCAATTAAGGGAAATTAT
The DNA here is from genome assembly GCA_963277665.1 of Viscum album. NCBI lineage: Eukaryota > Viridiplantae > Streptophyta > Magnoliopsida > Santalales > Viscaceae > Viscum > Viscum album. Next base: position 1,744,014,494 of record OY728152.1, read on the forward strand.
TATTGGGAATTATTCCTGAGAAGGAGGCCCATATTAAGAGGACTTTTAATTTGGGGCTTACTCCTGAGAAGGAGGCCCAAATCAAAAGAAATTAAGACTGGGGCTTACTCCTGAGGAGGATTCCCATATTAAGAGGATTTTTAATTTTGGGATTACTCCTGAGAAGGAGGCTCAAATCAAAATAATTTCTCATAATTCCTTTCAGATAAGGAATCCAAAAAAGGAACCATGCCACAAATGGCTTTGAAGAGGGTTTTGAATGCTATCTTTGAAAAAGAAAGGTGGATTTGAGGAAAGGAGGTGACTAGGAAGGAGGCTCGCAAGTTTTTTTCTGGTGCACAAGTCCTAGTTGCACAAGTATACTTGCGCTGTAACGGCCCGAAATTTTGAATAAATCTTGTTTCCTAATTTCATGTGTTATTTTATTTTATTTTTATACTCAAAAAAAATGTTTTATTTGATAAACATGATTATAATTAAAATGAGATCAGTGGGTTTTGACTATTATATAACCATCGGTCAATATGACCGATGTGAACAAAATGTTTTGATTATTGTCTCTAAATATAAGTAATCTTGGTTAGTTATTATAGAAAGAAGATTTGATGGCCCCACCTAGTAGTCTTGGACTGATCGAAGCCCATCTAACAGAGCTTGGGAAGGAGGTAGAACCATTGGGATTTGCTCTAGATCAAATCCAAGCTGAACTTCATCATGTGAAGCTGGAACGGAATCGCCTTCGTGAGAAGTTCAAACTGATAGAAATTACTACTCGGGCAATGTTGACTGAGCCGCCCCAAGCTTCTATCACCCTATCACACCTTACTCTTATGTCCTATGCTGGTATTATAAGGGGCTATGTAACGAGACCGTAACTACCTTGTGTAATCCTTGTTTTAAATAAAAATTGGGATTTCTTCTTATGATGAAGTTTATGAATTTTGAAATGACCGGATAAATATAGTATGCATATTTTTGATGAATTTTAGAAAAAGGATATTTTAAAAATGGTTGTGTAAACCTTAAATAATTAAAAATGTGTAATGATTTTCAAAAAATGGTCTTCTACAATTATGTCCAGTACGAAATTTGGATTCCAATAAGATCAACTTGATTTTTGATGAATATTAAATTATGAATAGTGATTTTATGATTAGGATTAGTAATATGACCAAATGGATTAGTAATCTAACTTAAAGAAAGTTTTAAAATAATCTAGGCACCTTGATTAAGTAATGTGATTCAATAAAATGGTTAAATAATGGTTTCATAAATTATTATTCAAGTATTAGTTTTTTTCGGGTGAATAGTGTTTTTTAATTAAAAATTTAATTAAAATTATTTAGAAAATTATTTTTATAAAACAGATTTCATTTTTGAACTCAGAGCACCGATATTATGCTATGGTAATTTTTGGGGTTTTTTCTGAAAAAAACGAATTTTCGGTGAATAGTGTTTTTATTTAAAAATTAAATTAAAAATATTTAGAAAATTATTTTTATAAAATGGAGTTCATATTTGTAATCAAAGCGTTGATATTTGATTATGGTGAAATTTTGGGATCTTTCTGAGAAAGTTGAATTTTCAGTGAATAGTAAAAATGCAGTTTTAGGGTTTCAGTATGTTTAATGACATCATAGCTGTGTCATGATGATTTCATGAGTTATTTTAAGGGTTTTCCGGCCAAGGGTGATGAATTATTGTTTTGGGGGGCCCATGTGGCCTAACTCAATGATAAATGCCAAGGGAGAGCACATGGGTTTGAGAAAAGCACATGTGAGGTGTCCTTTGGCCATTAATGCCTTGTCCCCTCACTTTCCCTATAAATACCAAGCCCTCCTCTCATCCATTCAACTCCCCACTCATTCCCAACGAATTTATGGTCTCATTACCTCCCAAGGAGCCCTCCCAAGGTGCCCCCAAGCCCTCAAGGTCCCAACCTTTGAGGTTTAAGAGTTACATTTTAAGGTAAGGGATCCGACCTCTCTCTTTCTTTTCAAGTAATCTCTTTTATGCCATTTCTTTTATACTCCATGTTCTTATGTTGGAGGATGTCCTTTTATATTCATCCTACTGCCTATTTCATGTTCATATGATGAGAGACCCCCCCTTTCTCTCATCAATTCGTTTTAAGAATGTTTAAGTGGCACCGTTAGGCTGCTGAATTTTTAAGGGATTCTTTCACCTTCCTCGTTTTCAAGTTCTATTTTCATTCAAGTCTTTCATGTTCCTTTTTATTATGTTGTGGTATGATCTCTAAATTATCATACTGATCTTTTATGACCATATGATGAGAGACCCCATTTGATCTCTTCAATTCCGTATTTTGAAGTTTTAAGTGGCGCCGTTAGGCTGCCGAATTTTTAAGTGGTTCTTCACCCTTCTCGTTTTGAAGTTCTACTTTCATGTCAATTCCTTCAAGTTCCTTTTTGTTATGTTTGGGTATGATCTATATACCTATCATACTGGACTCTTATGTTCATATGATGAGAGACCCCATTTGATCTCTTCAATTTCATATTTTGAAGTTTTAAGTGGCGCCGTTAGGCTGCCGAATTTTTAAGTGGTTCTTCACCCTTCTCGTTTTGAAGTTCTACTTTCATGTCAATTCCTTCAAGTTACTTTTTGTTATTTTGGGGTATGATCTCTATACCTATCATACTGTACTCTTATGTTAATATGATGAGAGACCCCATTTGATCTCTTCAATTCCGTATTTTGAAGTTTTAAGTGGCGCCGTTAGGCTGCCGAATTTTTAAGTGGTTCTTCACCCTTCTCGTTTTGAAGTTCTACTTTCATGTCAATTCCTTCAAGTTCATTTTTGTTATGTTGGGGTGTGATCTCTATACCTATCATACTGTACTGTTATGTTCATATGATGAGAGACCCCATTTGATCTCTTCAATTCAGTATTTTGAAGTTTAAGTAACGCCGTTAAGCTTCCGAACTTTCATAAGAGAAATCAAACTTTTGTCTTCCTTCCATGTTTTTCATTTCAAATGGTATGTCCTTGAAATTGCACCACCATGTCCATATATACTTCTTATTCTGTCCCTCTACTATTTTATGGGTCAATTATGATTGCTCGACCCATGTTCCCTCTCTTTTCAAAGTTTTCTAAAACCTTGTAACATAGCCGTTATGCTGCAGAATTTTCGTCTCAAAATGCCTCTCTTTTCTCAAAATTATTTTATATTATAAAGTGAATACTCAAAGCTACTATTTCTACAGGGGTATTCACATATATATAAAAATGTTCTATTTTAAATTCTGGGATTTACATACATGATACCCGCTTTCCCTTTCCGTGGGTTTAAAGTAACGTAAAGATCATGTCTTTAAAGCAGTTTTTAAAACGTTATGATTATGAAATGAAACCCATTTATTTTATGCTATATGGGTTATTTATGAAATGTTTGATAATTATATATGTGGCTCACATGATAATAAAGGCAAATTTAAGGGTGCGCCCTGATAGCGCTCCAATGCATTGGGTAATGATGTAACCACTAGAGATTATAATTTTCACGATACCTTGGTGAATAACCTTGGTAATTTTAAAATGACACCTTGGGGATGGAAATTGGTGATATGTTCATGATTGTCTATGTTAAATGATGTATCCACATCTTCAAGTTATGAAAATGTTATTTTTATTATGATATGCCACATGATTTTTTTTATCATGCCTTAAAGTTCTTGTTCATGACATAGTTGATGTATCTCAAGTTCACATGTTAAATGTTTCCCCTGTTTCCCTTACTGGGCCTTCTGCTCACCCTTTCTTTTGATGTATGATCCCAGGTTATGCGATGCCGTAATGAACCTAGGATGAACATGAGGAGAAGCCTTTCAAGTCTTTTAGAAGAATGTTTTATGTTTTCATGTTTTAAGTTCCTGGTTTCCAGGACACTAAACCTTAAAGATCCTCCGTTTTGTATAATGTAATGAAAGTTTATGTGATAAAAAGGCGGGATGCTATAGTTGGTATCAAAGGATGGTTTAGTTATTTGTGGAAATTAGGATATGAAAACTTTAGGAAGAAGCCTATAGAAAAGTTAAAATATAGGAAATATTCCTGGTATTTTGGTGAGTATTGAGTAAGGGGTTGCCAAGAAAATACATCCCTGTCTGGATACGAGCAGGTAGAGGTGGCTCTGGCACAGATGTACATAGGGGTAAAACCCAAAAACACCGCTTTGAGGTAGACTCGAACGGGAACTGGTACACGACAACGGGCCTTGCTGCACTCTTGGTTACGACACTCCCGGGGGATATGCTTTGGTAAATTCAGAAGCTTAGTATGAACCATTGTTAAAGGAACAAAGATAAAATAAAATGAAGATTCACATAAGAATATATGATCATGGATAACCTAGATGGGAACCTAGGGGATCACAAGTTAGGGTATACTTTTCAACTATAAGTTATCCTTATATGCTTTAAGTTTCTTTTCATGATTATTGGCTAAGTATTTAAGCCCCTAATTATAGTTTATTTTCTTAGTTAATGGCGGGAAATGGAAGAACATGTCTCAACAACCAATGTGATAGGAAATGCTACGATTGCCGTATTAATATGACAGAGATGATTAGGGGATTAAAATATAATTTTTATTTTGGAATACATTCACTATTTTAGGGGACCCTATATGATCGAGGTAAATAGATTACAACGGTATTTTCATTGAGGAGTAAGGTTGACTTATATTTTGAAGAGTCGATGAATTTAAGGTGGACTTATAGTAATTTAGGTTACTTACGGGAATGATTAACCTATCTTGGGTAAAATATGTTTAGGTTAGCTACTTTTGTTATAAGATGTTAGGAGTGGTTGATGTTGTTTGGAGATGAACAATGAAGTTTATTTTGGAAGACTATGTTATCAAATCTTTCTTGTATTTGGGTTTCAATATTAGTTTGGTTTATTTTGAGGAATTTTAAGGACCGTTATTTATGAAATGGACTATGATGAACTTTGGGTAGTACCATGGAACTTTGAAGATTTAAAAGTAGTTTCCATTCCAATGGGATTCTTTCTTTTTGAAGAGTTGTTTTACCTTACCCTTTCAGTTTTTGGGATAATGTTTAAAGATAGAAGAAATGGATAGTTGATCTTTTGTGGATTATGTGATTCTCTTGAAGATGATTCTTTTGTTTTGATGAGACCAATTAGTTTTGAATGCTCATCGTTTGGAGAAAATATTAGTTTTGGTAGAAACTTATTAAAGTATGAAACTCTACATGAAGGTAGATATATTTACTTATGTTTTTGTTCTATGTTGTAAATGAATTCCTCAAAGTTATTAAAAGGAATGTAAAACAAAAACGTTGTTGGTTTACGTTTCCTACAAGTTTATCAAAGACCGCTTACACACATCATAATTTTGGGATTTTCTTATGGTTAACTTTCTCCTAATCATGTTCTCTATCACTCTCCCTCAGAACGTGACCCTTTGTTTTCTCCTCCATGTCCATGTTTCCTACATGGAATCCTAGTATGAGTAAACTCGGGTGGCCTTTGTACTCCCTTTTATTTCTTTTAAAGTAATAGTGTTACTGACTCTTTTTCCGATGTGGGACTTTCAATGAAATTTCAAAACCCAATTTTAAAAAATTGCGAGGACGCAATTTCTTAAGGGGGGAAGATTGTAACGGCCCGAAATTTTGAATAAATCTTGTTTCCTAATTTCATGTGTTTTTTTATTTTATTTTTATACTCAAAAAAATGTTTTATTTGATAAACATGATTATAATTAAAATGAGATCAGTGGGTTTTGACTATTATATAACCATCGGTCAATATGACCGCTGTGAACAAAATGTTTTGATTATTGTCTCTAAATATAAGTAATCTTGGTTAATTATTATAGAAAGAAGATTTGATGGCCTCACCTAGTAGTATTGGACTGATCGAAGCCCATCTAACAGAGCTTGGGAAGGAGGTAGAACCATTGGGATTTGCTCTGGATCAAATCCAAGCTGAACTTCATCATGTGAAACTGGAACAGAATCGCCTTCGTGAGAAGTTCAAACTGATAGAAATTACTACTCGGGCAATGTTGACTGAGCCGCCCCAAGCTTCTATCACCCTAGCACACCTTACTCTTATGTCCTATGCTGGTATTATAAGGGGCTATGTAACGAGACCGTAACTACCTTGTGTAATCCTTGTTTTAAATAAAAATTGGGATTTCTTCTTATGATGAAGTTTATGAATTTTGAAATGACCGGATAAATATAGTATGCATATTTTTGATGAATTTTAGAAAAAGGATATTTTAAAAATGGTTGTGTAAACCTTAAATAATTAAAAATGTGTAATGATTTTCAAAAAATGGTCTTCTACAATTATGTCCAGTACGAAATTTGGAGTCCAATAAGATCAACTTGATTTTTGATGAATATTAAATTATGAATAGTGATTTTATGATTAGGATTAGTAATATGACCAAATGGATTAGTAATCTAACTTAAAGAAAGTTTTAAAATAATCTAGGCACCTTGATTAAGTAATGTGATTCAATAAAATGGTTAAATAATGGTTTCATAAATTATTATTCAAGTATTAGTTTTTTTCGGGTGAATAGTGTTTTTTAATTAAAAATTTAATTAAAATTATTTAGAAAATTATTTTTATAAAACAGATTTCATTTTTGAACTCAGAGCACCGATATTATGCTATGGTAATTTTTGGGGTTTTTTCTGAAAAAAACGAATTTTCGGTGAATAGTGTTTTTATTTAAAAATTAAATTAAAAATATTTATAAAAATATTTTTATAAAATGGAGTTCATATTTGTAATCAGAGCGTTGATATTTGATTATGGTGAAATTTTGGGATCTTTCTGAGAAAGTTGAATTTTCAGTGAATAGTAAAAATGCAGTTTTAGGGTTTCGGTATGTTTAATGACATCATAGCTGTGTCATGATGATTTCATGAGTTATTTTAAGGGTTTTCCGGCCAAGGGTGATGAATTATTGTTTTGGGGGCCCCATGTGGCCTAACTCAATGATAAATGCCAAGGGAGAGCACATGGGTTTGAGAAAAGCACATGTGAGGTGTCCTTTGGCCATTAATGCCTTGTCCCCTCACTTTCCCTATAAATACCAAGCCCTCCTCTCATCCATTCAACTCCCCACTCATTCCCAACGAATTTATGGTCTCATTACCTCCCAAGGAGCCCTCCCAAGGTGCCCCCAAGCCCTCAAGGTCCCAACCTTTGAGGTTTAAGAGTTACATTTTAAGGTAAGGGATCCGACCTCTCTCTTTCTTTTCAAGTAATCTCTTTTATGCCATTTCTTTTATACTCCATGTTCTTATGTTGGAGGATGTCCTTTTATATTCATCCTACTGCCTATTTCATGTTCATATGATGAGAGACCCCCCCTTTCTCTCATCAATTCGTTTTAAGAATGTTTAAGTGGCACCGTTAGGCTGCTGAATTTTTAAGGGATTCTTTCACCTTCCTCGTTTTCAAGTTCTATTTTCATTCAAGTCTTTCATGTTCCTTTTTATTATGTTGTGGTATGATCTCTAAATTATCATACTGATATTTTATGACCATATGATGAGAGACCCCATTTGATCTCTTCAATTCCGTATTTTGAAGTTTTAAGTGGCGCCGTTAGGCTGCCGAATTTTTAAGTGGTTCTTCACCCTTCTCGTTTTGAAGTTCTACTTTCATGTCAATTCCTTCAAGTTCCTTTTTGTTATGTTTGGGTATGATCTCTATACCTATCATACTGGACTCTTATGTTCATATGATGAGAGACCCCATTTGATCTCTTCAATTTCGTATTTTGAAGTTTTAAGTGGCGCCGTTAGGCTGCCGAATTTTTAAGTGGTTCTTCACCCTTCTCGTTTTGAAGTTCTACTTTCATGTCAATTCCTTCAAGTTACTTTTTGTTATTTTGGGGTATGATCTCTATACCTATCATACTGTACTCTTATGTTCATATGATGAGAGACCCCATTTGATCTCTTCAATTCCGTATTTTGAAGTTTTAAGTGGCGCCGTTAGGCTGCCGAATTTTTAAGTGGTTCTTCACCCTTCTCGTTTTGAAGTTCTACTTTCATGTCAATTCCTTCAAGTTCCTTTTTGTTATGTTGGGGTGTGATCTATATACCTATCATACTGGACTCTTATGTTCATATTATGAGAGACCCCATTTGATCTCTTCAATTCAGTATTTTGAAGTTTAAGTAACGCCGTTAGGCTGCCGAACTTTCATAAGAGAAATCAAACTTTTGTCTTCCTTCCATGTTTTTCATTTCAAATGGTATTTACTTGAAATTGAACCACCATGTCCATATATACTTCTTATTCTGTCCCTCTACTATTTTATGGGTCAATTATGATTGCTCGACCCATGTTCCCTCTCTTTTCAAAGTTTTCTAAAACCTTGTAACATAGCCGTTATGCTGCAAAATTTTCGTCTCAAAATGCCTCTCTTTTCTCAAAATTATTTTATGTTATAAAGTGAATACTCAAAGATACTATTTCTACAGGGGTATTCACATATATATAAAAATGTTCTATTTTAAATTCTGGGATTTACATACATGATACCCGCTTTCCCTTTCCGTGGGTTTAAAGTAACGTAAAGATCATGTCTTTAAAGCAGTTTTTAAAACATTATGATTATGAAATGAAACCCATTTATTTTATGCTATATGGGTTATTTATGAAATGTTTGATAATTATATATGTGGCTCACATGATAATAAAGGCAAATTTAAGGGTGCGCCCTGATAGCACTCCAATGCATTGGGTAATGATGTAACCGCTAGAGATTACAATTTTCACGATACCTTGGTGAATAACCTTGGTAATTTTCAAATGACACCTTGGGGATGGACATTGGTGATATGTTCATGATTGTCTATGTTAAATGATGTATCCACATCTTCAAGTTATGAAAATGTTATTTTTATTATGATATGCCACATGATTTTTTTTATCATGCCTTAAAGTTCTTGTTCATGACATAGTTGATGTATCTCAAGTTCACATGTTAAATGTTTCCCCTGTTTCCCTTACTGGGCCTTCTGCTCACCCTTTCTTTTGATGTATGATCCCAGGTTATGTGATGCCGTAATGAACCTAGGATGAACATGAGGAGAAGCCTTTCAAGTCTTTTAGAAGAATGTTTTATGTTTTCATGTTTTAAGTTCCTGGTTTCCAAGACACTAAACCTTAAAGATCCTCCGTTTTGTATAATGTAATGAAAGTTTATGTGATAAAAAGGCGGGATGCTGTATGCGCTACATGAGTCACCTTGGGCGATGAAGAATCCATAGGGTAATACTTGGGCGACTTTGAACTCAAGCCCTTAGTATCATCCCTAGAGGCTTCCAGAAGAGTGGCGCACAAGTTCCCTTGACAGGGAAAGGTGGCGCACAAGTTTCTTCACTTCCCTTAAGGGATGAACACTTAGGCACACAATTATTGATGAGTTCTAATACTTAGGCCTTATTGTTCCTCTTTTGAGCTTCCATTCTAGGTAAAGAATTACCTTATAAGTGTTCGGAAGACGTCAGACAATGACTTGGGAAACCAGAGCTTGAATATGAGTTTTGGAAAATTCATCCTTGAAATGGGGGGCCCACAGGGGCTATTTATAATCCATTGAGCACCATGGGTGAAAAAAGAAATAGGGCGCACAAGTGACTTGCGCGACCCATATGTGGCACGCAAGTGACTTGCGCGACCATAAGAAAACTTGCATGACCCATGCTTAAAGGGTTCCTTATTCATGCCTTTGTCAATTTTTGATGTTCTTCAAAGGATGACTCTCTTTGTGTTTAAGGTATTCCCCTTTTCCATTCATTAGACTCTATGATGGAAAGGAGCATCAACAAAAGTCCCCCCTCATAGTTGGATCTAAAAAAGGAAAGAGGATTTGAATCTGAGGAAAACGAGAAACAAGGTGCCGCGGCACGCAAGTAGTAAGCGCACATGTATTGTTCTGGCATACAGGTTCCGACATGCAGGGTCAAAGGATCGCCTAAAAATATGGGCATAATTTCGTGTAAAGCATCCAGCTTTTGAATGCTTCTCGCTCTCGTCACGTAGGTGTCTTGGTTTTTTGCTCGTCCGTGCTTCTGTTCGTTGCACCGCGCTTCCTCAGTCTATTTCTGACTTGTGCACCATTACTAGCGCGGTACAACTTGAGCATCCTGTTAGACTTGCGCGCCAAGATTATACTTGCACGACTTAATGCCTTATCCATTTTTTTTCAGTTTCTTCACAAATTTTATGAAAAACCAACTTACTTAAAAGTTAATTATTCAATATTTGTGCAGATTCAATGGATCCCAAAAGAATTGGACCGGCTGATGAGTTGGCCAACAGATGCACCTTCAGCAATAATTAGATGCTGTTACTGGGGAACTTGACCAACTTAAAAAATCATTGGAAGGAGTTCAAATGAATGGTATGAAAGCCATTGCAGATGCCAAGAGAGAAATCCATCAAGCTGAAAAGAGTGAAGCTGGTCAAATGAATGAACTTCAAGTGGCTGCTGATGAAGCTCGAGATGCTGTAAATCAAATGAAGAGTTATGTTGAAATCCTCTTGTAATTTCTTGAAAAAGAGAGGGTAATCCAATATGTGGATGTTCTTATAATTTTTTGCATCAATGAAAAAGACATTTCACCTTCAATCGTTTTTACCTGCATCCTCTTGCTAATTACTTATATATTTTTTTTACCTAAGCCAATGGGCCTAGTAAACATAGTTTAGTTGTTTCTAGGATTATAAAAATAACCCTACAAACTTTGAATATTTTTATTTCTTAATATTTCCCAAATCATACAAAATGTTTGTTTAGAGAGATGGGACTCGAATTTTGTTCAAAGTTCCTTTTACAGGTTCCCAATTTAATGAGTACCCTGTCTCTTGTTGGCAGTTTAAATTCATGCATATCGGACATAAAAAGGCTAATGTTTAAGGTCAAATAGCTTTGACCGAATGGATTAAAATTGACTCAATTCCTTGATAATTTATCTGAAAACATATTACCACATTCAAGTATGGGGGAAAACATGTAAACTATGACTTAAGAAATTTTGAATATGAGGAATGATATGAAAAAAGGTCTAAAAGGCATTAGAGGAAGTATTTCCTAAGAGTGAAGTTACCACTATTTAACAAACCCGTTAGGGGGTTGAATTATGTAGGGACACTTAAGGGCATTGACTGCATAGTCAAATAATAGCATCTTTTGGATGACAGATCCATTATGTAGACTACTTATGCAAGGCCACCTAGGGGCACGTGCTGCATAGTCAGGCAAAAGAACTCTCATAAATTTTACTTTTCTATTGTTAAAAGCCAGTGAAAGTTTATGGAGATTCAAATTTTCTAAAGAATAGAGTCTGTTGTATGGAGAGAGGTACTTGAATATGGAGAGGATATTTCCAATAAAGATTGTCAAAGAATTGTATGAATGTTACTCCTGCGAAGGTTTGACCCAAACGTAGGTAAGAGAAATATAAACTATAGAATTAAATACTTTTAGATCATGAAAAAGAGTATGGGACAAATATGTTAAGGATGAATATTTTTGCGGATCCCTACATATTTTCATTAAGACAAATAAGGACAAAAGAGGTTTTTTCCTCCCAAGAATGAAGTTACCACTATTTGAAAAACCCGTTAGGGGGTTGAATTATACAGGGTCACTTGAGGGAATTGGCTGCATAGTCAAATAATAGCATCTTTTGGCTGATAGGTCTGTTATGTAGACTACTTATGCAAGGCCACCTAGGGGCACATGCTGCATAGTCAGGCAAAAGAATTCCTGTGTATCAGACATTTTGTGACCCGAAGTCAAGAAAAGGGTTATGGAGATCTGGAAGTATTTAAGGTCAGGAGTATGACATAACAAAAATGGGAATTGTTCAATGCATTAAGGAGATACACAGACCAATGCTAACCATAATCATGTTGTGGCTGGGTCCTGAATTGAGATGCTGTACTTCACTACGTATCCCATAAGGATGGGAATCAAGCCATACGTAGTTCTTGAAATACAGTTTAACGTCATGTGGGATGAGAGTGTAGGAGATATTAATTTAGGGTCATAGAGCTCGGACCATAATGAGAAATACACATTTTGTGTTTTATAAACCTGATGTGAATAAAGACTAGGGTTTTCATACCACATTCATGTTTTCACAGGGGGACTTTTTAGCCAAGGGACTGAAAGTGGAATTTGGGGTTAGGCCCAAAGACTTGGGGCTAGATTCGAGGGATGCTCGAACTTTCCTACATATCCCATAAGGATGAGAATCAAGCCATACATAGTTCTTGAAATACCCTCTGTACATATTTGGTTCGTACAAGTAAAGGGTGAAAGGGGACTTTAGTGCAATGATGGTTTGACCCAAGATTAAAGATTCAGGCATTGCCATGTATGCACATAGTCCTTGGAATATGACATGGTTGGAGATCAATATCAATAATTATTCTCTCTCAGGTGAGGGTGTCAAATACTATGGTAGTTTATTGTCATACATGAAAAAAGTACGAATAGTTTAGGGTCATATGCATGGACCGGTGCTGCATCATTTAGCATCATGTAGCTAAGACATATTGCTATGTAGTTTAATGTCTTGCAGTAAAGACAATGGGGGACTGTATAGTTTAACATCACATAGCAAGGATGATGGTGAACCAATGTGAAGATATTGGTTTTGGGCCTGAACCTTAAGAGGTTGCCTACGTACCCAGTCTAGAAGGCAAGGATCAAACTCCACGTAGTTCAATTGAAAATGAATTGGTGATCGAGTTGTACTTGAGGACAATGACCTAAAAATGGTGTTGGGACTTACGCATGGTTAGCGGCCCAGAGAGGGTGTTATGGTTGAAGTTTAATCTAAGCTCACGTGAGTCATACTCGGTGTGAGAAACAAGAGGTAGCAATAACCCTAACGATGCACAGTTTAACGTCATGTAGAACATATAAGGGACTTGAAATAGTTTAACGTCATGTTGGACAATGGAGGGACTATGCTGTTTAAATTCATGTAGTAAGGACTAAAGGGACTATGCAGTTTAAAGTCTTACAGTAAGGACTAAAGGGACTATGCAGTTTAAAGTCTTGTAGTAAGGACTAAAGGGACTATGTAGTTTAAAGTCTTGTAGTAAGGACTAATATGGTGTATTTGTGTTACACAAAATACTTCTTCAGAAATATGGCATTGGTTGGAGTCATGATGAGTTCTCCATCCATTGATATTAAAGAATAATCTCCATTGGAGTAGACCTTATGTATTGAGTAAGGTCCTTCCCACTTTGACTCAAGCTTTGGAGGTTTATTTCCGGGTATCATTAGAGTTTTGAGGACCAATACCAATTCTCCTTGAATGAATGAATGAAGACGAACTTTTTTGTTGAAAGCCCATACTATTCGATTCTGATAGACTTCCAAGTGGTGTAGGGTGCACAATCTTTTTTCATCTAATCATTCCAATTCATCCAATCGATTTTGAGATTGTTCATCTGTAGATGACTGATCAAAAATGGCTACTCTGAGTGAAGGTAATTGAACCTCAATGGGCAAGACTGATTCTATTCCATATATCAATGAATATGGAGTTAACCACGTAGCAGTACGGGTGGTGGTCCAATAATCCCATAAAGCATGAAAAAGTTTATCAGGCCATGATTTCTTATCATTATCCACCATCTTTTTCAGTATGTTTGAAAGCGTTTTATTGAAAGATTTTATTTGGCCATTGTCCACTGCATGATACTGAGATGAATGGTTGGATTTGATGTTGTATTCTTGATACAACTTCCTTACCTCGAATGAATAGAAGTTGGTGCCATTGTCTGTCAATATGGTATGAGGGAAACTAAATATGGTAATGATGTTAGACTTGATGAAGCTAAAAATGCTTTTAGAACTAACTTCTTTGAGAGGTATTGACACTTACCATTTGGAAAAGAATTCAGTAGCAGTAAGAATATACTTAAAATTCTTAGATGTAGCTGATGGGTAAGGTCCTACTACATCCATTCCCCATGTGGAAAATGACCATGAGTATTTAGCTGAATGGAGAAACTATGGGGGTTGATGAATGAAATTGGAATATACTTAGAAATAATGACACTTATTAGTGAAATCAACACAATCTTGTATCATTGAAGGGAAAAAGTATCCAAGTATTTGAATTTGATCAGACAGTCTATGTCCAGACTGGTGGGCACCACAGACTACTGCATGCACTTCTTTCATGAAAACCATTGTCTCTTCACCATCAATACATCTGAAGAGAATTCCATTAAAACCTCACTTGTAGATAATTTTTTCTAGGTGATATGGGCTATCATAAAGAGTAAAATTGACCACACGTCACCAGACTTGTTCTTTCCCAGCTCTATCAGGTGGGAGTGTTCCATTTTGAAGGTATTCCCTAATAGCTGTCATCCATCCTGTAGTATGACCATATGGTTCAGAAATGGGACTAATTTCATTGATTTACTCTGTTCTGTTTGAATATAAGGTGAAACTGTACGATGGTGGGAAATACTGATGATTGTTTCATCCCGATTTAGATCTTCCAGAGCTGTGGCTACATTAGCCAGTGCATCAGCTTGAGCATTTTGTGATCGCGGGACATAAGAAAATGTAGATTCTAAAGGAAATTCCGCCATTAACTCTCTGATGTAATCATACAAAGGGATTAACTCTTCTTTTCTGATGGCATATTCCCCATTTACTTGTTTGATTACCAAGTCTGAACCACCTTTAACCTTTAAGTGATTCACCTGTGCCTGAAGCGCCAACTCCAATCCTGCGATAAGAGCTTGATATTTTGCTTCATTGTTTGTACTGCCTTTTAAAAATAAGAAGGAATAAGGTAGCACTGCCTTTTCTGGGGAAATAAGTACAATTCCCAACCCAACTTTTTTGAATTTAGTATCTTCTATTTTCTTCCCCATTGGACTTCTGGAAGCGCCATCAAAGTACATTTCCCATGTCTGAAGATTATCTTGAATAGAGAAGTCTTCCTCATCAGGAAGTTCAATATCTAAAGATGTATCTTCTACTGAAGAGTGTTCAGCAAGGAAATCAGCCAAAGATTTTCCCTTTATTTCCTTTTGAGACACATATTGGATATAAAACTACTGCAAAATAACTGCCCACCTTGCCAGACGTCCAGTAAGCATTGGATGACTAAGAATAAATTTGAGCGGGTTATTGTGAGATACCAATTGGACCTCATGATGTTGCAGGTAGTGTCTCAATTTATAAATTGCAAAGATTAATGCTAGGAAACAATTTTAAATACTTGAATATTGAGTTTCTACCTCAAACATAGTCCGACTGAGATAATAAAGGTTTTTTTCATTCCCAGCTTCATTCTTTTGGGAAAGGAAAGCACCCAATGATAACTCTAAAGCTGTTACATAAAGAATAAGTGGTCTTCCTTCAATAGGTGTCATTAATACTGGTGGACTCAAGATATATATTTTTAGAATATTGAATGCTTCTTGACATTCTTCAGTCCACTAGTAAGTGACTCCCTTATTCATTAATTTGGTGAAGGGTAAACATTTTACTGCTAGATTGGCAATGAAATTCCGAATATAGGCCAGGTGTCCTTGAATTCCTCTCAATTCCTTCAAATTTCGAGGAGGTGACATACCAAGGATTGATTTTGTCTTCTAAGGATCAACTTCGATACCACGATGATGTACAACAAAGCTGAGAAATTTTCCTGAGGTTACCCCAAAAGCACATTTCAAGGGGTTCATGTTCAAATTGTGTTGTCGAAGTTTGTGGAATATGATTTCCAAATATTCCAAGTGATTAGAAAGTTTCTTGGATTTAACCACCAAATCATCCACACAACATTAAATAAATTTCCCTAAAAAGGGTTTGAAGTTACGGTGCATGACATGTTGATATGTTGCACCTGCATTCTTCAGGCCAAAGGGCATTACCCGATAGAAAAACACACCTTGAGGGGATCTGAAGGCTATATATTCTTCATCTTCTAGAGCCATTCAGATTTGATTATACCCAAAATATCCATCCATGAAGGAAACTGATTTATAGCCATCTGTTGCATCAATTAAGAGTTCTATGATCGGAACTAGAAAATCATCCTTGGGACAATGCCGATTAAGATCTCTGAAATCAATGAAAACTCTAATTTGTCCATTCTTCTTTTTCATAGGGAAAATATTAGCCAGCCATTTGGGATATTGAACTTCTCTAAAGAAGTTATCCTTGATAAGCTTATCCACTTCAGCTTCAATTTTGGAGGCATAAGTTGGGTGTGTTCTTCTTGCGGCTTGCTTGAATCCTCGATGTTCTTCTGGAAAACCCAAATGATGAGTAGAAACATCAAGATCAAGCCCTGTCATTTCTGTATAATTCCAAGAAAATATATCTCTATTTTGATTTAAAAATGAAATATACATTTCTTTCTCTTCAGGAGTCATGGCCGCACTAATTAAAGTGGGTCGTGGATCTTTTTTTGTACCCAAATTTATTTCTATGAGTTAATCCACAGTGGTAGAGATACCTTCTTCAAATGCTGGAGGAGTATTCTTGAGATCTTCCTCTTCTTCTTCAATATGTGTTACTTATTTTGTTTCTACTTGCATAGTAGACGATGAAGCAGAATTTCCATAATCAAGGGAGAAGTTATAATTTTAACATCTTAAAGAAAAGGATACCATTTCTGACCCTATTGACGATGAAGGGTCTTCCTTGTATAATAAATAGGAGATGATGATTTGAGAATCGACATCATTGTTCATCTCTAGCATTGCTATAACTTCTTCTGGCCTGGTTGATGAAGTATAGAATTGCTGGATTTCATCATATGAAATGAAGATATATCCATTTGAGCTTTCATCATTGCCTGGTGAATAAAAAATTTCTACCATGCTGTCTGGCTTGGTTGCCGTAATTGAAATTATGGAAGTTTCCATAAGAGTATTTGGATTTGGGTCTATCCTATCAATTTGACTGATAGGCAACACATAATCTGTACTCACATGTATGAATGGGTTTACTGGAATCTTTTCCAAACCATATGGAGCATTAATTTTGGTAACCTCCTTTGTCGTAGATATCTCATTTCCCTCCATGTGATAGAATTCTACCTCAATATATTGAGATTCACATGTTTTGAATGGAGGCTTTATCACCATACAATGTCCCAATTTTACCATTGAAATAATATTTGAGACATTGATGGTATGATGAAGGTATAGCCACATGTTGATGTACCCAAGGTATTCTAAGAAAAATGTTGAAGGCCGTGTCATGACGAACAACCATGAAATATGAATTGGATACAAGGTATCCAAACTGAGTTCTGAGTGTAATCTCACCCAGAGGTTCTTGTTCATTTTTTATCATATCCTTGCAACATCAAAGTAGAAGGAGATAAATCAGATTCGATGAGGCCCAATCAACGAAGTGTACGAATAGGGATGAGGTTGACTCCTGAACCATTATCAATGAAAGATCATCAGATGTCTACATCATTGACCTTTCTAGATAAATAAAAAGTTCTAATATCTCCGTGCACAACATCATTTTAATCTTCATCTATAAAAGATATCACTGTATGGCATTCTGCAGGATCATTCTCTATATAGTAGACTTCAGCTACAACAATTTCAATTTTGAATTCCTGAGGACTTGACAAAGCCTTCATGAGTGCCTCCTGAAGATCATTTGATAGATTCAAGGAATCCAGAATTGATAACTTGGCCAGTACTTGGGCCAAATGTTTCAAGACATCATAATTTTAGTCCAAAGGTCTCCGTTTCCCAATAAGAACATGTGGTTTCGCAGGTGCCTTAGAAGTTGATTCTTTGGAAGTAGATGCATCTTATATCAGGGTAGGAGTTGGAAATACTCCCAGATTTGTAATATTAGACCGACTAGGTCTATTTATTTTCTGAGAGGAAGAAGGTGTAACCTCTAACCGATCTTCCAAAATAACTATTCCAGAACTGAATCTGCCATGTGTGGAAGAACTTTCTTATTCTTGTTGAGCCCGCTGAAGGGATTTGCCACGAGTTTCTGCTGCATATATAGTTCTATCAGGGGTAGGATTGTAATAGTGTCTTCTGAAATATCCACGTCTACCCCTGTATCCTAGACCTCTGAAACTCCCTTTGTTTGATACAGGGAACTCATGCTCATTAAGATCGAAACTGTGACTGGCATACGGATCTGTTAAGTGAATCGTGTTAACAGAACCAAAGATCAAATCTTCATCTGATGAAGACTCTTCCTGATGAACCATTTAAATCTGTACCATTTTGTGGGGTGGTTCCTGTGCTTTTGAAGTATATGGAATAAAATATGCCAGAGTCAAAGACAACTTAGGCTTTGATACGATCTCATCTTCTTCTGACTGCTCTTCTTTCTTCAAATTATGCCGCCTCTTTGAGGATTTTCCTTCTGACTAAGGTAGTTTTGCTGTGGAAGAAATAGCAGAAGGAACCATTGGTTTCTTCAATTGCATTCGTAAAATGGCATGAGTTCAGTTGATAGTTTTCCTAACCATCCAATCATCATATTTCTGCGCATTTTTGATTTTGACTTTGTGCCACTCGACTTCTTCCTCTGGATCTGTAGCAGTAACACATGCTACCTGGGCTGAAGAACCTTTCAGTTTTACTTGTACCAAGTCCACAATATTTTGCAGAATGTCTTTGAAGACAAAACACTCCTAAATGGGATGCCCCAACATATGATGAAATGGGAAATAGTTGGGAATTTCTTCATCTCCTTCCTTGTTTGGCCTTTTATTCCTTGTCAACTGAACCAAATTATTTTCCAGAGCCGAAATGAAGTAACCAGGAACTTGTTCATTTCGGAAAGAATAAACTTTGTTCTTTAACTCCTCAAATTGTTTCCTTCTTTGATCTCTTTGATCATATTGACGAGACGACCTCTATTGTTGATGCTTAGGAGGTGGATCCCTTCGATAAGATGAAGGTTTTGAAGTGGAAGCAGGTACATGTGCTTGTTTAAGTGTAACTGTAGCAGTCTCTGCTCTCCCCATTCTCCTTCCTGGAGCTGATGGAATTACATGAGTTTTAGCCTTAGTCTCTATAATAGAATCTTCAATCTGTTGAGCGATTGAATTAAGGTCTCAAAACCCTCTAGTGTATTTCACAGGAATCAACGGGGTGCGTAATTAATCATGCAAATTTTCCACATATATTGGCAACAACTCTTCTTGAGGGAGTGCTAAGGTTAAGGAATATGTTAATACCTTCTAGTGAGCAATGAAATTTGAAACTATTTCATTCTCCCTTTGCTTAAAATTTGTAAGATCAAAAACTGTCCTCTTTGGTAATGTTGAGATAAATTGAAGAAGGAATCATTTATAGAGATCTTCCCACCTGGTAATTGACCGAGACTGAAAACTTGTATACTAGACAAAATCAGGACCTTGTAATGACTGAAAAAACATCTGAGCTTAACTGCTTCTTGTTGTTGAGGAGTTCCCATCATAGGATCACAATGAGAAACAAAATGTGTTAAGTGTTGTTCTGGGTCTCCTGAACCATTAAAAATTGGGAATGTGGTATTTGCAAAATTTGATGGGGGAGGAATTGCATCAACCCATTCAGGGTAAGCTTTCTTTTCCGGTTGAACTTGTGTACGTTTTCCCTCCATAGCTTCCAACCAAGATGTTAATGACTCAATGGTAGTTATTAATTTTTGAGAAACATTTGGTTGAGCTTGGACCTGAGAAGGTGTAATAACTGGAGTTTGGATAGGTGTAGTGACGGGTACTGCAACTGATGGTAGCACTACCGGTTGTTGTTGCGCATGACCCATAGGATTAGACCTGTGAGGGTGTACTTGTAAAGGAGGATATTATTGATCCATCCTAGTAACTGCAACGAATTACCTTGACTAACTGACTCCATCACTCTTAGGAGGAAGACAAACTTGAAGTAGTTCTGCATTCAACCTCATTAACTCCTTCATTTCTTCCTCTTGTCGTGAGAACCTTTCCTATAATGAGAGTGATTGGAATTTTACAGAGGTAGGGTGGGACATAACCTGAATTTTACCCTTTTCCTTAGCATGTGCCTTTCTGGAGTATGGAAGGTCATTTCTCGAAGGAATATATTGCCTTTGGGAAGCCCTCTAGCTTCTGGTACGCACACCTTCATCATTTATTTCTGTGTACAAATTCTTTAATAAGAACTTATTTATCTAATTCCTCTGAGTGAACCTCATGTTCTGGGGGATCAGTGACAAAGACATTGATGGAATTTATCAATGCATAACACATTTCATTCCTTCTATCGGAATTTCTGAAATACTATCTTTTTTCATGTCCTTTATGAGACATTGCCTTTTGTTGAGTTGATACCTCAAGAAATTCTTGATGAACTATAATTTGGAGGGAATCTCCTGATAATTCGGCTCTGAGTTCCTCTTGTGGCTTCTTCCCTAATCGAGAGAAAACTGAATTTCGCTGAGGAAGAGATTGAGGATTTGAAAAAGTACCCAGTCCAGTGAACTAGGGCTGTTCCTGCTTTCCCTACTCAATTCCTTGAATCCCATCTATTGATCCCAAGAGTTGAGCTAAAAGAGTCCCCAGTCTGGAAAGCTGAGGTGGTTTTTGAGCTGCTATATCTGAGACTTTCTTAAAATCTCTCCTGATTTTGTGGATCTTAGTCCAGAAATTGGTCGGATGCATCATCTGACATCCACTCAAATAACCTGGCTCAGATGACCATTGGATGATTTCTGACACTTATGTCACCTAATGATGTGCATTCTCTAAACGATAAGCCCGTTTGATATTCTCATTTTCTTGATGAAAGAGTAATTCGACAACTTTTTCTTTATATGCCTGACTTTGGGAAGAACTAGTTGAGGAATGTTTCTAAGAAAGCATTTGATTATACACAAAACCAATTGGCTATGGCCGGTCATGGGCAATAACATTGCATGAGATCACTTTTGGCGGACTTTTTTGACTGAAGAGTATAGTGAAATGTAGTGCTTCACGAACACCCCATCCCCTGATATGAATACCAGATGGGGCATTGTTAATTAACTAGTGCAACCTTTTTAGTGCGCCAAAGCATGCACGTTGAAGGGCTCTCTGCTGCTTTTCAACCTTTGGATATCAAGAAACTAAGAGAGATGCCAAATCAATTTGGCATTGTAACCCTTCTATTATCTTAACATTATTTTCATATTCATCATAAGAAAATATTTTCTCTTTTAAGTTACAAAGAGTTTTCCACATGTTGAGACGAATATCGTGAATAGAATCTTCTGTCAAAATTTCTAGAATATCATACTGAGAGTCATCGAAAGTCCAAAACATGATTGGTACTTCAAATTTCACCAGTTGTTTTCTCATATTCATCACTTCCTCCTTATCATTCGATGAAGATTATTTTACCTGATTAGACCAAAGCTGGTGCTTCTTTGTTGCTTCATCAGATTCAACAAGATTGGTAGAGAATTCATTTATCAAATTAGAAGATGAATGACCTAGGGGTGGTTCGGAGATTGAACTACACCCCGGGCTATCTTCTGATTGAGAAAGTATTTCACCTGCTAGAGTTAAAGAATCAGACATGACTTGCTTCACATTTTCAAGTGCCTCAAGATAAGAGGACATTCTCATTACTGAATTTTCCTTTAAAGAATTTTCCAGGAAATGCGAATTACTACTGTGGAGAGGAATTTCGTATCTAAATTCATCATCATGGGGAGGACCACCATGGTGGGTTACAGCAAAACATGAAACCTTTTTCTCCTTGATCTTCTAGCCACGCAGAGGGTTATCGTGGCTCTCATATGAAGATGATACTTCGAGATCGACCGAACTATCATGAAGCAAGCCTTTATGAGGAAGTGTTTGATGAAGACCTTCAGAATTATTGTTGTTATTTCTGGAATTTTAAAATGAAAGATTAGAATCTTGAATTGCAATAGATAATTGTCTGAGGGCTTCAAGAACTCCAGCATCGAGCAAGGTATTATTACAGATTGGATCTTGATTTCTCGACTGTGCTGGATAAGTCTTTTTCTTAGACATCTTCTTACTCACTTTGGAAACCACTTGTTGACGAAAGTGGTTATTATGGTCAGGTGTATGTGCCTGCTCATGAGAAATGGTCAGGTTAGGCTGATTATCTCCATTCAAATTGGGTGTATGTGCCTGACTTTATTGTCTGTATGACATGGGGGAGTATGACCCACAATCCTCTTGTACTAGGAAAAAGGTGTGTATCTGTTACGGAGTGATATGTTGATGAGTCACTCCACTGATAGGGATATATTTATGATTCCTTCCATGTGATGCTGCTGAAGTTGTTATAATATTCTGACAGGCATATAGAATATGGGAAGGGATTTGATTCTGCTCTTTCACCATTTTCAGATTGTTCTTGGTGACTTCAGATACCAGAACAGGAATATACGTCTATTCTGTGCTTGGAGTAGGAGTGTATTCCTACTCCTGTCCTCCTTTTCTTGTCAGTGAATTCTGACAGTACTCATGTGTGGGGGAAGAAAACTATGTCTGCCTCCTGTTTGTCATTGGAACTTTCCAATTGACATCTCCAGGTGCTACCAAATGAGACTGTTGGTTAGCCTCATGAATTGCAGGTGTATGTTCCTGCTGATTGTTCCCCACCACATTTGATTGGAGAGTTTCTTTGGTTGCAGTCAGACGAGCCTACTGACTAGATGATGAATTATAAACAGGTGTATATGCCTGCCTATAATACTCTGCCAGAATTGCCTGACGGGATTGGCGTGTTACTACCAGACGAGTCTATTGGGCAGTAATATCAGGACAGACAGGTGTATATGCCCGCTCGTTGTTTTCCATTAAGTTGGATTGATAGATTTCTCTGGAGGGTGAAGAAGTAATAACCTACTCCCTGTTGACCAGATTTCACCTCTAACGGTTCATCTTTCATGCTCGGGTCTGAGGAACCTGAGCTGAACCCCTAAAGGCGATACCCTCATCATGTTGAGGGTGCACTATCGCATGAGTCTGGCGGAAATTTTTGATGGGATCCCTTGGGAAGGACTCCTTTCTTCTTGAATTAAGGCCTTGAGTGACCTTCTCATTCACCTCCCCATAATATGGGAGGGACTGGTGATTTCGTTCTGGGAATAATGACCCAAAATGGTTGGAGATGGTGGTTGGCACCACCTGCTTCTTGACCACTGGTCATCGCTGTCCAGACAAACAAGGTGAGTTGTTAACTTAGAGGGATTTTCGAGCGGCCTCGAGAGTCAAAATGGTACCGTGTTGACGATATTCCTTAACCAATGCATTTGAGACCCAGAATTAAAGAAACTGAGTAGGCGATGTCGTCCTTAGAGCAGACGAGGATCCAGCAGGAGTAGTGGCCAAGGCATTCACAGGTGTGAACTTTAAAGAAGACATTTCTGTAATGCAGAGAGATCTTGGAAAAGAGTGCCTGTTTGATATAATAGACATAATCAAGATAATGTTGGCCAGACTACATCTTTTGGATGAGCACATATGTTATTGATTGCTTTGTTGGACC
Organism: Viscum album; assembly: GCA_963277665.1. NCBI lineage: Eukaryota > Viridiplantae > Streptophyta > Magnoliopsida > Santalales > Viscaceae > Viscum > Viscum album. Next base: position 1,744,038,056 of record OY728152.1, read on the forward strand.
TCACATTAAGTTAAATAGGAGCCTAAAAATAAGTAAAATATAATTTAACTTGGTTAAGGATTCATGTCGGGTTCACTATTTTTTATTTCTTCTGGAAATGGGGATGACCTTGTTTGTTTAAGGTTTAAACTTTCCAATCAGTTTCTAATAGGTTTATTTGTAGAACTCGAAACATCCAATGATTCTATATCCATTTGGACCTACTTTCCAAAGGTAGGTGCTCATTAGTTGTGGACTGATGAGGCTTAAGAATTTGCATTGGTCGAGAGGATGGGAGGTCAAACTCATCACACCTTTTTTGGGGGAATTATTGTCTACTCTGAGACTCTCTTATAGATTTAAGTTATGTTCACACATCCTTATTAATTTACCAAGCATGAAAATGAGTTTTTTCCTTTAGATTTAGCAATCAATGATTGATAGGTCTGAGATTTAGAGAATCTTTTATATGTATTTGAGGTTCTTCATCGATAGTGAATCATTCGTATTTATTAGAGATTCTTAGTCAATGGTATCCTTCAACATATTATATAGAAATCTCTTGGTCATTATGATAACCATACTAGTTTTAAAGCCACTCAGTGGGGCACTTGAAGTTTATTGTCGTTCAGAAAGACAAGGATTATTTTAGAGTTGGGATCGTACCCACAGATGGGTTACCTATGTATCCTTGTTAAATAAGGAATTAGAACCCATGTAGTTCAATAGGAAGGATATAGTTTAACGTCATATGGGATAGAAAATAATTAATGAAATATGGGGTTGAACCTTAGAAAGGCTTCCTACGTACTCTAATTTTAAGGCAGAGATCAAAGTCCATATAGTTCGGGTGAAGAAGTATGAGTTTTATGCATGATTAATGGCCCAAAGAGAGATTTCGTAATTACTTTTAAACTCTAATCCCACGTGAGTCATGCTCGGTGTAAGAAACAATAGGTATCAGTAAATATAATGATTGTGCCATGAAATATGCAGTTATAAGAAATAATGTGGGGATTACGTATGTATGATGGCCCGAGTAAATGAATATCATGACTTAGTTCAGGAAAGAAGCCCAGGAGTAGGGTCCATAAAGGTATTTTTACTTTATGGATATTTGGAATTTTAACTCGGGACTTACTCCTGAAAAGGAATCCCAAATTAAGAGGGAATTATGATTGGGTTTTATTCCTGAGAAGGAAGCCCAAATCAAAAGAAAATAAGGTTGGGGCTTAATCCTGAGGAGGCCCAATTTAAAGGGAACTTATAACCTGGGGCTTAATCTTGTGAAGGAGGCCCAAATTAAAAGAAATTAAGACTAGGGCTTACTCTTAAGAAGGATGCCCAATTAAGGGAAATTATGATTGAGACTTATTCCTAAGAGGGTGATTGCTGGAATGATGACAGCTGCATGGGAAAACTCTTCGACGCTTGATGATGGTGAAATGCGTCTTCTCTAGGATCAGACGCGGGAATGGATTCATTCAATCCGGAATGGGAAAGGTCTTTCATAGTAGCTTCCAATGGAGTTGCTACTCCAAACTCATCCAGAAGGGTTGTATCCTTCTCAGAAGTGCTGGTTGGCGAAGAACATGCTATGTCACCTATGAATGCGCCTATGCTCAAGCAATCAGGATATGGATCTATCAAGGTGGAGGTGGACTAGGTTTCCCTTCAACAATGAATGGAGCTGTACCAATTTTTAGTACTCGGAAGAACATCCTTTGAAAAAGGTACGAAACCCTGGTCGATCAATGATTTAAAATTGATAATCTCACATTGCTGGGGCTTCTCATAGTGGACGATTATTTCAATTGGAAATGGGTACTACCATATTATGTTGGAGTGTAAGGAGGATCTTGACATTGTTTGGAGAATTGGGAATCTAAGCCTAAAGCCAGGTTTCTTGAGACTATTGGAATGGGATGCTAATTTTAATCCATTCAAACAAAGACTCTCGACGGCACAGGTTTGGACTCGAATTCATGGGCTAACGTGGGTATATTGGTATCCGAAGATCCTAAATGACATAACTTCAGGAATAGGAACTCCTCTTAAGATTGATAAACGTATCCTCAATGGGGACTTGGGCCTCTATGCAAGAATATTGATTAAAATTGACATGGAAGTTCAGCAACCATAAATAATTTTCCTCATTGAAAAAGGTTAGCAGCTGGAAATAAAATTTGAGATTGGGAATCTGCCTAAATTCTGCAAGCATTTTAAAATGGTTGGACATGAGTTTCAAGATTTCCGTGTGGTCAAGAAGCTGGTCAACCCTGCTCTGCCTGCATCAGTATCGAAGGAGGTACCTAGGAGCAAGAGAAGTACTCTAGAAGCATAGGAAAAAGGAAATATGAATGACAAGGAGGCAGGATGTTCGAAGTGAGTTGGAAAATCTTGGGCCGAAATGGTGGAGGAAGAGGAGAATCAGTAGGCAACCATTGAATCTCAGGTTTTTTAGGGACTAACAATCCCTCTGATAGCATCAATGAAAAAATGCAGGAGCTTTCCTCGGAGATTTACAATATGGTTCATGATATCCAAATTGACGGATTTTTTCTTAATCTAATTGATGCAGAATTACAGGCTCAATTGTCTTCAATTGATACTCACATGGACACAGAGACAATAGATAATGGCATTGAGGGAAGGCCGGTCCAGAAACATATTCATTTTAGAGAGACTGGGGAAACATAAGAGGCAAAAGAAAAAGGAAGTACAGAGTCAAAAGGAGGTGCTTGGCCAGTACCTACATTACATACAGAATAAACAAGGAAATCACCCATAAATCTTGGGAAAAAAGGAGGTGTGGCCTGCAAAGTAACAATAAAATGAGGGTTCTCTTCTGGAACTGTCAGGGTCTAGCCAACCCTGCCACTGAAGGTTCCCTTAGGCTCCTTGCTGGTAGGTATAATCCAGAGGTTATTGGAATAGCGGAGACCAAGATGAGGTCCAAAAATCTGAGAAATTTGTTCTAAAGTAGGGAATATAATATTTTGGGTACTAATGGTGATGGTACCAATCATGACAAGATTTGGATCCTCAATCATCACAAAGTTGATTCTCCAAGGATTATTGATGTGTCCAACCAGATTATCACCTGTAGCTTTATAGAGGGTGTAAGGCAATTTTTCTTCTCTATTGTGTATTCTCATAATTACTATGTAGATAGGAGACTTATTTGGGAAAAAATTCAGCAACTTGAGAAATATATAGTTGATCCATGGATTGTCACATGTGATTTCAAATCAATCATTTATGAGGATGAGAAACTAGGTCTGTTTACAAATACCACCTCCTCAAAAAAATTTTGAGAATGTATTGAGAAAGCTGGTATAGTGGAAGTCAACCTCATTGGTTCCAAATATACTTGGTACAGAAGAAATCTCAATGGTATGAGGGCTAACAGAATTGATTGGGCCTTTGTCAACCAAAGAATGCTTGATGCATGGAAATCAATCACATGTGTTACGTTTGCCAAAATTAACTCTGATCACCATCCCCTTTTGATCAGTTTTCTTGTAAAGGAAGGAGGTCAAAAACTTCCTTTCAGATTCAATAATGCATGGGTCTCTATTCTGGAATGCTCAAGGATTTTTCAAGAGACTTGGGGCTCACTGATATGTAATGGAAAACCTTTGACATGCATCTCCAAACTTAGAATGATAAAGATAAAACTTAGGTAATGGAGTAAGGAAAGATTCATATTGATGGATGTGGAAATTTAAGGCCTTGAAAACTCCCTTCATGATATGAAAACAAAGGCTACATTAGCTAATTTTTTGAGGGATACACAGCAAGAGATTGAGTTCTCCACAAATATGAATAACCTCATAAAGGTTAGGGACAATATCAAGAAGGATTCTTTCAAAGTTCGGTGGATCCAGGAAGGGGATCAAAACAGAAAGTTCTTAAATGCACTCCAAAGGGTTCAAAAAGTGAATAGACCTATTTCCTTACTCAAAGATGATGATAGAATTCTAGAGGGAAAACAGGAACTTGTTGAGCACATTGTCTCTTTCTATAAAAATCTCTTCAATGGGAGAGCTTGATCTGAGACCATTAGAGATAATATAATTCCTATTCTAATCACTGAGGAGGATAATAGTATTCTCAGAGTGATTCCGATGGATTTTGAAATATAGGAAGCAGTATTCAGACTTAAAAAAGATATCTCTCCCGGACCTGATGGTTTCAGCAACCTTTTCTTCCAAAGCTGTTGGGATATTGTTCAGAATGAGGTTTGCATTCTTGTTAAACATTTTTTCAGGGGCGGGACTTTCACCTCAGGATTCAATGCCCAATTCATTGCCCTGATTCCTAAGGTGGAAAATGCCAATGAGATTGGTCAGTTCAGGCCAGTTGCACTAGTGAACACCCTTCACAAAATTATTACAAAACTTTTGGCTAATAGGCTTACAAAGGTGACTGGAAAAATTATCTCCTAGAATCAGTTTGGATTTGTTAAGGGTAGGAATATCCAGGAATTCCTTCTCATGGCTTCAGAATGTTTCAACCTTCTAAGAAAGATAACATGAGGTGGCAATGTGGCCTTGAATCTTGACATAAAAAAAGCCTTCGATACAATGGACTGGGGCTTTATTAAGATGATTCTACTTAGGTTTGGCTTCAGAGAAACGTTTGTTCAATGGATCAAAAAGTTATTGTAATCTGATCACATCTCAATTCTAATTAATGGGTCACCGGAGGGATATTTCACTTGTTCTAGAGGTGTGAGACAGGGGGATCCCATCTCTACAATAATCTTTGCAACTACAGAGGATTATCTGAGAAGGATTCTTACTCACATGGTGGAAAATGGGAAAATTGCAACCATATCAGCGGCTAGAGGTCTCCCTGCTCCCTCTCACTTATTTTTTGCTGATGACATTATCATTTTTACGCAGGGTGATAAAAATAACATCACTCGTCTGAGGGAATCTCTTCTTCACTATGAGAACGTGTCAGGGCAGGAAATAAACTGGAGAAAGTCCTTTATTTACTTTGGTAAGAACATTGCAGAGACAAGGAGGGCTCACCTTATTAATTATTTGGGACTTAGGGAGGGACCCCTCCCTTTTATGTATCTCAGTGTTCCCCTATTATGGGGAAATCCTCGAGCATCCCACTCTGTTCAGTCCCTAGTGCAAATTAGGAAAACTCTTTCATCCTGGAAGGGAAATTCCCTCTCAATGGCAGGACGAGTATGTCTTGTCAAGCATGTGGTCACTTTAAAGCTTGTATATTCATTCATGGTATACATGTGGCCTGCCTCTATTGTGAAAAAAATTAATTCCATGATGAAGAAATTTATAGAGAGTGTAAGTGTGATGGAATGAAAGATTATTACTATGAAATGGAATACTTGCTACATGCCTAGCAAACATGGGGGTCTGGGAATTAAAAACTTAAGCTGTTTTAATCAGGCTTTACAAGCTAAATTTCTCTGGAGCCTTATTCATAGAAAACCTGCTTCTCTTGGATTCCTGAAAAGAAGAATTCTTCCAAGGATCATTGATGGATGGCATGGTTATATGGATTCATCAATATGGCCAGGCCTTTGTTCAGTGTACAACACAATGATGAAGGATTCACACTGGGTGGTTAATGCAGACTCAAGTCTGAATTTCTGGTCTACTAACTGGACGGGCACCCCTCTTATGGGAAGGATAAATACTGAGGATAAAATAATTGATAGGAAATTATCCATCAAAGAACAAATTCAACATAGAGAATACCTTCTAGAAGAAATCATTTCCATTATTGACAACTATGAATTTATTGGACAAGAGGACATGCTACTCTGGAAAGGATCTCAAGCTGGAATTCTAAGCTCTAGCAGCTTCTATAATTACCTGTTGAAGGGTGAGGTAAGATGTATTGGATCAATAAACACAAAATAGATTCCTCCCTCCAAATTTACACTTTTTGGAGGTTCTATCACAACAAACTTCCTGTAGAGGTGAACATTCAAAGGATTGGGATTTCATTATGATCTCTATGTACTCTCTGCTACCAGCATCGAGAGGACATTGACCACCTGTTCCTATCCTGCAATATAGCTTCTGCACTTTGGAACATAGTACTCAACGTTTTTGAGATGGATCCTCCAAATACATCATTAGGTTTACAGTTCATTCACCAACTACTTGGAGCTCAACAATCAAAACAGATCACTGCATTGCTGCAGGTGGCTTGCGCTGAACTGCTTCGTATGGTTTGGCATGCCCACAACTACTCTATACATCAACATGCAAGATTTAATGAAGCCACTTCTATTCACGACATCCTCATGGAAATTAAAAATGCCAGCTCTCTGATTCATGAACACTGTGACACCTCGGTCAGGGAGTTCATGGTTCTCAGAAGACTAAAAGTTGCAGGTCACTATCCCAAACCAAGGGGCATGATGGAAGTGATTTGGACTGCCCCCTTCAATGGGTGGCTAAAATGCAACACGGATGGAGCCTCTAAAGGGAACCCCAGACCTTCAGGCTATGGGGTAATCTTCAGGAATCATCACGGGGAGGTGGGGGAATGCAATTATGGTCCGTGCGGGCACACGACAGGTTTGGAGGCTGAAATGATGGCTCTCATCAGCACAGTGGATATCATTTTCCAACGGAATTGGAACAAAATTTGTTTTGAGAGAGACTTATCCACAATGGTGCATTCAATTAGAATGGGTCAGACAAGGTTGGCTTGGAAGCTAGCAGGTAAATGGATGAATTTTCTTGATAAACTCTCCTCTTTAAACTACTTCATCATGTATACATTCCAGGAGGTGAATCACATCACATATGGACTTGAAAATAAAGGGGTGTCATAAGGGAGGAGCATCCACACCAAAACCATTCCTAATGACACGGTCCCCCTTCTTAATAGGGAAAAATGTAAAATCCCTTATTTTCATCTCATGTAATGTTTCAACTTTATCAATTTAAGATCCCCCGTTCTCATCTTTCTCAAAAAAAAAACTTATTCCTGAGAAGCAGGACCATATTAAGAGGACTTGTAATTTGGGGCTTACTCCTGAGAAGGAGGCCCAATGAATTCTCCTTAAATAAGGAATCCAAAAAAGGAACCATGCCACAAATGGATTTGAAGAGGGTTTTTAAGGATATCTTTGAAGAGGAGTGGTGGATTTGAGGAAAGGAGGTGACTAGGAAGGAGGCGTGCACATTTTGTTCTGGCGCGCAAGTCCTGGTTGTGCAAGTATACTTGCGCAACATGAGTCACCTTGGGCAATGAATAATCCATAGGGTAATACTTGGGCAACTTTGAACTCAATCCCTTAGTATCATCCCTAGAGGCTTTCAGAAGAGTGGCGCGCAAGTTCCCTTGAGAGGGAAAGGTGGCACGCAAGTTTCTTCACTTCCCTTAAGGGATGGACACTTAAGTGCGCAAGTATTGACGAGTTCTAATACTTAGGCCTTATTCTTCCTCTTTAGAGCTTGCATTCTAGGTAAAGAATTACCTTAGAAGTGTTCGGAAGACGCCATACAAAGACTTGGGCGACCAGTGCTTGAATCTGAGTTTTGGAAATTTGTCCTTGAAATGGGGGGCCCATAGGGTCTATTTATAGGCCACTGAGCACCTTGGGTGAAAAAATAAATAGGGCGTGAAAGTGACTTGTGCGACCCATATGTGGCGTGCAAGTGACTTGCGCGACCGTAAGGAAACTTGCACGACCCATGCTTAAAGGGTTCCTTATTCATGCCTTTGTCAATTTTTGATGTTTTTCAAAGGATGACTCTATTTGCGCTTAAGGTATTCCCATTTTCCATTTGTTAGACTCTATTACGGAAAGGAGAGTCAACAATATTGAAATTTAATTAATTAAGCAACTACTTTTGGGTTTCATTCTGATGAACCCAGGTTGGTTTATGGGGCCTTCATAGGTTGACTTATCTTTAATAACTTAAAAAGGAATTTATTTTGATAAATTTCCCAATTATGAAAAAATTTCAAGAAATGTAAAATAATTTTAAAAGGAAGTTTGTTGAGGCTTGCCTATTTTTCTTTGAGTATATGGTTAAAAATCAAGTGCCTAGTGTTTTTATATTAAAATGGTACTTGATGTTTTGAATTAAATATTTTATATGTTTAAAGTTTTAAATGTGAATTAATGAAATGTAATTAAAATGTAACCTGATGTGGTGTCCCTTATTAAAACCATCGTGTAAGGGTAGTTTAATGTCTCTTTGACCTTGCCTTGGAACAGGATCATGAGTGTTTTTCGTGGGCCTTCTTCTTTTAGCAATGGATTAATGATCAACTTTTGAGCCTAGTGACTTTTTTTGGTGTGACCTAGTGATATGGGTCGACGCTTTCTGCTCTTATAAGGGGATAGTCTATGGAAGGTAACACCCTTATAACTAAATTCCTTACTAATTCCATGACTTTTCTGACTTTGGTTCCATTTGGGTACCATTGTCCCTTGTAAGAATTACTTTCTAAATGACCCCTTGTTCAGACGGGTGGTCATGCTATCATTGAATTTTGTTTTAGGCTTGATCATAAGCTAATGATCGTTTTCAGCAAGTTAGACATGCCTCAGGCATTGTTAGTTACTTCATAGGTCATTTGAAACTCTCTTATCCACAGTTATGGATGAATCAGTATGTTTTCATCCGAGTTAAAAATATTCTTGCTTATTTATAACCTTATAGTAGTATGTTTTCACATATGTAGTGCCATAAAGTGCTTAGTGTTGTAATGAACTAGATGATTTTAGTGTAATCCTTAAGCCTTGTGCTGTTAAATACATCTCAGGTAATCTCTGCAGTAGAGTGACTTATGAGTTAAAGGAATAAAAAATTTATCCCAATGTTTGGGAATACTTCTATGAGACTCAGTGTTTTGAAACACCGGTCGGTCTAATTTTGGCCTTATTTGAATGCTTTGATGTTGTGATTGTGGTTCAGAAGAGCATCATGTGTGCGTTTAAGTTGAATCTGACCTAGTATTCTTGTGAGAAGCTAGTCTGTCTCTTTTTTTTCAATGAAAAGGACACTCCTAAGGCAGGGGGAATCATGTTAGTTTAGTTTAGGTGAGTCCTTCCAAGTAGAAGGATCCCAACCAAAGAGAACCATTTTAAAATGGTTGGCTTGCTGTATGAATTTGAGGCTTGTAGGTTTTAAATACATGTTGGTGATTGCTCAGAAGCACGGTGTCGATGAGGTTGGCTATGTACACAACCCTTGAGAAACACCATTGGTTATGTAGGACTTCAGTGGTTAAGATTGAACAATCACATAATGCCTCAAGTGGTAAAGGCATTGTGATTGGTCAATGGCGGTATGATGGCCGGAGAAGCCGAGTTTCTTCCAAGAATCCAAACATAGTGGTTTTACTATGTTATTCTATGTAATCTTTGAATCCTCTTAGTGTATTCTTCTTAGCAACGAGCATGGACCTTATCTTAATGTTGTTCTATATTTCACTAAGAGAGCATCAGTTGTATGCCACACTACAGCTTTAAAAAGCTGTTGATATTGTTGGGTGGTTCTTTTTTGGTGTTTTACACTGGATGCATGGTTCTTATAGAGGCATGGTGGTTTTGGGTGACCCTTGGGTTCCCAAATAGATTTTCCCTAGATAGACTCTCAGCCACCAACCATTTCCTTTGACTCAACCTCTAGGCAGATTCCACTCTAGGCTCAACCAATGATATTATTTTGACATTTTGGTTTAGTACCAATGTCTTTATTGTAATTGTGGAGGGTGAAATACTTTGGTTAGTTCCTTAGACTCCTATTCAATGAATCTGAGGTTACCCCTAGACTTGTTATTAGGCTCGGAGGTGTTTCTTAAGGGTGATGATTCTGGTGAGCTGAATCTGGGCTCCACCCTTATTTATGCTGAGGAACAAAAGTTTTTAAGTGGTCAAGGTTTCTTGAAAAATGAACTTCTGTGGAATCTAGGTATGGTATTCATTGAACATTCTTGTTGTAAATGAAAAATACCTTGGAAGGAGGCATTGTAGTTTTCTTGAAATATGTTAGCCGTCTAAGTTGAGCATCTTGGGAATGGTCAGTTAGAGATAGATTTACCTAATTTAATTCTTGTTTTATGAGTTAGGTTAGATAAGAACCATTTGAATCACGTCTCTAGGTTAAGGTGAGTATGGTTTAAGGGTTAACTACATCTTTCGAGGAATCTTGTGCAATCAATTTCTGTAAGGTCGATCGAGATTCAACCATTTCTTTTCAATGAAATTCTGCTAGGAGCATCATCAAAATGCTTAGAGGCATGCTTTGTAAGGAAATTCCAAAGGTGGAGGTATAATGGATTAGGATTTTCCCTTTTTGATGTTAAAGACCTAAGGTGTAAAATAAATTTGACCTATTGTTTAAAGAGATGATGACGTGATAATGTCTCTCTCTTAATGAGATCATGTAAGCTCCATTTCAGTGTTTCAGTTGAAAAATTGAGCATTGTATTGATATGGGATGACTTGAGTTCCATATACTTAAGAAATACTTAGAGGTATGTTGGATGTTTGGAAACACAATGTGACCATTTGAACAAAGCTTCATGACCCTTTTAGGCCGGGTGATGTGTTTGTTATTCCTGAAGGATTCTCAAGGATGATAAGTTCTAAGATGGAGAGGTTGCAACGTCCTGTGTTTTGAATCAGACAAAAAATTCTAGGGGAATTTGAATTATTTGTTTACTGGAAGGGCCATTTTTAAAATCGAGCATCAGAACATATTTCTAAGATTCATAACAATACGATGTGTTTTTAAAAGAAATTAAATTAATTAAATTAAAATTAAAATGAAAATAAATTAAATGAAATTAATTTGGGTATAAAAAAAATAAAGAAAATGTTTTAATAATAATAATAATAATTATATTATTATTATTATTGTTATTATTATTTAGAGCTTTTATTAACCCATAAGAGGTTTCCCTTACCCCTCCATGCACACCCCCTCCTTGCTCACACAACACCCCCATAGCCGACCCCCTAGCGTGCGACCTCCCTCCTCGCAACATCCCTCCTCACAGCATCCTCTGGTGAGGTGATCACCGGTTTTATGTTCGGATCGTCAGGGTAGGACTTATCCTCCCACCTATTTCTCTTTTTTGGCCAATTTTGGCCTCTCCTTTGGCCGATATGGTTCGGCCGAAACCCTGTGTTAGGGTTCAACTAGGTTTTTTTGTTTCTTTTGGTATTAGGGCATGCGAAGTCTTACTCAGGACCCCCTTGTTATTATTTTGGAAAATGCTGCTGAAGGAGAAGTGGTTTGCATCACCTTGAACTACCCATCACCAATTTCAAGTATGGTTTCCATCGTTCTTTGTTGTCACTCAATTTATTTTTGGGGCTTTCATAATATTTGTGGTTTTGTTAATTTTATTTAAGTGTGTGGACCTTGCCTCGATCATTTCGGGTTGACACCACTGTCCGATGAAGGGTTTTACTTCTACAACAATGTTTCAAACCTGTTAATTTAGGATCTTTAACTTTTTTTGAGTCTATTTTAATTGTTTTAGGTTTTTTTAACCTTTATTTAGTGATTTGGAGTTCCTATTATTTGTTGTAGTGGGGTTTGATCATCCTTGAGGGCGTGCACTCACATACAGAGGTATGTGTGTGTGTATATATATATCTTCCTTGTACATATTCCCTCATGGAGAGGGGAATATGTAAATTCTATTAATAGGTATATATATATATATATATATATATATATTTAATGTATGTGTGTGCAAGTGTGGAGAAGCTTTGAGTGGTCAACGATCAAAGCATAAACATGTTCGACTTGGTCATCTGCTTGAGGTAGGGTCCCATTCCTTTAACCTTTAATTTTAGTAATGAATTAATTAATTACTTATCGAACCATTCTTAGTTTTTAATTAATGTAGTATTGTTTTTATATTAAATTATTCAAAGTTAATGAAATTATTAAAAATGATAAATTATTGTTTGATAAGAATTGTCATGATTTTATAATAAAACCCCTCCAACGGAGGTGCGCTGCCTTCAAGCTAAAAAGTAGTGAGTAGATATTTATGCTTGACTACCTTCTTGACTTGGTTATTATTTTATGCCTTGATTTTATGTTTGGTATATGTCATGTGAGACTTTTCCTTCATTGATGTTATGAAATGAATTTCCCCTTTTTGTTTATAAATGTTCATGTAACTAATGCACCTTATAAGGAAATAGCTTGGCTTGTCTTTTAAATGAAGTGACCATTGTCTCATGGGTGTTTCATCACTGATAACTGATACTACATCATCATCGGTGATACTCATCCCAATACAGAGTCACGAGGATCCCGTGTGATGAATTTAAGAAAAAAAATTAAACTAAAAATTTCCTCTTTTGATTTTGAAGGGGAATTTGACAACTGTTCGTCATCAGAGACTGTTAATCAAAGGAACTAAATATAGAACCCTATAAATCATCCATAAATACATAGATAGTCTATAAGAACATATATATTCAATATAATGGTTCTAGTGTGGAGATATGATGATGCCTACAACATCCTGATGATCACCTTAGAAACGATCCATCAATTTATGAAGCATAACTTCGATCAAACTCATTGATTGGCTGATCCTCTTGATAGGAAGTGGGAGAGAGGGAAGATATGTTTTCATATCTTATAGTGAATCATTATGTAAACTAAAGAAACCACCTCCTTTTATAATGTAGTTCTAAATACCTATAGATGGATACCTGTCCTTTAGATATGTATTATCCACTAAGTAATCTATAAATATATTATTTTTATTGACTTAATGATTCATAAATATCATTATTATTTTTATCACTTAATTATAATATAATAAATATATTAAATGATAAAATTGAGTCATTAACTTAATCTCCCAGTTTTTAAAATATTAAATGAAACATGAGTATTTAAATAATATTTGTTCATTAAATATTTTTCCATGTATTCACTTAATATCTTGTGAATGCAATTAATAAATAAATTCAAAACCAATAAATCTAAACTTGAATAATATGAATTTATTTATTCCTTATTGATCATAAATTACCAAACATCACTCAAAACCTATGGAGGGGATGACCATTTCCAGTACTCCTATTCAATAGAATAGTCTAGACTTTTGAATACTCTTAGTGTGTGACCATCTAGAACCTTATCTCGATAGTAGTGAATATTATTCATAGACTATGAGTGACTTCTAGAAACCCACCAAGGTCCCTAAAGAGATAAGGATAATTCATAGAAAATAAATCCTTTTATATGAACACACACTATGTAATATAATCTTTTTGTATTGAAATATCTTATATAGAGGATGCCCAGTTCATGTCATCATCATTTCTTGCTTTATTATATGTTGAATTAACTTTATATACTTACATTCTTCTACCATGGCCCTGGATGAAAATCAAATGGTACACATCGATAACAATATCAAGTCAGAGATCATAACACTTGTTCACAGATAGGAACTACCAATGACACCTAAAACATATGGTGTTACTATTAGATGACCAGTCATCATGATCTCATCATATCTAGATCACTAGGTACACAATTAATAGAAAAATTCGTGATTCTTATGACCCCCCATCACCTAATAGTCATAAATCATCTATGACTGGTTAACATAATGTATCTAGAGCATATTAAATAAGATTAATGTCATAATATCTCAAGGTTTTTTTATTATAGCTTGTTAACTGATATAATATTTTGATATAATAAATAATCATTGGAAATTATCAAGTAAACTGTGAATGTAGAAATATAAACACTATTATGGTAAGTGTACATCATCCATAACTCACTGTTTACATGATATGATTATCAAAAATAATTTTTTATATTGGTTCTTGGGAAACTAAATTTATAGTAGTATAAGAATATGGGAGACATTAGCACTCAAGAAGTGTATTGGTATAACCTAGTAGCCATGGTTATATTCCATCACTATCAATATTGATCATGCTGATGGAAACCCCCTATTACCATGTCCAACTATTATAGGAGGTTTTCCTATTAACACATTAAGGAATAATTTCAATATCCTTATTTGGTAAGAGACATCTATGATGTAAAAGATCAATATTTCACACAATATTCACCTAAGAGGGTTCCCATAACTTTATATTACCTAAAACACATGGTGATCCATCTAGCGATGAACTGGTTAATCATATTCTAACTCTTCCTACTCAAGATGCTCTAGTCAAGATTGTACATCATTCAATCTAAGGGATTTTCTCTAACCCTACCTAATAGAATCCCACTTCTTCATATCACATGGAACCTACCTCCAAATATACATCCCATTCCATTTTAACTACTATGTATGCAACCTTTATTTCCAGATTGGGGTTGAGACACTAGCTTCCCACATGACATGATGGGTCAGAACTCCCAATATCTTACCATATCACTAGTAATAATGATTTCCTCCCTATTAAAATGAATCCCATAGACCTAAAGTTCCTATACATGTTTTTTAGCTACTATATTCTATAGAGTACCTTCCTATACCACCAACAATAATTACCATGAGATAATTCCCAATGATTCTCAAAATCTCATGCATGGGGAAATCCCTCATTGTAACTAGAGGCATATCATGGAGAATAAACATAATTTAAAAACTCATCCTTTAGAATCTAAGATGAAAAATTTTATAGGAGAAACAATCATATCTATGCTTTTATAGATAGAGTTAATAACCCATCAGATAAAGCTACCCATTCTAAATTATGAGGTCTAAAAGGTCACAGGGGTCTCCAAAAATACCTATACATGGAGGATATCATGTAATACTTTTAGGATATTCCCATTTATCCATCCCTACAACCATAACTATCTATACTCTCCACCTCACTGATAGCTTTAAGAGAAATTTCAGGGTCTTATTTGTTTCCATCAAATATGTAACAACATTGATCAAGCTAGGCGATCATGATGAAATATTTCACTAGAAATTGGTCGCAAACACTCTATCCTATATGGATATAGTGATTAATAACGTGTCACATGAATTGTAATATTCCTCTTCAAAACCAAGGATGTCTCAAATGATGCCTATCCCATCTGATAACCAGTAGAAGAGAAGTACTATATCACATTCCCCCATGAATTCATGGACATCTCACATAGATTTTAAAGGTGATTAATTATAATTCATCCTTCTTACAAAATAGAATAATGTTCATAGCCTACTAGAAATCTGGAACTATGACTAGTTTCTAGTTGTTTTCTATCCACCTATAACCTAATTATTTTAAATCTTTAATTGTGTTACTAAATATCACATCACACACCTCTTCTAGAATATATTGGAGACCTTGGGCCATATTCAAATACATTAGATAACCTACCTAGGAATATATGTTTACTTTAAATGCGTCAAATAGTGGTTCCAAATGGCCAACCATCCTACACTTCTAGCAGCTTAATTTTTTTATTCTTAAGGGTACCAAATGTTTTTCCAATGATTATATTCTAAGAGACTTATAGTGTTTCAACATATCATTAGATAGGTATTCCCCCACACAAAAATAATGGTTTAGTAGATATATGTCACTTGATAGTTCAGTCTCATACTACATCTATCACAATTCCCTCTACTTTCCATAACCAATAATTCCTAGACTCCATAAACATTTTCCATATACATGGTGAATGATTTCACTATAAATCTACTTGATGGCCAACAAAGTGATACTGGTGATTAGTTACATGAAGAGGATCCACCATGAGACGACCATAAATGGTAATAGAACCATTCTGTAGGTGTTTATGAACATCACTGGAGGCTATAAATGGTCCTTATAGATTTAATTGTTATTCTATTTTGAGAATATTCCATCAACACATCGATAAAGGAAATGGAATAGACAAATACTGCCATGCTCTTAAGATTTCCAATGTAATGTAGATTGATACCAGAGGTGTTTCCTTACTAGAAGAGCTCAAAATTTACATGAATATCAATGATGATTATAAAGATATTATCATGAGTGAGGGGAAAATAGAGATGAATATTCCATGATCCCTCTAGATACCTGATAGTTGATAGTCCTTGGATGGTAAAATATAGATGAAGTAGGTGGTTTTGTCTATCCAACTAGTGCTAAATCCAGTTAATCTTCTCATATGGGACAAACTTCATATAGATCATTCTTCGGTGGATCTATGTAACTTACCACCATTGTAATATTCCTATATTTTTATAATATATCCGAATAGTCATGGGGATGAATCATGTCGATTCCCCATATGATGATGTGATCAGTGATCCCACAGGACACATCGAAGTAATAGAGAAATTGAGAACTATGTTGCTACTCAAAAGATATGCATATCAAGAATGGGTGGACCATAATCAACATACAACTTATTTTTTAAACCTAATAATCACATCCATAAATGTCATTGATAACCTAAAGAAACACATTTCCCATTTTTACTCTCAAGAATTATTCATGATGTTAACATAAGAAAAACACGAGGCATCAAAGTTCCATTTCTTTCTTTAGAAACTATAAGTCCCTTACTTTTATTGTTTATTAATATTTCATCAAGATCTATCACCTATTTGAAGTATCTATAATGTAATTTACTCTTCCAATTTAGGTCCACCTAGCATAGGTTGGGTTCCACTAACGACTTCAATTATATATAATGAGTCAATGAATGCATTACTAACTTTATCGATTAGTGGAATAGATTGATGTATTACTTCAAAATTCATCATCCCTAGGAGAAATTGTTTGGGAATGATTATAGATAATGTTAAGGATGGGATAGTCTCAACCAATATATCCTTAAATTATCCACATTGATTCCATGAATTACCTAATGAAGCTCAATGCCTCAGGGAATCCATGTATAAGATGAAAAAGGTCTATTGTATTACATATTTCTCTAGTTATAAATCCTATAAATATTAAAACTATCACTACCACACAAACATACTCCACTAAAATTACATGGATCTTGGTGATCCCATAATATATTCCCTAATACACATATTCTCATACTTAGAATCCTATCCATGTCCCATATCATGGCCATGTTCAAAGGATAACCTTTACTGAAGGGAAGAATAGGGTCCAACCATTCCAAATTACACATGTCATTGGTTTCTTCATCTAAGACTTGTCAAAGAACATTTTCAATATCCTATTGATCTTGAATACAAATTCGATTGATTTATAGAACCATACAAACTATTTCCCATATCATAGGTTACCTAGACACACCCTACAAGAAAGATTATTATTCAAAGAATCACTCTCAGACATGGTAGATCATGCTATATTTATAATGGTAAACTCTCTAAATCATTTCATCTGTATATCCTCCACCACCAATGATGTTGAAAATATCAATTAATGGTATTAGGTCCATGAATGAGTCTATGAATATTAATGATTCACTTTCTAAAATTTAAATTACTAAGTCCAAACTTATCATTTGTTTGTAGGTGAATCAACCAGCACCTAATATTAAAAAATCTCATTTTCTAGTGACAACATCAGCTCCATAACACCTTATGGATCAAAAGAATTGAATTTTACCTCACATGGTCCATTAGGAATCATTTCCAGTGAAAACTATGGTGTGAAACATCATACAAATTGTACTCCCATGAACTAGGTGGAATCTCCATGACACATCTCTTTTTGGAACACCCCTCGACAAAGATAATGAGTATTTCTCTATTAGTTCTATCAAGATGGTGGACCACTATACAGATATTAAAGATGAATCTTTTCTATTAGTTCATCTAACCCCTCAGCAGTTTACTAAATTCAAGGGAAAATATCCCTCCTATAAGGAATTATAGAGGTCCACCAAACCTAAAAAGGCATTATACATTATAGAGACCAATAGATAATCATTAATCAAAGATCTATAAGTTAAACCTCCTAAGGAAGCATCCACCATTTTTTTCCACAACCCATCAAATTGGTTGACCATTTGGTTTAACCATAGGTATCCAATGCTCAACCACAACTCTCCAACCATTAAAATATATTGGAATATAGAATCTAGGCATGTTAACCATATCTAGATAGACACTCCATGTTCCCTATAAAAGAGTGGAATGTTTAGGGAAAATATATACCCCTTTCTCAAAAGTATGATATAGACAAGAACCTCTCAATCCTTATAGAATAACTCTTGATCCTTGGCATGATTATTCAAACAATTATTCCCCATAAGTACCTCATTAAGGATCTAAATATATTTATTATGTTCAAAACCATGGTTTCTTATACTAATGCCTATAATGTAGAAGAATTTGAGTATGGGGAATACTAGGCTATTAGTTCCTTTTTAGGGATGATTAGGGTGAAATCATCCTTGGACACATTATCCTATACATGTCTTAGTGAATCTCAATGGGATAGAAATCAATTAGTGTTTAGTAGAAAATGGATCTAGGAACAATGTCTTCCTAACATGGACACTCTATAAAATTTGGTACACAAAGACATATCTACCTTCATACAATAAGATAATCTAGGGATATGATAAGTGAAATAAAAATCCTCTTGATAAATTCTTGTTTTTGTTCTCATGTGATGATTTGGTATCAAATATTGAAATCATAGTTGTCTTGGATGAACAAAATTTAAAAACCTTGCTTGGTAGTCTATTTATCCACTTTAATAAAACAATCCCACATTCATATAACAAGTTCCTCAAATACTTCATAAATAGTCAACTAGGGTGCTCCATGGGTATTGAACACACTTTAACTCATGATAATTCCACTATATTAATGTTTTATATAACAATTTAGAGGGAATGAATGTAATGATCAATGAGATTTAGTGTATCAATGATCCCGATTTCTAGAAACTATCCCCATTAGATCCTTAGGATGACTAAAAAGCACAGTTTCATTTTACCCATGAAACATTTGGTAGCCAAAAATATAGAACTCAAGAACCATTTAATCATTAAATAGAAGAAAAATTTACCTCAAATAAACATTTTATCATTATAAGGTAAATTTCTGTTAAGGAAACAAAATACTACTACCAAAATCTAGAAGGTTAAACATTTTTTGGATAATTAGAGTTTCCACCACATATATATAAGGGAATAATCAACCAATTAGATGTCAACATGGATTTTTTTGATATCCATGGTAGAATCCACTAGAGAAAGCCCAAGGGGATGAGATCCTCATCCTATACCACCATGGTATATATAGAATCATTTGAATATTAATATTCTTATGAAGACTCCACCAATTAATATAATGTTATAGACATCGCACAATCACATGTTATTGACGAGTCATCTATTTCATCCATTCCTCATAATCATGATGAATAGGTCATGGTTGAATCTCATCTACCATTAAAGGGGGATGGTCCATCACTAACAATGAGCTAATACAAGTAATAATTGAGACCTAGGAAGATCTAATTATATCATTTATTAGTGTTGTCATATCTTATAATGAAAAATTGAAATACATTTTATTAATGAATAATAATTATGATTTGTTTTTATAGAACTATAATGAGAAGTGAGGGATAAATCATCAGGTCACCCTCCACCATCTTGGACTTCCATCTGGACATTAAAGATTCAAGTAAGCACATAAAAAGATTAATCCATCCCATTCCTCCATGGTTAAGATAAAGTAAAAAATATGATAAAATCCATATTAGTTAGAGAAAATCAATACCGAAAATGGATGTTTAATATCATCACATTTTTTTTGAATAATGGAAAACTCATTGTCTAAAAATAATTCTAGGACTATAACCACCACTACCCAAAGGATTAAATTCATGTTCCTATCACTATGTTATCAATTGAAATATTTTTTGACATTTAGGGCCTTACCTTCATAGATAGATACTATATATTTAGAAAAACTTATATGGATCCAAAAGATTAAGAGGATAGAATATGAATAGAAAAATAAATTCCTAGAAAAGTATGGATCCTATTCCTATTAAGTAATTCCCTTCATAATAAATAATGGTAGATAAACCTATAAATATACATACATAATATCTTCAAACCCATCATGTGAACTATAGAGGGGTGTTATATGGATTTCATGGTGGAGAAATTACACCAACTCTATGATCGCCTTTGTGATGTTGATAAGGCATTTAGCATGATCATTTCCCACAATATAAAAATTCACCCCATGAAGTGAGAATTTGTGTTTACCAAAAGACAATTATTCAAGTTTATTTGTAGATACATAGGCACCAAGATTAACCTTGAGAATATTAAGGATATAATTTCAATACCTCCTCCATGATCTCTTTGAGTGTTTTAAGGACTATAATTACATAAAACATATACAATGTGTATTTTATCTAAATTTTCAAGAAAATTTAAGACTTTTTTAAAGTTGATGAAGAATTTCATTACCTATGATTTGGATGTATAATTATAGGCCACATTTAGTGAAATTATTAATTATCTATGGTTCCTCTAGTTATGATACTTCCAATCCTAGGGAAACCATTTTCATCTATCTGAACACCATGGAATAATACCTTATCCCCCTATTACCTATAAAAACAGCTAAGGAAAAGATAATGATATGTATTATCTCATTTAGGTATTTCATGAAATTGGGACTATATATATTATAATCAAGAAGAACTATAATACCTTGGTCTTTAGAATCTGGAATCTATTCCACTACTTGAAGAATAATGAGGTCTATGTGATATATTAAATTGATATATTAAATAATATTATAAACCACCCTATGTTTACTAAATTATTGACATAGTGGGAATACATTCTTCAGTAATTAAACACCCAATTCATTACTTAAATTCTTATTAAGGAAAAAATACTGATATATTTCCATGTCACAGACCCAACCTCTGAGATATTTACCCTATCAGTCGAAATCATATGTTAGGGAATCCTTTCTTTCAATCAAGTAATTCCATGTCATATTAAGAACTTTTATGGTGACACTAAAATATTGAAAAGAGGAAGTCTCAATAAACCCATCATTATTAGGGTTGTCACTGGATTTATCTTCATTAGTCACTCAATGGACCTCATAGAGTACTCATTCATCCTCTATGATTGATGAACAAAAAATTAGGTAAAGTTCCATTCCCTCATTACCAGAATTGAGTGAGGCCCCATGATTTATGTTCTATGATTGAACATTAAAGATGATTTTGAGTTTGTTATCAAGAAAATCAATGGTCACTACACTATAAAAAATTAGCAGGTTACATTTCATGAGAATACCTAAGAGTTGATGAATCAATTTTACTCTGAGACAAAGACGACACTTATCCCATGATATATGAATTATTGAGAAAATACCCGACCAAAATTGGCCCATCTCTCATTATGCTTGATTAGGATGATATTTTCATCCTTATAGTACAACTAGATGTGATCTAACCAGTTTATTTAGAATAATTACACTGAAAATTAAATAAAATTTCCCCTATATCCTATAAAAATGGGACCTTAGATACCCTCATGGTGAAATAAGAATCTAATTTCTCAACTCCTCTGATCTGGTTTCTCATATATAGAACTCTTCCATCTGACTTGGCTATGTGAGAGAAAATTCATCAGTGTGTGGAAAATTTCACCTTCTATGAAATAAATAATTTATAGAAGGTCCTATATAGGCCCAATATTAATTGAATCCTTCTCATTTACATTCATGGAAATAAACTCCATTGGATTTTTTAGGAGATCCATGTCAGGTCATATATGGACCACTAGTCGCAATTGAATCTCTCAAATCAGATCTGATTATTTGGCTACATCTATCCCACCATGAAATATGATAGCATGGAATTAAAAATAAAGCATCATTAATGTCAGATTGATTCCATATTTTTACATCATCCACCATAGATTCTTTACATTACCAATTATTCCTAGACATTTTCTACATGGTGAATTTTATGTCATGTGTCGTTATAGGATAGTGACATCCTGGTACTTCATGTTCATTATTACTACCACTGATTTCATTATTAAGTGGATTGAATCCATTCCATTCAAGGTGGTAAAGAACTTGTACAATATTAATTTTATAAAGTTCAACATAATTATTCTATTTAGGACACCTCATAGTATTCTCACAAGAAACTGAACCAAATCATGGTCCCCCAAGATGAAGTATCTGTATACTATATAAATATTTAGTTCCAATAATACTTCTCACTACCATGAATTAGAAAATTCTTATGTAAAGTTGTTTAAAATAGCCCTCTATAACATTTTGTAGAATATGGTTGGACAATGTAGGAATAATATTCCTCAAAAGTTTTTCAATTATATATGGAAATATCATAAAATGACTTCAACCTCTACCTAGGTGACACATTATAACCTATAATATGGGAAAAAATATGTAATGTGTATTGAGGTCTTGTTGGAATATTTTTTTTGACATAAATTCTTAGTTTGGACCAAACTAAAGGTTCTAAGTATATCTAGCTAAGGTGGAAGCCCTCGATGATAATGTTATCCTTGAGATGTACCATATTAATGTACAAAAAAATAGAGTTGCTTGAGTGTTTAATGAAATTTACAACCTTCACTCCATCCTCTATGGTGACTTTGTGATCTATTTGTTTAATCTTTTAAAACTCAAAAGGAAAATGTTGACACTAGAGACCGTATTGTATTACCCATTCACCATTCACAATTCATACTCCAATGATGCATAGTTAATGTTCACTATGAAGGGGATACTATCACACCTCCATTTTCTAAGGATCCAACAAATTAATTTTAATAACATTCATTTTAGTTCACATCCTTACTACATGAATTAAAAATGCATAAAACATTTTCCCTACAATATAAAATTAAGAAATGTAATCATAATCATCAATGGAAGACCATTAACATAATATTCATGGTCTACATCACATGAAAATAAACAACAGGAAAAACAACTCCATCATATAGGACATTAATCTTCTTGAAATGGTTGCATGTCACATGGACCTCATTTTCTTTTCATATAATCCTTATCATATGATATTAAACTACATGATGAACATCCTAGTTCCATAAACTTAAAATAAATAATAAATGGTTGCATAATCATGATGTTAAACTTCATAGATAGAATCTTTATATATGGAACATAAACTATAGAACAATCTCTTTATCCACACATGCGGTGATAGCCCCCTCCTTTGGTTCCAGCCTCATACTGTACAATTTTTATAACTTTGTGTTTCATTATTTCCATTTCATGGGGTATATCAGGATATCCATATATATTATCCTTTTCCCATCCATAACCCCCATTTACCTCATCGATATGTCATCACCTTCACCTTGTGTTGAAAAAAATAACATTACATTGGGTATATTATTATCACTTGTCTATCGAGTCAATACTCTTATCAAGAGATTATTTTTAACCACTCTTGTACCGATACTCCTAATTATATTTGAAATACATAGTTAGAGTGTTTGAATCTGACCAAACACCCTCCTCAATTAACCCTCACACTCCCTGTGTTCTTCAGGTTGGATACCATTCATCCTCTAAATCTAAACAAACTCTCCAATATTGACAATAAAACACTACAAATGTCATCCTCTCATATTGGGTGGCTTATTAAATCATAATGATAATAGTTATGTTTCAAATACATGGACATTGGTAAACAATAATTTTTACTTCCCCCATTATTAACAATTCTATAGTAGAAAAGTAATTAAAAATACATTGTCAATAGCCACCCACAAACCACTTATCATACCCTTTTTTGATTCATCATCATCATCATAATTGTAAATATTTATTAAGAAAAAAAGTTAAAAAACCAAACAGGGACCAAAAGGGACCAAAAGGGACCAAAAATAAATAGGCCTGGGGAGTCCTAAAGTAAAGGAGGCCAAGTTCATACCCTATAATCATATTAACCCCATCTAGTTTCAGGAAACGGGTGATGGGAAATCATTTGATGCTGGAGCCTTGATCCACTACTACCATGGAAGTAAGATGATCCACTACCCTGTTTCCTTCCCTCCATATGTGGACCACCGAAATATTGTTGCTGAGAATTACTCTAATTTTTTTGATAATTTAGGTTATCATCTAGGGAGTGGATCCTTTTCCATGCATAGAGTCATGAATGATCATGGAATCAGTTTCTACCTGGGAAAGAGCTATATTCTCCTGGTCACATAGGTTCATCCTGGTGTGGAGTGCTTTTTCTTCTGCTTGGATCGATCTCCTATGGCCATAATAGTCAGTAAAATTAAGTAAGACATTCCCTCAATAGCCATGAACAACCCCTACACCTCACATGATACCCACAGTCCAAGACCCATCTATGTTGAGTTTGAAACCGGTAACTGGAAGTTTCCACCATACCCAATGGCCTCAAGCCCCAGTATTGATAGCGAACCAAGAAGATGCACTCACTCACAGACATCTCAGAGAGGGTTCATCACACGAGTTGTTGATACCATTTACCATATCGATGAGGAAGGACTTTGTTCTCATGATGATGGATCTCCCGGAGGACAGAATTCCCTCATACCTGGCCTTATTCTTGGCCTTCCATATGAACCTGTAGCCTGCATTCAGATAAATAGATCTTGCAAGTTTTTCCAAGATCATAGTATTCATACCATGAAACTATCACTCCAAGAACTTGGCTCTAAGAAAGTCATGGTAGGGGAGGGAAATAAACTCCCCAAATAAATTCCAAACTTCCAGATCCCATTATCCCTCAAATAAGATGTGGTTCACATTTTCCTCCTGGTGGTTATTGCATAAACCCTTTATTGATTCACATCCTAGAATAAAGATATAATTTATCCAGCCACAAATTTTTTTGTTAAAATTCAACAACCTTGACATTACCCATAATGCATATACACAACATTGGTAGTGAAAGAAATTACTATATGGATGTCTCTCAATAGGCATCACATTTTGTTAGGTCACTTATAATTGTTTACATGTCATTATTTCCATGACATGACAACCCATTTTGAGATCTCTCATATCACAAGGGTAATACTCTTCAGCTCATTTTTCCCACACCCAGCATGGATCATATAGGATTATTTTTTGGTGTATTATTTCTCAAACTAGTAAAGAAATATCATGTTTTCACAAAGGGTGTCTTCTTCAATCTTAGAACCATGACTATTAACATCAAAACATTTCCCCATAATTTCTAGATGCATGAAATTAAACTATAAGAAACCCCATTCACTTATAATTTTATTATTGATATATGACCATAAAATTTAAAAATATATATTTCAACCTTACCACAAGATGTTGAACTATAAGTATGAAATCCTTTCTGTATTATGTTAAACTACATGATATAATCCCCAAAACATGAAATTAAATTTTGTGATGTTTTTTATCCCCAGCTAAGAGGATTCACCCTTATAATTTCGGCCTCTTACTATACAACCATTTGGAATATGTGTGTCTTATTTCCCACTCATTGGGATTTTTAGTGACACTCAAAATCATTATCTCAGGCCCAATGATAGGTTTTTCATTACATCCACCTTATCACGGTTCTTTAAATTCACTTGATGGGATTCCATTTCCTCTATGTGGATGTAGTTGATGCCCCCATTAGTTGGATATGGTCTAAGCTATATGAACATAAAATTCCGGTCACACTCTATTCATAAACTATAACCCCAAATATTGAGCCTTTGTCTCCATCACTATCTATACTATGATTAGGCCATCCAAAATATGTCTCATTTCACCATAACCTAGTGATTAATTGACTTTATCACCAATGATCAAATATATATAATCTTCAAAATTAGAAAATATTTCCCCCATCATTACTGCATGACATTAAAATGTGTGTAGAACATCTTTTCAACATGATGATAGGTTTCATGGTATGGTCCCCATTACATTACTATAAACAATGTGATAATCTTAATCATTTCCAAATAGGATGCCACATTTGTGTAAGTTTCCCACTATGATACCATCTATAACTACACAAGGATCTAATTACTTCTTATATAATACATGGTGGTATCTAGAGTTCCTATTTTGGACACAGATATGAACTTGAAATCCATTTCACCCATTTTTCCTAGTGATGAATCCATTTAAATTCCTTGTCAGGTTATACAAAAAATTAATTACATATACATCTTCAATACACGAGTCAAATCCTTAAAAAAATATTTCTCCCTATGAATATCATGTGTCTTAATCCCATTCAATGTGATTTAAAATGACCGCAAGATCAATTATTTTTGTCCCATTAGTAAGTATTTTGATTCCTTCATATAATTTTTATCCTGGATAATAATTCTTATCAAGATTCATTCCCCATTCCACATGAAGGAAATTTAAAATTTAGAAAGAGATAGTCCAAGAATAATGATCTCCATCTATATTCCTTCCCAAGAGGTTTGTTTATGCTATTATGCAGTCATTCCAATTCCTGTAGGGTTTCCCATACCATTACCACTACATGGAAAACCTTACTCTATCAACACATAAGAGCCTTAAACTATGTACATTAAATTTTTATGTGGTTCTTAATCAACCTTGGGGAATCAGAGAACATTTGGTTAGCTATAGACCCTAATACTATGTATGTGTCCTCAACCCCCTTATTTGATATCCATGAAACCAAACTAGAAAAAACCCTATTCAAAGATATATGACCTAAAATCTCATCATGGACCTATTGTTATCATTATTAAATTAATATAAATGAATTTTTTGTGATTCTATTTCTTATTATATTGTGGGATCTACAATTCATGTTATGGTTGTCTATTCTCATTGGCTATATAGAATACTTCACCCATGGTTAATTCTCCATGACCTCAAAATATTTTCATTACATGGTAAAATATGTATTGATTTATTACTCCGTAACATCCGAGTAAATATTTTGTCACCATAAACCATTTCCACTTGTAGTAAAATTGTAAAAACTCTAATCATCCAAGGGAAAGAGGCACAAAATCTCTTTTTCCCAAAAATACTTAAAGGAAGTCCTGAGAAAAATTAATTCCTCCCTTATCCAAGTTATCCCCATTTATGAAATTTCTAAAATTTATATCATAAATGGAAAACTCTAAATGATTTTTAGCCTTACCTTCTGGCCCTAGGAAAATACTATATATGCTCACTAGACCCACTAGTTCAGGTAAAATTCATAGAGAATCTTTTTCACCTTTTTGTTCCTCAGTCTTGGGTAAATGAATTTAAATTACATAGTTACTCATCCATATGATATTATATTTGACCACATGGTATGGGTCTTGGATTCATAACATTAATAGGAAGGCACCTATGGTATAATAGTCTTGAACATGAATGGTGTGCCCATATTTTTGGGTTTTTCTATAATAGAATAGAGTTTTTTTATTAATTCATAGTTTCCCCCTCCACTTCCATATATACAACCCCATCATAAGTCTAAAAATCATTACCCTAAATTTTCATGAATTCCCATGGAAAACGATTATATTAGAATAAGGAATTTACAATTAAGTACAAGTTTGTTTCAATAAATATAAAAAAAGTATACTATATTGTTTATATTAATCATTCTTTGTAAACTTTCTTCTTGGGATCTTATATATCATCATATGGATCATTAATTCCCATCATGTTTTCCCTTTTATCACTACTATACAACCCATCACCCCAATTGGTTTGTGCTCCATGACCTGAACCAATAACACCCCAATGTTTGATCTAGATGACATTAAACTATACTACATTAGGGACTACCCTAAAACTCCTAAAGTCACAGTACCCACTTTTCTCATATTTTTTTTTCAAAAATACATCAAGAATAATGCCCCATATCCACATTTATGACACATGATAGTGTATCCCAAAAGTGTTTGGATCCCTCTTATGCCTATTCCATTATCTATACACATTTTCTACCAGAATATTATATTTCAAAATGAACTATTCATTCATAGATGGACTAAATTATAGTAATAGAGCCATGCTCCAATGGCCAGCTCCCATCCAAGTTGCACATCAAAGAGGATTCATGGTAGTAACATGATGGGTCACATGTTTTGAAGATATGTTCAATGATCATCTGTCATTTATTTTCCTTCATTAATGATGATATATAATGGAATCTATGGTTTTAACGTGTTTAATGGTCATACACATCCTATATATTGTCTCTCAAGAAATTTTGATTCTGAAAGTAATAATATACCTTAATCCAATCCCCACTTCTCATGAAGAGAATTAATACCCGTATTTTATCCCTATCATGTGTTTTTCTATATTGGTAGAATAGACCATCCCTATGGAATCCCTCCCAACCAATATCCCCATTTTCACCAGTTCTTTTTTTATTGGTGTATAATATATTCCTTAACCTATAATATCCATTATAATTCTCTATTATTTAATGTGTATCACCCATTAGTGCATGTTTCCCTCAATGAACGTGACTTATGTGACCTCAGTGGTTTTGGGTTAGTTTCCATATTTTCATGATTGATATTCCCTCATTTTCATGAACATATTACAAAATTAAATTTCATATTATGATTCCTTATCATATGATGTCAAACTACACAATCTCTTCTATATTAAATGACTTAAAACTACATTATATCTTGGTCCATTCTTGAGAGGAAAACCCATTTGAAGTTTCAGTCTCCATCCACACCCAACATTCAGTTTAGGTCATCTACCACATCCTGTATAGAATTATATGAGGCTTGATTCCCATTTCATGAAATATCAAGTGATTCCTAGATATTTAACAAACAAATTATCTAAAAACCTATTATACCTCACATCATCATTTTTTATGGTGAATACATTAAGTTCTATTATACCCACCTATTATGAGAAATTTTTTTCTTATAATGAATTGGTCCTTTATACCATACCCCAAACCATTTTCCCCATTATGGTATAATTTTATTGAAAATAAACAGCACCTTCCCCTTGGTCCAAAAACCATAACCCTAAACTATGTGCATCAACCTAAATATTTCGTAATGACCGTTAAGCTACAAAAGTTTACTATATTTATTTATCACATATTCCTCTATAGGAAATCTCACATCATAGACCTAGATGAATGGCCATAAATGGGCCATCATCAGTATAATATATTTGATCTGAAATATTAATTCCATTTTATTCAAATCCATGTAAACCAAATTTAATAATCCTTGGGATCACCACTGGTTTTTTACTTAGGGCATTCCCAAGTCCCATTCTCTCATCTCTCATCTAATCATAATTTTCATTATCGACAATGGACCATATTTATTACATCATTGGTATTCCATACAAATATGTTTGACACATAGTAAAAAACACTAATGATGCCCAAAATCTTCTTAAGAATCCAACTCTTTCTTTGAAAAATTATTTGTCCCCTGATTGGGATCATCATCAACATTCATGTCTAAATATGCTTCCTAGTGGTGATGCCACAGTGCTAAAATGGATCATTGCCCATCAGGGGTACACAACCCTAAGGAACCATTTTAATCATTAATAATTGGATCCCCCTTGGGTGACTAAACAATGCTATAAAGGCCCACCTCCAATATGGAATACACATCTCATATGAGATATGTTTTTCACTATGGATGTGGAACTAGTACTTTGAATTCATTATATAGTCATCCTAAAAGAATAATCCTCCTCTATTAGTTTGTATGTACTCTTGGTGTCACAAATTACCTTCTCATATAACCCCCTTTGCACAAGTGTAATTATAACAACATTTTTTCTTCACCCTCATGTATCATATATATTGATAGTTAATCAGGATCTTGGAATCACAAACATATAATTATTACATCATAATGTGTTCCATTAGTGGTATATTCTACATTATGAACTTGGAATGTCTAACCCTATCTAGAACTCTCATCTGATTATAGTATCTTTTAATTATGTTTAATTTCTCACACTAACAATGTCTCATGTGGGCTTTGATATTTTTAGTTGGCTACTTTATTAATGTGATCGACTTGAAAATTTAAACATGAGGATTTAAAATATGAAACTCTCTATGTTTCTTCAAAACATTTGGAGGATAATCCACATACTATAGCCTCAACTTAGATAAAATATAGCCCATAAGGGTTTTTCTGGGAGGTATACTATAAGAGCTCTATTAAACTCATCCATAAAGATCAAATAATTTTCCGAAGCCTAGATAACTTTACAAGTTTCTCTTCTTTTGAGGGACGCACCATGACCATATAGACATGAAACATTCGATGACCTTCCTCTAAATTTTTAACTCAAAAAATTTCTACATATGACTCGACCATAGCTACTTCCATTTACACCTCTAGTTCTAACAACATAGCTTCTTAGGGACATATGTTATCCTCCTAGGATGACATGATGCCATGTTACTGATGTGATTTATCCTCCAAATAAGAAAACACATTTTCATTAGTTGAATGATATTTGGTGCCTTATGATATAGAGTAAATATTGATAGTGGATAATTATTACCACTCCAAATGCTCCTCTCCTGGATGAATATCCCAAAAATTTGCATGGAGTTCACATTAATCCACCTCATTAGTTGATAGTCTCACTAGATAGGAGTGAAGGGATTACATCCCACCAACAACCTAGCCTCATGGAATGAAGATGATGAGATTATATATTCTCCTCCATTAATTACACTAGATAACTTAGTTCTCCATGATAATTATTAATCATAATTCACCCATTTCCTTATGACTAGGATCATACTCAGAGAAGTAAACTAATAGTTATACTTTTCAGTTGACCTCATGTAATGAATGGATAAGATATATGCATATGTGGGATCGGGAATCTTCAATTTTCCCCATGGATAAGGATCCCCAACATCATCTACCAGTATACATGACAACTCCACTACTCCCTCCTATGTAGTCACCAACCCATGAGATACTTCTTTCCAACCGACTTCTCCTTCAAAATCATAAAAAATTTCTATTAAGTATCAGACAACTCTTGAACCTAATATACTTATAATACATCATGAGGTCCACCATAATATGAAATTTATTCCCTAAATAATTGTATCATATTCAATTCACCGATAGGCTCATCATCACCTGTATTAGGTGATTCAAGTTTCTACTCTACCCCTTTAGAGACCAGGTTGGTAATGGAACCTACATGGACCTTTGGTGTGGCAATATTTCTCTCTTACAAAGAGATCACCTCTTCTATCAATGTCACTAAGGACGAAAATTACGTTCAACCTTTGATAGTATTAATTCCATAGAGTCTGTGGGAGTGAATAATTATAGTCCATGAATAATTCGTTGATATTTCTCCTCATTAAAATGATCAAACCAATGAATATCTCACCCTATATAGTACTATTACTGCCATCTAGCCAACACCTAGGGAATAAGAGGTAATATTCACCAATAGATACATCTTTTTG
The DNA here is from genome assembly GCA_963277665.1 of Viscum album. NCBI lineage: Eukaryota > Viridiplantae > Streptophyta > Magnoliopsida > Santalales > Viscaceae > Viscum > Viscum album. The sequence continues at coordinate 1,744,069,440 of OY728152.1, forward strand.
CCAATGATCACTCGATATGTTGTCATGATTATCCCCTATGTATGGTTTTATAGACCTATGTAAAGTAAATCATGATTGTATTTAAATATTAAAAAATAAGTGTTTTGAAACAAATAGGATTCATGGATGAAAATACTAATAGTTATATATAGGTTTCAAGGATATGTGGATTTTCAACCATCTAGGGTATAATGTTCGACTTGATGATGACCTAAATTTTGTAATTCCATGGAACAAACACCATAGATGTATATTATTACTTATGAATTTGAATAGTTTGTCCCTAATTTTTCCATCACTAACTTCATAGGTTTATCTCATGATGATTCAATGAAATTATCTTACTCTAATTTCATATTTTTATAGTCTCCACTTGTTTATTACCACACTTATCAAAGAATTATTTTTAAAACCTATAGAATATTAGTTATTATATTAATAATTTAATACAAAGATTTAACACAATTAATGTAAGTTTACCTAAGCTATCCTTAGGATTGATCTCCCCAATTTCAACTATATAATTTCTTTGACCTCTAGGAATTATTGGGGAACCTTTATCACAATATTCCCCTAGTCCCACCTCAGGAACATGATCTTCCAATGTTGTAACTTCTCTACCTGGCACTCGACTATGTCTCCCACTAATCACGAGGTGCAGAATATTAGTTCAAGGGTTGCATTAACTAAACTATTGTTCCAATTCCACAATAAAAATGATATATAGCATTTTATCCTCATAGTAAACCCTAACTGTAACCTTGTAAATCTGGATATTTGGAAGCTTTATGAAATATTCAATTATCATGTACCATAGTTTATCACCCATTATGGTAATCCACAACTAATTAAACTCTTCCAATTGTTCTATAAGGTCTTCATATTATTAACCATCAATTAAGTAGCACATATTCCTCCCCAAATCCAAGATTTATCTAGTTGAAATGGTATTAGAGTGTTCTCTATACTCCCACACTTCTTTACTTGGGATCCCCTTGCCTTTGGACACACATAAAATAGATACCTTTTCTGAAATTTATATATATTCCCTTGAGGATACCACACCATCCTCCCCTATCAAACAGTCTCATATAATTATAACTCTCCTCACACTCATCCAAATTAAGGATTTTTCTAGTGGATATTCCTAAATATACTATCATTATAGTACCACTCTTGGATACATTACCACACAATTTTTTTTAAATTACTTGATAGGTCTTATTGGATCATAAATTTTTGGAAATAAGATATAGTTACCCTAACTCAGTTATTCTAAAAAAATTATAGTTTTCTCATGATAGTGGGATGTCTCTCTGAATGAACCCCTAGTGTATAATTGTGGCTTGATAATCTAGACATAGTAGAACTAACATGTGAACCATGATGGAGTGCATGGTTAATAGTATGTGTTATTGTAAATATGTGGGAAAACACCTATAACACCCCATAATTTATAATACTTTAATTCTATATTATCTTGTCTTACAGGAAACACCAAACTGTGTCAAACTTTAATACATTATTGTGTAATGAAATATTATATAAAAAGAACATGAAAAAAGGATTACACATCATGTATTATTACTCACTTTGTTTAAATATATCCTTTAAAACTATATAAGTTATTAGGGGATAATAAATTGAAAACAATAATATCATCATGACCCCAAGATCATATTCAACCTTGAGGATCACCAATGGTGTGACACCCCAAACCCTCTAGACCAGAGTCGGTGCATTACATGTTATATTGGAATGGTTAAAAGGAATAAAAATCCCAAATTAATGATTAATTTAGTAGTATTTAAGAAACTAGATACATTAATGTAACTCAAATTACATTGGAAAAGGTTACAAAATACAACACATAACAAAAACTAAAAACTACAACCACATGAACTCAATAAATGATCTCCTCTTCATCACCTGTTGAAGATAAACAATGAAAGGGGTGAGCTCAAACACTTAGTAAGGGTTAAAAATAGCGGAATCATGAATCAATAATAAAGGAATTGTAAATAATTTGACATAATCAATATGACATGATGAATAAATGAAAAACTCACGCTATTAATAAACTGAGAATGAAACTGCATCCATAGATTTTGTCACAGTGAAAACCTTATGGATAGTAATAAATGATAATGAATAAAGAGAATTATTATCAATTGGATGTAATTTATTTGGAACATGATACCATAATACCATAAAAATGGTTTAGTTCTGTGGGTAGAAACCCGTCTGATTTTTGGAAACAAACTTGAAGGGTTTGTCATCAAATGATTTGTCTCATGAGACCTACCGATGCATCGAGGGACTATAGAGGCCCCCACCCACCACTGCATGTAAAAATCATTATTTATACATAGATTTAAAAAAAGATAAATATGAATTTACATTATCCGTATAGAATAGAGGATACTAATTCATCAATATTTCCACAGTCAAAACAACATTCAAAATAAATACTGTATGTAAAATGGTATATGGATTAGACAATAATCATATCAATGATATGAGAATATGTAAATTTAAATGGAATATAATTTCAATTTAAAAGTTATCTCAAATGGTCATTAGGTACACCACATAAGAAAGAGTAGGTGCATAATACTAAGCAAGTCACAATGAAGTGAAAATTGAGACAAAGATCGTTACCACGTTCTAATCAATTGAGTCATATGACCAAAAGTTAATAACCACCAAATTAATCATAGAATACCATGAATATAAAGATAATAATGATAATATATATCAAATGGGAATACAACTATACCACATATAATAAATAAGAGGTGAACAATGGAAATCCCACAGAATTGAAAGTCAGACAAGAAAACCCCTTACAAACATTTCGACATGGTAACGAGTGTTCTTGCAAGGTATTAATGAGCGGTAAAGGGGTATCCCATTATTTATATATCATAAGGGAAGTATGATTAAGTTGAGAAAACATACCCCATAATTAGGCATTAAAAATAAAAGAGCACAACATAGGATAGATTCTTGAACAAAAGTGAGAGAGAGGATCCCTTACTTTATGCTTGAAGGTGTTCTTGATTGTTCTTAACAACCTGAATAATCAAATTTATCTTCATTAATTAATAATTACAGAACCTAATAAACATATAATTGATATGTTATAACCTTATTAGTTTCATTAATGGCCTTTATGATGGGTTTAAGAGATTCAATATTATTGTTTTGGTAGCATTTTTATATTTGGTTTTCATGATCCGTTTACTTGTATTCATGAATGGATGTTTGTTTGAAATGTGGTTAAACATACAGAATTGTTAATATAAATTATTAGTGAAATTAAATATATATAAATTATCTGATAATGATTCTGGTTATATACCAAGAGAATGACTCATTCAATGAGTTAAAAATAAACGCTTTGATTTGGCTTGGCGGTTTTGTGCACAATGAACTTGTTTTGTATTATTATTCAATTTTATGAGTGTGTAAGGATTACATAACATTAAAAAAGATAAAATACATATATTATGATCTGGTTAAACCATTTAAAAGGTTTAATTACCAGTATTTAAGATATTAATGCAAATTGAAAACTCGTCTTCCTTGACTGTGATAAATTAACACATCTCAGACGGTGTTTGCATTTATTGTATAAAAGAAAGGGAGAAAGAGAGATTATGATGATATATTCCATTATCATAATGAAAATACAATACATTTATGGTACTGGAATTATCATGACATTTGTATGATGTTAGTTGAGAAGAGAGAAAAAAATAATGGAACTTGTAAAAGAAATTGAAAGAAAAAGGAAGAGAGGTTCACCTCTTGAGTACTCCTCATTGAGAAACTCCTTAAGGCCTTTGTTTTTGGAATTTTAATGAGACCAGTAGGTCTTGGATGTGGGGGAGGAGGTTATAGATATATTTGAGCACAATTTAGGAAAGGCTTAAAGCTTGAGTGGTGTGGGAGGAAGAGGGGGTGAGGGGTGGTTTATATAGTGGAGGGGAGGATAGTTTTCTTAATATTATAATCATTAATTTATTATTTCTTCTCAAGACAAGAAATAATGAGTATACCTTGACTAATAAGAGAATGTGAGTTAAATATTTGGGTGATTAAATCACTAATGATGCTAGGAATAGTTAATTTAATTTATAATGTATTTATATGGTAAATTAATGTATTTTACTATTCACAAAAAATTCAAGTATTTCAGAAAAATACCAAAAATTCAACGTAACCATTTTTCGACGTGTAGCATCCAAAAAATGAATTCCATTTTTTAAAAATAATTTTCTAAATATTATTAATTAAATATTTAATTAAAATCATTATTTAATCAAAAAATATAAACACTTAAAATATTCATCTTCATTTTTAAGGTGCCAAAATTTATTTATACATTCATGGGTATGGATACCATTCATAAAAGTAATATTACTATTTATAAGGGAAAGTTACTATTCATAAGGGTATGTTACTATTCATAAGTGTATGTTACTATTCATAAGGGTATGTTACTATTCATTAGGGTAGGTTACTATTCACCAAAAATTTAGTTAATTCTATCAGACTCTAAATATCATCCTGAACACAACCGTGTATGTCAGATTTTCAAAATTCAAATTGCAGAGCTGGAAAATTTAAGTTTAATGGATAGGTTATTAATATCTCGTATAATTTCCCAAGTTTTGTTCCATATAGGCTTAATGATTCATGAAATATAGGCTATAACTAGAATGTATTTAAGAGAAACATACCATCAAATGTTTGGGGTGTTACATTATTCCCTCCTTCGGAAATTTTTTCCTCGAAATTTTTCAATTATAAAGACCTTCAAAAAGATGTGGGTGGTTCTTCTTCATAACATCATGAGGTTCCCATGTTGCTTCCTTCATATCATGGTTTTTCCAAAGAACCTTTACTAGACAAGTCATCCGATTTCTCAATACCTGCTCCCTTGTGTTAAGGATCCTGACATGCTCTTCACAGTATGGAAAATCAGGTTCCAGTTCTATTTCTTCATAGGTGAGTACATGCATTGGGTCTAGCATGTATTTATTCAACAATGACACATGGAACACATCAAGAACTTTGTTGAGACTTGTAGGCATTTCTAAATGGTAAGCTATAGCTCAGATTATTTCCAGAATTTCAAATGGTCCGATGTACCGGGGGTTCAGTTTTCCTTTCTTACTGAACCTTAAGACACCCTTACATGGAGATACATTAAAAAATATATGATCTCCCACTTGGAATTCCAAATCCTTTCTCCGTTTGTCAGCATAACTCTTCAGCCTACTTTGGGATGCTTTAATATGGTCCTGGATTGTCTTCACCTTTACCGTGGTCTCTTAAATAAGTTCTGGGCCTATAAGTTTCCTCTCACCAACTTTATCCCAACAAGTTGGAGTTTGACATATCTTTCCATATAATGCTTCATATGGGGCCATTTGAATAATAGAATAGAAATTATTGTTGTAGGAAAATTCCACCAAAGGAAAGTATTGATCCCACATATCTTGAAAGTCAAGAGAGCATGATCTCAACATGTCTTCTAGAGTTTGAATAGTTCTTTCATACTATCCGTCAGTTTGGGGGTGATAAATAGTAATCATATGAAGCTCAGTATTCAAAGCCTTCTGGTGAATTTTCCAGAATTTTTATGTAAACCAGGGTTCTCAAACGAACACAATCGATAGAGGCACACCATGAAGTCTTACAACTTCATTAATATAAAGTCTTTCCATGCGCTTAAGTGGTAAATCCTCTCTTATAGGAAGGAAATGTGCTAATTTTGTGAGAAGATCAACAATTAACCATATTTCATCATTCCTTCTAGGTTTCCTCAATATTCCAGTGAAAAATTCCATCATAATGTTATCCCAATTCCACATAGGAATAGGTAGAGTTTGCATCACTCCTATAGGATGTTTTATTTCTGCATTCACTTGTTAACAAACTAGACACCTTGACACACAGTCAGTAATTTTCCGCTTCATATTATCCCACCAAAAATATTCCTTTATATCTCTATACATATTTGTGCTACTTGGGGCTGAGGATGCTTATTCTTTATTGTAATAGCATTGATTTCCCTATAATCAATACATAGCCTCATGGATCCATAATTCTTCTTTACAAAGAGGGAAGAGGATCCCCATGGAGAAAAAATAGGTCAAATAAATCATTTTTCACTCAATTCCTCTAGTTGTTTATTTTTCTCCATTAATTCCATAGTGGCCATTCTATAAAAAGATTTTGATATAGGTCTTGCCCTAGGAATTAAATCAATAGAGAACTCAACTTCCCTCTCTGAAGTATGTCCAGGTAAATCCTCTGGAAATAAATCAACATATTCTTTCACTATATACACATCTTCAATTTGAAGATTTCTTTCCTTGCCCATAGATATCGGTTTATCTTCCTCTCCATGTATTGCATTCAATAGAGCTACTGGGGGTGGGTCTAGATAATAATCAGATGGAAAGGTCTCTGCTCTAAAGATATGAGATTATACACCATTTTCAAAAATTGTAACTTCCTTTTTCATACAATAAATTTTCGCATCATAGTTTGACAGCCAATTCATGCCGAGATTTATATCAAAGTCAGTCATTGGTATGATGACAAGTTTAGCAACTAAACCTCATTTATGTGTCATGAGGGGGACTAGTTGACATGCATTTGTTACAATGATGCATCCCCTATGAGTTTTGACTGATAAATCATTTATTAAATCAAATTGGACATGTATAATTTTCTTGGAAAACTGGGAAGATATAAATGAATGCAATGATCCAGAATCAAATAAAGTGTTGGATATGTTTGAGGAAACAATTAAAGTACCTGTCACTATATCATTAGGAACTTTAACTTCCATGGTTGTAATCATATAAGATATCTATTTCTCTCTTAGACTTTTCTAAGGCATGTTTCCTTGGCTCTTAGGACACTCATTTGCATAGTGTCCCATCTCTCTACAATTGTAGCATTGAACATCATAAAATTGTTTCTTCCCCTTGCATTCATTAGATAGATGAACCTTTTCTCTACACTTATAGAAGTCTCCCATGCCTTTAAATTATTTCCTAAGATGATTCTTTCCACAGTTCTCACATAATAGGAATTTCTTTATTCCCTTGTTTTTCTTTGGCACTTCACCTTTTCCTTGGTTATTAGAGTACTGCTTTTTATCTTGGTTTCCCTTGAAAAAATTTAATCTAGAAAATTACTTCTATGTTTTTATGTCACTTAATACAATTTCCTCATATGATGAAAATGTTTGAGAAGCTAGTTCCCTTCAAAGACTTAGCTTAATAACTAAAAATAAATGATCAATCTTGTCTGCCGAGTCACATATATAATCTATGACATACCTAGATAGCCTTTTGAAGGTAGCCTCATACTCTACAACACTGTCTTCTTCCCTTTACTTTAAGCCAAGGAATTTCCTCTTCATTTTGGTTTGTTGCTCACGAGGGAAATATTTTTCGAAGAATATTTCCTTAAAAGTCCTCCATTCCATATCTTCTATTTGTTCTTCCTCTATGGTATTCTGAATCAAGGACTACCATTGATCAACGTCACCCTTGAGATAATATACTTCCAGTACTACCTTTTCATTTTCATTGAATCTTAATGCCAAGAATATCTTTTCAAGGGACTTGATCCTTTTCTCAGAAACCACTAGATTAGTAGTCCCACTGAAATATAGTGGCTTCTGCCACATGAAACGCTCCAATATAGGTGTGGAATGGTTATTCATCACAACCTGAGTAATTTGTCCCAATATGGCCATGATCTAATCTGCTCAAACATTTACTGTGTTGACTTGCTCAGTGGGTAGATCCCTACATTTCCCACGAGTATAGATTCCCCTTATTCCATTAAACGCCATTTCTAAATAATGGAACACACTAGATTAGGGTATGAATAATAATGTATAATCTTAACTTAACAAAATACTTAGCATAAATTGAGATCCTACGCATGGCTAATCCAATAATCAAAAAAATGATTTCTTTGAGGAATAATTTACATTTCAATCCTTCATAATGTCTTATAAAGAAAATATGAATTATCCTAAGAATATTCCCCAGGAGTGTCATAACCAAGAGTGCAACAAGGTCCATTGTCATGTACCAAGATACCTTGGGTCAAGCTCGAAACTCCTTGTCAGAGCTTTCACTCCTAGGTACATCTATTCCAGATCCACCTCTACCTGCTCGTATCTATAAAGGGATGTATTTCTTGAAATATTCACATAATATTTCCTTACCAAAATACAGGGACATTCTTGTATGTTTTTTCTCAAATAATAACTTAGGGCTATGTTCCCTAATCTACATTTTCTAATCTAGTTTCCAAGTTTGCTACTAAACTTCCTTTGATACCAACTATAACACCCCTAACCCTCTAGACCAGAGTCAGTGCATTACTTGTTATATTGGCATGGTTAGAAGGAATGAAAATCCCAAAGGTACGATTAGTTTAGTAGTATTGAAGAAACTAGATACATAAATGTAACTCAAATTACATTGGAAAAGGTTACAAAATAAAATACATAACAAAAACTAAAAACTACAACCACATGAACTCAATAAATGATCTTCTCTTCATCACCTGTTGAAGGTAAACAATGAAAGGGGTGAGATTAAACTCCCAATAAGGGTTAAAAATAGTGGAGGCATGAATCAATAATAACTGTATTGTAAACAATTTGACATAATCAATATGGCATGGTGAATAAATGAAAAACTCACGCCATTAATAAATTGAGAATAAAAGTACATCCATAGATTTTGTCACAATGAAAACCTAATGGATAGTAAAAACAAATAATGAATAAATAGAATGCTTATTAATTGGACGTCATGTATCTAGAACATGATACCATAATACCATAAAAATGGTTTAGTTCTATGGGTAGAAACCCATCTGATTTTTGGAAACAAACTCGAAGGGTTTGTCGCCAACTGATTTGTCTCAGGAGATCTACTGATGCATCAAGGGGATGTAGCAGGCCCCAAATTCCACTGTATGTCCAAATCATTATTTATACATAGATTAAAAATAAGATAAATGTCACGACCCGACCCAACGGGGCTCAAGTTGTGACTCCCCAAGCTCGCCTCCAATAGGCCAGGGGATGGCGACTAGCACCAAGTAGGCTATCACACACATGGGAGATATTAGCCTAAGGTACCTAGACACACACACACCCACATACACCTCCATGAAACAGTGCAGATATATATATATATATAAAAATTGAAAAGAAAATCTTGCATACATCTAACCCACTACCAGAGTGTAACATAAGTACAAAAGGGACAAACAGAGCCCACCAAAAGAAAACTAAAAAGGCGTCCAAATTGCTCAGAAGGAGGGAAAACATTTCCAAAAACACCTGCCGATAAGCTCCTTGGAACAGCTCTGTTAAACACCCGAGTCAGTCTCACTCTCTAAGCTCCGCCTACTCTAGGTCCTCCTGGAACTTCGTCGAAAGGCCTGTGGTTTTCACAAGACACGAACATGTGCAGACAAAGCCCGAGTAAGGGTGAGTATATAAAATACCCAGTAGGCACCCCATAAACCCCTAAATAAAAGGGAGCAACCGAAAGGAAATAATCAGCTCATCCCAGCCAGAGGGAACCCAAATGAGAGAAAACTCCATCTCGAGACCATCCTCGGCTAAACACGACTAGTCATCTCAGCTCAGGTGTATGCCCATACATACACCATGAACATCCACTCAGGTATATGCCTATACATACACCATGAGAAATCCAGATATACTCGAACACACACCAAGCCTCATAAGGTTCCAACCTCGTAACTTGTGACATGTATATAACTAGGAGAACACACTCCATAAAATATGTCATCCCAAATGACACTCGTCCGAGAGATATACGCTCATTGAATATCATCACTGAGAACCTCACACTCCAACAACGTAAAACACCAAACTCTTCAGATATGGGATCAGTCCTAGAGTCTTCTCGGGGATAAAAAAACCCACTCCGGTAACTTGTAGATCTCCCAGATAGGTTATCACTCCCAGGATCCACTGGGGGATACCAAAACCCGATCTGGTGCTCCACAGATCACGTCACTCAGATAGAGGATTATAGCCCGTGTAAAGGTGGTCACGACGATACCGGAACCCTATCTGGTATAACTCGTGATGTAGGGGATCGAAACGACGATGCACCAACCCTACTGAAACCGGAAGGGGATTGTATAACCAACGATGCCACAACCCTACTATAAACCACATGCTGAGTAGGGGATCATATAACCAACGATACCACAACCCTACTATGCATGACCCACAACGTAGGGGATCATCTTCCCGATGATGACTTAAACCCTACGGGGTTAACCGGCTAGATAGGAGATCACAACCCGTGGATAAGTGGTCACAATGATACCAAGAACCCAATCTAGGTAAGCGAAGATAGAGGATCCCGCTCCGAATCCACTGGAGGGATGCCATAACTCTAACAGAAAATCATCCTATCGAGGGAATCACAAACCTATACTGAGGTGGTAATGCCACACGAACCATCACAGGAACGAACTAAGGGAGTACACTTAACCACTACTGTTCCAAACATCTCTAAACCAAGCGACCAACATCATCGCCACATTGTGCACCTCCTGGGACTATACCGAGGCCACCATTGCGATCTACGTGAAAAAACATGCAAGGTAGGATATTCATTTGCCCCGAACAGACTTGCGAAGAATAAGTCATAAAAATACAGTATACGCCTGATAGACACCTCATGGGGCCCATGCCTCGACCCCAAATTAGGCGGGAAAATTTCACCGTTGCAATCCCCTCAGAAAAACATACAGAAATGAGTGTTCGAACACTCCAAACGGATGTGAGGTGAAAGAGAAACATTTCATCATAAAACGTGAAACCCGGGCCCTGCGGGGCCCGTACCTTGTCTTGAGCTCGAACAATCAAAGGATCATCTGAAAAAGTCTGCATGAGGACTAGGGTCATGATGCTACTGACGATTCGTCAAACGGATGTCTGGTTCACATGGTACGTCCGTTGCAAGCTTTAATAATAATTTATTATTATTAAATTAAAGCGTTTCAGGTCAACCGCCTTCAGGCACAAAACCCAAAAACCCAAAAACCCATTTCAAAAAGTCCATATCGAAGAGATTAACCCATAGATTCAGACAACACATCAAACAAATGCGCCATTTAGGAGTTGCGCCCCTTTGAATGCAAGGGCCCCAACCGGGCCGGTCCACCCCTGCCGGCCCGGTCCAGACCATCGGCCCGCGGTCCAGCCGCGGGTCCGGTCTAGTTCACCGCAGCCCTCTGGACACAGAAAATCCGAACACCATTCGACCCCTCAGTTTCGGTTCCTCCAAACAGACCAGCCTAGTGGCTCGTCTTTGTCCATGCGCCGCACCAGCAGGACCCTCCGAACGCGGGTCCTTGTCTGCGGCTCCCACCGAGGCGCTGACCTTGGGGTCTCCTCCTGACCGCAAAAGGTCAAGGGCGACACCCCCTCCACCGATGGCCGAGCGCATCAGCCGCCCGCACCGCGACCGCCTGGGCTCCCTGCTCCGCCGCCTGGACTCACCGCCAGCACCTGCCGTCGCTGCTTTCCGCCATCCCGCGCTACACTCTGCTTCACCGGACCCTGATCAACCGATGCTCAGAGACCGCGATCCCCCTCCAAATTCCGTAATCCACCTCCAAATGCCACACCCTGCTGGACCGTCCAGATTTTCCACCACCGGCCTCGACTAGACCAGCCACCTCCGCCGGGTCCCGAGCCTCTGCCGTGCTCCAAATCACAAACGCAGCGGTCCGCCGTGCCTTCCGCTCGACCTCCGGATGCCACCCCTTTCCACAGTCGGGCCTTTAGGCAGTCCCCAAAACCAGTCCAGTGGTTGGAAAAATGATTTGAAACTGGTTTCAGAATCCTCAGGGCTGGATCTTCACAGCACCGCCCCTCGCACGTCGTTCCGTCATGGTTTTGGCGCGTCTGAAATTTTGGATGAAGAACGCTCAAGAACTGGATTTAGAACAGGGCTTTGACGATGGATATATTTGTTTGGCCATCGTCATAATTCTATAATTATATAATTTAAATGGCGAATTTGTCAAAAACTCAAGAAATCGATGAAGGAGTGGAAAATCAATAGAAATCCTACCTCAATCCGGTCGTTCGTCATTGGCGGCACGCCCGCTGCGATCCCACTTCGATCCACAAGAGTTTGCTCTTCAATCCGGGGAAGAATGGCGAAGAATTCCGTAGAACATTCGAGAGAGAGAGAGAGAGAGAGGGAAGGGAAAAATGGGTTCTCCCCTTAATTCCAACACTTAAGTGGAATTTATGAACTCTCTGAAACTCTACTGATGAGTATGAATTCTGAAACCTCTGCGCTCACCTATTTTATATCATGCCTAGGAAAAACACCCTATTTTAAACTCAACAGAAGTCTCAGATTTTTATTTCGAGACTTCGATTGAAAGTTATTCGAAAAGAATGCCTGTGATAAAAAACGCTAAGTCATTATTTCAAAATGATGATTTTTCCCCTGGGTGACATCTCTCACAGTAGGCCCGTGCCCGCAACTTTTACACCCTGACTAAGGTAAACGACATGCTCTAGATGTAACCATGCCCTCATATTTCTGATCTGAGCTACCTTTTATGAGATAAATCATTCTCACCTTGCGCGTAGTATAAAAATACTTAATATTTTTATAAAATTAATCCCAGGCACACCGTGACTCGGAATCGCACACCTAGCTCTGGAATTATTCATAGGAATATTCCAAAGTCTAAAGGGGCCAAAACCCGAGTCGATAAATCCTCCCCACCTTTAAACTTTTTGTCCCCAAAAATCCATAAGCACAGGGAAAGCAACTGGAATCTCAACTAGGTCTCCCACGCCAGCGAGTTTTCCAACAAACACCCCTTTCCGAACACATATGTCAGTGGGAATCATCCACCACACCTCAACACTATCCTCTTTGGGCGGCATTGACTTGACCGCACGGTTTTGATGGCATCACAAAAACGTGTCTCAGTGGGGGAAAGACCCCTCTTCCTCATGCATTCGAAGCACGCCGAACAACACCCACACATGGTCTTACCAACGACCTGAAAAAAACTCAAGCAAGCAACGAAAATAGAAGAGTACTGCTAAATAGTGTCTATAAAAATTACTGTAGAAAGTAGAAAGGACACAAGGCGTACCTCTATCTGTCCACATAACCTCTGGGTCGACAGCCTCTAAGGCATGCAGCTGTCCTCGCCCTCTCCCTCCAGCTCCCTGAGCTCGGCATGGACCACCTGGTGGTGGTGGTGGTGGCATCTGATACCGCCTACCACCTCCCACTACTGCACCAGCTTCATTGCCATGTCTGCTGCCCTGCAGACCTCCAAACTCGAGATGTTGCCGCTGCCAAGGTGGCCTATTGACTGGCTCCCTCTCAGCACCATGACGGGTCAGAAAATCTCTAGCAAGATGTCCCCGACCGTCGCAAGCATTACACCGCCTCTCCTACGGCTGACCAAAACTGGCCTTCGAGCCCTGCGATCCTTGAGCCTCAGATCCTCCATCCTGGGGTCACCTCCTGAAATTTCGGCCATGTCCAGACCCTTGCACCTACAACCGACTACCAATTTTCGACGTCTCAACTGTCACGCTCCCAACACTGATGGGCTGAATCTGCTCAGCCAGAAATCTCTCCACCACTAAGGCATGCTCCAGCACTCCAGCATAGGTGGGAAGACGCAAGGAAACCACACCTAACCGAATGTCTCTGCATAGTCCCTACTCGAAGGTCTGATCCCTAAAGAATTGGTCTCGATCCATATCTAGGGAGTAGCGTGACAAGTCTGTAAACCTTGCTGTGTACCCCGACACAAGCATGACCTCCTACCGAAGCTGCAGAAGCTCCTGAATCTGCACTAACCTCAGCATCATCGGATAGAACTCTTCCCTGAAGAGCTGCTCAAATTTTGCCCACGTGAGCGTCTCCTCATCGTGGGACTGTGTCACAAAACTCCACCATCGCCCAGATGAACCATGAAGAATTCTCGCCGCTAGGACCACCATCTGATATGGGGGTGTACTCACCAGTTGGAAAACTCAGGTGACTGCTTCGAGCCAGTCATCAGTTGCCTGAGGGTCTGGATCACCCCGGAACCTCAGAGGTCGCTGCCTCTGGAACTTGTGCAGTGCAATCAGCCTGCACGCAACCTCATCCTACACTATCGGTACAACTGACTACTCGACAGGTGGTGGATCAACTGGTGGATCACCCGGAGGTGGAGCCTCAGAACCTGCACCCTGGTCTACAACCTCTACACGGGGCAGATCGTCACCACAATATTGCTGCGGAACCATCGCCGGCTATCGTTGTGGAGGCATCCTGAAATACAATCAAGATGCACCATAGTCAAAGAGTATATCTAGAGAGATGACTCAATAAGAACAAGGGAAACCCAAAAACCCAGTCCTATATGATGCATTTACCATTATTTCCCCGCGACTAGTGTACAAATGTACCGAGTCGAAAGGCAGGTTATCAGAGTCCTAGTGAATGGATACGTCGACCGCCACACTAACACTGGAGTCCCTGGCCTGAAAGCCTAACTCGAAACATCTTAACACTGCCGTGATAAAATCCAAAATAAACTCACAGCTAGAACACATACACTCAGAGATACCAAAAGGTGGAACCTCCTCTAATACCACTCTATCACGACCTGACCCAATGGGGCTCAAGTCGCGACTCCCCAAGCCCGCCTCGAATAGGCAAGGGGCTGGCGACTAACGCCCAGTAGGCTATCACACACATGGGAGGCATTAGCCTAAGGTACCTGTACACAGACACACCCACATACACCTCAATGAAACAGTGTAGAGATATATATATAAACTGAAAATAAAAGCGTGCATACATCTAACCCACAACAATAGTGTAATAGAAGTAAAAAAGGGAAAAACAGGGCCCACCAAAAGAAAACTAAAAAAGAGTCCAACCTGCTTAGAAGGAGGGAAAACACTGCCAAAAACACCCGTCGGTAAGCTCCTCGACACAGATTCGGTAAACACCCAGGTCAGTCTCGCTCTCTAAGCTTCGCCTGCTCTGGGTCCTCCTGGAACTCCGTCGAAAGGCCTGTGGTCTGCACAAGACACAAACATGTGTGAGAAAATCTTGTGCAATGGAGAGTATATAAAATACCCAGTAGGCACCCCAGAAACCCCAAAATAATAGGGAGCAATTGAAAGTCAAAAGTAAGCTCATCCAAGCCAGAGGGAACCCAAATGAGAGAAATATCCATCTCGAGACCATCCTGGGATAAACACGACTAGTCCGCTCAGCTCAGGTGTATGCCCATACATACACTATGAACATCCACTCAGGTATATTCCAATACATACACCATGATAAATCTAGATACAATCGAACACGCACCAAGCCTCATGAGGTTCCGACCTCATAACCTGCGACAGGTACATAACTAGGAGAACACACTACACAAGCTCTGTCATCCCAGATAACACTCGTTCGAGAGATATATGCTCATAAAATATCGTCACTGAGAACCTCACGCTGAAACAGTAGAAAACAACAAACTCCTTAGATAGGGGATCACTCCTAGGGTCCGCTAGGGGATAAAAAACCCACTCCGGTAACTCGTAGATCTCACAGATAGGGGATCACTCCCAGGATCCACTAGGGGATACCACAAACCGATCTGGTGCTCCACAGATCACGTCACTCAGATAGAGGATTGTCACCCGTGTAAAGGTGGTTATGAAGATACAATAACCCTATCTGGTATAACTTTCGATGTAGGGGATTGAACCAACGATGCACCAACCCTACCGAATCCTGTATGGGATTGTATAACCAATGATGCCACAACCCTACTATAAACCACATGCTGAGTAGGGGATCGTTTAACCAATGATGCCACAACCCTACTATGCATGACCCACAACATAGGGGATCATCTTTTCAATGATACCTCAAACCCTATGGGATTAACCTGCTAGATAGGGGATCACCACCCATGGATAAGTGGTCACAACGATACCAAGAACCTGATCTAGGGAAGCGTAGCTAGAGGATCCTGCTCTGAACCCACTGAAGGGATGCCACAACTCTGATATAAAATCATCCTATCGAGAGAATCACAAACCTATACTGAGGTGGTAATGCCACACAAACCCTCATAGGAACGAACCAAGGGAGTACACTCAACCACTACTGGTCCAAACTTCGCTAACCCAAGAAACCAGCATCATCGCCACATTTCACACCTCCTAGGCCTATACTAAGGCCACCATCGTGATCTACATGAAAAAACACGCAAGGTAGTCTATCCATTTTCCCCGAACAGACTTGCAAAGCATAAGTCGTAAAAACGCAGTATACGCCTGGTGGCCTCATGGGGCCCATGCCTCGACCCCAAATTAGGCGGTAGATTACACCGTTGCAATACCCTCTGAAAAACACACAGAAATGAGTGTTCGAACACTCCAAATGGATGTCGGTTGAAAGAACGACATTTCATCATAAAACATGCAAACTGGGCCCTATAGGGCCCACACCATGTCTTGATCTCGAACAATCAAAGGAGCATCTCAAAAATTTTGCATGAGGACTAGGTTCATGCTTCTGCTGATAGCGCATCAAATAGACATCCGGTTCATGAGGTACGTCCATTGAAAGCTTTAATAATAATTTATTATTATTAAATTAAAGCATTTCGGGTCGCCCCGCTTTCGGGTGCAAAACCCAAAAACCCCGAAATCCTTTTCAAAAAGTCCATCTCAAAGAGATGAACCCATATCCACATAGGGCGTGTCAAATAGACACGCCGTTTTGGAGTTTCACCCCTTTGAACACAAGGGCACGAACCGGGCCGGTCCACCCAGGTCGGCCCGGTCCAGACCGCCGGCCCGTGGTCCAGCCGCGGGTCCCGTCCAGCTTTCCGCGACCCACTGTCCATGGCCCATCCGAACACCACCGAACCCCTCAGGTCCGGTTCCTCCAAACAGACTGACCAAGTGGCCGGTCTTTGTCAGTGTGCCACACCAACAGGACCCGCCGAACGCGGGTCCTTGTCCGCGGCGCCCCCCTAGGCGCTAACCTCAGGGTCTCCTCCCGACCGCAATAGGCCGAGGTCAACACCCTCCCCGCCAGCCGAGCTCACCTCCGCGACACTAGCCGCCCGAGCCGCGGTCGCCTATGCTCCCCACTCCACCATCTGGACTCGCCGTCGGCGCCTGCTAGCACTGCTGTCCACCATCCCGCGCTACACCGCACTACACCGCACTCCACCGGACCATCCTGATCTACCGCCACTGGCCTCGACTAGACCAGCCTCTACCGTGCTCCAAATTGCAGCCTCCGCGCTCCGCCGCGCCTCCGGCTCGACCTCCGGCCGCTGCCCCTTGCCGGAGCCGGACCTTCAATCGGTCCCCACAACCACTCTGGTGATCAAAAAAAGGATTTGAAACTGGTTTCAGAATCCTCAGGGCCAGATCCTCACAGAGCCACCCCTTGCTCGTCGTTCCGTCACGGTTTTGGCGCGTCTGAAATTTTGGACGAAGAACGCTCAAGAACGGTATTTAGAACGGGGCTTGGAAGATGGCCGTGTTCATTTGGCCATCATCATAATTCTATAATTATAGAATTTAAACGATGAATTTGTCGAAAACTCAAGAAATTGACGAAGGAGTGGAAAATCAACAGAAATACTATGTCGATCTAGTCGTTCATCGTTGGAGACGCGCCCACTGCGATCCCACTTCAATCCACTAGATTTCACTCCTCAATCTGATGAATAACAGTGGAGAACCCCAAATAACATTCGAGAGAGAGAGAGAGAGAGAGGGAAGGGAAAAAATGGGTTCTCCCCTTAATTCCAACACTTAAGTGGAATTTATAAACTCTCTGAAACTCTACTGACGGGCGCAGATTTTGAAACCTCCACTCCCACCTATTTTATATCACGCCTAGGCAAAACACCCCATTTTGAACTCAATGGAAATCTCATATTTCAATTCCAAGACTTCGTTTGAAAGTTATTTGAAAAGAACGCCAGTGACAACAAATGGTAAGTCATTATTTCAAAATGAAAATTTTTCCCCTGGGTGACATGTAATGCCCCGACCCCAGTTTCCCAGAGTCAGTGCATTTTTACATAATATTGACATGATCACAAAAGATCAAGTCTCAAAAGACCAATTAGTTTAGTTGCCTTGGAATAACTAGATACATTCATAAAGTTTACATTACATCATAAAGTGAAAACTACTACAACAACATCTTGTCTTCATATCCCCTCATACTATCCCTGTAGGTCATTCATAAATTACTTCTTCACATCCTTGGAAAAATAAAACATTTAAAGGGGTGAGCTCAGATGCTCAGTAAGGATAACAATATAGCAGAAACTTTCATAAATAAGCATAAACATTTAAGACAATGTATAACTAAAACAAAAGCCTTTTAAAATTGAACTTCAGCATACTATGGAAAAGATAAAATGAAATAATTTCATTTAATTATTCACATGGATATTATACTAGTCGAATAATCACATGCAATATCAATAACCACTTTCATAATGATGGAATGCATAATGCCAGACTATCAATACCACATAGGCAAGGCCTCGTGCCAAGACTACAAATAAGATTTTTTCAAGGCCTTGTACCAAGACACTAGTTTTTCTCATGAGACCTACCGATGCATCGAGGATCTCTAGCGGGCTCCACCCATCACTTATTAAGTCCAATGCATTCCTCATATTAACAGGTTTAAACATAACATAAATATTCATATTAAAACTAGCATACGAAATGTCAATACTTTATCCATAGACCATGAATGGTATAAAAATAACACATCCACAGTCAAACATATCACAAAACCTTGAATACAATATGTAAGTTTTGTATCACAATAAATCAACTTCAAATAAGCTTAAAATCCATCAAAGGATGTTGACATAGATTAAATCAAAACTATTTGATAGAAATATCTCTTTTATTTGAAATCATTTAAAAGTCACATAATTATAAAATAAAATATTTAATTTGAAAATTTTCTTATAATCTTGTAAGGGAAGCTTTGACGATTTTATAACAGCGGAAAATAGCCGCACCCACTGTATAAGTTAAAAAAGACATTCTTACCTTAATTCTGTCGAAAAGGTTAAAATGGACCTTGTTTGGAAAACGACAGAAAGATTCCTTTATAAACTTCTTATAAAAAGTAAACAAGGGTATAAATTACTTTATCACATAGTCTTTAAAATATTAATAAGGATTTTAAATACATTTTTAAGAAACATGGATGTGGATGATAAAGAGGTCCCAGTAGATAATTACGTATAAACAACCTCGGATAATGAAGAGATTGTGTAATAAAACCTTACCTTGTACTTTTCCTTAGTTGGTGGTATGTTAACCTCCTGTATAATAGTTAATTTTTTATATTAAATTATAAAATAACCATATACATAATTATGATATCATATATGATCTTCTAATAATTCTTTGTTAATAATATTTTAGTATTATCGTTGTTTCGGGTGTTAACTTACTCCTTTTCTTTTATATGTTTTGTTACATAAGTCATGTTTGTTATGGATAGGTTGTATATTATTCATATCCAGAATTATATAAAGTTCTTAAACATTACTTTTAATTATAAAATGATAATTAGTATTGAATGGATACGATGGGGAATGAATCTCATCGTGTTCATGGAAACGGTAGTCCGTACGTACGCATGAGCGATAATATCATTCTTTTGATATTAAAATAATATATAATTGGATGGTATATCATATATACAGAATAATTATCATGTTATATTTATTACTTACATGAATTAAACATCATTATTATACCCATCCAAATAATAATATATTGAATAACAATTACACCACGATGTGGAGACGGTAAGCCATACGTACGCACGTATGATGACATGTCATTCAAAGGATGGATAGAATACTGAATATGGTTGTACCATATTTATAATAACATCATAGTATATAGAAGATACTGGAGTTATTATTTTATAATGTAAATAACAAATAAAGAATAAGTTGAAGAAGAAAGGAACTTGAAAGAGGGTGGTGAAAACATTACCTCTTCTTCGGGTTCTTCCTTTTGATTTGATCAAAAGGGCTCCTTAAGTTGGATTTATAACTAAATTAAGGCCTCTAGGATTAAGGGAGGATATTTTAGAGGGTATTTGGGTAGAGTTTGGACGTTCCCAAAGGCTTTGAAGGTGTGAAATTGAGAGAAGGGGGAGTGCCCTTTTATAAGAGGGGTGAGGGGCACCTTTGGAAAAGCTAGAAATATTATTTTATAATAAATTTATATTCGGTGTATAATGTCTCCAAAGTGGATTATTTAGAGGTTAAGGTGGGGATAGGTCTAAACCCACTCAACCAATAGGTTTTAGATAGGTTTGTGTCACTTTATTAACCTTATCTTTTAGTTTTAACTCTTAGTTAATTAGTTTGACACTTACCATGTATCTTTGTATTTTTATATTATATAGTCAATAAAATTACTATAAACTTCCAAGAGACCCCCAAGTGGTCCATTAATGATACATATATCATTATTTAAGTCTCTTGTCCTAAAATTAGATTTTTAGGAATAGAATATAAATTAATAATATAATATTTGTTTTAAAAACTCTTTTATGTCAATTTTGACACTATTGGGTATTTTGTTTTTGATAATTTCATAACAGAATTATTACTTCAAAACAAATTTATATAATAATTAAAAATATGTCATATTAACTTATAAAATTAGTGGAATTCATAAAAAGTCTCAAATTACATTTATTTTGATATTTATAATATCAATTATTTTAATATTTCATTAATTAGGTAATTACTTCATCACCATTGTGTCATCAATAAATTAAATTATTTAGTGTATAAAAATTATAAATAAAATACCATTATGTAGGAAAACTTTTTATATTTCTAATTAATATTTATAATCGAATTTATCTTATGTATAAACCCATATTAAAAATGTTTTAGTTATTAAAATTTTATTTTAACTCTTTTAACTCTTCTTTGAATTAAATAATAATAAATGTCCTAATCTAATCCAAGTGGACCTAAATGATAATATTTTATTACTAAGGTTATTTTTGGTCGAGATAAACTTGTCCAATATAATTAGGACATGTGTTAGGGTAATATTAATACCATTTTTACCCTTAATTACCCTATTTACTTTTAACCGTGATAAATAAAAGTAAAAATTTACTATTCACAAAAAATTATTTTTATCTTATTGAACCAAATTTTACTCCTTGATATTAACCATGTCGCTCATATTTTTGAAATTCCTCTCATAGAAGTGGTAAAATTAAGTTTTATGTGAATTTCCAAATTCTCTTAGGAGGTGGGTAAAAGACGGTGAAAAGTTCCATAAATTTTTTATATGTCTAAAATTATTTTAAACTAACTAAAATGAATTAAATTGAACTTATATAGGTATTATGTATCTATTTTGACCTTAATTAAATTTAAATAAAATAAATAATTGTTTAAATAAAAATTCGGTTTTAAACTATAACTCAGTGTTTTTTCACTATTCATAAAAAATTGAATGTTTTCAGAAAAATACCAAAAATTCACCCAAAGATAATTTAGATGTTTAGAATCCAAAAATGAAGTCCATTTTGAAAGATAAAATTTATAAAAGTTCAAAAAGTGGGTATTACTATTCATAACGTCTAGTTTGATTGGTTGTGGTGTGTGTTAGAACTTGAAGTTGCGTACAACACACGCTACTGTATTATTCAAAGAGAAGCGTACAGTGGAAGCTTGGGGTGTTACATTCTCCCCTGCTTCAAATAATTTCGTCCTCAAAATTTCTAGAATACTACTGCATGAAAAGACTCGGGTGGTTCTTCATCATATGTTCCTCGGGTTCCCACGTTACTTCTTCCATCTTATGGTTTCTCCACAAAACTTTTACCAGACGAGTCCTCTGGTTTCTCAGTACTTGTTCTCTCGTATCAAGAATCCTAATGGGCTCTTCGAAATAAGACAGATCAGGTTCCAGTTCTAATTCCTCATAGGTGAGTACATGCGTTGGGTCAGGCATGTATTTCCTTAATAGTGATACGTGGAACACATCGTGAACTTTAGAGAGACTTGGCGGCATTGCCAAATGGTAAGCTACAGCCCCAATTCGTTCTAGAATTTAGAAAGGTTCGATGTACCTGGGACTCAATTTACCCTTCTTACCGAAACATATAACTGCCTTCCATGGAGATACCTTTAAGAAAACATGATCTCCTACCTGAAATTCCAAATCCTTCCTTCGATTATCAGCATAGATCTTCTGCCTACTTTGAGCTGCTTTGATGTGGTTTTGGATTACCTTTACCTTTTCCATTATTTCCTCCACCAGTTCTGGGCCTACAAGTTTTATTTTACCAACGTCATCCCAACAGGTTGGTGTGCGACATCTCTTTCCGTATAATGCTCCATATGGTGCCATCTGAATACTCGAATTGAAGCTATTGTTATAGGAAAATTATACCAGAGGTAAATATTGATCCAAAATACCCTGAAAGTCAAGTGAGAAAAATATCAACATGTATTCTAAAGTTTGAATAGTCTGTTCTGATTATCCATCTGTTTGAGGGTGGTAGGCAGTGCTCAAACGAAGTTCAGTATCCAAGGCCTTATGAAGACTCTTCCAAAATCTTGAAGTAAAACAGGTATCACGATCAGAAACAATCGATAGGGGTGCTCCATGAAGTCTCACAAATTCATTAATATATAGTCTTGCTAGACGTTCCAGTGGCAGATCTTCTCTTATAGAAAGAAAATGTGCTGAATTGGTAAGACAATCAACAATAACCCGTATTGCATCGTTCCTTCTAGGAGTCTTTGGTAGCCCCATGACAAAGTCCATCGTAATATTGTCCCATTTCCACTCCGGTATGGGAAGAGGTTAAATGACTCCTCCAAGCTGTTGCCTTCCAGCTTTCACTTATTGAAAAACCATACATCTTGACACAAAATCAGTAATATCCCTCTTCATGTTGTCCCACCAAAAGTGTTCCTTCAAATCTCTATAAATTTTTGTGCTCCCAGGGTGTATAGAGAAATTGGATCTATGAGCATCATCGAGCAATTCCCTTTTTAGATTAGGTATATCGAGAACACAAAGTCTCTTCCCAAATTTTAAAATTCCTTCTTCATACACAAAGTATCTCAATCTCCCATCATTCACAGCTTTAATCTTCTTTTGAAAGTCTTCATCATAGGTATGAGAACTCTTAATCCTTTCTAGTAATGATGGTTTGGCAGCCATTTGAAAAAGCATTGATGTTTCACCTTCCATGGTTATTACCATGTCCATCTTCACTAGATACATGAAAATTGGGTCCCTTTCAATTCTCATATTGTTCAAAACTCCATGATCTTTTCTGCTCAAAGAATCTGCCACCTTATTTTCCTTCCCCGGGTGGTAGTGTATCGTGCAATCATAATCCTTGAGTAATTAAAGCCATCTCCTTTGCCTCATGTTGAGTTCTTTTTGTGAGAAAATATACTTCAAACTCTTGTCATCATTATAAATCTCACATTTTTCACCATAGAGGTAGTCTCTCCATATATTCAAAGCAAAGATCACAACTGCTAACTCGAGATCATGATTAGTATATTTTTTCTCATGAATTTTCAACTATCATGATGCATAGGCAATAACCCTATCATTCTGCATAAGGACACAACCAAGTCCTTTCTTCGATGCATCAATATAAATAATGAACCCATAATTCCCTGATGGTAGATTCAATATAGAATCATTGACTAATCTTCTCTTCAGTTCTTCGAAACATTCTTCACACTCTTTTGTCCAAAAAAATTTAACCTCTTTACATGTGAGCTTTGTTAATGGGTTAGCCAACCAGGAAAAATTCTTGACAAAACATCGATAATAACCTACTAAACCAATAAAACTACGTACCTCAGTTATACTTGTCGGTGCAGTCCATTTTTGGATTGCCTTGGTCTTAGAAGGATCAAAAGAGATTCCATCTTTAGAGACAATATGGCCAAGAAAAGAAATCTCCTGAAGCCAGAATTCACACTTGCTAAACTTCCCATATAATTCATGTCTTATCAGAGTCTTCAGGATAATGCATAATTGATTTTCATGATCTTCATAGCTTTCTAAGTATACCAAGGTATCATCAATAAATACCACCACAAATTCATCGAGATATGCCTTGAAAACTCTATTCATTAGATCCATGAATATAGAGGGTGCATTAGTCAATCCAAAAGGCATTACTGTAAACTCGTAATGCCCGTACCTGTTTCGAAATGCTATCTTCGGAATGTCTTCCTTCTTCACACACAACTGATGATATCCAGATCAAAGTTCAATCTTTTAAAAGTATTGAGCTTCATGCAGTTGGTCAAAAAAATCATCAATGAGAGGTAGGGGATACTTGTTCTTTATTGTTATAGCATTGATCTCCCTATAGTTGATACATAAACTCATATATCCATATTTCTTTTTAACAAAAAGAATAGGGGCTCCCCATGGAGAAACACTAGGGAGAATAAATCCATTATTAATCAATTATTCTAGTTGTTTATTTAGTTCAACTAATTCCACAGTGTCCATTCTATAAGGGGTCTTCGATATAGGCCTTGATCCATGAATTAAATCAATGGAAAACTTAACTTCTCGTTCTGGAGGATGTCCAGGTAAATCATCTAGAAACACATCTACATATTCTTTCACAATAGGTACATACTCTATTTGAACATTACTTTCCTCACCCACATCCATTTCATTCTCTTCCTCCCCAATAATTGAATTTAGTTGAGCTACTGGGAGAGGATCTAGGTAAGAATTAGGTGGTGATGATTCTGCTCTAAAGATAAGGTGTTACTTATCATCATCATCAAAAAATAGTAACCTCCTTCTTCTTACAATAAATTTTTGCATCATGGTCCGAAATCCAATCCATACCGAGGATTATATCAAATTCAATCATAGGTATGATGATGATATCAGAGGATAAAGAACATTTATGTGCTCTAATGGGGACTGATTCACAAAACTTTGTTGTAATGATACTTCCCTTAGGAGTTTTAGCTGGAAACTCCCTTATTAAATCAAATTGGAAATATCTAATTTTCTTAGCAAACTGGGAAGATATGAAATAGTGCGATGATCCAGAATCAAATAATGCATTTTCTAAACTTGAGGAAACCATTAAATTACCTGCCACCACATCTTTCGGAGCTTCTACCTCAGCAATAGTGATAACATAAGCTTGGCCTTGATACCTTGGCCTTTTCTGAGGTAAGTTCCCCTGACGCTTAGGAAATTCATTTGAATAATGTCCCATATCCCTGCAATTGTAGCATTGGAAATCAGTAGCTTCCTTCTTCCCCTTGCAATCACGAGCTTGGTGGCCTTTTTTACCACACTTGTAATAGACTCCCATTCCTTTTAAGAAAGTACCAGGGTGTTTCTTCCCACATTTACTACAGGATGGATATTCAACTTTTCCTTTCTTCCCCTTATTTCCATTCCCAGAGTGATCAGCAGATCTCTTCTTCTCCTGCTTTGATTTAAAGTCATAAGACATAGAGAATTACTTTTCTGTCTTGATAACACATGAGAAAATATCTTCGTACAATGAGAAGGATTGTGAGACTAATGCTTGACAGAGAAACGTTTTTAACCCATCAAATAAATGATAAATCTTACTTCTTGGTTTACGTATATAATCTCCAGCATACCTTGATAACCTTGTAAAGTTAGCCTCATACTTTGTGACATTCTCATCCTCCTTTTGTCTCAGACTCAGAAATTGCCTTTCCATATCTTCTCGATGGTCACGTGGAAAGTATTTTTCTAAGAAAAGTTATTTGAACTCCCCCATTCCATATTTTATACTTTCTCGTCATCCTTTTTGTTTTAATCAAGGACCACCATTGATCAACATCTCCAGTGAGGCGATAAACTTCCATGATAAATTTTTCCCTTTCACTACTCCCAAAAGCCTGAAATATTTTCTCTAGGGAATTTATCCATTTATCAGCTAATAATGGATTTGTACTCCCATTGAACGTTGGTGGTTGTTTCCTCATGAAGTGATCTAACATTGATCCCCCATGCTGCGGATCAGGGTGCTTTATACGGTTAAGGTTATTATTCATAACCTGAGTGAGTTGTCCCAGTATGGTGATTAACTGATCACCACCAGTTGCATCACCAGCTCCACTATAATTATCTTGAGTAGGAGGGCAATCCCTACATGGAGTGCGTGCATTGATACAGTTTCCATTTCTTCCTCTAGGATCCATTTTTAAACCATGGCATAAACTAGATCATTTTATGAATAAAAATACATAATTCCATACTTGTAAAACACTTAACATAAATTGAACTATTTATGGATATAATACATAATCATAAAAAAAAATTCTTTGAAGAAGTATATACTCATAAACCCTTCATAATGGTTTGTAAATAAAATGAGAATTATCCTAAGCATATTCCCTGGGAGTGTCATAACCAAGAGTGCAGCAAGGCCCATTGTCGTGCACCCGTTCCCGTTCGAGTCTAGCTCAAAGTGGTGTTTTCAGGTTTTACCCCAAGGTACATCTGTTCCAGAGCCGCCTATACCTGCTCATATCTAGACAGGGATGTATTTCTTGAAAAACTCACAAAATATCTACAATACCAAAATTCTAGGAAGTTATTCTATACTAATCCTCAAAGTCTATCTTAGGGCTATGTGCTCTAATCAGAGTTTATCTAAATATAGCTTCCAAGGTTTGTACTAAACTTACTCTGATAACAACTGTAATGCCCCGACCCCAGTTACCCAGTGTCGGTGCATTATTACATAATATTGGCATGATCACAAAAGATGAAGTCTTGAAAGACCGATTAGTTTAGTAGACGTGGAATAACTAGATACATTCATAAAGTTTACATTACATCATAAAGTGAAAACTACTACAACAACATCTTGTCTTCATAACCCCTCATACTATCCCTGCAGGTCATTCAAAAATAACTTCTTCACATCCTGGAAAAAATAAAACATTGAAAGGGGTGAGCTCAGATGCTCAGTAAGGATAACAATATAGAGGAAACTTTCATAAATAAGCATAAACATTTATGACAATGTATAACTAAAACTAAAGCCTTTAAACTTTAACTTTAGCATAATATGTAAAAGATAAAATGAAATAATTCCATTTAATTGTTCACACGGATATTATACTATTCGAATAATCACATGCAATATCAATAACCACTTTCATAATGATGGAATGCATAATGTCAGACTATCATAACCACATAGCCAAGGCCTCGTGCTAAGACTACAAATAAGATTTTGTCAAGGCCTTGTTCCAAGACACTAGTTTGTATCATGAGACCTACCGATGCATATAGGAGCTATAGAGGGCTCCACCCGTCACTTATTAAGTCCAATGCATTCCTCATATGAACATGTTTAAACATAACATAAATATTCGTATTAAAACCAGCATATGAAATGTCAATAATTTCTCCATAGACCATGAATAGTATAAAAATAACAAATCCATAGTCAAACATATCAAAAAACCTTAAATACAATATGGAAGTTTTGTATCACAAAAAATCAACTTCAAATAAGCTTAAAATCCATCAAAGGATGTTGACATAGATGAAATCAAAACTATTTGAGAGAAATATCACTTTTTTTTGAAATCATTTAGAAGTCACATAATTATAAAATAAAAAATTTAATTTGAAAATTTTATTATAAGATTTTAAGGGAATATTTGACGATTTTATAATGGTATAAAATAGTCTCACCCGCCGTATAAGTTAAAAAAGACATTCTTACCTTAATTGTGTCGAAAAGGTTAAAAAGGACCTTGTTTGGAAAACGACAGAAAGATTCCTTTATAAACATCTTATAAAAAGTAAAAAAGGGTATAAATGAATTTATCCCATAGTCTTTAAAATATTAAGAATGATTTGAAATACATTTTTAAGAAACGTGGATGTGGATGATAAAGAGGTCCCTGTAGATAATTATGTATAAACAACCTCAGATAATGAAGCGATTGTGAAATAAACCCTTACATTGTAACTTTCCTTAGTCGATGGTATGTTAACCTCCTATATAATAGTTAAAACATTGTTATTAAATTATAAAATAACCATATACATAATTATGATATCATATATGATCTTTTAATAATGCTTTGTTAATAATATTTTAGTATTATCGTCGTTTCGAGTGTTAACTTACTCATTTTCTTTTATATGTTTTGTTACATAAGTCATGTTTGTTATGGATAGGTTGTATCTTATTCAGATCCATAATGATATAAAGTTATTAAACATTACTTTTAATCATCAAATGAGAATTAGTCTTGAATGGATACGATGGGGAATGAATCTCATCGCGTTCGTGGAGACGGTAGTCCGTACATACACACGAACGACAATATCATTCTTTTGATATTAAAATAATATATAATTGGATGGTATATCATATATACAGAATCATTATCATGTTATATTTATTATTTACATGAATTACACATAATTATTATACCCATCTAAATAATAATATATTGAATGACAATTACACCATGACGTGGAGACGGTAAGCCGTACGTACGCACGTATGGTGACATGTCATTCAAAGGATGGATATAATACTGAATATGGTTGTACCATATTTATAATAACATCACAATATATAGAATATACTGGAGTTATTATTTTAGAATGGAAATAACAAAGAAAGAAGAAGTTTTAGAAGAAAGGAACTTGAAAGAGGGTGGTGAAAACATTACCTCTTCTTCGGGTTCTTCCTTTTGATTTGATCAAAAGGGCTCTTTAGGTTGGATTTTTGACTAAAGGAAGACCTATAAGATGAAGGTAGGATATTTAATAGGGTATTTTTTCAGAGTTTGGATGAGCCCAAAGGCTTTTAAGGTGTGAAATTGAGAGACGGGGGAGTGCCCTTTTATAAGAGGGGTGAGGGTCACCTTTAGAAAAACTATAAATATTATTTTATAATAAATTCATATTCGGTTTATAATGGCTCCAAAGTGGTTTATTTAAAGTTTAAGATGGAGTTAGGTATAAAAAAACTAAACCAATAGGTTTTAGACAGGTTTGGGTCACTTTATTTACCTTATCTGTTAGTTTTAATTCTTAGTTAATTAGTTTGACACTTACCACGTCTCTTTGTATTTTTATATTATATAGTCAGTAAACTTACTATAAACTTCCAAGAGACCCCCAAGTGGTCCATTAATGATACACCTATAATTATTTATGTCTCTTGTACAAACCTTATATTTTTACCAATAGAATATAAATTAATAATATAATATTTGTTTTAAAAACTCTTTTATGTCCATTTTGACACTATTGAGTATTTTGTTTTTGATAATTTCATAATAGCATTATTACTTCGAAAAAAATTTATATAATCAGTACTAATATATCATATTAACCTATAAAATTAGTTTAATTCATAAAAAGTCTCAAATTATATTTACTTTGATATTTATAATATCAATTATTTTAATATTTCATTAATTATGTAATTACTGCATCACCATTGTGTCATAAATAAATTAAATTATTTAGTGTATAAAAATTATAAATAAAATACCATTATTTAGGAAATCGTTTTATATTTCTAAGGATTATTTATAATTTAATTTATCTTATGTATAACCTTATATTAAATTTTTTTTAGTTATTAAACTTTGATTTTAACTCTTTTAACTCTTCTTTGAATTAAATAATAATAAATGTCCTAATCTAATCCAAGTGGACCTAAATGATAATATTTTATTCCTAAGGTTGTTTTTGGTTGATATTCACTTGTAAAATATAATTAGGACATGTGTTAGGGTAATATTAATATCATTTTTACCCTTAATTACCCTATTTACTTTTAACTGTGGTAAATAAAAGTAAAAAGTTACTATTCACCAAAAATTATTTTTATCTTATTGAACCAAATTTTGCCCCTTGATATTAACCATGTCTCTCGAATTTTTGAAATTCCACTCACAAAAGCGGTAAAATTAATTTTTATGTGAATTTCCAAATTCTCCTAGGAGGTGGGTAAAAGACGGTGAAAAGTTCCATAAAATTTTTATATATCTAAAATTATTCTAAACTAACACCAATGAATTACATTGAAATTATATAGGTATTATGTATCTATTTTTAACTTAATTAAATTTAAATAAAATAAATAATTATTTAAATAAAAATTCGGTTTTAAACTATAACTCAGTGTTTTTTCACTATTCATCAAAAATTGAATGTTTTCAGAAAAATACCAAAAATTCACCCCAAGCTAATTTTGATATTCCGAATACAAAAATGAAGTCCATTTTGAAAGATAAAATTTATAAATTTCAAAAAGTGGGTATTACTATTCATAACGGCTAGTTTGATTGGTTGTGGTGTGTGTTAGAACTCGAAGTTGCGTACAACACACGCTACTGTATTATTCAAAGAGAAGCATACAGTGAAAGCTTGGGGTGTCACATGACATCTCTCACAGCAGGCCCATGCCCTCAACTTGTACACCCAACCTTAGGTAAACGGAACACTCCAGACGCAACCGTGCCATCATATTTCCAATCTGAGCTACCATTTAAGAGATAACTCGCTCTCGCCTCGTGCATAGTATAAAAATACTTAATATTTTTATAAAATTAATTCCGGGCACACCGGGCCTCAGAATCGCACGCCGTCTTTGCGCCTAGATCTGTAATTATTAATAAGAATATTTCAAAGTATTACAGGGCCAAAAAACAAGTTTCTACAATAAATATTCCTTTATATTATCTGTATAGAATAGATGATACAGATTCATCAATATTTACACAGTCAAAACAACATTCAAAATAAATACCATATGTAAAATTCTATACGGATTAGACAATAATCATATCCATGATATGAGAATATGGAAATTTAAATGGAATATAATTTAAATTGAAAATTTATCTCAAATGGTTATTAGGTACACCACATAAGAAATTGTAGGTGCACAATACTAAGAAAGTGAAAATGAAGTGAAAATTGAGACAAAGCTTGTTACCACGTTCTAATCAATTGAGTCCTATGAGAAAAAGTTAATAACCACCAAATTAATCACATAATACCATGAATATAAAGAAAATAATGATAATATATATCAAATGGTAGTACACCTATAACAAATATAAGAAATAAGAGGTGAATAATGGAAATCACACAGAATTGAAAGTGAGATGAGAAAACCCCTTAAAAACATTTTGGCATGGTAATGAGTGTTCTTGCGAGGGATTAATGAGATGTAATGGGGTATAACATTATTTATAAATCATAATGTTAGTATGGGGAAGGTGATAAAACATACCCCATCATTAGGTATTACAAATAAAAGAGCACAACACAGGAGAGATTCTTGAACAAAAGTGAGAGAGAGGATGCCTTACCTTATGCTTGAAGGTGTTCTTGATTGTTCTTAACGACCTGAATAATAAAATTTAGATTTATTAATTAATAATTAAAGAACCTCATAAAAATGTATTTGATATGTTATAACCTTATTAGGTTCATTAATGGCCTTTTTGATGGGTTTAAGAGATTCAATTTTATTGTTTTGGTAGCATTTTCATCTTTGGTTTTCATGACCCGTTTACTCTTATTCATGAATGGATGTTTGTTTGAAATGTGGTTAAAAATACATAATTTTTAATATAAATTATTATTAAAATTAAAGAGATATAAATTATCTTATAATGATTCTGGTTATATACTATGAGGATGACTCATTCGATGAGTTAAAAATAAACGCTTAAATTTGGCTTGGCGGTTTTGTGGACAATGAACTTGTTTTGTATTATTATTCCATTTTATGAGTGTGTAAGGATTACAAAACATTAAAAAAGATAAAATACATATATTATGATCTGGTTCAACCATTTTAAAGGTTTCATGACTAGTATTGAAGATATTAATGAAAATTGAAAAGGTGTCTTCCTTGTGTGTGACAAATTAACACATCTCAAACGGTGTTTGCATTTATTGTATAAAAGGAAGGGAAAAAGAGAGACTATGATGAAATATTCCATTAGAATAATGAAAATACAGTACATTTATGGTACTGGAATTATCATGGCATTTGGATGAGGTTATGTGAGAAGAGAGAACAAAATAATGGAACTTGTAAAAGAAATTGAAAGAAAAAGGAAGAGAGGTTCACCTCTTGAGTACTTCTCTTTGAGAAACTCCTTAAGGCCTTTGTTTTTGGCATTTTGATGAGACCAGAATGTCTTGGACGTAGGAAAGGAGGTTAGGGAGCTATTTGAGTAGAATTTAGGCAAGTCTTGAAGCTTGATTTGTGTGGGAGGAAGAGGGGGTGAGGGGTGGTTTATGTAGTGGTGGAGAGTAGAGTTTTCTTAATATTATAATCATTAATTTATTATTTCTTCTCAAGACAAGAAGAAAAGAGTATTCCTTGACTTAGAATAGTAATAAGAGAATGTGAGTCTGATATTTGGGTGCTTACATCACTCATGATTCTAGTAATAGTTAATTTAATTTATAATGTATTTATACGGTAAATTAATGTATTTTACTATTCACCAAAATTCAAATATTTCAGAAAAATACCAAAAATTCACCAAAACCATTTTTTGATGCGTAGAATCCAAAATTGAAGTCCATTTTTTAAAAATAATTTTCTAAATATGATTAATTAAATATTTAATTAAATTCATTATTTAATAGAAACATATAAATACTTAAAATATTCATCTTCATTTTTAAGGTGCCTAAATTTATTTATACATTCATGGGTATGGATACCATTCATAAAAGTAATTACTATTCATAACGGTAAGTTACTATTCATAAGGCTATGTTACTATTCGTAAGGGTAGGTTACTATTCACCAAAAATTAAGTTAATTTTATCAGACTCTAAATATCATCTTGAACACAACTGTGTTTGTCAGATTTTCAAAATTCAAATCACAAAGTTGAAAAATTTAAGTTTAATGTCTAGGTTATGACTAACTCCTATAATTTCACAAGTTTTGTTTTCATATAGGATCAGTGATTCATGAAATATAGGCTATAACTAGAATTTATTTAAGATAAACATACCATAAAATGTGTGGGGTGTTACAAATAGCCAATGAATACCAATAATAGGGAAGAACATAATAATATGAGGAAGCATATTGTGATATTTAAAATTAAATATATAGAAATGAGAAGTTTTACTTAAGAAGTGTGAATATGGTGAATTTTTGTTGTAAGTTTATATATATATGAACAAAATATGATCATTGAAAATATAGTTATTTCAAATATGGTAATTACAAATATGGTTATTGGATATGTAGGTGTTAAATAGGTATACTTATTATATGTATGATCATTAACATATTTAAATATTTTTTTTTAAAAAAATAATTTAAAATAAAAATAATATTTAATTAAACTTATTTATTATATGAATAATTTTTTTTAAAATATGTTATTATTAAATAATGACATGATAGAAATCAAAGAAATATCTTAATATCAAAAAATTGAAAAATTGAAAATATTTTGATATGAATATTTTTTATTTAATGATTTTTTATTGTGAAATTGGATTATGAACATAAAATGTTTAAAATGATTCATTTTTCAATAATTGTAGTTTTTTCATTAAATATAGTATTTTAAATTAAAAAGATAACTTTATAAATTATAGAATTTTATTTTTATTCTTATATGATACATGGTGGTATCTAGATTTCCTATTCTAGACATATCCATGAACTTGAAATCAATTTAACCCATTTTTCCTATTGATGAAGCCATTTCCATTCCATGTGAGGTTATATAAAAAATTAATTCTATATCCATCTTCAATACATGAGTCAAATCCTTAAAAAAATACTTCTCCCTATGAATATCATGTGTCTTAATCCCATTTAATGTGATTTGAAATGAATATAAGATCCATTATTTTTGTCCCATTAGAATTTATTAATATGCCTTCATAAAATTTTCATTCTTGATGATCTTTTTTATCAAGATTCATTCCCCACAACACATGAAGTAAATTTCAAATTTAGAAAGAGATAGTCCAAGCATAATGATCTATATCTATATTAATTCCTAAGAGGTATGTTTTTTCTATCATGCAATCATTCCAATTCCTGTAGGGTTTTCCACACCATTACCACTACATGGAAAACCTTACCCAATCGACAAATCATAACCTTAAACTATGTGCATTAAATTTTGAGATGGTTCTTAATTAACCTTGGGATATTAGAGAACATTTTGTTAGCTATGGAACCTGATACTCTACAGGTGTCCTCAACCCCTTGTTTTAAATCCATGAAACTAAACTAGGAAAAACTCTATTTAAAGATATATGACCTCAAATCTCATCATAGACCTAGTATTTTGTGATTCCATTTCTTATTAGAATATGGGATCTAAAATTAATGTCATGGTTGTCTATTCTCATTGGCTATATAGACTACTTCACCCATGATCAATTCTCCACAACCTCAAACTATTTTTTTATTACATGGTAAAAGTTTTATTGATTTATTACTCCATAAAATCCATGTAAAATTATTGTTACCATAAACCATTTCCATTAGTAGTCAAATTGGAAAAACTATAATCATCCAAGGTAAAGAGTCACAAATTATCTTTTGGCCAAAACCCTTAAAGTAATACCTGATAAAAATTCATTCCTAACTTATCCAAGTTATCCCCATTTATGAAATTTCTAAAATTTATATCATAAATATAAAACTCTACATTTTTTTGGCCTTACCTTTTGGACCTAAGAAAAGCCTATATATGGTCACTAGACCCACTAGTTCAGGTAAATGTTATAGAGAATCTTTTTCACCTTTTTTTCCCTCAGTCTTGGGTAAATGAATTTAAATTACATAGTTCCTCATCCATATGATATTATATTAGACCACATGGTATGGGTCTTGGATTCTTAACATTATTAGGAAGGCACATATTGTCTAAGAATCTTGAACATGAATGGTGTGCCAACGGTTCTAGGTTTTTTCTATAATGTAATAGAGTTTTTTATTTATTCCTAGTTTCCATCTCCACTTACATATATACAACCCCATCATAAGTCTAAAATCATGACCTAAAATCTTCATGAATTCCCCTAGAAAATGACTATATTAGAATAAGTAATTTATAATTAAGTCAGGGTTTGTTTCAATAAATATATAAAAAAATATACCATATTGTTTATATGAATTATTCTTTGTAAATGTTTCCATTGAGATCATATATATCGTAATATGGATCATTAATTCCCATTATATTTTAAATTTTATCACTGCCATACAGTCCATCAACCCAATTGGGTTGAACTCCATGACCTGAACTGATAACACCCCAATGTTTGAGCTAGATGACATTAAACTATATTGCATTAGGGACTAGCCTAAAACTCCTAAAGTCATAGAATCCAATTTTCTCATATTTTTTTTTCAAAACTAAATTAAGACTAATGCCCCATGACCACATTTATAACACATGATAGCGTATCCCAAAAGTGTTTGGACGCCTCTTGTGACTCTTCCATTATCTATACACATTTTCTACCAGAATATTGAATTTTAAAATCAACCATTCATTCATATATGGCCTAAATCATAGTAATGGATCCATTCTCCAATGGCGACCTCCCATCCAAGTCACACATCAAAGAGGATTCATGGTAGTAACAGGATGGGTCCCATGTTTTGAAGATATGGACAATGATCATCCCTTGTTTATTTTACTTCATTGACGATAATATACCATGGAATCTATGATTTTAATGTGTATAATGGTCATCCACACCCTATATATCACCTCTCAAGAAATTTTGATTCTGAAAGGAATAATTTACCTTCTTCCAATCCCCACTTATAATAAATAGACTTAACACCCATATTTTATCCCGCTCATGTGTTTTTATATATTGGTATAATAGACTATCCCTATGGAATCCAGGCCAACCAGTCTATCCATTTTCATCATGAAGGTTCCAGGTGTAGCAGAAGCGTGGTTGGGCTGGCACCAAAATTTGTTTTTTACCACGATCAATGATTATTCCAAGATCAATACGAAGATGATTGCTAGTCTCCATGGAATATAATCAAACATTTAGATAAAGAAGGAAGAGGCCCGAATCCTTTAGAGAGGATCTTGCATATCATTTTTATAATTAATTTAATTAATTTCATAAATAAAATAATACCTGGATCTTCAGTATTTTATTTTTTTTATGATTTCGATCATCCAGAATTACCCTTCCAAATTATATTTCTGCAATTGTAAGGATCAAAACTAGGATCCCTCTAGCGGTGATCTACACGTGCTCTGATGGCCTCTGATCGACACTGCTCATTCTTTGGGTGCTAGCGCGGTGAAGCGAGTGTCTTATAACGATTGTTCTTGATCGCTTGTTCTCTGACCTTAAAGGACGTCTCTCATTCTTAAGAGGGGTGGTAAGAGGATTCAATAGGGAAATTATTTAGCTCAAAAATTCTCAATTCACCAGGTGTGTGGTTCGATACATGGAACAATAGATGTATGTGTTTATTTATTGACATGAGGCTTTAATAACAATATTTAATTATGTAACAACAATTAAATACATTCATAACTTTAGAGAAAACCCATGATATTAATAATAATATTTCATTATTATTTATGGTGCACCAACTTGCACAAAATGGAATTATAAATAAAATTCTACATCACAAAATAATATCAGCATTATTTTAATTTGTTCCAACTAGTTAAATAATTATTTATCATCTTGCAAATAATTATTTTACTATCAGACCGACCTTGATCTACATGATCTCCAATTCCATTTATTGAACACATGAATAAATAAATAAACAATTTATTCTCTTAAATACATATTTTATTTACAAACTAGTAAATAAATATTTATTAAATGGTCAATAAAATAAATAAATAAATTTTACCCACAATCCAGTGAATACATATTTATTTATTTTATGCCATAATTTTAACTTGAATAAAATTATTCCTCTGTCTTGAGAATAATATTTATTAATTAAATTCAAATATAATTTAATCAAGACCACTAGAAACACTTAGTGTGTGACCCTTTAGGATCCTTTCTCGTTGGCATTAGACGGGTTTGCCTAAAGTCAAAGAGTACTATCTTGAAACGGGCCAAGACACCTAACAAAAAGAACTTAAAGTATCCAAAACAACATCCTCATACGAACACTAGATGTGTAATATAATACCTTTGTCCCAATATCTCATCAAGTAGGTTTCTTGATAGTGTCATCAATTTTTATGCTTGATATGTCATTCTTTGACTACCTGAAATAAACTTGTCGTTACACCATGGCCATGGGAATTTCACGTGATAGTTCTATTTCAATAAAAGGGCCGAGATATCAACTTCCATAAATGGAAGGTAAAAATACTTCCTCGACCTATCCATTAATAACATGCCACTCGTGACGCACCCAATGTACCCTACTTCTCTCCAACTGTCTATATGATAGTTTTCGTCAGTAAATCAAAATGCGGGAGTCATGACACATATTAATGATAATATAAAAGTCTAAGAATCATTACACACACTCACAGATAGAAATATTCGATGACACCAGAACATGTGGAATTCCTACTGGCGGGTCTGTTATCATAATCTCATGTCTTGGAGATTACCAAGTGTGAACTTCATGGGAGGAAGTCTCATCTTCTATGAGTACACGTACCTGACGGTTTGCATTTTATGTGTCCCATCATAGTATGTCATCCAAATGTAGAACTATATTTAAAAATATTGTTATATCATTTCAAGGTTATCATTATAGTGGGGAACTTCCTTGTCCTTATCAATGCAACAAATACTATAGGACATTATTACATCATAGTCATGAAGAATGATGAAAAATATGTAATAAGATGTTTAATATTTAAATACATTAAATATTCATGTAATCAATGTACAACTAGTTGGTTCTATGACACCAAATCTTACAAACTCCCACTTGGACTAGATCCAACTTCCTATGAATTTCAGTCCGCTAGACCTCACATGGTGATCGTGTTTCTTCTGAGTCAAGTATTTATTCAAGGGGTTCTCCACATTTTCTTCTTTAGAAATACTACTCACTACAACTTCACCTCTCTAAGAAAAATCTCTCAAGATATGATACTTCTGAAGTTTGTGATTTTTCTACTGATGTAACCTTGGATCTTTTGCGAGAGCCACCAGTGTAGTATTATCACAGTACAATGTGATGGGATCTTTACTGCAAGGTATCACATCCAATTCCTAGATAAAGATTCGCATCCAAACTGATTCTTTAGCTACCTCAAAAGCTATGATATACTCGGAATCTACTGTAGAATCTGCGACCACACTATTCTTTGAGCTCTTCTAGCTCACTATACCTCCATTCAAAGTGAAGATGTATCCCGTTTGCGACTTCATGTCATCTTGATCAGTCTGGAAACTAGCATCTGCATATCCTCTGACAACTAGTTCCTCATTTCCTCCATAAACTAGGAACATATCCATAGTATGCCTCTGATACTTTAGTATAATCTTGACTGTCATCTAATGGAGGTCACCTGGGTCATATTTATATCTCCCTACCATACTGAATTCATAGGTGAAATCCAGCCTAGTACATAGTATAACATACATGACTGACCCAATCTCTTATGTGTATGGAGTCCTTACCATTATCTTTATTTACTCATGTGTCCGAGGAAACATTTTCTTGGAAAGATGAATGCCATGTGATATTGGAAACAATACCCTCTTGGATTGTTCCATGATGATTCTCTTCAGTATCTTATCAATGTATATACTTTGACTTAGGCCCAACAATCTCTTGGATCTATCATGAAAGATCTTGATCCCAAGAATATATGTTGTCTCACCCAAGTTATTCATAGAGAATCATTTATTCAACCACACCTTAATAGACTGTAAGATGAGTATCTCATTTCTAATAAGTAATATGTCATCAATATATACTATTAGGAAAACAACTGCACTCCTACTAAACCGTTTGTAGACACAAGGATCACATTCTTTCTTGATAAAACAAAATTTTGTTATGGATTCATTAAAATGAAGGTTTCATGACCTGGATGCTTGAATTAGTCCATAAATGGAATTTTGAAACTTGCATACCTTATTGTAATCCTTTGGAGTCATAAATCCTTCAGGTTGTGTCATGTAGAAATCTTCTTGAAGTTTCCCAATATGGAAGGCTGTTTTGAAAACCATTTTCCAAATCTCATAGTCATGGTAAGTGGCGATTTCCAATATAATTTTGACGGATTTCATCATTAAAACTGGTGAAAAGGTTTCGTTGTAGTCAATGCCTTGATGCTGTTTGAACCCTTTTGCAACCAGTCATACCTTATAGGTACTGACTTGTCATTCCATGTCCAGTTTCTTCTTGAATACCAATTTGCAACCAAAAGGATTTACATCAACTGAAGGATCTATGAAAATCCAGACTTGGTTTTGATACATGGAATCCATTTCAAAATTCATGTCTTCTTTCCACTTTTTAACATCTATTCCACTTACTTCTTTCTTTTAGGTTATAGGATCATTATTATCAACTAATAATGAGTCACCATCCTCAATAACTAGAAAACCGTACCGTTCTGGTTCTCTAACCTCTCTTGTACTCTTATGAAATTCTTGTGTATCTGGAACAGTTTTTTATTCCAAGGGGTTTTGTGGAATCTGCTCCTATACCAACTCTTGTATACCTTGAGCGTCAACTTCATCGAAGTCTATTTCACTCCCACTATCTCTTTTGGATATGTTCTCCCTCTCAAGGAATATGGTGTGTCTTTCCACTATAACCTTTTTTTCTAAAGGGTTGTATAGGTAATATCCCTTTGTTTCCTTGGGGTATCCTATAAATTTACACTTTGTGCCTTAGGGTGCAAGTTTGTTACCTGAAGAGGCCTTAACAAATGCATCACTTCCCCACACATGTAAATTTGATAACATGGATTTCTTTCCACTCCAGAACTCGTATGGAATACCATTTATGAATTTATTTTGTACATGGTTTAGTATGTTCACCGCTATTTGTAATGCATATCCCCAGAGGATAATGGAAGACTCGCATGACTCATCATTTATCTCACCATGTCTAATAGGGTGAAGTTCCTCATTTCTCTCACACCATTCCACTAGGTCGTGTAAGGAGGAGTGAGTTGGGATAAGATCCCAAACTACCGTAAGTAATCAATGAAGTCTTGATTAAGATATTCTCCACCTCGGTCTGAGCAGAGTTTCTTAATCTTCTTACCAAGCTGGTTCTCAACTTCATTCTTGTATTCTTTGAACGTATCTAAAGAATCCGACTTATACCTCATTAAGTAGATATATCCATATCTACTAAAATCATCAGTAAAAGTTACAAAATACGATTAACCTTCCCTTGATTCAATTGAAAATGGTCCACACACATCGGTATGAACTGATTCAATAAGTTCTTTATCCCTTTCACCTTTCCCACTAAACGGGGCTTTGGTCATTGGCCTTGTAAATATGCATGACATACACCAAGTGGTTTTAGTTCAAAAGAATATAAATATCTATCTTTATGTAACTTTCTCAATCATTTCTCATTTACATGACCTAGCCAGTGTTGTAAAAGTTGGGTATGGTATGAGTCATGTGAAGTATCTTTGTTATCAATTTTCATTACTTGGTTTGTGTAATCCAACATGCAAAGACCGTTGTATAAATTTGCCCTACCAAAACAAATGATATCTTTGTAAAAGACACAAAATTAATTTCCAAACTTGAAAAAAATCTATATATATCTAATCTGGATATAGAAATAATGTTTTTAGTAACAGACAAAACATAATAAAAACCCTTTAACACTAAGATCATCCTAGTTGGCAATGTGAGGTGGTAGTCCCCGACATCTAAAACAACAAGTCTAGATCCATTAGATGCTCGTAGATCTACCTACCCTCATCCAATCTTCCTGAATCAACTTGGTTCCTATATTTGGATACATATGTGATCACTATAAGCTATATCTAATACCCAATTTATAGAAATAGATAGATTTCATTCGATAACAAACACACCTGAAGCTTCCCCTTTCTTCTTAGGCTGGGTGCAATTCTTTTTCCAGTGGACCTTCTTTCCACATGTGAAACAAATAGTCTATTGTTCCCTTGCCTTCCCTTTGATATTCCTTTTCTTAGAAGGCCATGAAGAAGCTTTGGGATTAAATCTCTTCGCCTTCCATTTCCTCTTATTCATCATAAGGACATAAGGCTTTTAAAGCTTCATATATTTTTCCACTTGGAAAATGAGGATAAGAAGATTAGATAGAGAATTATCAATTTTGTTCATATTGAAATTGACAACAAAGTTAGGGAAGATCTGAGGGAGTGATGCGAGAATGAGATCGGTTCCCGGTTCTTCAGAGAGTTTAAACCCTAGAACCTCTAGGTGCTCAATGTAGCCAATGAGGTTGATTACATGAGAACCAGCTAGGGAACCTTCTCCAAGATTACTCTGAAATAGTTCCTTAGAGATATCAAACCTTTTCTGTCTTTCTCTCTCCTGGTAAAGACCACAGAGGTGCTTGAGAATTCTATAAGCATCCATGTTTTCATGAGACTTCATGAGCTCACTAGACACTGATGATAGAATCAACCATTGAATTTCGACCGGGTCATTCATATGTTTCTCATAGACCAAAAAATCCTCATCACTTTCTTCTTTGGAAGGTAGATCAGGTAATGCTGACTCCAGCATATAAGACTTCCATTCGTGGAGTTGGATAACCCTAAGGCATATAAACCATTCTTGGAAGTTACTGTTTGTGAGGATGTTGTCTTTATCCAAAATTAATTTCAGGGATAGTGTGGTTGATGAGCTAGTCATTTTTATTCTGCAATTAAAATAGCAAATCATTAGTACTTTCTTGATTAAATTTTATGAGAAATAAAAGTATACCACTATTTTATCAAGTCCCAATGGCCCTCACCATTGAACTCAGAATGTCCAGTTTCCCTGAAATTATGGCGGCAAGGATCCATATTCCCCTTTTCATAACCCCAATAAGGTTTGGTCAAGCTATTAGAAAGGTAGGCATGTCTTTTCCAACTGTGGTCTTGTAGCTCCTCAATCTGTTGAGTGGACTCCCAATCCTAAAATCATGAATTTGGATTTCCTCAACTCTTGACTCCATTATTACACCAAGTCTAGAAATGGATACTACTCTTGATGTAATATGGTTAAGTAAACCTGAAACCTTTTAGAAGGGATTCCTATATAAAATTAAGTGTCCCAACAAGGGTTGGTCAAACAAATAGTTTTATTGTGTTTTCCCTTAATCAAGTAACAAAAGGATTGGTCTAACTTAATATTTTATTTGAGGGATTTTTATCTCTTATTAGTGAATTTCTTATTATCATTTATCACATGCTTTTTAATATTAAGTGGAACTTACTTAAGTGATTAACCATGTCTTGATAATATTTATGCATAATTTTGGTTTATTTTAATTCCATCTTACATTCTTGTTTAACTCATTAATTATGTGACTGTGAAAACACATCCATAATGATAGACCATGCAATTGATAGAAATAAAATAAAGTAAAGGGCATGATCATGAGATTTTATAATGGTTAGTTTATCTAGAGGTTGATAAATCAACCATGAACTATGGGAGAAACATCTTGAATCTTTTGGGTTCGTGTTTACAGCTTTCCACCTGTCCAGCTCTGTATTTTCTGGGATTGGTTTCATCTCGGCTC
Organism: Viscum album; assembly: GCA_963277665.1. NCBI lineage: Eukaryota > Viridiplantae > Streptophyta > Magnoliopsida > Santalales > Viscaceae > Viscum > Viscum album. The sequence goes on from OY728152.1 coordinate 1,744,112,381, forward strand.
CAGCTTGAACCGCCTCCACTAGCTTGAGAGTTCCATCCATTACATATGACTTTTCTAACTCACATGTAGGTGAGGGGTAAAAAGGGTTTTTACATTAAAAAAACCTTGGGCACGCAGGCCCTACATATTAATGAGGATAAGGCTCACAGACCAACAAATTTAATTTAAATAAATAAATTAAAAGAAACCATCCACATACAAAGGTTTTAGTCTAGCTTAGGATCATCCATACATGCAACAATATTTACACATAAATAAAACTATCATTAAATTCTTTAATCATTCACATTTAAGATAAATCACGCTCGAATCAATTAATTATCATCTTTAATTAATCAATCACTTTATCTTACACCCTTTTCTGAATCTCCTTGATATTATCATCCATCATAATTTTAAACAAAAAAATCATTTAAAATTATCATTGTACGTAAAATGTACCTTGGAGGCAACTCAGTGAATTCCTATTCATAACTACCCAATGAGTAGAAATTAACATTATGCAGATGTTAAATTAAACACACATATATATAGAACACCTATCACATGTTGTGCCTCATATTTACGCCCACATGATGGTACATGTCTCAAGGGTTTGTATAATATATATAATAAATTTTAATAAATACGTGTATTTTGGATGAGTACATGATGTGTAGTTCCATCTACATGACGTGTACTATTTTTCAACATCCATCCGAAGTACATGCTCGAGGAAATGACGTGTGAGTGTACTTTGAAAATCTTTGAATTACACGACATGTCTAGTGGGACACACACTATGTAGTTCCTCATTACATGGTCTTTAGCCAGGAAAGTTGTGTACGGGGTACATGGTCTAACCCTAACCCTAAGAGACTACATGTTGTATCTAATGGGCCACATGTCATGTAATTCCGAAACAGCGTGCCACCTATTCCTAGTCAACACATGGAGTCATTAAGACTTAGAAAAAATCCAATAACATGACTTGATTTGGCAGGCCATACCCAGTGTATTGAACCTTAGCTACACAGTGTGTACTACCGAATACACGTTGTGTGTTCTAGTGTTGTATGGACATGAACATTTGACACCTCCAGATGAGATACTCTATTTTATTTTAATCAAAATTAAAAGAAAATATCATTTCTGTAAGGTGAACGGGAAATGAAACAGGAGGAAAAAATATTTAGATTCAGATTTGTAGAACGGTTAAATTGAATTGAAACAACTAAATTATTAAATACATAAATCATCAAAGAAATATTTAAATAATTATAAAATATGATGTAACCGGTCTGATACCAATTGAAGGTTCTAGGCGTAGAGAAATTGTGGTTAGGATATAACCCAAATTTTATTTTTACCATGATCAATGATTATTCTGGGATCAATATGAAGATGAACACCAGTCTCCATGGAATAGAATCAAATATTTAGATAAAGAAGGAAGAGGCCCAAAAACCTTTAAAGAGGATTTTACACATCATGTTTATAAATAATTTAATTAATTTCATAAATAAAATAATACCTGGATCTTTGGTATTTTCTTTGTTGATGATGTCGATCATCCGGAATGACCCTTCCAGATTATCTTGTTGCACTTGAAAGGATACAAACTAGGATCCCTCTAGCGGTGCTTCACATGTGCTCTAATTCCCTCTGATCGACACCGCTTGTTCTCCCAGTGCTAGCATGGCGAAGCGAGTGTCTTGTGTTAGCCATTCTTGATCACCTGTTCTTCGGCCTTGAAGAACATCTCTCGTTCTTGATAGGGGAAGAAAGAGGATTTGAGAGAGAAAAATTTTAGCTAAAAAATTATCAATTCACCAGGTGTGCAGTTCAGTACATGGCACAATAGACATATGTGTATATTTATTGACATGGGGCTTCAGTTACAATATTTAATTCCATAAAAATAATTAAATACATTAATCACCTTAGAGAAAACCCATGCTATTAATAATAATACCGCTTAATTATTTATGGTGTGCCAATTTGCACAAGACAAAATTATAAATAAAATTATGCGTTACAAAATAATAGCATCATTATTTTAATTTGTGAAAACTAATTAAATAATTATTTATTGTCTTGAAAATAATTATTTTACTATCAAATAGGCCCTGGTCCAATAAAACTCCACTTCCATTTATTGAACACCCAAATAAATAAATAAACAATTTACTCTCTTAAATAAATATTTTATTTACAGACTAGTAAATAAATATTTTTTAAATGTTCAATAAAATAAAAAAATATATTTTACCCACAATCTGGTGAATAAATATTTATTTAATTTATGAAATCATTTTAACTTGAATAAAATTATTCCGCTATCTTGAGAATAATACTTATTAATTAAATTCAAAAAAATTTAACTGAGACCACCAAAAGAACTTAGTGTGTAAGCCTCTAGGATTCTTTCTCATTGTCATTAGGTAGGCTTGCCTAAAATCCAGGAGTACTATATATAAATGGGTCAAGGAACCCAAGAGAAAGAACTTAAAGTCAAAACACCGACATCCACATACGAATGATCACTGTGTAATATAATCTATTTGTTGCGATATCTCATCAAACAGGTTTCATGATAGTGTCATCAACTTCTATTCTTGATATGTCATTCTTTGATGACCTGAAATAAACTCGTCGTTACACGATGACTATAAAATTTCTCTCAACAGTTCTATTTAAATCAAAGGAATAAGAAATAAACTCCCATAATTGGAAGGGACAAATCCTTCCATTACTTATCCATTAATAACATGCCACTCGTGACGCACCCAACGTACCCTAATTCCGACCAACTGTCTACGTGATAGTTTTCATCAGTAAATAAAAGTACGCAAGTCATGACACATATTAATGATAATATTAAAGTATAAGGATCATTAGACATGCTCGCAGATATAAATATCCAATGACACCAGAACATGAAGAATTCCTACTCATAGGTACTTTCTCATAATCTCTTGTATTTGAGATTACCAAGTGCGAAATTCTTGAGAGGAAGTTGCATCTTCTTACGAGTACTTGCACCTAACGGTCTGTATGATATGTGTCCCATCATAGTATTTCATCCAACCATAGAACTATATTTAAGAATATTGTTATATCATTTCAAGGTTCTCATCCTAGCGGGGAACATCCATGACCTTATCAATGCAACAAATACTCTAGGACATTATTACATCATAGTCATCCAGAACAATGAAAAATATATAATAAGATACTTAATATTTAAATACATTAAATATATATGTAATAAAAGTCCAACCATTTGGTTCTAGGACACCAACTCTTACATATCACCCATTATTTCATGTTTCCCTCAATGAACGTAACTTGTGTGATCTCAATTGTTTTGGGTTAGTTTCCATATTTTCATGATTGATATTCCCTCATTTTTCATGCACATATTAGAAAATTAAATTGCATATTATGATTCCTTATCATACGATGTGAAACTATGAAATCTCTTCTATATTATATTACTTAAAAATACATGATATCTTCGTCTTTTCATGAGAGTAAAACCCATGTTAAGTGTCAGTTTCCAACCACACCCAAAATTCAGTTCATGTCATCTACCACACCCTATATAGAACTATATGAGGCTTGATTCCCATTCCATGAAATATCTAGTGATTCCTAGATATTTAACATACCACCCATCCAAAAACCTATTATACCCCACATTATCATTGTTTTATGGTGAATCCATTAAGTTCTATTATACCCACCTATTATGATAAAATTTATTCTTATAATGAATTGATCCTTTATAACATACCCCAAAACATTTTACCCATTATGGTAAAATTTGTTTTAAAATAAACTACATCTTCCCCTTGGTCTAGAAACCATAACCCTAAACTATGTGCATTTTCCAAAGGATGTCGTAATGATCGTTATGCTACAAAAGTTTACTAGATTCATTTATTGCATATTCCTCTGCAGGAAATCTCACATCATGGAACTAGTTGAATGGAAATAAATGGTCCATCATCAGTATAATATATATAATCTGAAATATTAATTCCATTTTATTCAAATCCATGTCTACCAAATTTAATAATCCTTGGGATCACCATTGATCTTCTACCTTGGGCATGCCCAAGTCCCATTATCACATCTCTCATCTGTTCATAATTTTCATTATCGACAATGGACCATATTCATTCCATATCATTGATATTCCACAAAAATATGTTTGAAACATAGTAAAAAATGCTAAGGATTCCAAAAATCTTCTTAAGAATCCAGCTCCTTTGAAAAATTATGTGTCCCCTAATTGGGACCAACATCAACATTCGTGTCTAAATTTTCACCCTAATGGTGACGACACAATGGAAAAATAGCTTGTTCACATCAAGGGTGTATGAACCTAAGGAACCAATTTAATAATTAATAATTGGAAACCCCTAGGTGACTAAACAATGATATAAAGGCCCACCTCCATTATGGGATACACATCTCATAGGAGATATCTTTTTCACTGTGGATGTGAAACCGATACTTTGAATTCATTCTACAGTCACCCTAAAGAAATAATCTTCTTATATTAGTTTTTATATACCCTTGGTGTCATAAATTACCTTCTCATATAATCCCCTTTGCATATGTGTAATTATAACAACATTTTTGGTTCACCCTCATGTATCCTATATATTGATAGTGCATCAGGATATTGGAATCACAACCATATAATTCTTACATCATAACGTGTTCCATTAGTGGTAGATTCTATATTATGAACTTGGAACATCTAACCCTATCTATAACTATAATATGATTACAGTATCCTTTAGTTATCTTTAATTTATCACACTAAGAAAGTCTCATGTGGGATTATATATTTTTTGTTGGATACTTTATTAATGTGATCAATATGAAAATTTAAACATGAGAATTTCAAATATAAAACTCTCTATGTTTATTTAAAACATTTGGAGGATAATACATATACCATAGCCTCAAATTAGATAAAATATATCCCATAAGGGTTTTTCTGGGAGGTATACTATAAGATCTCTATCAAACTCATCCATAAAGATCAAATAATTTTCCAAATCCTGGATAACTATACACGTTTCTCTTATTCATAGGGATGCACCATGACCATCTATACATGACACATTCCGTGCCCTTCCTCTCAATTTTTAACTCAAAAATTTTCTACATATGAATCGACCATAGCTACTTCCAGTTAAACCTCTAGTTATAACATCTAAAGCTTCATAGGGACATATATTCTCCTCCAAGGAAGAGATGATTACATGTTACAGATGTTAATTCTCCTCAACTAAGAAAACACCTTTTCATTAGTTTAATGATATGTTATTCCTTCTATGGTGTATTTAATATTGATAGTGGATAATAGTTACCACTCCAGATGCTACTCCCTTGGAAGAAGATCCCAAACATGTGCATGGAGCGCACATTAATCCACCTCACTAGTTAAAAGGCTCACTAGATAGTGGTGAAGGGATTACATCCCACCCACAACATGGACCGATGGAATGATGGTGATGAGATTCTATATTATACTCCATTATATACACTAGATTACTTAGTTCTCAATGATAATGTTTATTCCTAATTCATTAATTTTCTTATGACTAGGATCATACATAGATAAGTACACTAATAGTTATAATTTTCAGTCAACCTCATGTAATGAATAGATAAGATCTATGCATATGTGGGATTGAGAATCTTTAATTTATCCCCATAGATATGGCTCCCAAGAATTATCTACTAGTATACATGATAACTATAATACTCCCTCTTATGTAGTCACCAACTCAGGGAGCCTCCTTCTCAACTGAATTCTCATTCAGAATCATAAAAAATTTCTATTAAGTATCATACAACTATTGAACCTAATATACTCCTGATGCATCATGAGGTCCACCATAATATATAATTTTGTCCCTAAATACATGAATCATAATTAATTAATTGATAGTTTTATCATCACCTATATCAGGAGATTAAAGTTTCTACTATACCCCCTTTTCCATCAGGTTTGTAGTGGAACCTTCATAGACATTTGGTGTGGCAATATTTCTCTCCTCCAAAGAGATCACCTCTTATTTCAATATCACTAAGGACCAAAATTTTGTTCAAACTATGATAGTATTAATTCCATAGAGTCTATAGGATTGAATACTTATAGTCCATGAAGAAATCGTTGATATTTCTTCTCATTGAAGGCATTAACCTAATGAATATCTCACCCTATGTAGTAGTATGCCTACCATCTAGCCAACACCAGGGAATCAGAGGTAATATCCACCACTAGAAATAAATTTTTTCCAATGAGAACCCTATATGTTGTCATGATTACCCCATGATAAAACACTATTTTGTTGAATATTTTATTGAAAATAAATGATATAATTTCCTCAAATTGTGTTAAATATGTTTATTTATAAAATATTTGGGATTTGATCATTCATTTGAAAATTTGGTGAAAATTCATGTTTTACCATTTATAGTGCACTGCAGTATCTCGAAGATAAATATTTTATATTTATTATTTGAATTTTAAATTTTGTGACAGTGTTTCTAACTTAATTTTATACAACTTTTATTCAGGACACTAGATCTAAAGAGTGCATTTGGATGGAGTAAATGTGCCATTAATCCAATGGTGGGCTGGACTCGGCAGAATGGACATGGGTTCTGTATTTGGGCCATATCTTCTTAATCCTAGCTTGGATTGAGCCCAAATTTTTAGAAAATCTCGGGGACATGATTTTCCACAAATCATCCTTCTAGAAGGCCGGTCAATGCACGCGTTTTGGAGGTGAAATAGGTGGTGAAAATTGGAATAAAATATTTGGACGAGTTTTTCATTTCACACTTAAAAAGTTATCTAACCATAGCCATAAAAAAATCTATTTAAAGGGGGTTTTAACTCTTTGGGAGGGTTTTTAGAGGATTTAGGAAGGTGTGTCCGAAAGGGTGTCTCTTGGGAGACCCTCACAACTCTTGGAAGAAGTAATACTTTGTGCAAACCTCTCTTCCAAAAAGGATCTCCTCTCCCACCTCTTCTTTGTATTTCTTTTATTTCATGTTTGTTTCTTGAATTTTTCTTCAAATAATCTTCTGTGTTCTTACCTATTATTCTTCTATTAATCTTATTAATTGGGTTTAAATCAAGAGTGGAGACAAGATTGGGTTCTACCCTTTCAATCCTTTTCTTATGCAAAACGTCTCCACGATGACTACACCGCCCATGGAAGAGTAGTTATTTTTAGTAATCGATCGACCTCTATCCTTATTCATTTAATTATTTTGAATCATTGAGATACTCTAATTCAATTAATATTATCCATGAATTGTGTTTTTAAATTGGAAGAAACTAAGCAAGCAATTGAACAATTAACACAAAACACGCGAGGTCGGGAATTGTGTAAATTGTGAGAGCGCGATCTTAATCGGTAATACAAGACCATACGAGATATATTTGTAGAGTTCAAATATAATCCATAAATACAATTCATCCTCATTTCCAGAATGTATATGTTCTCTAATTAACCACTGAACATAAGCTAACCTTAGAACAACAATCAAAGCAGGGTGCTGTGATTGCGTGTTCCGAAGCTAGCCTAGGGTTTCAGTAATTTCATCTTTGTGGTTAAGTTAACTCTTGTAGGGCTCGAGGGATAAAAAATTAGGGGATCATAATTAAGTGAATATTAATTTAAATTATAATGATTAATAAATTATTTAAGAGGTAGATTTAGATCGATTACGCCTTTTAAAATATTTTCTAAAAAAAAACATCTTTTTGTTGTGTCATTTTAATCGAACTTCATTTCAAAACTAAAACAAAAAAAATACAATCTTCTTCCAGAAAAATTCTTCTAGATTCATAAACTATAACCATCCCCCATCCTTTTAGGTAGTGTCTTTATTATCTTTTATTTTATTTTTATAATACCTTTAAAAAGTTGTTTTAAATCTATTTCCTCCTTTGAGAGACGACCCTGGTCAGCCACTCTGCTGCACCTAAGTACCCCAAAATCACATTAATCATTTGAGGGCGCCCACGACAACACTCTTTCAAATTGGAGCCTTTGCCGGGGAGGCAAGTAATTATTTCAACCAATTAGAGGTATTTATTTTATTTTACATTTTATTCTCTTCCTCTCTTCTTTCTTCCTTCTTTACCCAATCTGATTTCTTTTTTTCTTCTACTTATTTTATTTTCTTTTACTTATTTTTGGACCATCAACTCAAACTTATATTTTTTATTTTACTATGGTCCACTTTCCTTCTTTTAATCTTTCATTGATTTATGACACGAACTAATCCTAAAGATCACTTAGATCTTGACCCTGAGATTGAAGGTAGCCTTAGGGATCGAATCAGACATTCTCAGTCTACGGGAAGTTTCAATATTCAACCAGTTGGTGAATTCCTCTCTTCTGGAAACATTGAAATTGGAAGCAATTAAAATTCAAACATAAAATAGGAACCAATGGATGGAAATAATGGAAATTAACTTAATAGAACCATTCAAGAATTGGCTGCACCTGATACTAACTATCAACCAAATTGTATTGCATACCCGAATCTTGAATCAGACTTTGAGTTAAAATCTAGATTAATTCACCTACTTCCAAAGTTTCATGGATTATCTGGTGAGGATCCTAACAAACACCTTAAGGAATTTAATGTGGGTTTCTCAACCTTAAAACCAAGAAATGTTTCTAAATATCAAATCAAATTAAGAGCATTCCCATTATCACTTGATGAAGTTGCAAAGGATTGGATGTACTATTTAAAACCTGAAGATGTAACATGTTGGAACGATTTGAAACATCTTTTCTTGCAGAGATTTTTTCCAGCATCAAGGACCACTTCTATTCGTAAGGAGATCTCGGGGATCAAGTAAGAACAAGGGGAGTCAATGTATGAGTACTGGGAGCGATTCAAGAAGTTGTGTGCAAGCTACCCACATCACCAAATCAGTGAGCAACTACTCATCTAGTACTTCTATGAAGGACTCACACCTATGGAGAGAAGCATGGTAGATGATGTAGCAGGAGGGGCAATGGTGTACAAGACACCAGTAGCCACACGTGCATTTATCAACAAGATGGCACAAAACTCCCAACAATTTGGCTACCGAGGTACACCACATGTTAGGGGAGTACATCAGGTAAGTCCTTCTCTTGAAAGTCATTTGATTGATACCAAGTTAGAAGAATTGACCACTATGGTGAGTTATATTGAATTGGATCAAAAGACATCCCAAAACACTCCTTCAAGGCCTTGTGGCATTTTCACTGAGACAAGCCACCCAACTGACTGTTGCCCACAACTAAAAGAGACAGAGGATTGCACAGCAGTATTTCCAGGGAGACCATTTCAGCAGCAATAACAACCATATCCCCAAAAGAAGTTTGATTCATTTTCTCCAACATACAACCAAGGTTGGAAAGATCAACCAGACATGAGGTATGGCTCTGGACAACAATAAAGGACACCTTTTCAACCAAACTTCCAACAGCCTCCAACTTACCAATAGGGTTTCCAACAACACCAAAGGAGATTCAAAGCTCAAACATCAACAAGTCAGCCACAAGGGAATCTCCAACACAAGGTAGAATCTAACACTGATGATCTTTTAAAGCAAATTGTTCTTAATCAATAGAATGATATGAAGAGTCAAAGTTTGGAGTTGAGGGAGTTGAAGACTCAAATGCGCCAGATTGCCACCGCCCTCCATGAACATGTAAGTAAGAATTCCGGAAATCTACCTTCCCAACCCGCTCCAAATCCAAAGGGGAATGTTAGTGCCATCACATTGAGAAGTGGGAATAAAATTAACGATACATCTGTACCTACCATTCCACCAGGATTCAACTCTACTCTAGAGAAGCCGCATTCCATACCAACTGATGAGCAATCCAAGGAGAAAGATAAAGGTAAGAAAAAGATTAATGATGTTCCTCCTAAACCCCTTCCTTTTCCAAACAGGGTTGTTCAAACCAAGAAGATGGCTGAAGAAGAAATGAAAAAGGAGGTTTTCGACACATTCAAGCGTGTGGAGATCAACATTCCTCTACTTGAAGCCATTAAGCAAATCCCAAGGTATGCCAAATTCTTAAAAGAAATCTACACCAATCAAAGAGGGCTCAAGGGAAATGAGAGAATCAACCTTGGAAGGAATGTCTCAGCACTCATTACACCAACTCTAGCAATGCCATTAAAGTGAAAGGATCCCGGGACATTCACCATCCCATGTACCATAGGGGAGTTTTACATCTCTGATGCTCTTTGTTATTTATGAGCTTCAATAAATGTGATGCCTCACTCTGTATTCTCTTCCTTGCAGGTTGGTGAGTTGAAGCCAACAAGAGTAGTGGTGCAGTTGGCAAATAGAGATACAACATATCCAGTGGGAGTCCTTGAGGATGTACTTGTCTAGGTAAGAGACATGATCTTCCCAGCAGATTTCTACATGCTTAACATGGAGGACGATCAGGTAAGTTCTCATGCTCTCATAATCTTAGGTAGACCCTTCCTCAAAACTGCAAAAACTATCAAAAATGTCAATGACAGTACACTTTACATGGAGTTTGGAGATGAAGTTTTGATATTTAATGTTATGGACTCCATGAAGTACCCCTCAGAGGATTATTCTGCATTTTTTATCTCCCATTTTAAAACACCAAATAAAAACTTCATGAAATTTGATTGTCCTATGCTTAGGGAGATTATGAGTATTGGTTCTAGTTTGATGTCTAAGAGTACTTCCACACCTATTTCTAAGGAACAAGACTCTCTAATATTTGAGTTTGAAATGGAGTCATATTCTGATTTTGATCTTGTGAACTCTGATTATGACATGGCTGTTGAGTATGCTGATGGATTTGATGATTTATTCTCTGATTTTGATGACGTATATTCTGATACTGATGCTCTTTGTGCACATATTTCAGTTCCTTCTTTGTCTCCATACATACACCACACCACTACAATAGGACTTAAGCCATTGCCACCAAATCTGAAATACTCATACTTGTTGAGTGGTGAGAAATTACCTATTATCATTGCTAACAATATCCATTTTAAACATGAAGAAAAACTTTTGAATATTTTAAGGGAAAACATCAGGGAAATCAGGTGGACCGTGGATGACATATCAGGTATTAGCCCCTCCATTTTCATGCATAGGATTCTCTTGGAGGATGAGACTAAACTGGTGAGACAGCCACAAAGGAGACTCAATCCCACACTCGTGGAAGTTGTTAAAAAAGAAGTTGATAAATTGCTCGAGGAATGTATAATCTTTCCCATTTCAGATTCTCAGTGGGTAAGTCCTAATCAAGTTGTGCCTAAGAAGAGTGGTGTCACTGTTATAAAAAATGAAAATGATGAGTTAGTTCCGGTGAGAGTACAAAACAGTTGGCGAGTGTGTATTGATTATAGGAAACTAAATCAATCCACTCGTAAGGACCATTTCCCACTTCCATTCATTGAACAAATGTTTGAGAGACTTCCAGGTAGTACACATTATTGATTCTTGGATGGTTTCTCTAGCTATTTTCAGGTTCCCATTGCAACAGAGGACCAGGAGAAGACGACATTCACCTGGCCATTCGGTACCTTTGCTTACCGAAGGATGCCATTTGGACTTTTCAATGCCCCAGGTACCTTCCAGAGATGCATGGTGAGTATTTTCTCAAATTTCATTGAGACCTGCATGAAGGTATTTATGGATGATTTTACAGTTTATGGGTCTTCATTTGATGAATGTCTAAGTAGTTTGGGAAAGGTGTTGCATCGTTGTATTGAGAAGAATCTGGTATTAAATTTTGAAATATGTCATTTCATGGTCGAAAAGGGAATTTTCTTAGGTCATATAGTCTCACAACATGGAATTGAAGTTGATAAATCTAAGGTAGACATTATTTCATCACTTCCATATTCTACATGTGTGCATGATGTTCGATCATTCCTTGGACATGCTGGATTTTATCGACGCTTCATCATAGATTTTAGTAAGATCGCACTACCCTTATCTCGATTGCTTCAAAAAGATATTGACTTTAATTTTGATGATTCGTGTAGGGTATCATTTGATGAGATAAAGAAGTGTCTGACCACTCCACCGATCGTACATTCCCCCTGGTGGGATATTCCTTTTGAGATTATGTGTGACGCCTCCAACTTCGCGGTTGGAGCTGTCTTAACTCCGAGGGTGGAGGGACGTTTACATGTGATCGCCTTATGCATCGAGGAGATTGGATTCATCCCAATAAAATTACACAACCACCTAAAAGGAGTTTCTTGCTGTCATATTTTCTTTAGATAAATTCCGTTCATATTTATTGGGATCTAAAGTAGTTGTTTTTTCTAACCATGCATCTTTGAGGTACCTCCTAAAGAAGCCAGATGCAAAGCCACGACTTATCCGTTGGATGCTCCTTCTTCAAGAATTTGATATTGAGATAAAGGACAAGAAGGGATCAGAGAATATGGTGGAAGACCACATGAGTAGGCTTACTCACACACTAGAGGATGACACCTTGGACCAGGTACCACTTCAGGACACTTTCCCCGATGAGCATCTCTATACCATCTCAGGTACGCATCCTTGGTATGCTGATTTAGTTAATTACATTGTTTCCTCTAAAATACTAGCAAATTTTAATAAGCATAAAGTCCAAAAATTAAAAGGTGAGTCTAGGTATTATGTGTGGGATGATCCTTACCTCTGGTGCATGTGTAGTGACCAAGTCATTAGGAGGTGTGTTCCCGATCATGAGTTTGAGTCTGTTTTGCATTTCTATCATACACTTGCTTGTGGTGGACACTTTGGACCCCAACGGATAGCTAGGATGGTTTTGGACTCTGGATTATATTGGCCTATCTTGTTCCATGATTCCCATGTGTTTTGTAAGTCATGCTCTCATTGCCAACACACTGGGAATATTTCTAGGTGACATGAGATTCCCCAAAAACCCATACTATTCTGTGAGATTTTTGATGTATGGGGCTTCGACTTTATGGGTCCTTTTCCTAGTTCATTTGGATTTTTGTATATTCTGGTTGTTGTTGATTATGTGAGTAAATGGGTGGAGGCCAAGGCCACCAGGACTGACGATTCTCATGTTGTAGTGTATTTTGTCAAGACTCAAATTTTCTACAGGTTTGGAGTACCAAAGGCCATCATCAGTGACCAAGGGACACACTTTTGCAATATGAATTTTTCTTCCCTCCTTCGAAAGTATGGGGTGACACACAAAACATCAACACCATACCACCCCCAAACAAATGGCCAGGCTGAGGTTTCAAATCGTGAGTTGAAACAAATATTGGAGAAAACTGTGCTGCCAAATAGGAAGGATTGGAGCAAGCGCTTGGATGATGCATTTTGGGCTTATAGGACAGCATACTAAACACCCATTTGTATGTCCCCATTTCAGATTGTTTTTGGGAAAGCATGTCATCTCCCAGTGGAAGTCGAGCATCAGGCATATTGGGCTATAAAGAAATGAAACATGGATTTGGCCGAATCTGGAATTCAAAGGAAGTTACAAATTCAAGAGCTTGAGGAGATTCAAATCTCATCATATGATAACTCAAGGATCTACAAGGAAAGATCAAAAGCAGCTCATGACAAAATGATCCAACAAAGGGAGTTTCCTGTTGGAGAGAAAGTCCTTCTCTATAGTTCACGACTCGAGCTGATTCCTGGTAAGTTGCGTTCCAGATGGTTAGGTCCTTATGTTGTGAATAATGTTTTTCCTTATGGTGCAGTGGAGATCACACAAGAGGACACTGGAAGGAGCTTTACAGTTAATGGGAAATGTTTGAAGAGATACATTGAGGGACTTCCTACTGATGCAGTGGATTTTATCACACTGCATGACCCCATCATCACTTGATCACATCCGGATATTCCTATCCCTTTCACTTTTATATTATTTTTACCATTTAAAAATTCTGAATTTCATGTGCATATATCCTCTCATGGGTTCATATTGAGGACAATGCAATATTTTAAGTGTGGGGGAGGTAACCTTTTAGTTTATTAATTTTAATTGATTTCCTATTTAAAAAAACACAACAAAAAAAATTGTGTTTTTTTTGTTTGTTTTTTCAATTTTCTTCGCGTTTTTGAAATTTTTGAGCTGAAATGATTCTCATCACAATTTTGAAATGCATATCAATGAGTGAAACAATTTATCCCTTGAAACTAAGCTTAAATGAATACTGAAAATGACTTTGTTTCAAGTTCAAATATTTAGTAATTTAATGAAAAGTACACCAAATTTTGAATCCCATGCCAGATCTCACTATCTTTATATTTGAAATCACTTTCCTGTGAGGCTTCTGAACCATTATTTTCATATTCTTTATATTCACCTCACTTCTCGAGAGAACCAAACCATGATTGATTTAACCAGAATTTGATTTATTTCTTTCAAAACTTGAGGGTTTGAGGTACTTATGTTTAAATGATTAAGGCATTTGTTTGGTATTAAAGCCCCTATTTCAAAGAATCCTTTTTTATAATGGCCTACCTTGAACATTTAATCCTTGTAGACCTTAGAAGCCATGCATAGCCTATTAGGTTAGCCACATTACAAGCCAATTTTCCCTATCCAACCAACTCTTGAAGTGAAATTGCATAATCTAGTTGAGCTTAAGTGTGGGGGAATCTATCTTGTGTTGTGATACCACATTCTGTGATACTTTGGGTGGAAAATTAAATTCTAAATAGATGTGTTTACTGATGAAGATTGTAATTATATCGAAAGCTGTGCCTTTTCTGGAGCTTTCATGACAAGTGAAGTTGTGCCTTTTCTGGAGCTTCTAATTGAGGTGGAAATCTGTGCCTATCTGGAGCATTCAAGAAAATCATGTTTGAGAAGATTGACATTTTTGATGCTGAAATGATGAATGGTGTAAACCTTTGATGACTTTTCATGATAATGGAGCTGAATTGATACTATGGGGATTGAGGAGAAGACCATATTTAAGTGAAAATTAGATTAATGCAATTTTGCTTCAAAAAGAGTCAAGCCCTCCTCATTCAGCCTCAGAATTTTTCATATCTAAATCCTACCAACCGAAAGCCACAGACCAACCCTGAAAATTCCTCATGATAAACATATGTCCTTGACTCACATCGGGTGGCGATTTAGGAATTTATCAAGCCTATGGTGACCCTTGTATGAGTTTGGATGAGAAATACATTTCAATTTTTTTTGATATTTTAGTGATGAGAGAAAATTCAAGCGAGGTAAGTGTTTTGTGCATGGGAGGATAAATGAAGTGGAAATATATTGAGCGATATTAATAGAGAACTTGAAATAAGGTTTTTTATGAGGTATGATATCTTTTGATTCTTGGTGCGGAATTGATGAATCCCAATGATATGTGTTTTAAAATTGGTTTTGATTTGATATTGATGTTTACTTGACATGAGGTTTTGCCCAGGAGTGAAAAAGGGTAAGTGTGGGGGAGTTGATAAAACAATATTTTGTTGAATATTTTATTGATAATAAATGATATAATTTCCTCACATTGTGTTAAATATGTTTATTTATAAAATATTTGGGATTTGATCATTCATTTGAAAATTTGGTGAAAATTCCAGTTTTACCCTTTATAGTGCACTGTAGTATTTCGAAGATAAATATTTTTATATTTATTAATTGAATTTGAAATTTTGTAACAGTGTTATTAACTTAATTTTATACAACTTTAATTCAGGACACTAGAGCTAAAGAGTGCATTTGGATGGATTAAATGAGCCATTAATCCAATGGTGGGCTGGACTCGGCGTAATGGAAATGGGTTCTCTATTTGGGCCATAGATTCTTCATCCGTGCTTGGATTTAGCCCAAAGTTTTAGGAAATCTCGGAGACATGATTTGGCACAAATCATCCTTCTGTAAGGCTGGCCAATTGATGCGTTCATGAGGTCAACGATGTGGTACAACTTGGAATAAAATATTTGGACGAGTTTTTCATTTCACACTTAAAAAGTTATGTAACGCTAGCCCTCAAAAACTCTATTTAAAGGGGGTTTTAAATCTTTGGGAGGTTTGGTCGAGGATTTTGGAAGGTGTGGATGAAAGGGTGTATCTTGGGAGCCCCTCACAACTCTTGGAAGAAGTAAGCCTTTGTGAAAACCTCTCTTTTAAAAACGCTCTCCTCTCCCACCTCTTCTTTGTATTTCTTTTATTTCATGTTTGTTTCTTGAATTTTTCTTCAAATAATCTTCTGTGTTCTTCCCTATTATTCTTCTATTAATATTCTTAATTGGGTTGGAATCAAGAGTGGAGAAAATATTGGGTTCTACCCTTTCAATCCTTTGCTTATGCAAAACATCTCCACAATGACTACACCGCCCATGGAAGAGTAGTTATTTTTAGTAATCGATCGACCTCTATACTTCTTCATTTAATTATTTTGAATCATTGAGATACTGTAATTAACTTAATATAATCCCTGAATTGTGTTTTTAAATTTTAAGAAACTAAGCAAGCAATTGAACAATTAACATAAAACACGCAAGGTCGGGAATTGTGTAAATTGTGAGAGCGCGATCTTAATCGGTAATACAAGACCATAAGGGATAAATTTGTAGAGTTCAAATATAATCCCTAAACACAATTCATCCTCATTTCCAGAATGGATATGTGCTCTAATTAACTGCTTACCATAAGCTAACCTTATAACAACAATCAAAGCAGGGTGCTGCGATTGCGTGTTCTGAAGCTAGCCTAGGGTTTAAGTAATTTCATCTTTGTGGTTATGTTAACTCTTGTAGGGTTCGAGGGATAACAAATTAGGGGATAATAATTTAGTGAATATTAATTTAAATGATAATTATTAATAAATGATTGAAGAGGTATAGTTAGATTGATTATTCCTTTTAAAATATTTTCTAAAAAAAAACATCTTTTTGTTGTGTCATTTTAATCAAACTTCATTTCAAAACAAAAAACAAAAAAAAAATACAATCTTCTTCCAGCAAAATTCTTTTAGATTCATAAACTATAACCAACACCCATCCTTTCAGGTAGTGTTTTTATTCTCTTTTATTTTATTTTTAGAATACCTTTAAAAAGTTGTTTTAAATCTACTTCCTCCTTTGAGAGACGACCTTGGTCAGCGACTCTGCTGCACCTAAGTACCCCAAAATCACATTAATCATTTGAGGGTGCCCACGACAGCGCTCTTTCACCCCCTTCGTCTGGTTTTATAGTCCTATTTAAAGGAAATCATGATTTTCATTAAATATAAAACAATAAGTATTCTATAACAAATGGGATTCAAGGAAGAAAATACTAATTGTTATCTATAGGTTTCAGGGAGATTTGGATTTTCAACCATCTAGGGTAGAATGTCCCACTTGATGATGAACTCAATTTTGTAATTCCATGGAGAAACCTCCAAAGATGTCTATGATTACTTATGAATCAGAATATTTTTCCCTATTTTATCGATCACCAACTCCACAGGTTTATCACATGAGGATTCAATGGAATTATCCAATTCATATTTCATTGTTTTATAGTCTTCACTTTTTTATTCCCACACTTATCATAGAATTATTTTAAAAAATATGACATTTTAGTTATTACATTAATCATTTAAGATAAATATTTACAAAAATTACTGTAAGTGTCACGACCCATCCTCGGGACCCGTGCCATGACTACCCCAAGCCCGCCTCCCATAGGCCAGGGGCTGGAGAATAGCACCAAAGGCGTAAATCCTGGAAAAAGGGGAAGGGATTTCCTTATAAAGTAAACAAACACAACAGAGTAAGCCAGCAGAAGTAAACACTAAGTAAAACTGGGTACAATAGTAAGTGCGGAAATTAAATGGGCCAGAATACAAACCCAATCTGAAAGTAAATTACAACTAGAAGGAAAGTACATCAATTGAAAGTAAAGCAGAAACGTCGAGCCATCCACTGGAAGTCCCACCTGAAGGGTGGGTACAGATAGCCACCTCAGCTCATCGGGTCCAGCCGTCCACTCCGTGTATGTCCCACCCAGTGGTCCACCTCCAGGTACCGACCTGCTCCACAAGCCTCAACCACGATCAGCGTTGTCCATCGTCTGCATCCAACACAACGTAATGCGGGCATAGCCCATGCAGGGGTGAGTATACGCTACTTAGTAGGGACCCCGAGACCCCCAAAGGTCTCCCAGAACCCACAAAGGATAATCCACATAGGAAAGATGCAATCACGAAGTAACATCCAACACTACTTAGGTATATGCCCATACATATACCTAAGTCATCAATTCCAGTTCAGCTCCAACATCCGAGCCCAAGTTCGATTACGTCCATATAGGATAGTACAACACAATCCACACAGGAAAGCACAACACAATCTACATAGGAAAGTAAGTCAATCATATCGAAGATATTGATTGAATAGTCAAGACTCAACTCACACAGGTATTCCTCTTCGTAAGGTAATAGAGATGATCATATGTAGCCACTGATTCATCTAAGTTGGGACCCACATAGGATACTAAACCAGCTAAGCTGTCAGACCCACGTAGGATACAAGACTGGCTACTCTGCCGGACCCACGTAGGATACAAGTATAGAGTCAAACACTACCGGACCCACGTAAGATACAAGAACTATAGTACTGCTGGACCCACGTAGGATACAAGAACAGTAGTCATCGTCATCGAACCCATGGAGGATTTCAGTACGGTCATCATCGCTGTCGAACCCCTGTAGGATTTCAGTGCAGTCATCGTCACTGCCGAACCCACGGAGGATTTCAGTGCAGTTGTCATCATCGTCGCAGTTGCAGCCAGCTCTAGGGTTCTCGCACACAGCGTGCTCATTTCTGGGAGGGTCGCCTCCATGAGCCAAGGGGGTCGATACATAAACTGACACGTAGTATGGCGTTGATGTATCCCAAAGTTCCATCTCGTTGATAGGAACTCAACACGACAGACGACGCGTCAATCGGACGCCCGGTCTGAGAGTTATCAGCTTTTTCGTCCGAGGGGCCCGGTTGGTTTTTAAGTCAAAACCAACCGGACCACACTCCAACTATGTCCAAAACTCGAGCAGAGTAATCCAGAAGGTCCGTCTCACTAAGAGGAATCCAATAAAGTCGATGGCACATCAATCGGATGTTCGGAGCTCAAGTTATAAGCGTTTCTGCTCCGAGGGCCTGGTTGGTTTTGTGTTCGAACCAACCTGGCCGTACCCTAAGTTCTCCAAAACCTTGAGTGTAATATACTGAAATGACCGACTCGATCCAAAGATCACATCAAAACTAACGGTGCATCGATCAGAGGTCCGTAGCCCAAGTCATGGGCAAAAGACCGAAAGTGGTCCGAAAATGGGGGGTCTGGGCCCGGCCCGACCCGGCCCACCCCCCCTGTGTCAGCCCAAACCGGGTCGAACCGACCCTTTAGGGCGCGACCCGGCCCGGCGGGGTGGGGCCCGGTCCGGTCCGTGCAACCCCGCCCGGCCCTGCCGGGTGGCACGCTGGCTCGGCCAGCGGCCGAGCATGGGGGGACGCGGTCCCCCCCTCCCTTTGCGCTCCGCAGACGCGGTGGGTGCCGCATCCTCCTTCGGATCCTGTGCGGCCGTGGGATCCCGGTCGCTTGCCACCGCGGCTTCAGCCACGACGGTTCCTTTTGGCGGCGCGCCGGGACGCTGCCGCCTCTGGGCAGCCGGCCGGTGCCGGCCGCCGCCTCTGGCCACCGGCGCCGCCGCGCTCGCGACCCACGCCGCCGGTGATGTCTGCGGGCCACCGGAGTCGTTCCAGTGGTCCGTTCTTGCTCCTGTCAGCGCCTGGGGTCGTCTCAGGACCTTTAGATTACTGCGACGACCTCCAATCGCTCAACGTTCCCGTTCAATCGTCGCCCAACGTTCCGCACATCAAGAACAGAGAAACTATGGGTTCAGACTTGTTCGTTGGTCTGCACCCACCGCGTTAGTGGTTTAAACAACTTCTAACAATTTCCGAACAATTATTCACATGTCGAAGATGTAATCCACATAATTAAAATAAATCAAAACCCCCCTACCTCGAAGAAGTTTTCGAGCGAGGATTATCGCGGGAAAAGACGTCGCGGAAGACGACGTCGCGGAAGAGGATCGTGGGCGTCATTGTACATGGTGTCGCAGAGAAGAGGATTGTCGGCGTCACATCGTCGATCTCCGAGGAACTAGTGTCCTTCATCATCTTTCATCGGAGGCCGACGTTCTTCATCGTTCTTCGCGTTCTCCAACGAAGAAGATGAATATTCAAAGGCTTGAGCAATTCCTCTCCAAACCTTCTCGCACAACGAAATAACCCCCAATATTTTTATTTATAAAATATTTGGGATTTGATCATTCATTTGAAAATTTGGTGAAAATTCCAGTTTTACCCTTTATAGTGCACTGTAGTATTTCGAAGATAAATATTTTTATAGTTATTATTTGAATTTTCAACTTTGTAACAGTGTTCCTAACTTAATTTTATACAACTTTTATTCAGGACACTAGAGCTAAAGAGTGCATTTGGATGGAGTAAATGGGCCATTAATCCAATGGTGGGCTGGACTCGGCAGAATGGACATGGGTTCTGTATTTGGGACATATCTTCTTAATACTAGCTTGGATTGAGCCCAAATATTTATGAAAGCTCGGGGACATGATTTTTCACAAATCATCCTTCTAGAAGGCCGGTCAATGCACGCGTTTTGGAGGTGAAATAGGTGGTGAAAATTGGAATAAAATATTTGGAAGAGTTTTTCATTTCACACTTAAAAAGTTATCTAACCCTAGCCCTCAAAAACTCTATTTAAAGGGGGTTTTAACTCTTTGAGAGGGATGATAGAGGATTTGGGAAGGTGTGGCCGAAAGGGTGTCTCTTGGGAGCCCCTCAAAACTCTTGTAAGAAGTAAGTCTTTGTGCAAACCTCTCTTCCAAAAAGGCTCTCCTCTCCCACCTCTTCTTTGTATTTATTTTATTTCATGTTTGTTTCTTGATTTTTTCTTCAAATAATCTTCTGTGTTCTTACCTATTATTCTTCTCTTAATCTTCTTAATTGGGTTTAAATCAAGAGTGGAGACAATATTGGGTTCTACCCTTTCAATCCTTTGCTTATGCAAAACGTCTCCACGATGACTACACCACCCATGGAAGAGTAGTTATTTTTAGTAATCGATCGACCTCTATCCTTATTCATTTAATTATTTTGAATCATTGAGCTACTGTAATTCAATTAATATGATCCGTGAATTTTGTTTTTAAATTGGAAGAAACTAAGAAAGCAATTGAACAATTAACACAAAACACGCGAGGTCGGGAATTGTGTAAATTGTGAGAGCGTGATCTTAATCGGTAATACAAGACCATACGAGATATATTTGTAGAGTTCAAATATAATCCATAAACAAAATTCATCCTCATTTAAAGAATGTATATGTTCTCTAATTAACCACTGAAAATAAGCTAATCTTAGAACAACAATCAAAGCACGGTGCTGCGATTGCGTGTTCCGAAGATAGCCTAGGGTTTTAATAATTTCATCTTTGTGGTTAAATTAACTCTCGTAGGGTTCGAGGGATAACAAATTAGGGGATCATAATTAAGTGAATATTAATTTAAATGATAATTATTAATAAATGATTTAAGAGGTAGAGTTAGATCGATTACGCCTTTTAAAATATTTTCTAAAAAAACATCTTTTTGTTGTGTCATTTTAATCGAACTTCATTTCAAAACTAAAACAAAAAAAAACAATATACTTCCAGAAAACTTCTTCTAGATTCATAAACTATAACCATCCCCCATCATTTTAGGTAGTGTCTTTATTATCTTTTATTTTATTTTTATAATACCTTTAAAAAGTTGTTTTAAATCTACTTCCTCCTTTGAGAGATGACCTTGGTCAGCCACTCTGCTGCACCTAAGTACCCCAAAATCACATTAATCATTTGAGGGCGCCCACGACAATGCTCTTTCAAATTGGTGCTATTGCCGGGGAGTCAAGTAATTATTTCAACCAATTAGAGGTATTTATTTTATTTTACATTTTATTCTATTTCTCTCTTCTTTATTCCTTCTTTACCCAATCTAATTTCTTTTTTTCTTCTACTTATTTTATTTTCTTCTACTTCTTTTTGGACCATCAACTCAAACTTATAATTTTTAATTTATTATGGTCCACTTTCCTTCTTTTAATATTTCATTTATTTATGACATGAACTAATTCTGAAGATCTCTTAGATGTTGACCCTGAGATTGAACGTAGCCTTAGGGATCGAATCAGACATTCTCATTCTATGGGAAGTTTCAATATTCAACCAGTTGGTGAATTCCACTCTTCTAGAAACATTGAAATTGGAAGCAATTCAAATTCAAACATAAAATAGGAACCAATGGATGGAAATAATGGAAATTAACTTAATAGAACCATTCAAGAATTGGCTGCACCTGATATTAACTATCAACCAAATTGTATTGCATACCCGAATCACGAATCAGACTTTGAGTTAAAATCTGGATTAATTCACCTTCTTCCAAACTTTCATGGATTATCTGGTGAGGATCCTAACAAACACCTTAAGGAATTTAATGTGGTTTTCTCAACCTTAAAAACAAGAAATGTTTCTGAAGATCAAATCAAATTAAGAGCATTCCCATTCTCACTTGATGGAGCTGCAAAGGATTGGATGTACTATTTACAACATGAAGATGTAACATATTGGAACGATTTGAAATGTCTTTTCTTGCAGAGATTTTTTCCAGCATCAAGGACCAATTCTATTCGTAATGAGATCTCGGGGATCAAGCAAGCACAAGGGGAGTCAATGTATGAGTACTGGGAGCGATTCAAGAAGTTGTGTGCAAGCTGCCCACATCACGAAATCAGTGAGCAACTACTCATCCAGTACTTCTATGAAGGACTCACACCTATGGAGAGAAGCATGGTAGATGATGCAGTAGGAGGGGCAGTGGTGGACAAGACACCAGTAGGCACACGTGCATTGATCAACAAGATAACACAAAACTCCCAACAAGTTGGCGACCGAGGTACACCACATGTTAGGGGAGTACATCAGGTAAGTCCTTCTTCTCTTGAAAGTCATTTGATTGATACCAAGTTGGAAGAATTGACCACTATGGTGAGGTAGATTTCATTGGATCAAAAGACATCCTAACCCACTCCTTCAAGGCCTTGTGGAATTTTCACTAAGACAAGCCACCCAACTGACTGTTACCGACAACTAAAAGAGATAGAGGATTGCGCAACAATATTCCCAGGGAGACCATTTCAGCAGCAACAACAACCATATCCCCAAAATAAGTTTGATTCATTTTCTCCAACATACAACCAAGGATGGAAAGATCAACCAGACATGAGGTATGACTCTGGACAACAACAAAGGCCCCCTTTTCAACCAAACTTCCAGCAGCCTCCAACTTACCAACAGGGTTTCCAACAACACCAAAGGAGATTCGAAGCTCAAACATCAACAAGTCAGCCACAAGGTAATCTCCAACACAAGGTATAATCTAACACTGATGATATTTTAAAGAAAATTGTTATTAATCAATAGAATGAGATGAAGAGTCAAATTTTGGAGTTGAGGGAGTTGAAGACTCAAATGCGCCAGATTGCCACCGCCCTCCATGAACTTGTAAGTAAGAATTCTGGAAATCTACCTTCCCAACCCACTCCAAATCCAAAGGGGAATTTTAGTGCCATCACATTGAGAAGTGGGAAGAAAATGAACGATACAACTGTACCTACCATTACACCGGGATTCACCTCTACTCCAGAGAAGCCTCATTCCATACCAACTGATGAGCAATCCAAGGAGAAAGATAAAGGTAAGAAAAATATTGATGATGTTTCTCCTAAACCCCTTCCTTTTCCAAACGGGGTTGTTCAAACCAAGAAGATGGATGAAGAAGCAATGCAAAAGGAGGATTTTGACACATTCAAGCGTGTGGAGATCAACATTCCACTACTTGAAGCCATTAAGCAAATCCCAAGGTATTCCAAATTCTTAAAAGAACTCTGCACCAATCGAAGAGGGTTCAGGGGAAATGAGAGGATCAACCTTGGAAGGAATGTCTCAACACTCATTACACCAACTCTAGCAATGCCAACAAAGTGAAAGGATCCCGGGACATTCACCATCCCATGTACCATAGGGGAGTTTCACTTTTCTGATGCTCTTTGTGATTTATGAGCTTCAATAAATGTGATGCCTCACTCTGTATTCTCTTCCTTGTAGGTTGGTGAGTTGAAGCCAACAAGAGTAGTGGTGCTGTTGGCAAGTAGAGCTACAACATATCCAGCGGGAGTCCATGAGGATGTACTTGTCCAGGTAAGAGACATGATCTTCCCAGCAGATTTCTACATGCTTAACATGGAGGACAATTAGGTAAGGTCTCATGCTCCCATAATCTTAGGTAGACCCTTCCTCAAAACTGCAAAACTATCATAAATGTCAATGAGGGTACACTTTCCATGGAGTTTGGAGATGAAGTTTTGATATTTAATGTTATGGAATCTATGAAGTACCCCTCAAAGGATCATTCTGTATTTGTTATCTCCCATTTTGAAACACCAAATAAAAACTCCATGGAATTTGATTGTCCTATGCTTAGGGAGATTATGAGTATTGGTTCTAGTTTGATGTCTAAGAATTCTTCCACACTTATTTCTAAGGAATAAGACTCTCTAAGATTTGATTTTAAAATGGAGTCATATTCTGATTTTGATCATGTGAACTCTGATTATGACATGGCTGTTGAGTATGCTGATGGATTTGATGCTTTATTCTCTAATTTTGATGATGTATATTCTGATACTGATGCTCTTTGTGCACATATTTTAGTTCCTTCTATGTCTCCATCCATACACCACCCCACTACACTGGAACTCAAGCCATTGCCACCAAATCTGAAATATTCATACTTGTTGAGTGGTGAGAAATTACCTGTTATCATTGCTAACAATCTCCACTTTGAACATGAAGAAAAACTTTTGAATATTTTAAGGGAGAAAATCAGGGCAATCAGGTGGATTGTGGATGACATATCAGGTATTAGCCCCTCCATTTTCATGCATAGGATTCTCTTGGAGGATGAGGCTAAACCGGTGAGACAGCCACAAAGGAGAATCAATCCCACACTCCTGGAAGTTGTTAAAAAAGAAGTTGAGAAATTGCTCGAGGCATGTATAATCTTTCCCATTTCAGATTCTCAGTGGGTAAGTCCTATTCAGGTTGTGCCTAAGAAGAGTGGTGTCATTGTTATAAAAAATGAAAATGATGAGTTAGTTCCTGTGAGAGTAAAAAACAGTTGGCAAGTGTGTATTGATTATAGGAAACTAAATCAATCCACTCATAAGGACCATTTCCCACTTCCATTCATTGACCAGATGCTTGAGAGACTTGCAGGTAGGACACATTATTGCTTCTTGGATGGTTTCTATGGATATTTTCAGGTTCCCATTGCAATATAGGACCAGGAGAAGACGACATTAACCTTCCCATTCGGTACCTTTTCTTACCGAAGGATGCCATTTGGACTTTTCAATGCCCCAGGTACCTTCCAGAGATGCATGGTGAGTATTTTCTGAGATTTCATTGAGACCTGCATGGAGGTATTTATGGATGATTTTACAGTTTATGGGTCTTCATTTGATGAATGTCTAAGTAGTTTGGGAAAGGTGTTGCATCGTTGTGTTGAGAAGAATCTGGTATTAAATTTTGAAATATGTCATTTCATGGTCGAAAAGGGAATTTTCTTAGGTCATATAGTCTCACAACATGGCATTGAAGTTGATAAATCTAAGGTAGACATTATTTCATCCCTTACATATCCTACATGTGTGCGTGATGTTCGATCATTCCTTGGACATGCTGGATTTTATCGACGCTTCATCAGAGATTTTAGTAAGATCGCTCTACCCTTATCTCGATTGCTTCAAAAAGATATTGACTTCAATTTTGATGATTCGTGTAGGGTATCATTTGATGAGATAAAGAAGTGTCTGACCACTCCACCGAACGTACAACCCCCACGATGGGAGATTCCTTTTGAGCTTATGTGTGACGCCTCTAACTTCGCGGTTGGAGCTGTCTTATCTCCGAGGGTGGAGGGACATTCACATGTGATCGCCTTATGCATCGAGGAGATTGGATTCAACCCAATCAAATTACACAACCACCTAAAAGGAGTTTCTTGCTGTCATATTTTCTTTAGATAAATTCCGTTCATATTTATTGGGATCTAAAGTAGTTGTTTTTTCTGACCATGCAGCTTTGAGGTACCTCCTAAAGAAGCCAGATGCAAAGCCACGACTTATCCATTGGATGCTCCTTCTTCAAGAATTTGATATTGAGATAAAGGACAATAAGGGATCAGAGAATTTTGTGGAAGACCACATGAGTAGGCTTACTCACACACTAGAGGATGACACCTTGGACCAGGTACCACTTCAGGACACTTTCCCCGATGAGCATCTCTATACCATCTCAGGTATGCATCCTTGGTATGCTGATTTAGTTAATTACATTGTTTCCTCTGAAATACCAGCAAATTTGAAGAAGCATAAAGTCCAAAAATTAAAAAGTGAGTCTAGGTATTATGCGTGGGATGATCCTTACCTCTGGCGCATGTGTAGTGACCAAGTCATTAAGAGGTGTGTTCCCGATCATGAGTTTGAGTCTGTTTTGCATTTCTATCATACACTTGCTTGTGGTGGACACTTTGGACCCCAACGGATAGCTAGGATGGTTTTGGACTCTGGATTATATTGGATTATCTTGTTCCATGATGCCCATGTGTTTTGTAAGTCATTCTCTCATTGCCAACACACTGGGAATATTTCTAGGAGACATGAGATTCCCCAAAACCCATACTATTCTGTGAGATTTTTGATGTATGGGGCTTCGACTTTATGGGTCGTCTTCCTAGTTCATTTGGATTTTTGTATATTTTGGTTGTTGTTGATTATGTGAGTAAATGGGTGGAGGCCAAGGCCACCAGGACTGACGATTCTCATGTTGCAGTGGATTTTGTCAAGACTCAAATTTTCTACAGGTTTGGAGTACCAAAGGCCATCATCAGTGACCAAGGGACACACTTTTACAATAGGAATTTTTCTTCCCTCCTTAGAAAGTATGGGGTGACACACAAAACATCAACACCATACCACCCCCAAACAAATGGCCAGGATGAGGTTTCAAATCATGAGTTGAAACAAATATTGGAGAAAACCGTGCAGCCAAATAGGTAGGATTGGAGAAAGGGCTTGGATGATGCATTGTGGGCTTATAGGATAGCATACAAAACACCCATTGGTATGTCCCCATTTCAGATTGTTTTTGGGAAAGCATGTCATCTCCCAGTGGAAGTCAAGCATCAGGCATATTGGGCTATAAAGAAATGCAACATGAATTTGGCCCAATCTGGAATTCAAAGGAAGTTACAAATTCAAGAGCTTGAGGAGATTTGACTCTCATCATATGAGAACTCAGGGATCTACAAGGAAATATCAAAAGTATCTCATGACAAAATGATCCAACAAAGGGAGTTTCATGTTGGAGAGAAATTCCTTCTCTATAGTTCATGACTCAAGCTGATGCCTGGTAAGTTGTGTTCCATATGGTTAGGTCCTTATGTTGTGAATAATGTTTTTCCTTATGGTGCAGTGGAGATCACACAAGAGGACACTGGAAGGAGCTTTACAGTTAATGGGAAACGTTTGAAGAGATACATTGAGGGACTTCCTACTGATGGAGTGGATTTTATCACACTGCATGACCCCATCATCACTTGATCACATCAGGCTATTCCTAACCCTTTCACTTTTATATTATTTTTTCTATTTAAAAATTCTGAATTTCATGTGCATATATCCTCTCATGGGTTCACATTGAGGACAATGCAATATTTTATGTGTGGGGGAGGTAACCTTTTAGTTTATTAATTTTAATTGCTTTCCTGTTTAAAAAAACAACAAAAAAAATTTGTGTTTTTTTATTTGTTTTTTCAATTTTCTTTGAATTTTTGAAATTTTTGAGCTGAAATGATTCTCATCACAATTTTGAAATGCATATCAATGAGTGAAAAAATTTATCCCTTGAAACTAAGCTTAAATGAATACTGAAAATGAATTTGTTTCAAGTTCAAATATTTAGTAATTTAATGAAAAGTACACCAAATTTTGAATCCCATTCCACATCTCACTATCTTTATATTTGAAATCACTTTCCTGTGAGGCTTCTGAACCATTATTTTCATATTCTTTATATTCACCTCACTTCTCGAGAGAACCAAACCATGCTTGATTTAACCAGAATTTGATTTATTTCTGTCAAAACTTGAGAGTTTGAGGTACTTATGTTTAAATGATTGAGGAATTTTTTTGGTATTAAAGCCCCTATTTCAAAGAATCCTTTTTTATAATGGCCTACCTTGAACATTTAATCCTTGTAGACCTTAGAATCCATGCACAACCTATTAGGTTAGCCACATTACAAGCCAATTTTCCCTATCCAACCAACTCTTGAAGTGAAATTTCATAATCTAGTTAAGCATATGTGTGGGGGAATCTATCTTGTGTTGTGATACCACATTCTGTGATACTTTGGGTGGAAAATTAAATTCTGAAGAGATGTGTTTACTGCTGAAGAGAGTAATTATATCGAAAGCTATGCCTTTTCTGGAGCTTTCATGACAAGTGACGTTGTGCCTTTTCTAGAGCTTCTAATTGAGGTGGAAAGCTGTGCCTATCTGGAGCTTTCAAGAAAATCATGTTTGAGAAAATTGAAATTTTTGATGCTGAAATGATGAATGGTGTAAACCTTTGATGACTTTTCATGATGATGGAGCTGAATTGATACTATGGGGATTGAGGAGAAGACCATATTTAAGTGGAAATTAGATTAATGCAATTTTGCTTCAAAAAGAGTCAGGCCCTCCTCATTCAGCCTCAGAATTTTTCACATCTAAATCCTACCAACCGAAAGCCACAGACCAACCCTGAAAATTCCTCATGATAAAAATATGTCCTTGACTAATATCGGGTGGCAATTTAGGAATTTATCAAGCCTATGGTGACCCTTGTATGAGTTTGGATGAGAAATACATTTCAAAAAAAAATTGATATTTGAGTGATGAGAGAAAATTCAAGCGAGGTAAGTGTTTTGTGAATGGGAGGATAAATGAAGTGGAAATATATTGAATGATATTAATAGAGAACATGAAATAAGGTTTTTTATGAGGCATGATATCTTTTGATTCTTGGTGTGAAATTGATGAATCCCAATGATATGTGTTTTAAAATTGGTTTTGATTTGATATTGATGTTTACTTGACATGAGGTTTTGCCCAGGAGTGAAAAAGGGTAAGTGTGGGGGAGTTGATAAAACACTATTTTGTTAAATATTTTATTGATAATAAATGATATAATTTCCTCACATTGTGTTAAATATGTTTATTTATAAAATATTTGGGATTTGATCATTCATTTGAAAATTTGGTAAAAATTCCAGTTTTACCCTTTATAGTGCACTGTAGTATTTCGAAGATAAATATTTTTATATTTATTATTTGAATTTGAAATTTTGTAATAGTGTTCTTAAAGTAATTTTATACAACTTTAATTCAGGATACTAGAGCTAAAGAGTGCATTTGGAGGGATTAAATGGGCCATTAATCCAATGGTGGGCTGGACTTAGCATAATGGAAATGGGTTCTGTATTTGGGCCATAGATTCTTCATCCGGGATTGGATTTAGCCCAAAGTTTTAGGAAAGCTCGGAGACATGATTTGGAACAAATCATCCTTCTGTATGGCCGGTCAATTGATGCGTTCTAGAAGTCAATGAGGCGGTGCAACTTGGAATAAAATATTTTGACGAGTTTTTCATTTCACACTTAAAAAGTTATGTAACCCTAGACCTCAAAAACTCTATTTAAAGGGGGTTTTAACTCTTTGGGAGGTTTGGATGAGGCTTTGTGAAGGTGTGTCCGAATGGGTGTATCTTGGGAGCCCCTCAAAACTCTTGGAAGAAGTAATGCTTTGTGAAAACCTCTCTTCTAAAAAGGCTCTCCTCTCCCACCTCTTCTTTGTATTTTTTTTATTTCATATTTTTTTCTTGAATTTTTCTTCAAATAATTTTCTGTGTTCTTCCCTATTATTCTTATATTAATATTATTAATTGGGTTGGAATCAATAGTTTAGAAAATATTGGGTTCTAACCTTTCAATCCTTTTCTTATGAAAAACGTCTCCACGATGACTACACCGCCCATGGAAGAGTAGTTCTTTTTAGTAATCGATCGACCTATATCCTTCTTCATTTAATTATATTGAATCATTGAGCTACTGTAATTCACTTAATATGATCCATGAATTGTGTTTTTAAATTGTAAGAAACTAAGCAAGAAATTGAACAATTAACACAAAACACGCGAGGTCGGGAATTGTGTAAATTGTGAGAGCGCGATCTTAATCGGTAATACAAGACCATACGGGATAAATTTGTAGAGTTCAAATATAATCCCTAAACACAATTCATCCTCATTTACAGAATGGATATGTGCTCTAATTAACCACTTACCATAATCTAACCTTAGAACAACAATCAAAGCAGGGTGCTGCGATTGCGTGTTCCGAAGCTAGCCTAGGGTTTAAGTAATTTCATCTTTGTGCTTATGTTAACTCTCATAGGGTTCGAGGGATAACAAATTAGGGGATCATAATTAAGTGAATATGAATTTAAATGATAATTATTAAAAAATTATTGAAGAGGTATAGTTAGATCGATTATGCCTTTTAAAATATTTTTTTAAAAAAAACATCTTTTTGTTGTGTCATTTTAATCGAACTTCATTTCAAAACAAAAAACAAAAAAAATACAATCTTCTTCCAGAAAACTTCTTTTAGATTCATAAACTATAACCAACCCCCATCCTTTCAGGTTGTGTTTTTATTCTCTTTTATTTTATTTTTAGAATACCTTTAAAAAGTTGTTTTAAATCTACTTCCTCCTTTGAGAGACGACCTTGGTTAGCCACTCTGCTGCACCTAAGTACCCCAAAATCACATTAATCATTTGAGGGCGCCTACGATAGTGCTCTTTCACCACCTTAATCTGGTTTTATAGTCCTATTTAAAGGAAATCATGATTTTCATTAATTATAAAAAAATAAGTATTCTATAACAAATGGGATTCAAGGAAGAAAATACTAATTGTTATCTATAGGTTTCAGGGAGATGTGGATTTTCAACCATCTAGGGTAGAATGTCCCACTTGATGATGACCTCTATTTTGTAATTCCACGGAGAATACTCCAAATATGTCTATGACTACTTATGAATCATAATATTTTTCCCTATTTTATCCACCACCAACTCCACAGGTTTATCACATGAGGATTCAATGGAATTATCCAATTCACATTTCATTGTTTTATAGTCTTCTCTTTTTTATTCCCACACTTATCATAGAATTATTTTAAAAAAATATGATATTTTAGTTATTACATTAATCATTTAAGATAAATATTTAAAAAAATTTCTGTAAGTGTCACGACCCGTCCTCGGGACCCGTGCCATGACTACCCCAAGCCCGCCTCCCATAGGCCAGGGGCTGGCGACTAGCACCAAAGGCGTAAATCCCGAAAAATGGGAAGGGATTGCATTATAAAGTAAACAAACACAACAGAGTAAGCCAACAGAAGTAAACACTAAGTAAAACTGGGTACAATAGTAAGTGCGGAAAGTAAATGGGCTAGAATACAAACCCAATCTGAAAGTAAATTACAATCGGAATGAAAGTACATCAATTGAAAGTAAAGTAGAAACGTCGAGCCGTCCACTGGAAGTCCCACCTGAAGGGTGGGTACAGATAGCCTCCTCAGCTCCTCGGGTCCAGCCGTCCACTCCGTGTATGTCCCGCCCAGTGGTCCACCTCCAGGTACCGACCTGCTTCACAAGCCTCAACCACGATCAGCGCTGTCCGTCGTCTGCATCCAACACAACGTAATGCGGGCATAGCCCGTGCATGGGTGAGTATACGCTACTCAGTAGGGACCCCGAGACTCCCAAAGGTCTCCCAGAATCCACAAAGGATAATCCACAAAGGAAAGATGCAATCACGAAGTACCATCCAACACTACTTAGGTATATGCCCATACATATACCTAAGTCATCAATTCTAGTTTGGCTCCAACATCCGAGCCCAAGTTCAATTACAACCACACAGGATAGTACAACCCAATCCACATAGGAAAGCACAACACAATCCACATAGGAATGTAAGTCAATCATATCGAAGATATTGGTTGAATAGTCAAGACTCAGCTCACATAGGTATACCTCTTCGTAAGGTAATAGAGATGATCATATGTAGCCACTGATTCATCTAAGTTGGGACCCACGTAGGATACTAAACCAGCTAAGCTGTCAGACCCACATAGGATACAAGACCAGCTACTCTGCCGGACCCACGTAGGATACAAGTACAGAGTCAAACACTGTCGGACCCACGTAAGATACAAGAACTACAGTACTGCCAGACCCACGTAGGATATAAGAACAGTAGTCATCGCCATCGAACCCACGGAGGATTTCAGTACGGTCGTCATCGCTGTCGAACCCATGTAGGATTTCAGTGCAGTCATCGTCACTGCCGAACCCACAGAGGATTTCAGTGCAGTCGTCATCATCGTCGCAGTTGCAGCCAGCTCTAGGGTTCCCGGACACAGCATGCTCATTTCTGGGAGGGTCTCCTCCATGAGCCAAGGGGGTCGATACATCAACTAACACGTAGTACGGAGTTGATGTATCCCAAAGTTCCATCTCGTTGATAGGAACTCAACACGACAGACGACGCGTCAATCGGACGCCCGATCTGAGAGTTATCAGCTTTTTCGTCCCAGGGGCCCGGTTGGTTTTTAAGTCAAAACCAACCCGACCGTACTCCAACTATGTCCAAAACTCGAGCAGAGTAATCCAAAAGGTCCGTCTCACTGAGAGGAATCCAATAAAGTCGATGACACATCAATCAGATGTTCGGAGCTCAAGTTATAAGCGTTTCCGCTCCGAGGGCCCGGTTGGTTTCGTGTTCGAACCAACCCGGCCGTACCCTAAGTTCTCCGAAACCTTGAGTGTAATATACTGAAATGACCGAATGGATCCAAGGATCACATCAAAACTAACAGTTCATCGATCGGAGGTTTTTAGCCCAAGTCATTGGCAAAAGACCGAAAGTGGTCCGAAAATGGGGGGTCTGGGCCCGGCCCGACCCGGCCCACCCCCCCTGGGCCAGCCCAAATCGAGTCGACCCGACCCGGTAGGGCGCGACTTGGCCCGACCCGGCCCGGCGGGGCAGGGCCCGGTCCGGTCTGCGCAACCCGGCCCGGCCCTGCCGGGTGGCACGCTGGCTCGGCCAGCGGCCGAGCATGGGGGGACGCGGTCCCCCCCTCCCTTTGCGCTCTGCAGATGCCGCAAGTGCCGCATCCTCCTCCGGATCCCTTGTGGCCGCGGAATCCCGGTCGCCTGCCGTCGCGGCTTCAGCCGCGGCGGTTCCTTTTGGCGACACGCCGGGATGCCGCCGCCTCCGGGGGGCCGGCTGGTGCCGGCCGCCGCCTCTGGCCGCCGACGCCGCCGCGCCCACGACCCGCGCCGCCGATGATGTCTGCGGGCCACCGAAGTCGTTCCGGTGGTCCGTTCTTGCTCCTGTAGGCGCCTGGGGTCATCTCAGGACCTGTAGATTACTGCGACGGCCTCCAATATCTCAACGGTCCCGTTCAATCATCGCCCAACGTACCACGCATCAAGAACAGAGAAACTGTGGGTTCAGACTTGTTCGTTGGTCCGCACCCACCGCGTTATTGGTTCAAAAAACTTCTAATAATTTCCGAACAATTATTCACATGTCGAGGATGTAATCCAAATAAAGTAAAATAAATCAAAAACCCCCTACCTCGAAGAAGTTTTCGATCGAGGATCGTCGCGGGAAAAGACGTCGTGGAAGACGGCGTCTCAGAAGAGGATCATGGGCGTCATGGTACATGGCGTCGCAGAGAAGAGGATCGTCGGCGTCACGTCGTCGATCTTCGAGGAACTAGTGTCCTTCGTCGTCTTTCATCGGAGGCCGGCGTTCTTCATCGTTCTTCGCGTTCTCCAACGAAGAAGATGAATATTCTAAGGCTTGAGCAATTCCTCTCCAAACCTTCTCGCACAACGAAATAACCCCCAATGAAATAAGAATTTGTCTTATTTTATTTAAACACAAAAGCCATAAATAAATTCGAAATTCAAAAGAATTCACGAATTATTTACATTGAATAACTTAATCAAATAATTAATAAGAGAGTTTACTTGCAATAATTGGGGGTGCGGGTGTGTTACTCAATTAATGGGGGTTTGCCAATTTAATGCGAGGTTTTGGGGAAGTTGAAAAGGTGGGGCTCGTGTGGGGCCCACCTCACTAATTTCCTATCAAGAGGGGTTAGGATTTAGTGGGTCCCACCTCAACTTCCATACGTAGGTTTAAACTACTTAGAAAATAAAATAAAAATTGTTGTACAAATTTTACATTATTCATTAGTTAACCCATTTTTTTAATAACCACACCCGAACAAACACAACTCTAGAAAAGGTGTTCCTAAGACATTACCGGCGCTGTGGCTTCATCGGTGACCTCAGATTTTGATTCCGAGTAACGGTTCAAAAGTTAGGAAAACCCGCTTGTTCGTTCACTGAACGTACCCGAGCTAAACATCGGAAATTGATTCCGGGCACACTGGGCCTCGGAATCAGGTGTCGTCAGAAATTGCATACTCGTAAAATCCCAAAAAAATTAAGAAAAAAAAAGTTTCCTTGAATTTTACGGGTCTTTACATTACTCCCACCTCAAGGATTTACGTCACTGTAAAGATACATCACAAACTAGGGAAACAAATGAGGGTACTGAGCACGCATCTGAGCCTCCCGCTCCCAAGTTCTCTCCTGGAGGTTCCTGTGCTTTCATTTGATTCACACTAGAGGAATCGATCACCCACGTAGGACCCGCTCCTGTCGATCCTCGATCTCCCCTGGGACCTCCATAAAAGTCACCCCATCGTCAATGTCCAACTTTCCATGGTTGATGATATGCATCGGGACGTGCATGTACCTCCTCAGCTGAGATACGTTGAAGACGTCGTGCATCCGGTGCAACTAAGGTGGTAGAGACAGGCGATAAGCCACCTCGCCTATCCTACTGAGAACTTGGAATGGTACAATGAAGTGTGGAGATAACTTGCCACCCCGACCAAATCTCCATAATCCACGTCGAGGTGAGACCCGTAAAAAGATGTGGTCACCATCCTCGAACTCTAGTGGTCTATGCCTCCTATCAGCATAAGACTTCTGCTGGCTCTGAGCTATCCTCATCCACTCCTGGATGACCTGGACCTTCTCTGTCATGGCCTGGACCATCTATGGTCCCACAAGTGCTGACTCCCCAGGGTATGTCTAACATAGAGGCGATCTGCAAGGTCGGCCGTACAATTCCTCGTATGGTTCCATATTGATGGTGGAGTGGTAGCTGTTGTTGTACACGAACTCCACCAAGGGTAGGTGGTCCTCCTAGCTGCGACCAAAGTCTAGGACACATGCACGGAGCATGTCCTCGAGAGTATGAATGGTCCTCTCCGTCTGACCATCCGTCTGAGGGTGAAAGGCGGTACTCAGACATAGCTGTGTCCCAAATGCCTCCTGCAACCCCTTCCAAAGCCGGGATTTAAAGCAAGCATCTCAATCGGAGACGATAGATGATGGCACACCAAGAAGCCATACAATGTCCTGAACGTAGAGACGTCCCAAGCTCTCTACTGATCCCTGCTCTATGATGGGTAAGAAGTGGGCCGACTTGGTGAGTCGGTCGACAATCACCCAAATGGAGTCGTGACCTCTAAAAGTACGTGGAAGTCCAGTAACGAAATCCATAGATATCCCGTCCCACTTCCACTCCGGGACCTCCAAGGGCTGTACCAAGCCTGCTGGTACCTGGTGCTCCGACTTCACCTACTGGCAGGTGAGGCATCAAGAAACGAACTCTGGTACAACCTTCTTCATACCCGACCACCAGTGCTGTTGTCTGAGATCCTGGTACATCTTCGCCACTCCTGGATGTACCACTAAAGGGGAAGTGTGAAACTCCCTCAGCACCCCTCCTGTAAAGCAGCTGGTACCATGGTACGTCCTCTGAAAAGGACATCATGATCTCCTCCTATAGAGAATCCATCAGGTGCCTGTCCTGAGGATATCTGTAAATTCCACGTCTCATAGTCAACGTCCCCACGCTGTGCCTCTCTGACCCGCTGTAGTAGTGGAGGAGTGACTGTGAGTGACTGAAGAAAGGATTCTCCATCTCTATCCATGAAGGATATCTGCAAAGCAGCTAGCTGATCTGTTGCCTCTCCAAGTAGCTGAATGACCGTCCTCCTACTGAGAGCATCGACTATTACGTTCCCCTTTACAGGAGTATAGATTATCTCAAAGTCATAGTCTTGGAGGAACTAGAGCCATCGCCGCTGTCTCAGGTTCAGGTCCTTCTGCTTGAAGATGTAACTGAGACTCTAGTGGTCAGAATAGACTGTAAAACGCTCGCCCATCAGATAGTGTCGCCACATCTTCAGAGCGAAGACCACTGCTACTAACTCCAGGTCATGGGTAGTGTAGTTCTACTCATGCTGCCTCAACTGTCGTGATCCATAGGCTATCACTGCTCGTTCCTGCATCAGGACACATCCGAGACCGGTCCCTGATGCATCACAGTAGACTACGTACCCTACTCCCTCCTCCGGTAGCCTCAAGATAGGTGCACTGGTCAACCTCTGTCTTAGATTCTGGAAGCTCTGTTGACATCTACCTGACCACACAAAGGGTTTCCCCTTCTTCGTTAAAGCTGAGAGAAGTTCCGCAACTCTGGAGAATTCTGGAACGAATCTCCGGTAGTACCCAGCTAGACCCAAGAAACTCCGCACCTCTGTCACGCTCTTGGGGGGCTCCCAAGTTAGCATTGCCTCGATCTTCACAGGGCCCACCGCAACTCCCGCCTCAGAGATGACGTGTCCCAAGAAGTGGACCTCACGTAACCAGAACTGACACTTCAAGAGCTTACCATAAAGCTGGTAATATCGGAGTGTGTCCAGTACAACCCGCAAGTGGTAGGCGTGCTCCTCCTCAGTGGCCGAGTATATCAAAATGTCGTCGATGAAGACCATGACAAATCGATCGAGGTATGGCTGAAATATCCTGTTCATGAGACCCATGAACACCGTTGGAGCATTGGTTACACCGAATGGAATAACCAAGAACTCATAGTGTCCATACCGATATCTGAAGGCCGTCTTCTGCACGTCCTCATCCCGAACTCTGAGCTGATGATAGCCTGATCTGAGGTCTATCTTCGAGAACCACCATGCTACCTTGAGCTGATCGAAGAGGTCTTCAATCCTTGGTAGCGGATACTTTTTCCTCACAGTCACCTGGTTTAGGCGACAATAGTCGACACACAGTCGCAATCTCCCATCCGCCTTCTTGGCGAACAAAATCCGGGAAGCCCAGGGTGAAACACTGAGTCGAATGAATCCCTTGCCCTGCAAGTCCTCCAGCTGTACCCACAGCTATTGAAGCTCAGCGGGAGCCATCCGATATGCTAGAGTGGATATCGGGGCGGTCCTGGGGTATAGGTCAATATAAAAGTCTACCTCTCTGCGAGGAGGTAGTACTGAAACGTCATCAGGGAAAACTTCCGCATACTGATCCACCACTGCAGGAAAACTAGGACTCCACACATCAACTGCTCCTAGGATGAGTCTAGCCAACTGATGAGTGATCGGCTGTCCTCTCCTCTACGCGAGTCCATCCTGCGCTGCTAAGGATCCCTTCTCGCTGGTGAAGGTGAACCTGCTCCCATTGGTGCGAACACATCACACCTTGTTCCTAATATAGTAAATCTGATCATGGACTGTAGATAACCAATCCATGCCCAAGATGATGTCGTAATGCCTCGATGCCGCTACAAGAAGATCCCAGCTAAAGCTCTCGCCTCCTGGAGTAAGCTCACACTGCCGGCACCAGTGCGTAATCGTCGAGTCTTCTCCCGTAGGAGTCTCTAGCCGTAGGGATCGAGCCAATGGCTCCGTCGGAATCTACGAGCTCCGAACAAGGACATCGACAATGAAAGAATGAATTGGTCCTATGTCTTTAAGAACTGAAGCAAGGGTGGAGTAGACACAGATAGGTCGTAGGACTTTGCTGCCTGAAGCTGAGCCTGTCTCTACCCGCTAGCTCCCTGTTGTTGGGGTGGACCTCCGGGTGGTGGTGGTGGTAAAGCCTCAAAGCATCACCCACCACCTGCTGTTCAGCCAGCTCCTCTTCCTCGTCTGCCTACTCCCTGTGGACCGCCACGGTCGACCCTCTGACTCTGCCTAGGTGCCCCCTCAACCGTCTGTTGATCCTCTACACAGCGGGTCGGGCAGTCAGGAGCCATCTGGCCCTGCCCGCCGCATGTGTAGCACTGTCTGCTCCTCAGAAGGCTGGCTCTGAGCCGTGCGCCCCGCACCTCTAAGCCAGTCTCCTGAGGTCGTCCGCCTGATGTTCTGGTCCGCCTGGACCCCTATGATGTCCGTTGACTGCCAGCTGCAGACGACTCTACTACATGCCACCCTGCGGTTGGTCTCGCTGCTGGTGTAGGCTCAGCAAGAAAGCTCTCTATGATAAGGGCTTGCTCCAGTACTCCTGCCTGTGTCAGAATGCTGAGGGAGACCATCGATGCTCTGATCTCATGCCTCTGTCCCTGCTCGAAGGTCCGGGCCCGGAAAAATGGGTCCCGTACCATGTCCGTCGAATAGCATGAGAGATCTGTAAATCTCGCCGAGTACTGGGTGATCGTCATGATGCCCTATCGCAGCTGTAGTAGCTCCTGGATGCGCACCGCACGAAGGGTGGATGGGACGAACTCCGAGAAAAATAGGTTCTCAAAGTCCATCCAGAGGAAAGTTTCCTCATCGTGCACCTGGAGCATCATGCTCCACCATCTGCCAACTGCCGCGTGCAGGATACTTGCTACAAGGATCACCATGAGGTCAGCTGGTGTCCCCACTAACCTGAAAACTCGAACAACCGCCTCCATCCAATCCTCGGCTGCCTGAGGGTTCGTCTCCCCACGGAACCTAGGTGGTCTCTGACGCTGAAACTCGTGTAGTACACTAAGGCGACGTGCACTCTCAGCGGCTGGGGCTGGTGGCATCGGTGGCTCGGCAGGTAGTGGTACCGCCGGTGCCTCCGTTGAAAAAGGGCCCTGCACCGAGGCCTCGTCGCACGGTGGGATGTCGTCTCGCACAAAGCTCAGAACCCTTGGTGGCTACCATCGTGGGGTCATCCTTAAAAGAAACAGGTGCGCCACGGTCAAAACTGTATACCTGGTGAGCTGACACAAAGTAATCACAAAGAAAACCTTTGAAACACACATGCAATCAATGTTTTTGTGCTTTGAGTTGGAAATCAGAAGTCAGGGTCCTGGTGTATGGATACGTCGGCTGCTGCACCAACACTGGACTCCCTAGAATGATAACCACACTCAATACCCTTAACACTATTGCTTCACATAGATGAAAGATTAGAGTTCAGAATTCTGCGGTAGAACCGAACTCCTCTGATACCAATTTGTCACGACCCGTCCTCGGGACCCGTGCCGTGAATACCCCAAGCCCGCCTCCCATAGGCCAGGTGTAACGACCCGAAATTTTGAATAAATCTTGTTTCCTAATTTGATGTGTTATTTTATTTTATTTTTATACTCAACAAAAATGTTTCATTTGATAACATGATTATAATTAAAATGATACCATTGGGTTTAGACGGTTATATGACCATTGGTCAATATGACCGCTGGAAACTAAACGTTTTGATTATTGTCTCTAAATACAAGTAATCTTGGTTAATTATTATAGAAAGAAGATTCGATGGCCTCACCTAGTAGTCTTGGACCGATCGAAGCCCATCTAACAGAACTTGAGAAGGAGGTAGCACCACTGGGCTTTGCTCTCGACCAAACCCAAGCTGAACTTAATCGTGTGAAGCTAGAACAGAATTGCCTTTGTGAGAAGTTCAAACTGATAGAAATTACTACTCGTGCGATGTTAGCCGAGCCTTCCTCAGATTCTCTCACCTTAGCACACCTTACACTTAGGTCCTATGCTGGTGTGATAAGGGGCTATGTAAGGAGACCGTAATTGCCTTGTGTAATCCTTTGTTTTAAATAAAAAATTGGGATTTCTTCTTATGATGAAGTTTATGAATTTTTAAATGTCCGGATAAATATAGTATGCATATTTTTGATGAATTTTAGAAAAAGGATATTTTAAAAATGTTTATGTAAACCTTAAATAATTAAAAATGTGTAATGATTTTCAAAAAATGGTCTTCTACAATTATGTTCAGTACGAAATTTAGAGTCTAATAAGATCAACTTGATTTTTGATGAATAGTAAATTATGAATAGTGATTTTATGATTAGGATTAGTAATGTGTCCAAATGGATTAGTAATCTCACTTAAAGAAAGTATTAATATAATCTAGGCACCTTGATTAAGTAATGTGATTCAATAAAATGGTTAAATGACCGTTTCATAAATTATTATTCAAGTATTAGTTTTTTCGAGTGAATAGTGTTTTTTAATTAAAAATTAAATTAAAAATATTTAAAAAAATTATTTTTATAAAATGGATTTCATTTTTGAACTCAGAGCACCGATATTATGTTATGGTAATTTTTGGGTTTTTTTCT
This sequence comes from Viscum album, assembly GCA_963277665.1. Lineage (NCBI taxonomy): Eukaryota > Viridiplantae > Streptophyta > Magnoliopsida > Santalales > Viscaceae > Viscum > Viscum album. The sequence continues at coordinate 1,744,153,208 of OY728152.1, forward strand.
GAAAAAATGAATTTTCAGTGAATAGTGTATTTATTTAAAAAAATAAATTAAAAATATTTAGAAAATTATTTTTATAAAATGGAGTTCATTTTTGAAATCAGAGCATTGATATTTGGTTAAGGTGAAAGTTTGGGATCATTCTGAGAAAGTTGAATTTTCGATGAATAGTGAAAATACAGTTTTTAAGTTACGGGTGTTTAATGACATCATTAAATGATGTATTAAGTATGTAATAAATATGGTCGACTTATGAATAGTAAGATAAAGTATGAGGTGTCCCAAGTGACCAATAGCATGGGCAAATACCATGGGCAAGCCCATGGTTTTGCCAAAACCACTAATGAGGTGTCCCTTGGCCATTAATGCCTTGTCCCCTCACTTTCCCTATAAATACCAAGCCATCCTCTCATCCATTAGACTCCCCACTCTCCCCCAACGAAGTTCTGGTCTCATTACCTTCCAAGGAGTCCTCCCAAGGTGCCCCCAAGCCCTCAAGGTCCCAACCTTTGAGTTTTAAGAGTTACGTTTTAAGGTAAGGGATCCAACCTCTCTCTTTCTTTTCAAGTAATCTCTTTTATGTAATTTCTTTTATGCTCCATGTTCTTATGTTAAAGGGTGTTATTTTATACTCCTATTACTTCCCTTTTCATGTTCACATAATTATAGATCCCATCTTACTCTCATTATTTCGTTTTATGAAGTTTTAACTGGCGCCGTTAGGTTGCCGAAATTTTTGTAACGGATTCTTTCTCCCTTCTCATTTTTCAAGATCTATTTTCATGTAAAGTATTTCAAGTTATTTTTTATTATGTTGGGGTATGATCTCTAAATTTATCATACTGATCTTTTATGATCATATGATGAGAGAACCCATTTGATCTCTTCAATTCAGTATTTTTAAGTTTTAAGTGGCGCCGTTAGGCTGTCGAATTTTTAAGTGGTTTTTCACCCTTCTCGTTTTGAAGTTCTACTTTCATGTAAATTCTTTCAAGTTACTTTTTGTTATGTTGGTGTATGATCTCTATATCTATCATACTGATATTTTATGACCATATTATGAGATAACCCATTTGATCTCTTCAATTCAGTAGTTTGAAGTTTTAAGTGGCGCCGTTAGGCTGCCGAATTTTCATAAGAGAAATCTTATTTTTGTCTTCCTTTCATGTTCTTCATTTCATATGGTATATTTTAAAATTTCAATACCATGTTCTTAAATCCATTATATTCTGTCCCTATACTGTTTTATGGGTTATTTATGAATGTTTGACTCATGTCCCCTCTCTTTTCAATGTTTTCTAAAACCCCAAAACGTAGTCGTTATGCTGCAGAATTTTCGTCTCAAAATGCCTCTCTCTTTTCTCAAAATTATTTTATGTTATTAATTGAATACTCAAAGCTCTTATTTATACAGGGGTATTCACATATATATCAAAATGTTCTATTTCAAATTATGGGATTTACATACATGAAATCCTCTTTCCCTTTCCGTGGGTTTAAAGTGACATAAAGATCATGTCTTTAAAGCAGTTTTTAAAACGTTATGATTATGAAATGAAACACATTTATTTTATGCTATATGGGTTGTTTATGAAATGATTTATGATGATATATGTGTCTCACATGATAATAAATACATGTCAAGGGTGCACCCAGATAGCGCTCCAATGCATTGGGTAAAGACTTAATCTCTAGAGATGACTTTTTAGACTGATACCTTGGTGAATAACCTTGGTAATTTTTAATGACACCTTAGGGATGGACCTTGGTGAAATGAAATGATTGTCAATATTAAATTTTTCAGCCACATCTTCAAGTTATGAAAATTTTATTTTTATTATGATATGCCTCATGATTTCATTCTCATGCCCTAAAGTTCTTTTCATGACCTTATTGAAGTATCTCAAGTTCACATGTAAAATGTTTCTCTTGTTTCCCTTACTGGGCTTTTTGCTCACCCTTTATTTTGATGTATGTCCCCAGGTTATGTGATGCAGTAATGAACCTAGGATGAACATGAGGAAAATCCTTTCAAGTGTTTTAGAAGAATGTTTTATTTTTTCATGTTTAAAGTTCCTGGTTTCCAAGGCACTAAACCTTAAAGATCCTCATTTTTGTAAAATGTAATGAAAGTTTATATGATAAAAAGGAAGGATGCTATAGTTGGTATCAAAGGATGTTTTAGTTATTTTTGGAAATTAGGATATGAAAACTTTAGGAAGAAGCCTATATAAAAGTTAAAATATAAGAAATCTTCCTGGTATTTTGGTGAGTATTGAGTAAGGGGTTGCCAAGCAAATACATCCCTGTCTGGATATGAGCAGGTAGAGGTGGCTCTGGCACAGATGTACATAGGGGTAAAACCCAAAAACACCGCTTTGAGCTAGACTCGAACGGGAACTGGTACACAACAACGGGCCTTGCTGCACTCTTGGTTACGACACTCCCGGGGGATATGCTTTGGTAAATTTATAAGCTTAGTATGAACCATTGTTAAAGGAACAAAGATAAAATAAAATAAAGATTCACATAAGAATATATGATCATGGATAACCTAGATGGGAACCTAGGGGATCACAAGTTAGGGTATAATTTTCTTCTACAAGTTATCCTTATATGCTTTCAGTTCCTTTTCATGATTATTGGCTAAGAATTTAAGCCCCTAATTATAGTTTCTTTTCTTAGTTAATGGTGGGAAATGGAAGAACATGTCCCAACATCCAATGTGATAGGAAATGCGACGATTGTCGTATTAATATGACAGGGATGATTAGGGGATTAAAATATGATTATTATTTTGGAAGACGTTCACTATTTTGGGGACCCTATATGATCGAGGTAAATAGATTACTATGGTATTTTCATTGAGGAGTAAGGTTGACTTATATTTTGAAGAATCGATGAATTTAAGGTGTACTTATAGTAATTTAGGTTACTTATGGAAATGATTAACCTATCTTGGGTAAAATATGTTTAGGTTAGATAATTTAATTATAAGATGTTAGGAGTGGTTGATGTTTTTTGGAGATGAACAATGAAGTTTATTTTGGAAGACTATGTTATCAAATCCTTCTTGTATTTGGGTTTCAATATTAGTTTGGTTTATTTTGAGGAACCTTAATGACCATTATTTATGGAATGGTCAATGATGAACTATGGGTAGTACCATGGAACTTTGAAGATTTAAAAGTAGTTTCCATTCCTATGGGATTCTTTCTTTTTGAAGAGTTGTTTTACCTTACCCTTTCTGTTTTTCGGATAATGTTTAAAGATAGAAGAAATAGATAGTTAATCTTTTGTGGATTATGTGATTCTCTAGAAGATGATTCTTATGTTTTGATGAGACCAAGTAGTTTTGAATGATCATAGTTTGGAGAAAAGATTAGTTTTGGGTAGAAACTTATTAAAGGATGAAACTCTACATGAAGATAGGTATATTTTCTTATGTTTTTGTTTTATGTTGTAAATGAATTCCTCAAAATTATGAAAAGGAACGTAAAACAAAAACGTTGTTGGTTTACATTTCTTACTAGGTAATCAAAGACCGTTTACACACATCATAAGTTTGGGATTTTCTTATTGTTAACTTTCTCCTAATCATGTTCTCTATCACTCTCCCCCAGAACTTGACCCTTTGTTTTTTCTTCCATGTCCATGTTTTCCTACATGGAATCCTAGTGTGGGTTAACTCGGGTGACCTTTGTACTTCCCTTTCTTTCTTTTAAAGTAATAATTTTACTGACTCCTTTTCTGATCTGGGACTTTCAATGAAATTTCAAAACCCAATTTTAAAAATTGCGAGGATGCAATTTCTTAAGGGGGGAAGAATGTAACGACCCGAAATTTTGAATAAATATAGTTTCCTAATTTGATGTGTTATTTTATTTTATTTTTATACTCAACAAAAATGTTTCATTTGATAACATGATTATAATTAAAATGAGACCATTGGGTTTAGACGGTTATATGACCATTGGTCAATATGAACGCTGGAAACTAAACATTTTCATTATTGTCTCTAAATACAAGTAATCTTGGTTAATTATTATAGAAAGAATATTCGATGGCCTCACCTAGTAGTCTTGGACCAATCGAAGCCCATCTAACAGAACTTGGGAAGGAGGTAGCACCACTGGGCTTTGCTCTGGACCAAACCCAAGACGAACTTCATCGTGTGAAGCTAGAACGGAATCACCTTTGTGAGAAGTTCAAACTGATAGAAATTACTACTCATGCGATGTTAGCCGAGCCTCCCTTAGATCCTCTCACCTTAGCACACCTTACACTTAGGTCCTATGATGGTGTGATAAGGGGCTATGTAAGGAGACCGTAATTGCCTTGTGTAATCCTTTGTTTTAAATAAAAAATTGGGATTTCATCTTATGATGAAGTTTATGAATTTTTAAATGACCGGATAAATATAGTATGCATATTTTTGATGAATTTTAGAAAAAGGATATTTTAAAAATGTTTATGTAAACCTTAAATAATTAAAAATGTGTAATGATTTTCAAAAAATGGTCTTCTACAATTATGTTCAGTAGGAAATTTAGAGTCTAATAAGATCAACTTGATTTTTGATGAATAGTAAATTATGAATAGTGATTTTATGATTAGGATTAGTAATGTGTCCAAATGGATTAGTAATCTCACTTAAAGAAAGTATTAATATAATCTAGGCACCTTGATTAAGTAATGTGATTCAATAAAATGATTAAATGACCGTTTCATAAATTGTTATTCAAGTATTAGTTTTTTCAAGTGAATAGTATTTTTTAATTAAAAATTAAATTAAAAATATTTAAAAAAATTATTTTTATAAAATGGGTTTCATTTTTGAACTCAGAGCACCGATATTATGTTATGGTAATTTTTGGGGTTTTTTCTGAAAAAATGAATTTTTGGTGAATAGTGTATTTATTTAAAAAAATAAATTAAAAATATTTAGAAAAATATTTTTATAAAATTGTGTTCATTTTTGAAATCAGAGCATTGATATTTTGTTTAGGTGAAATTTTGGGATTATTCTGAGAAAGTTGAATTTTCGATGAATAGTGAAAATACAGTTTTTAAGTTACGGGTGTTTAATGACATCATTAAATGATGTATTAAGTATGTAATCAATATGGTCGACTTATGAATAGTAAGATAAAGTATGATGTGTCCCAAGTGGCCAATACCATGGGAAAATACCATGGGCAAGCCCATGGTTTTGCCAAAACCACTGATGAGGTGTCCCTTGGCCATTAATGCCTTGTCCTCTCACTTTCCCTGTAAATACCAAGCCATCCTCTCATCCATTCGACTCCCCACTCTCCCCCAACGAAGTTCTGGTCTCATTACCTCCCAAGGAGTCCTTCCAAGGTGCCCCCAAGCCCTCAAGGTCCCAACCTTTGAGTTTTAAGAGTTACGTTTTAAGGTAAGGGATCCGACCTCTCTCTTTCTATTCAAGTAATCTCTTTTATGTAATTTCTTTTATGCTCCATGTTATTATGTTAAAGTGTGTTCTTTTATACTCCTATTACTGCCCTTTTCATGTTCACATAATTATAGATCCCCTCTTACTCTCATTATTTCGTTTTATGATGTTTTAAGTGGCGCCGTTAGGCTGCCGAAATTTTTGTAACGGATTCTTTCTCCCTTCTCATTTTTCAAGATCTATTTTCATGTAAAGTATTTCAAGTTCCATTTTATTATGTTGGGGTATGATCTCTAAATTTATCATAATGATCTTTTATGATCATATGATGAGAGACCCCATTTGATCTCTTCAATTCAGTATTTTGAAGTTTTAAGTGGCACTGTCAGGCTGCCGAATTTTTAAGTGGTTCTTCACCCTTCTCGTTTTGAAGTTCTACTTTCATGTCAATTATTTCAAGTTCCTTTTTGTTATTTTGGGGTATGATCTCTATATCTATCATACTGATATTTTATGACCATATTATGAGAGACCCCATTTGATCTCTTCAATTCAGTATTTTGAAGTTTTAAGTGGCGCCGTTAGGCTACCGAATTTTTATAAGAGAAATCTTATTTTTATGTTCCTTTCATGTTCTTCATTTCATATGGTATATTTTCAAATTTCATTACCATGTTCTTAAATCCATTATTTTATGTCCCTCTACTGTTTTATGGGTTATTTATGAATGTTTGACTCATGTCCCCTCTCTTTTCAATGTTTTCTAAAACCCCGAAACGTAGCGGTTATGCTGCAGAATTTTCTTCTCAAAATGCCTCTATCTTTTCTCAAAATTATTTTATGTTATTAAGTGAATACTCAAAGATCTTATTTATACAGGGGTATTCACATATATATCAAAATGTTCTATTTTTAATTCTTGGATTTACATACATGAAATCCACTTTCCCTTTTCGTGGGTTTAAAGTGACATAAAGATCATGTCTTTAAAGTAGTTTCTAAAACGTTATGATTATGTAATGAAACCCATTTCTTTTATGCTATATGGGTTGTTTATGAAATGATTTATGATGATATATGTGGCTCACATGATAATAAAGACATGTCAAGGGTGCGCCCAGATAGCGCTCCAATGCATTGGGTAAAGACTTAATCTCTAGAGATGACTTTTTAGACTGATACCTTGGTGAATAACCTTGGTAATTTTTAATGACACCTTGGGGATGGACCTTGGTGAAACGAAATTATTGTCAATATTAAATGATGCAGCCACATCTTCAAGTTATGAAAATTTTATTTTTATTATGATATGCCTCATGATTTCATTCTCATGCCCTAAAGTTCTTTTCATGACCTTATTGAAGTATCTCAAGTTCACATGTAAAATGTTTCTCTTGTTTCCCTTACCGGGATTTTTGCTCACCCTTTCTTTTGATGTATGTCCCCAGGTTATGTGATGTAGTAATGAACCTAGTATGAACATGAGGAGAATCCTTTCAAGTGTTTTAGAAGAATGTCTTATGTTTTCATGTTTAAAGTTCCTGGTTTCCAAGACACTAAACCTTAAAGATCCTCGGTTTTGTAAAATGTATTGAAAGTTTATGTGATAAAAAGGCGGGATGCTATACCAGGGGCTGACGACTAGCACCAAAGGCGTAAATCCTGGAAGAAGGGGAAGTCATTTTATTACAAAGTAAACAAACACAACAAAGTAATCCAGTAGAAGTAAACACAAAGTAAAACTGGGTACAATAGTAAGTGCGGAAAGTAAATGGGCCAGAATACAAACCCAAACTGAAAGTAAAGTACAACTGGAAACAAAGTACAACAACTGAAAGTAAAGCAGAAATGTCGAGCCGTCCACTGGAAGTCCCACCTGAAGGGTGGGTACAGATATCCTCCTCATCTCCTCGGGTCCAGCCGTCCACTCCGTGTGCGTCGCACCCAGTGGTCCACCTCCAGGTACTGACCTGCTCCACAAGCCTCAACCACGATCAGCGCTATCCGTCATCTGCATCCAACACAATGTAGTACAGACATAGACCGTGTAGGGGTGAGTATACGCTACTCAGTAGGGACCTCGAGACCCCCAAAGGTCTCCCAGAATCCACAAAGGATAATCCACAAAGGAAATATACAATCACGAAGTAACATCCAACACTACTTAGGTATATGCCCATACATATACCTAAGTCATCGATTACAGTTCGGCTCCAACATCCGAGCCCAAGTTTGATTACGTCCACACATGATAGTAAAGCCCAATCCACATAGGAAATTACAACACAATTCACATAGGAAAGTAAGTCAATCATATCGAAGATATTGATTGAATAGTAAAGACTCAGCTCACACATGTATACTTCTTCGTAAGGTAATAGAGATGATCAGATGTAGCCACTGATTCATCTAAGATGGGACCCACGTAGGATACTAAACCATCTAAGCTATCGGACCCATGTAGGATACAAGACCAGCTACTCTGTCGGACCCACGTAGGATACAAGTATAGAGTCAAACACTGCCAGACCCACGTAGGATACAAGAACAATAGTACTGTCAGACCCACATAGGATACAAGAACAGTAGTAATCGCCGTCAAACCCATGGAGGATTTCATTACGGTCGTCATCGATGCCGAACCCACGGAGGATTTCAGTGCAGTCATCGTCGCTGCCGAACCCACAGAGGATTTCAGTACAGTTGTCATCGTCGTCGCAGTCGCAGCCAGCTCTATGGTTCCCGCGCACAACATGCTCATTTCCGGGAGGGCCCGCTCCACGAGCCAAGGGGGTGGATACATCAACTGACACGTATTACAGATTTTATGTATCCCAAAGTTCCGTCTCGTCGATAGGAAGTCAACACGACAGATGGCGCGTCAATCGGATGCCCGGTCTGAGAGTTATCGGCCTTTTCGTCCCTGGGGCCCGGTTGGTTTTTAAGTCAAAACCAACCCGACCGTACTCCAACTGCATCAAAAACTAGAGCAGAGTAAGCCAAAAGGTCTGTCTCACTAAGGGGAATCCAACAAAGTTGATGACACGTCAATCGGACGTCCGGAGCTCAAGTTATAAGCGTTTCCACTCCGAGGGCCTGGTTGGTTTCGTGTTCGAACCAACCCGGCCGTACCCCAAGTTCTCTGAAACCTTGAGTGTACTATAATGAAACGACCGTCTCGATCCAAGGATTGCATCGCAACTGACGGTGCGTCGATCGGAGGTCCGTAGCCCAAGTCACGTGCAAAAGATCGAAAGTGGTCTGAAAATGGGGGGTCTGGGCCCAACCTGATCCGGCCCACCCCCTGGGTCGGCCCGAACCGGGGCGACCCGACCTGCGTCCGGGGTCCGACCTCGCAGGGCATGGCCCGGCCCGGTTGGGCGTGGCCCGGTCCGGTCCGCGCAACCCGGCCCGGCCCGGCCGGGTGGCACGCTGGCTCGGCCAGTGGCCGAGCATTGGGTGATGCAGTCCCCCCCTCCCTTTGCACTCCGCGGACGCGGCGGGTGCTGCGTCATCCTCCGGATCCCGTGCGGCTGTGGGATCCTGGTCGCCTGCTGCCGCGGTTGAAGCCGCAATGGTTCCTCCTGGCGGCGCGCCGGGATGCCGCCGCCTCCGGGCGGCCGGCCGGTGCCGGCCGCCGCCTCCGGCCGGTGATGTCCGCGGGCCACTGGAGTCGTTCCGGTGGTCCGTTCTTGCTCCCGTCTGCACTTGGGGTTGTCTCGGAACCCGTAGATTACTGCGACGACCTCCAATCGCTCAACAGTCCCATTCCATTATCTCCCAATGTTCCGCACATCAAGAACGGAGAAATGGTGGGTTCAGACTTGTTCGTTGGTCTACACCCACAGCGTTAGTGGTTCAAAAAACTTCGAAAAATTTCCGAAAAATTGTTCACATGTCGAGGATGTAATCCACATAAAGTAAAATAAATCAAAACCCCCTACCTCGAAGAAGTTGTTGAGCGAGGATCGTCGTGGGAAAAGACGTCGTGGAAGACGGCGTTGCGGAAGAGGATCGTGGGCGTTGCGGTACACGGCGTTGCGGAGAAGAGGATCGGCGACGTCACGTCGTCGATCTCCAAGGAACTAGTGTCTTTCGTCGTCTTTCGTCGGAGGCCGGCATTCTTCGTCGTTCTTCATGTTCTCCAACGAAGAAGATGAAGATTCGAAGGCTTGAGCAATTCATCTCCAAACCTTCTCGCACAACGAAATAACCCCCATTGAAATAAGACTTTGTCTTATTTTATTAACACACACAAGCCATCAATAAATTCAAAATTCAAAAGAATTCACAAATTATTTACATTGAATAACTTAATCAAATAATTAATAAGAGAGTTAACTTGCAATAAGTGGGGGTGCGGGTATGTTACTCAATTAATGGGGTTTTTCCAATTTAATGGGAGGTTTTGAGGAAGTTGAAAAGGTGGGGCTCATGTGGGGCCCACCTCACTAATTTCCTATCAAGAGGGGTTAGGATTTAGTGGGTCCCACCTTAACTTCCATACGTAGGTTTAAACTACTTAGAAAATAAAATAAAAATTGTTCTACAAATTTTACTTTCTTCATTAGTTAACCCATTTTTTTAATAACCACACCCGAGCAAACACAACTCCAGAAAAGGTGTTTCTAAGCAATTACCGGCGCTGCGGTTTCATCGGTGCCCTCAGATTTTGATTCCGAGCAACGGTTCCAAAGTTAGGAAAACCCACTCGTTCATTCACTAAACGTACCCAAACTAAACTTTGGAAATTGATTCCGGGCACACCGGGCCTCGGAATCAGGTCCCGTCAGAAACTGCATACTCGTAAAATCCCAAAGAAATTAAGGAAAAAAAATTTTTACTTGAATTTTATGGGTCTTTAAAGTAAGTTTACTTAATTTATCCTTAGGATTTATCTCCCCAATTTAAACTATATAATTTCTTTGACCTCTAGAAATTACCGGGGAACTTTTATCACTATATTCCCCCAACCCACCTCAAGAACATGATCTTCCAATGTTGTAACTTCTCTAGCTACCACCCGAATATGTCTCCCACCAATGATAAGGTGAACAAGATTAGTGTAAGGGTTGTATTCACTAAACTATTGTTCTAATTCCTTAATAAAAATGATGTATACCATTTGATCTTCCTATTAAACCCTACCCATAACCTTGGAAAGCCTGATATTTGGAAGCTTTCTTCCATATTCAATGATCATGCACCATAGTTTATCACTCATTATGGTAATCCCAAACTAATCGAACTCTTCCAATTATTCTAGATGGTCTTTGTCTTATTCCCCATCAATAAAGTAACACATATGCCTCCCCAAATCCAAGATGTATCTAGTTGAAATGGTCTGGGAGTGTTCACCGTACTCCCATACTTCCTTCCTTGGGACCCCCTTGCCTCTAGACACACATGAATTGGATGCCTTGTCTGAAAGTTATATATGATCCCTTGAGGATACCATAACAGCCTCCACCTTTCTAATAGTCCCATCTAATTATAACTCACCTCACGCTCATCCAAATCAATGATTTATCTAGTGGATATTCCTAAATATCATATAATTGTAGTACAAATCTAGGATACATTGACACACATTATTTTTTTAAAGTCCTTGATAGGTCTGATTGGATCAACAATTTTTGGAAATAAGATATATATACCCAAACTCAGTTATTTTGAAAAATATGTTAGTTTTCGCATGAAAATGGGATGCCTCTTTGAATGAACCTCTTTTGTATAATTGTGTCTTGATCAGATCGACATAGTATAACTAACATGTGAACCATGATGGGGTGTATGGTTCATAGTATGTGTTAATGTCAATATGTGGGAAAACTCCTATAACACTCCAAAATTTATAATACTTTAATCTTATATTATCTTGTCTTATAGGAAACACCAAACTATGTCAAACTTTAAAACATTATCGTATGATGAAATATTACATAAAAAGCACATGAAATAAAGTATTACACGTCATGGATTGTTACTCACTTTGTTTAAATATATCCTTTAAAACTGTATAAGTTATTTGGGGATAATAAATTGAAAATAATAATATCATCATGACCCTAGGATCATATTCAACCTTGAGGATCACCAATAGCCAATGAATACCAATAATGGGAAGAAAATAATAATGAGGAAGAATATTGTGATATTTAAAATTAAATCTATAAAAATAAGAAGTGTTACTTAAACGCATCATATATCAAATTATCAATTTAATTCATGAAAAATATTCCTTATCATTAAATATACATATTGAGTAAGGAATACAAACTTGTCAATATTTACCCCATTAAAAAATAATATTTAATTTTGAACACCATATGTATAAACAATATACATTTTGAGAAATAAATATATACATGATAAATAATATGGATTTATAAGAGGAATTTAATGTCCAATGATCATTATAAAGTAGATATTTCATTGGAAAGATAATGACTACAAAAATGAATCAAGAAAGTGAATGTCAATACTTTCCTTGGACAAAATGATCATAAAACATCCAAAAAAGAATAAGGATGGTATCAATACAACACATCTCTTGTAGAGTATATGTAAAAGAAAGGGGTGTTGTTGTTGATGAATAAAAATACCGTAAAAATATCTTTAAAAACATTATTTTGGGAAACTATCCTTTTTATTTTCAAAAATAAAATTTTAAAACTAAAAGACCAAAAAAAATCATGGAAATAATATTCATTGAAAAAAATATTTGAAAGTTATAATTTATTATTTATAACATTTATTGGTTATTCCAGTAGGAAATTCCACACAATCTTAATACATTAAAAAAATGATTCATTTCACATTTTCGGTAAAATCCAAACATACCTTTTTTGAAAAAAATGAAAATTCATTTCAAATAATTTTTTCAAAAGTAAGAATGGGTAAAAATTTCTTTAATAATTAATTTTGAAAAGTTTTGGAATCATTTTTGAAAACATTTTTAGAAAGCATGGGTTTTTAAGAAAACATATTTCCGATCGAAGAAAGAAATATATGCAGATTTTCTTGAAAACGTTTTCTCAACTATCTTAAGTGCCAGAAAGAGTAAAAATGGTAATATTACTTGAATATATCATGAATAAATAGAGGATAAAAAAATAAAATGGGTTTTTTTTTGGAAATTTTTAAATAATTTCCTTTAACTAAAATTCAAGAATAATCTATCACGATTAGAAGACGATTGTGAAATAAACCCTTAAAATGATAATAACTTTTAAGTGAGGTTTAATAAATGGATAAATTATGTGTATATACTATAAATACATATTAAATGAGTGTAAATATAATATAATATAATCAAAAGATATTTCACACATAATCTTTGAATATTAAATGCAATGAAGAAGTAATATAACCCCGTGAAAAGAAATTGAGTTATGAGATTCTTTACCAATCAGTAACTATTAAGTAAAATCCCCTTAGATGTAATAATTCAAATTTAAACTCAAAATATCATGAATTATTTATTAATCATGATATTACATGTTAATGTAGAAGTATATATTCTATATAAAAAAACAGGTGCAAAACATTATAGAGTTCCTTAATGAAGAAAAATTGATTCAAAGTCCCTTACAAAGATCATATAATTGATGTGGTGATTAAAAAATGAATTGATTATGTGTATAAAATTTAAATAATCATAAAAAAGTTTAAATAAAAAATAATAATAGGTATTTAAAAAAAATCTCATCATGACATAATTAATGAAGTTGAAGTTTAACCCACTGAATGGAAATTAAGTTAAGAAATCCCCTACCTTATGCTCCCTTTTGGTTGAACATGATTTAACCTCATTTATAATGGTTTTATAAATTTTATTAACTTATTAAGTAACCATATTAATATTTATAATATTATATATTATCCATTTAAAACATCTTATCTTCTATTCATTACTAGTTATTCATTATTCTCTTTTTTTTGGGTGTTAATTTCAATATTTTCTCATTCATAATTTTCTATAAATGCTTTGGTTATTATGTATATTATAAAGTTACATCATTTATATAATATTAATAATGAAATAATTTTCATATTTATTTGTCAATTATACTTTTAATACCCTTCATTAAAGATAGTTTTGAGAAATTGAGTACGTTATGATCATATAGATAGTAGGGTGTATGTACACATGAGTAAAATTTCAAATTTTCAATGATAATTATAGAAATAAGGTATGCAATATTTTATATTTTTATAATTATCATAATATAATATTATTACCATAAATATAATTATATATATTATCTATATGGTGTGGTGATGGAAAATTATTCACATCGCTTCATTAAGTCGACAGTCCACACGTACAAGAACGATGTTATCATCTTTAAGTGAGTGAAAAGGTTATAAAAATTATATATTATCCTTTATGAATGATAAATATTACATTAATGTCATTATAATTTCATGTATTTCAAATATATTTATTATATTTGTCTTTATTACATTCTACGTAAGCGTTAATGGAAGACGAATCACATTACTTCGCGAGGCGGTTGTCCATCGAACACATGAGCGATGTTATCATATCCCCTACGGAATGGAAAGTATATATATATATATATATTATAATTAATCTATAGGTATAATTATATTATGACTATCATATATATACTTTATATCTTTTATCATACCCAACTGTTAATGGTGGTAATAGAAAAATGAATGACATCGGTTTGTGAGGCCGTTGTTCGCCGAACACATGAATGATGAATTCATAACCCATTTGATAGAAGTGGGGATAGTTACAAGTCATTACCTTATTATAAAACTATATTAAGAATATAGAAGATACTAATATTATTATATATTCAAGTTTTAATAATAATTCAAGGATATGGAAGAAAAAATAAAATAAAAACACTCGTTGAAAATGTTACATATTCTTCGGGTATCCCCCATAGATTTTCAAAAAACACCTTACTAGGTTGGTTTACATCAAAAAATAAGGATTATTAGATAAGATGAGGTAAGTTTGTGAGTGATTTGGATAGGTATTTTATGAAACAAAATGGTTTTAATGTGTGAATAATAGAGGAGAGTGGCTGGAATTTTATAAGTGCACTGAGTTTCACACTTGTAATTTTTGAAACGAGAATGGTTTAACAACATATTTCACATTAAAAAAGGGTCCTTAATATATTATTAGAAATAATTATATATTATATTGTATAAATATTCAATCCAATGGATTTTATACAAGTTTTTATGTCATTTTAATCCTTATATTTTTAGTTTAACCCCTGATAAATCAATTTTTACCTTAACCATGATAAATTATTTTTTTGTTTTCACTATTAATTTTAATCAAAAATTTATTTTTTCTTATTATATAATATAAATTATTATTATTCTAAATATAGAATCCATTTTCATAATTAAACTCATGTAAGTGAGAAAAACTAAATTAAAATTTATCATCCATACCTGAAGAGAAATTGGGGTTTTAAATAGAAAATGTTCAAAAGATTACATTGTTTTTGTATCAATATTAAATTTAAAAACAAATCAAATGACCTAAATTAGATTAATTTTTATATAATTTAAACAATATTACTTTAAACCCAATATAAAATATATATTATCATTATTAATAATTTAAATGAAAAGATGGTTTCTAACTAAAATTCAATATTTTTCACTAATCAAAAAACAAAACATTTCAGAAAAATACTGAAAAAATAATCTTAAGATATTTTTGATATTACGAGTTCAAAAATGAACATAATTTTATTAGATAAATTTTATAATTTTTTTAAAAATAATTTTAATTTATGTGCACAAAGCGTGACTAATCCACCTTTTAGAAAAATACATTTTTTTAGAAAACATTCTTTTTTTGTTTTAAATGATTCATATTTTATTTGTAATCATTAGATAACCATAATTTTAATAATTTAGTTAGTACTATTTATACCATAAAGTTTAATGACTAGGTATACTATACTAAAGTTCACTTCAACTCGGGGTTTCCTATTCCACAAGCTATCGAAGTGATTAAATTTAATGCAATATATTTTGTGGGTTATTTAAGATTGGTGTTTCATGTCATATACACTATCGAATACAATGTTATTATTATAGAATTTTTGGTTGTAACATTATATCCAGCTTAAATAAATTGCATCCTTACAATTTAAACTTGATATCGGTAATCAAGGGTTTGAAATGTGGAAATATCATTTTTGAAAAACCCACATCATAAAAGCGTTAATAAAACATCCTTCTAATATGAGAGAAATTTAAGTAAAAAGGTTATATCTAATAACACATAACATGGTTTCTATGTAGTAGAACATTGGTAGGACGTGAAAATATGGACAAGGGAGAAAAGTGTAAATAATTATAGATAGATATTAAGGTCATTGATTACAAGTAAGTGAATGATCCATGAAATGGTAAGGGGATAAAAACCATAAATTTTTAATGATTAAAATGACGATATAATCCATCATATATGAATATAATATGATAAAATTTTGGTATCAAGATCAATTTTCTAAATATGTGGAATTCATTTACTATATAATAATATAAGTAAATATAGTTATTTGATATGATTCTATTTTATAAGAACAATTTCATCCTTTGGTTGTGCTTAAATAAATTTATAATTCATACCTTACTCTAAGAAATGAATATACGAAATAATTTTTTTTCATGAAGCAATAAAATACTCTTTTAACAGATCATAAGATCCATAAAAGTCTGAAATATTTTTCCTTATGTCTCTAACTATTTTCCAAACCAATATGGTTAGAACAAATTCTCCAATATAATAAATTAATATCTAAACCTTAAAATTAACACCATGGGTTTATCGTTAATATTAATTTATCAATTCATTTAACTAATAACATATTAACTAGGACATAACATAGGCCTGTGGCAGGCATTAAACTCTTATCATACTTTGGTCATGATTTTAATCCCCGAGGCCATTCTGGATGCAATGGGTTTTCACCTAATATATAAGTTTTCCTCTTTCTAAACTATATTATTATAATTACTATAAAATTTCCAAAAAAATATGATAGAAATCCTTGAAATAAAATTAATCATTAAATATTTTTTTACTAAGGTTTTCAATACAACCTTTTTTCCCAATTTCTAATAATCATTTTTTACTATTATTAAAATATTATTAATGATCATATTAATCCTAAAGGTTATCAATTAATTTAATTTTTTTTCTATAATATGTAAAGGCATTATTCCTAAAATAATTTTCCCACTAAAAAATGTTTGATGTAAATTTCTCCTAAAATATCCCTAATATTGGTATACTCCCATCACATAAAACCAAAAATGTTGTGTTTAACAATTTGAACTTACGATAAATCTTAAAATCATTAACCAATGAAGGTATGCATAACTGATAATTCAATGAATACATATATGATTATAAAATTTAATATAATCCATAAATGTTTCAGGATTATTATATCAAAATACTATTGGTAAAAATACTTATATAATATAATTATGGCATACCAATACATAATTCAACCATTTTATTTCAACATAGGTCATTCCTTAGTCTAGGAGTTAACCTTTAGATAAGATAATTGACTCAGATAATTCCATGGTTCTCTAAATTTAAAACATTGAAATATAAATGGATCCCTAGGATGATATTTATTTCCTTCCATCATACTCTTTGTTTTTCCTTAGAAATTTTTTACTTTATTCCCTTAAATTCCACACTTAAAATAATTTTATAGTTCTATTAAGTAACTTTCCTAGGTGTCTCCTTCCACATATATGACATGAATGAAATAGATCATTCTTTTCTCTATGGTCTCCATCACTTGAGCTCTTAGAGAACTCCATCCTTTTATTCTTTGGAAATTATGAGAGTTGGTTAAGGGATAGGTTGTTAAGCATATTTTAGCATAACTAATTAGGAATAATAACAATATCTCTATCTATTATCGTCAACTTAGTTGGTTTCTCATAGTCACCACATTGTCTTTCATATTAAATGTTTACATGATTCCTTTGGGTTCCATATATTGACTATAAAAAACATAGTGAGAGCAATAATAACCATAGTTGGAAAACAATAGCATAATTTATAGGATGTCTAAATCATGAAACATTATTTTCAATATAAGACACATTTTTTTAACCGAGGCAATTCATTAGCATAATCCATTCAAATTTTTTATAATGGGTTGCAAAGAAAATTTGAATTATCCTAAGAATATCCCCTTGGAGTGTCAAAATAGGTGAGATCCAATGCCCATTGTCATGAACTAGGTGAAGATCAGGTTTTGATCAATGTTTCATTTTTAGAGTTACTACCCCTTGGTATATCTGTGATAGAACCATGCCCGCTTGGAGAATCTAGACAAGGATGCATTTCCAGAAAACCACATAATATTTACCATACCAAAATTTTAGGGTGTTATTATATACTTATACTCAAATTATATCATAGTATTATGATCTATAATCTATATTTTCCTAAATATAGTTCCCAAGGTTTCTATTAAAAATCCTCTGATACCAACTGTAGTGACCCCAACCCCAATATCCCTAAGCTGTTGTCTGCTTTATTAGATTGAAATTAGATACAAGGAATAATATATTGTAGGAATAGATAGTTTAATAGTCCTAGTAAACTAGATACATACATGAGTCTTACATTACATTTATAAACAAAAATGACAACATAATTTTTTGAGAATAAAATTATTCCCTATGGAATATCCTTGCATATTAATCATTGTACGGTTCATGAATTTATGGGGAAGGAAACAAAATACGGAAAATTTCCAATGCTCAGTAAGGTTTAAGTTCATAAGAAGATATCATGAATGAATAAGAACAAGATACATAGAAAGGTAAATAAATGAAAACACATTACCTTTAAATAACATAGCTATTATGAACAGATAAGGAATAATCAAATTTTCATGGTAAAAAAGTGAAAACACATTCCATTTAATCAATAAGTAATAATGAAATACATACAAAGATAATAACATAGAGAAACTATCATAGATAATAATAATAACTGAATTATCAATGATGAAAATGCTTAATTATTGGGTTTTATAAACTCAAGATCATGATACATCTACTATCAATAAATTTCAAAAGACAGTTTAAAACTATTGGGTAAAAACTCATTTGGTTTTTCCTAATGATTTTATGTTAGATTAAAAATTCTACTCATGAGACTATTAATGCATCAAAGGGATATATATAACTAGTACCCACCCATTTTTACATGTCCAAATCATTCCTCATATATCTAATAACTGATTTCATTCATGAATAATGTGAATTATCAAAAAATATCCACATTGATTAAAGAATCAAGATATATGAATATTTACCCTGATTAAAAAATAACTTTCAATGTAAAACACCTTATGCAGAAATGATATACAATTTAAGTAATAAATATACCCATGAATAATAATATGGGTATATAGAGGAAATTAAATGTTCAACAATCATAAGAAAGTAAATATTTCAATGGAAAGTTAATTACTACAAAAATGAATCAAGAATGTGAATATAAATACTTTACTTTGTCAAAATGATCATAAAGTATCAAAAATAGGAATAAGAATGATATCAATACAACATATCCCCAGTGGAGTATATGTAAAATAAAGTTGTGTTTTTATTAGAGAATACAAATACCCTAAAAATATATTTAAAATGAGTCTAAAAGAAAACATACATTTCAGTATGAAGATCACTTTTTAAAACTAAAAGTTCATAAAAAATTCCTAAAATAATTTTCATTGAAAAAATATTTGAATCTTATTAAGGAATATTTAAAACATTGAGTGGTCATAATGGTAGGAAATTCCATACATTATGAATATGTGAAAACAATGATTTCATTCTCATTTTTGTTAAAATGAAAATAGTCCTTAATTTGAAAAAATGAACATTCCTTTAAAAATATTATGTAAAAAGTAAAAATGTGTAAAAATTTCATTAATAAATCATTTAGAAAAGGGTTAAAAACATGTTTTTTGATGAAAATGGATTTTTGACAGAAAAATGAAACAAAGTTGGATTTTAGTCATTTTTTTGAAATTATAATAAATACTTAATTGAGGAAAAATGGTTATATTACTTGAAAATATCATTAATAACCATTTTATATGAAAATTAAATGCTCAAATAATTTCCTTCAACTAAAATTCAATAATAAACAATCTCGATTAGAATGTGATTATGAAATAAACCATTACAATTATCATAACATTTAAGTGATGATTAACCAATGGATCAATTATGTATATCAATTATAAATCAACATAAAAAAGTGGAAATGAAACATATTATAATCAAAATTTATTTCACACATGATTTTTTTATATCGATGATAAAAAATAAGTAATATAACCCAATAAAAATAAATTTAGTTATGAGATTATTTACCACTCTTAACTCTAAGTAAAACTGTAACACCCCGAGATTTTATGAAAAATGTTCTTTTTAATTTCATCGATGTCTTGTGTTGTACGATACAACAAAAGGCGCTTTCACTACATGCATCCCTGAATTGGCTTACATTACATGCAATCACGACCTTCCACGATAGCGTGTGTTGTACGCAATATCGAGTTTCACTAAACAAAGATATGTTATATAAACTAACTATTATGAATAGTAATACCCATTTTTTGAAATTTTATAAAATTTATCTTTCTAAATGGACTTCATTTTTGGATTCCGAATATCGAAATTAGCCTAGGGTGAATTTTTGGTATTTTTCTGAAAACTTTCAATTTTTGATGAATAGTGAAAACACTGGGTTACTATTTAAAAACCGACTTTTTATTTAAATTTATTTTAGGCCAAAATTATATATAATACCTATATAAGTTCAATGTAATTCATTTGAATCATTTTATAATAATTTTAGATGTATAAAAAGTTTATTGATCTTTTCACCGTCTTTTACCCACCTCTTAGGAGAATTTCAAAATTTACACAAAACTTAATTTTACCGCTTCTGTGAGTGGAATTTCAAAAATCCGAGAGACATGGTTAATATCAAGGAGTAAAATGTGGTTCAAAAAGATAAAAATAATTTTTGGTGGATAGTAACTTTTTACTTTTATTTACCAAGGTTAAAAGTAAATTGGGTAATTAAGGGTAAAAATGATATTACTATTACCCTAACATATGTCCTAATTCTATTGAATAAGTTTAATTCGACCAAAACCAACATTAGGAATAAAATATTAACCTTTAGGCCCACTTGGATTAGATTATGATATTTATTATTATTTTATTTAAAGAAGAGTTAAAATAGTTAAAATCAAAGTTTAATAACAAAAACATTTTTAATATAGGCTTATACATAAGATAAATTCGACTATAAATATTAATTAGAAATATAAAATGATTTAATACATAATGGTATTTTATTTATAATTTTTAGACACTATATAATTAAATTTATTTATGACACAATGATGATGTAGTAATTACCTTATTAATTAAATATTAACATAATTGATGTTATAAATACCCAAATAAATGTAATTTTAGCCTTTTTATGAATTAAAAAAATTTTATATGTTAATATGACATGTTATTATTTATTTAATTAACTTTTGTTGAACTAATAATGCTGTTATGATTTAAAAAAAAATCAAGTACCAAATAGTGTCAAAATTAACATAAAATAATTTTTAAAACAAATATTATATTATTAATTGTTATTTTATTCCTAAAAATATAAGGTTCGGACAAATGACTTAGATAAGGATATATATATTAATAATTAACCACTTGGGGTTCATTTGTCTTGTTATAGTAAGTTTATTAACCATATAGTGTAAGAAAACTAACAGACATGATAAAAGTTAAATTATTTAACATAGAGTTAAATCAAAATGATAAGGATAGAATAGTAACCTAAACTTGTCTAAAACCTATTGGTTGAGATGATTTTGACCCCTCCCCACCTTATCTTCTAAAGAAATTAATTTTTAGCTATTAAAAACCGAATATGACTTTATTATAAAATAATATTTTAAGTTTTCCTAAGGGGCCCCTCTCCTCCCTTATAAAAAGGGCACCCCTTCCATCTTCTCTTCACACCCTTTTGAGCCATGAAGCTTGACCAACCCCTAAAAATTAATCTTCTCAAACTATCTAGTTATATCATAGAGGTTCTGGTTTTCTCAAAAGACCAACTCTAGTGCCCTAAGAATAAGTTTAAAGGAGGTGCGTCGAGGAAGAGGTAATCTCTTCTACCGATTCTTTCAAGTTTTCTTTCTTCTTCAACTTATAATTATTTAGTTGTTTCATCATAAAGTAATAATATAAGTATCACTAATATACTAATATGTTATTATAAATATGAAACAACCCCATTTCACCTTCTATCCATCCTACGGAAAACAAAATCACCGCGCGTGCATACGTACGAAATACCGTCTCCACGCTGTGGTGTAATCAGTTTTTCCACCACCACCTTACTTGGATGGGTATAATGGTGTAAATAATAACTATATATGGTTATAATAACATAATATTGATTCTGAGGTATTATATCATCCACTCCAATTCCATTCAATAATTATGGGAACGATATCATCGCTCGTGCGTATGTTCGGATTACCGTCTCCATGACGCGATGAGATTCATTCTCCATGTTAACCATTCAAGAATGATTATAAAGTATATATAATGAATAATGATGAAATATATGAAATAATGAAGCTACTGAATTTATGTATATATATATTTCATCTACTTACTTCCATTCAAGTCAATAAGGAAAATAAAACAGCGTTCATGCGTACGTACGACCTATCGTCTCCATGAACGGTGTATTTCATTTCATTTATCTATCTGTTATATATATATATACTGAATATATATGATATATAAATAATAATTTATATTCTGTAATTTATTAAATCATGATATAAGTAGTAATAATATCATGAACAACAAGTCCAAACACGTACGATAAATAAAACGTTTTACCCAAAACGCTTCTTTAACATGAAATTTACAAAAGAACCGGTAATATAAAGTCATAAGTGAACCATATATGATATCATAACAATGAATATGATTCTGTAATAATTCAATGACATTATTTAAATCATTATATAGGAGGTTCAAATACGTACGAAGCATATCAGACCTAAGGTAAAGGATAACTATTCCAATCTCGTTCTTATCCGAGATTGTTATTCGTAAGTATTTACTGGGGTTATTGTTATCATCCTTGCCCATGTTTTCTAAAAATGTTTTCATGTATTTTTAAAGTCCTTTTTAACCATTTTTTTAATTTACCACATGTTATGAAAGGAATCTTACTTTTTTTACCACACAAGGAACGTTTTTGACTTTCCCGGCAAAATTATGAGAAGAATGTTATTTTTAACTTATTTGGCGTGAACGAATTTTTACGGTTTCATAATGACTTATTTAAATGACGTTTCCTATACAAAATTTTATGAATATTTTAAACAAAATACTTTTCTTTTCAAATTTCATTGCATTTTGTGAAAATAAAATTATTTTGAAGAAGAAAGGATATTTTCCTCAAGAATTCAGTTCAAGTGTTTTATCAAAACCATTTTAAATCTAATATGACATTATTTCATATGTGTATGTCTCAAGTATAATGTCTCTATAATTTACATGGTTTCACTTATCTTATAATGAAATTATATCCATTTGTTTTATATAGATTATGTTATGATGGGATGATGTTTATGAAACCCATTTTATTCTTTGGGTTATGATGAATGTTTTAAGTTTATTTTGTGGCACAAGTAAGAATGATTTCATTATGAGATGGGTTGGACTAATATCTCCCTCCAATGAATTGGGTAAATATTTATATCTCATGAGATAGACATGGATGGAATGGTAAGTTAATCCGGTTCAATGATACAGGACTGGAACGAGGAGTGAACTCGATTCAGAAAAGGACTTTGTCCACTAAGATGGTCTTGGAAACAATGCCTTGGCTAATATGGAAATCATATCATGTTCTTAATGTTTTTCAACAATTAAATGTATTATTCCCTTGTTATTTTATCATGATTTATGTTCCTTTATGATCTATGCCTTACATACTTCCAAGATTTATTTCACAACTGAATATTTTTATGTTTAAACTTCATGTTCATGTTTTGAAGTTCAAATGTATATGGTTTGTTTTATTTTTTTCATTCTTACCCTTACTGAGCATTTGATCTCACCCTTTTTAGGTTTTCTTTTCCCCAGGATTTAAAGAAAAGTTTTAGGTAAGAAAATAAAAGGGGAAGATCTTTATGGGAGATGATGAAGATCTTTCACCAAGATTAGAAGATTATATTCTGAGTTTCCAAAGACACTAAACTATTACGGTCCTTTGGTGTCTATTTTTGTTATATATTAAGTATTCCGCAAAAGTAATGTAATGTCCATGTACGTCGATCTTTGGGCCTCTACAAAAACTCACTTGGATGTAATAATTAAAATTCAAACTCTAAATGACATTAATTATTATATAATCTTGATATTACATGTCAAAGGGGTTGTATATATACAAGAAAAACTAGGTTTGTAAAATTATAACATGCTTAAATAAAGAGAAATTGAGAAGAAGTCCCTTACAAAGATAATATAGTTGAAGTGAGAATTAATAAATGAATTGATTATGGCTATAAAATTTATATCCACATTAAACAAGTGGAAATAAAAAATGATTATATGTCATTAAACACACCATCTTATTATGACATAATCAATGAAGTACAAGTTTCACCCAATGAGTGGAAATTATGTTAAGAAATATCTTTCCTTATCTTTCCTTTTGGTTGAACATGCATTAAAATACTTTAAAGTGGTCTTAAAAATTTTCTTAACTTATTACAGAACCATATTAACATTTATAATATTATATATGATCCTCTTATAACATCTTATAACCTGTTTGTTAATAATCTTTCACTATTTTCTCTATTTTAGGTGTTAATTTCTTTGTTTTTTCATTCATGATTTTTTATGAATGTTTCGGTTATTGTTTATTTTATATAGTTTTATAAAATCCATAATAGTAATCATAACATAATTATCATATTTATGTGTCAATTATACTTTTAATACCACTCATCAAATATTTTTTTGAGTAATGAAGTACATTACGATCATGGAGACGGCATGATGTATGTACATATGAGTAATATTTCCATTTTCAATGATAATTATGAAAAGAAGGTAAGTAATATTTTATATCTCAGAATGATAATAATATAACATTATTTTCTTAAATATAGTTATACATATCATCCATGTGGCATGGCGATGAAGAGAGAGCCACATAGCTTTGTGAATGCGGTATTCCACAGGTATACGAATGATGTAATAATCATTATGTGATTGAAAAATTTAGAAAAAAATAATTTATTATATTTTGAGAAAGATAAATATTCCATGAATATTATAAATATATAATTTATATCACTTATATTTATTAACATTATCCTTATTACATTCTATGTAAGAATTAGTGAAAGATGAATCACATCGCTTGCTGAGGCATTCTTCCGTACACACGAGAGATGTTATCATATCCCCTATGAAATATAAATTATATACATATATATGATATAATGAATCTAGAGGTATAATAATGTTATAAATATCATTATATAATTTATATCCATTATCATACTCAACTGTGATAGGTGGTAATTGAAAAATGAATGTCATCAGTTTATGATGCGGTACTCCTCCATACACATAAATAATGATTTCGTTACCCATTTGATGGAAGTGCATAGAGTAGTAGGTCATGCCCTTATTATAACAAAATATATGTTTATTTAATATAATTATGTTGTTATATTATTTTGGATTAATAATAATTTAAGGAGGTAGAGAAATAAATAAAATAAAAAAGCTCATTGAATAATGTTACCTTTTCTTTGGGCATCCACTTTAGATTTTTAGCAAAATCCTTCATTGGATGGATTTATGCTCAAAATTATACTTCTAGTCTAAGAGGGACTTTTGGAAGTGATTTAGTCAGGTCTTGTAAGAAACAAAATGGTTTTAATGTAACACCCCAAGAATTTGTTTTATAACTTTAAATACATTATGTTATGAAAAATAATAATATAAAATTATGTGTTTTAATTAATAATACTTATATTTAAAATTTATAGCTTTTAATTTAATTTTAAAATAATGTTCTAAAAACAAATACTACTTTATAGTGTTATTTTTTGTAAGATAATATTTTAATATGAACATATGTATTTGATTATTTTTATTAAAAAATTAATTTTCATCAATAGATTATTTAATTAAATATTTCAAAAATAATATATATATATTTACTATTATATTTATTTTGATAAATACTAAATAATGTTATGAATATGTTCACTATTAAAATGACACCCTAAGATTTTAAGTTATGTTTCTTTATAAATAATTTCAATTCATTAGATAGATTATATGCACACAACACCGAGTCTCTATGAAACAACACTTTGTTATATTTATAACCTAGATGCTAAATTTAATTTTTCCACTTATGTGTTTTATATTTAGAAAAACGGAAAATCACTGTTGTGTTCAGTAAGATATTTAGAGTCTGATAGAATCAACTTAATTTTTAGTGAATAGTAACATGCCCCTTATGAATAGTAATGTACACTTATTAATAGTAACTTGAAACTTATAAATATTAATATAACCTTATGAATAGTAACCTCAATCATGTAAGTATAAATAAAATTTAGGCACCTTATAAATGAGAGTAAATATTTTAAAAATTAATAATTAAGTGTTGGTATTTTTATGAGCAATAAAAATTTAATTACAATTTTATAATTAATAAAGTAATTTAAAATATAGTTAATTTTCATAAAATGTATTCATAAATCAATAATTTTTTGTCATATTATTTTGGGATAATTTAATGAGACCTTAGTTAATTTTTCAGGGTATTATAAAATCAGTTATACTTTTAAAAACTGTATTTTTCAAGTAAATGGTTATTTTAATTAAAAATTAAATTTCTCATATTTAGAAAATTATTTTCATAAAATGGTATTCATTTTGGATTCTACACATTAAAAAATGGTTAGGATGAATTTTTGGGATTTTTCTAAAATACTTGAATTTTTGGTAAATAGTGAAATTCGGTAATTTACAAAATATGCTAAATAAATGAATTTATGCATCATGATTGAGTAATGAATTCTGTAATTAGATGTTGGTTTGAACTCACATGCACTTATTACTATTTTTAGTTAGAAATAATTAAAATAATGATTAAAATAATGGAAAACCCCTCCTCTCCTCCACTATAAAAACTACATCTCACTCCCTCTTCTCTTCACTCCTCTAAGACTTGATGCTTCTCAACATTCTACCCAAATAATATTCCCTAGTATCTAACAACATCTAGGGGTTCTTGATCTTTCCAAAATACCAAAACCCCTTCCCTTAAGGAGGTTCTCAAGGAGAATATTTTAAGAGGTAAAATCCTCTTCCTTTTTCCATTTAATTTCTTTTAATGTTATTTATTTTATTAGTCTCTCCTAACCTCCTCTATCCAATTAATATTGATAAATTCAGAATAATATATATACTATAATTATACCATGTTAATGTAATAAACATTATAAATCTCTTCACACTCTCTCTCTTTTATTTTATAAATGAAATCACCGTCCGGGAGGTGCAAATTTACAACCTTCGTGGACGATGAAGTCTCGTTCTTAAATTTATTCTTCAAGTCTAATCATAAAACAATTTTTATGGTTGAACCAGATTCTAAAATATGTATTATATCTTATTTAATTATTCTTAAACCATTATTTATACACGATATTAAATAATAGAACAAAACTAGTTCATTGTGATAAAAAAACCATCGTAACAATCTAAACGATTATCACTAAATATCTTATCTAATGATTCCTCCTCATACCGTGTAACAAAATTATATATATAACCATTTAAACTTATATATTATCATTAATAATATATAAGATCAATTCTGGATAATTATATCCATTCCACATGAACTCTATTACTTATAATCAAGCGAACCGATCATGAAATCAAGGAAACAAACACTCCAGAAAGACAGAATTCAATATTATAACTTATAAATAAGGAAATAAATGAACTTAATAAAAATATAATGTATAAAATATATTTATATAAGGTTATTAATTAATTAATATATTTAATTTTATTATCTAGGACATTAAGGTCATGTACAAAAAACATTTGGACATAGGGCATGGGTTTGCTCAACTCACTTCAATTTCTGTGAGACATGCATTAATCTCCACTAATTATTGTGTTTGGTGTATTTATAATTCCCATTGATGTATCATATCAGGAATATATTTATTTTCAATATAACTCCCCAATCCCACACTTCCGGAATTAGTGCTAAAATAAGCTGTGTAATTTTTTTTTTGTAAAAAAGAACTGAAAAATTATACAACATATTGCAAAAATAAGAATCTTTCACCAATCTAGGTTTTGGAGAATTAGATACATGACTTGAAATTGTACAAAAAATAAAATAAAATAAAATAATATACTTAGTTCTCTAACTTCTTAATAGAAGTGTATGGCATAAGAAACTTTACTAAACCTATAGAAAATAAATTAAAATAAGGAGTGAGGATAAAATATGCCCAGTAATTATATTCCACACATACAATTATAAAAGTAAAATTTAAAATAAAACACATTCAATGAAATCCATTTACATATTAATTTGGGGAATTAAACTTTAAAATTTAAATTGAAACCATGAATTTATTATAAATTCTATGGATGTTGATGTTATGAATAATGCATGACCAAGATAGTATATAGATTCAACATCATTTATCTTAATATTACATGATGACATGATATGCACATTTTTTCTTCTTCTGAAACATAGTGATAAAATGATAGTAAACATTTATCCTTGTATGCACATATATAATACACCCATTTTCAAACTTCATTTATGCACACACACACACACACATATATTTATGTATGATGAACAAAATATTGAGATTTCATACATATATTTATATATATATGTCATGAATTTTAATTCCAAAAATTTAAATTTTGGAGTCATTATGTGTAAAACATGGAATTTGATATATATATATATATATAATAAATTAATCTAACAAAATTATAAATTCATTAATTAAAGGGTTTTAAAGTAAAATTAATCACTTACTTCGAAACATCAAAACATGATAATATAATTCCTTAAAACAAAACATAATTATATATAAATAAATTTTTAAGAAGAAACTAAACTCTTAGTACCACAAAATTAAAATGAAATAAAAAAAATAGATTTTTTAAACATTAAATTGATAATTTTAAATCCAAGTCGTAATTTATAAGATTATCCCTTGAATAATTTGATTCAAAATCAAGAAGAAAAATTTAGAAATTAATTTAATACACCCTTACATACTAAGGAATAAAATATGAAAATAAATTCTTAACACCCATACTTATTTGAAGATAAAGAATTATAATTTGAACACAAATAAACAAAAAAT
This sequence comes from Viscum album, assembly GCA_963277665.1. Taxonomy (NCBI): domain Eukaryota; kingdom Viridiplantae; phylum Streptophyta; class Magnoliopsida; order Santalales; family Viscaceae; genus Viscum; species Viscum album. The sequence continues at coordinate 1,744,182,197 of OY728152.1, forward strand.
GACCCTTACAAAATAAGTTTAATCATAAAAATATCCCTTGTATTGCAAACACAAGTGGAAAAAATTATTTTGCTGCTGCATCTTGCATGCACCCTCATCCTCTTCTCTCCAGGGATGACATATGTGTTGTAAATCCAATTACACATCAATATAAGGTATTTTTATAGGCATGAAGTCCAATATTTATAAAGTGGTTTAATTATATAATCAAGTGGTGACACTACGGACTAGAGGGGATTTAGATAGGTTTAAGACAACGACATAGACAAACTTGCTCTGCAAGTTGAATGAACAGATCAAATGATGAAGAAAGACCAAGAAATATGACACAAACATATTGAAAAAATAATTTATTATTATCACTACAATGAAAATGATTAAAATCAATGGACCAAGACATACATTCAAAAATTCAAATGCCATGTAGTATAAGAAAATCAAAATGAAATAATTTATGTTCAGAATACAAAAAACAAAGAAAAAAATGGACTAATGATACTGAAATAAATAAATTGAAGATAACATTAACCCAAAAGAGATTTGGACGCCTAATAGGAAAGTGGACCTACCTCAATAGGTTGAATAAAAAAAATCAGAACCCTGAGATCAGGACGGATCAAGAGTTGATTTATGACGCAAGGTCTTTGAAAAACCCACAGATCTTGGCTCTAGCTCAAAACCCTTAGTCGAATCACCCTCATACTTTCTCAGTGACTCAACCAACCTTGGACTCTTTCACCAGAACCAAACTCCCACAAGTTCAATTGAACCCCCATTGGCGGTCGTCCTTCCTCATCGTGAATCCCATCCGCTCAGGCTCTCCCCTGAATCAATCTCATACTGCATGAACCCACTCAACCCGAAGGTCTCGAACCCCAACCCCAATTTTCCCCTTCCCCTTGACCCATAAAAACACAGTGCAACCCCCTATACCCCTTTCCTTTTGTTTTTTATTTTAAAAAAATTGATAATAATATATGTTATATATCTTTTACATTTTGAGTAATAATAATAACAACAACAACAACAACAAAAATATTTTTATAATTTCATGGTTTTAAAAAAATCATAGTTGTCTTTAATTAATATATTCATAATTTGAAATTTCATAAAATAAATTATAATCATATTTCATATAAAAATAATATTCATTTTATTAACACATTTATTTAAAAAAATATCATAATTTTATTTTATAAATAAACATTTTAATATGAATATTCAATAATTATTTATTTTAATAAATTATACCACCTTAAAATTTTAATTGAATGTAAATATTAATAATGCATTTTTTAAGACTTACATTAGATTAGAAAAATGTTAGTTAAAATGAATGACATTTTAAATATTACAGCATATAATACTTTAAAATTATAATTTATTTAAAATTATATAATTAAAAAATATATATATTTATAAATAAATGTATGTATTTATTTCTAGAAAATTAAATTAAAAATAAATTTGTAAACTATGATTAATTATTATAATTAACTATATGTATTATAATTTAATTAACACTTAATTTCAAATATTATTTTTAAAGAAAATCCTCTCAAAAATATTATCATCTGGTTTTAATTATAAAAAATTTCATTTAATAAAATATATTTTATAATAAAACTAAGTTCAAGATTTTTGGGTTGTTACATTATTTCCCCCTCAAAAGAATTGTGTCCACTCAATTTATTTATCGAAATAAAAGGAATTATAAATTTACATCTTTATAATTAAGAACTACAACCACTAAACTTCTAGAATAGAAAAAATATAATCTCCAAAGTTTTCTAGATTGTTCCTCTGATACCAATTATAATGCCCTGAGCCTGCACTTCCATAATCGGTGCTAAAACACGCTGTGTAATTTTTTTTATAAAAGATAACTAAAAATTTACACAACATATTACACAAATGAGGGAATTTCACCGGTCTAGGATCTATAGAATTATATACATGAATTTAAACTGTACAAAAATAAAATAAAGTAGAAGACTTCATGTGATAACTCTTTAATTGAGGCAGATTCCACTAGAAACTCTACTAAACCTATAGAAAATAAATTAAAACAAGGGGTGAGCATTAAATATACCCATTAAGTGGTTTTAAAACCATTGATAAATCCTTTTTAAAAATTCCTTTGAAAATACTTTTGAAAATACATTTAGAAATATCCTTTTAAGAAATTATTTGAAATTACTTACTAACCATAAATACTAAATCATTTTATAAAATACTTACATTAAAAAATTTCTTTAAACATATTCTAATGTTTTTTCTGAAAAAAATACGCATGTTTCTGAAAAAACTCTATTCTAAGGCTACTTGAAACCATTGAAGGATATCTTGGGCCAACCCATTTTTTGAAGGAACGAGTTCACTCCCCAATTACTTTCCATATTTACAATGTTCAAGTGTCGCATTTTCTGGAAACTTTTTAAGATTGATATACTTATATATATATATTTTCACCAGGGGTTTTAATTTTGAAAACATGTCACTACATTAAAATACACATTCACACTTATAGTTATATATATAAGTATGTACATACATAAGTATATGAACTTTCTTTGCATATCACTTGCGATTTTGGTTATAACCAAAACTCATTCTATAAGACTTTGAATGTACTATCCATGCATTCAATATTTCTTTCATATAATTATTTCTCTATTCTTATAAATTTTATTTCTTCTTAGAATAATTATAAAAATTAATTATTTTCCTCAAATACAATTATAAAAGAAACATTTAAAACAAAACACTTTAAATGAAATCCGTGTACTTATTAATTTCGGAATTAAAACATAAAATTTAAATCGAAACCATAAATTTATTATAAATCATATGGATATTGATGTTATGCATAACACATAACCCTGATTTCATAAAGATATGGCATAATTGATCGTAATATAACATGATATCATGTTATGCACATTTTTTGGAAACATAGCGAGAAAAAAATGATAAAAATTTATCCTTATATACATATATATAATACAACCATTTTCAAACTTCATTTACACACACAAACACACACATATATATTTATGTATGGTGAAAAAAAGATTGATATTTCATACATATATGTTTATATATATGTCCTAAATTTAAATTTTAAAAATATAAATTTGGGAGTCACTTTTGATAAAACATGGAATTTGAGATAGGTATATATATAATAAATTAATCTAAAAAATTATAAATTCATGAATTAAAGGTTTTAAAATAAAATTAATCACTTAATTCAGAACATCAAAACATGATAATATAATTCATTAAAACAGAAGATAAATATATGTAAATAAAGTTTTAAGAAGAAAATAAACTATTAGTACTAGGAAATTAAAATGAAATTTTAAAATAAAAAACCATATTTTCTAAACATAAATTAGATAATTATAAAGACAATACATAATTTATAAGATGATCCCTTGTAGAAGTTGATGAAAAATCAAGAATCAAAATTCAGAGATTAATTTAATACACCCTTATAGACTCAAGAATAAAATCTGAAAATAAATTTATTGACACCCATTATTATTGAAAATCAAGAATCATAATTTGAATAAAAATAAACACAAACTCACCCTTAAAAAATAAGTTCAATCATAAAAGTAAATATTAAATCCCTTACTTTTTTAGTAAACACAATCTGAATAAATTCTTTTGTTGCTGAATCTCACACGAATCCTCATCCTCTCTTCTGTCAGACTAACATATGTGTTACAAATCCAATTACACATTGGTATAAGGTATTTTTATAGTCATAAATTCCACTATTTATAAAGTGGCATAATTATATAATCAATTGTTCACACTGTAGACCAGAGTGTATTTGGATAGGTTCAAGACAACGACATAGACAAGGTTGCTCCACAAGCTGAATGAACATATCAAATGATAAAGAAAAACCAAGAAAAATGACACAAACATGTTGAAGAAATAATTTAATATTAGCACTACATTGATAAGGATTAAAATAAATGGACCAAAATATCGATTCAAAAATTCCAACAGCAAGCAGTATAGGGAAATCAAAATAAAATAATTGATGTTCATAATATAAAAATCAATGCAACAAATGGATTGATAACAAAGATAGAAGAAAACAATGAGAACCTTAATTCGAAAGAGATTCGAATGCCTAATAGGAACGTGGACCTACCTCGCTGTGTTGAATAAAAAAATCAGAACCCTTAGATCTGGATAGATCGAGAGCTTGTTGACGACGTATGGCATTCAAAAAACCCATGTATCTAGGCTCCAGCTCAAAACCATTGGTCATATCACCCTCAACCTTTCCCGGTGACTTGACCTCCCTCATACTCCCTTATCAGAACCAAAATCCAACATGTTTGATTCAACCCTCATCGACGGTCCTCATTCCACACCGTGACTCTTTTCTACTCAGGCTCTCCCCTAGCTTGATCTCCTACTATACACCCACACTCGACCCAAAGGTCTCAAACTTTAACCTTGATTTTCCCCTTTCCCTTAACCCCTAAAAACACAGCGCTACCCCACTATTACCTATTTCCTTTTGTTTTTTATTTAAAAAAAAGTATTTTATATATCATTTACATTTTGAATAATAATAATTAAAATAATAATAATAGGAACAACAACTATAAAAAAAAACAATAATATTTTTATATTTTCATGGATTAAAAAAACCATTTTTGTCTTTAATTAATATATTCTTGATTTTAAATTTCACAAAACAAATTATAATCATATTTTATAAAAAATAATATCCATTTTATTAAAACATTTATTAAAAAAAACATCATAATTGTATTTTATAAATAAACATTTTTATATCAATATTTAATATTTATTTATTTCAATAAATTATACCACCTTAAAATTTTATTAGAATGAAAATATTAATAATGAAATTTTTGTTTAAGACTTACATTAGATTAAAAAAATGTTACATAAAATATTTTACATTTTTAATATTACATCATATAATACTTGAAAATAAAAATTTGTTTAATATCATCAATTTCCAAAAAAAATTATTTGTAAATAAATGCATTAATTTGTTTCTAGAATATTAAATTAAAAATAAAATTATAAACTATAAATAATTATTATAATTAACTATAAGTATTATGATTTAATTAATATTAAATTTTAAATATTATTTTCAAATATTATTTTTAAATAGAATCATCTCAAAAATATTATTAGGTGGTTTCAGTTATAAATAAGTCTATTTAATAACAAAAATTTTATAATAAAACTATGTTCAGGATTTATGGGATATTGAATTCATGGTATTCAATGTATCATTTTATAATTATTAATTTCTCGGTATTATGATTCTATTGATTACAAAGTGGTTAGGGATTCCACCTAAAACTTTATTTTGTTTCTTTTGGGTTATTCCTTCACTATCCATACCCAAATGTAATTATTATTTATTTTTTGTGTAAATATTATATATTATAATTGTATGTTCCAAAATCATATATTCATATCATTTAATATTTTTTTTGGGGATTATATGTCTTAAAATAGTCCACTTCTTAATTCTTCCTGATAAACAAGCCTGATTCAAGGGAACTACTTGAATTCTTACCCATTTTCAATTAAACTATATAATTTATTTTAATACATAATTATTTTTATAAAATCGCACATTTTATCATGAAAAAATATCTTGGTTAATTTCTCATTTTATGAAATCAAACATTCCTTTCCTATTTAAAATCTCTTTAAAAATTTCCTTAAACTGCATTAAAATGGTTTATTTCTAAAGCTTCTTATAAAACTTTTTACATGATTTCACTTAAGTGGGAAAAAATTTATACCAAAAATATAATTTAAATTTCCATAAATTTTATTTTCTAGGATATATATTTTTACAATCTAGTTTTATGAAAAATATAAATTATTTCGATAAGAACTCTTCTTTCCAAAGTAAAAAGTGGTTTCTCATCTCAATTTTAATTCTGTGTGACAGATGCCTTGTTCACTACTTATTTATTGTGTATAGTATATGTAATAAAATTTTAAATGTTATATCAAGATTATCCTTATTCTCATTATATTCTAAGGGATTATGATTTGAATGTTTCAAGTTTTATGGGACACTTCAGAATATTTAAAGAATACTTCCTCATGAAATTTTCAGTGGTCTCATTTAAAAGTATCATCATCTATGTAAAAATACTTTGTTGAATCTTGTACTTCATTGAGGTTTATATCTCATGATATCATCTACCATATGATGTTGAAGTGTTGATGATCAGATTGACTATGGATATGCCAATTTGATACCATTCATGGGTTATAGTTAAAGTATTCACATTTCATATGCTATTTTTTTCAATACGAATGTTTATGATTGTCTATGTATATTCATTTTCATATGAGGAATGTATTAGACTTATTAAGTAATAGGTGGGGACCAATATATCCCCTTGTTTCATCGGTAGGTCTCATGAGAAAAACTAGTTTGAGTTTTTACTCGTTTATGTATGGTCTTGGAACAAGGCCTTGACAATATGGTTATGATGTCCCTCATTATGAATTCCCTCATTATGAAGCTATTAATTGATAGTCCACGTGATTATTAGACTAGTAGAATATCCACAATTATGATTTAATGTGGAATTATTAATTTACCTTTTATTCCTACCATATTATGCTCAAGATTATGTTTTATTGGCATGTACACTTTTTTTTATTCACCATGACTTATTATTTATTCCTCCATTGCATCACTTACCCGTACTGAACATATGAGATCACCCTTTATTATGTTTCATTTCCACAGTTTATAAAGAAAAAGACATTGTATAAGCTTTCAAAGATGCAGTTTATTTCATTTTTTACTGTATCATATTTTACTTTCTTTTTCTAATGTATTTTGGGTATTATGTATATAATCTGGTTTTCCAAGACTTCTAAATCGATCATTACTTCAGGATTTGAATCCTTGTAATCATGAAAATATAATAAAATAATGAACCGGATTTGGGATTCTAGGGTTAAGGCGTTACATTTAAGATGTGAAGAAGAGAAGATAGGGGGTGGCCTTTTATAAGCGACGTTAGTGACAAAGTTGTAATTTTTAAAAGAAAAATTTGAACCCATAATTTTCATATAAAAAAGGTCAAAGATATATTATTCTTGAGTATTATACATTATAGGATTGAAATATATCCATCCCATATATTTTAGAAATTTTTTTAGGTCATATTAACCCTTATCATTTTAGATTAACCCCAGGTAAATCCATTTATAACTTAACCATAGTAAATAATTTTTATGTGTTTCACTATTAATTTTGGTTAAAAAATAAAAATAAAAAAATAAAAAAAATTATATAATTTAATTTTTTTATTAAAAATATTTTATCCTTTTTTAATATTTCATTTTTCATAAGTGAAAAATATAATTTAAAATTAATCCTACAAAAGCGATGAGAAAACGAGTTTTTAAAGAGAAACTGATTAGTTTTTTAAAAAGTTTTTATATAAAAATTCAATATGAAAATGATTCAAATGAAATAAATTGAATAAATTGATATTTAGTTGAAATATTTTTACTTTAAAACCAATTTAAAAAATAGTTTAACTTTATAAATTATTTAAATGAAAAGGTAGTTTTCAAATAAAATATAATATTTTTCAATATTCATAAAAAAATGAAACATTTTAGAAAAATCCATAAACATCATACTAAGCTAATTTTAATAATAGGATTTCGAAAAATAATTAAACTTTATCAAATTATTTTTCTATATTTCTTACAAAATGATTTTAATTTTTTTCAGAAAGCATGACTAATCCATCTTTTAGAAAAATAGAGTTTTTTCAAAAAACATTTTTGTTTATATTAAGTGATCCATATTTTATTTTTAATTAATATATAATAATATTTTTCATAATTTCGTTCTAATTTAATTACTAGGTATACTATATTATGACCCCTTCGACTTAGGGTTTCATGTTCCACAAGCTATCAAAGAGATTAAATATAAAGAAATATATTTTACATGTTGTTTAGCTCGATGTTATATCTCACATATGCTATTGAATACAATGTTCTTATTTTAGAATTTTGGGGTGTTATAGAAATAATATTCAAAAAATGGATTTCATATATATATATATATGAACATGTCCATATTATTTAATTAGTGTAATTTCATTTTTTTTCAAAAAATATTCATTACTAAGATTATTATTAATAACCATGATAATGGAAAAAATATTATTTCAAAATAATAGTTTTATTAATATTGTGTACATTTTATCATTGAAAATAAATAAATAAATTATTAAAATATAATTCAATATCATTTTGAAACCTATATTTTAATAAATTTTCACACATTTAATTTGTAATCAATAATTAATATGATTTATAACACATAATTTTTAAAACAACATGTTTTAAAAAATGGTTTTTCTTTATATAAAGTGTTTTATTATAAAAGATAATTTTCAAATAAATAGTTATCTAATAGGATAAAATTTAAATTTAATATATACCATGAACACTAAAATTTTTCAATAGTGTTTATTTTATATTTATATTAAAACTTAAGTTTGTTGCTTAAAAACTAGATATCTCATTAAAAAAATATAAAAATATAAGCAGAAATCACTTCCAATATTTTTAAAAAATGTTTAAAATTAAATGGATGAGTCTTGAATGATCCAAAATATCCCAAAACACCAATATTTTTCATTATTAAAAACATTTAACCTTGAATTATATGTGGTTGTGTATACCTTATAATTTTGGTGCCACTATCTTTTAGGGGAATGGATTATCATTTACTCTGACCGTAAAAGTTTGGGTTACATATTTTCTCAAATTGATTTGAACCACCATGATGAAAATTTAGTAGAATACATATATCCATTCAAATTAAACACTTCTTATAATCCTATAAATTTTTATGAATTCAATGATTATCTTTGAATGAAGTTACTTTCTTAGGATGTAATGAATATAAATTATGAATAAAACATGATTGGAAACATTTCTAAAATGTACTTGGGAGTCATGTAAGAGTATTACAATTTTATTTTTTCAAGAGATCATGTGACATCCTCTATACATGAAATGATTCTGAAAGGTTAGCTATAAGAATATGAGATCTAGAATATTATATATTATATATATGGTGGGGATACCATCAGTGAATGGTCTCTATCCATGGAGGGAATTAATTTATTTAAGAAGTTGAATTTTGTTTGTTCCTCTATAATAAAATCCATGTTAGAATATTGTGATCATTTTTTTCCCACCCCACCATCAAAATAATGTTTTATGACATGTTGTTTCAGTTTTGGTAGTTTGTTTTAAGATGGGACATAGCCAACATTGTTTCTTGATATTAAACATTCTAATTGACGAATGCTGAGAACTAATAGCCTTCAGTTTTTCTTTAGACCCCCCACAACAACATGGAAATGGAATTATATTTCAATGGATTTTATCTTTGGTTTACATTAAAATCCCTAAATTAATAATTCCAATTTGGTGGTCCTCAATTTTTTGAATGAGTTATAATATCTTCTACCAATTCATGACTTCACGTGAGTGGAAGACTAGCATATGTTTTAAGTAAAATATGTAGTAATACTGAATGATACTCCTACATTAATTTTCACAAATAGGGACCCTCAATTTACCTCATAGTTTTGTAATATCCTCCTTCTAGAAATTGGAAGTATTGTTGGCATGAGAACAACACTTCATCCATATATGGATAGTAAAACAAAAAGGACTAATAAAATTCTACAAGAAAGGATTCAATTACGTGTATTAGAAATCATAGGTTCTTAGGATAGACATTTAAGACTAATTGTATTTGTTTATAAGAATTTTTACAAGTCTTCCATTAGAATGGGACCTTTCAAACCACTATATGGATTTATATGTAACTCTACACTGTGTTGGCCTGATGTTAGCGAAGCATCCTTGGTTCGAACATGTTTGAATTAAGAAGCAATAGCCAAGTTCAATTTAATTTGTCAACATTTCGGGAAGGCTCAAATATTTTACATGTACTATGAAGATTAATATCATCCTTCTGAGTTCTTGGTTTGTGATTTAGTATTCTTGAATGTGTCAACCTATTTGGGTCACCAAAATCTTGGAATGAAAGGGAAGATTTATTCTAGGTATTTGAGACCATTTGAGATATGTGAATATCTATAAAATTTGGATTATTAGTCATCTTCACTACTACAACATTATTCGAACCCCAATTTCATCAAAGTATCTCAAATCATAATATATTATCTGGAACCATCTCATATTTTAAATTGGGAAGACCATGACATAGAACCTGATATGTTAGTGACTGAGAAATCTCTCTAAGATGTTGATTCTCAATTGAAGGTTCTCTATGGGATGTATATACCATATTTTTTTATCCCTATCATAGTTTTTTAAATATCATGGGACTTGGTGGTGGGATTAATTAATGAGGGAGAAATGGATTCATCTCTTTTTGAACCAACCTTCTTCAATATAGAATTATTGGGGTATTTTCAAGTAGTATGTATAATGTTACAAGTATGGAAAAGGTTACAAGTATTTCATTGCAATTATTTTCATGATTCATCTTTATTCTACAAATTGTGATATATGTTTTATTAAATTTGTTTATAAAATAGATGGATAATGTTATTAAGGTATTTGTAATAGAAATGGCATTAAAATGTTTTTAAAGTGGAAATGTCATTGTTTTGATAAATTATGTTGATTTTTGGTAACATTTATAAATTTTATTTCTCACTTGGTATTGTTAATAGAAATGGTTTTAAAGAATGATTTTTATGGTTTCATAGATTAAATTACCATTGAATGTTTGTAATATGGTAAAACTGAATTTGATTAATGATGAGGTAATGATCCACCTTTGGGTATGAACTCTTTCCGCCAAGAATTTTTCATCTAGAGTAATGTCTACACTAATTTTATTATATTATAACACACCCTGATTTTATGAAATATATATTTTCAAATAAATATAATCTTTTTCATATATTTAATTTGATAAAACACTATGTTCATCTTTTTTTACATGAAATATTGAGTTTATCTTGTGTTACACGTAACACTGAGTGTATCTTATAATACACGCAACACCTGTTTTAAACAAAATGTTACATAAAATTAAAATATTATCATTTAATATATAAATTTTCACCTATCCATTGGAATGGAATATATTAATAGGATTAAAGAAAACTATGAAAATTTATGGCTTACACATGCATATAAAATGATGTTTTTAGTGACCAATTAATTATAAATGAATATAAAAACTATTTTAAAGCAAGGGAAATCTTTTTATGAAAAAATATTTTTAAGAAAATAAATGTGTTTTACCTCAATAAATTTAAAAAATCACTATTATTGAATTATTTTAATCAAAATTTTTAATTATATATTCAATAAAATGTTTGTCTTTCATCTTATGTGTTTTCTAGAAAAGAGATAATAATAAATCTAATTTTATGCTTAAAAAATATATTTTTCTAAAAACAATATTTTTAATCACTTGAGAACTTATTTTAAAAATAATTTTTAACACTTTTAGAAAAATTATTTGAAAAAATAAACATCATTTTTTAAATCATAATGTTAAAATTATATTAGGCATTTTTTTATATTTTTTTGAAAAGATTAATTATTCAATGAATAGTGATAATTATTTGGGTTTATTAAGAATTTTCATTTCATTTAAATATTATAAAAACATCCAAATTGTTTTAAGATGGTTTTAAAATAAAAATTATCTCCATAATATGAATATTAATCTAATTTAGGTCATTGGATTTATTTTTATAATGAATGTTCAAATAAAAACTTTTTAATCTATTGAATATATTTCTTTTCAAAAATCATCTTTCCCATCACGTCTATGGGATTGATTTAAAATTAAAATTTCCCACATCTGTGAATGTAAATTAGTAAAATTTATTCCATATTTTTAATAATAATAATTTATATTATCTTTTATGGTAAACTACTTATTTTGCCATGGTGAATAGTGAAAATTGAAAAAATTATTTACCGTGGTTAAGGTAAAAATGGTTTTACTGGGGGTTAAACTAATAAGATAAGGGTTAAAATGATTATAAAATATAAGGACCCAACCTTAAAAAATTAAATATTATTGAGTTTTAGATAAGAACATACATTCTTACACATTGAGGATCTTTTCAGGTTTATAGTTTTAGAAAATTAGGATATAAAACATACATAACATCCCATAAATCATACATATGGATACTTCTAAAATAGTATCAATTTTTTCCAAAATATAAAAATTTTCAAATAAAACATAATTTCTTTTAAAAACCTTCATGAAATTTAAATTTTCTTCCTTATTTATCATACAAATTCTTATAAACTATGAAAAACATTTAAAAACTTGGGATGAACACAAAAATCTCAATAAGGGATATAAAGAATGAAATTTTTAGTCAAGTGATAATATAAAACCCAATAAAACCCATTTTATAAAAATTCATTATCAAGTATAGAAACATAATGTAGTTTTATTGGGAAATATTTACCATATCACTCTTACAATCACCCATACACACAGAATAATGATTCAGTCCACTTCCATCTCCAGAGTACCCAATGCATTGGAGATCTATAATGGGGATCACCTATTATATCTTGAGCTAGAATGGGATAAACCCAACATATCTTGAGCTATAATGGGATCATCCAAATATATCTTGAACTATAATGGGCTCAACCCAACATAGCTATGTCCGAGGAACATATCATAGTAATAAATTATCATGAAATAAAGAGAAATCAAGCATTCCATATATATAAAAAAACAATCTTTTTAAATTTCATTAATGAGACTTCTAAAAGGATTTTAAAAGTAAAGTACATTACAAATATAATTGGAGTGAGAATTAAATTAATGGAAAAGATATATTTTTTTAAGAAAGTTGGAGGCTATGCCTCTTTTATTAAAAACATGTAAAGAAAAGGAATCTAATAGAGTATAATAAACATTTGGAAAAAAACCCACATCAAACAGTTATCTAAATATCTTTTTCATCAGTATTTCAGTGATTTTTCTTTCCTTATCTTGAAGAACTAGCCATCCTACCCTTCCACAACCATGTCCCCAACCTCTTAATCTCACCCTACGTTATGGTAAATATTTAAGCCTTTATAGTAATGTTTCAACATTAGTTATATAATCATAGATATCTTCTTACCGCACCTTGATTTGTTTAGGAGAGACTCCTCTTACAACTAGATTTATACCCTCTTTAACCTCAATTGCTTCAGATGGAGAAATAATCTGTTGTTTCATAGACTCATATGAAGATACCTAGATAGAGTCCTATGACTTAACGACACCATTGAAATTTTGTTCAGGGAGGGGAGTACGATTACCTGTAGTAACCTGCTCATCCACTATTAGAGGAGAAACTAGAGACTTTATCTTTTTGTAGGAAACAAGAAGAAATCATTCTTTATACAAAATTGGTTTTGAAGAGGCATGATAATTTTTTGAAATTATAGGAGAGTCAGATTCTAAAATATTCTTTCCCTTTCAGTTACCTGAAGTAACCATCCTTTCATGTGAAAGTCATTGATTAAACTCTTTTTGAAGTTTATCTTAAACCATTTGATCAGCCGTCAAGTCATCAGCATTGTTTGACGCTATTTTGAAATTTAAATAATTAATATCTATGGAGAATATAGAAGCCCAAGATTTTTTGGTGCATGGGATACCTCCCTTCTCATTAGCTATGGATTTTTTCACATCCCCAGGTACATAATCCTCTGGTATAGAACACTTCACTCCATCCAACTGCTCGTTGTTTTCAGCAACTATCTGAGGAAGAACATTATCCTTGTGAGACTTCTTGATTTTGTTTTTCTTAATACAATTACTTTCATCATTTCCCTACAAAAATTCATTACATAAATAATCTCAAATACCACATAATAAATAATGAAGAAGGTTAACCCAAAGAATGTAAATTGGGTTAAAAATTCCCTTACAGCGGGTTCATCTTACTTCAAATGTGTTTAAACCTTCTGTATAATGGTTAAAAGAGTGTTATTAATACTTTATATAAGAAAAAGTATTTTTATAACACCTTATAAGATCATTTTATAACATAATTCTACTCATTAATTTATAATATTTTGTTCTTTCCATCGGTTCAAGTGCATTCTTTACATGGTTTCGATGGTCAGTTCATAAAGGATTTCCATGTCAAATGGATGAAAAAATATAGAAGTGAAATGAGAAGTTATTAACATGTTTTCATAATATTAAATGATTTCATTAATCATTTTGGTTATATGTTTTGAGGATGAATGATTAGATAAATCATTATTCATATTCGTTTAGATCATTTTGGCAGTTCTTTGATAATCACAAACTAGTTTCATTATATAAAATAATATTATGTATATATGTTAACTATAGAACATTAAATAGGACATATAATAGAATTTATAATCTTTTTCAACCACCAAAATGGTTTTATAACCAATTTTTAAAGAATTAATGGAAATTCCAAACACATCATCCACGATTTTGGTAAATCGGCACTTCACGGACAATGTTTTTATTTTTAAAATAGGAGGAATAGCAGAGAAAGAATGATAATGAATTTTTCTATAAAAATTATAAAAATAAATAATATATATAATAATTGAGATTTCATGCCTCTTTGATAATGGGAGGATAAGGGAGTATAAGAAAAGGAAGTAATTGAAAAGAAAACACAAGAAATTGAAAGAGGATTTTTACCACTTGATATCTTCTCTTTGAGATCCTCCTTAAGGCCTTTGGTATTGGCCTTTTAGTGAGAAAAAAATGTTTTTTATTTGGATAAGATCCTTGGGATGAATATTTGGAATAATTTATACAATGCATAAATCTTGAGAGGCGTGAGAGGAGAGGGGGTGAGGGTAGTATTTATAGTAGAGGATGGGAGGGGTTTTCCATTATTTTATTATTTTTTCACAAGACAATAAATAATGATGATTTGTTGACTAAATACAATAATAAGTGAATGTAATTTATAGATAATTTCCATTTACATCATCCAAGACTCAAGCATGATGCAAAAATTCATTTATTTTGCACATTTCTTAAATTATTATCGAATTTCACAATTCAACAAAAATTCAAGTATTTTAGAAAAATCCCAAAAATTCACCCCAACCATTTTTTTGATATTTATAATTTAAAAATAAAACCCATTTTTTCAAAATAATTGTCTAAATATGATAAATTTAATTTTTAATTAAAATCATAATTTATTTGAAAAATAATAAATTTAAAACTATAACTCATTTTATAACACTGTTAAAAATTAATCAAGGTCTCATAAAATTATATTATAACCATAAGAAAATAAAATAATAGATTATGATTACATATTATGAAAATTAATTTTCATTTAAATTGTTTCATTAATCATAAATTGTAATTAAGTATTTATGACTTACAAAAATTACCTACACTTATATAATGATCATATTATCACTTATAAGATTCCCTTCTTATTATAAATTCATGGGTGAGGTTACTATAAATTTGTATGATGTACTATTCATAAGGTTCATATTACTATTCATAAGGGTGTGTTACTATTCATAAGGGTATGTTACTATTCATAAGGGTATGTTACTATTCACCAAAAATTAAGTTGGTCCTATAAGACTCTAAATTACTTACTAATTAGAACCGTGTATATATGTCCTTTGAAATTCAAAACACAGAAGAGGAAAAATTATGTTTAACATCTAGTTTATAACTATCTCTTTAAAACAAAGTGTCATTATGCAGAGAATCAATGTTTCATTCATTAAATTAAATTTATTTGTAAAACCTTGGGGTGTTACATTCTCCCAACCTTCTAGAAATTGTATCCTTGCAATGTTTGTTTACTTATTAAACAAGTGAGGTAAACTTTCCCTCATATCATTTTCCGATTCCCATGTTTCTTCTTCAACCATGTGGTTTCTCCATAAAACCTTTACTTGGTGGACTACCTTATTCCAAAATACTTTCTCTCTACAATAAAGATTCTAAACAGGTTTATCTTCATAATAAAGGTTCTCTTCCAACTGAATTACTTATGGGATCAAGACAAGAGATGAATCTAGAACATACTCTCTCAACATCAAAACATGAAAAAAATTATGTACCTGAGATAAACTCAGAGGCAAAGCAACTCGGTAGGTGACTAGTCTAACTTTATCCAGGATTTCATTAGGTCCAATGAACCATGGACTTAGCTATCCTTTTGTACCAAAATGCAAAAAACTTTTTCAAGGAGAGATTTTAAGGAGAACATGATCACCTACCTCAAATGAACTGTTTTTTCCTTCTGTTATCTACATAACTTTTCTGTCTGCTCTGAACTTTCCTCATGTGTCTTTGAATCATCTAAATTTTTTCTACCACTTCCTCTACTAATTCTGGTCCCATCAACTTCCTTTCCCAAACTTCATCCCGAAATTCTAGAGTTCAACACTACTATCCTTATAATGCCTCAAAAGGTTCCATCTGTATTCTGGAATGAAAATTTTTATTATAATAAAACTCAACTAAAGAGATATGTTTATCCCAACTTCCCTGGTAGTCCATTGAATGCTATCGAAGAATATCCTTTAATGTATGAATTTTTTTCTCAGTCTGTCCATCATATTGAGTATAAAAAGTAGTGCTGAAGTTTAATTTTGTACCCAACAACTATTAAAGGTATTTCAAAAAGTTAGAAGTGAACCTTAGATCACGACCATATACGATGTAAATAAGAACTCCATGCAACCTAAAAATCTAGTTGAGGTACAATCAATAAAGATAATACAAAGACATAGTATCTAAAATATGAAGAAAATTTGAAGATTTAGTCAGACAATCAATAATAACCCAGATTTGATTATTACCTTGAGAAATCTTCTGTAGTCCCCCAATGAAGTCCATGGATATATTTTCCCATTTCCACTATGGAATTGGTAAATTTTGAATCATACCCTTTGGTAACTTCCACTTTTCTTTGACCTTTTTACATTTCAAATATTTCATGGTAAAATAAAAAATATATCTTTTCATTCCATCCCCTAAGTAATAATCACAAATATCTCTTTACATCTTTGTGTTACCAAGATGAACTGAAATCAGAGAACTGTGAGATTCACAAAATAATTCTTTCTTCAACTGAGAATTAGAAGGAACACATAATCACTTCCCAAACCTCAAAACACAATCCTTATCAAGGTTAAATTCTGAAAACTTACCCATTTTAACTAATTATTCCTTTTTATATAACTCACATTCTTCTTTTTATGCTTTCTTAATTCTGTTTGATAGAGATGAATGCACTAAAACCTGAAACAAAACAGAGGAATTTTCTGCACCAAAAATATCCAATCCGAAGTTTATCAAATCATTCACCAATGGGTCAATTTCTAAACATATCATGGTCAATGTAACATTACTTTTCTGACTGAATTCCTTAGCCACTATGTTTTATTTTCGAGGATAGTAATGAATCATGAAATCATAATCCTTGATTAGTTCAAGCCATCTTCTCTATCTCATGTTTAATTTGTTATGAGTAAATATACACTTCAAACTTTTATGGTCAGTATATATTTCAAATTTTACTCCATACAACTAATGCCTCCAAAATTTTTATGGAAAAAAGAAGCTAATTCCAAATCATGTGTAGGGTAATTTAACTCATGATATTTCAACTGAAATGAGACATAAGCAATTACCTAATCATTCTGCATCAGAACACAACCAATTCCTTTAAAAGAATCACTACTGTAGATGAAAAATTCACCAACTCTATATGGTGGGGTTAGAACTGGGGCATTAACCAATGTTCTTTTTAATTTTTGAAAAAAATCATCGCATTATTTTCTCCAGATGAATTTAACTACTTTTTGAGTTAACTTAGTCAGCGATCTAGATAACTGTGCAATGTTTTCAACAAACCTGTAGTAATTTCCTTCCAATCCAAGTAAACTACAAATCTTGATTATATTTGTGGGTCTCTATTCTTCAACAACTTTTTGTAGTAGGATAAACAATTATTCCATCTTTAGAAATAATGTGACCAAGGAAAAAAAAATTTTGCAGTCAAAATTCAAAAATGCTGAATTTTAAATATAGTTTATTTTCATTGAGGGTTTTCAAAACAACCCTTAGATATTTTTCATGCTCCTATTTATTTTTAGAATATACCATAATTTAATGAATAAACACAACCACAAACTTATCCAAGAACTCATGAAATATTCTATTCATAAGATCCATGAATAAAACAGGTTCATTAGTTAACTCAGATGAAATAAATAAAAATTTATAATGACCATATCTAGTATGGAACATAGTCTTCAAGATGTATATATAATTTACTTTCAACTGATGGTACCCCTGTTAGAACCAAGGTTGTTTGTTGCTGAAAAAAGGAGTTCTGTTTGTGTTTATTGTCAATTTTATTTGGGTTGATCATGGTTTGTGTTTATTTTTTTCATCCCTTTCATGGAAGATCAAAGAGATTTCATAGAAATGGGTTATACAGTTTGATCAGAAAGCTGTATTGAAGGCGGTGCCGTTCTCTAGTGTTTGCCAAATTTTTTGGGCTGAAAATCTAAAAATGGTGAAACATGTATTTGGAGAAGGAAGGTGCGCGAAAGATTTGAAGTGTGTGTGAATGATTTGAAGTGCGTGTGAAAGATTGGGTTTTTTTCATGCAATATTGAAGATGTTTTTGGAACTTATGTGCAAGACATGTTTTAGGATCATAACGTTGAAAAATGGAAAAGTCATGGATTACGCGGAAGATGATGTTGTGCGAAAGGGTTTGTTCACCCAATGCGACGTCAAAAAGGGTTTTGCACGCATGGAAAGAAACTTATGCGCATCGAAAAAAACACGTCGGGATATTTCATGCAGGGTCATCAAGGGCCTATAAATATGTGACTACCCCAAGGAAGACTTAAGAATTTTCTATCGAAAATCTGGTAGCTCAGCTGCGCGAAAGATTTGCGCTTGAAAGATTGGAAGAGTGTAAATCGGGCGTGCATGGTGTTCCTTTACTATGAAAATACCAAGTTAACCGTTCGGTGTAGTTACGTGAAATATAAGGGTTGTGTGGAAAGTAGGTGTTATTCCAAATTCATCTTTCATGACAATTCCCAAATCTTTCACACAAGTTGGGGTATTGCACACAAGTGTCGTGTTATGCTTTAGACATGTTTCTGATTATCCAGTTTAGTGGTTTAGTGATTTCAAGTGCATAAATTCAAGACTTAGATAAAAGTAGTGTCTCATGATGAATAGGGATAAATACTTCAATGCAAATATATTGAAGAGACCTTCAAGTCGATAAACTGAGTTTGACTTCTCTCAAGGCAATGAGCTAGGGAGAGTTAATGGAAGTGATCTGAGGGATGCAGTGAGTGTTCCCAGAACCTTTGTAAAGGTAGTGTGCCTGGAACATAGTATCTGTGAAAAAAAATTGTAATCCATAAAGTAGTGAAGATTAGTGGATTTTGGTACGATCAACACACTATTGGCATATGCTTCTTGGACGTAGCCCTTTGTGGTGAACCAAGTAAAAGTGTAGTGTCAACTCCCCACTTTCATTTTTTTGATAGATTTAAAAAGTTCCTACCAACGTGGGAATACGATACATGACTTTAAAAAGAAATATTTGACACGCTGATTCACCTCTCTCCTCTCAGGGTGTTCCGGGGGCCTTCAACCTCGAACTCAAGTCAAACTTCAAAAAATACTGTGCTCCCTGGAGCTGATCAAACAAATCTTAAATATGAGGAAAAAGATACTTGTTTTTAATAGTGATGTTATTCAAGTATCTATAATAAATGAAAAGTCTTATTGATCCATCTTTATTTTTAACAAAAAAGACAACATATCCCCATGGTAAAGTGCTGGGTCAAATGAAGCCTTTATCTAATAATTCCTGTAACTGTTTTTTTATTTCCAAAAGTTATATTTGAATCATTAGATAAGGGGGTATAGAAATTGAATTAGCACCATGAACTAGTTCAATATTAAACTCAAACTCTTGTTTAGGAATAAAACTAGGAAAATCATCAGGAAAAACATCTAGGTATTCATTTACTACTCGCACACCATTAATCTGGATGGTTCCCTTATCTTTAAAAATATGAGCAAGATAACTTTCATTTCCATATTTTATCAGTTTATTATCTTCCTAATATGTTATCAATTGTATGGGTTCATTCTTATACACAAATTAAAAATCTTTTTGAAAAAAATTTCTTTTATTCTATAATCTATCTTAGCATGATAAAAGGAAAGGAATTCTATACCCATAATAACATCAAACTCCACTAGAGGCAACACAACAAGGTCTCCAGGTAAACTCTTTCCACAGAAAAAGATAAGAAGATTATTATAATTTATTTTGATAAAATATTTCCTCCAGGTATTTTTACCACGAGTTTTAGTTTCATTTCATGGGGTGGAATTCCCAATTTTGTAGAAAATTTGATAGAAATGATAGAATGTGTAGACCTATAATCAAACAAAACATTTGTAAAATCTGTAAAAATAAGAAGTGTACCTGATACCACCTCATTTGATGGATCAAAATCTGCTGAAATGGTTTCAAAGGATCTTTACACACCCTTCTTTATCCAATCTTACTGATTTCCTACCTGAGTGACTAGCTTTGAACACACATTTTAAAAATTACCCAATTCCTTATAGTTAAAGCATCACACCATCAGCTTCTCATTAATTTTTGAATCATTTTCCATTCACTCACAAGGCATGTGTCCAAAATTTCCACATTGGTATCATGTCCCAGAATTTAAAGTACATTCACCAGGATGATTTTTACCACACTTTTCTCAAGGGAAATTTATTTTCTTACCTCTAGATTTATTTGATGAATTCTTCCCCAATGCCTTCCAACCTGACCACTTCTTATTATTTTCATCACAAGTAACATGAATTTCAGAAAACTCCATCCCAACTTTTTCATCACAAAAAACAAGTTTCATATAGATTTTAACCACTCATGAAGCCAAAGATCTGTGTAAAAAAGGTTTAAAACCAGAGTAAAATCTATTAATTTTACAGTCAAAATCCTGAAAAAAATCTGGTATATACCTAGACAATCTTGTAAAATTTTCTTCATATGCTGCCACAAACCATCATATTTTTGCTTCATCTTTGAGAATTGTTTCTCCATTATGATTTGAACAGTTTTAAGAAAATGTTTTTCCAGAATAAGACTCTTAAAATATCCCATTCCAAACTATCAATATCTTCTTTTTCTATAATATTCTTAACCAGAGACCACCATTGATCATATTCACCTTCAAAATGATAAATGGATAGCATTACCTTCTGACATTCTGAATGTCACATGACATCAAATATATTTTCCAGATAATTGATCCATCCTTCAACGATCAATAGATCTATGGTTCTACTAAATGCTAGAGGACGTTGCCTCATTAAATTCTCCACAAAACACATGTTTCTTCTTGGTAAGTTAGGTTCCTCTCTAGAATTTATACCACCACTATTTATCTTCTAAGTCAATAGATCCATTTCTATCACAAACTTCTCGGTTCCGATTCCCACCATTCCAGGCTACAGATTCAGACAAATATCATCCTCTTGGTGCCTTCCTACTTCAGCTTCCCTATTTATTCTATAGAAAACTATTCTGAATAGATGTATCTTAGATGAATAAACATGGTAATATTTAAATTTTATATAATTTCAAATCAATCACAAAGTGAAAATATTTTATGGTATTATATTAACATCATCTTAACCCCTAAATTTATCTAAACCATCCGTTGATACCAACTATAAGGACCCAACCTTAAACCATTACATATTCCTGTGTTTTAGACAAGAACATACATTATTACAATTTGAGTATCATTTTAGGTTTAGTGTTTTATAAAATTTGGAAATAAAACATACATAACATCCCATATTCATACATGTGGATACTACTAAAGCAGTATCATTTTTTCCCAAAATCTAAAACTTTTCAAATAAAATATAATTTCTTTGAAAAATATTCAGGCCATTTAAATTGTCTTCCTTATTTCTCTTAAAAATCCTTATAACCTTTGATTTTTTTAAAAACTTAGGATGATAAAAAAAATCCTAGTAAGGGATATAAAGAAAGAAATCGTTAGTCAAGTGATAACATAAAACCCAATAAAACCCATTTTATAAAAACTCATTAGCATGCATAGAAACATCATGTAGTTTCCTTGGGAAATATTTAACATATCACCTTTAAAATCACCCTTAAACATGGAATAACCATTAATTAAACTTCCATCTCTGGAGTACCCAATGCATTGTAGAGCTATAATGGGGATCACCCGTCATATCTTGAGCTATAATGGGCTCAACCCAACACATATTGAGCTATAATGGGCTAAAACCAACATATAATCTACTATAATAGTCTCAAACCAACACAAATATGTCCAAGGAACATATAATAGTAATAAAGAATCATGAAATTAGGAGAAATAAATCATTCCATATATATAAAAAACAATCTTTTTGAATTTCATTAAAGAGATTTCTAAAAGGGGTTTAAAAGGAAAGTCCCTTACAAATATAATTAGATTGAGAATTAAAATAAAGGAAAGGATATTTGTATACATGATAAATAAACATAATAAAACATAATATAAACAAAAATTAATCACAAAATTAGTCTCAAATACCACATAATGAATAAAGTAGAAGGTTAACCCAAAGAATGGAATTTGGGTTAAGAATTCCATTACCTCCGGTTCATCTTACTTAAAACGTGTTTAAACCTACTATATAATGGTTAAAATATAGTTTTTAATATTTTATAGAAGCATATTAATTTTTATAACACCATATATGATCAATTTATAACATCATTCCACTCATTAATTTATAATATTTGTTTCTTTCCATTGGTTTGGGTGCATTCTTTACATGATTTCCATGGTCAGTTTGTAAAGTATTTCCCTATCGAATGGAAGGAAAACTAAAGAAGTGAAATGAGATGTTATTAAAATGTTTTCAGAATACTATATGATTCCATTAATCATTTTGGTTATATGGTTTTAGGATGAATCATTAGATAAATCATCAGTGATGTCCGTTTAGATCATTTTGGCGGTTCTTCGATAATCACGAACTAGTTTCATTATATAACATAATATTATGTATATATGTAAACTATAGAACATTAAATAGGATATATAATACAATTTAAAATCTATTTCATCCATTAAAATGTTTTTATAACCAGTTTTGAAGGAAGAAATGGAAACTGAAAACACATCTTCCACGATTTTGGTAAATTGGCACATCACAGATGATTTTTTTTTATTTTTAGAATAAGAGGAAGAGGAGAGGAATAATGATGATTTTTTTTCATAAACATGGTAAAAATATAGGATATATATAATACTAGTTCTTCCATTCCTCTTGGATAAGGGGAGGAGAGGATATTATAAGAAAAGAAAATAATTGAAAAGAAAATACAAGAAATTGTATGAGGATTTTTACCTCTTGATCTCTTCTCTTTGAGATAATCCTTAAGGCCTTTTCTATTGGAATTTTGGTGAGACCTGTAGGTATTTTATGTGGAGAATATCCTTGTAAATAATATTGGGTATAATTCAAAAAATGCACAAATCTTGAGAGGTGTGAGAGGGAGATGGGGTGAGGGTGTTATTTATAGTGGAGGATAAGAGGGGTTTTTGATTATTTTATTCATTATTTTATTATTTTTCCACGAGAAGAAATAGTGATGATTTCATGAATAAATACAGAAATAAGTGCTTATGAGTTAGATATAATTTCCTTTTACATTATCCATGACTCAAGCATGATGAAAAAATTCATTCATGTTTCACATTTATTAAATTATCAAATTTCACTATTCACAAAATTCAAGTATTTCAGAAAAGTCCCAAAAAAATCACCCCAACCATTTTTCAACATGTAGAATTCAAAAATGATCCCCATTTTATCAAAATAAATTTCTAAATATGAGAAATTTAAATTTTAATTAAAATCATAATTTATTTGAAAAATAACAATTTTAAAACTATAACTCATTTTATAACACTTTGAAAACTTAATTAGGGTGTCATAAAATTATATTATAACTGTAAGAAAATAAAATAATAGTTTCTTATTACATTTTATTAAAATAAATTTTCATTTAAATTAATTCATTAATCATAAATTTTAATTAAATATTTATGACTTACAAAAATACCAAAACTTATATAATGATCATATTATCACTTGTAATATTCCCTTCTTATTATACATTCATGGGTGAGGTTACTATATATTTAGCTAATTTACTATTCATAAGTGTCATATTACTATTCATAAGGGTATGTTATTATTCACAAGGGTATGTTAGTGTTCACCAAAAATTAAGTTGGTCCTACTTGTAACACCCCGAGCTTCCACGATACGCTTCTCATTAAATAATGAAATAGCTTGCATTGTACGCAACTTCGAGTTCTAAAACACCGCGACTAATCAAAGTAGCCGTTATGAATAGTAATAACCACTTTTTAAAATTATAGAAATTTTATATTTCAAAATGGACTTCATTTTTGTATTCGTAATATCAAAATTATCCTAAGTTGAATTTTTTGTAACTTTCTGAGAACTTCCAATTTTTATATGAATAGTGAAAAATACTTAAAACAACTTTTTTAATCAAAATAATTTATTGTGATAAATTATACTATTTAGTGGTTTTAAATTATAATTAGAATATATTTTTACCATTTTATCCAATGTTGGTCATTAGAATTAATTTAACATTGAAATTGGACATAAACAATTGCCAATCTTTTGATATAAATTGTTTCTTAAAAACACGCTATTTGTCGTAACAGCGGGAATTAATTATAAAATTAATTAATGCAACTTATATGTTTGGAATTTTGTAAAATAGACATAATTTTTGAATTCGGAATATCAATTATAGCTTAGGGTGATATTTTGGCCTTGTTCTGAAAAACTTCAATTTTTGATGAATAGTGAAACCACTAAGTGGTAGTTAAATAACTGATTTTTCGTTTAAATGAAATATTACCACTTCTGTGATTTGATTTTCAAAAATCCGACATACATGGTTGTCATTAAGAAGTAAAATGTGGTTCAATGAGATTAAAATAATTTTTTGGTGAATAGTAACTTTTAAGTTCTTAATCGCGATTAGAGGTAATTAGTGTAGTTTAAGGAACAAATAATGTTTTAATAATATGAGATGAGCATGACACTTGTCCTACTCCTATTGGATGAGTCATGTCCGACCAAGACAACCCATGGGTCAACTTGGGGACCCCATGGAGCGACTTTAGTTCGAAAATGACATTAATATATATTTATTTAATGTTAAAATTAAATTGACACAAACATGAGTTGTTTTACTAAAATAGTTTTTAAGTGGGGTTAAACAAGTCCAAATTTTGACTATAAATATTCATTAGAAAGATAAAAAGATTTACTACATCATAGTATTTTTTTATAATTTTTATACATTAAATAAATTAAATTATTTATGACATCATTATGATGCAGCGATGACCTCATTATTTAACGATTTAAATAAAATGGAAAGATAATGAAAAATCCAAGGCTTACACTTGTCCAAAGCCTATTGGATGATGATATTTAGAACCCTTATCACCTTAGCCACCAATTATATATGTGTGGGACCTTTATAATCCGAAAAGCATTGTATAATAATGTAACATTTCAATCTTTCCAAAAGAGCCCCTCCTCTCCACTTATAAAAGGCCCCCACCTCTCCCACCTTATTCACACCTTCAAGCCATTTGGCTCGGCCAAACTCTGCCCAAATACTCTCCCAAATTCCCCCTATTACTCCTAGAAGCCTCACATTGGGCAGAACTCTTCTCAAGGAAGCCTTTGGCTCAAATCAAAAAGAGTTACCCGATTTTGAGGTAATGTCTTCTCTAATGTTGTTTTGTTTTATTTTTCTTCTCCAACCCCCTAAACTCTTTTTATTCATTTCTTTTGTAACAACACCAGTATCCTCAATATACTAGGATGTTGTTATAAGAAGGATTCGAGATACACTTACACACACCTGCATCTAATGGTTAAAGAACATATGGTTTCTGTGGATGGTGAATTTCTGCCTCACGAAACGATGATTGTTCAACACTCATATAACACCTTCAAAGGTGGCCATTAAGATGTAACTATTTTTATATATGATATATAATATGTTTATGTTTTACTTATGCTTCTGCATTTCTCATTTATGGCATACTTTATGATTTCCATTATGGGTAAAACGCGATAATTTCATTTTAGGAAGTGCGGACTACCGCCCCCTCAAAGTGATGTGAATCGTTAATGCCATATGTGGGATGTATAAAGGATGGAGTAAATGATATTATATATGATATTATACTGGAACTATATTATACCTTTATATAATTATGATTTCATTACATTAAATATGAAATAGAAATGAAAGTAGCGTTCATGCGTACGTACGGCTTACCGTCTCCATGAACGGTGCATTTCATTTCTTACCTCTAAATGTTACGTAATATTATGAATGAATGTATATACTGGATATATATGATATATATGATATCTACATCATGAATATAATTCTGGATATAATGGATATTTCACCACATGAACAAATTGTAATTATAAGAAGGTTATTGTTGACACAAGTACCAAAGATCGACAAAACGACCGTTATTAACTTAAATAATTACATAACGTTCATAACATTGTAATAAGTGATATAAAAAGGATAATGAAATTGAAAATGGTTCTTAATAAGGTAGATATTAACTCTAGTTTATTATTCAGGAGGTTAAAGAACGGTTGAGTCAAGTCGGACATGAGGTAAGGGAATTTCTTAACCCAACTTCCATTCTTTGGGTTAATCTCTTACTTTCAAATTATTTCATGATATTATTATGTCCTATTTTGTATTTTTACGTTCTTTATGTGTACCTATAGTTAATACACATAATAGATCTATTTTATTTTAAAAATGAACTTTTTAAGGACTTCGTATCAATCTCCTTTCATTGAGGCATATTTGGTTTTATACACAACTTTCTTTTATACGGTGTATAAACCCCTTTGACTTTTACGTTTATTCAAAAGGAATATTTTTTATACGAAGCGTTTTGCTAAATGACAAAAGGGAATGTTTTTCTTTCCGTACTTATGCGGCGACAATGACTTCTCCACCGCTGTGACCATTATTTGAGTTTCGGCTTCCTCTACAAGCCACCATTTTTTTTAATGAAAAATAAATACAAAGTTTTAACTTTCTTTTATTTTGGTATTGAAAATGGTTTTGAAAGCATTTTTATTATATCAATGTGTTGTATTGATATCTTGTGATTGGAATGTGGAAATTTTATGTTTCCTTTATGCATGTTTTATGTGATATGATTATGTTATGGTTTATGATATGTTTAAACCTATTCATATGAGGAATGTATTGGACTTAATAAGTGACGGGTGGAGCCCGCTATAGCTCCTCGATGCATCGGTAGGTCTCATGAGACAACTAGACGTGGAATTGGCCGAGGCCCTTTCCCAATTTGATTTATGGTTTTGGCCGAGGCCTTAATCATTTTAGACTTCTTGGCTGAGGCCTTGACAAAATGTTTCAGAATGCCCGACATTATACATTCCCTCATTATGAAAGTGGTTATTGATATTTCATGTGATTATTCGTCTAGTAGAATATCCATGTGAGCAAGTAATGGCATTATTTTATTTTACTTTTGCCATATTATGCTGAAGTTCAAGTTCAATAAGGCTTTTGTTTTAGTTATACATTGCCTTAAATGCTTATGTTTTCTTATAAAAGCTTCCGCAATATTGTTATCCTTACTGAGCATCTGAGCTCACCCCTTTCAATGTTTTAATATTTTCCAGGATGTGAAGAAGTGTATTATGACTGACTTGAAAGAATAGTCAGTGAGGATATGAGTGTGGACTATGAAGACCATGTTATTGTAGTTTGTTTACTTTTTGATGTAATGAAAGACTTATGGATGTATCTAGTGTTTCCAAGGCTACTAAACTAATCGGTCTTTCGAGACTTGATCTTTTGTGATCATGCCAATGTTACGAAGTAATGCACCGACTCTGGGTAGCTGGGGTCGGGGCGTTACAGTTGGTATCAGAGGCAGTTTAGTACTAACCTTGAAAGCTAGATTTAGATAAACTCTGATTAGAGCACATAACCCGAAGATAGACTTTAAGGATTAGTATAGAAGAACTTCCTATAATTTTGTTATTATAGAGATTTTGTGAGTTTTTCGAGCAATACATCCCTGTCTGGATACGAGCAGGTAGAGGCGGCTCTGGCACAGATGTACCTAGGGGTAAAACCCGAAAAAACCGCTTTGAGCTAGACTCGAATGGGAACTGGTGCACGACAACGGGCCTTGCTGCACTCTTGGTTACAACACTCCCGGGGGATATGCTTTAGATAATTCTCATTTTCTTTATAAACCACTATGAAGGGTTATGAGTATATACTTCCTCAAAGAAAACATTTTTATGGATTATATCCATAAATAGTTCAATTTATGTTAAGTATTTTACAAGTATGGAATTATGTATTTTGATTCATAAACTGATCTAGTTTATGCCATTGTTTAGAAATGGCGCCTAGTGGAATAAATGGAAACCGTATCAATGCACGCAATCCATGTAGGGATTGCCCACCTTCTCAAGATAATTATTGTGGAGCTGGAGATACAACTGGTCCTGATCAACTTATTACCATACTGGGACAACTCACTCAGGTTATGAATAATAACCTTACTCGTATGGAGCACCCTGATCCGCAACGTGGAGGATCAATGTTAGACCGATTCATGAGGAAACAACCACCAACCTTCAATGGGATTACAAATCCTATAGTAGCTGAGCAATGGATAAATTCCTTAGAGAAAATATTCCATGCCTTGGGGATTAGTGAAAGAGAGAAGGTTGTCATGGCAGTTTACCGCCTCACTGGAGATGCCGATCAGTGGTGGTCGCTGATTCAAAACACAAAGGAAGATGATGACGTATCGAATATGGAATGGAGGGAGTTCAAAGAGATTTTCTTAGAAAAATACTTTCCTCGTGACCATCGAGCAGATATGGAAAGGCAATTTCTGAGTCTGAGGCAGAAGGAGGATGAGAATGTCGCAAAGTATGAGGCTAACTTTACAAGGTTAGCGAGGCATGCTGCCGATTATATACGTAACCCAAGGAGTAAGATTGATCGTTTCTTTGATGGGTTAAAACCATTTCTCCGTTGATATTTAGTATCACAATCCTTCTCATCATACGAAGATATTGTCTCGTGTGATATCAAGACAGAAAAGGAATTCTCTAAGTCTTATGAAAACAAAGTAAAGCAAGAGAAGAAGAGAACGGGGGAACAAGAGACAGATAATGGGAAAAAGGGAAAGAAGGATGTTCCATTATGTGATAATTGTGGGAAGAATCACCCTGGTACGTGCCTAAAAGGAATGGGAGTTTGTTATAAATGTGGAGAAAAGGGTCACCAGGCTCGTGATTGCAAGGGAAAGAAAGAGGCTGTCAAAGTTGAATGCTACAATTGTAGGGAAATGGGGCATTATGCAAATAAATGTCCTATGCGTCAAGGAAACTTACATCAGAAAAGGCCAAGGGATCAAGACCAATCTTATGCTGTGACTACAGTTGAAGCGGAATAATTAATGTATTGGTGCTTTTGGACTCAAGGATTATATTCTGGTTATTAGAATAATGTGATATATATATATAAGGATTGTACTGCAATACTTGTTGATTTCAGTAAAGTTTTAATATGATGAAGGTAATTATATTTTTAGTTTGTGACAATAAGAGAAACTTTACTTTGTTTGGGGAATCTGATAAATTGATTTTGGAATTAAGAGACCTTTTAGAGAAAGTCTGGACATAGGTATTTTGGATAACTATAAAGGTTGGAGTGGATTAAGTTGATCTTTGGATAGTATTGTTTAAGGTTAAAAAATTTATGAAGATTATTTTTGGAATATTATGATACTATAGTTTTAGGAAAAGGACAACCTGCAGGGTGGGGCATAACCCGTCGCGTTGGACAAAGCTGCAGGAATCGAACCCACAACCATAGTGCGACAGGCCTTTATTTCCTACCACTAGCCTACAGGAAGTCCCTGGTTATTACAAAATAGTTTTAATAATCTAAATGGTATGTGTTAATATTTGGAACCTTATACAATTAGGATAAAAAGAATATTTTTGAGTTCCGTTACCATTTGGAGTAAAAGTTGGGTTTGTGGTAAAAATTTATTAACGAATGAAAGTATACATAACAAGTATGTATATTCCCTTACGTTCTTAGTACATCTCCTAAATAAATTCCTCAACATTATAAAAGGTAACTTAAAACAAAAATGTTGTCAGTTAACTTTTCCAACAGGGGATTCAATGATCGTTTAACCAATCACAAGTTTGTGATTTTCTTGTGGTTAAACTTTCTCCTAATTCTGTTTTCTATAACTCTCCATCAGACCTTGATGGTTTGTTTCTCCTCCATATCCATATTTTCATAGAATCCTAGAATGGGATATATCGGGTGACCTTTGTACTTATCTTGCTTTCTTTTAATGTTATATATTTATTAACCTTATTTCCAATGTGGGTTTTCCTCAAAGGTATTTTCTCTTTTCAACCTTTTTTTTTCAAAGAAAAATTTCAAATTGCGAGGACGCAATTTATTGAAGGAGGGGAGAATGTAACACCCCGAGCTTCCACGATACGCTTCTCATTCAATAATGAAATAGCTTACATTGTACGCAACTTCGAGTTCTAAAACACCGCGACTAATCAAAGTAGCCGTTATGAATAGTAATAACCACTTTTTAAAATTATAGAAATTTTATATTTCAAAATGGACTTCATTTTTGTATTTTTAATATCAAAATTATCCTAAGTTGAATTTTTTGTAACTTTCTGAGAACTTCCAATTTTTTTATGAATAGTGAAAAATACTTAAAACAACTTTTTTAATCAAAATAATTTATTGAGATAAATTATACTATTTAGTGGTTTTAAATTATAATTAGAATATATTTTTACCATTTTATCCAATGTTGGTCATTAGAATGAATTTAACATTGAAATTGGACATAAACAATTGCCAATCTTTTGATATAAATTGTTTCTTAAAAACACGCTATTTGTCGTAACAGTGGGAATTAATTATAAAATTAATTAATGCAAATTATATGTTTGTAATTTTGTAAAATAGACATAATTTTTTAATTCAGAATATCAATTATAGCTTAGGGTGATATTTTGGCCTTGTTCTGAAAAACTTCAATTTTTGATGAATAGTGAAACCACTAAGTGGTAGTTAAATAACTGATTTTTCGTTTAAATGAAATATTACCACTTCTGTGATTTGATTTTCAAATATCTGACATACATGGTTGTCATTAAGAAGTAAAATTTGGTTCAATGAGATTAAAATAATTTTTTGGTGAATAGTAACTTTTAAGTTCTTAATCGCGATTAGAGGTAATTAGTGTAGTTTAAGGAACAAATAATGTTTTAATAATATTAGATGAGCATGACACTTGTCCTACTCCTATTGGATGAGTCATGGCCGACCAAGACAACCCATGGGTCAACTTGGGGACCCCATGGAGCCCCTTTAGTTCGAAAATGACATTAATATATATTTATTTAATGTTAAAATTAAATTGACACAAACATGAGTTGTTTTACTAAAACATTTTTTAAGTGGGGTTACACAAGTCCAAATTTTGACTATAAATATTCATTAGAAATCTAAAATAATTTACTACATCATAGTATTTTTTTTATAATTTTTATACATTAAATAAATTAAATTATTTATGACATCATTATGATGTAGCGATGACCTCATTATTTAACGATTTAAATAAAATGGAAAGATAATGCAAAATCCAAGGCTTACACTTGTCCAAATCCTATTGGATGAAGATATTTAGAACCCTTATCACCTTATCCACGAATTATATAAGTGTGGGACCTTTAGAATCCGAAAAGCATTGTATAATAATGTAACATTTCAATCTTTCCAAAAGAGACCCTCCTCTCCACTTATAAAAGGCCCCCACCTCTCCCACCTTATTCACACCTTCAAGCCATTTGGCTCGGCCAAACTCTGCCCAAATACTCTCCCAACTTCCCCCTCTTACTCCTAGAAGCCTCACATTGGGCATAACTCTTCTCAAGGAAGCCTTTGGCTCAAATCAAAAAGAGTTACCCTATTTTGAGGTAATGTCTTCTCTAATGTTGTTTTGTTTTATTTTTTCTTCTCCAACCCCCTAAACTCTTTTTATTCATTTCTTTTGTAACAACACCAGTATCCTAAATATACTAGGATGTTGTTATAAGAAGTATTCGAGCTACACTTACACACACCTGCATCTAATGGTTAAAGAACATATGGTTTCTGTGGATGGCGAATTTCTGCCTCACGAAACGATGATTGTTCAACACTCATATAACACCTTCAAAGGTGGCCATTAAGATGTCACTATTTTATATATGATATATAATATGTTTATGTTTTACTTATGCTTCTGTATTTCTCATTTATGGCATACTTTATGATTTCCATTATGGGTAAAACGCGATAATTTCATTTTAGGAAGTGCGGACTACCGCCCCCTCAAAGTGATGTGAATCGTTAATGCCATATGTGGGATGTATAAAGGATGGAGTAAATGATATTATATATTATATTATACTGGAAATATATTATACCTTTATATAATTATGATTTCATTACATTAAATATGAAATAGAAATGAAAGTAGCGTTCATGCGTACGTACGGCTTACCGTCTCCATGAACGGTGCATTTCATTTCTTACCTCTAAATGTTACGTAATATTATGAATGAATGTATATACTGGATATATATGATATATATGACATCTAAATAATGAATATAATTCTGGAGATAATGGATATTCTACCACATAAACAACTTGTAATTATAAGAAGTTTATTGTTGACTCAAGGTAGCTGGGGTCGGGGCGTTACACTACTAGACTCCAAATAAATTTTTGAACACAACCATGTATGTCTGTTCTTTGAAATTCAAAACATAGAAGTAGAAAAATTATGTTTAACGACTATTTTATAATTATATCCTTAAAAATGTGTAATTATGTAAAGACTCAATGTTTCATGCATTAAATTAAATTTATTTGTAAAACCTTTGGGTGTTACATAAAACTTGAATGATTCATATTGGATATCCATATTTCAATCTTATACACACCAATTTCTAATATATGATCATTTTTAAGCTTTTTTACTTAGAAACAGATTTATTAATTTGGATTATTTTGGGAAATTTCCAAGTAGTTTCCAAGTAGGTTCCTTTACCCCACATATAAAATTTGACCACCACTTATCGGTTATTATCACCTATAAATCTATATATTTTGGTAAAAACCTGATAAAATCACCCCCAAAATCCTTATCAATATAATTGAGCTTTGTTTCCTCCCCAAAGACCAACAATAGGGTCCTTAATAAAAGACCCAGAGGAGGTTCTTCTAAGATATGATAATTTCCTTCACTATGCAACCTTTTCTTTCTTCATTTTCATATTTAAATTATGTCTTAAAACATAGAATATAATAGGAAAATTATCTACTATATACTAATATTTTATTATGTTATTTTAATAAATTGTATCCATATTCACTTCCATTAAATGGAAAATGAAACTGTTGATTGTGTGTATGGTGGACTACTGCCTCGCAAACCAATATTGATTGTTTTCCATCACAAATTTTCACAGATTCATAAAATGTTGGATTAAATGTTTATATATGATAATTATTATATAATTATACATGTTTAATTATTATATCATGTATAACTTCTTACTTTCCATTATGTGGGAATACGATAAAATCACTCCTGTGTACGACAGACTACTACCTCGCGAAGAGATGTGATTCATTCAAGATTTACATGGAAGGTAATAAAGATGGGTTTAATGAAAATATGTGATATACATAAAATAAATATTATTTGGAAATTTTAATATATTATTTAATGTTAATTCTTTCTACCCTTTGGGAAAATGGAATCAAAGTTTATGCATACATATGACCTACCATCTCAAAGAATGATGTATTTCATTTTATATCTCTAACTCTTATATATTTATTTAAATACATATATACTAAATATATATGATATCTATATCATGGATAAAAATATATAGATGAAGGAAACCTGATTAAATTAAGAGTACCAGAAAAATAACCCATCAAAACATAAATGAAAAACAAAGTAGTTATTGTTAGAATGTGACTTTAACATGGAATTGTTAACAATATAATAATTAAAATTCTTAAGAAAATAATATATGGTATTATTTTTTGTGATTTGGGGTAAAATTATATTCAAACACACACTAAAAATTCACCATTCACATATAATGGAAAGGAAGTCCATAACCCCCCCCCAAGGTGATAACCCACCCATCAAGCCTTATTTATTTAGTAAATGGCATGTAAGCCTAGTGGGAATGAAGAACATTACATGGAACAAAAGCCTAGTGAAGTGTTATGTATATATCATCATTCATTCATAATTCCTATCTCTATGTATTTTTATTTCATTGTCTATGTCACCTCCTGTATAGTTTTGTAATAGTACATGCACCCAATAGGGTTTGAACCCAAGAACTCTTGGGTGCTAAGTAGGAGACTTTACCACTCAGACACATGATTAATAAATAAATTATATATAGTATGATATATATATATATGGATCTATAATATATGCATAATAAAATTATATTGATTATACATAATGACCAAATGTGTACGAAGGAAGTTGATATATAGGGTAAAGGATTTCTAATCTCACTGATATCTCTAAGAGACTTAAGCCAAATTAACCACTTTTTTCTTTTGTATGGTGTATATACTTCCCCATTTTCATGTTATATAATAAAAATAATTATTTTAATGATATTAAATGTTTCATTTGTTGTTATTTCTTATTTATTATTATGATTCAAAGGATTACCAAAGTGATAAGGGATTTACATATCACTTTTTACTTATATGAGAAACAAGACATATTGAAACAAATTATTGTAAAGGGTGTTTATACTGAACATGAATGTATATTATTATGATTATACTGAAAATTATAATTAATTAAATATCCATATTATGATCTCTCTTTATTGTGATTTACAGTTCAAAATTTACTAAAGTAGAAAGGATATTTTTTCTCAATTGGCATTCTTTGAGATATGTTAATTTATGAACCTATCTACTTTTGTGAGGTGTATATACAAGCCCATAGACAATTAATATCATGAATTTATTTATTATCATGATATTATAAGTTTAAATTTACTTTATTATTTTATAAGGATAACTATTCAAAGTTATTAAAGTCGTAATAGTTTTTGGTTACAATCTCATCATTTATCGAGATTGTTTATGATTATGATTCTAATGATGATTTATTATGAAATATCTATCAAGAATATCTAGATTTTTTAATATCCTCTAGTTATTTTATGAGAATGAATTTTTTATCATTACTTTCCTCTCTTTATGTATAATAGATTTCAAAATATTTTTTTATAAAAATCATATTTATTTCTCTCTTTAGTTGAAAACCAATTTACATCCAAAACCATGTTTTCGAAAAATGTTTTAAATTTTTTTTCTATGATTCATAAAATTATTTATTAAATATTTTCTTACACATTTATGTATTTTTAAAAAATATTTTTGAATGAATCTTCATGTCGTTTTCCAAACAATGTATTTTTTCCTTTTTTCAAAAATATGAATGAAATATTCATTTTAATGCGTACGATATTAACCTAATTTTCTGCCATCATTTTCTTTGAATCTTCCTTTATAAATTTTCAAGTTTATTTAAAAATAAAATTATTTACAAAATATTTTATGTTTTAATTTTTTTTTCAAAATGGAAAGGATATTTTACCCAAGAAATGTTTTAAATGATATTTTAATGTTTCCTTTATAAGTATTCAAGGTAATTTTCAAAGAAAAAGTTTTTCAAAATGCTTTATGTTTTAAGAATAAATTTTCAAATAATAAAGGATATTTTACTCATGAAATATTTTGAATTATTTTAAAGCTTAATTTATAAGTTTTCAAAGTTAATTTCAAAGAAATATATTTTTAAAATGTTTTATATTTTAGAAAGTTCTATTCAAAGTTAAAAGGCTATTTTACTCAAAAAATGTTGCTAATGATTTTTAAATATTGTATTATATTTTTTCATGTTTATTAACAATGAAAATTATTTCTGAAATATTTTATTAATTTTTAATCTTAAAATGCGGGTTTTAAATAAAATTTATCTTCCTCAAGAAAAATTCAAAGTAATTTAACTCTCAAAATCATTCTCCATATAATATAAATACTTTGATGTAACTTATGATTTTCTAGGGATATGAAGTAAGGATACCATTCATATAATGTCTCTAAATGGTTTATTATTATAAGATGTTTATGAAAACCATTTATTTTCCTTGGGTTATATAATGATAAAATTCATAAGAAAATCACATATTTTTCAATAGTTTATGCTATGATGCTATGATTAAATGATTATGAAACTTGTATCTTTTTTAAAGGTTATGAATTGATTAAATATATATGAAACCCATTTAATTTAATGGGTTATGATATGATGAATGTTTTAAGATATTATAGAATATATACATATGATTTTCATTATGTAATGGGTGGGACCTATATCTATTAATCCTCCAATACATTAGGTAAATATTTATATCTAATGAGATAAATAAGAATGGAATATGGATTAAAACTAGTTCAGTAAGAGATTTTATTGGCAATGATGGTCCTGAGAGTGAACCTTGACTACTATGATGGTTTTGGGAGTGAACTCATTCCACTATGATATCATTGGAACTGATCCTTGAATACTATGGAAATGATTTTCTATGGTTATATTTACGCCAAAAATTTTATGTCTTATGCCAATGTTTTGATCTCATAGATCATGTTATTCAATTACCTTATGATTCATGCCTTATGACCATTATATCTTTATGAAATGACTCAA
The DNA here is from genome assembly GCA_963277665.1 of Viscum album. Classification (NCBI taxonomy): domain Eukaryota; kingdom Viridiplantae; phylum Streptophyta; class Magnoliopsida; order Santalales; family Viscaceae; genus Viscum; species Viscum album. Next base: position 1,744,219,430 of record OY728152.1, read on the forward strand.
GACTATGATTATTGATACACATGGTATGGTTTTCAAATGTTATGATCATGTTCTTATACACTTATTCTTAATTTTTTCTTAAGTATATCCCTTTTTTATTCTTACTAAGCATTTTATCTCACCCTTTCTTATGTTTTTATTCCTTAGGTTATAAAGAAAGGTTTTAAGTAGGTTATTTCTAAGATGATTACTATGTTTAAAGTTATTTATGAGATAAGTTGGTGAAATTTGAAGAAATAAAAAGATTTTGTGTCTATTCCCCAAGGGCACTAAAACATTACAATCCTTAGGAATGTATTTGTGTAATGTAATGAATATTAATCTAAAAGATGATATATATATATATATATGAAGATATTTGGTCATTATATTTGGTATCAATGAAAATGTTTATATAAAATTTGGTAACTTTGATGATAAAACATTAGTTAGATCCCTAGGTATTTTTATAAGGATATGTCTTGGGATGTATCCCAGGATAAGTCTAAGGATGATTCAAATTATAGAAAAATGTCTTGTAATTATGTTAAAGGATAGAGTGATCAGTTTCCAAGAAATTATATCCTGGTATGGATACTATAAGTGGATGTGTCTGTGTCATAGAGGAACCTAGTGGTAATAACTCCAAAAAGGGTGCATTGAGCTGGACTCGATCATCACCTAGTGCATGAAAATGACCCTTACTGTACATATGTCTTAACACTTCCAAGGGATATGATTTGAAAATTCAAAACTATTTTGTAACCCATATAAAGTATTTAAATAAATGATGACTATGATGGACTAGGATAAAACTAACGAGTCATAGATTATAAATTAGGTGTCATGATTTTGACATCCTATAAGTATTTTTTCATGATTATGTGATTTCCCACTATGAATATTGTTCCTTACACTATTATTTTTGATTTTAGTAAATAGATAGAACCAGATGGAACTGGATTAACTTTTGATTTTGATAAGGAAAGTTTTTGATGAGAAACCAAATAGGATAATTATTGGAGTTAAGGATATTATGTTTATGCCCAATCAGTTATCACGATATATGATTAACAAATTACACTATAACAAGCTCTAAAACTCGCCAAAGAAGAAAAAGATATATTTTATTGAGATTTTGGGTGGTGGAGACCATAGAGGAAATAATATTAAGTATCCTATATGTCAAGAATGATGGAAAAATTACTCCATGGAATATATTAAAGGAACTAGAGGATGATTTAAGTGTGGAAAAGAATGACATAAATAAATTAATTTTGTTTGAAAAAAATAAAAATTTATTTAACACAATGGATGAGAATAATGGTCTTCCTATGATATCACTGATGATTGAATGATTTAATTGTGAAAATTATGGGGATTATGAAAATAGATGTCTTAATGGGAAAGATCATTAAGAGAACCAGCTTGGTGGTAAGAGTAATGTTTATACTAGTGATAATGAAGAGACTATAGATGATATATAAAAGGATATAAGTGTTAAGTAATAAAACAACTAATCCGACTTAATAGAGTATGATGAATGTGAAATTATTGATATGTTTATTTATTAAGATAAAAAGAATTATACTTTTATAAGTGGTATTTTAGATGTTATATTCATGAAACATCAATGGATTATACTGTACTAGTTCTTCAATACAGATTTGAAGGAATATGTTAAATGGTACTAATATCATTGAAAAGTGATTTAATGGAAATGTAATATTTTATGAAAAACACATCATTAAGGGAAGATAACCCTTAATGTGTTCCAGGTGTTGAGATAATGAAATTGGGATAAAGGGATAATGGATATGATTAATGTAATTTGGATAATATTGATGACTATAGAATTGATTAATGATTTTTGAAAAAAGTGGTTTATGTTATCATTGATGGAGTTTCAAGAATTATTGAATTTATGTAATATTTTCAATAATATATGGTTTTATTATAGGAATGAGAAATTTTGTATATTTTGATTAAGGGTTTATGTTAATTCTAATTATTTTCCGGAATCAAGAAAATATTTTACTAAGGTATTCAAATATTTTGTATGTGACAATCAAGAGATAATTTATGATATTTGGGGGATGAATGTTATGTTGATTTTGGGAAATTTAGTGACCTTTATTATAAATTTTTAATTTTGGAAGGGTTATATGGTTAAACTATTATGGAATAGTTTATGTTAAATATTGGATGAAATTTTATATATTAATGCATTATTTAACCATATTATTATTTATGAATAACCTATGATAAATAGTTTTTTTATAATAACAAGAGATATAAAGATTGACTTATTATTATTTTATGGTTCATATTATTTGTTATTACTTCAAACATGAAAAATTCATCTCTTAGTGAAGGAGACGAAGTGGAAATTGATCAATGAACAACCAAAGGATGACATTGTTCATATGAAATGGAATGGTATCATGAAAGTATATCTTCTGATGAATATTCCTTAACATTAGGGAAATGATCTTGAAATAATTTTTTTTCTAATTATCACCATTTTTATGATTTTAATGACCCTTTTCACTCCAGTTGTGTTCATGAATTTTTGGTAGTTAACTTTGTCACGAACCAAGCCAGGTCTCCATCTAACCAGGCGCCCAACCCGGTCCATGACATGGCTCGAATGGCATTCCCGATTCCCATGGGTTGGTACAAGTTCCATTGTATCAAAAATATAACTTTGGAACAATTTAACCAAATAGATAAATATAAAAAATAGAAAGATGAATAAAATAAAACTAAAATCAGGCAACCAAACATGACCTTAAACTAAGATCAGATTTAAAGTTTACAACTTAATCTAAAAAACCAAAAAGGGACTATAATGAAGGAAAACCAAAACTCTAACTCAAACCTCTGTACGACATGAGGAGTCATATTCCCAAGCCACCACCACCAAACCAACATGAGGATTCCACTAACAACCCACACCACCAATGATATGCATGATTCCTCAACCAAGAATACAAAAGAAACATGATCTGCATACACCCAAAGGTGTATGTAGGGTGTGAGACAAGAGCCCATTTTGATGCCACTGAGAAAATTTTATGCTCATAATTATTACAGGACAAATAAATTTTCAATTTAACAGAAGAAAAATAAATAAATTCCTAAACAATTTTAATGAAAATAGTTTTAAGGAGAACTATTTTAAAGAGAAAAAATTAAATTAAAACACAAACAAACACACTCTAGCTTTCATGGAAACCCCAATGTCACACCGTGTGTGAGGGTGAGAGAAAATTAAAGGATGAGAAAAATAAATGGGAGAGTCCCTAAAGATACTAGCTAGAAGTGGGACCCTAGAACATCACATCTTAGTGAACAACGGTATATGAACATAATAACATACATTCTCGTGCATGATCCACTAGTGGGGAAATACATCCATAACCTAGTGTTCTCTAATCATCATCCAAAGTTTAGTTTGTGTTGTATTCGTCAATCCAGCTAAGTTAAACTGATCTGATGATACTTTCGTGTCACTAGCACAATAGTCCTAGTCCGCCTACCTAGTACAGAGGCTTCCCATTTGTGCTCAAGTGGTCCAGAGTTCATGTCACATGTAAAACATAAATAAAAAAACCATTGAGCCACTAACTGTACCTAACACCACACTTTAACACACAAAAAACCATTTAAAAGTAATACACACACTAAAAATATCTCAAACTAAATCTGCATCACTTACACAATTAATGAAACCATCTGCACAGTTTAAAGACACTAATAATTAAACAAACCACAACTTACACACACAAATACAATTTTGAAATAGGACTCACACTAAAACATTATCCAAGCATGTTTTAAAATGTTGATATAAATTAATAATCTTTTTATAAATTTCCAAAAACAATATGCAAAGGGTAACACAAGACCTTGCACACAAACTCCACCCAAAAATATCTTTTATGATCAAACACACACCAAACAAATTTCTAAAATACAATTCAAAACACTTTTACTTTTTAATAAACCAACTATGAAATTTAATAAAACACTTTGTGATGAAATAATGTGAATTTTTATCAGTAACACACCATATATCATTTGAACATACCACTTCAAAAACCAAACACATAATAAACACTCTTAAAACTATCTTCACACCATATAAACAATTTAATAAATCAATTACACACATAATATAACATTTAAAATGTGAACCATAATGTTTTACCACAAAAATACACTCAAATTATTCTCTTTGAAATCCAACACACACTAGAATAATCTCCACACACCATTCACATTATTTAAACAATTTGAAAAATCACCTATGAAGTTCAATAAATCTGTTACACTATTTAAAAAAATAATTACTTAATTTCTAAAACAAATAAAAATAAATTATTTAACATGAATTTTTACAACAATTGGACTCTATAACATATAAATATGATACAAAATTAAATAAGCGAAGCAATTCATCAATTGCTAAAAACTAACTTTGCACCAAAAAAATAATTTAATTTATATGCTAATTTAATTAAACGTGAAAATTAATTCATAAATTAATAATAAAACATGGAAACACCTACCTCAATATAGATAATCACAATATTTCGATGTGAAACTTCCACCGCACACTAAACACACCATGAATGACACAATTAAAACCTAAAAACAAAAAATTGGACTATTTACACCATAAACGAACCAAACGCCCATCCAAAACCCAAATCACAACTTAACCAAATTAAAATAACAAAAAACTGAGGTATATCAAACCTAAGGGAATGTAACACCCCAAGATTCCAGGATACATTTCCTTTTGAATAATACAATAGCTTGCGTTATATGCAACTTGGAGTTTTAACACACCACGACCAATCAAACTAGCCGTTATGAATAGTAATACCCACTTTTTTAAAATTTTAAAATTTTATTTTTCAAAATGGAATTAATTTTTAGATTTTTAATATTAAAATTATCTTTGGGTGAATTTTTGGTATTTTTCTGAATACTTTCAATTTTTTGATGAATAGTGAAAAACACTGCGTTATTAGTTAAAAATGAATTTTTTATTTAAATAATTTTTTATTTTATTGAAATTTATTTTAAGTAAAAATAGATACATAATACCTATATTAGTTCAATTCAATTCATTGGAGTCATTTTATATTAAAATTAGATGTATAAAATTTTATTGAATTTTTCAACATCTTTTACCCACCTTCTAAGAACATTAGCAAATTTGCATAAAACATAATTTTTCCACTTCTATAAATTGAATTTCAAAAATATGAGAGGAACGGTTTAAATCAGTAAGTAAAATGTGGTTCAATGAGATGAAAATAATTTTTGGTGAATAGTAACTTTTAACTTTAATTTACCACGATTAAAAGTAAATAGGGTAATTAAAGATAAAAATGATATTTTTATTACCCTAACACAGGTCCTAATTCTATTGGAAAAGTTTATTTAGACCAAAATAAACCTTAGGAATAAAATATGATCATTTTTGTCAACTTGGATTATATTAGGACATTTATTATTATTTTATTTAAAGAAGAGTTAAAAGTGTTAAATTCAAAGTTTAATAACTGATTTTTTTTCAATATAGGGTTGTACATAACATCAATTCAACTATAAATATTCATTATAAATTTAAAAACATTTCCTACATAATATTATTTTATTTATAATTTTTAGACATTAAATAATTAAATTTTTTTATGACACAATAATGATGCAATAATTACATTATTAATGAAAGATTAAAATAATTGATATTATAAATATCAAAATAAATGTAAATTGAGACTTGTGATGAATTACACTAAATTTATAGGTTAATATAACATGTTAGGGTTGATTAAATAATTTTTTAAAGTGATAAAGTTTTTATGACTTTCACAAAAACAAAATACCAAATAGTGTCAAAATTGACATAAATGAGTTTTTAAAACAAATACTATATTATTGATTGATATAATATTCCTAAAAATATAAGGCTAGACAAAAGGAAATAGATAAGGTTATATGTATAAATAATTGACCACTTGGGGTTCTCTTATCTTTTTATAGTAAGTTTATTAACCATTTATTATAATAATACAAGAATACATGGTAAAAGTTAAACCATTTAACTAAGAGTTAAATCTAAAAGGCAAGGTTAATATGGTGACCTAACCCTATCTAAAACCTATTAGTTGAGATTTTTTTGACCCATCCCCACCTTATATTCTAAATAAATCATTTTGGATCCATTATAAACTGAATATGATTGTATAATAAAATAATATTTCAAGCTTTTCCTAAAGTGACCCTCACCTCTGTTATAAAAGGGTACTTACCCTTCTCTCAAAATCACACCTCCCAAGCCATTTGTCTCGTCCAAAACCTACTCAAATATCCTCCCAACTACCCTAAATCCTACCCAGAGGCATTACTTTGATCAGAAATCCAACCTTAGGATCACTTTTGATCAACTCAAAAGGAAACACCTGAAGTAGAGGTAATAATTTCACCACCTCTTTCAAAGTTATTTTCTTCTTCGATTTTCTCTTTCTTTTTTTCCATGCCAAAATAATTACTCTAGTACCTTATACACACTTTTTTGTTCTTTTAAATTTTTTACAACCTTATTCATTATTCTATCCATCCTATGAATGACAAGTCACCATACGTGCGTACGTACGACTTACCGTCTCCACGTCGTGGTGTAGTTTCTTATTCAAACACTTCATTATTTGGATGGGTATAATAATGAGTATAAATGATGAAATTAATAAATATAACATGATAAGGATTTTTTATATATTATATAATATCCAATTACCTACGATTTCACCATCAATAGAAAGATATTTCCGCTCGTGCGTACGTATGGATTACCGTCCCCACGAACATGATGAGATTCATTCCACATCATAAATATTCAAGAATAATTTTCATTTTGTGATTAAAAATAATATTTAAGAACATAATATAATTATGTAACTGAATAAAATACATCCTATCCATAAAAAACATGGCTTATGTGACCAAGTATATAAAGGAAAACAAATCTGTTAACACCTGAAATGATGATACTACTGAAATATTATTAACAAAGAAATATTAGAAGATCATATATGATAACATATTTATGTATGAAATTATTGTATAATTTAATAACAATTATTTAACTATTATACAGGAGGTTAAATTACCCTCGATAAAGGAAAATTACTAGGTAAGGGTTAATTCTACGATCTCTTCATTATATGAGGTTGTTTATACGTGAGTATCTACTAGGACCTCTTTATCATCCACATCCATGTTTCTAAAAAATGTTTTTCAAAAAATATTTACAATTTACTAGAATATGGGTTAAGGTCATTTATACCCTCATTTGAGTTTTTATAAAATGTTTTGAAAGGAATCTTTCCGTCATTTTCCAAATAAGGTACTTTATGACATTTTTGACAAATTAAGGTAATAATGTTTTTTAACTTATACGGAAGGTGAGGCTATTTTCCACCATTATAACACATTCAAAGCTTACCTTACAAGCTTATAAGAATATTTTCAAAATATATATTTTCTTTTAAAATTACATGAATTTTAAATGATTTCAAAATAGAAAGAGATATTTCTCTCAAATAGTTTTGATTTCATCTATGTCAACTTCCTTTAATGGATTTTACACTTATTTGAAGTTGATTTATTATGATAGAATCTTCCATATTGTTTTGAAGATTTTTTGATATTTTTACTGTGGATTTGTAATTTTTATACCATTCATGGTTTATGGTTAAAGTATTAACATTTCTTATGCTAGTTTTAATATGAATGTTTATGTTATGTTTCAACCTTTTCATATGAGGAATTCATTGGAATTAGTAAGTGACAGGTGGAGCCCGCTATAGCTCCTTGATGCATCAGTAGGTCTCATGAGACAAAGTAGTGTTTTGGCATAAGGCATTGACAAAATCTTATTTGTAGTCATGAAATGAGGCCTTGACTATGTGGTTTTGAAATCTAGAATTATGCATTCTATCATTATGAAATTGGCTATTGATATTACATGTGATTATTTGACTAGTAGAATATCCACGTGAATATGTAAATGACATTATTTGACTTATATTTTCCATATTATGCTGAATGTTAAGTTTAAAAGGCTTGTGTTTTAGTCTTATACATTTCCTTAAATGTTCATGATTATTTATGAAAGTTTCCTCTATATTGTTATATTTACTGAGCATCTCTGCTCACCCCTTTCTATGTTTTATTTTTCCCAACATGCGAAGAAGTATATTATAACTGACCTATAGATATAGTCTAAGGTAGATGAATGTGTTAAAATAAGACAAAATGTTTTTGTTTTTCATTTCATAATGTAATATAAAACTTATTTTTTATCTAGTACTTCCAAGGATACTAAACTGATTGGTATTTTAGGATTTGATCCCTTGTGATCATGAAAATGTTATGAAATAATGCACCAAATCAGGGTAACTAGGGTTGGGGTGTTACAGTTGGCATCAAAGGAGGTTCAGTACAAACCTTGGAAGCTAGATTTAGAAAAACTCTGATTAGATAAAATTACCCTAAGATAGAATTTGAGGATTAATATAGAAGAATTTCCTAGAATTTTGGTAATGTAGAGATTTTGTGTATTTTCCAATAAATATATCCCTATTTGGATATAAGTAGGTAGAGGCAGATCTGGCACAAATGTACCTAAGAGTGAAAACTCTAAAAAGGAGTTTCAGGCTTGACCCGGGGTATCCTAGTACACGACAACGGGCCTTGCTGCACTCTTGGTTATGACACTCCTGGGGGATATGCTTAAGATAATTCAAATTATCTTTATAAACCATTATGAAATATTTATGAGTATATAATTCCATAAAGAAAATATTTTTAGGATTTTGGATTTTATCCATAAATTGTTCAATTTATATTAAGTGTTTTAGATGTTTGGAATTATGTATTGTGATTCATAAACTAATCTAGTGTATGAAATTTTTTATAAATGGCGCCTAGTGGAAGGAATGGAAACCATATAAATGAATGTAATCCATGTAGGGATTCCCCTCCTACTCAAGATAATTATAGTGGAGATGGTGATGCAACTGGTGCTGATCATCTTATCACCATACTGGGACAACTCACTCAAGTTATGAATAATAACCTTACCCGTATGCATCATCCTAATCCACAACATGGAGGATCAATGTTGGAAAACTTCATGAGGAAACAACCACTAACATTAAATGGAACTACAAATCCATTTGTATCTGAGCAATGGATAAGTTCCTTAGAGAAAATATTTCATGCTTTGGGGAGTAATGAAAGGGAAAATGTTGTCATGGCAGTTTGTCGCCTCACGGGAGATTCAAATCAATGGTGGTCATTAATTAAACACAAAAAGTAGGATGAAGAAGTATCAAATATGGAATGGAGGGCATTTAAAGATATTTTATTAGAAAAATATTTTCCTCGTGACCATCTAACAGATATGGAAAGACAATTTCTGAGTCTGAGACAAAAGGAGGATGAGAATTTCGCAAAGTATGAGGCTAACTTTATAAGGATATCAAGGCATGAAACATATTATATATGTAACCTAAGGAGTAAGATTGATTAATTATTTGATGGGTTAAAACCATTTCTCCTTCGAGAATTAGTCTCACAATCCTTCTCATCATATGAAGATATTGTCTCATGTCGTATCAAGATAGAAAAGGAATTCTCTAAGTATTACAACTTTAAATAAAAGAAAGAGAATAAGATATCTACCTAAAATTCTAGAAATGTAAATAAGGAGAAGAAGGGAAAAATTGAATATCCATCCTGCGGTAAATGTGGGAAGAAACACCCCGGTACTTTCCTAAAGGGAATGAGAGTTTTTTTACAAGTGTGGTGAAAAAGGCCACCAAGCTCGTGATTGCAAGGGAAAGAAAGAGGATATCAATGTTGAATTCTAAAATGTTATAGAAAAGGTCAATTATGCAAATTAATGTCCTAAGTGCCAAAGAAACTTACCTCATAAAAGTCCAAGGGAGAAAGTCCAAGCTTATGTTATCACTACTGCTGTGGTGGAAGCTCTGAAAGACGTGGTGGTAGGTAATTTAATGGTTTCCTTAGGTTCAGCCAATACTTTATTTGATTCTAGATCATCACATTGATTTATATCTTCATAGTTTGATAAGAAAATTAGATATTGCCAATTTGATTTAACAAGGAATTTCTCAGTCCAAACTTCTAAGGGAAGCATCATTTCAACATTTTTTTGCAAATTAGTTCCCATTAGGTCATATAAATGTTCTTTATCTGCTGATTTCATTATCATAACCATGATTGAATTTGATATAATCCTTGGTATAGATTAGATTTCAGACCATGATGCAAAAATTTATTTTAAGAAGAAGGAGGTTACAATTTTCGATGATGATAAGGAGTACCTTATCTTTAGAGCAGAAACATCACCATATGATTCTTATCTAGATCCACCCCAAATAGCTCTACTAAATTCAATTATTGGGGAGGAATAGAATGAAATAACTATGGATGAGGAAATAATGTTCAAATAGAAGACGTACCTATTGTGCAATAATATGTTGATGTGTTTCTAGAGGATTTACGTGGACATCCTCCAGAATGAGAAATTGAGTTTTCTATTGATTTAATTCCTAGTTCAAAGCCAATATCGAATACCCCATATAGAATGGCCACTGTGGAATTAATGGAACTAAATAAACAACTAGAGGAATTTAGTAATAAGGTATATATTTTCCCTAGTGTTTCTCCATGGGGAGACCATGTTCTTTTTGTTAAGAAGAAAGATGGATCTATAAGGTTGTGCATTGACTATAGGGAGATCAATGCTATAATAATAAAGAACAAGTATCCCCTACCTCGCATTGGCGATTTATTCAACCAACTTCATAGAGATCAATATTTTTCAAAGATTGAACTTTTATATGGATATCATCGGTTGTGTGTGAAGAAGGAAGACATTACGAAAACATCATTTTGAATAAGGTATGAGCATTGCGAGTTTACAGGAATTCCTTTTGGATTGACTAATGTACCCTATGTTTTCAAGGATCTAATGAATAGAGTTTTCAAGGAACATCTAGATGACTTTGTAGTGATATTTATTGATGATATCTTGGTATATTCCAAAAGCTATGAAGATCATTAAAATCACATGTACACTATTCTAAAGACTATTAGAAGAAATGAATTTTATGGGAAGTTCAACAAGTGTGAATTATGGCATCAAGAGATTTCATTTCTTGGACATATTCTTTCTAAGGATAGAATCTCTATTTATCCTTCAAATTCAAAGTCAACCCTAGAATGGCCAGCACCGATGTGTATAACTGAGGTACGCAGTTTTATTGGTTTATCAGGTTATTATCGGCATTTCATCCAAAATTTTGTCCGATTGTCTAACCCATTAACCAAGCCCACACGTAAAGGGGTTAAATTTGTTTAGAAAAAAGAGTGTGAAGAATGTTTTGAAGAACTGAAGAGAATATTAGTCAATGCTTCTATATTGAATCTACCATCGGGGAATGATGGGTTTGTTAGTTATAGCGATTCTTCAAAGAAAGGGCGTGGTTGTGTACTTATACAAAATGATAGAGTTATTGACTATGCATCAAGTCAGCTAAAAATTCATGATAAAAACTATCCCACTCATGATCTTGAGTTAGTAGTTGTAATATTTACTCTAAAAATATGGAGACACTATCTCTATGGTGAAAAATGTGATATTTATATTGATCACAAGAGTTTAAAGTATATTTTCTCACAAAAATAACTCAACACGAGGCAAAGGAAATGTCTTGAACTACAAAAGGATTATGATTTCACTATACACTACCACCCAAGGAAGATAAATATGGTGGTATATGCTTTTATCATAAAGGATCATGGAATTTTGAACAATATGAGAGTTGAAAGGGATCCTATTTTCATGGATCTAGTAATGATGGATATGGGAATAAAAATGGAAGGTGAAACATCAATACTTTTTCAAATGGTTTCCAAACCATCTTTACTAGAAAGGATAAAGAGTTCTCATATTGATGATGAGGAGTTTCAAAAGAATATTAAAGCTGTGAATAATGAGAGATTGTGTGACTTCATATATGATGATGGAATTTTAAAATTTTGGAAGATACATTGTGTTCTCGATATACCTGATCTAAAAAAGGAATTATTGGATGATTCTCATAGGTCCAATTTCTCTATACACCCTGGTAGCACTAAGATGTATAGATATTTTAAGAAACATTTTTGGTTGGACAACATGAAGAGGGAGATTAATGATTATGTGTCAAGATGTATGGTTTTTCAATAGGTGAAGGCTGGAATACAACATCCTAGAGGATTCATGCAACCTCTTCCCATACCTGAGTTGAAATGAGACGATATTACAATGGAATTTGTCATGGTACTACCAAATACTTCTAGAAGGAATGATGCAATATGAGTCATTTTTTATCGTCTTACCAAGTCATCACATATTCTTGCTATAAGAGAAGATTTACCACTTGAATTTTTAGCAAGACTATATATTAATGAAGTTGTAACACTTAATGGTGTACCCCTATCGATTGTTTATGACCGTGATCCCCATTTTACATCAAGATTCTGGAAAAGCCTTTAGAAGGCCCTAGATACTGAACTTCATTTGAGCCATGCCTATTACCCATAAACTGATGGAGAATCAGAATGGAATATTGAAACCTTAGAATACATGTTGAGATCTTTCTCACTTAACTTTCAAGGTATGTGGGATCAATATTTACCTATGGTAGATTTTTCAAATAACAATAGCTTCTATTCAAGTATTCAGATGGCACTATATGAAGCATTATGTGGAAAGAGATGTCGCACACCAACTTGTTGGGATGATGTTGGTGAAAGAAAAATAATATACCCAGAACATGTTGAGGCAACAATGGAAAAGGTTAAGGTTATCCAAACCCACATCAAAGCAGCTCAAAGTATGAAAAAGAGTTATGTCGATAACTAAAAGAAGGATTTGGAATTTCAAGTAGGTGATGATGTTTTCTTGAAGGTATCTACATGGAGGGGTGTTATACAATTTGGTAAGAAGGGTAAATTAGGTCCCAAGAACATCAGACCTTTCAAAATTCACGAATGAATTAGAGTTATAGCTTATCATTTGGAAATTCTGCCAAGTCTCTCCAAATTTCATGATGTGTTCCACGTATCACTATTGAGAAAATACATGCCTGAACCAACGCATGTACTCAACTATGAAGAAATAGAACTGGAACTTGATCTGTATTATTGTGAATGGCCTACCATGATTCTTGATACCAGAGTACAAGTGTTGAGAAACTAGACAACTCGTTCGGTAAAAGTTCTATGGAGAAACCATACGATGGAGTAGTCAACTTGGGAACCCGAGGAACTTATGATGAAGAACCACCCGAATATTTTTATGTAGTAATATTCTAGAAATTTTGAGGATTAAATTATTTGAAGGAGGGAAGAATGTAACACCCCAAGCTTCCACGATATGTTTCCCTTTTAAAAATTCAATAGCGTGCGTTGTACGCAACATGGAATTTTAACACACCACAACCAATCAAACTAGATGTTATGAATAGTAATACCACTTTTTAAAATTTTATAAATTTTATTTTTTGAAATGGACTACATTTTTGGATTCAGAATATCAAAATTATCTTAGGGTGAATTTTTGATATTTTTCTGAAAAGTTTCAATTTTTGATGAATAGTGAAAAACACTGTGTTATTGTTTAAAAGTGAATTTTTTATTTAAAAAAATATTTATTTTATTTAAAATTATTTTTACTAAAAATATATACATAATAACTATATTAGTTCAATGCAATTCATTGGAGTCATTTTATAATAAAATTATATATATAAAATTTTATTGAATTTTTTAATGTCTTTTACCCACCTTCTAGGAACGTTAGAAAATTTGCATAAAAAGTAATTTTATCGCTTCTATGAATTGAATTTCAAAAATATGAGAGAAACAGTTGACATCAGTATGTAACATTTGGTTCAATGGGATGAAAATAATTTTTGGTGAATAGTAACTTTTGACTTATTTTCCACGGTTAAAAGTATATAGGGTAATTAAAGTTAAAAATGGTATTATTATTACCCTAACACATGTCCTAATTCTATTGGATAAGTGTATTTCAACCAAAATAAACCTTATGAATAAAATATTATCCTTTTTTTCCACTTGGATTAGATTAGGACATTTATTATTATTTTATTTAAAGAAGAGTTAAAAGTGTTAAATTCAAAGTTTAACAACTAAAACATTTTTAATATAGGGTTATACATAAGATAAATTAGACTATAAATATTAATTAAAAATATAAAATTATTTACTACATAATGTTTTTTTAATTATAATTTTTATACATTAAATAATTAAATTTATTTATGACACAATGATGATGCATTAATTACCTTATTAATTAAAGATTAAAATAATTGATATTATTAATATCCAAATAACTGTAAATTGAGACTTCTAATGAATTACACTAATTTTATAGGTTAATATGACATGTTTGGGTTGATTAAATATTTTTTTTGAAGTGATAATGTTTTTCTGACTTTCACAAAAACAAACTACCAAATAGTGTCAAAATTGACATAAATGAGTTCTTTAAAACAAATACTATATTATTAGTTGATATAACATTCCTAAAAATATAAGATTCAGAAAAAGGACATAGATAAGGTTATAAATATCAATAATTAACCACTTGGGGTTCTCTTTTCTTTTTATAGTAATTTTATTAACCATTTATTATAATGATACAAGAATACATGGTAAAAGTTAAACTATTTAACTAAGAGTTAAATCTAAAAGATAAGGTTAATATGGTGACCTAAACCGGTCTAAAACCTATTTTTTGAATTTTTTTCGACCCATACCCACCTTATCCATGAAATAAATCATTTTAGATCCATTATAAACCGAATATGATTGTATAATAAAATAATATTTCAAGCTTTTCCTAAAGTGACCCTCACCTCTCTTATAAAAGGGTACTTACGCTTCTCTCAAAATCACACATCCAAAGCCATTTTTATATTCCATAACCTGATCAAATATCCTCTCAACTACCCTAAATTAGATTTATAGGCCTTACTTTGATCATAAAGACAACCTAATGGGCCCTTTTGATCAAATCAAAAGGAAACACCCGAAGAAGAGGTAATAATTTCACCACCTCTTTCAAAATTCTTTTCTTCTTCTTCCACTTCCTATTATTTTGTTGTTTTAATACCAAAATAATAACTAAAATACTTTATACATACTGTGATGTTATTATAAATATGGTACAACCATATTCATCATTCTATCCATCCTATGAATGACAAGTCACCATACGTGCGTACATACGACTTACTGTCTCCACATCGTGGTATAGTTTGTTATTCAAACACTTTATTATTTGAATGGGTATAATAATGAGTATAAGTGATGTAAATAATAAATATAAAATATTATTTATTCTTTATATATGACATACCATCAAATTACATACGATTTCACCATCAATAGAATGATATTGTCGCTTGTGCGTATGTACGGATTACCATCTCCACGAATGCGATGAGATTCATTCCCTATCATAACCATTCAAGAATAATTTCCATTTTATGACTAAAAATTATATTTAAGAACTTAATATCATTCTGGATATGAATTAAATATATCCTATACATAACAAACATGGCTTACGTAACCAAGCATATAAAGGAAAATGAATCAGTTAACACCTGAAACAATGATACTACTGAAATATTATTAACAAAGTAATATTAGAAGATAATATATGATAACATATTTATGTACGTGGTTCTTGTATAATTTAATAACAATGATTTAACTATTATATAAGAGGTTAACATACCCTCAATCAAGTAAAATTACAAGGTAAGGGTTAATTATACAATCTCTTCATTATTCGAGGTTGTCTATACGTGATTATCTACTGGGACCTCTTTATCATCCACATCCGTGTTTCTTAAAAATGTATTTAAAAACATATTTACTATTTACTAGACTATGGGTTATTTCAATTTATACCCTTTTTTGAACTTTTATATAATGGTTTTAAAGGAATCTTTCTGTCATTTTCCAAATAAGGTACTTTGTGACCTTTTCAACAAATTAAGGTAAGAATGTTTTTTTAACTTATACGGAGGGTGCGACTATTTTCCACCGTTATAAAACCTTAAAAGATTCCCTTAAAATATTATAAGAATATTTTCCAAATACATATTTTCATTTAAAATTACATGAGTTTTAAATGATTTAAAAATAGAAAGATTTACTTCTCCCAAATAGTTTTGATTCCATCTATGTCATCATCCTTTGATGGATTTTACACTTGTTTGAAGTTGATTTATTATGATACAATCTTCAGTATTGTATTGAAGGTTTTGTGATATGATTGACAATGGTTGTTTAATTTTTATTCCATTCATGTTTTATGGTTAAAGTATTAACATTTCATATGATAGTTTTAATACGAATGTTTATGTTATGTTTTAACCTTTTCAAATGAGGAAAGCATTGGACTTAGTAACTGACGGGTGGAGCCCGCTATAGCTCCTAGATGCATCAGTAGGTGTCATGAGATAAACTAGTGTCTTGGAACAAGGCCTTGACAAAATATTATTTATAGTCATGGAACAAGGCCTTGACAAAATATTATTTATAGTCATGGAACAAGGCCTTGACTATGTGGTAATGAAGTCTGGCATTATGCATTCCATCATTATGAAATTGGATATTGATGTTACAAGTGGTTATTCAACTAGTAGAATATCATGTGAATAAGTAAATGTAATTGTTTGATTTATCTTTGAAATATTATGATGAAGTTTAAGTTTAAAAGGCTTATGTTTTATTCTTATACATTGCCTTAAATGTTTATGCTTATTTATGAAAGTTTTTGGTATATAGTCATCCTTACTGAGCATCTGAGCTCACCCCTTTCTATGTTTTATTTTTCCCAGGATGCGAAGAAGTATATTATGAATGACTTGAAGGGATAGTATAAGGGAGATTAATGTGTTAAAAGGAGACACAATGCTGTTGTTTTTAATTCCATAATGTAATGTAAAACTTATTTTTGTATCTAGTAATTTCGAGGCTACTAAACAGATCGGTCTTTTGGGATTTGATCCCTTGTGATCATGCCAATGTTATGTAATAATTCACTGACTCTGGGTAACTAGGGTCGGGGCGTTACAGGCATGGGGTCTAGGAAGCTGTCCGAGTGAGATGGAGGGTGCTATAAGGTGTCGCACTGGATGGAGCCACACCAGAAGAAGGTACGACCAAGGGAGTCATGATCGGGGGAGCCACTATAGAGACCCATACATTTTTTAAATTAATATTACATCATTTTAAATATAAAAAACATAATAGTATTAAACATATAATATCCAAAGGTTTAGTGACTTGGGAAAACTAGGACCATACATAACAATTACAACATCAAGCATAAACATTTATTTAATTCCTTATTCTATAACTTCTTATTAGAACTTGAACCCTCCTTAGTACATGTATTCACCTGAGGATATACATAAAAATGGGTGAGATACAAGCCCAGTAATAGGATGTATAAGAACAATATAAAATTGGGTGAGCATAAATACAACATAGGCAAAGGATCATGAACATAAGAGGAAGCATTAATAAGAGACTTGAAATATATAAATGCATAAAAATAAAACATCATGTATTAGTGGTTGACTTCCACACATACTTTTGAACAAAGATATTATCTTTTTCACACATCATTTCAAATTAACTCATGAGATTCATCACTTTACCCAATGCATTAGAGTGCTGTATAATTCTGTGCGGACCCATCACATCATAACATTATCATTTATCATGCATGCCACAATGAACATATATAAAAAATGAACACAATTGACAAATGTAAAGGAATTATTTTCATCTCATAATAACAAATTCATAAACATTGGGTTCCCAAAATTAAGTAGGAATAACATACTTGATACGATAACCATCAACCTTGAGCGAGAAGTAAAACGTGAGTTTTTTTAAAGAAGAGTTCTTTTGGATTTTTTTGACATAAACTTCATTAGAAAACATTTATATCCAATAAAATGTAATATAATGATGAAAAAATGATTTTTAAGGAGTGAACATAAGAAAAATGGACTTAAATAGGGAGAACCCCAAGAAAGAAAGTTGGGTTTGAGATTTTCCCCTTACCTTATAGCAGAACACTTAATTCGCTTTAATGTCCTATATAACCACATTAGATTAATTAATTAACAATTATAGAACCTTTTTTACATAAATATGGTTCATTATGGTTTCATTAAGTTATTTTATGTGCCTTTTTATGAGTTATTGTGTTTAAAAACATTGTTTCAAGAATGTTTGTTTTTATGGTTTTTCTGGAGTGGTTCACTTGTATTCATAAATTGAAGTTCGTGTAGAACATGGGTAAACATACATAACTGATATTACATGTTATTAATTTTATTCTATTATTTTAAATGATATTATAATTTATTATATTATATACCATTTATATGAATTATTAGATAAGAATTAAATGATAATTGTTTGAGTTAATTTAGGCTGTTTTTCGACCACAATGAATTTGTTTTGATTAATTATTTAGTAATATGTACATAAGTTAGTTCCAAAACTTCAAATAGGACATAATACATATAAAAAATTCTAGTTCAACCATAAAAATGGTTTCATGACTAGATCTAAAAGTAGAAATAGAAAAATAAAACATGTTGTTCTTGAATGTGATAGATTAACACCCCACGAACAACGTTTTCTTTTATAAAATAAACGGAAGAGGGGAAGGGTGTTGGATGGTATAATATCCCATTAGTGTCATATAATTCCAGTATATGTATTATAATTGATTTACCATACCATGTGGATGAAGATATGTGGGGAGAGAATAATAAAATAACTTGAAATTGAAAGGAAATTAAAGGAAAGAGGAAGGGAAATTACCTCTTGAATCATTTTCTTGAGATCCTCCTTAGGGGACCTAAGCTTGGTCTTTTGATGAGACCAAAAACTCCTGGATGTGGGGAAGGGGATAAGAAAGATTCTTGGGTAGAGTTTAGACAAGGATTGAAGCTTGAGAGGTGTGAGGAAATGAGGGTGTGAAGGGTTCTATTTATAGTGTAGGGGAGAGGGTTTTCCTTAATATTTAATTCATTAGTTTATTAATTTCCCCTAAGACATGGAATAATGAGTCTTCCATGAACAAGAATAGTAATTTTATCATGTGAACCCAAACCAATTGGTCTTACATCAGCATAACATCATGCATGACTCTGTAATTTTCTTATCTTGCTTATTTTGTAAATTATGATATTTCACTATTCATAAAAATTCAAGTATTTCAGAAAAATCCCAAAAATTAAGCCAAACATTTTTCGACATGTAAAATCAAAAAATGAAGTCCATTCTTCGAAAATGATTTTCCAAATATTATTATTTTAATATTTAATTAAAATCATTATTTATTATCAAAAACCAGTTTAAAAACATTCCTTTACTTATTCTAAAATATAGGTATATCATACTTTCAACTTGAATATTATTTATTTATTATCATAGGTAAGGTTACTATTCATTATGGTATATCACTATTCATAAGGGTATGTTACTATTCATAAGGGTAGGTTACAATTCACCAAAAATTAATTTTTCTTTATTGGACTCCAAATAACTTACTGATTGTAACTGTTTATGCCATATTTTTGAAATTCCAAACACAGAAGTGAAAAACTTATGTTTAAAGGTCACTTATAACATAATAGTTCATTATGTTGTGTTTTCATGGGATTTTATGACATATTTATAAGAAGGTAATTTTCATTGAAAAACATTGGGTCATTACATTCTTCCGCCCTTATAAAATTTCGCCCTCGAAATTTCAATTTACATAAATAGGTGAGGATAATTATCCTTCATTTCCTCTTCTGGTTTAGAAGTAGCTTCTTCAAACTTATGGTTCCTCCACAACACTTTGATAAGGTGGGATGTCTTGTAGCGTAGAACCTTATCTCTCTGGTCTAGAATCTCTACTGGTTGCTCCTCAAAAGAGATATTATCTTCCAGCTGTACCACCTTTGAGTTTAGTACATGTGAGGGATTAGGTATGTAATTCCTCAGGAGTGATACATGAAACACATCATGAACTGGAGCCATATTTGGTGGAATTTCAAGCCGATAGGCCACAAATCCTATGAATTCAAGGATCTCAAAGGGGCCAATGTACCTTGTGATTATCTTACCTTTATTTCCAAACCACATGACTCACTTCCATAGTGATATTCAAAGGAAAAATTTATCTCCATCGTCAAACTCCAAGTCTCTTTGACAGTTGTCAGTGTAGCTATTTTTCTAACTTTGAGCAGCTTTGACGTGTTTCTAGATGACTTGAACCTACTCTGTCATCTCTTGCACAAGATCAGGTCCAAGTAGATTTCTTTCTCTAACTTCATCCCAGCAGGTTGGAGTTCTACATCACTTTCCATACAGAGCTTCATATCGAGCCATCTGAATACTTGAGTAGAAGCTGTTGTTGTATGATAACTCAACCAATGGGAGATGCTGATCCCATCCACATTTTAATTCTATAGAGTAGTCTCTTAACATATCTTCAATCATCCTAATAGTCCTATCAGATTGGCCATTAGTTTGGGGGTTATAGGCTATGATAAAATTTAATTCAGTACTCAAAGCATATTGAATGCTCCTCTCGAATTCAGATGTGAACCTTGGATCATGACCAGAGACAATTTAAAGTGGAACACCATGCAGTCTCACTACTTCATTCACATATATCCTTAAAATTTGTTCAAGTGAGAGATCTTTCTGAAGAGCGATAAAATGGGTAGTCTTGGTGAGTCAGTTAACCACAACCCATATCACATTATTTCCCTTCAACGTCTTCAAGAGACCCATGAAAAAGTCTATAGTGACATTCTCCCATTTCTATATGGGTATAAGAAATGGTTGCATGATTCCTTTGGACTTTTTTGATCTTCTTTAACTTGCTAACATACGAAGCACCTTGAGATATATTCTGCAATCTCCTCCTTCATGTTATCCCACTAGAAGTGTTCTTGGATATCACGATTCATCTTGGTAATCAAATTATGGATAGAGAAAGTTGAGCTATGTGCATTGTACAATTGGTTCTTCTTTATCGCAGGTGATGAAGGAACACAAAGCCGCATTCCAAACTGAATCACACCTTCATCGTCGATATGGAACTCTTGCAGCTTCCCTTCCTTTTCTGCATTCAACCTCTTTTATATCTCTGCATCATCCTTTTGAGATTCCTTAATATTCTCTTGTATGGATGGTTGCACAATAATTTGGTCAAGGTAGGATGTATCCCCTAACCTTATTATTTCTAAATCCATCCTTTACATATCCAAGAATATAGGGTCTTTCTCAATCCGTAACATGGATAGAGTAGAAGGTTCTTTTCTACTTAGAAAATCAGCTACCTTGTTTGCCTTTCTAGGATGGTAGTGAATAGAGAAATCACAATTTTTTATTAGATCAATCCATCTACTTTGATGAATGTTGAGATCCTTTTGTTTGAATATATACATTAGTCTCTTGTGGTCAATGTATATGTCACACTTCTCACCATAAAGGTAGTGTCACCAGATTTTCAAGTCCAAAATCACGTCTTCCAGCTCTAGATCATGCGTCAGGTAGTTATTCTCATGTATCTTAAACTACCATGAGGAGTAGGCTATCACATTATCATTTTTCATGAGTACACAACCCAATAATTTCTTTGAATCATCATTGTATATCACAAAACTTTCTCCACTTTTCAGTAGTGTGAGTACAGGTGCAGTGATCAGCCTTCTATTTATCTCCTTGAAGCTTCACTCACGTTATTCTGTCTAGACATACTTTACCCCTTTCCTTGTTAACTTAGTTAGCGGGATGGACAATCATGATAAATTTCTCACAAAACGTTGGTAGTACCTAGATAATCCAAGAAAACTATGGATTTCTATGACACTAGAGGGCCTGGGCCATTCCTCAATCACCTTTGTTTTTGAAGGGTCCATACAAATTCCCTCACTTGTGATCACATGTCCCAAGAAAGTGACTTGCTTTATCTAGAAGTCACACTTACTAAACTTGGAATACAACTTCTCATTTCTCAATGTCTCCAAAACAAGTATTAGATGTTCTTCATGTTCCTCCTTGATCTTGGAGTATATGAGAATATCACCAATAAACACTAACACAAGTTTGTTGAGGTAATGTCTAAAGAATCTATTCAACAAATCTCTGAAGATTTTAGGGTAATTAGTTAGTTCGAAGGGCATCACGAGAAACTCATAGTGCCCATACCTTGTACATAAGGCAGTCTTCTAAATATCTTCCTTCTTCACCTTTAACTGATGATATCCAGAATGAAGATCCACCTTTGAGAAGTATTGAGATCCTATTAACTGATCAAACAAGTGTTCAATCCTTGTAAGATGATACTTGTTCTTTATGGTGATATTGTTGAGTTCCGGATAATCAAGACACATACGAATTGTTCCATCCTTTGTCTTCACAAAGAGCACTGGCATACCCCAAGGTGATGCACTAGGGCATATGAACCGTTTGTCCAGATTCTCTTGCAACTGCTTCTTTAACTCCTCCAGTTTGATAGGAGCTATCCTATAGGGAAAATTTGATATATGAATTTATCTAAGTATTTGTTCTATTGAAAAATATACCTCACAATCTGGGGGAAGTCTAGGTAACTCTTCGGGAAATACATCACTGTATTCCATCACGCTGGGCATTTCCGCAAGGTTGGAACTTTCCTTCGACCCAACCATTTGGGAAAGGTATGATTATTCATAGGGAATAAACACCCACACAGTTGAAGGATTTTTCAAAAGAGATTCATGATCTTCCTTTCATTTTTTGTGGAGCATGGGATGGTTCAGAATATGAAAAGATATTTCCTTTTCCTGATAGTCGATACATGCTCTATATAACGAGAGCCAATCTATTCCCATTATAGCATCAAATTCCACCATGGGATGTACTACTAGATTCTCTAGAAGAATCTTCCCACATAAGCCAATGGGAGAAGATTAAAACACTTGGGTTGCAATGATTTCACCACTTGGTGTTTTTAAAGATATCTCTACTTCAAGGTTTTGGGGTTTTGATTCTATAGTTCTAGCAAACTTTCAAGATATAAAGGAATGTGTAGAACTAGAATCAAATAAGACTTTTTCCATTATTGAGTGAATATGAATTATACCTTGTAAGACTTAATTATTTTTATTCACTTATATAATAGTGATGGAATAAGAATTCCCTTATTTCTTTGGCTTTGATGGCTGCTGATGCTGA
This sequence comes from Viscum album, assembly GCA_963277665.1. Lineage (NCBI taxonomy): Eukaryota > Viridiplantae > Streptophyta > Magnoliopsida > Santalales > Viscaceae > Viscum > Viscum album. Next base: position 1,744,242,857 of record OY728152.1, read on the forward strand.
TTACCCTCAAGAACTCGAGGTTTAGTGCACTAGCTTGCATAGTGCCCTAGATCCCTAAAGTTGTAGTATTGAACTATGGGTGGTTCTCTCCTTTCTCATGATACATTATCCTTTAATTTCATGTCTTTTAGACACTCTTTATATTTTTTCCTTCTTTCCCACACTTGAAGCACTTCCCCGTCCCTTTGAGGCAATTCCCATGGTACAAATTCCCACATTTTTAGCATGTGGGTCATTGAGTTTTCTTCCCACATTTTTCATTAGATCCTCTATCTTGAAACCCCATTTTTTTTTGTTTCTTATCACCATATTCATGGAACCATTCTCTAAACTCCATATCTACTTTGATAGAACTCCGAAAAACTTCTTCATAACTCCCAAAGTCTCAAATTGAAAGAACCTTTCAAAGGTGTGATTTTAATCCACTAAAGAATCTATCAATTTTGCTGTCGTTGTTGATAACAAAACCTGAAGTGTACCTTGAAAGCCTTGTGAAATTATCTTCATAGGTTGTGTTAGATTATCCTTATTTTTTCTTGAGCTCTATTAATTCTCTCTTCATCTTCATGCGAAGAGTTCTTGGGAAATACTTGTTAATAAATGTCTTCTTAAAGTCTTCCCATTCCATCTCTTTAATTTCCTCCCTCAGCTTAGTGTTCTTAATCAAATACCACCATTTATTAGCCTCTCTATCTAGATGATAAATGACTAGAGTCACCTTATCTATCTCAGAACAATGGAGAATATAAAATATCATCTCCATAGAGTTGACCCAGTGTTCTGCAACTAGTGAATCAGAAGATCTACTAAACGTCGGTGGTCGTTTCCTCATAAAGCATTCAATATCCAGTTTCTCCCTCTTTGGTGAAGGAATATGTTTTACATTATTATGGTTATTGTTCATAACCTGAGATAGTTGGGTAAGTATCACCATAAAGTTTTGAACTCCACATCCAAAATCATTGGGGATGTCATTCGGGTAATAGTTGCATTGGACCTCGCACGAGTTGTTGGCCAGGTTTCTCCTTGTTCCCACCATTTTCTAAAATAGAAAAGGTTAGAAAAAAACATAATTCAACAAGTTAGTAATAAACAACTTACTCATTTTCATAATTTTAACTAAAATCATGACATATGAGATACCTATGTAATGATTCTTATGTGCATGTTTGTACTTAGTTTCTTACTTGGGGTTTTTTCTAGGGTTCACTAATCCTAATTCCCAAATTAACTAAACTTTACCTCTGATACCAAATACAGTGACCCAACCATTTCTTACATTACTATTACATCATTTTAAAGATAAACAACATAATAGTATTAAACATACAGGATCCAATGGTTTAGTATCTTGGGAAAACTAGGACCATACATAACAATTACAACATCAAGCGCAAACATTTATTTAATTCATTCTTCTCTAAATTCTTAATGGCACTTGAAATATACTTAGTAAATGTATGCACCTGAATATATACATCAAAACGGATGAGATACAATCCCAGTAAGAGGATATATAAGAACAATATAACAATGGGTGAGCATAACCACAACATAGGCAAATGATCATGGACATGAGAGGAAATATTAATAAGAGACTTAAAATGTGGAAATTCATATAAATGAAACATCATGTCTTAGTGTTTTACTACCACACATACTTGTGAACAAAGATAGAATCTTATTCACAGAGCATTTCACATAAACTCATGATATTCATCACTTTACCCAATGCATTGGAGCGTTGTATAATTCCGGGTGCACCCGTCATATCATAACATTATATTTTATCATGCACGACACAATGAACATATATAAAAAATTAACATAAATAACCCATGGAAAGGAATGGGTTTCATATCATAATAACACATTCATAAACATTGGGTTCCCAAAATTAAGTGGGAGTAACATACTTGATACGATAACCATCAATGTTGAGTGAGAAGTAAAAGATGAGTTTTTGAAAGAAGAGTTTTTTTGGAAAATTTTTTTTGACATAAACTTTAGTAGAAAAAATGTATATCCCAGAAAAGGTAAGATAATGATGAAAAAATTATTTTTATGGAGTGACCATACCAAAAATGGAGTGAAAGATGGAGAACCCAACGAAAGAAAGTTGGGTTTGACATATCCCCCTTACCTTATATCTGAACGCTTCCTTCCCTTTAATGTCTTGTATAACCACATTATATTCTTTAATTAACAATTATAGAAACTTGGTCTCATGAATGTGGTTCATTATGGTTTCATTAAGTTATTTTATGTGCCTTTGGATGAGTTATATATTTTAAAAACATTACTTAGGAATGTTTGTTTTTATGTTTTTTCTTGAGCGGTTCACTTGTATTCATAAATTGAAGTTCAGGTGGAACATGGGTAAAGATACAAAAATGATATTACATGTTATTAATTATATTCTAAGATTTTAAATGATCTTATAATTGATTATATTATATACCATGTGGATGAATCATTTGACAAGAATAAAATGATAATTGTTTGAGTTAATTTGGGCGGTTTTTCGACCACAACGAACTTGTTTTGATTAATCATTTAGTAATATGTATATAAGTTAGTTCCAGAACTTTGAATTGGAAATAATAAATATAAAATATTCTTGTTCAACTAAAAAAATTTCTTCATGACCAGATCTGAAATTATAAATGGAAAAATAAAACATGTCGTTCTTGAAGTTGATAGATTAACACCTCACAAAAAACGTTTTCTTTTATAAAATAAAAGGAAGAGGGGAAGGGGGTTGGATGGTATAATATTCCATTAGTATCATAAAATTACAGTATATGTATGATATTGGAGTTAACATACCATGTGGATGAATATAGGTGGGGATAGAATAAGAAAATAACTTGAAATTGAAAGGAAATTAAAGGAAAGAGGAAGGGAAATTACCTCTTGAATCCTCTTCTTGAGATCCTCCTTAGGGGACCTAAGATTGGTCTTTTGATGAGACCAGAAGATCTTGGATGTTGGGAAGGGGCTAGAAAAGATTCTTGCTCAGTGTTTATACAAGGATTGAATCCTGAGAGGTGTGAGGAAATGAGGGTGTGAAGGGTGGTATTTATAGTGGAGGGGAGAGGGTTTTCCTTAATATTTAATTCATTAGTTTATTAATTTCCCCCAAAATAAGGAATAATGAGTCTTACATGACCAAGAATAGTAATTTTATCATTTTAACTCGAACAAATTGGGCTTAAATCTGAAAAAAATCATGCATGACTCTATAATTAGCTAATTTAGATTATTTTGTAAATTATGATATTTCACTATTCCTAAAAAATTCAAGTATTTTAGAAAAATTCCAAAAATTCACCCCAACCATTTTTTGATGTTTAGAATCCAAAATTGAAGACCATTTTTCAAAAATAAATTTATTATTAATATTATTTTAATATTTAATTAAAATAATAATTTATTACCAAAAACCAATTTTAAAACATTCCTTTACTTATTCTAAAATATAGGTATATCATAATTTAAACTTGAATATTATTTATATTTTATCAAAGGTAAGGGTACTATTCATTAGGTTATATCACTATTCATAAGGGTATGTTACTATTCATAAGGGTTGATTACTATTCACCAAAAAATAAGTTTTTCTTATTGGACTCCAAATAACTTACTGATTGAATGAAAAACTTATGTTTAAAGGTCACTAAGCACATAGTATTTTATTATGTTGTGTTTTAATTTAATTTTATGACATATTTATAATAAGGGAATTTTCATTGAAAAACATCAGGTCGTTACAGCCGCGCTGGGGGTTTTCAGTGTGAGGTGGAGAGCAGGGGTGGCGCGTGCGGTCTGCTAGACAGGAGGAGGCTCCTCGGATGGGAGTAGGAGGCCGAAGGGGCAGCACCAGACAAGAGCAGGATGACGGGGTGGAACAGGACAAGAGCAGTAGGGAGACGCGGCTCGGGGTGGAGGTGCGATGGCCAGTTTCATGATGAGAAGGAGGAGAGGAGGCGATCCACACCGGAGGAGGAAGGTAAGGGGAGGGGATGTCCGTGCTGGAGGAGGCCATGCTAGAGGAGGAAGGCAAGGGGAGGGTATGGTCCATGCTGGTCCATTCTAGAGGAGGCCATGCCAGAGGAGGAAGACAAGGGGAGGGGGAGGTCCGCACCAGAGGAGGAAGGCAAGGGGAGGGGGCTTTGCGGCTGCGGATATGGTTAGGAGGGGTCCGTTGCACAAAAACAAAAAAGGGGGAAGGTGTTTGCATGGGGAGAGGGGAGAGAAAGAGAGATGGAGAGAAAAAAGAAAGATAATAAAGAAGAAAAAGAGAAAAAAGAAAATAAAAAGAAAAAGAAAATAAAGTAAAAGAATAAAACAAGAATCTAATTAATAGTAACAAATAATTTAATACTAATAATAAAACTAAAAATAATAAAACCAGAATAATAGAAACAACCAAACAAATAATAATATTGTTATTGAGGCTGGAGAATGTGCACGGTCATGCGCAAGGTTGCGCACCCAAAAAACAAGACATTTAATAACAAAAAGTTCTTTAATTTAGGTTGGGCACTACACATGATCGTGCGTACGACGACACACCTGTGTATGAACCCAAATTTCCTTTAAATTAAAACTGGCTCAACCTGCAAATCAAAAGTGAGACACAAAATAAAGAAGTTAAAATAAAGAATCGGTTGGTATGTGACAATTCTCCCCACCATGACACTTTCTTTCCCTAGAAAGTCCCAAAACACTTGGTCTACCCAAGATTCCAAGAAAGACTATGAATAAACTTTAAATAAAACCTCAATCACCCAAAGATAAGCATTCAAAATTCCCATGACCTAAAACTACAAAGATCTCAATACCCAAATCACAAATAAATATTTCTAACAACAAGGAATTCACCTCCAAACACTACTATAAAATAGAACACCCCGGACCCTAATTTAGGGATCACCAGGGCTGCTCGAGATCTTCAAAAACACTCATCAAGAAACCCATTACCTAAGAAAACTAATCACCATGGTCAGGGTCAGGCGGAGTAGAAGTAAGGGGTTTCCTCGCCAAATGCATTTTGAAAATAGAGTTTTTTCCAACAAGTTCATTCTATGGTGGTCTCCCCACCATATTAGGATTCTTATCAGACATTTGTTCTCCAAACCAAAATGAATCAAAACTCAGACAACCTCTAACACTAACTTGACCCTCCAATTTACTTAAGTTTAACCAAGCCAACACAAGAGGGGATTCTGGAGATACCCATAGGGGGTCTCCCCACTATTTTAGAATTTTCTTAACACCACTGAACCTATGCGGGCATGTCCAGTTTACTTTGAGTGATACAGACTAAACTCTTCACCACAAACCCACCAACATGGGATGACCTACATTAATGATTCCCAAAGTGGAAAACACCCCACCACATGAGAGATGGTTTTGATAGAAGACCCCCTTAACCTAGTGGAAAACTAGACAGGAACACATCAATTCCACAATACATGAGTATCTCTAAAATGAGTACAATTTCAACTCCTAATTAACCCAGAAGAAGGTTCACAGAGCACACCCACTAGATCTACAAGAATATAGTTTATCTTAACCTCTTTAAGGCCCAAGAGAGACTCTCATAAATTAACCACATCAAGGAGACAAGGGCTCCATTCCCCTTACAACAAGAATGACACCTTTAAAGACGATACTGCAATAAGAAAATTTAATCCATCCCCATCCTATCACTGCAGACTTAGGTCTAACCAAGCCCATCCCATGTCTGATGAGTTTTTAAATGCGTGAAAGCTTCACCCCAAGACCTATGGATGGGGACCTGATGTCTGAAGTATCTACCGCCTCGCAGTCATAATCTGGCAACCTTTGACTGGAACTTCCCCCACTATAAAATCTACCTACCTACTTCTCCTCATGTCCCAAAAGGCCACTCCATCAACATACAAACTGAGAATTGTAGTGAATTAATTAGAGTGCCCGAATGACCATAGTAGATATAAGATATTGAGCGGTATGCCAAACACATGATGCAAACTGATGGAAGGAGCACTCCAAGAACAAGTCCCATTGGTTCAAACTCTTCATTGGATGAGGAACCTGCACTTATCACAATATGAGAAAGACCAAAAAATATTATAAACCTTAAACTGATTGTTCCGCACAATTTATAGGGAACATGAAACTAGCTTCTCCAAATGGTCCACACACCTCCATCTCCCCCTATTGATTGGTCGAGCACCTACGAAATCCACCAATTCACTCCGCCTTCACTTCATTATGTACAACCGCAGAATGAGGCTAGTCTTGAGGATCCCTCATGACATCTCCATTTGCAATGAAAATGGAACAATCACCATTTTCTAGTGTAGTATCACTCCTATAAACGTACTCGAGACAACTTACACCTTCAAAACATTTGGAGTTCCTAAAAAACTGGAGACACTCATAACTTTTTCAAATCATTCAACGATATCCATCCAACCTCGACATCTACAAACATTCCACACAACCGAGCAGAACCCAACTCCGCCACTCCACTGGGTTTTTGGGTTGAGCCAAGAACTGAGAGATCGGATGGAAAACCATGGGATGTTTCTAACGGCATTTCCCAAACAAGAAACACAAAACAACCTTCCACAAATCCAAACACATCATAAAACAAACATCCACATTCTAGAAAAAAATCCAATAACTCCAATTTAAAACATAAATTCTTTTTCAAAGGAAACCATCTACTTGAAAAACTAAGCACAATACAAAAAATCCCAACAGTTTTTTTGAACCCATTTCTTTCACTATGGACTCAAAACCATTTATGCACAAAAAACCTTTTTTAGAGAAAAACCCACTTTTCAGGAAACAAGAAGTAGCCTTATAAATCTATCACTCACCACCAATATTCCATGATTACACACAAATATGCATTTTCATGACACTCATGAACCCCTCCAAACAATCGACCAATTATCCATTAATCATGTCCACATGCACACACAAACACCCATAGGAATACCACTAGAGAAAACAAGGCTCTTCCACTTTCAAAACAAAAAATTCATAATATTATGAATTTTTTTCCAAAACCATTTGAAAAAATAAAGAATTTTTTAGAAAATTATTCCCATTTCCAAAATAACTCACTTCAATTTCAAATAAATCAAGATGTTCTTTTAGAAATTCAACTTTAAAAAACTAGACGCCAAATTCTAGAAACAACTTTCAAAAGAAACACACCCCAAGAATCATGTTGAAATCACAACAAGAGAAAAATAAGAGCAACCCCAAGGTTCAATTTCCTTTTAAAAACCCATTCGAACCAACCCAAAACTGAACCAAGGAATCACCAATACTAAATCAACTTGATGGGAACTAGTGGTCATGCTAGATTCAGCCACATGGTTTAGAAGACCATCCCTAAGGCAAGATCCAACAAATAGGAGTGTTGAACCATACTATCGAGCATCACATGGGTCACCACTCCATGTAAGACCACACACAATACCGGTTTACTCCTATTTTCATCCCCCATCTACAAAGACAAAAGAGAAAACATAAATCCTGGAAAACCCCTGGTTACTCGAGGATTAGAATGAGTAAGAGTTTGCAACGCTCTTCCCAAACCTACCAATAAAGTACCGATAGTCCTATATCCGTTCTACCTGATACCCAAAATAACAAGAACAAAAACCTTCTTTTGATACCATTTTTTCATGAACCAAGCCGGGTTTCCATCTCACCTAGAACCCAACCCAGTCTGCGACATGGCCTGAAGGGAATTCCCGATCCCCACGTGCTGGAACAAGTTCCCAGGTATCAAAAATATTACTTGGGAACAATTTACCTGAATGGATAAATTTAAAACAAACAGAAAGAAAAATAAATTAAAACTAAAATCTAACAACTAAATAGGCCCTTAGAGTATCTTCTCCCTTTTCCAAGAGTTTCATCAAATATGCACATCATTAAGGTAGGTGTTTACGTCTGTTTCATTTCTAATGCATTCTATGGATGCTTGGGTACTTTAAAATGATATATAAATGTGTTTTTCTTTCTTATGGTGGGTTTTATTGGTCTATTATATTGTTTTGGTGTTGAAAAAAAATTAGTGGCAGTGGTTTCAAATGGATTTTTATAATCAAGTTATATATTTATGCACATAATTTTTTTAACATGCTAATTATGTTTTAAATCGAATTTGAGAACTTGAGGTGTTATTTTGACTTTCTTATGTTTCTATATATTAGGTGAAATTATAAATTGTGAATGATGTTAAGTTTGGGATCCTATTTATTGTATAATGATTTGTGGTAAAATGTTTTGGAATGATTCTCATGGTTTTTAAATACTTATTAATTATGTTGTAATTGTGTGATTTTTTGTGTTGGTTTAAGGGGATATGGTGTTTCTAAAAAAATGGTTTTTTGGAATATTTCATGGAAAATTTAAGTGTTTCATTAGATGTTGGGACATCCATGGGTTCTAGGGTTCATGAATGGATGTGCATTCAAATAACAATGACACTTAAGAGCAATTCCATATTTATAAAAATGTTTCCTCGGTTTTTAAATGGTGTATTGGGTTCTCCTTGTGAATTTAAAAGTGTCTTCAATATGTTCTTTAATTCTTGTACTATATTTCATTTTAAGATATTTTTTGGTGAATGATTAGCATAACATACCATTTGGAACTTTTTATATTGTTGCATGTTTCACTCTAGTTTGAAATGATTTTGTAAATGTATTGGGATTTGAAATGTTAAAGGCCTATTTAGAAATTGAAATATTTTGGAAATATTGGTTTTAATGTGATGTAACTTGAAGTCCCAGTTGTAAATTTAAAATATTTTGGAAATGAATTGTGGATTTGGAAGTACAACTGAACGGTTGGAAATTTAGTTAGTTTTGAGAAATGATTTGAAAGATTACATGATGTGACGGCTCGGTTGGAACTTGTGAATGATTTGTTATATTATGGAAAATCCTATGGAGTATTTCCCCATTTGAGTTATCATGTAGTTGGTGTTAGTGTTTGGGGTAGGTAAGTGCGGCAGTGAAAGGTAAGGTGAGTCACCTGTGAGAGGGCCTCCTACTTACATAATTTACTATTACCATGGGTTTCTTGGGTGACTTTTAGAGGGTCAAGTTATGGTTTCTTGTCAAACCTAATTTTATGGGTTGGTTCCCCATGACTTTATAGGGCTTGGTGGGAAGTGCCATTGTATTTTCAATTTTAGATCTGCCAGTTGGTTATTGAATATGGAGCCTCACCATATCCAAGTAGGTGTGTCCAATCTGGGCATGTCTGGGGATCTCTCTAGGGATGTTTAAGAAATGAAAATGGTTTAATATCTGTATTTGTTTGTTTATTTTCTATTATACTTATTTTCTTGTTCATAGTTATTGTTTATATTTTTTATAATTTCGTATCATTTTATTTGGATATTGGTTTGGGGTCTAGTTATAAAATGGTAATCCGTTTTGAAAATAATGATGTTGTATGTGTGTTGTTTTGCAAAGGGAAAATAGTGTTTTATTATTTAAAAAAGTGAAAAACCTATTTTTATATATGTATTTCAAACTAGTGTTAATGTACTATTTTAAGGAAATGAAATGTATGGATTTTGTGGTGGTTTTCTACCGAGCTATTAAATCTCATACCCTACTTGAGACATTCAGTGTCGTTAGACCCAAGCTATTTTGAAGGTACATGTTTTTAGTTAGGTTCTACCTTATGGTGATTTGGTTTGTGGATGGTTGTTACCATGAGTCCATGTGGAAATCAAGTTGTCTTTGATCTGTTTTTAGTTTACTATTTATAGACTTCAGTTGTTTAGTTTCTATTTTGTTTAGCAGTTATATCTGAATCAGCTTCATATAATTAATTCATGATATATTTTTGGTTTATTATAGCTTTCATAGTTTCAGTTTTTTGATCCTAGTTTATTGGGAAACAATTGTTCCCTTTATGATTATTTTGATTCCCAACACTAGTTTCCAACCCATGGGGATTAGGAACACCCTTCGAGCTATGCCTTAGATCGGGTTGAATGTTGGGTTGAATGGAATCTCAGCCTAGTACATGAAAAAATGGTATTAAAGGAGGTTCTTGTTATTTAGGGTGTCAAGTAGTTGGAGACTAGTATTTTCGGGACTCAAGAGGTAGGTATGTGAATGGTGTAATGAACCCTTTCTCATACTGATCCTCATGTTTCCAAGGGTGGTTCGAGATTTGGGTATTTTGTCTTGTTTTTGATTGAGGAATGATAATGGAGGTGAGATGATGTTGCATTGTTATCCCACATGGAGTAGTGACCCTTGTAGAGTATAAGTTCATGGTTCAAGGATTTCATAGTTGTTAATGCCTACTTGGGGAATGACCCACTAACTATGTCACTGAGTTAGGCATGGACACTAGTTTCTCATTCTAGTGGTTTGGTGTAAGTTTCATTCTATTTTGGTTTCAGTTAGTGTAAGCATTATTTTGAAATGAAAATGATTTTTGAAATGAAAATTATTCCTTTCAATGTTTTTGGAAATGGAATGAATGGTTTTTAAAAGATAAAATGATTTGAGTTAACAAATTGATAAATAATTGTGTTTGATGATAAAGTTGTTTGTGTGACCCTTGGAGTTTCTTTTGAATGTTCACTTATGTGTAGGTGCATATGGAAAGTACATGTTGGTATGTGTGCATGGATAGAATGAGTGGATTTGGGGTGAATAAATATGTTATGATTTGTAGGATTCTATGGGTGAGTGTTTGAAGTTAAAGGGTTCAATTGGTTTTTTCCAAATGGGATTTGAGTGGAAAATGATCTCATGGTTTAAGTTTTCTTTGAAAAAGGTCAGTTCTTATCTCATGAAAATAGATTCCAGTTTTTAGAATGTGGCCTTGGAGGAAGGTAGTTTTGAAATAAAAATGGTAGAGGTGATTTTTGAAAAGATAATTTTTGGGTGTGCTTATATTTTTTTGGTATGTGAGCCAATTGTTTTATCGTTATATGGTCCCTTGGTTGTGTTTTTGTTGGATGTTGATTTGTGGGTTTATGATTTAATGTTTTTCAGAATATACCACTCAGAAAGATCCCCAAAGTGTATAGTGATTCATGCATAGTATCTAGTTATTATCGTGTGTTTCATGTCTATCAAGCTATCAAGGTCTGTTAGAGGTGATTGAATGGATAGAGGAAGTTGAGTGTGTTTTCTGATTATTAGGAACTCCTGAATCTATTAGAGTTTGTTCTATCCTAGGTTGTTTAAGGTTCTAGATTTGGACTAGTGGGAAGTGATTTCTCTATCATCTATGAAAGTTAGGATGACGTGGGAAGTGTCTATGTATCCTTTTTTCTGATAGTTTATACTAGAGGAGGTGAAGATGAATAAAGTGGAAGAGCTTATGAATATTCAGCAGAGTCAAAATACAGTGAATGCTTATGTTGAGAATTTCAAGGAGCTAGTTTCTTTCTCTTTGTAGATATCATTGAAATATCCATTGAAGGGTTGTCTTTTCATCGTGGGCCTTCATCCAGAGATCAAGGATCTATCCCTCTCCTCCAAGGATCTTCATTTTGAGAAGTTGGTGGAAGAAGCATTCTTAGATGAGATGGTTTCCAGAGAACATATAGTTGATAGTCCAGTGTATCATTTTTCTCATGAAGGTTCCCCATATGGTGAGGAGTGCATAATGGAGGAACCAGTCTTTGAGGATTTTCCTTTATTGGTTCTGACTTCTAGCTTGTTGGACCATTTTCTTGTGTGTCACCAGTGTGGCCAGTTCGGGCATTCAAATTAATCTTGTTGCAATCCTACAAAGACTTTTCACCATTGTGGTCGTTTATGTCATCTAGAGAAGTTTTTTAGAAAGTTATTCCTAAAGAAGAAGTTTTTATCAGAGGATGTCAGCTTCTGGATGCATGGTAGTAGATGATTTAGTCATTGGCGCTCTATCCACTGGCCTCAGAGTGAAGCTCGCATGTAGTTTGGAACCGCCATGGGTGTGGGGCACCTTGGCCCTGTTTTTTCCCTTATGCTTGGGTGTAGACATTTGAAGTTTCCCTATTTAATTTTTTATTTTGTTGTAAGTTCATATTTTCATTGTAAAAGTATGATGGACTTGTTCTTTTATAATCTGAGTGACTATGTTTAACTAAATGTGAGTTTTTGAATCCTTTGATCCCTCTTATGGGTGCTCATACTTTTATAGATGGGTTGCGGTCCCTGATTATGTTCATTTGAAAAATGTTTGATTTTTATTTATGGGGTGTTATTAACAATTTTGTGGGTTAGTTTTGGCCTTGGTTTCAGATTTTCCCATTTATAGATACCCTTTCTTGTGGAAGTTGATGTCTGTATCTTGTACTCGAGTTTGCTGGTTGGTTTGAGTTCCTTTCATGGGTTTCCCCTAGTGTTGGGGGTTTGAGTTGTGTGGGAAGTTTCCAATTACATTGTTTATTTTATGTGGGGAATTTTGATAAGTTCATATTGGGAGTTCCCACATCGGTTGACTTGGGGTGGCGTTGTTGGAATCTTCTATGCTGGTCACCCTGAGGTGGTGCTGTTTGAGTTTTTCGGTTGGATGAATCAGTCAAGTTCTTGTGGTGATGATAACCCTAGAATGTTGTCCTATTTATTTTTGTGCTGTATTTTTCTCTATAAGTGGTCATGTGTGACTTTTACAGCAATTTTTCACCCTGAGGTTCATGGTTTCTTTTTATTTTTTGGGCATGGAATCAAGTTTTATTTAACTTTTAGTTGGGTGAATTTATGGGGGAAGAAAGTGTTTTTGGTGGATATAATTGTCACACCCTAACCTTGGAATTACTTTATTTTTTTTTTGGTTTTTGGATACTTTGGTTATGGTTTGGGTTGAGACCCGATTTAAATTTTTGAATATTGGAAGTTTTTGAGTGGTATTTTTACCTATTCACAGTTAGCAAATGGTTTGGGTAAACAATGAGGCTTTTACTAGTTAACCGTGTGGATGGTTTTGGGGCCCAAGGGTAAGGTGCATGGGTTGAACATCGTTTATAAAACTGTATGTAAAATGTGCATGAGGTTCTATCAATTTGGACTATGGAGACCGTATGGTTTGCATACATTTTGTCAAACCATGCGAGCTGCCCAGATTCTTAAAATTTTGAAATTCCAAGTTTCCTCTTAATTTTTAAACCCTAAATCAGGATTCTTTTCCCCTTTTCAAACTAGGAACACCAGGGGGTCCACAAAGCCCCTATTAATTTATTTCCCTTTCATTTTTTAATCCCCTTGAAAGTTACTAAGGTGAGATATTGTGTGTTTTGGTCGATTTCTAAATCTTTTTCCCCTCCTATCGTGATTTCCTGGTTCTTCCTTAGTGGGGTTTCATTTTATCTGAACCCTAAAGGACATGGATGATGTTTGGTTTAATTTATTTTATTTTAGGTTTTGTGTATTGTCCCTTTGAGTATGTTCTCCCTTCTCCGAGAGTTTCATCACATCCACACATTGTTGATGTAGGTGTTTCAATCTGTTTCCATTTCGATAGATTCCATTAATGATTGGGTATTTTTAAATGATATATAAATGTGTTTCTAATTATTGTGGTTTGTTTTATTAGCTTATTATGGTGTTTTTGTGTTGAAAAAAATTAGTGGAAGTAGTTTTAAAGGGGTTTTTCTAAGTAAGTTATATAGTTATTCACAAAAGCCATTTGTTAAAATGCTAGTTATGTTTGAAATAAAATTTGAGAACTTGAGGTGTTATTTGTCCTTTCATATGTTTTTATAACATGGATGAAATTATAATTTAGGATTTATGTGTATTTTGGGAGCATATTTATTGTGTAATTAATTTTAGTAATTTTTTTTTAAAATATTCTCTTTGGGTTTAAATATTTATTGATGATGTTGTAATAGTGTGATTTTTTGTTTTTTTAAGGGAAAGTGGTGTTTCTAAAAAAATTGTTTTTGGGAAATTTCATGTACACTTAAAGTGTTTTGATTTGATTTTGGAACAACCATGGGTGCCTGGGGTGCACACCTGAATGGACATTCAAATGATGATGAAACATAAGAGTGATCTCCTCTTTCTCAAAATGTTTCCTTGGTTTTTAAATGGTGTGTTGGGTTCTCCATGTGAATTTAAAAATGTATTCAATTGTGTTATTTAAATCTTGTTCTATTTTTCATTTTGATATATGTGTTGGTAAATTATTGGCATATAGGCATGTTTGGAACATTTAATATTGTTGCTTGTTTCAATCTAGTTTGGAAATGGCTTTGTAAATGTATTAGGATTCGAAATGTTAAAGGATCATTTAGAACTTGTGATATTTTGGAATGGTTTCTTTTAATGTTATGTGACTTGAAGGACTAATTACCAATTTATAATGTTTTGGAAATGAATTGTGGTTTTGGAATACAAATTCCCAGTTGGAATTTTAGTTAGTTTCGAGAAATGGTTTTGAAGATTTTGAGCTGCGATGGCCCAGTTGGAACTTCTGAATGGGTTTTTATATGATGGGAACACCTATAGAGGATTTAACCATGTGGGTTATTTCCTGGGTGGTGTCAGTGTTTAGGGTAGGCATGTGTGGTGGCAGAAAGTAATGTGATACACACATGCGAGGGCATCCCACTTACACAGTGTACCATTACCATGAGTTTCCTAGGCGTCTTTTAGAGGGTCGAGTGACAGTTTATTATCAACCAAATTTAGATAGGTTGGTAACCCATTGAATTTATAAGGATTGGTGGGATATGACACTGGATTTTCTAGTTTAGATAGGCCACATTATTATTGACTATGGAGCTGCACCATACACCGACAGGTGAGTCAGATCTGAGTACGTCTATTGATCGGTCTAGGGATGTTTAAAAAATACCCATGGTTTACTATCTGAATGTGTTTTTTGTTTTCTATTACACTAGGTTTATTGTTTATATTTTTTATTTACCTTCATCATAATTTGTTATCATTTTGTTTGTATTTTGGTTTGAGTTCTTCTTATAAAATTGTAACCCATTTTAAAAATAGTGATGTTGTATGTGTGTTGTTTTGAAAAGGGAAACTGGTGTTTGATTATTTAAAAATGATAAAAACCTATTTTTATATATGTATTTAATACTATTGTTAATGGAATATTTTTATGAAAGGTTTTTTATGGATTCTTTGGTGGTTTCCTACTGAGCTGTTAAAGCTCACAACCTACTTGTGCCATCCGGTGTCGGTAGACCAGAGCTATTTTGTAGGTGTTGTTTTGTAGTTTAATTGTGCCTTGTGGAGATATGTTTTGTGTATGGTGGTGACCTTGAGGTCATATGGAGATTGATTAATATTTGGTATGGTTTTAGTTTCTACTTTGTAGCCTTATGTTGTTCAGTTTCTATTTTTTTTTCAGTTGTATCCAGATCAGTTGAATACCATTTATTTATGATTAGTTTTTGTTTTATTACCACATTTTAAGTTTTGGTTTATTTGATCTATGTTTTTTGGTAAAAATTATTCCCTTTTTAATTACTTTGACTCCCAGAACTAGTTTCCAGCCTGTGGTAATTGGGATCACTTTTCAGGCCATGTCCCGGACTGAGATGAATATCGGGTTAAATGACATCCTCACCTAGTTCATGACAGAAATGATTTTTTAATATTTTTTGTATGTCACAAATCTATTTATTATTCCAATTTAATTATGTCATGAATCATGTCATTTTCTTTCCTTGTTATTCATGCCTTATTAACTGAAAATTTTTATTCCATAAATCAATATTATGATTTTTGATATGTAGAGTATAGTTTTAAAATGATATTCTCTTGTTCACATACCATTATTATCATGTTATGCTTACATATATCCCTTTTTTACCCTTAATTTTCATATGAGATCACCATTTATTTTTTTTCCTATCCCCAGTTCATGAATAAAGGTTTTAAGAAGGCTATGTATAAGAAGAGTACTATGTGGGTTGATCATTATGGGAAATGTTGAAAATCATTCAAGAGATAAATATATTTTGTGTCTAGTCTTAAAATCAATAAACCATTATTATCCTCAGATTTGTGTTTGTGTAATTTATTGAATATTCATTTAAATTATGTTATATTATTGTATGTAAATAATATTTCGTTATCTATGTTGTGTTAAGGAGACTCTATTGCAAGGTAACACTTACCCCCAAGACTTATTATTTTTAATTAGCGTGCACACTACGTGGCCTATTGATCATGATAATTTTATGTGGAACCTTATTGACCAACATATGTTTATAACCATTGATTATTTTCTCTAGTGATTATCATTAAAATGAATAATTTGAATGTTTGTATAATTTCTTAAATAACCTGAATATTGGGACACTTTATATAAATTTTCAAATGGATTATCTATCCATGTTTTGAATCAAACAATATATAATTTATAATCACCCATTAATTTTATATAAAAATATTACAACCTTTTATAATAAAATTAATTTATTATTATTATGATTTATGCCTAATAAATATCATTTTAGTGTCTTTGGAATCAAAGATACATAAAAAAAATTTCATAAAAAATTTACATCATCTCCTAATATGTTCCTCACATATAGTACCCTTCATAAGATTTACATAATTAAAACCATTATCAATATCCTATAGAAAAGAAAACATAAAAAATGGTGACATAAAATAATTTGTAATGGTAAATAAGGGTGATATAAATGATCAATAAATCATAGTATTAGAATTAGGGTATGAGAACACGATCATAGCATATCAAAAAAAAATACCCAAAATATCATATATCATAAACATGATTCATTTAATAATGCTATATGGTTTATATGTTATGAATCATCAATGAATAATAGAACATGATGTATGGGAGTATAAATTTTTTAAAATATCATATCATAAAAGTGTGGAATAATGTGTGGCATAATCATCATAATATAAATCATATGTCAAGGCTACCCCAAAATCATTCATCACATGTTAGGCTTACTCTATCCACCCATATTACTATTTCAAGATAGGTATATCCTCATATATACCATCATTATCTCTTAAAATAGTCTCCTTTATACCCTTTTATCACATTAAAAATAAATATTTACCTAATTTATTGAAGGTATAAATAATTATAGACCCTCAGATCATATATTTAGAATCCATTAATATTTATTCCATAAGATCCTAAAAAAGAATAATATCTTAACCCATAGAAAAAATAGATTTTATCTATATTTCATCATCATTAGAATAAATCCTAATGGAAAATAATAAGGATGATATCATAGAATAATATCCTCAGTGAAATGTAATTAATATCCACATATGTCATCATAGGTGAAAAAATGACTTTAAATGATCAGTTGTACATATCTTTTGGAAAAAACCATTATCATTTTGTAATTATTTAAAATAAAAAAATTACAAAATATTCAGGAAAAATTTTCATTGAAATGAACCATTAAAACTTATAATGGAAGAATCAATGGATTTACCTATGATGACGGTAAAGAATTATTTTCATGTTTTAAATATTAAAACAATGATTTCATTCACATTTTTTCCAAAAAGGCAAAAAAATCATTTGGAAAAAAGAAAATAAAATTTATTTAAACCATTTTATAGAAATTCATAATTTTTTTAAAAAATAATTAAACAATGATTCATGATTAGAAAAAAAACACTTGAAATAATTTTAAAAGTCATGGATATTGAAAAAAATTATTTCTATCCAAATTGAGAAATAAATCTTATTTTTCACAAAAAACATTCTTTCAGTATCATGAATACTTAAAGAGAGGAAAATTAAAGGATAATATGTATTATAAATAAATAACCATCATAGAAAAAATACCTTGACTAAAAAAAGAAATATCATATATATTTTTTATAATTATTTTAAGCATAAATAGTTCTGGTAAAAATGAGACTGTAACATAAATCCCTTATTTGTTTTGTAACTTTTTAATCATAAACCCTATAAAAAAATAAAATAAAATGAAAAATTAGATTTCATGAAAATAAATATATTTAAGATATAACATATAAACTATGTATTAGAGTGCCACTTCAGTGGTGGTGTGGTGGTGAAGGAGAGTGGTAAAACAATGCCGTTCTTTGAGAGGTTTAGGGTTTGAATCACGGGAGTCCGCTTTCGGGGCGAGCCTCTCCCCCGGGATCCACCCATCTTGCTGGGTCGCTCGGTATCAACTGAGCGGGAAAAATGAGGTGCGACCCAATTTGTTGAAATATTTCTTTGACGAACCATCATCGATTGGGCTGTCACCCTCTAGGAAACTCTGCCATCTCAGCTGGCAATGACTCCATCCCCGGCTGGGGATCTACCTCAGGGTAGTTCCCTCTTCGTGGGGGAGGGCGGTTACCATGTTTGGAGGGTTCAAAAAGTCCACACATGGGAATTCCCATTTAAAAGAAGAAAAAATATGTATTATATATATTTAATAATGGTGGATATGTTTACTACATTACATTTTTCATAAAGAAGACAATTTTAGAGGATAAATCCTTTCAAATTTGGCAATATATAAAACAATTCATTAAAGAGACAACATTATATGTGGTTTTAAATCCCCCAAATTCACATAAAAATGATCATAAAATTCATTTTTTATTACATACACATGAGAAAGAAAACAATCATTAAATACGACATATGTAACACAAAAATAAATACGAGACAAGAAAACAGTACCCAATCCTCATCTTGTATTGTAATAATTGAAACCTAATATATAATAAATATAGATGTGCTATATCAAAAAAAGTACCATATTCATACTTATAACATCATATATGATTCACTTATAATATTTAAACCCCATTTTTAATAATTCCTTATTAAAAACAACATTTTTGTGTGTTAATTGTTTCTTTTATCATGAATGTTTTAGTTTGAAAGTTTTTCTCCTTATATAATGATATTTATTACATTATATCCAGAATCATAATAAATCCATCAATTTCATATCAAGTCATTGTATATATTTTTATAATCATTCATACAATGTGGTGATGGTAAATTAATTACATCACTTTATGGAGAGGGTAGTATGAAAGTACGCACAAGTGGTGATTCCACATTTCGTTGGATGGAAAAAGAGAAAATCATATAAAAATTCATATTTAAAAAAATGTTAATGTATTTAATTTCACATATTTTGTTTAATCAATAATTATAAAAATTAATGTGAAGTGGTGATATAAAATGAAACAGATCACTTCATGGAGGTGGTAACCCACATGTATGCACGAGCGATGTTTTATTTTCTCATAGGATTAAAGGATGTGGATAATGGTTTTTATGTAATCATAATAACAATATAATATATTTATTATTTTTAATTCATTATTTCAAAGTGGATTGCAATGATTTATTACATGTATAGAAAGATATAAAACTAAAATTACTTAGTTAAGAGTTATACCATTACATTGAGAACCCTCATTTGTATTGCACCTTAATTAATGAAACTATTGTATTTTTTAATGAAAATAAGATCATAGATATGGGGTAGGAATATAATATGATATTAGGGGAGGTATCTCACGTTCTATAGTGTAAAATATTTACGAAAATGGAGGATATGAGGTCCCTTTTATATGTGAGGGGAGGGGCAGTCTTGTAATTTCATAATATAATAAATTAATATAATATATTTTTATGTTCATGTGGATCCAAATTGATTTATTATAAATCTAGGATAATGATAAGTCAATATCAAGTGATTGAAAATTACTTTATATAAGTAGAGTGAAAAAAATATAGGCCAACTTACGAGGGATGGAAATAGTGGAGACCAAGGGAATCCCCCTAGACAACGAGATTAAAGTCATTGGGTAGGGAACTAGTACAATAATAAATAATGGTCAGATATTTAGGACCCCCCATTCTATTTATAGAATTCATAGAAAAGTTACCTTCCCTCAAAGTGTTGCGGACAATAATATTCTAACCAATGAGTATTCTATATTTCCTGATATGAAATGTCAAATCTGATGGCAGACTCATTTTTCCTTGAAGAAGCTCAACAAGTTATTTGGAGTTGGATTAATCTACCATAATATTGATATTACTATATCAATACAGAAGTAGACCACAAGCCATTTCCCTTGCTTCGACACCAAGTGAATTGCCCAGTTCATAAAATGAACTAAATCCAAATATGACTGAGCCTATTCCATCTCGCACCAAGCTTCCTCCTCTCATAATCCCTTCCACACATAAAGCATAAACATTGAGTTTTAATCTAGGTGATTGAGGTTGACTTATGAACCACATACCCACTCTATTATTCCCAAATGTATCAGATCACATTTTCTTATTGGGAATTATTTCCCATAAGTTGGTTGATTTTCTTTCATTGGGTATGAGTGCCCCCATATCCACCATAAGAGATCTTATAGGCACCTGAATTTAGAAAAGATAGGGTGGGGAACCACCTATTGCTATGTTTTATGCCTCCCAAATAGTCCAACATACTGTAGTGAACAATATACTACGATTCTGCTTCTCAGGAGTATTCCCATTAGAATTACATAACCAAGATCCTAATAACCCATCAATGTTATCCATAAACTTCGATTTTCCCAGACTATGCCTTAGATTAATCCTAATAAATAGAGCCCTGTTACCTTTGAGGAATAGGTGCATAAAGGATTCTTGGTTTGGTAAAGAGCATCACTGTTAGTAGGATGAAAATGAAATCACCTTCTTGTACACATTATAATAAGTAGGTATAGATTGATTCCTTAGTAACAAAACTAGAAAAATTCATTTTTTAAGGAATTTCATTGCACAACAGATTTGATGCCCACCTGTCATTGAATCTTCTAACATGAATGATATTAGGATAATACCTACTAAAAAACACCCCAAGGATGATCCCATGAAGGCGCATTAGTTAGGTTGATCTACGAGGATAATATCAAAGAAAATATAATTCTGTTGAGAGTTGAGGGTAGAGTCAATGAAGGAAATAAAGGAGCTAAACTATTTGAAGGATATGTCCATAACATGGTAACCTAGAAATGAGATAGGGACTCCAACCGAATTATCATGCTAGAATTTGATCACCCCATTACCTAAAACCCACCGATTCATGGGCTCTAGGACCTCCAAGTTATCAATCGTATTTTTAAGAGTACCAAAAGCCTTCCCATCCCTTTTATCCCACTCTCTACAATTTCCACCAAACCCATTCCTCATGAACATTTACCATAAAGACTCACCTTTAATAATCTCCCAAGCTAGTTTTTCCTGTATGGATTGCATGAATTATGAAATATTTCACAAGTTAATTCCACCTTCAGAGATTGGTTTGTCCATTCTTTTTCATCTTGCCTAATGATACCATCCACTTGATTTTCATCCTATATGAAACCGGCCATAGTTTTCTCTATCCGATCAATTGTTTCCTTTGGTGCTTTGATTGTAGACAAAATATGCATAGTGATGGAGGTAAGCACAAAATTAACCAATGTGACATGACCTACAAAATATAGGAACCAGTTCTTCTAGTTAGTAATCCACCAAGTGATCCGGTTATTAATGTATTTATAAAGAGATTTCTTTATTCTTCCATTAGATAGGGGAGCCACCAAATATTCCATGGAGAGGTTTCATATTTTCATTCCTAATTTGAACTGAAAGATGTTTTTGTGATGCCATGATAATTTTTTCTGAGATATAGACATTTCCATTTGCCTGATTAATCTTTTTCCTGATTTTGATTCCATATATTTCCATAATTTTATCGAACCCTTTAATATATTTCAACCTAACATTCATGAAAAATAAGATATAATCAGAAAAAATTACATGGAAAATGATGCTATTACCAGACCTGTTTTTTAAGGGAAGGATAATCCTATTATCCAACCCACATTTTATATTCCTAGGAAGAGTATATTGGGAAAGAATGGAAAGGTTTAGAGAGATCAAATCACCTTACCAAGGGCCCCAAACCATCTTGAAAAAAACAAATCCAAACCACAATAGAGAAATGGAAATCCATGGAGAAGAAAATCACCTAAAGAGCATGTCACAATGCCAAACACTGAACCCAAAACTCCTTAAGACTCCAAGAATAAATCTCTATTCAATCCTATCCTAATATTGATCAATATCAACCTTTATTATGATGTTGGATAAGATGGTTATTCTATCCATAAAATCCACAATTTCATTATCTATCCCAATATCACCATGAATAATACAACCTTTGATGAATCCATGTTGTTCCTTAGAAATAATTATAGGTAGGACATGAATTATCTTTTTGTTCAATAGACCTGCGAGAATTTTATAAATGAAATTAAAAAGTAAAATAGGATGATACTGAATTATAGATGCAGGATGTTAGAATTTTAGAATGAGCACCACCCTGGAGGCACACACTGCTCTAGGAATTTCTCCCCCTTTAAAGAGGTCACAGATATCTCCACAGATATGATCTTTGATGATCTCACAAGTGGTCATAAAAAATGATATAAGAAAACCATTTGGGACAACAACACTATCAAGATTCATACTAAAGAAAACTTCTTTAATTTTCTCCTATTTTGGGATAGATTAATTTTTTTGTTATCCCCCTCTCCAACCAAGATAGGGATACAATGAAAGAACCTTTCCATTTCATATAGTTCAGTTATACAGTGAATAAGGCATCCTTGGATCACCAGTAATCCCTCGAAGTGATCCATGGATATTTTAATAGAAACATAAATATCCCCAGTATAAAAACCATCTAGTAACTTCATGTTCACCTTACCAAAATCCTTATCTTCCTTGATACATTCCTGAAAGAAATATTTATTACAGTCTCTATCTTTTAGCCAATGAATGTGAGATCTCTATCTATAGGATCTTTTAATTTCAAGCAACTTCTCAGCCAACTCTCTTTGATTTTCTAAAATCATTATAAAGATGTCATTATACCTATTTTGTTGAAGATTTTTTTTTTCAAGATTCTCAATCTTCCTTTTAATATCTTCCAAGATGTGTCTAGAATTTGGTCAGCATGAAACTGACTCATGTAACTCATTCCTGATTCACATTAACCACGATGAAATCCCGCCCCTAGGTTCACCAGAGATATGAAAATTCATATTAAAATTAACTATTTTTAACTGAACATTACATATTTTTAATCATTGTGAAAAAATATTAGAGAAATTAGATTCAAGTTAGTTACATTTTTATTTACCATTTCCTTAAAATAATATAAATAAAACATACAAAGAAAATTTTCACCAATTTTTCTTATTTTAAAAAATTGGATAATAATGTATAATCTACTATTATCTAATAGAATAATGGAATTTGTATAGAATTGTTTAAGTCTTATCATAAATTCTGAACCCTATTTTACCCATTTTACCCTTAATGAGATAGAAAATATTTTAAAGGATACAGTTAATAATGAACAAAAATTAAATGGAACTATTTACCAAATCATATCTTCCAAATTTCAAATAAGCAATCCATTTTTTGGAAATAAATTTATGTAAGTGTATGAAATTAAATTTAATATAAATTCATAAAAAATAATGAAAAATAGGTTTTAGGAAAAAAATTTCTTCTAAGGATCGAAATGAAATTATTCAAAAATTAAGTATAATTATGATTCATATGAAATAAATTATAATATATTTAATTAAGGTAGAGTTATGGTATTAATATAAAATTCCAAACGTAATTGGAATTCTATATGAATGTAAAATAATATTTTTTACTATTCATTGAAAAAATATTCTTTTTTAAAAAATCTAAATATTTCAAATTATCATATTTTTTTGTATAGATATTAAAGTTTATATCATTTTTATAAAATAGAACATATAAAAGTAGAAGAATTTAATTTTAATATTTTCTCACACAAATTAATAGAAAATATATTTGAAGAAAAAGTATTTTTCAAGGTTAAAATGACAAAAAAATAGAGTGCTTATTTTATAAGAATTGATCCGTACATTTTTATTTAGTAATACAATTACATATATATTCCATAATTTGGTTACATATATTAATTTATGACAATTAAATACTTAGTTTATAACAACCACAATTAAATAATTATATTTCTAAATATATCACAATTTTCTTAAATCTTTGTGTTATGTGTTAATCAATATATCAAGGTTATTATTATTTTAAACTATTTTTTTGGTGTGTCACATTATACACCCCTTAAATAAATCTCATCCACTTAATTTTATCTTGGTCAACAAATGTTTTATATTTTATGATACCATTAATTTAAATCCATATTTTACAAATGGATAATGAAATATCCTTTAATAAAGGATAGAAGAAAACAAAATGGTTTCTTGAGAAGACATATATACATGTTCCTAGATAAGTAAAAAATTAATTAGAAGATAAAATATAGATACAAAGTTAGAAAATAACATCCATAGACTAATAGTGAGTGATATGGAACCTGATAATGACAAAATCAATGACCACAAAACCATAAATTAGTTAGGGGGTGAAAGGACCATAAATTAATGAGAAATGATTATAAAAGGATTACATTATTATTCCAAGATGATTCTTCTAATTTTTAGTGTTTAATTTCCATTCATGATAGAGAACATAAGAAAATATAATTATATGATTTATTTATATTTCATTAGTATAATTTCATCCTTTGGTTTTTATTCTATCAATTTTTACAACATCTCTTTCACAAATCATTAAATATTTAAGATCAATTTCTGTTCCTGAGGCACTAAAATTAACTTATAAACAATCATATGATCAATAAAATAATGACAAGTCATTCATACCATCACTATTTATTTAACAAAACCAAAATGGTTAGAACAAGCTACACATTTTGTATAAATTTATATATGATGAAATAATATATTAATCTCTAATAAATTAACAACAACACCCAAATATAAACATAAACCCTTCTATAACTAGTTAACCTATAGAATACAATAAAATTTGTCTTATGAAATTAGAAACCCAAAAAATTTGAAGGTATGTTACAAATTTTCCAAAATAAACATAACATTAATCCCCAAAGAACATAATGTAGCATATAATGTCACACACCTAATACATGAATACTATGATCATATATTATCTCAAAACACGATAATACTATATTAAACAACTAAAATAACCATAACACCTTAATGAAATTATATATGGTTTACAAAATTATTTCTATGAAATTAATTTAAATAAAATCACCGACTATCAAATATATACCATAAATCTAAAAATATTATAAAGTTTTCATATATTACATAAACCACTTTGTCATCAAATAACTAATCAATTCAAGGGAAAAAATACCATTCAATTTAAAATTTCAATATAAATAATCTCTTTATCACATATAAACATTTTTATCTCATCATCAAGAAAAAATTATGGTTTATCCATCCCTTAATCATGTATTTTTTTTATAAAATATCTCCTTATAACTAAATCACTTTTCATGATTGCTAGTACCATTCAAAATATGCATCACAACTTTAAAGGAAAACTACTATAGAAGAATCTATAAATGGTTCATAATTTTATTACAATAATATCAATTATAAAACATAATTCTCAAATCCTAATACATAAATACTTCAATCATTCTATTTCAATGATTGGCATAAAATAGTTTCTTCCTTGGTCTAGGAGTTTGTAAGATACCGTCTTTTTCTAGGTATGTTTCCCATTGATTTTTTCATTTAATCCTCGGTGGACATGTCTTGTTCTAAGAAAGAGATACTTTGTTGGAAAAAATGACCTAGAGTTTTGGGATGTATGCTTGTTTGAATTAATGGATTCTGAGTGTAAATGGGATTGAGTGTTAAAATGGGTTCTTGGTAAATTGAGAATATTTAAAGGAGGTTCAGAGAGTTAAAGGAAAAATGGGCTGAAAAATAAACTACATAACATTTTCAAGTCATGTAAAGGGATTACATGTCACGTAATTATTCATGGGTTTTAATAAAATAAATCTGAGGTAATAGGTTTTTTGGCGAATACGATTGAAAACATTTACACAATGTGTAAATGCCTGACCTACTATTTTAAACATTGTATGAAGATGATTTTCCTTAGGAAAGCACTACATATCTTCTCCTCTCATCCTAGGGAAACCTTCTAGGAGATTTTGGAGTGTCTAACCCCTTTTTGGATGTACCATTCATGTGATTGATCCCTGGTAAGTCCTTTTAGTCTCATTTCTTATATCCTCCCTTTTGTTCTCCAACCATCATGGTGAAATCCTTTACCCAATTCCATTTTTGGTTTTTATCTTAATCAATATTTTATCTTAGAACTCCTTCTAAATGATGTAAACCCTCTTCCTCGTATATTTTGGATGTAGGAACCATTTTGGGATCATCAGTATAAGGTAGGGGGACTAAAATTAAAACCCTATGGTTTGATAATTCCATGTTTATGCAATATCATGACTGAAACCTCATTGCGTGTTCCCAAATTCATTAAATATCTGAATGCGATTATCCCATGAATTCCTTTGGTTTCAAATGGATTTATAATTGGATAATGGATTAAAGTATTTTTAGAATGACATGATACCTAGGGTGATTTCTTGTTATTGAATCCCCATTTTGTGTCATATTGTTTATTGATATGATTTTTGATCAATTATGAATTGAATTTCATGTCGAATTTGAAATAGTAATGGTAATTATCATAAGTAACCATTGATATATATAATGTTATACTATGATATTCATGCTCTATGACAGGGATTGTGTTCTATGATGAGACTCTTATATAACAATCTAGGTCCAAATACATTCACATGAATATGCTATTATTATTATAGTGAAAAGGCTCAGACCAGTCCCCATGCTCTAGTGCTTATAGGGATTTGATCTAGATTTGATGTAATGCTTATAGGGATCTAACCCAAAAATGATGCAATGATTAGAGGGATTTGACCCAGAGATGTTGTAATGATTATAGGGCTTTGTACCGGATTGGTTATGGTTTACATGGTCATAATACTTGTTTAGAGTTATCTAGTATGGCGTCAAAGTTATTTTTTAACCTTGGTTGATTGGTTATGGTTGGAATGGTCATAATAGATTGTCATAGTTATTCCATAATGGCGCTGAAGTAGGTTATTGTGGTATTTTATTAATTATTGAATTAATTTATTACACTTATTTATCACTTTATTACAAAAAATTATTATCAGGTTGGTTTTATTTAGATATGGTTGTGATGAAATATTGTGTTATAATCACGCCCTATTTGGGATACTATTTGGTACCCGAGAAGATTTCATGGATACATGTTTAGGCAAGGAAAAAGGACCTTGCAGTTGATTACTTGTTTACTATTGTTCTATAATTTTTCTTATTATTGGATTATTCAGTTGGCTATTGTTATGTTCCTCCACTATTTTATTTAGTTTGATCAATATTTCCATTCTATTACGATTTTTCTACTATGAAACTTCATACCTAGGGGGTATAGTATACCCACTATACTATCCACACCCCGCTGCTAGTTAATAGCTTCTAGAATAAGGGGAGGAAAGCTTGAGGTTCCATAACAAACCCTTTCCAGCCACGTGAGAGAGTACCAGATTGGGGGGAATTCCAAAATGGTATCAAAGTATAAGGTTATTATTTTATTTTTATTTACTATTTGGGAAAGGTAGAAAGGATACTAGGATGTGTTGGGACTTGATAATGATCTTGTTCTTGGGAGTATCTAAACCATGCATGAGGAAAAATCCAAGTACCCAGGGATGGGATTACTGTTTCTGCCTTGTTCTTGTTATAGTTGATGTTATTTCACCTTGGGTGATTTACATGTTTGGTGTAGTTATTATTTTATGGTGTTATTGTTTCTTGATATTATACTAATAGCTCGGTATGGCGTGAGATCAGAATACATGCATCATAATAGGCATATATGGATATATTGACATGAATTTTTCATGATAGGGATATATATATTTTTCCATATAGTATATACATGCCTATTGAACTATGATATGAGACATATGTTTCACTGGATAAATAAAATGAGATGTCGTACCATGCTAAAATACTTGTGATCCATGTTTAGAGAGACCAGGAGTTAGTGGTTCTCTATTTAAGTCACCTGTTAGGTTGACCTTATTTATAGCTAGTTCTCTAACGTGTGTATTTTTCTTGTAGAGAAAATGACTCCTCTTAATCTTCGACTTGATCATAAAGATAGTGGAAATCAGAACACTCTTAATGCAGCAGAACTGAAAATTTATATAGTTCCCAAGGAGCATATGGATGTTCAGCTTCGCGACAACTTCCTAAGGGTCATGTGATCCATGGAAAGGGAGACTGTTCATACCATTTCTTCTATGTTTGATCTGAAAAGTGAGTTTCAACTTCAATATATTCCCATGTTTAATGGGGAAGGGGGACCCCAGGTAGTCGAGTTCTAGATCAAGTTAGTCCATACAATATTGAAGCATCTAGAGACACCCGAAGATAGGAGGGTAAGACTTTCTATGAATAAGATTATTGGACCTACCCAGAATTGGTGGGATATTATAGAATAATTTGGGAATAAAAATGCGCTATCTTGGAAGGACTTTGAGATGAATTTCCTGATCCATTTATATTCCTAAACCTTAAGGGATGATAAATATCACAAGTTATTGCATCTTACTTAGGAGGGTTTTTCAGTACTGGACTATACTAGATGTATTACCAACCTAAAATGCCTTTTCCATAATTTTAAGCTGATGATATTTGCAGGGTGAGACATTTTGTAGATGGTCTTCATTATGAGATCCGATCACAGATAAATTTTTTTTAAGATGCTTTAAAAATGTGATGAATCAGGTTCTCATCATGGAATAGAATCTAAAAGAGGCTTTGAGAAGAATCTAGGAAATTTTAGAAGGAAAACCTAGGAGCTCTTCCTTGAGTGGTAAAAAGTACCATTATAACAGTTTCTACTAGGGTAGTAGTGGGAAGAGTAGTCAGGGCAGTGGACAACCATCTCAAGATGATGTTCCATTCCGGTGCTATTAGTGTGGCATGTTTTTCCACAAACACTAAAAGTGTCCTTACCCCTCTTTCAAGTGTTGAATATGTGGAAGAATAGATATTATTCATAGGATCTATTCTAACATTATGTAATAAACAAGTGTCAAAGGATCAGGACAAGAACTAGAATCCGGAAGGGGTACAACTACACCTCAACTGGCTGGTATCTGGAGTTACATAGATTGTTCATGCTGAGGGAGGAGATGTGGTACCCCAATGTATGAGAAAAAATATCTAGCAAGTGATATAACTTAGGGTGGTCAGACTGAAGCCCATGGCATAGGGACAATTCAGTTGCACATTATGAAAAGTACTCCAGCTAATATCGATGCAATATTGTCTACCATTAAAGGTAAGATTTTTGTATCATTTACCTTATCTTGTGTTTTGTAAAATATAGAAGCATCACATTATTTTCTATGTTCTCTTTTTTAAAATGGTCTGGTTTTGGAAGTGGAATTCCTAGATTGTGTTTTAACCATTGACAAACCTTTGAGAGTGCGGTTATAAAATATCAAACTTTCAAAGGAATGCTCTTTAGAAATTGGTGGTTACCGTTTCTTTAGGAAACCATTCATGCTAGAAATGATGGGCTTAGAATTGATTATTTTTATGGATTGGTTAGTCCTATACTAGGATCATATTAACTATTATTGTAGTAGAGTTACTTTCCTATCTACATATGGGAGAAGTTATTCTCACCAGGGTGAGTGGGATATTTAGGTTGGTTGTACGAGATCAATTTAGTACATAATGGATTGTCTCATGGTTTGAATATCAGTTCTTCCACTAGACAATAATGAAATGAATAATGTTTATTTTCCTCCAGTATTAGAATATTTTAGGGATGTTTTCCATAATTATTTCTATGGATTACCACCCGAGTGAGAGCTTAAGTTCATGATCAAGTTTGTACTAGGAGCATAGCCAGTTTGTATCTCTCCTTACCGAATATAACCATTAGATATTTGGGAGTTGATGGTTTATTTAGAAGATTTAGAATCTAATGGATTCGTAAAATCAATTATATCTCCTTTCGGTACTCCATTTCTCTTCACCAAAATGGATGATGGGTATTTGTGATTTTGTGTGGATTATCGGAGATTGAACCAACTGACGGTCAAGAAGTGGTATATTCTTTTGTGCACTGATGATATTTTTGATCTGTTGAGAGGTGATAAGTTATTCTCCAAGATTGTCTTGAGAATAGGATATCATCAATTAAGGGTGAGACTAACAGACATACCTTGAACTACTTTTAGGAACATGTATGGATTGTATGACTTCGTAGTGATGCTGTTTGGGTTGACTAATGCATGTATGACATTCATGGAATTAATGAATAAGAGTTTTTATCCATTTATGGATTAGTTTATGATAGTTTTTTTGACGATATTTTAGTGTACTCTCATTCATAATATGATCATTCCACACATCTTGATATCATCCTTAGTATATTGAGAGAGAATCATATTTACGCCAAGATAACTAAATGTAGTTTTTGGATAAATAAAGTGCACTTCTTAGGACTTTTCAGCTTATAGAAAGGAGTTTCATTGGATCTAGATAAAGTCGAAACCATTATATCTTGGGAGAAACCCAAGAATATCTTTGAAATTTAGAGTTTTCTAGGTTTAACAGGTTATTACCAGTGTTTTACTCAAAATTTATCCTGTTTGGAAGCACCAATATCTGGGCTTACCAAGAAAAGGTTGATGTTTGTTTGGTTTGATTCTTTCTAAATATATTTCCAATAGATTAAATATAGGTTTACCTTATCACCGATCCTCAATTTACTGGTGTAGGGTAAATCATTTCCTGTCTACTATGATGCATCCAGAGTTAGAATCGGAGAAATTCTAATGTAATAGAATATGTGGTTTCCTATGGATCAAGGCAGCTGAGATCACATGATAGTAATTACCCTACTCATGATCTGGATTTAGTGATATTGGTACATTCCCTGAGATTTTAGAGACACTATATCATGGTTTAGAGGTTATTGGTATACATGGATCACAAAAGACTTCGGTACATTTTTTCTCAATGGGACCTGAACCTTCGACAAAGGAGGAGGGTTGAGTATCTATAGTCTTTCAACTTTGAATTGGATTATAAATTAGGAAATAGAAATTTCATTTACGATTCTTGGAGCCAAAATACACAAACAGAAGTAGTAAGGGAGTCTTGCGACAAGTGGTGGATAATGGAACTTTCTTTATACATGCATCTGGATGTTCAGTAATTTCCGAGGTGAGTGGATCTGACTTCTATACCTATTATTCCCATTCTTTTGGATCGAATAAAGACCAAGCAGTTTTCTAATCCAGAGGTCTCAATTATGAGAGATAAATTATATAGTCAGGAGATTCCATTAGGATGGTTTCATGGTAGTGGAAATTCTCTTATTTTATGTAGCTGAGTATGGATTCCTATGGGCTTATGCGAGGAGCTGTTGAGGGAGTCTCATGCATCTAGATGGGTGGTACATCATGGATTAACAAAGATGTATTATAATCTCTGTAGATAGTATTGGAAATCATGAATTAAGAAGGAGGTTGAAAGCTTCGTGGATAGATTCTTCACTTGTCAATAGGTGAAAGCCAAGAATTAGAGTCCAGATGGGATTTTGCTGCCTTTATCCATCTTGGAGTGGAAATGGGATGATGTCATAATGTATATTGTGATGGGATTACCCAAGAAGAACCATAAGAATGATGATACATGGGGTTTTATGGACCAACTAATGAAGTTATCTTACTTCTTACCTATTAGAGAAACCTTTACTAGTGAATATCTTAGAAATATTTATTTGTGTGAGGTGGTACAGTTGCATGATGTTTTGAAGAGTATCATTTCATATAGATATCCTTGTTTCACATCCTGTTTCTCATAGGGACTTCATAATGATCTATGATAATGTGTTTTTTAAGAACAACCTATCATCTATAGAATGATGGTAAATCTATGTAGACTATTTTGGTTTCAGAGGTAATTTTACGAGCTTATGTTTTGTTTTTTTGTGGTTCATGGGAGAAACATAAGGAACTTAAAGAGTTTTACTATAAAAATTTATTCCAAGCATCAATAAAAATGGATCCTTATGAAGTTTTTTATGAAAGCTTATTCCTTTTACCTCTTTGCTGGATGGAGGTAGGCGAGTCATAACTTGTTGGGCCTAGTCTCATGTAGGAGAAGTCTAAACATGTTTATTTGATTTGGAAATGGTTGGTGAAAACGTAGAGTAGGTAGAAATCATATGGTGACCAGTAGAGATGACCTCTAGAGTTTGAAGTTGGTCATTATGTTTTCCATTAGGTTTCACGTAGGTTGAGACAACACCGAATTAGGAAAGGGAGAAAGCTGGTGCCCAATTTTACCAGGCCATTTGAAATATTGGAAAGGGTTGGTCCAATGGCATACTGTTTAGCCCTTCCACAACACTATAGTGAAAAGAACGACATTTTCCATGTGTTTAAACTAAGATGATATCATAATAACCTCCCATGTGATTGATGTATCATATGTTGATCATTTTACTAATGCATCCTTTGAGAATCATTCGATATGGGTTGTGGATCATAGAATTAAATATATTTGAGGTCAGACTATACCTTTAGTTCAAGTGCAGTGGAAGTGTGGGTGAATTTAGGAAGAGACATGGGAGAGGGAATCTGATATGTGAACACAGTGTCCATACTTATTTGCTAAGACCTCAAAGTGAAACTTGGGGAATCTCGGGGATGAGTTGTTATAAGGTGGGGAGGTTGTCAGATACCATATTTTTCTAGGTACGTTTATCTTTTAGGTTTTCATTTATGCCTTGGTGGTCGTGTCTTCTTCGAAGGCAGAGATCCTTTATTTGGAAAAATAACCTAAACTTTAGGGATATATTCTTGTTTGAATAAATGGAGTCCTGGTGTAAATTAGACTAAGTGTTAAAATGGGTTCTAGGTAAGTTAAGGAGATTTAAAGGAGGTTTATACATTTAAAGGTAAAATGGGATAAAAACTCAATAGAAGAACATTTACATGTAATGTAAATGGATTAAACATTATGTAATTATTCATGGGTTTTAATAAAATAAATCTGAAGTGATGGGTTTTTTGGAGAATACCATTGAAAATATTTACATGATGTGTAACTGTATTACACGACATGTAAATGCCCGAACTACTATTTTAAACATGTTGTACAACATATTGTCTTTATAAAAACACTTCATCTTATGTCCTATCAACCTAGTGTGACCTTCCAGGCGATTTTGGAGTGACTAACCCCTTTCTATACTTTCTATTCATGCAATCGATCCCTGTTAAGTCCTTTTGGTCCCATTTCTTCCTTCCCCACCTTTGGTTATCCAACCATCATGGTGAAATACTTTACCTAATTTCATTATTGGTTTTGATCTTGATCAATATTTGATCTAGGAACCCCTTCATAATTATCCAAACCCACTTCCTCAATGGTATTGGCTATATGAAGCATTATTGGATCATCAGTATAAGGTAGGGGTCAAAATATTAAACCCTATGGTTTGATAATTCCAATTTTATAAAATATCATTATTTAACCCTCATGGTGTATACCAAAATTCATTAAATATATGATTGAGATCATCCCATGAATTCTTTTGGTTTCAAATGGATTTATAATTGGATAATGGCTTAAATTATGTTTAGAATGACACAAGGCCTTGGGTGATTTCTTATTATAGAATCCCTATTTTGTGGCATATTTCTTATTGATATAATTGTTGATAAATTTTGAATTGAATTTCATGTGTAACTTGAAAGAATAGTTGTAAATAACATAATTAACCATTGAGATATATGTTGTGATATTATGATATCCATGCTATCTGACATGGATTACGCTCTATGATGAGTTGCTTATATAATGGGCTAGGCCCAGGTAATTGCACATGAATATGATATAATGCTTATAGTGAGCGGGCTTGGCCCAGTCCCCATACTATAATGATTATAGGGATTTGAACTTAAAATGTAATAATGATTATAGGGTTTTAACCCGAAAATGCTGTAATTCTTATAGGGATTTGACCCAGAGATGCTATATTGCTTATAGGGATTTGTCTCAGATTTCTTATGAATGTAAGGGTCACAAGATATGCTCAGAGTTATTCCAGAATGGAGTCGAAGAATATTGTTTACCTTGGAAGATTTTTTATGGTTAGAATGGTTGTAATATATGCTCAAAGTTATTCCGGGATGAAACCAAAGTAGGTTGTTGCGGTGTTTTATTAGTGATTGAATTAATTTAATACACCTATTTATCACTTTATTGCATACACTTCTTATCAAGTTGGTTTTATATAGATATGGTAGTGCCAACCAAATGAGTTATACTCATGCCCAATTTGGGCCTGTATTTGGTACCTAAGAAGATTTAATGGATGCAGGTTTAGGTAAGGATAATGAACCTTACTGTTGATTGATTTTTTAATATTGTACTGGAGTTTGGAGATGGGAACGACATAGGGATCCGGACCCGGGACCTTGAGTCTTTTATTTGAGACTACTAGTATTTTTATTGTATTATTTTATCCTGACATTTAGTTACATTCTAGAATGTTATTAAATTATTCCTTTTTTATTATTGGATTATTCAATTGGTTATTATTATTGTTTTTCACTATTTCATTTACCTTGATTATTATTTCTTTTCTATTATGATTTGTTATAATTTTATGATACTTCATACCTAGGGGGTATAGTCTCCCAACTATAATATCCATACCCCCACTACTAGTCAGCAGCCTTTGGCATATGGGGAGACACACTTGAGGTCCCGTAACAAACCCTTTCTTACCATGTGAGAGAGTTCTATATTTGGGGATGTTACAAAGTTAACCCTTGGATTAAGGAATTGACTCAGTTAATGTCTTAGTTCCCCACATATAAGACCTAAAATTCCTTTACATTTTGTTTATCTAAGAACTTAATTTACACAATAAGAACATATTATCCATCCTATGAGACCTTCCCTTGGGGTTTTCATCATAAATTAATGACATGAAGAAAATTTAAATTTCATTCCCCTATGGTCATTACCACATTAAATTTCAAAAAAAGTTGATCTTCCTCTTATTTGATGAATTAGGAAACTCATTGATTCTTATATGGTTGATTGTATAACATGATATCCTATTAAGAATAATTATAAGGATTTACCTTTCTTATCCCATATCAATTGTTTTTAAGGTTGAAAATCATTTCATTATCAATCACACTCATTATTAACAATGTTACTCATGGTTATAACAATTGACTGAACCCAAATTAAAATCGTAGTTTGAGAAATAATAACCATAATGTGTAATAATAAAATTATGATAAATCCCTTAGTATCATGAAATATTTCTTTTCAGTTTTTATACCTTAGGTTTGACTACGGAAATCCACGATCACCATCTATTTAAATACATAATAATGGATCATAAAGAAAATGTGAATTAACCTATGCATATACCCCAAGATTATCAAAAATAGTATGCAGTAACCCATTCAATATGAAATATAATGATGTACAAGATATACTAATCCTATTATTTTCAGTTTTATTACCATTGGATTAATTTTTTCCAAAACTACATCAACTTATAGTATCCATACATGGAGGTATTTCAAGTAAAACCACATAATATCTATATTGAAAGAAATTTAAGATAATATCCTATACACAGTCTTATCCTATTGGTTCATAATACCATTTTATCAATATAGATTCCCAAAATTACTAAACCATGATCTGATACAAGATTTAGCAACCCATGTTATTCATAGATAAATATTACTTCAATATAGATTAATAATAATTCCATATTATTATGATATAAACCATGAATACATATGATTATTGTGGTTTGATAAATTGATACATAAAAAAATATTTAATAAAAAGTATAATTAATATCCCACTAAGTTCTTTATGTCCCATAACTTTCTTAAGACTAACATAGTTAAACCCATTCTTCATATCATGTTGTAAATAATACACAATAAATTGTTGGCTAGGATTCTCAATAAGGGTAATAAATAGATGTATCAATGATCACTAAAGCACAAAATTTTCAAAGGGATATGAGAATTTGAAATTATATTTTGAAAAAAATACAAAAAAAGCATAGATCATAAACTTGATCCATGGAATAATGGTTTTATGATTATATGACAAGAATCATGAAGCAATACAATTACATGATCCTTGAGAGAATAAAATTTTCATAATTTCATGTCATAAAATAGTGGTATAAAGTGCGGAATAATCATAATCATTTAAATATTATGTCAATTATACCCACCAAAACATTCATTACATGTTAGTCTTGGTTAAACATCCCATTTACCTATTTTAGGGATGGGATAACCTCCCATTTTCAATGTTTTGGTCTTGAGATGACCTCATATGCACCTAATTTTTTAGGATCAGGATAACCTCCCATGTAACATTTGATCTCATAAAAAATCAATAATTTACCAATGAATTTTATTGATATATAATTATATTCCCACCTATCACATATTCATTATAAATTCACATGAATTCTACATGATCATAAAAGTATTCTTCATAATATAACCCCTAGAGAAAAAATCAGGTTTCATAGATATTAAATCATCATAACCATAAACCATCTTGAGAAGGAATATGAAATGTATCATTCAATCATATCCTTAGTGAAACATAATTACCATCAAGGGATTTCATTATATATGGAAAATTCTTTTAATAAGTCACTGAATAATCACTTGAGAAAAATTCCATTTTCATTTTGAAATTACATATTTAAAATATTAAAATGTTAAAAATATCAAGGAAAACATTTTATTTGGAAATATCATTGGAATCATATAAAGGAAAAATGAACTCATTGACTGTTCATGATGAAAGAAACATTTTTTTAATGTTTTTTATGTTAAAACAATGATTTGATTCACATTTTCAATAAAATTTAATCATTATCTCATTAAGAAAACGAGAAGAATATTCAATTAAAAAATTTCATATAAATTTAAATGAGGGTAAAATATAATTTAAATAATTATTGGTGATTAGTTAAAATATTTATGAAAACATTTTAGAAAACATGGATATGAAAGAAAAGTAATTTCTCACCAAAGTGGGAAATAGAGTATTTTTTATTAAAAAAATTCTTTTAGTGTCTTGAGTAAATAAAGAAAGGAAAATTAAACCAAAAACATTTAATCACCAAAAATTACACGAAAAAATAAAATAAAATCCTTATAATAGAATGATCATATAATTTCATCATTGGAAATTTAAGTGCAACTAATTCTGTTATAAATGGGATTATAATGAAAAACCCTTACCTCTTTGGTGATTTTTTATTCATAACCCCTATGAAAGGAGTAAGATCAAATATAACATTAAATAAAATGAATATAGTGATACTGATGATATAATATATCAATCCTGTTGTAGATACACCTCATAATAGAATATTAGTGTATATTATAACATATGTCCCCAAGAAAAAAATTTGAGATGATAAATCCGTACTTTCAATTAATATATGTATACAAACATAATAATAGAGAGAAATAATAATATTGGTAATTATTAATAAATTTTATTAATATAATCATAAAATACATTCATGTAAACCCCTCAAAAAAGATATAAATTATGAATTTAATATATATATATCACAAAAATAAAAATGAGATGCGAACCACTACCACTTGTATTGCCTTGCTTCGTACATGTTCAAAAATCATGTATAATAAAGATAAATTTATAATAAAACTATAATAGACCAATATAAATACTTATAAAATCATATATGATTATATTATATTGTTTCAAAACCCTTTTTTAATAATGATTAATTTTAAATGTCTTTTCCGGGTGTTAACCTTTTCATATATCATGATTGTTTCCAATCATAAGTTCCTACCATAGTATTGTTATTATGGTTCCATTATTTAAATAATCTTAATAATTTACTCAATATAAAATCTAATCATTATATATAGTTTTATAACCATCCATTAAAATTGGTGATGAAAAATGAATTGCATAACTTCATATATATGGTAGACTATACATACATAGGAGTGATGTTTCCACTATTCTGTGAATGGAATAGAATAAAATAAAATAATAAATCACCTTTTATGGGATATTTTAATATCATAAATATAATATATAGTCAACAAATCCATCATTATAACCGTTAACATGAAGATATGATGAAGAATTAGACACATCATATTGTAGAGGTGGTAATCCACATGTATGCCTGAGCAATGCTTACAATTCTAAAAGGAATGAATTGAGGTGGATAATGTTTGTTACATCATTATAATAGTAGTACATTTTATTGATGATTAAAATTTCATCATTTTATAGTGGAAATTATAAATTTATTAGGTAAGAGAAAGAAATAATACTTAATGTACTTATATAAGTGTTATACCTATTCACTGAGAAATCTCTTTTGGATTACACATTATTCCTTGAAAGAATTATATTTTGGAAAGAACCAAAGATAATGGAAATTGGAATAGAATATAATATGGTATTAGTTGTAGGATTTTTTGAGCTAGAGTGCTCAATGTTTATGAATATGTGAAGAGTTTAGGTTCTATTTTATAAGTGAGGGGATGATCACCCTTTGAATCAATTAAATATTTAAATTTTTAAAAATTATTTTTAGGTTAATGTGGTAAAAAATAAATTTATTCTAAATACATGATAAGTGTAAGTCAAAATAATCTAATATAATATTATATAGGAATGTTTATGTGATGTTTTAACCCTTATATCTTAGTTTTAACAATTAATTAACCCTTTTGACAATTATCATGATATTAATGATTTTTTACAATTTAAGTTTAATGAATGTATATATATAATGAAAAGTGAATCATAAGTGAAAAATGGTTGATATTTTAGAACATATCCCATTAACTAGTCCAATGATATGAATTTTATGAAATATATATCATTTAATAAATTATTATTTATCATACTATAAAATTTATTCGCTTTTCAAGACTCTTCACATTATTTGACTTTTTAAAAAATATCAATAAAGTAATGTAATTTTAAAATAAACATTTTAAACCATACTAATAAGTCATATTTATATAAAAATATTCACGAGACATAATAATTCACCTTATTTATTTTAATTTTTTTTATTTTAAAAATAATATTTTGAAATTTTTAGATTTCTTGAACAAGTACCATACTAACATTGATTAGGAATTTATGGAAATTATTAAATAACTAAATATTAAAAATAAATTACCTTGATAGAAAAATTCACTAATATTTAAAATTAACATTTAAAAACTAACATATCCTCTTTTTATCAATTTTATATTTTTTTTAACAAAAATTATATTATGGAGAGTGTAATTTTTGATTTATCCTCTTTTAAAATAAGATAAAAATAATAATGGAAGAAAATTTGATCCAAGATTCCATATTTTCAATAAATGTATGAGAATGGTTGAAATATGCTCATCCAATAGAATAATGGAAATGGCTTATGAAATTTTAACGCCTTATAAGAATGTTTTAAACTAGTTTTACACTTACATATGTGAAAAATATTTATCAAGGAGACTGTTCATAATGTCTAAAAATTAATGTGACCTATTTACCAAATTTTATACTCTTGATTTCGAATAAGAAATAGTTTAAAAAAAATCATTTTCAATAAGTGGACAAAATCATTATTAATAAAAAATTTTAGAATGAAAAGAAAAAAATTAGAAATAAATGCATTTATAAAAATTAAAAGGAACTTACAAAAAATGTAAGTATAAAAATGACTCATATGTAACTAATTATATTATATTTAATTAATAGAGGATTATGTTACTTCGATATTAAATTAAAATCATGATAGTACATTTAAATGAATAAAAATTACATTTTTTTTAACAAAATCTGTATTTTCATTATTCACTTAAAAATTAACCATTTCAAAAAAAAACCAAAATTTTAATTTTTTATTGATTATTTAAAAAATTAATTTTATTTTATAAAATACAACATCAAAATTTATAATAATTTAATTGTAAAATTTTTCTGTAAAATTAAATGGAAATATTTTTTGAGGAATATATTTTTTGAAGAATAAAACAACTTCACTAAAAATAAAGTTCTTATTTACAAGGATTTAATATATGAATTTGTATCAATCAAAAACCATTATATATATATATCATGAAACAGTTAATCATATTTATAACTACAAATTCAATGGCTATGTTATAGATATTACATTTAAATAAAAAAGTTATATATTATATCACTATTATCTTAAAACTTAGTGTTGTGTGTTAAGTGTCATGACTCCGACCAATGGGGCTCGATCCAAGACTACCCCTACCATACCTCCAATAGGATCGGTCTGGAGACCAACACTGAGTAGGAATATCAGACAGATGTGCGACATAGGCTAATGTACCAGTCTACACACACATCTCCAACTTATAAAATGATGAAATGTAAAACAACTTAAACCAATGCTTAAAAAAATCTTTGATCCCATTATTAGAGAAAGAATGTAAAGTACTAAAAGTGAAATGGGCTAAATACAAACCCAATAAAAAACTATAGAGAGTCCAACCTTATCTAATAGTGATTAATACAATCAAATGCAACCACCTTGAAAAAATCTATGTCTGTCAAGGTCAAACTATGCTCCACCAGCTCTCTATCTGCCTAGAACACTATTGAATGAGAAATATTTTTCATAAGATATGACACATGCTAGAAGATACCATTCATGGGTGAGTATTTGAATACCCAGTTGGACACCCGAAAAACACTAAACAAGAAGTATAAAAAATAGTTAGATCATAAAAATGATATAGTAATCAATGAATAATAAGAAAACTATTATATACTTATAAAGGACATCACGCCTCTAGGTGATCATAACCAAACTATCATCCAAATGGTACTTCTTGAAGAAATTCTCATTCCAGGAGAGTCCACTCCATAATCCATGACATCATTAGAGAACTCATTTAAGATTTCATGATCATTGAGCCCCACCCAAGAAATATACCTGGTCTCAGATGACCCCGATACTCAGATAGGGGATCACACCAAGGCGTGCTAGGGGACACCATGAAACCAATTTGTATCAACCCACTATGTGGAGGATCATACTCCAATGATACCACAAACCATACTAAAATATACTTCTATATGGAGGAACAACACCCTGCTCAAGGAGGTCATGCTGATTCCACAAACCCCACCTATGATATAAAATGATAGAGGACCACAATTTGTTCTTATGGAGGTACAACATGAACTATATCCAAGACATATTTTCTATAGGGGATCACAATCTAGATATGTAAATATAATTCCACACTGTACCTTCAAGGGGATAAACCATGGGAAGAAACTCAACCT
This sequence comes from Viscum album, assembly GCA_963277665.1. NCBI lineage: Eukaryota > Viridiplantae > Streptophyta > Magnoliopsida > Santalales > Viscaceae > Viscum > Viscum album. The sequence goes on from OY728152.1 coordinate 1,744,284,304, forward strand.
ATACTGGTCTAGACTGAGGAAACTAAGGGCTGCAAACATACTCAATGGGGGTAAAAGACGTGTAAACAAGGGTAAATAGTGTGTCCTTACAACCCCTAGTCTACCCATGTGGTGTATCTTTACATGATATGTAAATCTCCATATACATGGTGTTTAGGAATAATACATATCATGGAGAGATTTCCCGATACTCTACCCATGCCGTCTGTCCATACCCTTGTACACTACACCATGTCTGGTACTCTGGCTATGTTCATGTATATCAGCCTACCGACGCCTGTGTAACCTCTAAGTTACATGCTGAGCCACTTAGCTCATGTCACATAGTGCGTGACAAGGTCAAATGGTGTGTGATATTTAACTCTCTATGGAAAACCTAACACTGCAACAAGGGGGTTCCATATGGTGTGTAACGTCAGATTACACGATCTCTAACCCGAGATTTTCCCAATCCACTAGTTTCCTCCATGAATCCATCCTCTAGGTCATCATCACCACCTAACATGATAGGAAACATATAGAAGGGGTTGTCCTACCTTCCCATCACTAGAGATAGATATTATAGGCTTTGAATCCACTCGAGAAACACTCACACACGTCGTCCATAGTTGCAATGTTAAAATATGGATGAATGGGAATTACCAATACTTTTTGATCCACCAATGATCATCCTATGTCATCATTTCATCTCAATCAAACATTCTATTGTGTACCAGACCCATGGTATTGATCGGTTACGCTGAGGAATGATCACACAATGATCAACTACTATGTAACTATCATACCATGGGACAAAGAAAATGACCACGATGAATGTTCCGATAAATGGGGGAGAAAAACATAAGAAAAAATAATTTTGGATTGAAATTTTTCCTTTGTTCATTTATCCTCAATCCATTATCTTATATTTAGATGAACGAAGTGGAAATAAAAATAAACAAGATAAATCCATCAAAAAATAAATCAACCATCAATGCGCGAATCAATTCTTATTCATAGAATTGATCCACATTCAGCAAATGATAAATAAGGGGATGGAAATAAAAAATAAAATGTCCTACCTAGAGTTTTGATCGATTGTTGATGAAGAATGGTTTTGTTTTTTGGTCATTGGAAATAACCACAAAATCCAATGGAACAAAAATCCTTGATCTGGTCTCGATCGGATGTCATTCACAAAGATCTCCTCCAATTATTTCTCTAATGGATCCTATCAAATTATAGAGTTATGAAGCTAACCCATGAATTTGGCCATTAGAACATACAAATAGGAGACCAATTATATTTAGGTTTTTAATTTAATAATTAAATAAATAATTTTGAATTTATTTAATTATTCTCCCATGAAGGAACTCAAGACCAACACCCAACTTCAATATATATTATACCCCAACTTGTAAAAAACCCATTCTCTAAACTCAACGGTGCCTTATATTTCTGATTCAATACCCCATTTAGTTTTTATTATACTTTTTAGGAAAACTACATGCACAAGATATTAATATATTTAATATAATTAAAAAAACAATTCTGGGCACACTAGGCCTTAGAATCTCACACTTTATGAGAGCCCAGCTCTAAAAATAATACATAAAATATATAAAGGTAATACATGGAAAAAATAGTCATTACATTCTCCCCACCTGAGATCATTTCATCATACAAATAGAAAAACCTACTCAAAAATATTAGGTTACTAGGCCTCCATCTGGGTATCCCACTCCCAAGTTCTCTTCAAAAGATTCTCGTGCTGCCACTAGATATGTACTTGGGGAAGACATCATAAACCCAATTCAATTGTGATGGTTTTGAAAAATGTTAGTCTACCATGCTAAATCTAAAAATTATCATGAAATTCCCCATGAATCTCATAGGTAACATGACACCTCGTCGAAATCTTCATAATCCTTACGATGTGAGTCCCTTGGGAAAATATAGTATCCATCCACGAACTCCAGAGCTCTATATCATTGGTATGAATAAGACTTATGAAATATCTATGTAGTCCTCATCTTCTCTTGCATTTTATGAACCTTATTTATAATATCTCTCACCAACTTTGGCCCCATTAGTGTTGACTCACCTGGATCAGTCCAAAAAAGTGGTGACCTTTAGGGTCACCCATACAAGGTCTCAAATAGTGCCATACCAGTAGTGGAATGGTATCTATTGTTTCATGAAAAATCCACCAATGGTAGGTGGCCCTCCCAACTACAACCAAAATTAAACATGAAATCCCAAATCATGTACTCCAAGACTTGAATGGTTTGTATAGTTTGGCTACAAACCAGGGGGTGAAATTCCATGATCATAGACAATTGTGTCCAAAAGTCCTCATGAAATCCTCTATATAATTGCAATGTAAAGTGATAATAATGGTTTGGAACAATCATTGAATGAAATATTTGGATTCAGAATATCTTTTTCTTGTACAAGAATCCCATGATATTTAAAGAACTCTGTTATTGAATTTGTAGGATGTGAGCCAACTTGGTGAGTCAGTCTATAATCACTGAGATGGGATCATGTCCCCTAGATGTATGTGGTAACCCCATCACATAATTCATGGATATCACATCCCACTTACTTTATTGAATCTCAAGGTGTTGAGCTAAACCCTATGGAACCGGGTGCTCAAAATTCACTTGATGGCAAGTGAGGCATTGAGAAAAAAACTCTGCAACATAATGCTTCATTCTTGGCCACTAAAACTAATGTTTGAGGTCCTATTACATATTTTACACACTTGTATGTACAAACAATGGGAATTAAAAAAACTCCCACATCACCTCATCCTATAATTCCAATGGTACCATCGCCTGTCTTCTTAAAAGGATAACATGATCCACACCTTTAGAATATTCATTAGGAGCATGTCCAGTGGATATCTGTATGTGTAAGGTCTCAAAATTAGTATATCCACACCGAGAATCCCTGAAAAAATATAAGAGAAGTGGGGTGAAAAACATTGAATGATGATATGAAGAACCATCCTTGTCCACTAAGGACAAATTCAATGGGGCTAATTACTCTAATAACTCAACCAACAATTGAGAACAAGATCTTCTAGTGAGAGTATCTACAACAACATTCCCCTTCAAAGGAGTATATAAAATCTTGAATTCATATTCTTAGATAAACTCTATCCATTAACTCCGTATCAAGTTAAGATCTTTCTGAGAGAAGATATACTTGAGACTCTTATGGTAAGAGTAGATGATAAACTGCTCACCCATATGGTAGTGTCTCCACATATTCATTGCAAATACTACCACTTCTAACTCAAGATCATGGGTCACATATTTATTCTCATGTGGTCTCAATTGACATGAAACTTATGCAATCACCACCTACCTCTATATTATAAAAAAACTAATCTTAGTCCCTGATACATTGTAGAACACTATGTACTCGACACTCTCGTATAGAAATCTCAATATGGAAGTGATCATCAATATCTACCTCAAATCCTAAAATAATTGTTCGAAGCTTTATTTCCACATGAAAAGATTCTTCTTTTAGGTCAAATCTATCAAAGGTGATGCAACTGTAGAGAAATCGGGTAAAAACCTCCAATAATATTCTGCCAACCCGAGGAAACTCCACACCTTAGTAACACTCTTGGGTGAATACCAATCTAAAATTACCTCAATTAGTTCCAGGTTTACTACCACTCATGTCTCTAATATAAAATTTCATTGGAAGGGGATCTCTCGAATCCAAAAATGACACTTCGAGAGATTCTAATAAAATTTGTACTCCTAGAGTGTTTCAAAAACCGTCCTAAAATGTCTCATGTTCTCATCATTGGATGTAGAATATACTTTGATATTGTCATTTATTACTACCATTAACTATTCTAAGAAATGATGAAAGTTCCAGTTTATGAGTCTCATGAACACCACTAGGGTGTTATTCATACCAATGGGCATCACTAAGTACTCATATTGTCCATAGCGACATTTGAATTTTGTATTTGATATATCCTCATCAAATACTCGTAACTAGTGATAGCATGATATAAGGTAAATATTTAATTACCATCACTCCCCTCTCAAGAAATCAAAGAGGTCATTAATCCATGTTATTTGATACTTATTCTTCTTCATGATCACATAGTTTAAGTGCTAGTAATCCACACACAAGATCTAGATCCCATCCCCCTTATTAGTGAACAACACTAGGTCTACCCATGGGAAAACATTGGGTCTTACAAATACCTTCTCTTGTAGGTACTCTAACCACAAAATCACCTCACTAATCTTTATAGGAGAAATCCAATATGCTAGTGAAAATATCAGGGTCATCCCGAGGTGTAATTAAATGTAGAATTCTATCTCTCAGTTGGATGGTAAGCCTTTCATGTCCCTAAGAAAGACATCCATGAACTCTTCCACCACTGAAAGGTATTGGTATCCTATAAAATCTGCTTCTCTAAGAGTCATGGTATCCAATTTGTGAGTAATTTGATGAACTCTCCTATGCATAAGTTCTTCATACTCTCCAATATTTCCATTTCACCGATAAATGAAAACCTCATCCCATCATTGCAGACACACCACATCCTCCACCTAAAATAGTCAATATGTGCATGAACTATGGTTATCCATTCATTAACTAAGATGATGTCATAAGGCCTCATCACTACTATAAAAATATCCCATACAAGACTCTCTCCTCAAATTTTTATATCACAATATCAGTAGAAGTGTGCAATCATTGAGTCACCTCCTCTTAGAGTCTCTATGAGAAAGGGTTGAGCTGAAGGAGTAACTAGAATCTCTAAGTCTCAAACCAGAGAGGTTTTACAAAAGGAATGAATCACACCTATGTCTATCAATACTCCAGGTAAGGTAAGAAAGTCATATATCATACCTCATATCATCCCTATAGCCTCTTGGTTCATAGGCCTCCATAGAGTTTATCTTTCCCCATCCCTAACCAAAGGATCCCTAAGAAAGTTTTGGACCACTTAGGGATCATGGTGGTAATAAGTCAAACCTAATACTACCTCATGCTACTCTACCAACCACTCTCCCATATCGAATAGTCTAAATAACACTCTGGTGCAGCCTCTTTCTCTACCTCGGTGGTCCCTTGACCGTATCCCAATGATTTGTATGATGGTATAGAGAATCCCAAACAGGATTTCATTGATTTTCATTGGAGAAAAACGGCCTCTCCCTTGGCTGACTTGATCCATCATGTGAGACCTTCACCAGTGACCCTCTATCCTGGGATCATATTTGGAAGTTTCTAGCATGCCTGGATCCCTAATTCTATAGTCAACCACCTAATACTGAGGTTTCAAATCCTAGGTTCCCACCACCATCATGCACTATCAGCGCTTACTTGATTAAGATTATTTCCACCACCAAGGCTAGCTCAAGCACCCTATCATTGGTGGGAATGAAAATAGATATCACTAAATCCCTGATATCCTGATGTAAGACCTTCAAAAAGTTCCATGATCTTAATAATGGATCCCCCACCATATCCATAGAGTATCATGAGAGATTATTAAACCCCATAGAATAATTAACCATAATAAAGCATTCCTATTATAGATTCATAAGATCCTATATGTGCACTGATCGCAACATGTACTGATAAAACTTATCCCTAAAGTGACACTTGAAGTTTGGTCAGGAGAGAGATTTATTTCCATGTGACCAAGTCACTAAAATCCTCCATCTCTTAGTAAATACATAGATAAGACTTTATGTGAGGACCACCATCTAATCTGTAGACGGACTCACAAGGTGGAAAACACGAGTGATTGCCTCTAGCTAGTCCCCATCCACCTATGGTATGGATTTCCTCAAAACTTGGTAGGCAACTACCTTTGTAACTCATATGGAATATTTATATTGTGTGAATTCTCAATACGAACTAAGAGTGCTAGATACTTCTCAATGAGTGGTGGTATAACCGGTAAACAACCAAGAGGTTCTATCTCTAGTACATGACCCTTTGCTAAAGCCTCATCACTTGGTGGATCATCCTCATGATCACATAGTTGATTCATGGATGGCTATTTTCATAGAGGAATCATGAAATAAAGAAGTTTTACCACATTCAAAGTGTATATTTAGGTATTTGAATCCAAAAGGAAATGAAAACCATAAAACACTCCTATATGATTCATGTACCAACATTTTTACTATAACCAGTTACTATATATAATGAGTCAAAAGGTTAAAGATTAGAGTCCTAGTGTATGGTTACGTTGGCCTCCACACTGACACTAGAGTCATTGTCTTAAAAGATGAACTCAAAACACTTAAGATTGTTTCCCAAAAAACAAATCACAGAATCTCATCCTAAGGTAGAACCGATTCCTTTGATACCGCTCTGTCATGACCCGAACCAACATGGATTGAGCTACGACTACACCAAGCCCACCTCTAATAGTCAAGGGGATGGATACTATATTTAAGTAGTTATATCACACACATGAGAGGAATTAACATAATGTACACACACACACACATCTATAATCCCATAAAATGTTGAATTAAAAAACAACTGAAACTAACGCATGAATACTTCTACGATCCCACAATTATAGTGTGACTGTAAAGTACTGAGATTAAAAATATTCCAAATATATTACCAACAAAAATCTATAGGGTGTCTAACATTATTAAAGGAAAGGAATAAAAAACAAATGAAACCACCCATAAAAAACCTCAGTCTATCAAGATCAAGCTATGCTCCACCGACTCTCTTTCTACCCCAGATGCTTTCAAAATGGTCCGTCGTCTACACAAGACACGACACGTGGGGACAGATCCTATGCAAGGTGAGTATAAAAATACCTAGGAGGACACCCCAAAATCACTAAACATGAATAATTAAGAATATTAATATCATAATAATGACATATCAATCAATGTATAACAAGAAAACCCAAATACACTTAGGAAGGAAACCACACCTCTAGAAAGTCACAACTAAACCACCCACCACAAGATACTTCTCAATGAAATGCTTGTTATAGGACCATACACTCTACAGCCCATGCCATTATTAGATACAATCATTCAAGATTTCATGATCATTAGGATCCATTCAATAAATATTATTGATCTTAGAAGACCATGATACTCAGATAGGGAATCACACCAGGACCGCTTGGGGACACCAAAATCCCAATCCAGATCAACCCATGTAAGGGATCATACTCTAATGATACCACAAAACCTAATGAAACAACCTAATAGATGGAAATTCAATGCATTACTCAAATAAGTCATGATGATTCAAAAAACACCACCTAGGGTATAAAATTACATAGGATCACAATCTAGTCTCAAAGAGGGACACCGCAAACTCTATTTGAGACTCATCCTCCAAAAAGAATCACAATCAGGAGATGTGGAGGAAATACCACATTGTACCATCAAGGGGATAGACCGAGGAAACACAATCAACAAATAATGGTCCATACTAAAGATAAAAAGGGATCTAAACACACTCAAAGGGGGTATACGACATGTATAGAAGCGTACACAACATGTATAACCAAACCCTAGTCTTCCCATGTGGTACTGCCTCACATGACATGTAAATATCCATATACACAAAATGTAGGAATAGTACATGACATGTAGATATTTATTTCAAATCTGACCATGAACTGTTTCCAAAGCAGTGTACAATAGACCATGCTCGTGTACTCTGGCTATGTCCACATAGTTCAACCTACCTATGATAGTGTATCCTCCAACTTACATTCCAATTCATCAAGCATGTGTCACATGACATGTGATAGTGCCACAAAGCATGCAATATTTAAATATCCATATAAAACATTGAAATGAATCCAGGGGTGTTCCACATGGTGTGTAATGCAAATTACACACTATATAACTTGATATTTTCTAAATCCCCCAATTTCCTCATCCAAATTGTCCTCCATGTCACCATCACAGCCTAAATCACCAGAAAACATAGATACGAGGTCATACAACCTTCCCATCATAGGATATCATGATTCCAAGTTCAAATATAGTTAGGAAACACCCCACATGATGTCTATAGCTTAACCATCAAATCTGGGATGAATGAGAATCTCTATTCTATTCTAATCCACATATGACCATCCTCCATGATCTTCACACCTTGATCGCACCTTATATTTCACCCCCACCCCTAGTTTTGACCTATTGTGCTGAAGAATGGTCATGAAATGATCATTTATCAGTAATTAGAAAACCAAATTCCAGAGAATATTCTTATAATGAATGTTTGAATAAACAAGGGTGAAAAAAACAAGCCACAAGATGTGAGGAACAAACCTCAGACTTTTTTTATTCATCCTAGATTTATATGAAAAAAGAAAAAATCAACAATAAAAAATATAAATCCATCACAAAAATAAATCATCCATCAATTCCTAAATCAATTATTATTTATGGAATTGATCCTTATTTGATAGAGGATAGATAATAGGATGAAAATGAAAAATAAAACATCCTACCTAGAGTTTGGATTGATCACTGAAAAATAATGATTTTGAATTTTCATTATTGGAGAGATATATAAACTCTGATGGCAAAATTATCCTCGATCTGGTCTTGATCTGAAATCTTTCACCAAGATCTCCTCCAATGCTGTTTCCAATGGATCACCTCAAATTGTAGGGTTATGTGGATAACCCTAAAATTTGGATATGATTGTGTATAAATAGAAGAACAATTAGTTTTGGGATTTTAATTTAATAATTAATATATATTCTAATTTATTTAATTATTCTCCCATGAAGGTTCTTGGTCCCTACACCCGGCGCCAACATAGGTTATTTCATAGCTATGGTAAAACCTATGCTCTGAAATCAAGGGTTCACTAAAAATTATAATCTAGGCCCCCATTCAAGAGTTATCCCACTTTTTATTAGGAAAAATTTATGTGTGTGATATTATTATATTTAATATATTTCATAAATTAATTCCGGGAACATCAGGCCTTAGAATATCACATTGTCTCAGTGCCTAGATCCTAAAATAATCTATACAGTATAAAAAAGTAATACATGAAAAAAATAATAGTTGTTAAATTACACAATCTATCAAAGTTATTATTCTCTTAAACTAAATTTTCACAATGTAATGGAATTATATCTCAAGCCTTGACTTTGTTATATGAGAATATTTGGTTTATATTTTAACACCATCTTACAAAATAATTGGTAGAATCCTACTAGGATCTTTTGTTCAAACCCTGCATACACATTTCGGTGTATATAGTTTTGAATATATCTAATGATGTAAAGGAAAATTTATTAGAGGGAGGTTGATGGTTTTTTTGTTAACAGGGTGTGGGAGTGTGGAGGGGATATCATGTAACATAGAGTTGGGTATTTAAAGAATTTGTATTATTTAGTGGTTTTATATATCTATTCACATGTTTTTACAAATGATGTTATATTTTAACCTATTTTATTATTCTAGAGTATTGATATATTCTTTATATATATTATTTTTGTGTTGTATGTATTTTATAGAAAAATAATTCACAAATGTGGTCATTGATTCCCATGAATGTATTGTCAGCTCGAGGGGATTATAAACACCTTTCAAATTTTGTAAGGAAAAAATCAGGATATAGATAGTTGTGTAATTAGGGATGGTTTGTCAAAAAATTTTCCTTCCAAACAAAATAAAAAAATGAATGGTTACCGAGTGTTCCATGGACTAATTCCTCTATAAAATAATTTGTTTTGGTATTTCATCATGATTTTCATTATTTATGAAAACCACTTAAAATATAATTCACCAAAATAAACACATATAAATTAAATAATTTTCATCTGTTATAATAAAATTATATATTTATATAACTATACACTCACATTGAGTTATAAAGTGTTTCTTTTTGAGCCAGTTTAACCAACTACTTGAACTATGCTATGAAACTCTATCATGGAAGAATATGGATGTTAAATAATAATAATATTTTATTTTAGTAAGAAAATAATTTTTTTTCTTCTAATTTTAGTTTTATTATATTATGTATTTAACTATGTATTAATATATCATCATTGATCACCAAAAATTACCAAAATATGCCAAAAAACATATTCAATTTTCAGGTAGAATAAGAGGCATAAGAATAAAATATATTAAGAAAAAATATTTGATAATTAATAGATATTATTGAATGAAATATAAAAGAATAAGGATCATAATAATTTATCTAATAATCATAATTAGATTATTCAGGAAGCTAAGTGCATGCATAAAATGAATCAATAACATGGTAAGGGTTTCTGATTACTCTATTTTCATCTATTGAGTTTCAATCATTTTTAATGAACTATAATGTTTAAAGATTGAATTATTATACCTAATAAATAATTTATATTATATTTCCACCTATTTTGGGATATTTAATTATTCCTTCAAACATTATTATGAAATTATTCATACCTTAATTATTATGTTACTTGAATGGGGTTTCATGATCTCAATTCCTATTTTTCAGACGTACTTTATATTATGAAACAACTTATATAAAAATGTTGTATATACTACCTAATTTTTATATTATATCATGAATTATTTTTCATGTTATTTAGTGTTATATTCTATACTCTTTCTACATTATAGGTTTTGATTTAGATTATACTAATGTCGTAAGGGTTATTTCTATAAAATTTGTTTTCATGGGACATGATTATTTTATATACCCTATTTTCGATTATATAGGGTAATTACTACCTTAATTATATTATAAATCATTATTCTCTCATTATACATGTAATTTAATGTTCTATTTAAACATCTAACCTTCAAGGGATTATGATTCGAAGGTTTCTAATGTCGTAAGTTCTATCTGTCTCTATTTTCATGTCACGACCCGAACCAATGGGGCTCGAGCCGTGACTCCCCAAGCCTGCCTCCAATAGGCCAGGGGTTGGCGACTAGCGCTGAGTAGGCTATCACTCACATGGGAGGAATTAGCCTAAGGTACCTTTACACACGCACCCAGATACACCTCCATGTAATAGTGCAGAGATATATAAAACAGAAAATAAATGCATGTATACATCTAACCCACAACCAGAGGTCAAAATAAGGGAAACAATCAGCTCATCCTAGCCAGAGGGAACCCAGACGAGAGATAAACTCCATCTTGAGACCATCCTCAGCTAACAAAACTAGTCAGCTCAATTCAGGTGTATGACCATACATACACCCTGAACATCCGCTCAAGTATACGCCCATACATATATCATGAACATTCACTCAGGTATACACCCATACATATACCAGGAGAATCTGCAGAGATATATGTCCACGAATATACCATGAATATCCAGATATACTCGATACACACACCAAGCCACAAGAGGTACCGACCTCATCACCAGAAATGGTTCACAACCAAGAGGACACACTCCACGAGCACTGTCATCCAGATGACACTCGTCCGAGAGATACAATCCATCAGGTCCCACATATACATCCCAGATGCTCACCCTAGAGATCACAGTCGTCAGATATCATCACTAAGAAAGTCATGCTGAAACAGAAAAAACCCCAACCTCCTCGGATAGGGGATCACTCCTAGGGTCTGCTAGGGGATACCAGAACCCACACCGATATTCAAAGATCTCACAAATAAGGGATCACTCCTAGGATCTGCTGGGGGATACCATAACCCGATCTGGTATTTGAAGATCTCACAGATAGGGAATCACACACAAGATCCGCTGGGGATACCACAACCCGATCTGGAATTTGAAGATCTCACAGATAGGGGATCACTCTCAGGATCCGCTAGGTGATACCACAACCCGATCTGATGCTCCACAGAATCACATCACTCAGATAGAGGATTGTCACTTGTCAAGGCGGTCACAAAGATACCGAAACCCCATCCAGTATAACTCACATAGTAGGGGATCGAACCGACAATGCACCAACCCTACCAAAACCACACGCTGAGTAGGGGATCGTATTACCAACGATGCTGCAACCCTACTATAAACCACATACTGAGTAGGGGATCATATACTTGATGATGCCACAACCCTACTGAGCATGGAACAATGCGTAGGGGATTATATTCCAGATAATGCTGAAAAACCTATGAGGGTTAACCTTCTAGATAGTGGATCACCGCCTGTGGATAAGCCGTCAAAGCGATGCCAAGAACCAGATCTAGGGTAGCAAAGCTAGAGGATCCTTCCCCGGGCCCACCGGAAGGATGCCACAACTCTAACAGATTTGAGATCCTATCGAGGGGATCAAAAACCCATACCATGGTTTTGATGCCACACGAACCCTCATAGGGGTGAACCAAGGGAGTACCCTCAACCACTGCTGGTCTAAATATCGCAAACCTGAGCGACCTGCAACATCTCCACACAATGCACCTCTTAGGCCGATAGAGAGGCCACCATCGCGGTCTATGCGGAAAAACACGCAGGATATGTTATTTACTTTCCCGAAACGGACAACCAGTGAACAATGTACTATTCACCATAGCCTGCCTTTGTGGGGACCACACCACAATCCCAAAACTCATCAAGTGGATCACACCATTTCGATCCCCTCATAAAAACCCACGAGATCGACTACTCGATCGTCCAAAATGGATAGTTGGTGAAAAAGGTACTATTCACTATAGCTAGCCTGAGTGGGGCCCACACTACGATCCTAAAAATTGTCAATCGGATCACACCATTGCGATGCCCTTGAAAAAACACATGAGATTGACTACTCGATCGTCCAAAACAGACACCCGGTGGAAAAGTCACGTTTCTCCTTAAACGCTGGAACCCGGCCTCATGGGGCCCACACCCTGTTCTCGGTCCCAACACACGGAAACTATCTTGAAAAGTCCACCATACCATTAGGGTCTTAATGCTACTAGCGACACGTCAATTAGACACTCCGTGCAAAAGTTATGACGGATCGAAGTTGAAAATAATAAAATATTATTATTATTTTCAACGTTTCATGGATCTGGGCCCATAACCCGACTCACAAAATTCCCTAAATAATATCAAGAGGTCCTTCTCGATGCAGGATTTGTGTCTCCGCAAACGGCTCTCAAACCAAACGTCCAATTTTCGAGTTACATGGGTTTAAAGAACCCCCGGAATGACCTGGCCAGACCACCGCCTTCCTTGCCGGAAACCACCGTACCGCTGCCGGAAACCGCCGCGCTGCTGCCGGATTCCACCACGCCCCTTCCAGAAATCGACATGCCACCGCCGCTTCACTGAAATCCACCATGGCCACCTCCCTCGCCGCTGGAAAACCCGGTTTTCCACCAGAAAACTTCTGGGAGCCACAGGGAGCACCCCGATCCTCCAAATTCAGATCCGAAACATGTTCGGAAATCTTGGGACCTGAAATACACAACCCTTACGAAAATTTGAAGAAAAAAACACAAAAACGGGATCCATGATTTTAAAACTCAAGCCTCTTACCTTTTGGTGGACTGCCGAAGCTCCGCACGCTCCGCTGCTGCTGCTGCACGACCCAGGAGCGTCCGTCGTCAAGATCCGAGACCGACGACACTTTGTTTGCTTGATTTGGTGGATCGTTGGTGATGAATGGAGGTGGGAGGAGGGTTTCATGCATACAGAAGGTGGAGGAAGAGAGGGGGGGGGGGGTTGATTGGCTACCCTTGATTATCTAATTAATTTAATTTATTAAAATAACTCCCCCGACCAGACCTCTCTGCGCGGAGGAGATTAGGTCATCCCTAGGGTAAACACGCTATTATGAATGAAACAGATGGCTCAGATTTTCGATCCGAGACTCCATTTAGAAGTTATTCAATCCAACGCTCTAAAATAATCTTTTCTATTTGTTTACGGAAATTCCCCTGGTGGATTTTTCCACAGCAGGTCCACGCCCGCAAAGTTTACACCCCACCTAGGGTAAACGACATGATCCGGACGCAACTGTGACCTTGGATTTATGATTCGAGCTACCGTTTAGGGGAAAATATAACCCCACCACGTTTATAGTATAAAAATACTTAATATTTTTATAAAATTAATTCTGGGCACACTGGGCCGCATAATCACATGCCGTCTTTGCGCCAAGCTCTAGAAATATTCGTAGGAATATTCCAATGTCTGACAAGGCCAAAACCTGAGTCTCTACATTTCAATTCCATGAGAAATGTTGGATACTGCACACCATATTTTATTTATATAGTGTATTCACTACCCTTAAACCTCCATGTATAATTAATTCCATTCATTTTATTATATTATAATTTCATGGTATCCCTCTAATGTTCTTTTGATTCCTACATTACAATTATGGTGAGGGTTTTTACATCTTAATTTTTTCCATTAAAAATGATCCTTATCCCTGCATGTTTCAATCTTGTGCTATATTTACTGGTCATAGATCACCTAATAACTCCTCTCAAACTATTTTCACTTATGGATTATTCTCATTGAAAATAAAATACTGTATTTTCATTTCTTAATCATCCAATGTGTATAAGAATGATTTTCCTTCCAATGACCTTACTTTATGAACACTCTATATTCTTATTCTGTTTGTGAAGGCTGTTTACAAATATTTTATACATTGATTTGTTAGGGAAATTATTGACTTAATAATATTCCCTTTCTCTTTATAGTGTTTTGTATGGGATGATTACATATAAAGTTATTCCATTTACTGACATGGGTTATATTAAAAATATGTATACTTATTATTCCAACACATAAGTTTATATATTAATAATGTATAATGGTTATGTATTTAAATGTTAGTAATTACTTAAAATTGTTAATTCATTGAACATATTTATTGACAATAAAGGACTAAAATAGCCCCTAACTACATTTATAGTTCTCATGAGACAATTATTTTAGTTTATGCCTTCTAAGAAAAAATATTTCCTATGAAAGGGTCTTGACTGTAAGATCAAGATGTCTAACATAATGATTTTTTAGAATGTGGAATGGAATTAGTTATTCTGAAATATTTATTTCATCACAGAGGATAAAGTTATTATTTTCTATATGTTTCATTATTTATTTTACATCTATCGATATCATATGATCACAATTTATTCAGAATATGAAACTATTTTGATTATATATTATATCCATATAATTTATTTTCATCTTATTGTCATTAATTATCTTTGATTAATGACTCTAATGGTCACCTATAATGAATATTTTGGATAAAAAATTCTTATGTTTAAATTTTCATAGATAATAAATAAATGTATTACACATGTTAATATTATAAAAATTTATTTAGTGCATAATTTGTGTGAGATGTTGAAGACTTATTATGGACCTACTAGTTCCTTATTTAATGGAAAAAATGTCACTATTTGAGAAAGACAAGGGCTTTAATAGTTTTTTGTATTTTTCCTAAATCTTTATTCCTCCAATCCTAAAAGGTCCTTTGAATGTATGTGACTCAATATTGTGATATTGTAAATATTTATGGTTAAAATTAGGTTTGTTAGTTTTATTTCTAAGTAGGTAGGAAAAGATGATTATAATTCAATAAGGATTATGGAAGTGCATGCCTGCAGTGTTATAATACCCAACCAAAAAAATATAATAGGTAAAACACATTTCATTGGTTCCCCTATAGTAATAAATTATTTTGTAGATGGGAAAAGGAGATGAGAGATGTTAAATACCTCTTAGGTGTCATTCTGATCAGCAAATCCAGCAATATTAAATGAAATTATATTCATCACAAATATATTTAGGACTGACAACAAAAATATAGATTATTGAGGGGTAATGGTGTTTTGAACTCAGTACCCATTTTATGTGCACAATGATCCATCCCTATATGAATCAGAAGTGTTAGAAATGGTTCATGGTAATTTCTCACTATCCAACATGCCCCAAAAAATCATATATCATTTCCAAAGTATGATGGATCATGTGATTAGTTTACCAACCTCTAATGATTCCACCATGAAGTGGGTTCTCATCTATACCCTCATGTGTGATTCCCTAACAGGAAAGATCCATACAATTAGTAATTATTCCTATAATGACATGAAATTAATCTATGGAAGCATTTCCTCCAAACCTTAATTGTAATTCTTATATTGGTCTTCCTCAAGAAGAAAAAAAATATGATATGATACATTAGTAGTATTGAACACCAGACACTTAATAGGAAACTAAGACATATAATCTCATGGTATATTTAGGAAATATGTGAGTAACTTCCTTAATGGGATTTCTAGATGATATATTGGGTTATATATCAATATATCCCCCATGAAATTTAACAGTACCAATTGAAGAATTGTCATCTTCTCCACATCCTCCCAAGTACTAGGTTCTAGGAAAAACTCACTATATATGAATCAAAGGATAAGGATCCCATTATTATGGTGAGGATCCCACATGCAGATAACCACATCCCC
Organism: Viscum album; assembly: GCA_963277665.1. Lineage (NCBI taxonomy): Eukaryota > Viridiplantae > Streptophyta > Magnoliopsida > Santalales > Viscaceae > Viscum > Viscum album. The sequence continues at coordinate 1,744,300,702 of OY728152.1, forward strand.
ATATTGAAGTTGGAAGATGTTTATATCTATTAACCACCTTATTATCAGCCCTAGTATTTTGTTTAGATGATGATACACATGGAATATAGATGTACACACTATTTTATATAATCATATATGGTGTAGAGAATCCATAAATTCCTCATATGTATCATATAAACAATATTAATAGAACCACATATCATGGAAATTACCTCCTTGGTGTAGATCACATTCAATCAACTAGCTCTAATAGTTTTCTATAAAACTTTCATGGAAGATGCCTAAATAGTATGAAGCGAACACCACAATGCTTTCACAAATAAATTTAATGGATATTGTTTTATATTTTTTTATATTGTATGCATTCATAATTTAGTGGTTTATCACTTCATGACTACTATAAACTATCACTACTACAAAACCGACCTTTAACAGTGCTAGAAATGAACTTATAAGTACTATAAAAGTGATGATTACATGAGCGAGATTAAAAGCACAAGTATTTTATCAGCACTGAAAAACCGCTGATAAAGGGGTCCTTTATTGATGCTAAAAAAGTACTCATAAATGGGACCTTTATTAGCACTTTTAAAAGAATTGATAAAAGAAACATTTATCAGTGGTTTAATGTAGCACCACTAAATGAACCATTTATCCGTGATTATAGAAGGGATGATAAAGGTATTGTTTAGAATCATTGATAAAAGACCTTTTATCGGGGCACGTATGAGCACTAATAAAATAGGCCTTTATCAACACTTTTTAAAAGCACTGATAAAGGGACATACCGTGGTGTGTTGTAATAACACACCACAACACTAGAAATAGACCAAATATAAAAAAACAAGTCCAAATACAATACTTAAATGAAATTAAATTTACAACACCAAAAAAAAAGAAAAAAACACTATATTATAGACATTTCAAACATTGGTTTATACAATTACACAAATAAAAATTATTATATACATTAAAAAATGTTAATTTTCCAACATCATTTAATCTAGACCCAACTCATGCTATTACCGAATGAACCACCATTTATCAAGAAAAAGAATACACCTATATAAGAAAAAAATTCTTATGTTAGTAATAATATTAATAAATTAATTAATATAAAATGTTAAATTTACTAAAATTTATGTAAATTTTAAATAAAAAGACGCACATTGAGTCATACTGGTCACACCATGCATCAAATTGAGGTACTAATTATTCCTACACATCAAAAATGAATTATGGATCTTTTTCTAAAGGTATTTAAATAATTTGAATGTGTTTTATTGGTTTTGAGTAGGTTAGTTGGCCTTTTTGCTAAAATTGATGTTAATTTTAAATAAAAACAAGCACTTACAGTCATATCAGTCACACCCTACGTCAGATTGAGGTGTGGCTGATTCATGAATGTCTTAAATCACTTATAGATTTTTTTCATAAAGTATCAAAACAATATAAATATTTTTTTTTAGTTTTGAGTAGGTCAGTTTGCTTTTTTACTAAAACTGATGTCAATTTTAAATAAAGACACACTTAGAGTCATACTGGTCACACCGTACATTTGATTGAGGAGAGAATGATTCATACACATTATACATCACTTATGGAATTTTGTCTTAATGTATCAAAACTATCTGAATGTGTCTTCTCAATTTTGATTATTTCACATTTTTTTTTACTAAAATGACATTTTAAACTTGAAACATGCACTTTGACTCATACGGATCACATCGTGTATCAATTTTATGTGGGACTGATTCTTACATGTAAAAAATGATTTATGAATCAATTCCCTAAATTATGAAGAAAACATGAGTCCAATTTCTCATTTTTTAATGAGTGAAACTTTTTAAAGTCAAATATAGATTTTAAACTGATAACAGAAACATTGAGTCAGTAGCCTTTTTACTAAAATTATTGTCAATTTAAAATTTAAATAAGTACATGGGGTTATAACAGTTACATCTTGTTTCATATTGAGGTGTGTATGATTCCTACACATCCTAAAGTCTCAAAACAATCCTAACTGTCAATGTTACCATGATTCCATTGAATTTATTTGTCGAAATTCCAACACAACATGAGTAGCTTCGAACAAACCACATCAACCCAAAAAAATAATCCACCTATATAAGAAAACTATTATTTTGAGTAATACTAAAAATAAATAAAATAAACATAAATATGAAATAATAAATTAATTCTATAAAAAATGATTTTACTGTACAAATATCAATATTACCTCTATAATTGAGTAGTGGAGGGTACTTGAAGGAAAGTGATAAATGTCAACACAATTTGGGTAAAAGGTTTTTAGGGAGAAGAAGTCTACAAAAGTTTTGGTGCAAAAAGGGATGAATGATGGAAAGATCTCCCCAACTCGAATAAAATAATCCACCTATTTAAGAAAACAATTATTATATAATCCATACTAAAAAGAAATAAATTAAACATAAATATGAAACAATAAATTAATTCTATGTAAAATGATTTTATAGTGAAAACAATAAGATTACCTCTGTAATTGAGAAAAGGAAGCTTCAATTCTCTTCCTACAAAGGCAGTGGAGAGAACTTGAAAGAAATTGATAAATAAAACACTGCAGGAGTGAAATGATTTTGAGGGAGATGACACATGAAAGGTGGAATGAGCACTCCAACTTGAACAAAATAATCCAACTATATAAGAAATTAAAGGTACTCCAATTGGATGGAAAATTATCATTTACTAATGGATTACATGAATATGAAGTTTACATCAAACAAAATGATAGTTTTCTTATTCTTTAATATGGAATTAATGTTTGTAAATTGACAAAGGTGATGTATGAATTGAAATGAGAACTACAAGCTTGGTATTGATGGTTAGATAAATTATTAAAGAAAAATTAATTTAAAAAATGGGGTCTTTATCATAATAATTAAATAAAAAATAATTTTAGGGATAGATTGAAAGTGTTTATAAATATGGATGACATAAAATTTAGAGGTCCAATGATGAATATTGGTAATAATTTTCTTTATTAAAAATGACCAATGTTTAAATGTTGATGATCATTGAGTTGAATTTTCCTTAAATTATAGGCGACTCATGGAATTCATGAGATATTTATTTCTCTGTCCTTGAATGTGAGGGAAGTGTCTTACAGATTTAAAAGTTATGGTTGAAAACCCATGTTGACACCAATTAAAAATTGAATACAATTTTCAAAATTTGTGGATGTAATGTCAATATATATTATTTAGTGTGGGAGATTTGTTATACGGGAAATTTTTTGATAGTAAAAAGGTTTGACATACTATTTTTATAAATGTCATATAGCTAGATATCAAAGTGATTCTATGGAAATACACTTGTTGTTTTTCTAAATGGAATTTAGAGATGGGGAATTTTCAAACCCTCAACACCAGGAACCCCCCCTCCCCACGAAGGGATCACTCCTGAGAGGCCCAAGCCAGGAAAGATCCAATGACAGCTGATATGACAGAGCATCCCTGAGGTTCATGGAAATTCACTTGTTATTACACTACTACAAAATCAGGCTATAGCCACAGTTTTAAACCGTGTCTATAGGCCCAAAGACCCTAGATATAGGTTAAAGACACAGTTCCCATAGTCGTGGCTGATATTGGCATGGCTATTGGGTAAAACCTAAATCCACAGTTCCCAACTGTGGAAACAACCCTAATACCACGGGTTTTAACCCCTCACATAGGCTAAAATCACTCATCTCCTATAGCCACAGTTGCAACCATGGCTATATATATATATCCATGGTTAGAAATCATGGATTTAGACCTATATATACAGTTTAAAATCGTGGCTATAGGATTACACATTTCATAAAAAAAACCAGCACCGTTCAGCCAGTGCTAGCCCCTTGTATCCTACCCACCGCCCCCGCAAATCCCCCCACTCTCCCCCTTACACCCCACCTACACCTTAAAGCCCCCATGAACCCCTCCCCCGGAATCCCCCTTCCCAACCTGGATAGAACCCACTCACCCCCTGGATAGACCCCCCCCCTCATAGACCCCCTCCCTCCTGGAAACCCCCCTAGATAGACCCCCCCAGGATAACCCCATCCAGACATCAAACCCCCTACTGGACACCCCTTGCACCACCCCTGCTGGACACCCCCTGGGACAGAACCCCCCTCCTGGACACCCCCTCCCTCCTGGACATACCCCCTGGACAACCCCACTCGAACAATAGCCCCCCGGACAGTAGCCCCCACTGGACCCCACCAGACAACAGCCCCCGCTAGAACCCCTTCCAGACAGACCCCCCTTTTGGACACCCCCTCTCTCCTAGAAACCCTCATAGAAAACCCAAACCGGACAGCCCCACCCAGACAAAAGCCCCCCCTCCACCCCCCTGGACAGACCCCCTCCTAGACAGACCCCCCAGGACAACCCCACCTGGACAACAACCCCCCCCCCCCTACTGGAAAACCCTTGCACCACCCCTACTGGACACCCCCTCCCTCTTGAAACCCCCCTGGACAACCCCACCCAGATAGTAGCCCCCCGGATAGCAAGTCCCACTCCACCCCTTGGGCAGACCCCCGCCCCCTGGACACCCCCTCCCTCCTAGAAACCCCCCTTGGACAACCCCACCCAAATAGTAGCCCCCATCCCAGAAACCCACTTGGATAGAACCCCCAGGACAAGACATCAACCCCCCCCTTCTGGACAACCCTTGAACTACCCCTGTTGGACACCCCCTCCCTTCTAGACACCCCCCTCTCCTAGAAACCCTCCTGGACATCCCCCAGGACAGCATCCTCCCTCTACCCCCCTAGAGAGACCCTCCTCCATGCTCTGGAAAGACCCCCCCGGACAGACCCCCTCCTGGAAACCCCCCTAGAAAGACCCCCCTCAGACACCCCCCTGCTGGGCACCCCTTGCACCACCCCAACTGAACACCCCCACCCCACTGCAAATCCCCCCTTGCACCCCACCCTACACCCCCGACACACCTACACAACCCCACTACACCGCCCACAATACCCCTCTCACCACCCCTTGCAGGTGTAATTTTGGAATGGCACTAAAGTAGGAATAATGGTATCATGGTTAACACATGGAGACCTCAGGTGTAGGGAGTCATAGTGGCCTAGGTGTGGTATCATGAATCAATCCTAGGTGTGGTATCATGAATCACCAGATAACAGAAACCACAAGATGATGGATTTTACTACATAATGTCGTATACTTTGGTGCATATTTACAATAATAAACAACTTTCACATTTTCATCATAGGTTTTATTCAAATCAATTAAAATCATTGTGAATTGATACCAAGTATTTTGGATATTATCTTCATATAAACACCCTCAAACATTAGGAGAAAACATTGTACCAAAATTGTGAGAAACAGGAATCCCTCTACGGGCGTTTTGGTGGACATATTAGAGTTGTGAAAGATGAGAATATCTATTTAGGTGGTGGATGACTAAATAATGATATGGCCATGGAGATGGTTATTTTTCCATATGATGAACTACTCATTACAACGGTGTTAAGAAGAAGGTTATTTCATTGGGAGTGAAGTCCTGAGAAGCACTTGAAATGATATGGAAATAGTGGTTATGTTGTACAACATTGATAATCAGATGACTTATAATATCATATGAAAATGTTCTGCATAAGTCTTTCCTAAAAGTATTAAAATATCTAAAATATGACTTTGTTTGACTATGTGATCAAATAATACGTGACAATATAGTCTAATAGGTGGGATTAACACTACCCCCCCTCACACACCCCATGCACCCCCCTAGACAGCTGCCCCCTACCCCCCTGGACAGACCCCCCCAGACAACTCCCCCTTTATGGACACCCCATGAACCACCCCTTGTAGGTGGAATTTTGGAATGGAACTAAAGAAGGAATAATGGTATCCTGTTTAACACATGTAGACCTCAGGTGTAGGGAGTCATAGTGTCCTAGGTGTGGTATCATGAATCAAGCTTAGGTGTGGTATCATGAATCACCAGATAACCCAAACCACAACATGATGGATTTTACTACATCTTGTCGTATACTTTGGTGCACATTTATAATAATATACAACTTTCACGTATGCATCATAGGTTTTATTCAAATCATTGAAAATCATTGTGGAATGATTCCAAGTCTTTTGGATATGATCTTCATATAATCACCCTCAAACATTAAGATAAAACATTGTAACAAAATTGTGAGAAACTAGAAGCCCTCTACAAGCGTTTTGGTGGACATATTAGAGTTTTGAAAGTTGATAATATCTGTTTAGGAGGTGGGTGACTAAATAATGACGTGGCCATGGAGATGGCAGTTTTTCCTGATGATTAACTACTCGATGCTATGTTGTCAAGAATAAGGGTATTTCATTGGGAGTGAAGTCCTGAGAAGCACTCTAAAAGGTATGTAAATAGTGGTTATGTTGTACAACATTGATAATCATATGAATTATAATGTCATATAAAAATGTTGTGCATAATTCTTTACTAAAAGTATTCAAATATAAAAAATATGAATTTTTTGACTATGTGATCAAATAAGATGTGACAATATAGTGTAATAGGTGGGATTAACACTACCCCCTGAACACCCCATGCACCCCCCAGACAACAGCCCCCCTCTACCCCCCTAGACAGACCCCCCTCCACCCCCTGGACAGACCCCCCCTATTGGAAACCCCTTGCACCACCCTGCTGGACACCCCCACCCCGCTGCACAGCCCCCCCTACACCCCCTGCACACCTGCACAGCCCCAGTGCACAGCCCCCCCAATACCCCTTTCCCACCCCTTGTAGGTGGAATTTTTGAATGGAACTAAAGCAATAATGATGGTATCCTTGTTAACACATGGAGACCTCAGGTGTAGGGGGTCATAGTGGCCTAGGTTTGGTATCATGAATCAAGCCTAGGTGTGGTATCATGAATCACTAGATAACAAAAAACACTATATGATGGCTTTTACTACATCATGTCATATACTTTGGTGCATATTTACAATAATCTACAACTTTCATGTATGCATCATAGGTTTTATTCAAATCATTCAAAATAATTGGGAAATTATACCAAATATTTTGGATATGATCTTCATATAAACACCCTAAAACATTAGGAGAAAACATTGTACCAAAGTTGTGAGAAACTGGAAGCCCTCAATGAGCGTTTTGGTTGACATTTTAGAGTTGTGAAAGATGAGAATATCTATTTAAGAGGTGGATTACTAAATAATTATGTGGCCATGGAGATGGTTGTTTTTCTTGATGATTAACTACTCGATGCTATGATGTTAAGAAGAAGGTAATTTCATTGGGAGTGAAGTCCTGATAAGCACTCTAAATGATATGGAAATAGTGTTTATGTTGTACAACATTGATAATCATATGACTTATAATGTTATATGAAAATGTTGTTCATTAGTCTTTCCTAAAATTATTCAAATATCTAAAATATAACTTTGTTTGACTATGTGATCAAAGAATATGTGACAATATAGTCTAATAGGTGGGATTAAGACTACCCCCCCTCACACACCCCAACCCCCCTAGAGAGCAGCCCCCCTTTACCCCCATGGACAGACCCGCCTCCACCCCCTGGACAAAACCCCCCGAACATACCCCCCCTCCTGGAAACCCCCCCTGGACAAACCCCCCCCCCCTCGGACAGCCCCTACCCTGCTGGAAACCCCTTGCACCACCCCTGCTGGACAACCCCCACCCCGCTGCACAGCCCCCCTTGCACCCCCCTGCACACCTATGCAACCCCATTGCACAGCCCCCCCAATACCCCTTGCACCACCCCTTGCAGGTGGAATTTTTGGAATGGCACTAAATTAGGAATGATGGTATCCTGGTTAACACATGGAGACCTCAGGTTTAGGGAGTCATAGTGGCCTAGGTGTGGTATCATGAATCAAGCCTAGGTGTGGTATCATGAATTACTAGATAACACAAACCACAAGATGATGGATTTTACTACATCATGTCGTATACTTTAGTTCACATTTACAATAATCTACAACTTTCACGTATGCATCATAGGTTTTATTCAAATCATTGAAAATCACTATGAAATGATACCAAGTCTTTTGGATGTGATCTTCATATAAACACCCTCATACATTAGGAGAAAATATTGTTCAAAAATTGCGAGAAACTAGAAGCCCTATATGGGTGTTTTGGTGGACATATTAGAGTTGTGAAAGATGAGAATATCTATTTAGGAGGTTGGTGACTAAATAATGATGTGGCCATGGAGATGGTTGTTTTTCCTGATGATTAACTACTCGATGCTACGGTGTCAAGAAGAAGGGTATTTCATTGGGATTGAAGTCCTAAGAAGCACTCAAAATGACATTTAAATAGTGGTTATGTTGTACATCATTGATAATCATATGAATTATAATTTCATATGAAAATGTTGTGTATAATTCCTTCATAAAAGTATTCAAATATCTAAAATATGACTTTTTTTGACAGTGTGATCAAAGAAGATGTAAAAATATAGTCTAATAGGTGGGATTAACACTACCCCCCTCACACCCCATGCACCCCCCAGACAACAGCCCCCCTCTAACCCGCCTGGACAGACCCCCTCCACCCCTTGGACAGACCCCCCCCGGACAGACCCCCCTTCTGGAAACCCCCTGGAAACCCCCCCTACTAGACACCCCTTACACCACCCCTATTGGAAACCCCCACCCCTCTCCACAACCCCCCTTCAAACCTAGACAACCCCACTACACATCCCCCCCCAATACCCCTTGCCCCACCCATTGTAGGAGGAATTTTGGAATGGAATTAAAGGAGGAATGATGGTATCCTGGTTAACACATAGAGACCTCAGGTGTAGGGAGTCATAGTGGCCTAAGTGTGGTATCATGAATCAAGCCTAGGTGTGGTATCATGAATCACCAGATAACACAAACCACAAGATGATGGCTTTTACTAAATCATGTCATATACTTTGGTGCATATTTACAATAATCTACAACTTTCACGTATGCATCATAGGTTTTATTCAAATCATTGAAAATAATGGTGAAATGATACCAAGTATTTTGGATATGATCTTCATATAAACTCCCTCAAACATTAAGAGAAATTTTTTTACCAAAATTGTGAGAAACTCCAAACCCTGTATGGGCGTTTTGGTGGACATATTAGAGTTGTGAAAGATGATAATATCTGTTTAGGAGTTGGATGACTAAATAATTATGTGTCCATGAAGATAGTTGTTTTTCCTGATGATTAACTACTCAATGCTACGGTGTCAAGAAGAAGGGTATTTCATTGGGAGTGAAGTCCTGATAAGCACTCGAAATGATATGGAAATAGTGGTTATGTTGTACAAAATTTCTAATCATATGACTTATAATGTCATATGAAAATGTTGTGCATAAGTCTTTCCAAAAAGTATTCAAATATCTAAAATATGACTTTGTTTGACTATGTGATGAAAGAATATGTGACAATATAGTCTAATAGGTGGTATTAACACTACCCCCACCCCCCGCACACCCCATGCACCCCCCAGATAGTAGCCCCCTCTACCCCTTGGACAGACCCCCCCAGACAGACCCCCTCTTAGAAACCCCCATAGATAGACCCCCCAAACAGCCCCCCTACTGGACACCCCTTGAACCACCCCTGCTGGACACCCCCCCCACCCGGCTTCACAACCCCCCCTGTACCCCCCCTGCACACCTACACAACCCCACTACATAGCCCCCCCAATACCCCTTGTACTACCCCTTGCAGGTGGAATTTTGGAATGACACTAAAGCAGGAATGATGGTATCCTGGTTAACACATGGATACCTCAGGTGTAGTGAGTCATAGTGGCCTAGGTGTGGTATCATGAATCCAGCCTAGGTGTGGTATCATGAATCACCAAATAACAGTAACCATAAGATGATGGCTTTTAATACATCATGTCATATACTTTGGTGCATATTTACAATAATCTAAAACTTTCACGTATGAAATATTGGTTTTATTCAAATCATTGAAAATCATTGTGAAATGATTCCATGTCTTTTGGATATGATCTTCATATAAACACCCTAAAAAATTAGGAGAAAACATTATACAGAAATTGTGAGAAACTGGAAGCCCTCTATGGGTGTTTTGGTGGACATATTAGATTTGTGAAAGATGAGAATATTTGTTTAAGAAGTGGATGAATAAATAATGATATGGACATGGAGATGGTTGCTTTACCTGATGATTAACTACTCGATGCTACGGTGTCAAGAAGAAGGGTATTTCATTGGGAGTGCAATCCTGAGAAGCACTCGAAATGATATGGAAATAGTGGTTATGTCATACAACATTGATAATCATATGACTTATAATGTCATATAAAAATGTTGTGCATAAGTCTTTCCTAAAAGTATTCAAATATCTAAAATATGACTTTGTTTGACTATGTGATCAAAGAAGATGTGACAATATAGTCTAATAGGTGGGATTAACACTACCCCCCCCCTGCACACCCCATGCACCCCCCTACACAACCCATGCACCCTCCCCCTTCCCCTGTAGACCCCCCTGCACCCTCCCCCCTTACCCTACTCCCCCTCCCTCTGCCCCTGCCCCTACAGACCCCCCTACACCTCCCCCCTGAACCCCATCTGCACCCTCCCCCCTTGATCCAAGGATATGATTTATCTCACTTGGCCTAGCTCCAGGGTTATCTATTATACCATCACCACCTCCTATTGTGAATGAGGAATACCCCTCTACTAGTAAGATCTCATAAAGTTATAAAATGTAATATTTTTCCTCTCATATTAAAAATGATTTTGATAATATTTGAGGAGATTATAATGAGATGAAAAAGGAGTTAAAATATACTAATGATGAGATTAGAGAAGTTAAGAATTCCTCTATTCCCATGGGTTATTTTAACAATTTGGTTGGGTTAATGACTACCCATACAAAGTTTATTAGGAATCTCCAATCATTCCCTCCTATTCAAAAAGTTGTTTCTAAAGTAAATTTCGAAGAGCTTAAGAATTTGAATGGTCCAGTTAGATATTTGAAGGATGTTTATACTACCAAGTATGAGTTCAGTGATCTTGGTGTTATGGTTGAATCTCAAAGTCACATGTTCCTATCGGACCGGGCTACACCAATCCAACAATCTCCCTTGTTGCATCCCTTGGTGAGAAGGAGGTTAAGAGTGCCCTTTTTTCTCTAAATCTTGAGAGTGTGGCTTGTACTGATGGGTTCACAAATTAATTCTTTATGTTCTACTAGGACATAGTACGTGATGAGCTCCTTAATGTTATGAGGGAGTTCTTTAATCATGCCACAATTCCCTATGGAATCAACTCCAATTTTATTGACCTGATCTTAAAGAAGGAAAAGGCTGTGGATGTAAAGGATTTTAGAACTATTGCTATTGGGAATAAATTTTCCAAAATCATTAGAAGCATTATTGCTACGAGGTTAGGTACCATTGTTCGTGGGTTTATCTCTTCAAATCAGCCCCCTGGAAAGCTCTTGGACACCCCCCTGGACAACCCCCCCTAGACACCCCACCTGTACCCTGTCCCCTACCCTACAGACCCCCAAACCCCCCTGGACAACCTTTGGACACCCCCTGGAGGTCAGGGGATGTTGGGAATGTGGTAGGGGCTGGTGCGGGCTGGGATTTAGGAAGCCGGGGGCTGGTGAGGGATGGAACTGGTGGGTGGGGCTATTTTGCAGGTGGCAGAGGGCTTACATGAGTGTTTTGTAGGAGGCTGGGGGGTGGTGCCTGGTGTGGTGGCTGGTGCTGGCTGGATTGTAGGTGGATGGGGGCAGGTGCGGGCTCGAATGCACATGGAAGGGGGCTGGAATGCTGGTGGAAGGGGGCTGGTTGCAGGTTTTGGGGGTATGGTGCGGGATGATTTGAAGGTGGCAGGGGGGGCTATTGCAGGTTGGAATACTGGTGACAGCGAGATGAAATGAATGTGGAAGGGGGATGGTGTGGGATGGATGTGGTTGGAGCAGAGCCTAATCACAACATTACCACGACGTGACTGCGGCGTGACCGCGGTATGACCGTGGTGTGACCGTGGCGTGACCGTGGGGTGTTTGCCCGGTCCAGCGATATCCATGGGGATACATCTTCTGGATAGTAGCGAAGAGCAGGAGGAGGCATGGAAACATTCCATTTATCGCCCCGCCAGCAGAAATTGTGATTAGTCAGTCTCAACCTTGATCACAAGAATCATGAAATACTATCACTACGAAATGCCATGGGGTGTCGTCCTGGACCAGGGCCAAATCAAGACAATACCGCGGTTTGACAGCGGCGTGACTACGACATGACCGTGGCGTTACCACGGGGTGACCATGGGGTGACTGCGGCGTGACCGCGGTGTGACCGCGACATGTTGGCCCGGTCCAGCGACATCCACGGGGCACCATCTTCCATCCAGGAGCGAATGGAGCAGGAGGAGGAGGGGAAACATTCTAGTCATCGCCCCACTTGCAGAAATTGTGATTAGTCAGTCTCAACATTGATCACAAGACTCATGTAATACTATCACTACAAACCGCCTCGGGGTGTCATCCTGGAGCAGGACCAAATCATGGCATTACTGCGGCGTGACCACAGCGTGACCGCAGTGTGACCACGGTGTGACCGCGGTGTGACCGCGGCGTGACCGCGGTGTGACCGCAGTATGGTAGCCCGGTCCTGTGACATCCGCAGGGCAGCATCTTCCAACCAGGAGCGAAGGGAGCAGGAGGAGGCGGGACAACATTCCGGCCATCACCCTGCCAGTATAAATTGTGCTTAGTCAGTATCAACATTGATCACAGGACTCATGGAATACTATCACTGCAAAATTCCACGGGGTATCGTCCTGGAGCAGGGCCAAATCACGACGTGACTACGGTGTGACCATGAAGTGACCACAGTGTGACTGCGGTGTGACCGTGGCGTGACCGCGGCGTGTTGGGCCAGTATAGAGACATCCGCGAGGAAGCATCCTTCAGCCAGGAGCGAAGGGAGCGAGAGGAGTCGGAGAAACACTCCATTCATCGGCCCTCTGGCAGAAATTGTGATTAGTCAGTTTCAACATTGATCACAAGAATCATAGAATACTATCACTACAAACCGCCATGGGGTGTTGTTCTGGAGCAGGGCCAAATCATGGCATTAGCATGGCGTGACCGCAACATGACCACGACATGAGCGCGGCGTGACCGTGGTATGACCACGGCATGACCACAACGTGTTGGCCCGGTCCAGTAACATCTACGGGGCAACATCTTCTAGCCAAGAGTGAAGGGAGCAGGAGGAGGTGGGGAAACATTTCGACCGTTGTCCCGCCGACAGATGATAGAACAGATCAACTATTTAATATTATATAACAAGGGATCACAAGAGAATGTTGTAGCGAGCGACACAATGATGAAACGTCTAAAGGGAAACAAAACGATGGAAAAGAATCATACACCCTACACAAGCCATTTATAAATTCATTCACTTTGCCTAAACATGGAAATTTTATTTATAATATTCAAAGAGTGAAAAGGAAAGTGTCATGGTCAAGACATATGCCTGCTCGAGCATTTTCATTTGAGTTAAAGGAATATGATAAGCGAATTTATATTATTCAAAGAAAACAAAAACTATCTAGCCACAAAACAAACACCAACAAGAGGCATATGAAAGACTCAAACCAAATTTAAACATGATACAAATATTTATCACTACTCTTTAGTTTAGAAGACAGCGCACCTCTGTTGGAGGGGTTTTATTATAAAATCATGACATTTTTTTTATTATAAAAACATGAATTTATTTATAAAAACATGACTTTATTTATCAATTGAAACAATTATATTAAAGAACACTTATTCAGGATATGCAATTCAATATAATTAAGCATAATTAAGAAAGAAGCTAAATTAAATTTAAAGTATTCTTGAATTAAAGAGTCTAGAAGAGGGATCCTACCTCAAGGTGGAACCAAACCGTCCACTTCGGCTCTTGGAGATTTCTAACTAAAATTTGCTTCTCCACCACTGGGTATACACACCTTCACACACATGAATAGACACCTAGCCCCTATGCACACACTCGCATGGCCATGAGCATGTGCAAGGGGATCCTTGCACACATGTTTATATGAATATGCCAGTCTCCACTCACCTACATATGCTTATATATATATATACATGGGCACACATATCCTCATACGTGCATAATCACTTCCATGAATAATTATATCTCACTTTATTTGTAGGTTCATAACTAATTATAGCTGTGAGAAAGGGAAAGTTATACCTTCTCAAGGAAATTCCCAATTCATAAGACGCATTCAATCAGTGAGTACATCGAGTTGCTGTGAACGATTTCTCCCAATATGTGATCAATCACTGCAACCTACTTTACATACATTCAAAAGAAAAAACAATGAATATTTCAAAGTGAAATGTTAAGGCCCATTTAGTCCTGAAAAACAACAGTGTTTTTTATTTCAATTTAGCATAATTAAATAAAACATTTATAGGTTTAACTTGAACTACACTGGGAGAGATTTTGAGTCTCACATTAAGTGAAAGCTTACGATTTTAAGCGGTGGATCACAAATGCTGGCAGTTAAAATAAACTAATAAACAACTAAATAACATGTTTGATTAAGTCCAATTACCTTTGTAACACCCAATGACCGCACCTCAATACACCGGTTTCCCCGAACAATGTCAATTAATGCATTTGAGATTGAGCATGTCAAAAGATGTTGCAAAACATCCCTTGATTGACTACTTCCAAATTCACAATCTTCTTTGAATAATGAAAAAATAGAAGAAAAATGTGGGGGAGTGGTGATGAGTCAAGCTGCATGTTTAAATGATCATCCAAAACCATTTTGAGCTATACCTACATACTTGAAGTTCCAAACAACTGAGGTTTCCTGAGGATCAAGAATTGATCTAGGTGTTGATCAGTAAAATACTGAAAAATATGCTATAACGGTTTTCAGAACATTAAATATTAAGATATAAAAACTAATGCCTCAATCAGAATATTGGAAGTGCTTTCAATGGAAGAGAAAGAGGTGTGGCGTGGAAAAGTGGCAAACAAAATGGAAAATAAGTGAGGTTTAAAAAATTATTTTGGTATATAAAAAAATAATATGGAAAATAAAACAAAATATCCAAAACATAGAAAAAAGGAAGGTAGACATGATAATGAAAAATTTTGTTTGGTCATTTAATGTATCTCCTACAACTGTTTCATAGGATGCAAGTGAGCTCAACCTATTTTGATAGAAATGAATTTCATGGATTCAAAATTCATATAAACCCTAAAACCACAAATCTTAAAACCCGAAACTCGAAACCATAACTTCTAAAACTAAAAATCCTAGAATATAAATCCTAGAATATAAAAATCAATAAGGCTAGAGGTTAAACCAAAAATCTCAAAATCTTAAAACTAATGTTGGATTGGTGTAGCACCCCTCCACCCTGCCCCCATGCCCCCCCTTCCCCTGCCCCCTCCACCCTGCCCCCTGACCCCTAGCCCCCTCCACCCTGCCCCTTTCCCCCTTCCCCCTGACCCCTGCCCCCTGCCCCCTCTACACATCCCCATATCCTTCACAGCCCCCCTGCACCCCCTATACCCCAGCCCCTAGCCTGCACCACCCCCCCCACACCACCCCTAGCCTGCACCAACCCCCTATCCTTCACAACCCCCTGTGAGTCAAAAAAATCTTTTGATATGACCATGGTGTCTCAATTGAGAGGAGTAAAGATAAAAATGAAAAAAATGCCATAATGTCAAACAAGCTATATAAGCATAAACTACCACTGTGAGTTTTCGCAGATAGCACACCTCTGTTGGGGGGGTTTTATTACGAAACCGTGACTTATTTATAAAATGTAACAATTATTTTATCTAACACTTGATCAAGAATTTCAATTCAATATAAAAAATTAGGAATCAAGATGGTAGATAAATGAAATTTAAAAAATTATTGAATTAAAGAGGCTGGGAGAGGGACTCTACCTCAAAGGTGTCAATCCACGCACAAGAGGATCCTTGTATATATGCTCACATGCATAGGCAATGGCTATGTTTTTTTGTTGGTTCTTTTCATAGCATGCATCCCTATCCAAAGACAAAACCTATCATGCAAAATCATACACACAAGAAATCCAGTTCTTGTGAAGACATTGCGACAAATAAAACCTCATAAAGATATATTTGGAATGAGTTATACTAATAAAAGGGATGAGAAGAATTCTTGGGGAGGAAGCCATTTCAAAAGGACCATCAGCGTTTGAGAAATAATATTGGAAAAATTAGGTCCAACGACAATGTACTCCAAAAGTATATACTAAAAAGAACAACATAGTGGTTATCGAATGAAAGGAACAAAAGTAGTATTTCATTGAAATTGATTGTAATTACCTCTCAATGTCATCAAGGATTATGATGCTTAATTGTGACTTATAGGCATCCTCAAATACTTGAAAAGAATAATTGAAAAAATGACTAAAAGTATTTAGTATAAAGGTTTCAAATTAAATAAGAATAAACAAATGGAAACCTAGTTGATTTTAAACCTTGAAAATTTGTGCACATTTACTAGCCTCGGTCACCCCAATCATTGATTCTGCTGAAACCTGTCCATTTAAAACCTAGAAAAAGTTTAAAACACAAATAGATGAAAGTGAATACTTGCAAGAATGAAGGTAAACAATGATAATTATTAAAATGCACTTACAATCTTAACATATGTGAAATCACTTTCAATACCAATGGTGTCTGCACAACCCCTGCCCCTTGCACACCCCCCCGGGCCCCACTGCCCCCTTGCACACCCCCCTGCCCCTGCCCCCTGCCCCCTGCCCTCTTCCTAAGCAAGTAATAAACGTTACATGGTCATGGAGCATCCCATGCGCTATCATCATGTTAAAAATAAAATCTCACACGAGGGAAGAAATAAATCCATGCTGCCCAAGGATGCTTGAAAATCCATAAGTGCATGCATGAAGAGTCCATCCAGACTTGGAGTTAAATTGGAAAGGACAAACTGGTTGAGAACATTTTCTAAACCCAAAAGCTCACATTTCTGAGAAAGGACATCCACATTATTTCCTAATTATTTTTGTGTTATTAGTGTGCCATACAATGTATGGAATTGAAGGTAAAACTAGTTCTCAAGAGGAGAGAAAATGAAGGGAAGTAAGCTGGAATAAATATTCCAGATCTGAAAAAAAGTCACCATCTTGGTATGATTTGTCGAATGGTATTCCAAAGAACATCAGAAGGAAAGATCTGCCCTGATGGAGTGAAGACAGTGTGTCTCCTCGATGGGAAGATGGGTGGAGAAGACCCTTGATAAGCTGCCAGACTTATTTATTCCATGAAAATCTAGAATTTATGGAAACTGCTTGAAAAAGTCATTGATGAGGTATGAATTTCTCTCATCCCTATTAATGACTGAATAAAGTACGACATTAAGGGGGAGAAATTTAATTAATCAATGATAAGAATTTGAGGAAATTTGAAATCTCAAGGCTGATTTGTAAAACATGCTACATGTACTTGAATGTTTTCAACATGTGTATTGAGATGAGTGCAAGATCTATAGTTGTAATTCCAAAAAGAATGAAGATATAAATTGGCATTATTTGGTTTCAACTTGAGGAAATCTGAACAACCCCTAAATGATTCATGGGAATTAGAATCAGTTGGTATCATGTTCAGTTTTTTAATGGGACAACTTAGTTTTCTAAATCAAACCCTCATATTTTATACACCAAACCTGGATCACATAGAATTTGAATAGAATGAATGATGGAACAATGTTTAAGAATGAAGTGAAACCATCCTCTTTAATGAACATTGTATTTATTATCAATAAGGGGATAAAATAAAATGAGAGAAGTCAATGAGAAAAAGAGAAGGGAAGAAAATTAAAGAACATCTTGACATACCAATTTCTAGATAGGTATTGACAATAAACACAAAGTGAAATATTTTTGAATCCATATTGTGTTTGTGTCATAGGTTTTTTCAATGAGGAAGACAAGTTGTTTAATGCCAATATGAAGATGATAAATGTCTTTCAAGTTAGTTGGAGTACCCAAGCATATTTATGAGACAATTGGGAGCTGGACAACTTAGAAGGGAGTTGGAAGTTTTCAAGCTTGTTGAGAAGGAATATGAAGTTCCCAAGCAAAGGTGTTAGTATGAAAATATTATATAAGGATTGAATAATTATCTCGAAGCTTGGAAGTGATATAAACTGCTACCAATGATTATGTCACAAAGAAATGAACAAAAGAAGGAAGTGTTGCCAGGCCCCTACCAGCCCCCCTACCAGCCCCCCCTGCCAGCCCCCCTACAGAACCTCCTAGATACCCCCTGCCAGTCCCCCCTCTCAGTCCATATTTATATTATATAATTAACACTTGACCATGAATCTTGTTCTTGATTTCATCTCCATGTGGACATCAGTTAATAATGTCACTTGCTTCCTTATCAAGGTGACAACCTAATAATCAAATTTGACTAGAATTTCAATTACATTGTATATTTAGACAATACCATAAATTTCTTTCTCATTTCTGGGAGTGAGGGACTCTTATACTTTCCACATATAAGTAAAGAATGGATCTTCAATTATGATCTGGGTAGGAAGGCTATTATATGTTCTTCTATCAAGCCATATAGACATCTTAGGCTTATAATCAAAGGAATACTATTCTTATCGCCTAAATAATCCTAGCTTCATCACCAAGGTCATCATAGGCTATTCACCTATGGAATTTTAGGCTCATTACCTAATGAACTCTAGGCTGATAACCTAAGGAATTCCATGCTCATCACCAAAGGATTTCTATTCTCATTGCATGAGGAAGGATGGGATTATGATGTATTAGGAAAGGTGAATCATCCTATTCTTATCACATAATAAATCTTATACTTTTCATATATGGAACGGTAGGGTCCTCTTATGATCATTACAAAATTCTAGTCATGATTTTAGGTCTAGTGGGGACTAGTCCCCTTATGCTCATCGCATAATTTTGGTCACAATTTAAATTCCAGTGTGGACTAATCCACTTATACTCCTTAGATAAGGAAAATAATGGAAGAATTGTCTAAAATATCATCATATAACCCATTAAAAATATTATGGTGACCAACCACTCATGGATGGTCCATACCAATTCTAATATTTCCAATTTTAATCCCAATTCTAATATTTCCAATTTTAATCCCAATTCATGGAGAATCCCCTACTTCTAGAATAAAAAATAAAATTTCATCAGGATTTAACAACCCATAACAACATTAGTCATTACTTATAAGATATGGTTTGGGAGAGGCATGGGATACCCTTATCTATTTAAAAAGAATATTTGGGTTAATAAAGGTTTGTAGTATTCTTTGGGATTATTCCGTACGTAAAGTACATATCGTTATTGTATTATCAAGGATATGTGGATGGTATATATGGGATTCCTATGTGAGTGTGTGTGTGTTACACCCTAATATGGACCACCCAAAACGAACCCACACATGGATTCTACATGACCTCAAGTTAACCTAACCATACACCAAATTCTTCTAACTAGTGGTGAGGTACTTGAATATCCATCGGGACATTGTTACCTTTAATATAAGGCTTGTGGGTCATGGAAAAATCTTCTAAAAATTTGGCATCACCCGTCAATATAACAAACATCCCAAAAACTTGTAGAAACAAAATAGAGAGCCAATTAATCCCCGACATTCAAGACTAGAAATAAACAAATCTATATATTTTAGAATATTAAAATAGCCCAAAACAAAGAGCAAAGAATCATAGAATCATATATAAATAAAATGGAAAGATCCTGAATACATGCTAAATGATAACTAAAATAAAATTGGAATATGGACCAACTAACATAATACAACCTAATAAATCCTTCTCCTTTGCAACTTACTAGACATTTACTACATTTACATCTCCAATAAATACTTGTAACCTAAGAGAAAACAAGAATGTCTCATCATTTATATTGAAAACCAGGTTGTGTATATGAGTTTGGGTGAGTCCAATGACCTAGGTGGAACCCAAATTTCCTCAACAATACAAATTATTTGGGCCAACGCACCGTATGGAGGAGGAAAGCCCGAAGAAGGGTAAGGAGGAACCCTTCTTCTGACACACTGAATTGAGGAGGAATACCCAAAGAATGGTATGGAGGAAGGGAGTACCACTCGAGGGATGGAGCAACCCCGAATGGAGAAGCCGATCCATGATTGGAGAATCCGAGCCGTGAATGATGGAACCACGACGAGGGATAGAGAAACAGATTCTGACGGGGATGAGTGATAGAGGACAACAGTGAGGGATAGAGATGAAAGCCACGAGGGAAGATAGGAGGGCACGGTGAGAGAGGCCGTTGGGGAGGAGGAGAGGTCGTCGGGGGAGGAGGGCACCACAGTGGGAGGGTCGCATATCAGGGATAGAGGAGGAGCCCGGTTGGAATCGAAAAAAGGGGGACGTATATTGGAGATGGAGGCGGAGTCTGACGAGAATTGAAAAAAATAAGGTGGACGTAATTGTGTAGTGACGGATTAAAAATTAAACCGTGGATATAAACAATCTATAACCATAGACCTATAAAACCGTGGCTATAGGTCTGTGGCTATAGCTTAAATTTCTAGTAGTGTTAGTTAAATAAATACTCAAAAGGGGGTGAAATTCTTGAAACTATACATTTCTAAAGAAGAAATTATAATGTCTTATAGTGTTATATAGGTCCCCAAAAAGTGATATAACTAGAAATGGGTAGTCTAAAAAGGTTATTTTTTTAATTATTGAGTTAGGAGGAGTAGGATGAGGATGAAAAATTAAAATTTAGTTGGAAAATATTATATATCATCAATGTATAATATTTGATCTATTATTATTAAAAATATATATAAATAATTTTGGATAAATATAAAGAGGTGAAAAAATAAAATATTTTTTTTAAAAGTTTAGAGAAATAGGAAGTTGGATTATTGAGAAAAGGTACAACACCTTTAACAATAGATATAGTTTCCAAAAAAGAACTCAAGACAACCGTATATCAAACACCTGAGCTGGCTCATGATAGCGTCCAAGGGACAATCTCAGTCCCCCACGAGTCAAAAACAAGCACCCGAGCATGAAAAACAACATAATAGAAATTATTTGGCCCCAAAAATAAATAAAACAAGTAAAGAAATTTAATTAAACATTTCCATTATGCATCTATACATTTTATTCCCACACCGACATAGGTAAGTGGAAAAAATAAGATATGAATCAATATAATATAAAAGAAATCCCTTAACGCACCTTCGCCTCCCTCACACACAAAAGCCACGTTTTCAATTTCTAAAATTTCACATGTATTGAATACCATTGATAAAATAAAGAATGAAAAATATGTATGATAGATTTGGGAGATTAATTTGGGAAATGTAAACAAAATAAAACAACCTACTAAACTTCATGTGAATCCATGTGTCAAAATCTAGTCCAGAAACAATAAACTCTCCATGAGTGATCATGAGTTGAATAAAAATTAGAAACTGAGAAAATTGGAAGGCCTACCTCACTAGTATACAATGACCGGACCACAAATAATTACATATTCAAAGAAGAAATCAAAAAAAAAAAACAAAAAATACGCAATGAGAATTGGAAGGCCTACCTCTCTATGCTGAGGAAAATCGAAACCCTCTTTAGAAACCCTAACTACTATCAAACACCATATGTCAGAAGATATGTTTGAGAGGGAGTTGAGTGGTGTGATTTGAGGTTCGATTCACTGAGGAGGAGCGCTAGCAGTGGATGGCTTCTGCAAAAAGCTTCTGATATCATGATAGGTTCCCAAATGGTTAGGGTTTTTTAATTAGACCAGGTCACTTTTATCAATGATGATAAAGGTAGGTCTTTATCAGCAGTAAAAAATACTTGAAAAAATAAATCTTTATCAACGTTAAAATTAAAGAGCTGATAAATGTTAATTTTATCAGAACTCTTTTTAGCACTAATAAACTTTCAACCTCATCAGTCCAAAAAGCATTGATAATGTGGATTTTATCAGCGCCTATTATTTAAGAATTGATAAAGGATTTATAATTATAATTATAAATAATTTTTTTAAATATTTATACATACTTAATAAATATATATAAATATAAATATAGTAAATATATTCATTTTTAAATATATTTATTATCATTTTATAATTATTTATTTATAATTATAGAAATATTTTAAAAAAATATTTATATCATTATATATATTTATATAATTATACATATATATATTTCATAAATATATATAAATATATTAAATATATTCATTATTTAAGTAAATTTATTATTAATTTAATAATTATTTAAATATATAGGTTTATTTATTTATAATTATATAAATAATTTTTAAAAAATATTTATTCATTTATAATTATAAATATATATTTGTATAAATATAGTAAATGTACATTTATAAATATATTTCTTTATAAATATTTTTTCCCAATATTTTTTAACATTATTAATGAATATCTAATTTTAAGTGCATACATATATGTTATAAATGAGTAAAATTGAATAAATTACGAATTAGTGCACTTTAAAAATGTTAAAAAATGGATAAGTTTTATGTGTGTTTATTGTATATAAAAATGCATTAGTTATGTATATGTGAAATCAATATAACACAAATTTGATCTATATTAAATTGAAAAATCAAACGACATTCAATTATAAGTTTTGTAATATTCAATTAGTCAATATTTTTAATTCATATTATTTTTTAATTATAAACCATTATTCAATAAACATATGACAATTTAATGTAAAGCACATAAATATATTGTAATGTATAAATCATATTTATATACATCAACATATATCTATATATTTAATATAAACAATTTAATAACAAAAATTATCATAATTATCTAATAAATAAATTGTTTAATATTTAATAATGTATAATAAATTTATTCATTTTTATCAATAATTATATAAAAAAATTGGTATTTTTTTAATAAACACATTTTTTAATTTTTTTATTTAAATATTTCATTTTATTTATTCAAACCATTATTAGAATTGATGAATGAAATATTTATTAGTGTTAAAAATAATGTGCTGATAAAGGGTACCATTGATCAATGATAAATATAAACCACTAACAAAAGATACCCTTTATCAGTGTTAAAAATAAAGCATTGATAAAAGGTTAACTTTTTTAGTGCTTTCCTTACCACTGATAAATATTCCATTTATCAGTGATTTTTTTCAAGTGCTAATAAATACCAACGTTATTAAATGTGGGTTTTGTAGTAGTTTATGTTACACCAGTAGTGTTCACTATGAATCACAATTCATTATCCTGGGTTATCGAGGTCCATGTTTGGATAGATGATGTTGTATAGAAGGCTATGCCAATACTATGGGATTTAGTTTTATTGGGGATATTCCCTAATCCCTTATTTTAGTATATCTTGTGGAATTTGATAGCTTGATTGGATTCTCCTTGATAGAGAAATCTCATTCTCCTCATACATTTCCTTTATCCACGTGGAAGTAAAATTGGAATGAAGTTTATCCATTTATTAAGTTTTCTAAAAATAACATATTTCTTCTTTGTAAAAATATTAATCATGAATATTTGGTTTAAACATGTCCCCTATGGTGCATTTGAATACTCTATGTTATACAAAACTTCTTCGTGTAAGTATTATTTATTCATATTCTTACGGGCGACTGTAAAATTTTTATTTTAGGAATCTATTTATTTAAAAAAACGATTCTTATATTGTTAGTTAGCATAAAAACAAATGAGTTGTGTCACATTTTTGTAGAAACACGAGTTACCAGAAAAGTGTGATTTCCTAAATCCTTTTCCATAAACCATGGTCCCTAAGCCCCTAGAACTCTTTATAGTATATGGGGTGAAAGTAGGTTCTTTAACCTAAGATCCAAGTTCCATGAAACATAATGATAATGGAAAAAAAATCATTTTCTCCCTTTTAATTTGATTACCTACTTTCCCATTCAATCCCATTCATAAGGGAATTTTTTTACACTAAATATTCATGTTTTTGGAATTGAGAAACATGTCCAAGAAGAATTTTTAATGAAATATCTATTTAGAAAATATATGAGGTTTATAAAACTAATAGATGATAATAAACATAACTAGGAATGTTAGGCATATTCAAAGAAGTATGCCTTCCAAATCCCTCATCAAAAGAGAAATTTCTTGAAATTTTAACAATTGATTATTATATGATCTTGTTACCGGGGAACTACATTAATCTATAGTTGCATGATCTGAAAAAAATCATGAAATTGCTGCTCAAAATGTACTGAAGGCCTATAAATATCTCTTTATATGTATTTTTTAGGGGAGTCTCCATAAATTTAAAGTTAGTTTTCCCAACTTGTGCACATCTTTTATTCATGAATTTTCAAAACTAGAGTATCTTATGAATCCCCATAGGTGGGATATATATGTAAACATCCTTGAATGAGTATATTAATGTGTTGGTTTTTGTTTGAGATAAATATCACAATACTCTAATATGTGGAAAACATTTTCATGATATAGGTTTAAAACTCCGGTAACTCCATGTTTGGTGAAACTACCAACTTGCATAAAACTGATTCCATGGTTTCTATGAATAATGATTGTGTTGGATTCCCATTCTATATGAAACATAAAGCTAAAAAAACTCCCATGTGCAGTGAAAATAATCCATGATTACATTCTTGAAAACTCATTCCTGATTCATACTTCTATGGGTGTTGAAAAATTACAGTTGTAATATTCACATGCTCCATGCATACTCATAGAAACTCC
Source organism: Viscum album (assembly GCA_963277665.1). Classification (NCBI taxonomy): domain Eukaryota; kingdom Viridiplantae; phylum Streptophyta; class Magnoliopsida; order Santalales; family Viscaceae; genus Viscum; species Viscum album. Next base: position 1,744,325,555 of record OY728152.1, read on the forward strand.
ATAAAAAAACTGGTACCCCTAACATTCATTCTTTATACCTATTCATCATACATAGGATATGAAATATAAGTTATCGTTTCTACTAATCATAATATGGGTATAATATTTGAGAATTACCCTTTAGGAATCATGTGCATAAGCCTCACTCATTCTCTCCCAGATCTAAAGTTGCACCATGAGGATCATTTTTGGTGAAATACCTAATAAATTAATCACCAAGGGAAACCATATTTATCCATTCCCAAAGTCACTTCCTCAATTGGTTGCTTTATATGTAGGACCTATTATACTCCTCAATATTTCACTTTCTATAAATTGAGTGTCTTTATCCCATGAAATCAAAATACAGCTTACCCTATGTGATGACATTGGATGCCTTACATGAAGAACTCATGATGCCCTATATAAAATGCATGAGATTCCTTACATGATGAGCATGAGTTATCCCCATCTTTTTGGAAGACCAATTTTTATACCCCACATGATACCTTATTGAAACTAATTTCTTGAAACAAGATTTCTTATAACATAAATATAAATAATAGGTGATTATACTTTCATATGACCTAAATATTTTCACCACAAAATAAAAAGGATTTGAACCCTATATCCTTATATCATACATATATTGCCTCATTTAAGATAAATATAGATGTTATAATAACTTTATCACCCCCTTATGTGGAAGTATATCTGAATCCTGATCATCTTTCTAGAGCATACCTCATCTTGCTCCAAATATTCAATAAGTCTTCATATGATATTAAACTATATGGTGTCTCCCAGTAGATGTAAATATATATTACCAAAAAATGATTATTGTTGTGTACCTTTACACATTTTACATTAACCTAAAATAGACCCTAAAATTATAGATATTCCTGGAAGCATCCACACAATATTTTAAAATGAAGTTGTCTCTTATGTGGTGTTCCTAAGAGGACATATGTGATAAACCTAGGACAACCCCACTAGATGTATTCAATATATAGAGCCTAGTTAAAGGAACTAATAGGGTCTAAATGATCACAAATAAGGTGAGGAGGTGTATGAATGTTATTTTCATTATACAATTCCATTCATATGAAACTAACTTTTCCTCTTGTTAAAGAATTATAAATTTACTAAAACTAAGAACACAAGAACATTCCTTTTGAATAAAAGAATTTTGATTTTTCATTACTCAGTAATAGTATCTATTACTTTTCATGGTTTAAAAATAATACAATACCAAGAAATCCACTAGAAAAAAATCCATTTCATGTGGTTACAACAAGCACGTAATATCATTACACTTGCCTTGCACTATTATCAAAACTACAGTGCATGCGTGTTCTGTAAAGATAATATGTGACAAATATTTACATAACATTTTTTAAACCTAAAAAATAATATATTAATGATTTCCCTATGAAAATTGTACTTCTTCACAAGTTCACTTCTTGGAAATACTTCTACTTCAATTTATTCCCTTTTAGTAGTTCAGAAAATCCTTTATAGAATTCATTGAAAAACTCAGTTTGTTTCATTTTTCATCTGATATACTGAATCATCCATCCAAATAAGTTTGTATAATGCCTTAAAATTTTCTTCTGATTCCACCTAATATAAAAGATTGTCTATTGAATCATTTTTTATTTACTGATTCTGATCACAATACTTTTGATCAATACCAAATTATTCTTGTTCCTCTTAGACTAATACATTTCTTGGTTTGAAACTTCCCTTTTTCAAACATGGTTTTAAGAAGTTCATCAAATTCATTTATACAAAAAAATTTCTACAATACAAATGAAATTTTCTTATATGAATAGTACATCTACTATGTACTTGTACTTATATCCTATATATAGATTCATGATATGAAGAAAAGGTATGATTCCCAATTTTATTTATTTTTTAAGGAAAAACTAAAATTCAAAACTCTTTCTCAAAATAATTCCCTAAAAACATCTCCAGAATTCTGATGTATTCCTAAATCTTTTCATAATTTTAAGAAATCACATGCTTCAAAATACATTCAATGAACTTGGTAAGAATCCTAGAATATTATTCCCTAATATTTGTAATTTTTAATGATCAGAATAACATTATAAAATCTTATATATTTTTGAAAAAATAATCAGGACATCAAAGTATTAAAACATTATATCACTGAATATTCATCTAGTATGAAATATTAAAAAATGTTCAATATATAGACTCTCTATTATATTCTTCTATAAAAAAACTTTTAAGGAACTTTTTGAAACAATTTATTTAAATATTTTCCCATACAAAGTCTTACATTAGAACACAATTTTAATTTCATACACTTTTAAACCTCTAGCTAATGATATTTAAATCCAAATTTCAATTTGATCATCTTAAAGAAACATCAACTTCATATATTCATACATGTTTTCCTAATAAAGATTTTTTTAATGCATTACCCGATTGGATTTCATCCCATATGGAATTTTTACAATTTTTACATTTTTTGATTATGTATCACATCTTATTTTATTAGAAGATTGAAAACATTACTTTGTTCTCAAAACTTCACAAATATACTACACAAACGTCATATTTCCATATAATTTCTTATTGTGAACTTTGTACAACTAAAAAATTTCTCCATATTTATACTATAATTTTATATCTTGAGATTATTCTAACTAATGATGTTGGAAAATATTAGAATAGAAAATAGTCAACAGATTTAATATTCATGAAAATAAATTATATGATGATTTTTTAACCATAAAGAGAGACATTTAACATATTTTCTAATCCATGAATTCTTTACCTGAAATTGAGCTTTTGATGGAATTTCTATATAATGTTCATTTATTAACCAATTATTGGAAATATTATCAAATATTTGATGATTTATGTTTCAACAACAAAAGAAAAAACCCTCATATATCTCATATAAACACCCTTCATCATAAAAAACATCTCCAATCTACCTGGTCCCAATAATAACCCACATTGGTTTTATTTTCAACCAAGGAACATAAATCAATGATACATTGAAATTCATGAAATGGATTAAATATCTAATAATTATAAGCCTACATTATCAAACTTGTTGTTAGAAACAAGAGTAATTGAAAAAATCAACATGATGTCCAAAAATAGTGACACGGGAATCTTTTTTCCTTTTAACTCCACTTTCCACTCAAAACATACATCACAATTACAAATATTTTCCTTCAAGAGTTACTTTCCTATATCCACTTCAAAAAACTATTAAAACAGTTCACACATGTTTAAATCATAGCTTACCCCTTTAAATAAACCTACCAAAAAATTTGAATTTTGTAAAAGGATAAGAACATACCAATGGAGAGATTAATGTTATATAAAATTTTCACCCCATTTACAACACTATTCAAAGACAAGATGTAGAGAGGATGGATATCACATACATTTACCTTGAATAAGGGGAGGTTGAACTCTGATTATCATCTTCAATTTATGAAATGTTTCCTTAGGTAGTTGTTATGTAAGGATATCCAAAACAAGTTATATTGTTGGAAAAACATCCAAATTCAATTCATTTTATCTATATTATCATTGATTACATGATATTTTATATAGATATTTGTTGAATAAGAATGTTATAATTGATTTTTTGTGTGATTTATAGAAATATAATTATCACAACACAAGATAATGGAAAATATCATATCAATAAAAAGTTTTTCCTACTATGACTTTATTCATATATATTGTATTCTATCTTTATTAGTATAAACATATTTATCTTCAACTATTTTGGGATTTACTAAATTATATTTTAATGTATTCCTTAAAAAATATCTTTCTTCCATTAAAAATATTGAACTATATATGGATTTTCTATAATCAACACTTCATACACAACTTTCATTAGTATAACTAAAAAAATTAATCATTCTTTCACTTTCACATTTCATCTAAAAATCAGGTGTGCCTTGGATATACCTAATAATTAAATTTTAATCAATGAGATGAGAGTCTTTTGAAGCAGATTTATATCTAGCAAAAGTGTAATAGTATATACTATATCAATACTAAAGGCCGTTATATATAATAATACTCAAATAAATAGGCTAATCTTTTTAGCATCCTTAAGAATTTATAAAAATTTTAATACCCAGCTCTTAGAGCTTTATTCATCCCACACAATACCTTTTTTAACTTTGATATAAAACTTCCATATTTCCCAATCAGGAAAACACATGTTTTTTCGGTAAAAAATTATCCATTGAACTTTCTATAAAGAAATTATAGCTTCTCGTCCATCAAGAAAATTTATGTCTACATTTTTCAGTAATATAAAGAAAAATTACAATTGTTTCTAATCATTCCATTGGTGTAATGTTTCATAAAAATTAATTTATTTAATTGAAATTAACCATTATAAACAAGTTGTTTCTTGTTTCATATACCTTCACATTTTCTATTCAACACATTTCAGAACATATACCTAGTACCAATCACATTACTATTATTGAACTTTGTTATAACTTCCCAAGTATCATTATTCTCAATCTAATCCTTCTTTACATTAATAGATTATATCCCCTCTTGATTCTATAATTCTTAATTAACATCTTTTGGTTTAACATTTACATATAAGGTTGTCTGGGATACAAAAATTGAAGATCTAATGGTTTAAACCCATTTTAATTGATCTCTAATGATGTTATAAACTTCTACATGCTTCCTAAATATAGAATGAGATTAATTTAATAGTTCCTCATTACATGAGTTAGATTATTCTAAATATTAAAATTGAGTATTTTCAAGATTTTTATTATCATTTTTAGTCATGTTGTTTCACTACAACCTCCTCTTTTTACATTCTTAAATGTCTACAAATATTTTATAAATTTTCATATCTTATAGTTCATAAACATTCAAAACTAAATAATCATCCATCTTTAGTATCTATTTATTATAAAAAATATATGCTCTACCATTAGAAGGATAGCCAAGAAATATTCCATCAACACCTATCTAATCAAACTTTCTAATGTTTTCACCCATTTTGTTTATAATTAAGAGACTTCCAAAAACTGTTAGATGGTTCAAACATGGTGTTTCTTTATAATAAATCTCATATGGAGTCATATAAGAGTTTGGTCTATAAATAAAATCATTTTTGACCATATACTGCTGATCTGACGGATTAAAAAAGAAAAATAGAAGTATCATGTTTGATCAGTACTATTCATTCCATCTCCAACATATATTTATTTATTCTTTCAACATTACCTTTTAGATGTATCATGTACAGTGTACTAAAATCTTGAAAAATATCATCCTTTTAAAAATAGTTTTTATCTTACCACTTGTATATTCAATTCTAATATAACTTCCAATATACTTCATAGAAGGGCAACATTCTTTTTCCACACTTATCCTAAAATTTTTAAACTTATTGACCACCACTACCTTTTGTTTTAGAATTATAATAGTATTAATATGAGTAAAGTCATCATTGATTACAATAAAGTACTTATCTCTATGTGTTGATTGTTTAATCACAGGTCTATAGATATAAGAACGTATCAGCTCCAAGGGATGGGTTGAATGTAATTCATATTTCTTACGTAATGAGTTTGCATCATCCCTTCCAAGAAAATAAAGGAACACTAGTCTCTTATTTTTTTTCGTATTTGGAATATCATGAATACATTCAATCCTTGTAATAATTTTAATGTACAGTTTTTAAAATATACCCTACCATTTTAGGTTATAACTGATATTCATATATCATGATCAGAAATTATGATCCTTTTGAATCAACAACTTAAAACATGTTTTACTTTATTCAATGGAATATTGTAATAATTTCCCTATCTTCTATAAAATTCAATTTTTTTCCTTGAAACAAATTATTTACCTTCATCCCAGAGTTGAAAAACACTTAGAAAATTCTATTTTAGTCCTTAAAAACAAGGATCATTTAGATTTAACTTTTATTCACCAATGATAGAATATCCAACTACATTTATTCAGAGTGACTTATCATTGTGAAAATTCATTATAACTTATTTAAAATAATTAAAATTCTTCAAAAAAATAATGCCTCCAATCATAAGTGAAGGAAAAATCTTATAATAAATATAGGGTTGTTCCCCACTTGTGGTTTTAAGAGAAGTTTAAAAATCAAATGCATTTCCTTAAAATTTTCTTTTTTCTCACAATGATTTTGGGATATGTTTTATAAATTGGTTTGCACTAGTATCATAGAAATATATCTTTTTTCAATAATTTTTTGATGATATTATCTTTAAAAAATAGATTCAAAAGGATGGAATCTATTCTCAATCATCAAAATTACATTCTTACGGTGTCTTTTTTGAGTTGGTTGACCCCCCAAACATTTCCTCTGTCTTATTCTATATTTTGTATAATATTAATGAGTATAAAAAAATACATATATTTTTTTCCCAAATAAACAAAAATTCTAGTAGTAACCATAGAAAGGATATCAAACTCTAGGACCTATATACTATTAGGAGATATATTTTTTATTTTTTTAAAAAATTATAACCATTTAAATTTATATTTTATTACACACTTAAGACTAGGTGACTTGTTAATTTTTACTTCTCATATTATATTTCTTATCTACTTCAACAAAATCACATGTAATAGCATCTTTTTGTCCAAAATTTTTAATCAAAGAAACTTTTGGTATTTCATCTATTCTCTTTGGGATACATACATATTATTATTTAAATAATTTTCCATAATATCATTATCATTATTCTAATTATACATTTATGATAATGTTTTTTGATACTACATAGGTTTAAACTTGTCATAATTTTCATACAATTCTATAACTGTGTTTTTTAATCTTGTATCCCCGTATTCAATTATAATTGTTTTGTTGAACAAGATCTAAATGTTACTCATTTACCTTTGAATTTTTTTAATTCTAGATGTTGAGGTTTTGTTTTTTATCATGATTTTTTAGATTATAATTATATTTTAGATACTTTTATTTTTCATCAAGAAATGAATCTGGTTTGTTTGATGAATTATTTCTATTTTCCACTTTATGATCACACTTTCAACACATACAATATTTTTTAAAATTTATTTCAACATAAACTTTAGAATAAACCCCGTCTTAGTCTCTTCATTATCTAATATATTGTTTTCATTATTAGTGAATTTTTCATTATTCTCCTTGAAAAAATTATGCTTTTAGTTTAAAATTCAATGACATCATCTTCTTTAAATTTATTATCATGATCTTTATTAAATTTAGAAAAATATTTTATTATTTTTCATTTAGTGAACTTATTTAATTTTCCCTTAAGAAAAAACCTGGATTTGTATTACTTATTATTAATTTATATTATTGAAATTATATATTCTTTATCATAATTTACAACTTCATTTTTCAAGGAAATTTTTTAGAAAATAGACCATATATCTATAGTGAAAAAAATTAGTGATAAATTTCCTTTGAAAAATTATGTTCCCCTTTTGATCTTTTTATAAAACAAGGATATAAATATATAAAAATTTATACAAAACATGATCTTAGTGTTAGAGTCATAAACTTCTTAATATAAGTAATATAACTATATTTTTTCTAGCTTATCATCTTTCAAAAAATCTCCTAATAATCCTTTTCCTTGTTCTTTATAACCTTTTCTCTCCCCAATTCATATTTAATGAGAGTGATATGTTGATTATATAGAGATAAAGTTTTTATATATCAATATTCCAATGATAAAACATTTTCATCAAGTTTATAAGGGAGAATTCATAAGGTCATTTTAATAATAGTTGGATATTCCAAAATATAACTAAGACATCTTACAATTCTTACAATGTCACTCATCCTTGTAAATAAATAAAAAATAGATTCATAATCCCCATTATGTATATCTTAATACTTCAACCTCTAGATTTTAAATTCACCTTCTTTACTTTTTTATGTCATTCACATTTTTTTATCTTTTCCCAGATTCCTTTACCTGTTCATACTCTTTTGACTATATGAAACTCACATTTATAGAGTGAGGAATGAATACAATTTCTGGCTTTCCAATAATTTTCATATTTATATTACCAACATCTATAAGTGTAAAATTCTATAGATGTATAAAAAACCAATTATAGTAGCTATACGAACTTCATAACCAGGGGACATAAGTTAGGGAATCATTCTATCTTTCTAAATATGAAAAAATTTTACATAAAAAACTAGAATACCATTATTTAAAAAATAATTTTTAACATCCATGGAAACTTATATTTTCTTCAATAATAATCAAAGAAACAACAATTTAATCATTTTCTTTGATACCATTTGAAAGGACCCAACAAGAATTGCATGATCACTGATAGGGGTAGGGGTTAAATCAGTGTTATTTTATTTTTACAGTTTTATTCTTACAAAAAAACATTCAACTCTAGTTAATGAGTTATACATTAATGAAATAAATTATAAAATAATATTCCACTAGAAAAGAATAATTTATAAGTTTTAATACTCAGTATGAGTAGCTAGTCCATGGAATGTTTTGGAAATAATACAGTACCATAAAATCCACTAGAATAAAATCCTTATTATGTTGTTAAAATAACAAGGGTATATACTTACATTGGAATTTATCTATTATTAAAACTATATTTATTTTTATTTCTACATAGATAAGATATAAATAAAATTTTCATAACAACTTTAGTAACCTTCAGAAACATGCTTAGAATATTATCACTGTATAGGTTGTACTTATCCACACTTTCAATATTTGAAAATAATTATTCTTAAATTTATCTCTCAGTGGTAGTTATGAACCGAATTTATAAAATTCAATATAAAACTCAATGTATTTCACTGTTCATATTATTTTTTGGATCGTCCTTCTAAAAAATTCCATGTTTTCCATGATTTGTTCGTTAGATGTGACATAACTTACATGATTTTAAAGTGATAATTTCTTTTTCTATTGACTCTAATTAAAGAACATATAATTAATACAAAATTATTATTTTTCTTATTCAACTAGTAGATTTATTGGTTGGAAATATCTATATCAAAAACATTATATTTTATACGGGCATTTAATTTCTATATATGAAATCTATTCTGTAGCAGTTCTACAATTCTCACACTTGAATGATACACCTATTTCATACTTGTACTTGCATGCATGAAAATGAGAAAAGGTGGTATTTATAATTTTATTTCCTAGTTAATGTAAAACATTAAATTCATAAATCCCACTCAGAATAATTATACAAAAACTTATATAGAATTCTAGAATATTCTTACATCTTTTGGTAAACATAAATAATCAGTTCATTAAATATAATTTCAATAAACATGGTGAGAATCCTAGATTATACTTACTGGATATTTTTTACTTTGAACATTAATCATAAAAACATAATAATTTATATTATCAAAAAAACATTGTAAAGTCTTTTAACTATTAACAAATTATATTGGTGAATGTTTTTATGTTAAGACCTTGTAACAGATGTTTTGTTCAATGAATCTCCATATGACTCTTACTTATAAGGAATCACAAAAAATTCTCAAAATACATTCCCAAATGATACATATATCTGATTGCATTCATTATTACTCACTTTTTGTTTCCTATATTCTTCATCCTATATCTGATGATCTATATATCAAAAATTTCAACTGATCGTCTTTATGAAACTTCAACATCAAATCTTCATACATGTGTTTCTGATGGACTTTGTCTGAAGAACTTTTCCAATTGGATTTCTTATGATTTGTACTCTAATTATTTAGACATCATTTGATTCCATTATTCATCGTATTTACTTTTCAATTTTAAAACATTCGCCTTTTCACTAAACCTCACAAATTTCTAACACTAACATCATACTGCCATAGAATTCCATTGTGCGATCTTTGTACTCCCAAAACCAATTATTCCCCTTCATATTAATGGATGGATCATGAAATATTTCTAGCTCATGATGCTAGAATGTTTTATAATGTCATAGGATCACCATATTAACTTTTACCAAAAAAACTATCTAGTGATTTTGTAACAAATAATATAGGTATTCAGTATATTTAACAATCTAGTAAATCTTCATTTTAAATAGTGTTTTTGATGGAAATTGTTCATAATTTTTATATATTCTCAAATATTTTTTATCTAAACAAAAAATTGATGATATTTATTTGAACAAAAAAAATATTTAATATCTTTCGTATCTATGACCAATATATTCAAAAACACCTCCAAACATCCTAGTCCAAACACTTAGTCTACCTCAAGTGATGATTAGGTAATTCCTTATGTGAAACACATAATAATAATTTGTGCTGAGCATAAAATACTATCAAAATATCCTTATGTGAATAGATTAATTTCTTTACCTAGAATGACGAGTACTTGATTCCATATATGATAGGGATGAGATGACTTCTATGCGATCATTATACTATGAGATGATATTTGGATCTCATCATTCTCCCCTGAGGAGATGAGCCTCATATTCTTACCATCCCTATGTGATGTTCAAAGGATGATTTTTTGATGATCTCATGATTCCTTTATTAATGAGACATGGTTTCTATAGCTGATGAACAGATGTATCTTTATGTGAAGATAACATGATAGAATATGTTATGAACATGTTTTTCCTCTGTGTTTGAGTTAGAATTTCCATAGGAAATGGTCCTTGGATGATTTATGGTATGAAAATAATCTCCATTTCAATTACCACAAGATTAATTGGATCCTAAAATAAATATTACTAATATATGGAATAAAATAAACCCATAATTCCCATCATGATTAATATATTTATAGATTGACAATATACCCAATGATATATAAAAAATCTAGAATACATATACTCTGTGACTAAAGGTTTCCACCCTAACAAAGTAACGATTGATATATTTAACTGGTGTGTACATGAAGATGTCACCTGGAATTGTATTTATGTGGATGTGTTTAATCTAATAGGGATACTAGGATACAAAAATGAGTACAAACAAGGAATCTACAATGGGAATGGAAAACATCCAATCATCCCATTTTAATCAAGGATTCAACACCATCATCCTTAGTGGTGAAAGGATACAAAATATTGGAAAAATGGAATGTGGGACCTATGGATTAAAAATATATAATAATAATTCCCAAAATTCAAGTATTGAAGGAATGATTTGGAATAAAATTACAAATTTAGGGTTTTTAGGTTATTTATATAGGATCAAGCTCAAGACATGTGTATGGGTAACATATATAGATCCTATATAATTCATATGTTCTACATTATTAGTATACATGCCCTATATATATGTGGGTTATGTTTGTATATATATATATATATTTCATTATTTATATATATACATATGTTCCTTCTTATGGAAAGTTGAGTGATATCCATCACGAGGGTGATGTAAATTAATAGATACAGTTCATCCCTATGAGGAGAGAGTGACTTCAAAAGAAGGATGGATATATACATATATGTGTGTGTTTGTGTGTTTATATATATATATGTTCAATTCCACTTAAAAATTATCAATTTTTATAGGAACCCATAAAATATATATCCCTTTTGGTTGGTATTTAAACTACTTAACTTTAAAGCATTAATCGATGTCGGAATGAATGATACCTATAAAAAATTGTTACTATTCCATGAATGAATGATACCTATTTGACCTGTCCAATATATATTCATGAGAAATTTTATAGATTTATTTTTTATTTTTTATTCTTTCTATTGATTTACTTTTGTTTTTCTACATCGTACAACTACATTAAATTTATTGTTTTAGAAATGAATGGATGTCCTCAAGTGGGGAATTCCATATTTTATATTATATTCACACCTTATACATGATTCTATGGAATAAATATAGACTATTATTTAAATTAACTAGTAGGTACATGAGTGTATAAGTAGTAAAAGAATGGATGGTTCTTTTACCATGTTTTTGGATACTTGCGGGACACCTTTATATATATAGTGGATGATTATGACAAAGTCATAAATAATTTTAATGGTGTTTCATACCTTAGATCCTATCCAAATGATATTATATTTTTGATATTTTATGTGTTCAAGGTTGAAACATTTTCTATATAAATGGGTTTTCTCTATCTACACATGTTCATGAGTTTTAGATATGTTTTTATATTTAAAATATATTATCATTTTATATCAAATCTACATAATAGACTGTCCAATTACCCCTTAGAAAAGGTACCCTAGTGGAGAACATGGTTTGTAGTATAATTATTCCATATATGTAATGTTCACAATAAAGTTTTGGTTTGATCATATATAAATTACTAAATGGATCCAAAGAGGGTAAATAATTGATCTTGTTCATGATATTTATACTTCAAGGTTTATTTGTTCCTCAAGGGATCGAGAGATAAAACTGAGGTTTCATGGTGAACTAGATCAAAGATTTTTATGTATCAAGGTAAGATTCGTACACATTTTTATCAGATCCCACCAAGGGGTATGTGTTATTAGACTTATGGATATTCTAAAGACATGGTTTTAGTGGTTCTGGGGTTGACCCATCATTATAACTCTAGAAAATAATTTTTTTGGAATCTTGAGATACTAGGGGAAGTATGAGAAACATTTTTACCATTTCCTTGATTTAGTTCTATATTATAATTAACATTAATCATGAGTATATTTTTATAGTGATTAAAATGTAAGATAACATTAAATACCAAGTTCCTTCCTAAATTATACTATTTTATTATTGGAATTATTTGTATGTTTTTACTATATTAAAACACCAAAATAAATAAATATTGTATTCTTAAAAAATTATTAATGAAGAATAGGTTAGTATAAATCCTTGAATTAATTGACATAGAATTGAAGATTTTTATTCAACTTTTCATCCTTACATATTGTTTCCAACAATTCTGTTAAAATATTTTTATATATTTAAGTCATTGATAAAGGAATGTTTTTTAGTGACATAGTGGGGTCATTTTCTATTCAGAAACATTCATAGTAAAATGAGAAATTTCTTTTTTTATAGTAGGGATATAATTCTACTATATTCATTGATATGGATTATAAAATAATTTCAATGCGTATTAATACATTAGAGAGAGATATGATGATCATACTCTACCTGATGGACCTCCCATAAATCTACAAGTTCATATGTGATGTAAATATACTTTTTGAAGACACGAGACACATATTACAATGATTATATCATAAAATAGGGATGATATAGTTGATTTTAAACTCCATAACACTCCTAAAAATGAGGTTTAAGACTCTCATTAGGAAATATAGGATTTGTTTGAATATAGAACCCTCGATTTTAGGTATTTAAACCATTATTTATGTAATTTTAGTATATATAGAAATTAGGATAAGATTCGTGAGGTTTAGAGTAGTTTTTGAATGTTTTTTTTTGATTTTATAGAGGTGGATATTTTAAGAGTGGTTGCTAGAAACTATGAAGAACATCCCAGGAAATCATGCACCGAAACAGTGGTCACTAGGTTGGTTCATAGTTGGAAGCTCAGTTTAACCAAACTATGTGGCCACCCAAAAGAAACCATGCAATGTTTTACTAAGTGGTTTAGCATGGCTGGATAAAAGTTTATCTAACCATGTGATCTAACCTCAAGGGGGTGTTTGGAGGCAGCGACTATTACATTGTTTGCATACAGTTTTCTAAAGCACAAACCCTAACCATACACTGTTAAAAAAAGATCCAAAATTTGTGGATCTCATTCAGTTTACTCCCTCAATGAATAAATTTACCTTAGTAAAAACCTAAGAAGAATTAAACTTTTTAAAAACTATAGATATACCTAGAACCTTGTTCTAGGATCCATCTGTAGGTGAATCATGGTGTGTTGGAGGTTGGATTCCTGGGTATGTGCTTGTTCTTGGCAGTTTTCCTTAGTGTTATTATTCTTCCCTCTCTTGGATTCATGGATCTAATTTTTTAGAGATAAATAAACATTTTTTTGATGAAAATAATGATTTTATATGATTGTTTTATGATAGTGAAAAATATATAAGGACGTTTCTTGAAGTTTTAAGGTGGATTTTTTAGAGTTTGGTGTCGTTCTTCATTTTCAAAAATGTTTGAGAGGTAGATGGTTTCACTCTTGAATCCTATTGATTAAAACATGAAGGATTATCTTCAAATTGATATAATTTCTTGAATTTAATTGTGAAATTAATTTGAAAATTAGGTTTCAAACCCTCTTTAGAAATGGTTTGTGAAATTTTGAAAATTGGTTATTTTGTGGCGAGTGATTTGTTTCATGATTTGAAAATAGTGATTTTAAATTTGTTTTTTTATTCATGGAAAATGTTTGAATAAATTTTTTAAATAAAATAATTATTTTATTGAATTGGATTGTAATAGGTTTTGGAATATATTGTTATCTTGTGTTCATGTGAATTTGGGAAGAATAAAGATGTGAATTTTTCACTATAAAAAAGCAGGACATATAATGGCGTGAAGTTTCCTCCATAAAAATGGTTCACGAAGTGATGGATTAGTGAAATTAGTACTCACAAAACATGAATATAAAGAGTTACATGGTTAAAATTCATATTTTTATGTGTGTGGTTGTGTAGATATATGGAAATGAATGTGTATAGAAAAATGGATTCCAATAAATAGTTTAAAAAGGACTGTTTCGCTGCTTTCTTTAGAAAGGTGGTTGTTTTGTATTGTTGTTGGCTTGATATATATTTTTAAATATATATTGTGTTTACATGATATATCATAGTTTAATGATTTGGTAAGTCATTTGTGGAAACCCTATATAGTTTTATACTCCCCCCTTCTTGGGAACTTAGGTGTGTTTGTAGATATTGTGTATCATGAAATAGATAAATGAAAGGTAATCATTTATTTAGTGATTAATCATGATACCATGGTAATGTCTTATGGTTTTGGACCTTGGAGTAGATTTTTAGTCCCTGAGTTTGTGTATTTTGTTTCCTTGGTTTATTTGAGTTTTGTTTGTCTTGGTTTTCACTTCATACTCTGATATACTTTGGTTTGGTTTGTTTCTATTAGAGTTGTATTATATTGTTACCATGCATCATATAGTGGTTGTTTGGTTATTTTTATCTTGATATTGTGGTTTTATATTAATAGGTGAAATCATCCCCCAAAGGATAATGAAAACCTTGGCATTTATTTCTATCTTTTAGAGTCCTAGAGATTTCACCTTAGGCCAAGTAGCACACACTGCCTCTTCCCAAGATAATGGGCGAGGGGAAGGATGTTACATATGATATCTATTTGTTCAATACTGGAGTTGAAAGTAAACCAGGTTTAGTCCTTAAGTTTGATTGGTAGCATACAGTTTGTTCATCAGAACTTGAAATATAGAGCATAAATCGTTGTAGCTAACATATTTACACCGAACTTCAAGTTTACATGGAGTTTGGGTAGCTAAGGGTTTTGAGAAACTTATAAGAGTTGTAATCTCATCTTTACGGGTTTAAATGATGATATGTACATGATATGATTTGTTGTGAATGAATTTACATTAGGAGTGCATAATTCATTTTGAGTAATGATTTATGATTTGGTGAAAAATATTTGTTTTGTTAAAATAGTGAAAATGGTTTAATTTTAAAAATGCATGGTAGAATTTTGAAAAATTGTTTGAAAGTGGAAAAATGTTGAAATTTGGAAATCGTTGTTGTGATATGTTTGTTGTGGTAAATTTAAAATTTATAAGATTAATATTTATTGAGAGTGAGACTTAATGACATTTTTTTGTTATAGTGAATGAAATCTAGTAGGAACCATAAAAACCAACTAGAAGAGGCTGATAAAAATTAGTGGTAACTGATACAAAAGAGAACCAAAAACTAGTTCAGAGTATTATTTAAGATTTTCAAGCTAAGGTTAGAGGGAACATAAGGGATTCTCCAGGGAAATAAGATCATTTTGTTCAGTTCCAAAAGTAGAATCCACCCATATTTTAGGGTGATTCAGAACCAGAAATAGAAGATGATGCTCAATAGGATGAATTTCACCCTTGATTTCCAAGAAACACTAGATAAGTTGAATGTAAATTTAGAAGCATATATATTGGAGGTTCTTGAAAACCAGTGGTGGGATTTTGTAGTTTAGGATAAATTAGTCCATGGCATTGCATGAGAGAATTTCAAATAATGGTTTCACAAAAATTCTATCCTCACAATTTTAGTATTACTAAAATGACCAAATTATTCTGTTTTAATTAGAATAACCTCATCGTGAAAGAGTACGTGGATAAATTTATGAATTTAGTATAGTTTTCACCCAAGGTTACCACCAGTGTATCCTTAAAGGTATATATTTTTGAATTGGGGTTGAGGATATAAATTGACTCAAAGATATTCATTCTTTGTATGATGGATTATATAGGGAAGGTTAGAAGAGAAATGGTAGAATAAAGAGACATATTAGGTACTAAGGGTGGAGGAAGCATGTTGATACCTATAGAAAATTGTGGGAAATCTAATTCTAGTAATAATTGAAAGAGGGACACCTATTTCCAAGGTAGTGGTATGACTTAGAATCAGATAGTATGATAAATGAATCTTCCAACTAAACTGACGAGTAATACTAGATGATTTTAGTTTGGTTCTTTTTATCACATGAAGATATATTGTATCACACCACCTAGAGTATTCCAAAAATGAAACCATATGAGGGAATTTTCAGAACTATTATCATCATGCTCAAGGTCAGGTGGTAGGGGAACATCTCATATTTTTTATATGTCTTATGATTTGACATGATGATGGAGGTATGATAATTAAAATCATTAGAACCAATCCATACATAGTAATTATAGGAATACCATGAGTCCTAAACTAGTGATATCTAAATAGGTTAATAAAGAAAAAATTGTATTGAGTTGTAGGGAGATGAGAAAATGATATAAGATTATCAATCTGGACCTTCAATGGTGAGAGGTGTGATTATTTTTAATTATACCCTTATGTAAGATTTTTTTGATATGGTTTCATTACCCTAATTTATAGCTTCTTGTGGTTTTGATCTTTTGTGTTTTAATGTTGAAATGATGCCTTCTATTTTGAAACATGAAAATTCTCTTTGAAAAAGAGAATATTGAGCCTCTATATGCAAATCATGTTCTATATCTATTGATTAGGATGAATTTATTTTTGATTTATCTATTCTTTAGATATATTTATATGAAATAAAATTTCATATGGATTGGTTGAAAATGTTCAAGGCTTGCATCAACTATTATTTTAGAAGGGTTACCTTTACAACTAATGATGGCATCAAGCATTAATTTATAGGAGAAAGAAATGTGAAATCAAGTAGTATAGTTTTTTTGGCACTAATGGTTGGAACTTTCTTGTATTAGTTGTAAGATTTGATCTTTTCATCGGTGGATGATATCAGGGATAAAAATTTTCCCAAAAAAAATTTATCACTTAACTAATATTTTTCCAAACAAATTCTCATGGTTTCCGCCCAAAATAGAAATATAGTTTATGATTGATCACTTACTAGGGAATAATAATATCTCAATTCAATATTATAATATCATACCAATAGAATTAATGGAATTGAATGTTTAGTTGTAAGTGCTATATAGAAAAGGGTTTCTTTAGTCTATATTATCTTTGTGGGAAGCACATGTTTTGTTTTTGAATAAGTTATATAGAATTATTTTGATGTGTGTGGATTATTGTAAGCTTAACCAAGTCAGGATAATGAATCTGTATCATATTACATGAATTTATGATATATTTGATCAATTCAGGGGAGCCCAATGGAAGTCTAAAATTTACTTGCATTCGGGATATCACCAACTGTGGGTTTAAAAGGACAATATTTTTAAGATGTACTCAATAAGTATATATACCCACTAAATGTATGTGGTTATTAATTTTATTATTAAGAATGAATCATGAATTTTTATTGTGATGAAAAATTTGATATTTTAAAGGTATCTAGATTATTTTTTAGCGGTGTTTGTGTATGACATATTAGTGTATTCCAGGAAAATAGTTGAGCATGAGAAAAACTTTGACAATGTGTTGGGTATTTTTCAAGATCATCATTTATATTTCAAACATTAAAAAAGTTATTTTTTTTTGAAAAAAGATGTACATTTACTTGGCCAAGTAATCTCTAAAAAATATGTTTCTATACATCTTAAAAGATGGCTGTGATCTCCTAGAAACCACCAAATAATGTATTTGATATATACAACTTCATTGGCTTGTATTGTTATTAAAATTATTTGTTCATGAATTTTCATGTCCAGCTTCACCAATAAAAGCTTTGATAAGGAAAAATGTTCCATTCCAATGGGATGATGAATGTCATAAATATTTTCATGATTTGAAAGTTCACCTTCCATCAACATCTATCCAAATATTTTTAGAATTAGGATAGGGTTATGTGGGGTATTATGATGCTTCAAGATCTAGGTTGGGGTGAGTTATCATGAAGGTAGATCATGTTTTTGCTTATGTATCATGATATTTATGGTTTCATGATAATAATTACCCAAAAAAACGATGTGAAATTAGATATTATTTTCAATGCTTTGAATACATGGAATAATTAGCTATTTGGTGAGAAATATATGGCGGTTACAGATCATAAGAGCTCAAAACACATTTTTTGATAGAGAGATTTGAACCCGATACAAATAATATGGATGAAATACCTTAAGAAGTTAAAATTTTAATTTATGTATACCATCTGTATAGGAAATTTGGTGGATGATGCATTATTTAAGAAGTCTTATGGTCAATTGATGAAATAAGATTCAGATCAATGGTGGTTGATGTTAGTGATAACCGAAATGCAATTGGATCATGAAGGGATTATCAAAAATATATAGATAAGAGGTAGTAAAGAGACATGGAATACTATTTTCCATAGTATTAGACCAAGATCTGAGGTTTATGTATTGTTTTTTGAAATCCATACTCTAATACCTTGGGACATTGTCAACTATGATCATGGTATATCATCCTTAAATGGATGGACAATCTGAAAGGACTATATAGACATCGGAGGATATTCTCTGGGCATGTGTAATGGATTGTGGTGGCTCATAGGAGTAACATATACTATTAGTTGAGTTCTCATATAAAAATAGTTATCAAGACTTGATACGTTTGGCTTCTTTTTAAGTATTGTATTCGAGTCCATTTTGTTCTCCTCTTTGTTGGGTGGAAACATGTGAGACTTCCCTGGTAGGAACAATCCTTGTGATAGAGACAAAAAAGAAGATTTAGTTGATCTATAAGAGAATGGAGTTGATTCATTGTCATAAAAAATAGTATGCTAATCATCATCAATGACCTTTGTCATTTTAGGTGAGTTATAATGTGTTCTTGAGATTCTCTACATGATCTGGGCATCATCGTTTTGAGATGTAAGGATTGTTATATCCTTGATACATAGAAACTTTTGAGATACTTAAATAGATTGGTGAAATGGAATATTTATTAGATTTTCCACCAATGTTTAGTTCAGTTCATAATGTGTTTCATATATCCCATTTGAGAAAGTATCAACCTGATCATGACCATTTGATTCGACGAGAACACATTTACCTTGAGCTGGATGATACATTGCTTTATGTGCCAGTTCAGATTGTGGATAGTCATGAAAAATTAATTTATGGGAAAATCATCAGTCTCATGCAGGTTTTATGGCAGCATGGTCAGATTCAAGAAGAAACTTGGGAGTGGGAGAATAAAATGGTCGGGCAATGTCTTGTAATCTTTCAGACAAATGGTGATTTTCAATATTCTAGGAATGGAAAGACTGATGATGGGGAGAACTTATCACCACAGGTTTTATTTATTTAACTCTTTATTTATGTATTTTATGTATATAAAGTATTTGGGTAAATTATTGGGTGGTTCTTAGGATTTTTGAAATGTATTTTTGTATTTTTTGGTGGTTCATGGTTTGAGAAAAGTTATTAAAAACTTTTGAGAACCTCCCATAAAACTATGAAATTGAAACAGTGGGCACTGAGTAGGTTAATGGTTGGGCACAGAGTTTGGACAAACCTTGTGGCCACCCAAGAGAAACCATACAATTTTAGATAAATGGGTTTAGCATGGTTGGTTCACAATTTGTCTAATCATTTAAGACAACCGCATAGGGGGTGTTTGGATGCAGTGGCTAGTCCATGGTTAGTGCCTGGTTTTCCCAATAGTTCACCCTGAAAATGTACCATTAAAAAAAGATCCAAAAACTATGTATCTAACTCAATTTACACCATTAATGACTAATTTTCCCCTAATCTTACCCTAACATGAATTCCAATCCTTTTAAATGCTAGAGATACCTTTCCTCTTTATCTATGTTTGATCCTTTGGTGGATCATGAGGCTGAATTCCTTAGTAAGTTCCCATTATTAGTGGTTTTCCTTATTTTTCTTCTTCTTAACTCTCTTAGATTCATGGATCTAGTCTATTGGGGATAAATCGACATTGTTTCATGAAGATATATGATTATTTGGATGATAGGGAACAGGATCTAAAGACATTTTTTAATGTTTCAAGGTGGGTTTTTGGATTTTTGTGTCGCTATTTGTTTTTACAAAATTTTCAAGGAAGGTGGATACACTTTAGAATCCTCTAAATTAGAAAATGGAAACTTATTTTAAAATTTATTAAATTTTTTTATTGTATTTTGATATTTATGTGAAAATATTGACGGGAATCCACTTTGGGGATGGGTTGTGAAATTTTGAATATTGGTTGTTTTGTGGAAAGTTATTTGTTTTATGATTTTAAAATGGTTTTTTTAAAATACGATTTTTTGATTCATCATAAAGGTTTGTGGAATTTTTTTAAGAAAATAAATTTTTTATTAAAATGGGTTGGCATGGGTTTTGACATATATGGTTGGTGGGTGTTCATATGCATTCGAGAAAGATAAGGGAATGAAATTTCTCCAATAAAAAAGTGGGATGGATAACGTCATGAAGTTTCCCCAATCAAACTGGTTCACTAAGTGACAGATTGGTTAAAGGATGAATCACCACTTGTGAATATGGGGAGGTCCATGGTTAACATTCATGGGTGGACGAGTGGGGTTGTGTATATATGTGGAAATGAATGGGTTTTCTAAAATGGTATTCAGGAAATGGTTTAAAGAGTCATGTTTGGTTGTATTCTTTGGAAAAGTGGTTGTTTTGGAAATTTTTTTATCTTGATATAAACTGTTTAAAATAAATTGTTTTATATAAATTTTGCTAACATTTTCTATCCTATTTGAGTTATGTGGGAAGTCATTTTGGGAAAACCTACTGATTTTTATACTCATCCCCTGATTGAGAACTTTGGTTAATTTGTAGATGTTGTATGTTGAGAAATAGGTAACGGTAAGGTATCTCATTTATTTAGCGATGCATCATGATTCCATGGGCATGGATTTTGGATTTTTGAGTTTAGAGAAGGTTGGGGGTTACTGAGTTGGCGTCTTTGGTGACCTTGGATTCTTAGTGTTTTGTTGGTCTTGGTTTTCATTTCGTACTCTAATATTATTTGGTTTGGTTTGTTTCTCTTTGAGTTGTATTAAATTATTCTTATGCATCATATATTGATTGTTTGGTTATATTTAACTTAGTATGATTGTTTTATCTTCAAATAAAAAATCACCCCCAAATGCTTTATGAATCTATTGGAATTTATTTCTACCCTTTGGTTTCCTGGGGATGTCACCCAAAACCTAATAGCACACTATATCTCTTCCCAATCCAATGGGTGAGTGGAGGGATATTACATTGATAGTATTGATTTTATATTTCAGAGTTTAATCAATTTAGAGTAGTATTAGGGTTGGTTATCCACTACTATGTTATAATGTTTTAGTTATATGGGGTGATATTTGGTGTATTAGGTGATGAAGGATCGTAGTCATAACATGAAGAGTGAAAAAAAATCTTGAGTTGTTTTACCCACACACTCTTTACTAAGAGAAATCTTGGGTGTTTACAGAGCTTAAATTGGTGATGATGTTTGTGATAAAATGCACTATTAATTTTTTATAACTTTTTGAAATGTTAACCCTATTCGAGTGAGGATGAGAATTCCGAACCAATTATATTCAATATTTAGATGAGGGAATGATTATATATTTAACAGGTTTTTAAACTTCTTCATCTTTTTATAGTATTAAAGAAGGAATATCTTGTTGAGGATAGTTCCCAAGGGAGAATTGTAGCTATTGGTTCTTCTAGTTGACATAATAGAAACCAGTAATAAGTGAGTTAAGGTGTATTTCAGAATGGTATTCATGGTGGATGTGTATTGTCTCCTAGTTTTGGGGGATCATTGATTTGGTATTTCCATTTTGGTTAAAAAAACACTATACATTACTATCCATATAATTAGAATGAATGACATAATTGTGGATGGTGTGGTTATATAGAGGTTTTTTAGTATACTTCTTTAGACTTTGTAGGCTTGTGACCTCACTAGAGTAATAAATTACATATACAGACTGGAAGAACATATATTTTGGAA
This sequence comes from Viscum album, assembly GCA_963277665.1. Lineage (NCBI taxonomy): Eukaryota > Viridiplantae > Streptophyta > Magnoliopsida > Santalales > Viscaceae > Viscum > Viscum album. The sequence continues at coordinate 1,744,348,073 of OY728152.1, forward strand.
TAACAACAACATTTTTAAAGAAGAATATGGGAAATAAATTGTGTGTATTAGAGTTAGCAGTCGTTGGAACCTTATCTATGATAAATATAACATCCATTAGTTAATTACGATGACCCTTGTGTAGTATTTATAACTAATAATTTGATGTTAGATATTAAAGAAGGACCTTAAATGGATAGATTTACTCTTATGATTTCATCTGTACTCTCTTGTGATCCTTTTAATATAAGAGCGTCAGATTGTTTTACTTTTGATCTTTTGGAATCTTTCTTTGTATTTAAGTTTGAAACATTTCATTACATCATTAGAATTATCGCACTATTGTGAATGTGGGTAGAGGTGTGTAAGGGGTATATTTTCTTCACTCTTGTGGTGGTATTATTCAGAAATATATTAGAATTTTCCACACCTACCATGGAAATATATGATGACAACATGTGTATGTAATGTGTGACTAAATTTGGGGTTCCAATCAATTTATGTAATAAGTTATATTATTTTTCTTTTCATAGGGAACATTTTATAATCTTATTAGGGAATAATAATCTCATAAATTAAATTCTGGTGGTATGAGGTGAGTATTTGTGAAATCTCCAATCAAATAAAATTATTTTCTCTCAAGGATGTTGAAATAAAAAAACTAGATAATTACCTACTATAGTAGGATTCAATATATATATATATATACACTAAAAGTATATATCTATTCAATATCCTATTTATGAAGTTGTATTTTCTATATTTCATAAATATATATATTCTATCCTATTTTAATTATAATAAATCATATATCATATATAAAAATGATAGATCTAAAAATTCAAATTTAATATCAAAATTCTAATGGTTTCAAACAAATTAAGTAAATCTCTATGGTGGTTCTCTAGTACTCTTTAGAATGAAGCATGGTAGAATATTGTGATTATGAGTGGATTGTCAAACGTTTAATTAGGTTACTATCATTAACTGATATCTATTTAATTGAATTGATGGTTTTATTACCAATAAAAATTGGTCATATGGTTATTGATGATTAATTTAAAATTGGGGTGTAAAAAAGTCAATGATAAGCTTAAGGATATTCTGAAGATTGATTTTCCATATTGTCGTATGTATTTAACCATAAATTTTATATGTGTTACATTTTTATGTTTTTATGTTTTGTGGGTCGAGTCCCTTAAAGAAGGAAAAGATGATAAATTTAACCTAGCAATTGACATTGGAATAAATTTTCATAAGATTCTTTTGAAAATGCAATTAATTATTCACCCATAGGATATATTTTAAGAAACAATATGATATAATTTCTTTCAATAATATATTAAATATTTACTAACTAATTATATATTTATCTAATGACTGAAAAATCAGAATCCATCTTTAGTGACTTGAATCAGAAACATAACTACTTTAAAAATTATTAAATATATTAATCATTGTTTTTTAATGTTATTTCTTCTAATATTAGTGTTTTAAACTTTTAAAAATTACTATTAATATAAATATATATTTTTAGTAATAAACACATCGATAGTTAATGACTCTTAAATTGAGTACCGATTCAAATATCCATCACAAATATTTTGTCTACAATTTGTCTTTTCCTAGAACAAGAAAAATTCCAATGGCATGTCTTTGAACCATAAGACCAAGTAGTTGCATACTTTAAAATTGAATAAAAATAAGTTATTTTTTATGTTTATTGCGTACAATGATGTGGTTATGATATGAATTTTTGTTGTGTATTTTACATTATATGGTGGTGATGATGTAGAATAAATAATTAAAGAATGTATACATTTGGTATTCATTTACTATTGGGAAAAGGGGACAATCCTAAAATTTATGATGGAGTTAGTTTTATTTTTATTAAAGGAATTAATTATGAAAATTCATCATGTTCTTCATGTTTAACATGTTTCTTGTGTATTAAAAACTATGGATGCTGATGTGATTATTGATATGTGTGTAAATTTTAATGATATAGGAATTTTTATTTTTCATTCAATTTATGTTTGTTGTTTTATTTTACACACTTCCTATCATGATTAAGCCACGTGAAACTTCCATGGTAATGAAAATAATAAAAACCATGAATGGTTTATAATAATAAAATAATACAATATTTGTTGGAAATCTATTCAATGATTATTTTCAAGGAAACTCTCACTTTATTTGTTATTTTTAATAAATTATTTATCAAGGACCATGAAGTGAAAATAATATTTAAAAAATTCACGTGTATAAACTTTTTTTAAAAAATTATAAAAACTATATAATTACTTATCTTCCTCCTAGGAATTTAAAATGAATACTTTTATTATAACCTATTTTTTTCATTTTTCAACTCAAATTATTGAGGGATTTTGCTAATATGAAGGGGATATCATTTTAAAATAAATAATATTAAACAATTTAACTATATTATATTAAAACACATGAATAAAATAATTATACACATCAATTATATTCTTTTATTCTTATATTTTGATTATTAAATTATTTATTTTTTTATTCCTAGGAATGAGATTCTTATTGTGATAAATATTCTACAATGTAAAATATTTTTATTATTGTATTATTTTTAATATCACTATAATAATGTTTTGTAAAGGTTATGAATATGAAAATGAAATTTATCATTAATTTATTAATTTATATGATAAATTATATCAATTATAAATAAATACATTGATTATTTAATCTTTTTCCATTGAGGGATTATTCCACTATAAACAATCATTTTATCATTGTCTCATAATTACTTAATATGATGAAACTAAACATGATCCAATCCATTGTTGGTTTTTTATTCCTCTAGAGAGAACCATCTCAATTATTTTGGTATTATTCACTCTTGAGTTTCATGGTTATTCTATAATGAAAATAATAGATTGGAACTAATGACATCATTAGTTTGGGAGTATGCTGATGATGATGTGTTGAGTTATTTTTATGGTATGAAGAATGGTTAGATGATGATGGATTAGAATATTATGATTGGGAGAATATTATAACATTTAGTTTTTTTAAAGGATATGTGTATGATAGTTTTTCCTTGAAAAGGATTCATGGACAGTATCCAAGAAGACCAAGACATACCTGGCATGGATATGAAGTTTCTGAGTTTTGTTATATTTCAAGATTATATGTCATGTAGTATAATGTAACAATACATTTACATCATCATCCATGGATTATATATATTATTTTATTATATATGACCTATATCTCTAAAACTCATGTCATGAGACTTGTTGTGTAACTCATACACAATGTATGAGACATTGTAAATAAAAACAATTCCGTGACTCCAAGTCACATTCTTTGTATCTAGAAGCCATGTATGTAAGATTGTTAATATGGATAATCCATTTTATAATGCATATACCACATGATTTATGTATCCATAAAATACCTAATGTTTGGAGGTTAGGGTGGAACCCTATCCATTTACCTCAAATTTTTTGAAGGTTTTGTTAAATTCATAATTTTTTATTTACCTATGAATTATATATATATTTTCAATTATATTCTAGTTGAATTATTTTGAATAATTTATATTTGTTAATAAATAAATATTTTCCCACAAGTTTGAGATTAGAATCAATCTACAGAGACCCGAATTTCTACAATAATTCCCTTTAAAATCATTAAGTGGATTCTGATAGGCGTTCATGAAGTTTGGGTCATTTAGTTTTTATGTTAAAAGAATTAATAATTGAATTATATATTTAATATATCATTTTTATACTTTTTAAGGTAACATTTAACAACCCCAAAAGGATCCACAAATATAATTTCTATAATAAATATTTTTTCTTTAATGAGGTTTTTTCCCAGTTGAATTTTCATTTATAGGGAATGTTATTGAATCATAGGAATGATTATTTTCAAGCATTAAAATCATATCAATATAAATATTATTTTTTGTTGTTGTTTATAATTTTGTGGTGATTAAATTCATTGGTAAAATTTCTACTACACTCCACGGAATGAATGACTTATAATGGATAAATCATGAACCAAAATGTTTTACATACCTAAATATTAAGAAATTTGAAAAATATGAAAATTTATGAGGGTGTTATATATGTTCTAATAAGGAGAATTAATTGGTCACGTTTTTGAAAAATATCAACAAATTTATATAATTCCACATAACACTCTATTGGAAATGGAATCCAACTAATTCTATTCTTTGTGTGTGGAAACTATTAAATTAAAAATTCATCTTTCCCCTATTTTTCATGATTGATGTTTTTTCTTGTCTTCTTCCAGATTCACATAATGGTAGAAACAATGAAAAATAAGGATCATCATGTGATCATCAAGACATCAGGAAACACTAATAATGTCATACATATTTTTATTTTACACTAAATGTTTATGTAATTTTATTCGATCCCCATCATTTTATGAATTAATCACATTAAATTTCTACTAAAAGGAAATGACAAAAATCATAAATAGTTTGAAATATGATTAATTAATAATTTTTTTATTTAATATAATAAAAACAAATCTTGATAAATATTGATATATTAGTTTTCCCTTATCAAGGATTTTGGTGGAGCTCAAAGGAAACATTTATTTCATTTGAAATTATTTAGTTTATAAATATTTTTTCATTTGGTGAACGTTTTTATATGATGCGAGGATTAAAATTTAAAATTATTGAAAATTAATAATAACTAAATAATTTATTCTTTTTCTCCAAAAAACCACAATGAATACATTTTTCTCAACCAATTAATATATATATTACATGACTTCAATTATTTTTCCATTTTGATAATATAATGTTAATTAAGTATTAATAAAATTAGATTATATCATTGAATTTTATTATTTTATCAATACATAATGAAAATAATTGAATTCTTAAATTACATTTATTTCTTCTCTATTCAAGATATTTAAATTATTTAATTATTTATATCACCCACAATACATACCTTTGAGCTCCATATGTTTATTATTATTGGGAAAAATATTTCTTTGATCACCAAAAAAAGAATTTTAACATCCTCTAGCCATAGACCAATGATCAGTGGTCTCTGGTGGGGGGAAATTGTAAAGTTGTATCAAATATTATTTTTATATGATTTTGGAAGATGATAGATAGGTGATCTATGTATGTGTCATATCATGTGATAGACCATGTACTGGTAAGTCATTAATAAAATTTCATTTAGATGTCCAGGTTAATTGGGATATCAGATTAGTATTCTATATTTTATATAATATATTTTTATTTATTTTGATTGAAATTGATATTCATCCTATCTATTTATAGTCAAGCGTTCTATATTTTTTTTGCGTTTCTATTTGTAAGATGATTGTGTAGATGAATCATTCACTTCATATAGGTGTCAGAAGTTTTTTTATTTATGTGATTAATATAACTGATGAAGATGGTTAAATTACTTATTGTGATAACAAAAAATTATGTGCATTCTCTATTATATAACATGTTGGTTTCATTATACTTAGTTGAACCATGCCATATTTTCCTCTAAAGAAATATTATGTTTATTCTCTAGATGATTACATCTCAATTATTACTTTGAATTCCATCTTTTGATGGTTATATAGATACCCACATTGGGTTGAAATATGCATTTGATTACTTAAACCATGTTCCATAAGAAATGGGTTATATTTATTAATGAGCCATCAAACAACATATTTGTAATCTAACCATATAAAATCTTGGTGGAATTCTAAATAATAAAACCGTATGGATATGATATAGTCAACATTTATCATCTAACAATGAATTTTATATATATTTATATATGTGTATGTAATAATGGTTTTTGAGGAGGTAGTATTTTATTTTGATACTAGTTGAGGATCAATTCCTTGGTAGGATAATAACATGGTATGTGAGGCCTGATATGAAAATATATGTGTTACCCTAGTTTTGGGGTTTCAGTACATGTGTTTTGAAGTGATAATATATATGGGAGTATGGATTTTACACAATGACTTTTGACCAATTTGAGGGTTGTATTACTGTCTATATGGGTGTGATGAGTGGATTTGGGATACATATTGAAGTATTGGTGATCCGAGTTAAGTCTATTAGGTTAAACTAAGGGTGGTGATAGCTAAGGTTTGTGAGTTCCCTAGGGTGGTGAAGTAGGGATGGGTATTTTTGTGTTGTGATATCTGTGAATAAGTGGTGATACTAGGTGTTTGGTAAAGTAATATTGATTCATTGGGATGTGTGACAAAAAGAATTGAGGTTCTTTTGGGTATATTAAATTATCACATGATGAGGCATGTTCTGTGATTTAGGCATGTGAGCCTCTAATTGATAAAAAATGAGATGATATAGTATGATTCAGATTATATGGTATGGTGTAAGTGAGTTAAAATCCTATTTGGGTATGTATTATTTTTGTATTAGGGAGTTTTGAGAACATTTCTAGAGAAATGATCATGCAGTTTCATGTGAAATGTGTGAAAATTTGATTTAATTAGTTCTTATCAATTGAAATATCTCATTTATTTAGTGCATTGAGGCTATTTTTATAGTGTGTGACTCATGGGAGAGTGATTATTATTATAAAACCATTTGGTAAAATTGATTAGAAATATTTGTTTTGGATAATATCATGATGAATTGTGAATTAGAATATATAAGAGGGTTTATTAGAATGGTCACTCATCCTTATAAGTGGAGAGTGATTTCTTTCATGTATTTTAATGATATTTATTGATGTATAATGGAAATAATGTGTCAATTATGTATGGTTACTAGTTTTTATAGATCATGTAATAGTTGTATGAAAGATGAGGAATGATATATTCTATGAAATTTATATAGGAATGGTTTCTCAAGATTTATTGTAAATTGAAAATTTCCCCTTTCCAGCGAGAGGTTCCAATATATATGGATCATGATTTCTTGTTATGTTCAAATCAAGTGTGTCCCATGAAATTGATTATCTGAAAGGTATATTTTTGGAACTTGATGAGGTTTTCCATGAGGAGTAGTATGTGGGATGTCTTGAGGTGGGTAATATAGCATAATTTGTTATAGGATTTGAACGTTGCAATTGAAAAAAATTTAGATTACATCTAGGAAAATGTTATATGTGAATTAGGAATGTTTATTGATTGATGCTGGATCTCAAGTATGAGTTGGATGACCATGTCCAGTCGTTACATGAGGTAATGCTCAAATTTCATTCCATAATGTCATGGGCCATTTATAGGAATGGTTCTGTGTGTGATGTGACTAGTCAATGGATAGTAGAGTTAGAACTTGGATAACAAGGTTTATTTAAATAATATTTTATATTATTTAGTGTAATATAACATACATGATATTCATATGTAATATTGTATGGATTCAGTATGTTAGAATTAGGCTAGGAATGAATTTTATGTGATACAAGGGTGATTTTAATGAGTTGTCTATCGATTATTATGTATGGAGTAAAATGATGGATTTTACTTGTTAATGAACTAACCATGAGATTATAATGTGGTTAAAGATTAGGATTCGTTGTTGGTGTTTGAATGATCTCAGAATGCCTTCAAGTTTTAAGGCATAGAGATTGGGTTATTTGATGGTGTGTTGGATATTGCAGGTAATCAAATCATAAAAATGGAAACCAAATTAGTCCCAACGATTGTTTTTATATGTAGTTTGGTGTAGTGGGATAGAAAATTCATCGAATATGAAATTATCCCAAAGAGGAATAATTTTTAGTTCGTGATTCCTATTCTAGGTAGTGCCATTGATTTGAAGTGTTCATTTTGAGTAGATACACATGATCACTTGAACCATAATCCAAGACATGAATTAATATATAAAACCCTAGTTTCTATCGATAGATTAGTTTCATTGAGTTTTTCATTGGTATTAGTGATTATGGTGAGTGATTTAATTACCCTTAGTGAATAGCGATCCTTGTATTTGGAGTTTCAAAAAGATACCTCATCCAATATTATGGGGTGTTAAATGAACATTTGGTAAAATATTTAAATCAGAGATAAGATAGGTTTTGTATTTTAATGACCATAATTACATATTTGGAATGAGAAGTATTATAATGTGGAGGCTGTAAGAACCAATGCATATAAAGGTTTAGAAATTATGGGGGAATTTAGATTTTTGACTTCAGGGTTGGGGTCAATTTGAGATTCTAAAGTTAGATTGGAAATTCAAGAGTTGTGTTCCACATCATAGTGATTATAGATATGGTCTGAGGGTAAGTTATTTAATTAGGAAATTGGGAGAGTTTTTTCATGTTTAATGGAGTGTTTCCCAAGTGTAATATGAATAACCCAACATGGGAAATCTCTTTTTTATGGATAGTACATTTACAATATTTAGAAAATACAATCATTTGAAGAAGGGGTGTAGAATCCCCATAAGTGGTACCCTCATGTGGAACCATAAATTGTTAATTCCATTACATGGTGACCATTATATGGTTTACTTTTGTGGGAAACAATTATTCTATAACCATTAAATGGGCTCCTCACATGGTGGTCCCTTACATGGGCACCACTTCTTCAGGTGAAATCCACATACATTGGAAAATCCATTTGTGTTGGGAAATCACATTACATAGGGGACCAAATAACGTAAAATTTTCCTAGATATGGATCTTCTTACCTTGGTTAACCCCTTCATGAGTGAACTTATACATGGGGAACCCATATTTTATAACCCCTACATGAACAATCATTATTATTTCTAAAAATTATTAAATAAAATGATTAAAATGTGTCTTCAATGGGGTTTTGGTAATGTTTTTACACAGTTTATAGTAAGGGGATCACATGAAATGTCTTTTGATATCCCTTATTCATAGAGGTACATCTTATTAATTTTTAAATAGAATAAACTGTTGTTTAAATTCTTGTAATGATTATATTAAATCTAACACTCCATGTTGATTCTTCCTAGTATTACTTTTTTTCACAAAAATAATAATTCTAAAGGCTAGGATATTTTTGAATGATTCAAATATATCATGGTGGAATTATACCAAAAGATAGATCTTTTACAAATCCAATTTAAGTGAGGTACATTGATTATGATGTTAACTAGATACATTTCAATTTGAAGATGTTTATTTCAACCTAAATATATTTAGTGTTTTCTTGATTTTTTTTTCTTAAAAAATTGATTAATTAGAATGATTGGTTATGGATTTCATTTTTCATAGGATAAAATAGATGTTGATGGTGGTGTAGATTCTATTTCTCTAGGTTTAAAACTAATATGAAGAGTATATGAGTTTTATGACTTATTATTAATTTCATAAATTTGTTAATTTAGTTATAAATTCTCATAATTTATTTATTTATTTGATATTTCCTAAGATAGGGACTTGGGTAATGATGTGTTATTTATTGATACTTTCATGAGGATGAGTGTTAGTGGTCGATCTGCAATAATGGATTCTATATATAAGTTATGTAGGTGTCTCCTTGACCATATGCTATTAGTAAATTCATTTATTTTATATATCATGTGATATGAAGTCACACCCCCAAATGGAATCATCCTGTTTATCTAAATATAATGTATGTTTAATATAAGATTCCTAAAAAAACTAATAATATGGAAATGAAAACTATGAACCCCTATGCATCAGCTTGATTCCTCATCCACCGATAACCAATGATGTAATTATATAAGTGTTCTTGGACCTACATGGGACAATTAGGGGTATAAATCAATTGAATCATGAGTGATGTTATGGAAATTGTGAATGGTGATCCTTAGTTCTATTTAGTATGTATGAGTGATTAGATGGAATTAATAGCTGGGTGTGACATGATTTAACACCCCAAAATTTTAAGAATTTAATTTTCAAATAAATTTAATTTGTTTCAATTGCTTATTTTACTAAAACAAAATTTTTTGACATGCCATGATATAATTTTAAATCAATATTATCATCTAGAAATTGGATTAGAGGGTATTAATAGGACTAAAAATTTATTAAATTTAATGGTTTACACATGTATTTTTGAATTCATTAGTCACAACTTAAATCAAAATGAAAATAAAAATCCTTTGAAAATAAATGAGATGTTTTTTTGAAGATATATTTTTATGTGATTGATATATTTTTATCCTAAAAAATTAAATTGATAAATATTGGGAATTTTTTTTGATGAAATGAATATAATTTATATTCAATTTTTTTTACATTCATCTTTTTTCTAGTCATGTAACAAGAATGAAATCCAGTTTAATACTTAAAAATGTAATTTATCCTAAAATTTGTGTTTCATTACGTGTTTCATGATTATTTTTGAAATTTATTTATCCAACTTATAGGTATTGAATATGATAAAATAGATTAAATATTTATAATCATGAGTTCTAAAAATGGTAAATAAAACCATTTTATTCTTAGTCAATATGAATAGTTTCCATTGTAAAATTTATCACCTCAATAAAGCGTAAGTTGGGTTAGTCTAGGTTACAAATAAGTGGTAGGGGCATAATTTTATTCCTAATTATTATTTTATGAGGTTAATTATAACCTTATCACCATTTTATGTAAATTTATTATTTTAATTAATAAAAGTTCATGGAAATGTCTTATAAATTTTTTAAATAAAATATAGTTGCAAATTGTCACTGTCTTTGTTTTTAATATCTCTTAAGTCTCAAAATTTGGGAAAAAGCATGATATAGATAAATATAAGTTTCTATTTTGAGATTAATAAAATTATTTTACTGATAGAAATTTATTTTCAATTTTTATTTATAATATAATTAACTTAAGTTCTTATTCGACATAGATATAATATTTCTCTATTTAATGAAAACATTTAATAAATAATTTTAAAAATATTAAATGTTATATAATTTAATTGTTTTAATGTGTCCCAAAAGTTTTATAGATGTATGTAATATATTGGGAATTTTTTAAATAATTATATTCAAATTCTCTTAATTTATTATTTTATTTTTGTTTAATTAAATAGATAATTTTACACATTACATTAATGATAATTTATAATAAATAATATTTTATTAAATTATATAAAATTTATAAAAATATTATATTATTCTAAATGAAGGGGATACATTTTAAATATAATCCATGTTCCATTTATCAGTAATATTTTTTTACAGTAACATTATTAACCATTAAATGGTTAAATAATTTAATATTACTCTAATTATCAAAAGGGTTAACTCGTGGATAAAACAGAAATATAAGGATAATATTGTTAATAAAAAATGTCCAAATTTTATTGGATCAGAGGATTATGACACATAATCATCTTATATTCTAATATTATAAATCTGGATACATTTTTCATCCTAATTAATTTATATTAATTTAATATTTTATGAAATTCCATGAGTACCCCTCCCATCAATTATAAATTGGCAACCCTTATTTATCTACCTAACACCACTATGAGTAATCGAGATCTAAATTTTTTTGAAAATTTCTCTTCTACATTTCCCAAGACACATATTAGAGGGTTTTTTTATTCAAGAAATACAAACCCCAGAGCCCTTTGTGGGATATCTAAAGTATTCATTCCAAATAAGAGGTAATTTCCTTAACAGATCACATTCATTTAAAATTATACTTTTCATACTCAAAAAATATGATATTGTTCATAAAAAAATAATTTCAGTATCATAAATATATGGAAATTTTATTATGATTTTGAAAACACCAATATACACCCCCTTTCCCCTTAAATGGGAAGGGAAAGTATCACTTGTATATAGGTACGATTTACTGTCTCTATATAGTAATGAAATTCAATTTTCATCAATATATTTTATCAATGGGTATTATAATATGTTAAATATTTATATAATATATCAATTAAACAATTTTAGTTCTTTATTTATAATATCATTTCTACCTTCTTACCATCCAATCCTTTGGAAAACTATAATATCGTTTGTGCGTACATGTGGACTACCACCTCCATGAAACCTTATGGTTCATTTTTAATTTATATTTTACATGAAGGGTAAATAGGATTAATTTCATGAAATTATATGATATGTCTTAATTAATAATTATATTTTAATTTTTAATTAATGTTTACCTTTATTTTATTACATTGAAAAATGGAAACATCGTTCATGAGTACATACCACTTATCGTCACCATGAATAGTGTAATTGAATTTTCTGTCCCTAAATTTTATGATTGAACATATATATATATACATATATATTTAATAAATATATATATATATTATTTACACTATTATTAAATTTTAATATATGATGAAACAATGATCAATGCATAAGGTCCAAAACTACCAAACCAACACCTATATGAAAAAATTAAGTAATAATCACCTAGAAATGTGATTTCAATAATTAATTTTTAAAAAATTTATTATATAATTTTTAAAATAAATTGTATATGGTTTAATATATAATTTCTGGGATACATATTCCAAATTCACAACTTGTTTATTTTTTGTGGTGTATGTAATTAACCATTAACATGTTATATCATGAATATCCATATATTTAGGATAATTAATGTTTTAATTGATGTTATACTTTCATTGGTATTATGAATCAATATTTACAAAAGTTCTAAGGTAATTTCATCTCACTTTTATTTATGTGGGAAACTTACCTAATAAAAAAATTATTTCTTTTGTGTGGAGTACTTAATACCCATTAATTTCATTTATTATTGTTATAAATATAATCATAGGATATATATATCTATATAAGGTTCATCATTTCATGGGTATCTTAATTCATATGTTTCCAAAGTGATAATGGTTTTATGTTAGTGTCTCATTGTTTATGAGGATTGTTTGTGATTATGTATACATTTATGAAATATTTTTATCTACTTCTAAATAAACTAATTATTTTTATTATTATTTTTTTATTTATTGAGAATACATTTTTTCCTTTTTTCCCTTACTTTCTGTATCAAAGATACCAAAATTACATTTTTAAGGAAAATCAACTTTATGTATCTCTTTAGTTGAGAAATGTTTTTATTCCATATACATGTTTTCAAAAATATGTTTTGAAGAAGTTTTTTAATATTGTAATATTATTTAATAAATTCATTTTTACCGATGTTTTAATTTTTAGAATATGGTCTAAAAATATTCTTCTAATCATTTTCCCAATAAGGTAAGTTTTTAATTTTTCAATAAAAGTGTGGAGGGAATGTTTTATTTTAACATAAATGGAATGATTGGAATTTAACACCAGTATGATCAATCAATGTTTTAAAACTGATGTTACATGTTTAGAATATTTTTTCAAATATAATGTTTCCTAAAAAATTTAGAAATATTTATATTTTTTAAAAATTAACTAAATAAGAAAAGGTTATTTTACTAAATAAATGTTCAATGTGATCATTCAATATCATTTTACATCTAATATGACATATTTGAAGTTAATTATTATTTAATAGTTATATGATCCAATTATACAATTTATAGTCTTCTTATAAATGGTTAATTTTTATTTTAATGATATTTTTATGAAACCCATTTAGTTTCCATTGGTTATATAATAGTGAGTTGATAAAATGGTTGTAAAACCAATTTTATTTTCATGAGTTTTGATGTGATGATATGATGAATGGTATATGATAACGTGGAACACATATCTACATTTTTTATTATATGATGTTAGTTTTATAATAACCAAGTATTGTGGTTGTGTTATAACCAATTTTAGTGGTTATGATATAACCAAGGATATTGGTTATGTTATAACTAAGGATTGGAGAAAACTATATCCCCCTCAAATGCTTTGGGAAATTATTGATATATCATGCGACAAACATGACTATAATGGGGAGTAAACTTTGTTCTGTATAATAATTTTTACACTATGACAATGTTGTGAGTGAACCTTGACTACCATGATGGTTTGGATAGTAAAACCATTCCACTATCATATTATTTTTAATGAGCCTTATGAATTAAGAAAATGATTTTCTATACTAATGTGTCTGTCACAAAATTTTTCCTTTAGCCAATTTTATTCTCTCATGGACTATGTTGTTTGATTCATTTATGATATATATCTTATGATATTCCATGATAGATTCCATTACTCAAGAATATTATCTATCTCATGGAAGGAATTATTTTCAAATGTCATGATAATTTCCTCATACACTTTTGTTAATGTTATTCTCAAATGATCAATGAAATCTCCCTTATTTACCTTAACTAAGAACCTAATCTCACCCTTTCTTATGTTTCTTTCTCAAGGCTACGATGAGTGATACTAAGTATGATATGTCTAATAAGGGTTCTAGATATGAATCAATTAATGGGAGATGATGTAGATATTTTATGAATCAATTTTGTGTGTGTATAAGTTTACAATGGAACTAGAACTATACGATTATAGTTTGGATCATTATGTTATATAAGGAATAAAAAACTACAAATATGCGATATATAGGTATGATAAGTTCAGGTCTTTACACATAATGTGAGTATGAGATGATTCATATTCAGGGGATAGAAGATTATATTGTGGGGTGAGTGTTCCCCAAAAAATTAATGAGAAACTAGGTTATTGGACCTTTTGTATATTGATAATATGTTTGGTAAATGGATCTACCAATAATTAATTGGGTAGTAGAATTGGAATTATTTTATTCCTTAAGAGTAATGATTGTGGGTATTATCTTATGAGTCCAGTGAGGCCATAATGTGACCATGGGGATGATATGGGTCATTATACCCATTGAGTAATGGTCATTACCAGAGATTTTTTATTTGAAACTAGGAAAAATCATTGACTTTACATACTATATTTTGACCTAGGGGCCCTAGTGGGTTCCCTATATATTGGATGACAATAAAGTGGGTTAGTTTAGAGTGGTTTCTATCACAGATTTATGGTGTAACCATATAATATAATGGACTATTAAGTGAGATTAGTATTAATATAGTGATCATAATTGGATTGTCACATAAATAATATATCCTAGAAAATTTATGATAGGCTCAACATATGGCTTCCCCATTTTATAGTTACAATATTACATATACAAGGTTGATGATAAAAAATAATTATTATGATTACTTTTGAGATGACTCGAGTGAATAGAGGCCCTCAATGATCTATTTTTGTATGATACTATTGGGTGTGTGATGGATCCCATAGTTATGAGATACAAATGGTGGATGTTGTCCCCCAATGATATATGATATGTAATAGGTCGATGGTGGCATCTAGTGAACATTTTTTTTCATGACACAACTGGTGACTACTGGCCCTCGATAAATTGAAATACGACATAGGTTTATATTTTCTATTGCCAATCAATTGATATGTGACACCATGGGTGGTTTTTAACCCAAATTACTTAAAAGATAACTAGGGTAGATAATGAACCTAGGCGATTGATTATTTTATGATGATATGGGTGGATTCTGTCTCCAAGATGTCTCTCCATGATGATCTTGATAGGATACCTTACCTCGAAGTATTTTTTATGATATTTTAGGCTAGTGAATGTATTACCCACAATGATTGTCTTACTTTCTCAAAGAAACACTAACACTAGATGAAGAAGTTATAATTCATCATAGGTGTCATTTAAGAACATCTGGATTAATGATGGTTATTTTTCATGATTCTATAATACATTCATTTATTTTTTCGATAATTTCACATACACATACACAAAATTTACTTGTTAAGTATGCAACACCATATTTTATTCCCTATTTAGTTGTACTAACATGTTTCATGTGTATCCATGTAACATGGTTACCTGAGTAGAGATCACTAGTTATAGGTTCTGATAGACCCAAGGCCCAATGATTCTTGATTGGGTTATAACAAATCTATAAGGATTTAGTTATTGTGATAATGTGCATCTCAAAGATTATATTAGTTCATCATGTATTCAAATTTTTTAGTATTTTTATATATTATCATCCTAGTGGGAGAATTGTAGGTATGTAAAACTTTATTATTTCACATTAAATTTGGTCCATTATTGTTTTTTTCTATAGAAATCTCTTATTCTATATATTTGTGGATATTTTTTTTACATAAATTGTTTCTAGTCTGATATGATGGTATTGTCTCTATATAGTAACACCTTAGAACCTCATTGGTAATCTAAATAATCTAGAATAAGGGGAGTTGTGCTTAGTTTTAGGTGGAAACAATAACCAAGACACTAATCAATGGTCTCTATCTAAGAGATTTTATAAGTGTAACGTCATTTACCATCAAGGTATGTTTTTTAAAATTATAAGGTATCTTTTAATTTCCCCCACAAATGTGTGTCTAATGACCCAAATGAGTTTTGATGTCAGTGGTTTAGATTATAGAGACTTATGGCCTATACTATGACTTAAAGAAGGCCATATGCTTTCTAGTGGAGGGAACTAGTCTTCTGTTGTTACTATAATTGGGAAATGGATTTCTAAAGATTCTATTATCCCACTTAGTGCGGAGGAAGATTGAACGTATTAATACTATAACCATAAGATGAATAATGAGGCCGACCGACTGATCAATGGTTATGAGAATCTCACATCATTAATGTTATTTTTTGTCACTTTACTCTATTCCTCCTTCCAATTTAACCCTATAAAAATATTCCCATATTAGAAAAAGGAACACGATAGAGATATCTTAATTTGTTCTCTACTCATTCCCTCTTTCTCCTCTTAGATTCTATAAGACTAGATCAATATGTGGTGTTAATTGAGGTTAAGTCTATATATTATAAGCATAATTATCCCATATTTATTTGGAATTGATCAAAAATATATGTTATGATTTGTTAGATCAATAAATCTCCACCAAGACCTAATGGATAATTCAAACTTTACTTATATATTTGTGTTGGATCATGAGACTCAATGGAATCTATTTGACCAATCATATATCTATCATTGTTGGTGAATCTCATTAGATAATTTGACACAAATATCATCTCTTGGATTTACATATTCCTAGAATTATAAATCATGAGTTACTATAATGATGGTCTAGGTCTTATTTTAGTAAATTTTGGTGCACTTGCATGATAAAAGTGTCATACTTTGATAAACCATAATGTTTTGGAATTAATTCATTAAAGGAAAATTTTTTATAAAATCATTGGAATTTATGTTGAATTATTCGAAATTTTTTTCCTACGCATACCCCTAGTTTACATACCCTTTCATGATCAGTGTATTTGAAATATATAGGGAATCCATGAGACATTAGTTTAGAATGTTTTGTATGTTTCCTTGTAATGTTCTGTATTTTTTAGTAATATTTAAATATAATATAATATTTTCTATTCCATGATTATTACTTTCAATGTTATACCTTTATTATTTAAAATTTACACTCTGTGTTATTTTGTTGTTATATGATGCTCCTTAATATGTCATAATTAGATGTGGATTAGAGAAAATCTAAGAGAATATTTCCTATTTATTAAGGATGACTAGTGTAATTGAAAGAATTTTTTAGCTCCATAAAGTGGGTGTTTGGGTGACAGGACCCTTTGTATGTAGCTCTGTATAGGATGGTTAGTGTTGAGCTTAGCGTATGATGAACCCCTGGGAGGATATTTTCATGCACCTTTAGAGTATGGTCCATAGGATGGTATGATACACCACTGTGGAATGTTATTACTTATGTTTAGAGTTTCATTACTATGGAATCCCAAACATGCATACCATAAGAGGAAAATGTAGTAATGTGACATAGGTAACACTTTCCCTTATGGTGGGTATGGATTTATTCCTTAATGTTGAATTATGATTTTTCCTTAACGTTATTCAAGGTTACTTAGGATTATCTAATTCACGAGGTTGAAAATATGTGATATTATTCAAGTATAGTGCCTAAGAAGGTATGGTCAGGTTTTGAGGTAGAATGGTTTGCACAAAATCATTTGGTACATGATTGGTTGCATTATTTTTTGAAAATTTCAATTCCATTTTTTTTCACATTTCTCTATATTCATATTTAATTTATTTATGGATGCATTGACAATGTCCTACTCAGTTATACTTTCTCTGTGCATGGGAATATATATGCATCTGTAGTCTTCATGACCAGTGATACAAAGAAGGAAAATGGCCTTATGCAAGGTTTATGAGGATCATGGTGTTGGAAAAAAGATGTGGCTATGAGACATACTGCATATTTTTAATACAAGTAATTTTTTTTTAATTTCCATATGTGCTATTTTATTTATGGTCGTAGCACATCGGGTGTCAAATTGATTATAAATTTATGAATTAATATAAAAACTAATATAGTATTATTTAAATTTTCTTTGGTTGTGTTGTTTATTCAGATCATATTCATGTCACTATTTAGAATGATGGGTATGATTATTGAGGATATATTGTCCACAGATTAATTTAGACTATTTCCACTATTTGGTATCCTATTGAGTATGGGGAGGCTTGAAATTACCCAAACATTTATCAATGTAATTTTCCATTTCTTATAATGATTTAATATTGTATAAATAACATAAAATAACTTAGATACCATAATAAAAGCTTTAGAAATTATTAATTAATGAAAAAAGAAGTATTTCTAGAAATTATGGAACCAATACAGATGAAATAGTAACTTGAACTTAGAAATAAAAATATAACCATTATGAATAGTAAACTTACCAAATGAATAGTAGAATCACCAATGAAAGTATAAATAAAATTTATGCATATTATAAATAAAATTATGGTATAATTATATCATATTCTATGTAAATTAATGTTTTAAAAATTATTAATTAAGTGTATGTTTTTTTATAAGCCATAAATATTTAATTACAATTTTATGATTAATTTAATAATTTAAAAGAAAATTTATTTTCAAAAAATGTATTCATAAATTAATATTTTGAATTATTAGTATTAGAATAAATTTTTTGAGGCCTTATGTAATTTTTCAACGTGTTATAAAGTCAGTTATAATTTTAAAATCTCTATTTTCCATGTAAATGATGATTTTAATTAAAAATAAAATAAATAATATTTATAAAATTATATTCATAAAATGGTGTTCATTTTTGAATTATATATTCTGAGAAATGTTTAGGGTGAATTTTTGGGATTTTTTTGAAGTAATTGAATTTTTGGTGAATAGTGAAATACAGTAATTTATGATATATATACATTACAAGATAAATAAATGATTCATTATATCATCACTGATATAATAACCATTGGTTCAAAATTACATGATCTAATTACTATATTTATCCTAAAAAATCAACACTATTTATTATCTTTGATAAAAACAATAAACCAATAAATTGAATAATGGGAAAACACCCCACTTGTCCACTATAAATACCACCCCCTCTTCTCCTCACACCTCTAACAATTTGAGACTTGTCCAAATTATACCCAAAAAACTTCCCAAGACCCTCCCCCACTTCTAGGATCTCTTGGTCTCATCAAAATACCAAAACCTTTTCCCTAAGGAGGTTCTCAAAGGAGATAGATTTAAGAGGGAAAATCCTCTTCTTTTTTTAATTTATTTTTAATTTCATTCATTTTATTCTCTTATCCTCACCTTATCTTATAAGAAAGGCATGATATGTAATGACCCTCTTATCCTCATTGGCTTGAGAATAAGACAAGTCATTATTTGGCCTTAAGCGACATTCCCAATGTCACGACCCATCCTTGGGGCCCGTGCCGTGACTACCCCAAGCCCGCCTTCCATAGGCCAGGGGTTGGCGACTAGCACCAAAGAGTATATCCCAACAAAAAGGGAAGGCGTTGCCTTTAAAAGTAAACAAACACCACAGAGTAAGCTAGCAGAATTAAACACTAAGTAAACTGAGTACAAGTAAGTACAGAAAGTAAATGGGCCAGAATAAAAACCCAAACTGAAAGTAAAGTACAACTGAAAAGGGAGTAAAACAACTGAAAAGTAAAGCCGCAACGTCGAGCCGTCCATTAGAAGTCCCACCTGAAGGGTGGGTATAGATAGCCTCCATAGCTCCTCGGGTCCAGCCGTCCGCTCCGAGTACGTCCCGCCCAGTGGTCCACCTCCATGTACCGACCTACTCCACAAGCCTCAACCACGATTAGCGCTGTCTGTCGTCTGCAACAAACACAACGTAGTACGGGCATATCCCATGCAAGGGTGAGTATACGATACTCAGTAGGGACCCCGAGACCCCCGAAGGTCTCCCATAATCCAAAAAGAGTAATCCAAAAAGGAAAGATACAATCACGAAGTAACGTCCAACACTACTTAGGTATATACCCATACATATACCTAAGTCATCAATTCTCATTCGACACCAACATCTGAGCCCAAGTACAACCCAATCCACACAATAAAACACAACCCAGTCCACACAGGAAAGCATAAAGTAATCCACACAGGATATCAAGTCAATCTTATCGAAGATAAGGGTTGAAAATCAAGACTCAGCTCACACAGGTATACTTCTTCGTAAGACGATAGAGATGATCAGATGTATCCACTGATTCATCTAAGCCGTCAGACCCACACAAGATCGATAGGTACTAACCCCCACAATGACCCACAAAGGATCGATAGGTACTAACCCCCACAATGACCAACAAAGGATCGATAGGTACTAACCCCCGCAATGACCCACATAGGATCTGACCCACACAGGATCGATATGCGCTGGCCCACACAGGACCGTTGAGCGCTGACACACATAGGATCTGACCCACACAGGATCGGTAGCACTGACCCACGTAGGATCACTGAGTGTTGTAGTCATCGCCGTCGAATCCATGGAGAATTTCTGTACAGTCATCGTCATCGCAGTCGCAGCCAGCTCTAGGGTTCCCGCACACAGAAAGCTCGTTCGGGAGGGTCCTCTCCACGAGCCGAAGGGCTGATACATCAACTGACACGAAGTCCAGAGTTGATGTATCCAAAAGTTCCGTATCGTCCACAGGAACTCAACACGACAGACGGCGCATCTATCGGACGCCCGGTCTGAGAGTTATTGGATTTTTTGTCCCAGGGGCCCGGTTGGTTTTTATGTCAAAACCATCCCGACCGTACTCCAACCGTGTCCAAACCACGAGCGGAGTAAGCCAAAAGTTCTGTCTCACTAAGAGGAATCCATCAAAGTCTACAACACGTCAATTGGACGTCTGGAGCTCAAGTTATAAGTGTTTTCGTCTTCAAGGAACCTACTACCCTATCCATGTTGCAGATTGATAAAGACCCCATCTTCATGGATATGAAATGAATGGATTTGGTAATCATAACTTCGGGGAATAAATCATATCTTTATCAAATTATTTCCTAACCATCTATCCAAGAGAAGATTAAGGAGTCATAAAGGGATGATCTAGAGTAACAAAAGAATGTGAATGAAGTAAAGAAAGGGAAGCTATAAGAGTTCTATATTGATAATGATGGTGTAATTTGGTTTGGAATGAGGCTCCATGTGTCATAATCACTTGGGATAATGAAGGAGTTGTCGGAAAATGAAAATAAATCAACTTTCTCTATCCATCCTGGGACTAACAAGATGCACCATGATCTTCGATAACACTTCTGGTGGAACAAAATGAATAATGAAATTGCAGAGTATATCTCAAGGTGGTTGACATGTTAGTTAGATAAATTTGAGTGAAAAAAGTCCAAAGTGATGATGAAACCATTGCGTATATCCATGTGGAAATGGGAGAATTTCACTATAGATTTTTTCACGGGTCTTCCGAATACAACCAAAGGAAATAATGCGATATGGGTTGTGGTGGAATGACTCACCCAGATTGCCCAATTTATCACTATTCTATAGGATCTCCCACTTTAACAACTTACAAATATATATGTGAAGGAAGTGGTGAGACTGTAAGGAGTTCCACTCTCTATTGTCTCTGATTGTGATCCACGGTCTAAAACTAAATTATAGAGGGGTATTCAACATTCTTTGAGTACTGAATTAAATTTCAGCCTGCCCAATCACCCCCATAATTATGGTCAATCTAAAAGTACTATTTAGACACCAGAAGATCTGCTAATATCCTTATCTTTATAATTCAAAGGTGGATGAGATCAACATATCACATTGGTTGAGTTCTCATACAACAATGTATTCCACTCAAGTATTCATATGACTCCATATGAATCTTTGTACGAAAGATGATATAGAACTCCAACCTTTGGGGATAAAGCTTGTGAAAAGAAGATACTTGGACCTGATCTTGTCTACAAAATGATAGAGGAGGTTTAATCTATCTAGAGACATATCAAAGATACTCAAAGTTGGAAAAAGTTCTATACTGACAACAATCGAAGGGACTCGGAGTTCAACATTGGAGATAAAGTCTTCATTCAAATATCTCCATAGAATAGAGTCATGCGGTTTGGAAAGAAAGGGATATTAATACCAAGTTACATTGGACCATTTGAGATCATTTATCACATAAGATATGCAGACTATCAGCTTGCACTTATAGCGAATATGGAACAAGTTCATGATGTGTTCTACGTATCACTCCTGAGGAAGTAAAAATCAAATCCCTTACATGAAATGAACTTAGAGGTGGTATAGCCGGAAGATTATCTATCTTATGAGGAGAGGCCAATACAGATTATGGACAAGAGAGATAAGGATCTATGCAACAATACAACCCACATTTTCAAAGTGTTTTGTAGGAACCATAAGTATGAAGAAGAAAATTTGGAACTGTAGGAGACAATGAAGGGTTGGTACCCTAACTTGTTTATGTAAAACGAAATTTAAAGGGTGAAATTTCAAAAGGGGGAAAGAATGTAATGATCCAAACATTAATCTATGAATTTTTCCCTTATTATAGTGATGTATTATAGCATAAATAACATAAAATCACTTATTGACCATAATAAAAGCTTTACAAATGAATAATTAATGAAATATGAAGTATTTCTAGAAATTAAGGAACCAATACTGATGAAATAATAACATGACCATAGGAATAATAATACGACCCTTATGAAAAGTAAAATGACCAAATGAATAGTTTCCCCACCCAATAAATTATAAATAAAATTTAGGCATCTTCTAAATAAAAGGATTGTATAATTATATCATAGTCTAAGTAAATAAATGTTTCAAAAATTATTAATTAATTGTTGGTATTTTTATAAGTCATAAATATTTAATTAAAATTTTATGATTAATTTAATAATTTAAATGAAAATATATTTTCATAAAATGTATTCATAAATTAATATTTTTATATCTTATTATTTTAATAAAATTTTAATGATACCTTATGTTATTTTTCAAAGTGTTATAAAATCAGTTATAATTTTAAAAACTATATTTTTTAAGTAAATAATGATTTTATTTAAAAATTAAATTAACCATATTTAGAATATTAATTTCATAAAATGGATTTAATTTTTTGAATTCTACACATTAAAAAATGGTTAGGGTGATTTTTTTTTGTTTTTTTCTGAATTAATTGAATTTTTGATGGATAGTAAAATATAGTAATTTACGGTATATATACATTATAAGCTAAATAAACTATTTATAGAGTCATCACTAATATACGGTTTGAACTAATATGATATAATTACTATATTTAGTCTTAATAATAAACACTATTTATAATCTTGAGAAAAATGACAAACTAATTAATTATATAATGGGAAGACACCCCTCTCATCCACCATTAATACCACCCCTCACCCCCTCTTCTCCTCACTCCTCTCAAGATTTGAGACTTGTCCAAATTATGAAAAAATATCTTTCCAAGAACCTCCCCCACTTCTAGGATCTCTTGGTCACATCAAAATACCAAAATGTTTTCCCTAAGGAGGTTCTCAAATAGAAGATATTTAAGTGGTAAAATGCTCTTCCTTTTTCTTTTAATTTCTTTTTAATTTTATTTATTATCTTATCTTCTCCTAAAATTATATTATAAAAGAGGAATAAAAACTCAATTATGTTTGATATGATAGAATTATATCATGTTAATGGAAGATCTATCATAAAACTCCTTTCCCTCTATCTTTTATTCTAAAAATGAAATCGTCGCCCTTGAAGTGTCAATTTACCGACATCGTGGACGATGAACTTTCATTTTCCTTTAAATTTTTAATGGTTGTTAATAAAACCATTATAATCATTGTAAAATATTTTAAAGTGTATTTTATAACTCTTATTATGTTTTTATGTAACTTATACACATAATACTAAAGTATAAAACAAAATGAGTTTTTTGTGATAAAAAACCGCCAAAATTAACAAAAAACAATCATCATTACCTTTTATCTAATGATTCATTCTCATACCAAATAACCAAATTATTTGTATGATCATTTATATTTATGGAATATAATTAATAACATATAATTAAAATTCCTGATATTTATCCACATTTTACATGAACTTCCATTCATACATACAAGAAAACCAATAATGAAAACCATGAAAATGAATGCTCCTAAACAGTGAAGTTAAACTATATAACTCATAAAAAGGACCATAAATGAACTTAATAAAAATATAATTAGTCACATTCATTTATAAAATATTTTTTATTTGTAATTAATGAATCTAATGTGATTATACAGATCATAAATGTGAAGGAATCTTTCAGACACAAGGTAAGGTGAATTCTCAAACCCAACTCTCTTTCTTTGAGTTTTCCCTCTTTTACCCCATTTTCAGTACGAATATTCCTTAAATATAATTTCTTAATCACTATCTTACCTTTTCCAGGATATGCATGTTTTCTATTGAGTTTATGAGAAACATAATGTTTTCCAAAAGAACTCTTCTTTCAAAAAACACACCTTTTAGTTCTCGAGATTGTTTCTTCTTCACTCAAGGTTGATGATTCAAGTATGTTATTCCATATTTCATTTGGGAACCCAAAGGTTATGAATTTATTCTTATAAAATGAAACCCATTTCTTTCCATGGGTTATTTAATGTTAAATATTGATATATATTCTATGTGGAAATTATGATAATGTAAATGTTATGATGTGACAGGTGTGCCTAGAATTATATAGCACTCCAATGAATTTGGTAATGTGATTAATATCACTAGAAAAAGTAAAATATGATTGAACATGATTCTAGATTTGTTCACAACTATGTGTGGTAGTTTACCACAAAGACATGATGTTTTATTTTTATGCATTTCCGCATTCCATGAATTTTAATAATGATTTCTCTCATGATTATAAACCTATGCCTATGTAATGATGATAGTGGTTATAATCAATCCATGTTATCTTGGTTCATGTTCTTATCTATTCTTTTACTGGGATTTTATATCACCCCTTTTTGATGAATATACTTAGGTGATTACTTGTACTAAGGTGAATACGATGACCTCTATGAGGCTAGAGAATAAAAAATAAATAAAATTTTATGTTTTATTTTGTAGAAGTCATGTATGGTTCTAATTTTCCCAAGACACTAAACCTTTGTATCCTCATTGGGTAGTGATTTTATGTTGTTTGTCTTAAAAATTATGTAATAAGATATATAATAAAAATCTAGATCACTATAAGGTGTGCATGAGACCATGTGGAACTTCATATAAGAACCAATGAATTTGGATTGGGTGTTACAAATTGGTATCAAAGGAGTGAGGATTTTTTTTTGGGTTATAGAATAAAATAGATAGGTTGTGTGTGTAACATCCCCAAATGATAAAGGGTTAAATGACTAAATGATATGACTCATGTCAACAAGGTGCACCTTCTTTTTCGGGAGCCTGTCTGATTAGAACTCCACAGTTAAGCGTGCTTGGCTTGGAGTAGTGATCAGGATGGGTGACCTTCTGAGAAGTTTCTCAGGGTGTATGCGATTGAGGACAAAGTACACTGGAAAGGACATATGTTGGCATGTGGAGACTATCATTAGTTAGATGACCTGTTCAGACACGTGGGTGAACCCTGGGGTGGGTCCCACGTGTCTTCGGGGGCAACTGGTGGTACCTGGTAGGCCAAGACCCGACGAGCTTGTTAAGGTGGGGTGTCTATGCTGTCACCGGGACCCGATTGTCACATTTGGTATCAGAGGTGGTACCCAACCTTAAGTACGCTGCACTACCTAGGATGATATGTAGGGCCCACAACGAGGGTGTTGTGCTCTAAGGGGGGGGGGGTGGGTGATTGTAACATCCACAAATGATAAAGGGTTAGATGACTAAATGATATGACCCATGTCAACAAGGTGCATCTTCTTTTTCAGGAGCCTGTCTGATTAGAACTCCATAGTTAAGCATGCTTGGCTTGGAGTAGTGATTAAGATGGGTGACCTTCTGGGAAGTTTCCCAGGGTGTGTGCGAGTGAGGACAAAGAACACTGGAAATGACATGTGTTGGTCTGTGGGGACTATCATTAGTCAGATGACCTGTTCAGGCATGTGGGTGGACACTGGGGTGGGTCCCACGTGTCTGCGGGGGCAACTTGTGGTACCTGGTAGGCCAGGACCCGACAACCTTGTTAAGGTGGGGTGTCTATGCTGTCACCGGGACCCGGTTGTCACATTTGGTATCAGAGGTTGTACCCAGCCTTAAGTGCGGTGCACTGCCTGGGTTGATATGTAGGGCCCACAACGAGGGCGTTGTGCTCTAAAGGGGGGGGGGGATCGTAACATCCCCAAATGATAAAGGGTTAATTGACTAAATGATATGACTCATGTCAACAAGGTGCATCTTTATTTTCGGGAGCCTGTCTGATTAGAACTCCACAGTTAAGCATGTTTGGCTTGGAGTAGTGATTAGGATGGGTGACCTTCTGGGAAGTTTCCCAGGGTGTGTGCGAGTGAGGACAAAGAACACTGGAAAGGACTTGTGTTGGCCTGTGGGGACTATCATTAGTCAGATGACCTGTTCAGGCATGTGGGTGGACCCTGGGGTGGGGCCCACATGTCTGCGGGGGCAACTGGTGGTACCTGGTAGGCCAGGACCCAATGACCTTGTTAAGGTGGGGTGTCTATGCTGTCACCGGGACCCTGTTGTCACATTTGGTATCAGAGGTGGTACCCATCCTTAAGTGTGGTGCACTGACTGGGTTGATATGTAGGGCCCACAACGAGGGCGTTGTGCTCTAAAGGGGGGGGGGGATTGTAACATCCCCAAATGATAAAGGGTTAAATGACTAAATGATATGACTCATGTAAACAAGGTGCATCTTTATTTTCAGGAGCCTTTCTGATTAGAACTCTACAGTTAAGCATGCTTGGCTTGGAGTAGTGATTAGGATGTGTGACCTTCTGGGAAGTTTCCCAGGGTGTGTGCGAGTGAGGACAAAGAACATTGGAAAGGACTTGTGTTGGCCTGTGGGGACTATCATTAGTCAAATGACCAGTTTAGGCATGTGGGTGGACCCTGGGGTGGGGCCCACGTGTATGTGGGGGAAACTGGTGGTACCTGGTAGGCCAGGACCCAACGACCTTGTTAAGGTGGGGTGTCTATGCTGTCACCGGGACCCGGTTGTCACATTTGGTATTAGAGGTTGTATCCATCCTTAAGTCTGGTGCACTGACTTGGTTGATATATAGGGCCCACAACGAGGGCGTTGTGCTCTAATGGCGGGGGGATTGTAACATCCCCAAATGATAAAGGGTTAAATGACTAAATGATATGACTCATGTAAACAAGGTGGATCTTTATTTTCAGGAGCCTTTCTGATTAGAACTCTACAGTTAAGCATGCTTGGCTTGGAGTAGTGATTAGGATGGGTGACCTTCTGGGAAGTTTCCTAGGGTGTGTGCGAGTGAGGACAAAGAACACTGGAAATGACTTGTGTTGGCCTGTGGGGACTATCATTAGTCAAATGACCTGTTCAGGCATGTGGGTGGACCCTGGGGTGGGGCCCACGTGTCTGCGGGGGAAACTGGTGGTACCTAGTAGGCCAGGACCCGACGACCTTGTTAAGGTGGGGTGTCTATGCTGTCACCGGGACCCGGTTGTCACATTTGGTATTAGAGGTTGTACCCATCCTTAAGTCCGGTTCACTGAATGGGTTGATATGTAGGGCCCACAACGAGGGCGTTGTGCTCTAAAGGGGGGGGGGATTGTAACATCCCCAAATGATAAAGGGTTAAATGACTAAATGATATGACTCATGTCAACAAGGTGCATCTTTTTTTTTCAGGAGCCTTTCTGATTAGAACTCCACAGTTAAGCATGCTTGGCTTGGAGTAGTGATTAGGATGGGTGACCTTCTGGGAAGTTTCTCAGGGTGTGTGTGAGTGAGGACAAAGAACACTGGAAATGAAATGTGTTGGGTTGTGAGGACTATCATTAGTCAGATGGCCTGTTCAGGCATGTGGGTGGACCCTGGTGTGGGTCCCACGTGTCTATGGGGGCAACTGGTGGTACCTAGTAGGCCAGGATCCGACGACCTTGTTAAGGTGGGGTGTCTATGCTGTCATTGGGACCCGGTTGTCACATTTGGTATCAGAGGTGGTACCCAACCTTAAGTGCGGTGCACTGCTTGGGTTGATATGTAGGGCCCACAATGAGGACGTTGTGCTCTATGGGGGGGGGGGGGTGATTGTAACATCCCCAAATGATAAAGGATTAAATTACTAAATGATATGACTCATGTCAATAAGGTGAACCTTCCTTTTCGGGAGCCTGTCTGATTAGAACTCCACAATTAAGCGTGCTTGGCCTGAAGTGGTGGTTAGGATGAGTGACCTTCTGGGAAGTTTCCCAGGGTGTGGGCGAGTGAGGACAAAGTACACTGGAAAGGACATGTGTTGGCCTGTGGGAACTATCATTAGTCAGATGACCTGTTCAGGCATGTGGGTGGACCCTGGGGTAGGCCCCACGTGTCTGCGGGGGCAACTGGTGGTACCTGGTAGGCCAGGACCCGATGGCCTTGTTAAGGTGGGGTGTCTATGCTGTCACCGGGACCCGGTTGTCACAGTGTGGAACTCTGTTAGGGGAGTTTCAATGTTCCAAGCTAGCTCATTTTAGGGGAGTTTCAATGTGCGAAGCTAGCTCATGTGTAATGGAATTATTATTTAAAGGAGATGAGATTATTTTTCTAGTTTTATTGGATTAGTGTGTCTTCATTCATCATGATTAGTCTTATAGGATCAAATGTTATATATATACCTATTGATTGCATAAAATAATTTTTCTAATTAAATGCATTGATTTGTGTTTTCTATTGAGTGATATATATTTAATTAGATATTTTGTGATATATTTTAATTGGAATTTGATAGATGAACATGTCCATGATGTCATGATATATATATATATATATATATTATAGCTAACATATTGGTTGAGGTGGTACCCAGCCTTAAGTGCGGTGCACTGGTAGTCCAGGACCTGATGGCCTTGTTAAGGTGGGGTGTCTATGCTGTCACCGGGACCCGGTTGTCACAGTGTGGAACTCTGTTAGGGGAGTTTCAATGTGCCAAGCTAGCTCATGCGTAATAGAATTATTATTTAAATGTGATGAGATTATTTTTCTAGTTTTATTGGATTAGTGTGTCTTCATTCATCATGATTAGTCTTATAGGATCAAATGTTATATATATACCTATTGATTGCATAAAATAATTTTTCTAATTAAATGCATTGATTTGTGTTTTCTACTGAGTGATATATATTTAATTAGATATTTTGTGATATATTTTAATTGGAATTTGATAGATGAACTTGTCCATGATGTTATGATATATATATATATATATATATTATAGCTATCATATTGGTAGAGGTGTTACCCAGCCTTTAGTGCGATGCACTGCTTGGGTTAATATATAGGGCCCACAACGAGGGCGTTGTGCTCTAAGGGGGGGGGGGGTGATTGTAACATCCCCAAATGATAAAGGGTTAAATGACTAAATGATATGACTCATGTCAACAAGGTGCACCTTCCTTTTCGAGAGCCTGTCTGATTAGAACTCTACAGTTAAGCGTGCTTGTCCTGTAGTATTGATTAGGATGGGTGACATTCTGGGAAGTTTTCCAGGGTGTGTCTGAGTGAGGAAAAAGTACATTGTAGATGACATGTGTTGGCCTGCGGGGACTATCATTAGTCAGATGACCTGTTCAGGCACGTGGGTGGACCCTGGGGTGGGCCCCACGTGTCTGATGGGGCAACTGGTGGTACCTGGTAGGCTAGGACCCGATGACCTTGTTAAGGTGGGGTGTCTATGCTGTCACCGGGACCCGGTTTTCACAGTGTGGAACTCTGTTAGGGGAGTTTCAATGTGCCAAGCTAGCTCATGTGTAATGGAATTATTATTTAAAGGTGATGAGATTATTTTTCTAGTTTTATTGGATTAGTGTGTCTTCATTCATCATGATTAGTCTTGTAGGATCAAATGTTATATATATACCTATTGATTGCATAAAATAATTTTTCTAATTAAATGAATTGATTTGTGTTTTTTATTGAGTGATATATATTTAATTACATATTTTGTGATATATTTTAATTGGAATTTGACAGATAAACATGTCAATGATGTTATGATATATATATATATATATATATATATTTATATTATAGCTAACATATTGGTAGAAATGAATATTTTTGATCTATAGGTTGATTTACGAGGGTTATACCCTGTGTCTTGGTATCTCATAGGATATGAATTCCTATTGAAATACCTAATGTTTTCCTTGTAAATAGTTATGTTATTCTCCAATAAAATTTATTATTGGTATTTTAAACATTCATTAAGGATTTAAAAAAAGTCACCTGAGAGAAAGTAGAATGATTCAACTAGGGAGAATTCATTGGTTCCACAACATGCTATGAAGAAGTATGCACTAGAGAATTCTCTTACACCTACTAGAGTAGTTTTGGTAGATATATATCCCCTAAAAGAGATCCTATAGAATATTCCTACACAATAAAGAAGGTAATAAAGGGTGATGATGGAAAATACAAAATAATTACATCATTATTATTATTTCACATTTTGTGGAACAAGTTGTGTTTAGATTATTGAGGAAAATATTGGAATTATTAAGATTATCTTTGACCTAGTGGAGACTCCTAAGTGTTGGACAGTGAAGCTGGAAGCCTTTATTCTTTAGAGACCATCTTGGAGGTAGTGAGGACAAAGTACACTAGAAAGGACATGTGTTGGCCTATGGGGACTATCATTAGTCAGATGACCTGTTCAAGCACATGGGTGGACCCTAGGGTGGGCCCCACATGTCTGTAGGGGAAACTGGTGGTACCTGGTAGGCCAGGACCCAACGACCTTGTTAAGGCGGGGTGTCTATGCTGTCACCGAGACCCGATTGTCACAGTGTGGAACTCTGTTAGGGGAGTTTCAATGTTCCAAGCTAGCTTGTGTGTAATGGAATTTTTATTTAAAGGTGATGAGATTATTTTTCTAGTTTTATTGGATTAGTGTGTCTTCATTTCTCATGATTAGTCTTGTAGGATCAAATGTTATATATATACCTATTGATTGCATAAAATAATTTTTCTAATTAAATACATTGATTTGTGTTTTCTATTGAGTGATATATATTTAGTTAGATATTTTGTGATATTATTTAATTGGAATTTGATATATGGACATGTCCATGATGTTATGATATATATATATATATATTATAGCTAACATATTGGTAGAAATTATTAGTTTTGATCTATGGGTTGATTTATGAGGGTAATACCCGGTGTCTTGGTATCTCATAGGATATGAATTCCTATTGAAATCCCTAATGTTTTCCATGTAAATAGTTATGTTTTTCTCCAATAAAATTTATTATTGGTATTTTAAACATTCATTAAGGATTTTAAAAAAATTCACATGAGAGAAAGTAGAATGATTCAACTAGGGAGAATTCATTGGTTCCACAACATGCTTTGAAGAAGTATGCACTAGAGAATTCTCTTACACCTACTAGAGTAGTTTTGGTAGATATATATCCCTAAAAGAGATCCTATAGATTATTCCTACACAATAAAGAAGGTAATAAAGGGTGATGATGGAATATACAAAATAATTACATCATTATTATTATTTCACATTTTGTGGAACAAGTTGTCTTTAGATTATTGAGGAAAATATTGGAATTATTTAGATCATCTTTGACATAGTGGAGACTCCTAAGTATAGGATAGTGAAGTTGGAAGCCTTTATTCTTTAGAGACCAACTTGGAGGTAGTGAGGCATTATGGACTCGGTAGGTAGGTGGGAGGGTCATAAATGGGAATCCTTTAAGGATATGTTATTTGAGGATTTCATTACCAATATGCTGAAGTAGGACATAGCATAAAATTTTATGTATCTCCAATAATTAAAAAATTCATTTTGTAATAATCACCTAGATTTATGGAATTAAAATGATTTTCACCACTTTTGGATGAGAATGAAGTTCATAATGTTAGAAAGATTGGAATTGGAAATTTTATATGTATTAGATATCTATTTAGGGTCTTAGACCTAATAATATATGCATAAGTGCTTTATAAGGATATCACTTTTGAGAAATGGAAGGATTATGATAGTCTTGCAGGTTTTTTCAACTCTTTTAGTAGTAGGAGAAAAAATCATAAAGAATAGAAACTATACGTAATATTGGTTGAGTAGATTAAGGATTCTTCTACTCTATCTATTGAAGGACCCACATTTATAATCCAAAACAATGGATGAGGGGGTCATTTTACTATATTTTGTGTGAAGTCACCTAGGAAATGCCTCTAATGAAGAAAAATGGGTCATCATTAATTCTTTTTTTTCTAAAGTTTCATGTCTAGATGCATGTATACATAGATGAGGTGAAAGAAGGGGTCCTTAGAAACAAACCCAGTTACCATAGATATCAGCGACTCATGGGAGTCATGATCCACATAAAAATGGTCGTGTTCCTGATTAAGGACGGAGAAATGTGATAAATAATGTTTTGGATTCTAGTATAGAGTAACCATATATAGTTAGAGGGCAGGTTTTGAAAATATATAGGATATATAATTTTTGTATATAATATATTCTTATTATTATATTTCTACCCACACTATTTCTGGATTGCTTCTACTAGTTAGGTTATATTCTATGTTTCTCTATCTTGGAACTCCCTTAGGAAATAAAATAGACTATATTTAGTGATGCGTTGAGTTTCAAGGGATTTTTGTTGGAAAAAAATATTTAATGGGCCTCATGATATTAAAGATTATAAGTTATGATGTGATATATAGAATTATCTAGTTTTCCAGTTATCAAGATTATATCAATTACTATCAGATAGGTTCTCTATTCACCACACCTAAAGAAGAAAGGTTCTTGTTGGATGGTGAGTGGGATTTGAGTTCATGTCTAGTGGGACCTGAATTGATTCAGATTAGATATATAATTAAATAAGTGGAAGGATTGTCTCATGTAGTAGATTCAGTAGTGTCCCCTTCAAGTATCTATTCGACTGTGGATGGTCATTAGGACGCCATCCTAGATGAATTCATTGGTCTTCCTATAGAAAGAGGAATCAAGTTTGATATTGAGGTTTTGCCTATAGAACAATAGATATTGATTCATCTTTATTGTATGGAACTAGAGTAATTATTATAGATGAAGGTGTAATAAGAGGATTCATAGATAAAAGGGATATGACAAACATAGTACGTATAATTATAGTAATACAATGATGTTTTATAAAAAAAAGGATTATAGTATATAGATCTATGTGGGATATAAGAAATAAAATCTAGTTATGGTGAAGAACAAGTTCCAATTTACTTGAATTTATAATCTATTTTATTAGTTATAGGGATCCTAGTGGGGTTCTATTATTGATATTCATTCAGGATACCATAATGTGTAGTTCAGAGAGGTAGATATTCAATATAAATCATGTAGGAATAAATATAGAATGTATGAGTGCCATTTTATTCCTTATAGTTTTAAAAATTCTCTAGTGGTTCTCATGGCTCTCATGTGTAAGATTTTCATTCCATATATTGATTATTGTATCATTGAATTAATAGATGATATCCTGATATATTCAAGGACATGAAATATTTTTTCTAGGGACCTTGATATTGTAAAATTTACATGTTTATCACGTCCATAATATACCAAAAATTTCAATTAAAATATCTAGATTTAGGGGGTTTATTTGATCAGTCTTTATATTTTTTATATGTTAATTTCAATAGGCCTTGAGAAGGTAGAGGTTATAATGCCTTTATCATTTCCCAAATAAATTTTTAGATTAAGAGTTTCCTTGGGATTTCAAGGTACAATCGATGCTTCATCTAGGAATTATCTCATTTGGCAGTGATAATGATAGAGCTAAAAAATAAGTGGTGATGTTTTATCGGTGTGATCATTATGAAGAGTACATTCATGTGTTAAAGAGTTGATTGATGACCTTTCTTATTTTAATTAATCTAGAGAATATGATTGGTCACAAAGTGAACTATGAACCCATTGGTGTTGGGTTAGGAACTATGTTGATATATAGAGTTTATGAATTATCTTATGGCTCACACTACTTGAATACTCATGGGAATAACCACTAGACATATGAATTAGAGTTAGAATCTATGTTCCATGTTCTAATGTGATGGTGACATTATCTCTTCGGTTAGAGGATGATAATATACACTGAACATAAAATCTTATGACATATTTTCCTTTCGAATGATAAAAATCATCGGTAGATGTGTAAAGTGGTTTATCTAAATACATTTGACATCAATATGGCCAATTCACTGTGGAAAAGTGATTTCATTAAATATTATCTCTATTGGTAAATTTCAGATATGCTAGAAAATGGATAGTGGAATTCACCATAGGGATGGATTCTCATGAGTTTCATGGATTAGTTACTAGTTGAATGATATTATGATCACAATGTTATGAAATATGAACCTTTTTTTATCTTGTATTCTTTATATGAATGGGTAATGGTTGTATAGGAGTCAAATCCCAAATGTATAGTGATGTGGGGTTGTTTATCAGGTATAATTCTATTATATAAAGGTATTTAGATAATGATGATGTGATATTTGTTTATGAGAGGGTAGTAATGGAAGACTCATTGAGATATGATCATATTAGAGACTCTTATACTTTAAAATGATAATTTCATAGTGGTTAAACCAAGATGCATGATGAAATCTAGGTTCGTTTTTGTATCTAGAAATGATGTGGTACATTGAAAGTTTTGTTTAATGACACCCTACATGCCAGAGAGTAATAGTTAAGAATCAGTATCCTGAAGGGTTTATTATTCCACTTAATAAACCTATATATATGTGGGATGATGGGGTGGTGGACCTTATGATAGGGTTTCCCTTACCCAAAGGATTCATGATGTCATTTTTGTGGTAGTTGACAGACTGATGAAGGTGCTTCATTTCATTCCAATTCATAAGACACATTTTATGGATGAGATTGGGGAGTTATTTTTATGGGATATTTTATTCCTACATGTATCTACTTTGATAATAATATCATATATAGATTTGTATTTCATGTTGATGTTTTTTAAGGAACTATAGTGGGATTTGGGTTCACTGCTGAAACTGAGTATAGCATATCATCCATAGACTAATAGATATTTAGAGAGAATGGACTATATTATTTATGATATATTATGGGAATACATTAATGATTTTAGTGTGATTTGGTATTATCAACTATAATGTGTAGAGTTCATGAACAAAAATATATTATATAATTTGGTTCATATAGCACATTATGAGGCTATTTTTTCTGGCCACATCTCCCGCTATTCTGTTGGAATTTAGTGGCGAGGTCATAGTTCTAGGGTCATGCATGGTACTAAAAAACCTT
Source organism: Viscum album (assembly GCA_963277665.1). Taxonomy (NCBI): domain Eukaryota; kingdom Viridiplantae; phylum Streptophyta; class Magnoliopsida; order Santalales; family Viscaceae; genus Viscum; species Viscum album. The sequence continues at coordinate 1,744,383,795 of OY728152.1, forward strand.
GAGATATTTCATTTTATCTAAAAGTATTTATTCACCATTAATATTAGTTAAAAATAATTTACCTACAGAAGGAGATGACCCTTGATGCTTGTTTTGGGTGGTCATGTTTCCCTAAGGGTTACTCCTCTATTTCAAAACCAACACTTATAGTATCAAAGAATAATAATGATGTGGTTTATTATACGTTTCATTATTAACAATAATTTGTGGATATCTGGTTACTATTTCGATATTTCTCTATGATATCGAGGAATGTTGTATGGGTTTAATGTATCTCAGCTTTGGATGAATATTTCCAATCCTATATAAGTGATTGACTATAAGGACATTAATATGGAGTGTAATGAATCTTTAATGGGGTGCATAGTGTATATGATAGAGGTTAGTGATAATATTTTGTGGGGGAAGATGGTGGAAGTTTCTAATTCATTTAGAAACATGGAAATATTGAAGAGAAGGATTGGGAGTGTGAGTTTTTGCATGTAGTGTCCCAAGTTATCTGATAACGAACACTATATGGAAATATCTAGGATAAGAATTCACTAGAGAGGTTGAATTATAACTTATTCAAACATAAAGTTTTGTTTTTTATATGTTATAATTTTTCTTGTCTTTTTTTCCTCTTTGATGTGTATATTATATGTAAAATGGGATTTCATGTTAGTGATTTAGAGGATGAAGAAGAATAGGGACCATAGTGGCTAAAATAAGGCCACCCGCTAGCTAGTGGGGGGAACTGAATAGCTTATGGGGATATAAGTGGTTCATTATTTCTAGATATCTCATTGATCAGTTAGTGTTCACGGAATAATTTTTATATTCTACCCAATTAAACCTCTTAGTCGAAGGCTAGACACCAACCAACAAGTGGTGCTTTAGACATTCTGATAATGACCTAAATCATATATCATTAATGGTGTTTTAATTATTTTACTCAAATAAACCTGTTAGTACAACCCTCACCAAAACATTATACATATGTGACCTAAACATCCCAGAGAGTCATTTCTTGGTGCTTTAGGTTTCCCCTTCTTCACCTCTTTGATTCTTAAAGAGTAAATCATTATTGGGTGTCAATTGATGTAATATTTTTTTGTTATAAGCCTAATTATCCCTCATACATTATAATTGATCATAAATATAATCCATGAATAGTTAGATCTATGTATCTATACATATAAATATTACAGAATTCAAGCTATATTGAGAGATCATAGTTGGATCACAAGACCCAATGACCTCTCTTTGATCTATATTAGATCTAAAACCGATTTTAAATTTAATTAGGTTTGATGATGTAGATTTAATCACATGGATTCAATACTTACTAGAATTATATATCTATAGATTTTATGATGATGTTTTGGGTCTTTTCCTAGTTAAAGTTGGTGTGTTTTTGTGATCATAGTGTCATCCTTTGACGAAACATGGAGTTTTTTTAGAAAAATGATTATGGTATGAATTTCTTACTATCATAGACCATCAAATGGAATTTTTTAAATATTTGGATTATTTATATGCGTAGTTTTGATACCCTTTCATTCTAGGAACTCAATAAATATATATGTTTGATGTTAAGCCTTTGTTTTTCATTTTACATATCTTTTTCTTTTCTATATTTTGAATTATTTAAGTAATATTTCATAGTAGAGTAATGTTTGATATGATGTTATTATTCATTGATATATTGTACCTTTATTATATACCATTCATAGTCTATGTAATAGTATTTTTATATGACGTAATATTATATTCCATACATATAAGTGGTTTCATGAATAGTGTGTGGAACTTTGTCTTCTTGTTCATGTTTACTGGTGGACCTGAAAGACATAGTTAGATCTTTATACATGGAGTTATTTTGAAATGACTCTTTGGACATGGATCTGCGTGGGATAGTTAACACCAAACTTGTCATGTGATGATTCCATTGGAGGATATTTCCATATTTCTTTTGAGGAGGGTTTGTTGGATGGTATGATGTACCATTTGGGAACATCCTTGTGCATGTGAAGAGATATGTTGGTCATCCATGCCAAGCATGAATACCATCATAGGTGAGAAGGTAGTCATATGACATCAGTAACACTTTACTATAATGGAAAACACGGAGTTGTTTCACAATGAAGGGATATGTTTTGGCCATGAAGGCTAAAATGGTTAGTTTGAAAGATTGATTCCACAGTGTTGAAAACATTTCATATTATTTTATAAATGAACCATATAAGGTGATATCGAGTTCATTGAAAATTGTTTTGTGTAGGAACTCATGGTAAATGATTATTTGTCTCTTACTAATTGAATTTAAATTTCCTTCATGTAATTTATTCCCATATACACGTGATCTTTTGTTCATGATGCATTGGTAGTGTCCTACTATGCTATGCACAAACACACACACCCAAAATAGGTATCTTAATGATATTTAAGACACCATGACTGTGGATCTAGAGAAGGGAAAGTGAATTGGGGAATGTTTATAGTGACCCCAAAATTTTACATATAGTATTACATGATTTTTTACACAAACATTCATTAATTACAACCTAAAGATTATGAGTCACACTGTATTTGGAAGACTAGGTTCATAATACATCGAAAGGAAGCAAAAACATGGAATCATTATTTTATTATCCATAATGAGCACCTAAAACAATTTATGCTTCAAAAAGGATAACTAGAAGAATACCTAAAACAAAGGGGCGATCTAAAAATCCCATTAAGAGAATAAACATGATAATAAAACATTACTTGCGAGTTAAACTTATAACATGATATCATAATATATAAGAGTCATAAGTAATAATATGAAAGAATAACATAAAGAAAATGGTATAAAAACATCTTATAAACTTATGAAATGTGGAGGTAACACAAAACTTGACCTAAAAAATATTCAAGTTTATCTTTTAAGACAATATCACATGGTGAAAAATGTATCATGATGGATTAGGTTTACTTCCTAATCCCATACCTAAAGTACCATGAGAAAAAAGAATTACTAAATGTATTGGAGTTATATCTAGTTGAAAAAACCAAAACATGTTCATGAATATTTTTTACCTAAAATTAAAATCAATCATAATTAATTAACATAAGCATTAAACCTAGAAAGAAAATGGGTTTAATAATCTTTCCTCATATCATAATTAAAATAAATTACATAATGAAAGAATTATTGAAATGAACTTAATAAATATATTAACCCATAAAGTTAATATAGGATATGATAGGTATATATGTGAGATACATATATATATATATAATTGTTGTATAATGACATAAATATCATTTTAATACATCAATTCTACTTTTAAAACCAATTGTTAATGAAGGTTATGGAAAATCAAATTATTTTACAATCACAGAGATGGTAGACCGTACATATGCATGAGTAATGTTTTCATTTTTCAATGATAATAATGGAAATATGTTATGTTATGTTTATCTTTAAAAAATTATAATTATATAATAAATATTATATTATTTATTTAAATACTCATATAAATAGAATCAATGTGACGTGGTAAGGAAAAATATATCACGTCGCTTCGTGGAGGTCATAATTCACACATACGTAAAATGAATGTTATAATTTTCCTATGAATGGATAGGTAAGAAAATATATGATATATTAAATTTAAATAATGATTAATATTTCATGAATATAATATATATAACTGAAATAAATCATCATAAAAATCTATGGGAGGAAATAATGCAAAACAAATTATATCGGTTCATGAAGCGATAGTCTGCCGTACACACGAATGATGGTTTCATTTCACATATGATATGGAATTATATGGATGTAGGATATGATATTAACAGATTAATTTCATAGTATATTTTAGATACTTATGTTATTATATCAACAAGTTTTAATAAAATTTGTATGTGGTAGAAGAAGAAATAATACAGAACTGTCATTTATGAACGATACCTATTCTTCAGACAACCTCTTTAGGTTTTCACCAAAATACTTCCAAGAAGAGTTTTATAATTAATACAAGCCAAATGGGATATGGTAATGGTATTAAAGATGATATTTATTTCAATATTTTCCAATCCAAAATTATTTTTAAGTGTGATTAAATGATGAGAGGGGGTTCTCTTTTATAAGCGATGGTGGGGAACTCTTGGAATTTATTAAAGTATTAAATTAATATAAATTAAATAAAATTTAAAAATGTCTCCAAATTGAGAATATTCTAGGTAAATATTATTTTATTATAAATACTATAATAAAATAAAATTTGGACAAGTTAATACCAGGTTTTTACCCTTATATTTTTTTTGTTTGTACCTGCTTTAAACCTTTTTAACAATTAGTGTGGAAATAATGATTTTATTCTTTAGGGGTAATAATAATATCTATAAAGGGATAATTATAAAATAAATGGAAGATGTTTTATATTTAAAACCATATCCCAATTACCTGAATAAAAATATTATTTTTACTAAATTTTTATCATTTTAAAACATATTATTTATTAAAAAATATCATTAATGACATTTTTTGTACTATTCATTAAATTTTTCATTGAAAACAACATGAAAGCAATAAAATTACATTTTATTCCATTTATACCTATATAACATGTTATATTTATATAAATAATTAAAATAAGATAATAATTTATTAAAATAAAATTACTTTTAATATTTTTAAAATCCTTTATTTTTTTCATGTTTATTAAAAAATTATTGCATCTACATTACAGAAGAAATTAATGTGATTTTTTAAATAATAAAAATTATAAATAAATTACCATGATAAAAAGATATATTATTTCTCTCAAATGAATATTTTTAACTGATTATACGTTTTTTCCATATAGAGAATATTATATTTAGTAAAATCAAGAAAGAGTCATTTTTTCGATTTTCTTTACATAAATTATTATAAGTGTCATAATAATGGATATGTGGCTAAAAAATGGTATATATCTAGAAAATATATGGTATATTTTAAAAACAGGGTCATAAAATAGAAATTGAACAAGTTTCTGGGTCATTATAACCCATATCTCATTAGTTTAATCCCTAGTAAACATGTTATTCCCTTAACCGTGGTAACCAGTTTTTTGTCTCTTTATTATTCACTTTGACCAAATTTTTTTATAAAATTAAGTAATATTAATTATGATGATTTAAATAATGGAATCCATTTTAATAAATTCAATTCATATAAATTTCATAATTTAATTAAAAAATAATCCCACAAAACGTGTAAAAAAATGGGTTTTCAAGGAATGTATTTTTAATGATTAAGATGATATTACATTATATTTATGACTAGTGATGATCATTATAACATAGTTAGATATACAATAGATAAATTTAATCTATATTATACATTATTAGATATTATTTTAATTAATTTAAATGGAAATACATTATGCATTTAAAAACAGTTTTCAATAAATGGAGTTTTTCTCTATTCATTAAAAAACCCACCTTTTTTGATAACAATAAAAAATTAAACCGAAAATAATTTTAAATTAATGACTTTAAAATTATATTTGTTTTAACATATAAAATTTAACAAATAATAAAAAAAACATAATAATATTATTTTCTAAAAAAGTAAAAATCATACATGAATAAAACTTATTTTCTTAAGAATATATTTGCTTTAAAAAAATTGATTTTGTATTACTAGGAAATTATAATTAAATTTATATTGAGTTTTTTATTAACATATATCCAATAAAAAATTTAATCCTATTTATAACCTCTAATTTTACTACTGGGTTATAATTTTTATATTTAAAAAATATATTTCACTGGTATTTTATGCTTAGTGTTTCATGTCATATATGAAATAGAGCATTAAAATATTATTAAAAATATCAAGGAGAAACATTCTACCCCCTTTAATGAATTTCAAACTCACAATTTTAACATGAACTTGGGAATCAAAGGTTTTACATTTAAAAATACCTCTATTGAAATCACACATTGTAAAAAGGGTTAATAAGACATCCTCTTTATCAGAAATATAGGAAAATATGAATGTCAACTGGAATTGCACAAAACTAGGTTTCTAAATAAGAGAAAATTATTGGGATTTGAAAATATAGACTTGGAAGAAAATCATAAAACAAAAATAATAATGGAGAGTTACAAAGATCATTTATCAAAAGAAAGTGAATAATCATGAGAAAGTTAATGACAACATAACCGTAAACCAAAGTGGTGTAAAAAAGACCATCGATTCATTGAAAATTATGGAAATAAGATAATATTTTTTAAGATCCTTATCCTAGTGATGATGAATTACATTAACTTTTATAATTTGAACATAAGGAAATATACTACCTTAATTGGTATAATTTCATCATTTCATCCATTTACACCATAATATCATCTTTTACACTACATGACGAGTGTTCAAGAGGAATTATTTTTAATTCCCGAAGCACTAAAATAAAATTCTAACAGATAACATAATCCAAAAAATAATAACATGTTATTCCTCTAATCATCAATAAACTAAAATGTTTATCATAATGTAATATAATACCCAATATGAATAAACTATTACTTGATTAAATAATATATGAATATCCAATATTTAATAATAAACCAAAGGTTTAACATAGATAATTCCTTAAATAAATAAACCTATATCCCTAAAAAACCCAATAACCTCAACATTAATGAATGCTTTATCCTTATAGTTTATCTCATACCCATCATCTTAAATGTAATAAAATTCTTTCAAAATAATCATTTACATCAAACATAATGATTATATTTACCTTAAATCTATAAAATCTCTCTTGGAATTTCATTAATCACGTCAAAATTATAAAAATTAGAAAATATTTATTCATATAATATGATTTAGAGTATTAAATTAATTTTTCCCCATCAGATTGTTTAAGTGAAAAAATGTCCCACTAACCATTTCATCACATATACTAATGATAGGCACTACTCCCTTGTCGCCCTTTGGTAGTAGGTTCAGGCCCCATGGCCTTAATTAATATTATGGGTTGTAGTATGACATGAATGATGTAGTTTTTCAAATACTATATTAATATATATCCTATAATGTTCCAAATGGTATTATTAATATTCTAAAAATAACTTTAATCATCAAATAACCTTTAATCCATATTGTTGTTATGTACAACTTATTTTTTCACAAAATTAAATAATAATAATTGAGTATTATTACCTTAACATAAATTTTCATATTAAAATTAAATGTTATAAATAAATTCTAAATTATTTCCTAAAATAATATAAAATAATTATTCCTTAAATAACCTACTCTATAATATAATTGTTATACTAAAGTGTCACATGTACCCCAAATATCTACTAATACCCAATAAATTACTCCAAGGTACTTTGATGACATAAATAATCAAAAGGGGTATCAGTACCTTTAATATTATAACCATTAATAGAGTTATTATGATAGGACACTTAAGGTATATCCCATATCACTATGGAATATCACATGTTTTCATAGGTTGTATTATCTAATTTATCATAAGAGTTTATAATGAAAATGTAAATTAACCAATGAATGTCCCCTAATAGTTTTAAAAAAGGTGTGTAGTAAGGGAACACTCACTATGAATAGAAATTATGGTTAATATATACTCAACCAAATATTTTCTAGGTTATTAAACCTAGATTTATATGTTCCAAAACAACATCCACTTGTATTATGAAGATAGATATGTATTTCTAGGAGAACCAAAAAATCTATTCCTTATCCAAACATTAGGATATTATCCTATAATTATAATTATACCCAATTATTTTACTAATGTTCTCTAATCCTTATCCCTGAAAATATTTATAACTTTATCCAATGCATATTATAGATTTCCAATCCTTTTACACATATTATTACATGAATTTTAACAAGAGCATCAAATAATTACAACCCAAAGATCATGAGGCATAGTTTTTTTAGAATACTAGGTTCAAAATACATCAAAAGTAATATAAAACATTATATCGATATTTTATTTTCCTTATTCAAATCCAAAATCCATATGAGTCCCTAAAACTGAATCAAATGACCTGGGGAATACATAAAAAATGGGTGAGCCAGAAATACAAGTAAGGTAATAAACATGATAAGGAAATATAAAATGTTATAAAAATGTATAACATACATCATAAATCATAAGGATCATGAGAAATCATACAAAATCATGAAATAAAGAACATGGAATGATAAGATCATATCAATATATTAAATGTGTCATCAATAGAAAAAACAACATAGACATGGGTCAAGGAAAACTGCCTAGGTTATATCACATGGTGGGAAATGTCGTATATTAGATTAGGTTTTCTCACTAATCCCATAACTTATATATCAGGAGACATAATAAATAATGCTATATGGGTTCCCCCGTAAACTTTTTTTTTATGATTATGTGTTTCTAAAAATTTAATTCAATCACAATGGGAAATATAAGAATTACCCATGGAATAAAAATGGGTTTCTTAATATTAGCTCATATCATTGTCTATGGAAATTTCATAGGGATTGAATTTGAGAAAAGAAAAAAATTCCTATATTACCCCATAAAAGGAATATAGAATACGATATATAAACAGGTGATAAAAATATTTAAAAAATTTATAAGTATTCCATTACTTTAAAGAGATAGATAAAGTGAGTTTGAGACACAATGGCCATAACCTAATGAAATATGGTTCTTTAGAGAGATCCGTAACCTCAAGCCTAAATTTTCATATTAATTCATTATCATCATGAATAATAAGACTATATTAATTATTTAAATTCTTAAGAACAATTTTCATGTTTTTTATAACTATAATTTTATTTATTATCATTTATGCTAAATTACTTAATCATTTAGGTTCATGTTAGGCGTTTTGATGATATTTAATTCATATGTCCGAAATAAATTTCGTAAGTTGAAAAAGGTAAAAGGGATTATTATTTCATAATATAAAAAACAATAATAATTATTGAATAAAAATTTTTATAAGTCAATTTTTTTAAATCTAATTAGGAATGAAGGTTATGGAAAATGAACTATGTTACAATCATGGTGATAGTAGATTATATATATGCATGAGTGACACTATAGTTTTTCAAAAATCATGATGGAATGAAGGTAAGTATTATTTAAAATTTACATAATTATGATTATATAATAAATATAAAATTATTTCATAAAATAAACATATATATACAATCCATGTGATGTGGTAATGAAAAATGTGTCACACCACTTCTACGTGGTGGTAATCCACACATATATACAAATGATGTAATAATTTTTATAAGAATAGAAAGGTAATAAAATATATGATATATTAATTTTATATAATGTTATGTTTTTCATGAATATCATATATATACATTAAATAAATCACCATAAATCGGCATGAGGGGAGACAATGGAAAACTATTTAAATCGGTTCATGAGGTAGTTATCTGCCATAAACATAAATGATGTTCTAGTTTCCCATATAATATAAGAGGATATGGATATATTTTATTCCCTTAAAAAGATAAAAAATCATTATATATGATTTAAATATGTTGTTAGATTATAATGGTTGAATAATATTTTAAGGACATGGATAAAAAAATAAAGTGAAATGCTCGGTTAAAAATGATACATTTTCTTCAGACAACTTTATTTGGTTTTCATAGAAATAATTCCACAGAGGGTTTCTAAAATAATAAAAGAAATCTATAAAATAGTAATTACAATAATTAAGGTATCTAGGTAGGTCTTAGATGATCCCAAATGATTTTTATGTGTAAAGAAAATAGGATTTTTGGTTCCCTTTTATAACCGAGGGGAGGGACACTCATGAGATTTCTTAAACTATTAAACTAATTTAAATTTATTTTCTTATTAAAATGTATTAATATTGAGAAAATTATAGTAAATTATGAGGGTGATTTTTAATCCTAAAATTTAATATAATCTAGATATGTTTAGATTAGGTTTTTACAATTATATTTTTATTTTATCCTTTTTAACCCTTTTTGACATTTACTGTGGTAGTAATGTTTTTTTACATTAGTTGAAACAATAGACTCTATAAAAGGTAAAATAAATAGTAAAAGGACTTTAGTTGATATTATAAACCATAACCCAATAAATTTTCCATTTATAGTATTTTTAGTAATTTTAAATCATTTAATAAAATATTACTTATTATAAAATACGATTAATGTTATTTTTGAAACTATTCATTAATTTTGAAATTGAAAAAAACAAGATGAAAATGGGATTATAAAATATTCCATTAATTCCACTATAAAATGATATATTTGAATAAAAAATTCAATAATGATAGTAATTTATTAAATATTTTACTTTTAATATTTTTAAAATTGTATAATTTTTTTCTGTTTAATTAAATAATTACCACATATGTGTTGCTTAAAATTTAATGTTCTTATTTCATTAAAAAGATTAAAAATAAACTAGCATTATGGGAAAACCATTTCTCTTAAAAATTAATATTTAATATTAAAGAGAGGTAATTTTTATCACTATAAATAAATATGATATCCATTTAAAGAAATAAAGTAACATTGTTTTATTTGATTTTCATAAAGTATTATAAGGGTAACATAAATGGAAACATGGAACCAAAAAAGGAAATTTACAAAAAATTCATGAATTTGTTTCTAAATATGGCTAAAAATAACAATTATAAATGTTTTTTGGCCATTATAATCCTTTTATCTTCAGTTTAGTCGCCATTAAACCTGTTTTAACCTTAAGTGCGGTAGGATATATTTACTATTTTTAGAATTTTTAATGAGATAAGATTTAGTTAAAATTAATACATAATGTTACTTATTCTAATTAAAAACACGGGATAAGTTTTACTATATTAAATTTATATAATTTAATTAATATTGATTAAATTTACTCCATAAAAACGTGTCAACAAATAGTTTTTCAAGGAACGCATCTTTCAAGATTAAAATTATCCTACATTAACTATATGACTAGTGATTATAATTATATGAATTTAAATTCATATAGTAATATATAATATATATATATATATATTTAATAATATTCCTCATTAATTATTATTATAATTAATTAAAATTGAATGACATAATGCATTTAAAATTATTTTTGAATAAAAGAAATATTTATTACTATTCAACGAAGAACTATATTTTTTATAAAATAACTAAAATTAATCCTATGATAATTTTAATAAACTGACATAAAAAATTATTTTCATTTTAACAAACACTTATAAAGACCCAGATTTTCCATGTAATTTTTTTAATTATATGGAATTATTACTAGTCTGAGATATTTTACGGAGTGTGATTCTGAGGACCGAAGGGCCCAGAATGTTTCTCTGAACATTTCGGAAACATGTGAGCATCATTTTCTAACTTCTGAACCAATGCTCAGATTAAAAATACAAGGGCACCGTTGAATATGCAGTGCCGAGATCCGCTTAAGAGAGACATTACTTTGACTGTAGTAGGTTCAGAGAACAAGTTATGTTTTTGGAATTTTTAAAAGAAATAAAATAAAATAACTTTATTATTTCTTTTTCTTTCATATCCTCCAATGGACAAATAGAGTGTGGGACCAGGGATGTGTTGAGAAATTAAATGGCTTGACCTTTCATTCCTATGTAATAGTATCATTGGAGAATTAGGAAGGTTCTTAATTAATGATCCCCCATTACTTCCCTACATCATTACTTACCCTCCCCTCTCCTATTTTTATAGAGATTAGGGAGGGGTATCGACAGAGCTTCCCCAAGAAACAATGTGCTGAAGGAGTGTCGTGACATTAAACCCCTAGAGGATGGAGTAGATCCCAGTGGGAGGTGACAGGTGACACCAATCCATGAACCAAAGGATGACATATGAGAGAAGTCATTGAGAACCTATTGCAGGAATGAAGAACACGACCCACCTTCAAGAACAGAGGCTCTCCAATAACCTCTGGTAGGGGTTTTTATTCTCATTTATTTTAAGTGAATTTATTGAACCCTTTATTATCCCTTTTATTATAAGATAATGCGGAGGGTGCGAGCCTAAGGAACCCATACCAGACCCTCCACTACTTTGATATACCCTTGAATTCTCCATGGAATACAGCCAGTGCGACAACACTGACTGACTATGAAGAAGGTGTGTGCCGACACACGACACAAGAGGAGGTCACGACAAAAAGCCACGATGGTCATCGGAAGGGCCGACACTAGCCAGCCGTGGAGGAGGTGCAGCACGCCATCGCATACCACCGGTGAACAATGGGCCACAAATCATCAGTATAGGTGATCGAAGGAGGAGACTTGAACTTCAGCCATCCAGGAAAGGAGAGGCGGCACGACCAGCGCGCTGCCTACAAGAAGAAGTCGCGGCCGAAGCAGCGGTGGAGGCATAACCCGCGCCTCCAACAGGTTCCGCGGTAACCAGGAGGCACCCACCTGGTGCCTCCACTTCACAAACCAAATGACCTCTAGGCCATTTGGGAGTTTGGGGACCAGGGGTCACCCCCCCTCGCCAGCTCAGGTGGATAACGGCCGGGCCGCCCCATTACGGGTAGTGCCTCCACAGCCGGGCCGCCCCCCTTACGGGCAGAGCCCTCCGCGGGCCGGGACACCCCCTTATGGGCCGCCCCCTACATGCCGGAAAAGACCTCGACCCAACGGGCCGAGCCCGCCGCGGCCCAGCCCAGACGGGGTTTGGCCGTGTCAGTCTTACCGGGTCGGACCGGACCTGGGCCCAGAAACACTTAAAGGGCCATATCTTGAGAACCGAACGTCCGTTTGATGAACTATCTACGACGTTGGGATCCTTGAATTTAGATGGTACTTTTTGGTATACTAGTCTTGAGTTTTGGAGACATATGGATTATAGCTGGGTTTGATTGAACCCGAATCCAACCAGGCCCACCGAACTAAAATGCTTATAACTTACAGTCCGGGCATCCGATTGCGGCACCACTATCGCATTGGAACCCTTACGACATGGAAGTACTTTGGGAAACTACTCCATAGAGATTAGTGGCAGTTTTGGTATGATCAATATCTTAATGGCAGATACTACAGAACTTGAGCGCACCAGCTGTGAGGAACCCAGTTTGCTGGTAGTGAGGTGGTGGTTGGAGACAGATCATACACAAGTTAGTACCGAGTGATCCGGTGTGGGTCATCACTAATCCTGTGTAAGTCAAATCCTTTGTGGGTCAGTTCTAAGTGATCCTGTGTGGGTCAGAACATACCGATCCTATGTGGATTAGATTCTATGTGGGTCAGCACTCAGTGATCTTGGGGGGGTCAGTGCATACCGATTCTGTGTGGGTCAGATCCTGTGTGGGTCATTGTGGGGGTTAGTTACCTATTGATCCTGTGTGGGTATGAGCCTATGTGGGCCATTATGGTGGTTATTTACCTATCGATCATGTGTGGGTCAGATCCTGTATTGGTCATTGTGGGTTTTAGTTACCTATCGATCATGTGTGGTTCAGATCCTGTGTGGGTCAATGCGGGGGTTAGTTACCTATCGATCCTATGTGAGTCAGACTCCATATGGTAAGAATTTGTGCTGATTAATAGAATAAGATGATCTAGCTTCACTACTAATCATTAGTACTTCTATACTTCACTGAAAACCTGGTTTGTGCTGAGACTCTTTTTGAGATGTGTCTATTACTTTGTGCTTCATTATTGAGATCATTATTTCCGGTTTTCCTTTGAGGAATTATGGGAGACCTTCAGAAGTCTCGCAGTCCCTACTGGGTATTTTTATACTCACCCCTGCATGGGATTCACTAGCACCTTGTTGTGTCTTGTGCATACGATGAGCAGTTGGGCTGAGATTTGAGGGAGCCAGAACCGAGTGGAACACGAAGGAGACGGATGGACGTGCAAGGTTTTGGAGGTGATATGTACCTACCCTTTAGGTAAGATCCTCAGAGGAAAACCCAAGAGATATTTTACCTTTTTTAGTTGTATTGTACCTTTCAGTTGTACTTGTACTTTTACAGTTGGGCTTGTATTCTGGCCCCTTACTTTCAACACTCTTTTTGCTACAATAGTTTACTTAGTGGTTGCTTCTTTTCATGTTCTTGGACTGTGTGTCTATACAGGTTAAAAATGAAATGCCTTCCCATTTTTGGGATACGCCTTTCTAGTGCTAGTCGCCAGCCACTGACCTATGGAAGGAATGGTTGAGGTAATCAAAGCACGTGCCCTGAGGGGTGGGTCGTGACAAAGTGGTATTAGAGGAGTCAGTTTTACCAAAGAATTAAGACTCTGATATTTTCACTGCGGAAATAGTGTTAAGTGTTTTGAGTGTGGTTTTTAGTTTGGGGAATCCAGTGTTGGTGCAGTGTCTGGCGTATTCATACACCAGGACCCTGAATTCTGATTTCTGAATCAGTACATGGAAACACTGATTGTGTGTTTTTTTGAAGATTTTTTCTTGTGTTTTCTTGAGTCAGCTCACCAGGTATTACTTATTGACCTTGGAACACCTGTCTTCTTTCAGGATGTTTCCATATAGACAACCAGCTAGGATTCTTGAGAGAGTACGTGATGATGGCCCACCGAGTGATGAGGCCTCGGTGCATGGACCTCTTATGACTTTAGCACCTACGGGTGGTGTACTAGAAGTAGCACTACCCATTGGGCAGCTGTTACCACCAGCCCCACCAACTGAGGGTGCACGCCGACTAAGCACGTTGCAGGAGTTTCAGTAGACGAGGCCTCTGAGGTTACAAAGTGAGATAGACCCGTAGGCAGTTGAGGACTGGTTGGTGGCTATAGCTTAAGTTTTCCTCTTGGTTGGGTCACCACCTAACCTTATGGCAATCCTAGAAGCTAGTCGCTTCAAGGAAGCAATATGGCATCATGACTGTGGCCTAGAACTAGGTTAGGTTCACTGATCTTTCATGATACTCCATCCGTATGGTATGAGACCCTTTCTTCAAGGCCCATACCTTTGTGTAGGGTCGCCGATGGGAGATCAGATCATCGATGATATCAATGATCATTCCGACATAGGATAGGGTGATTGAGCGAGTGCTTTTAGTGGAGAGATTCCTAGATGAGCAGGCACAAACAATGAGACCCCCACTAGATGACACATAACAGAGTCATCTGTGGCTGTTAGTAGGAATATGACACATAGGTCTAAATAGATCAGACCTTCCAGTGGATGGACCTAAGATGTAGGATAAGAGGTGTGGGGCTCACGAGGAAAAGGAGTTCAGAGAAGGGATAAGTAGTGCTACACGTGCAGCGGGTAAGGTCACATGGGTCATGATAGCTGAGATAACATGAACAGAACTATGCTACCCATGACATAGAGTTAGCAACATTAGTCCTTTCCCTGAAGATTTCATGACATTACATGATGGGAGAACATTTTATATTCTATTCTTGTCACAAGAGTCTTAGTAATATATTCTCTCAAAAGGACCTAAACATAATATAGTAGCGATGGATAGAGTTATTGTAACACCCCAAGCTTCTACGGTACGTTTCCCTTCGAATAATGCGATAGCGTGTGTTGTACGCAACCTCGAGTTCTAACACACACCACAACTAATTAAACTAGCCGTTGTGAATAGTAATACCTAATTTTTGAAATTATATATATTTTATATTTGAAAATGGACTTCATTTTTGGACTCGGAATATCGAATTTAGCCTAAGGTGAAATTTTGGTACTTTTCGGATAACTTTCATATTTTGATGAATAGTGAAAATTACTAAATTTTAATTAAAAACAACTTTTTTAATCAAAATAATTAATAGTGATAAATTGTGAATTTGAGTGGTTTTAAAGTATATTTAGAATATATTTTTACCATTTAATATAATGTTGGTCATTGGACATAATTATACAATTAAACCGAACATAAACAAGTGTCAATCTTTTGATAGTTATTATCTCTTAAAAACACGCTTTTTGTTTTGACAGCGGGAATTAATTTTAAATTAATTTCTGCCACTTCTGTGTTTTGAATTTAGGAAAATGGATTCCATATTTGGAATCATGATGTTCAAATTGTGTAAATAGGTAACTTTTAATTTTAGACATTTTGAATAATTACTGCGGTAAATATTTTATTTACCATGGTTAAGGGTAAATCCGGTAAATAAGGGTTAAAAAATAATATTATAATCATACTAAATTACCCTAAAACGTGTCTTAACCCTATTGGTTGATACATGGTCGACCATGGGCATCTTTGGGTCTATTTTGGGACCCCATGGATCCACTTGTAAGTGATAATGACACATTATATTAATAAAGTCAAAATAAAAATAAAAATGACACAAGCATATATCTTTTAGAACAACAATTTTTACATAGGGTTATATATGTTTGCTTTTAGATTATAAATATTAATTAGAAAGCTAAAACGATTTCCTACATAATTATATTTTAGTTATAATTTTTAGACATTGAATAATTTATTTTATTTATGACACAATGATGATGCAGTAATTACTATAATAGTGAAAAATTAAAATAATTGATATTATAAATACCCAAATAAATATAATATGAAACTTTTAATGAATTAAACTAATTTTATATGATAATATGATATATTAGGATTGATTTAATTGACTTTGTTCGAAGTAATCAATCTGTTAGGAGTTTCACAAAAATCAACTATTGAATAGTGTCAAAATTGACATAAAAGAGTTCTTAAAACAAATATTATATTAATAATTGATATTAAATTCCTAAAAATCTAATGATCGGCCAAGAGACTTATATTATTATAGGTTCCTAATTAATGGACCACTTGGGGGTCTCTTGGATGTATATAGTAAGTTTATTAACCATATTATTTAAAAATACAAAGAGACATTGTAAAAGTGAAACTAATTAACTTAGAGTTAATACTTAAAGATAAGGTTAATATAAGTACCCAAACCTGTCTAAATTCTATTGGATGAGTTGTTTTCGACCTATCCCCACCTCATCCTTTGAATAGTCAACTTTGGAGCCTTTAGAAACCGAATATGAATTTATTATAAATTAATATTTCTAGCTTTTCCAAAGGTGCCCCTCACCCCTCTTATAAAAGGGCACTCCTCCTTCTCATTTCTTCACACCTTCAAAGCCTTTTGGTTCGGCCAAACTCTGCCCAAATACTCTCCCAACATCCCTCACTACAACCTAGAGGCCTTAGTTTGATCAGAAAGCCAACCTAAGGAGCCCTTTTGATCAAATCAAAAGGAAGAACCCGAAGAAGAGGTAATGATTTCACCACCCTTTTCTAAGTTCATTTCTTCTTCCACTTCTTCTTCCTTTGTTATTACCATTCTAAAATAATAACTCCAGTATCTCACATATACTGTGATGTTATTATAAGTATGGTACAACCATATTCAGTATTCTATCCACCCTTTGAATAACATGTCACCATACGTGCGTACGTACGGCTTACCGTCTCCACGTCGTGGTGTAATTGTTATTCAATATAATATTATTTGGATGGGTATAATAATGATGTGTAACTCATGTAAATAATAAATATAACATGTTAATGATTCTGTATATATGATATACCATTCATTTATATATTATTTTAATATCAAAAGAATGATATTGTCGCTCGTGCGTACGTACGGACTACCGTCTCCACGAACGCGATAAGATTCATTCTCCATCATATCCATTCAAGTCTTATTCTCATTTTGGGGTTAAAAATAATGTTAATATCATTCTGGATATGAATAAGATACAACAAACATGGCTTATGTAACAAAACATATAAAAGAAAATGAGTAAGTTAACACCCGAAACGATGATAATTCTAAGATATTATTAATAAATCAATGTTAAAAGATCATATATGATATCATATTAATATATATGATTCTTGTATAATTTAATAACAATTATTTCACCATTATACAGGAGGTTAACCTACCCCAACCAAGGAAAAGTACAAGGTAAGGGTTATTTCACAATCTCTTCATTATCCGAGGTTGTTTATACGTAATAATCTACTGGGATATCTTTATCATCCACATCCATGTTTCTTAAAAATGTATTTCAAAACATTTTTTACTATTTACAAGAATATGGGTTAAAGTCATTTATACCTTTTTTTGACTTTTTATAAGAGGTTTATAAAGGAATTTTTCCGTCGTTTTCAAAACAAGGTCCTTTTTAACATTTTCGACAGAATTGAGGTAAGAATGTTTTTTTTAACTTATACGGCGGGTGCGGTTATTTTACGCCGTTATAAAATCTTCAAAGCTTTCCTTACAAGCTTATAAGAATATTTTCAAAGAAAATGTTTTATTTTATATGGATCTTAAATGATTTCAAAATAAAAGGAGATACTTCTTTAAAAAGAATTTTGATTTCATCTATGTCAACATCCTTTGATGGATTTTAAGATTATTTGAAGTTGATTTATTATGATACAAAACTTCTATATTGAATTGAAGGTTTTGTGATATGTTTGACTGTGGATGTGCTATTTTTATACCATTCATAGTTTATGGTGAAATTATTGACATTTCGTATGCTAGTTTTAATACGAATGTTTATGTTATGTTTAAACCTTTTCATATGGGAATGCATTGGACTTAATAAGTGACGGGTGGAGCCCGCTATAGCTCCTCGATGCATCGGTAGGTCTCATGAGACAAACTAGTGTCTTGGCACAAGGCCTTGACAAAATCTTATTTGTAGTCTTGGCACGAGGCCTTGGCTATGTGGTTATGATAGTCTGGCATTATGCATTCCAACATTATGAAAGTGGTTATTGATTTTTGCATGTGATTATTTGATTAGTAGAATATCCATGTGAATAAGTAAATGGCATTATTTCATTTTATTTATGCCATACTATGTTAAATGTTCAAGTTTAAAAGGCTTTTGTTTTAGTTATACATTGCCTTAAATGTTTATTTTTATTTATGAAAGTTTCCTCTATATTGTTATCCTTACTGGGCATTTGAGCTCACCCCTTTTCTATGTTTTATTTTTCCCAGGTAGTGAAGAAGTAAATTATGAATGACTTGCAGGAATATTATGAGGGGTTAATAGTGTGGATATGAAGACTTTGTTGTTGTAGTAGTTTTTCACTTTGAAATGTAATGTAAAACTT
This sequence comes from Viscum album, assembly GCA_963277665.1. NCBI lineage: Eukaryota > Viridiplantae > Streptophyta > Magnoliopsida > Santalales > Viscaceae > Viscum > Viscum album. The sequence continues at coordinate 1,744,402,910 of OY728152.1, forward strand.
TATGATTATATCTAGTGTTTCCAAGGCTACTAAACCAATCGGTCTTTCGGGATTTGATCTTTCTTGTGATCATGCCAATGTTATGTAATTAATGCACCGACTCTGGGTAGCTGGGGTCGGGGCGTTACAGTTGGTATCAGAGGAAGTTTAGTACAAACCTTGGAAGCTAGATTTAGATAAACTCTGATTAGAGCATATAGACCTAAGATGAACTTTGAGGATTAGTATAGAAGAACTTCCTAGAATTTTGGTATTGTAGAGACTTTGTGAGTTTTCCGAGCAATACATCCCTGTCTGGATACGAGCAGGTAGAGGCGGCTCTGGCACAGATGTACCTAGGGGTAAAACCCGAAAACACCGCTTTGAGCTAGACTCGAACGGGAACTGGTGCACGACAACGGGCCTTGCTGCACTCTTGGTTACGACACTCCCGGGGGATATGCTTAGGATAACTCTCACTTTCTTTACAAATCATTATGAAGGGTTTATGGGTATATACTTCCTCAAAGAAAACATATTTATGATTATGGATTATATCCATAGATAGTTCAATTTATGTTTAGTGTTTTATAAGTATGGGATTATGTATTTTGATGCATAAACTGATCTAGTTTATGCCATTTTTTAGAAATGGCGCCTAGTGGAAGAAATGGAAACCGTATTAATGCACGCACTCCATGTAGGGATTGCCCTCCTGCTCAAGATAATTATAGTGGGGCTGGTGATGCAACTGGTGCTGATCAGCTAATCACCGTACTGGGACAACTTACTCAGGTTATGAATAATAACCTTACCCGTATGGAGCACCCTGATCCGCAGCGTGGAGGATCAATGTTAGATCGATTCATGAGACAACAACCACCAACGTTCAATGGGAGTACAAATCCCTTAGTAGCTGAGCAATGGATATTTTCCCTAGAGAAAATATTTCAGGCTTTGGGGAGTAGTGAAAGGGAAAAAGTTACCATGGCAGTTTACCGCCTCACTGGAGATGCTGATCAATGGTGGTCATTGATTCAAAACATGAAGGAAGATGATGAAGTATCAAACATGGAATGGAGGGAGTTCAAAGATCTGTTTTTAGAAAAATACTTTCCTCGCGACCATCGAGCAGATATGGAAAGGCAATTTCTGAGTCTGAGACAAAAGGAGGATGATAAGGTCACAAAGTATGAGGCTAACTTTACAGGGTTAGCGAGGTATGCTGGAGATTATATTCGCAACCCAAGAAGTAAGATTGATCGTTTCTTTGATGGGTTAAAACCATTTCTCCGTCGAGCATTAATCTCACAATCCTTTTCGTCGTACGAAGACATTGTCTCATGTTCTATCAAGACCGAAAAAGAATTCTCTAAGTCTTATGACTTTAAAGCGAAGCAAGAGAAGAAGAGACCTGCTGATCAATCTGGGAATGGAAATAAGGGGAAGAAGGGAAAGGTTGAATATCCATCTTGTGGTAAATGCGGGAAGAAACATCCTGGTGCTTGCCTGAAGGGAATGGGAGTCTGTTACAAGTGTGGTGAAAAAGGCCACCAAGCTCATGAATGCAAGGGGAAGAAGGAAGCTACCAATGTTCAGTGCTACAATTGCAGGGAGATGGGGCATTATGCAAATGCATGTCCTAAGCGTCAGGAGAACTTACCTCAGAAAAGGCCAAGGGATCAAGGCCAGGCTTATGCTATCACTACTGTTGAGGTAGAAGCTCCGAAAGACGTGGTGGCAGGTAATTTAATGGTTTCCTCAAGTTTAGAAAATGCATTATTTGATTCTGGATCATCGCATTGTTTCATATCTTCCCAGTTTGCTAAGAAAATTAGATATTTCCAATTTGATTTAATAAGGGAGTTGTCAGTTAAAACTCCTAAGGGAAGTATCGTTGCAACAAAGTTTTGTGAATCAGTCCCCATTAGAGCACATAAATTTTCTTTATCTGCTGATTTCATCGTCATACCTATGATTGAGTTTGATATAATCCTCGGTATGGACTGGATTTCGGACTATGATGCGAAGATTTATTGTAAGAAGAAAGAGGTTACGATTCTTGATGATAATGATAAGGAGCACCTTATTTTTAGAGCAGAATCGTCACCACCTAATTCTTATTTAGATCCACCCCCAGTAGCTCAACTTAATTCAATTATTGGGGAGGAAGAGAATGAAGTAACTATCGGTGAGGAAAGGAATGTTCAAATAGAGGATGTACCTGTTGTGAAAGAATTTGTAGATGTATTTCCGGAAGATTTACCTGGACATCCTCCAGAATGAGAAGTTGAGTTTTCCATTGATTTGATTCCTGGATCAAGGCCTATATCGAAGACCCCTTATAGAATGGCCACTGTAGAGTTAGTCGAACTAAAGAAACAACTAGAGGAATTGAGTAATAAGGGATTTATTCGCCCTAGTGTTTCTCCATGGGGAGCCCCTGTTCTTTTTGTTAAAAAGAAAGATGGATCTATGAGGTTATGTATCGATTACAGGGAGATCAATGCTATAACGATAAAGAACAAGTATCCCCTACCTCGTATTGATGATTTATTTGACCAACTGCATGGAGCTCAATACTTTTCAAAGATTGACCTTCGATCTTGATACCATCAGTTGTGTGTAAAGAAGGAAGACATTCCGAAAACAGCATTTCGAACCAGGTACGGGCATTACGAGTTTACTGTAATGCCGTTTGGATTGACTAATGCACCCTCTGTATTCATGGATCTGATGAATAGAGTTTTCAAGGAGTATCTCGATGAATTTGTGGTGGTATTTATTGATGATATCTTGGTATACTCCAAAACCTACAAAGATCATGAAAATCACTTGCGCATTATCTTGAAGACTCTGAGGAGGCATGAATTATATGGAAAGTTTAGCAAGTGTGAATTCTGGCTTCAGGAGATTTCTTTTCTTGGCCATATTGTCTCTAAAGATGGAATCTCTGTTGATCCTTCTAAGACCAAGGCAATCCAAGAATGGCCAGCACCTACGAGTATAACTGAGGTACGTAGTTTTATTGGTTTGGCAGGTTATTATCGACGTTTCGTCCAGAATTTTGCCCGATTGGCTAACCCATTAACGAAGCTCACACGTAAAGGGGTTAAATTTGTTTGGACAAAAGAGTGTGAAGAATATTTCGAAGAACTGAAGAGAAGATTAGTCAATGCTCCTATATTGACTCTACCATCGGGGAATGATGGGTTCGTTATTTATAGTGATGCATCAAAGAAAGGACTTGGCTGTGTCCTTATGCAGAATGATAGAGTTATTGCCTATGCATCACGACAGTTGAAAATTCATGAACAAAACTATCCTACTCATGATCTCGAGTTAGCAGCAGTGATCTTTGCTTTGAAAATATGGAGGCACTACCTCTATGGTGAAAAATGTGAGATTTATACTGATCACAAGAGTTTGAAGTATATTTTCTCACAAAAAGAACTCAACATGAGGCAAAGGAGATGGCTTGAATTACTCAAGGATTATGATTGTACGATACACTACCACCCAGGGAAGGCAAACAAGGTGGCAGATGCTTTGAGTAGAAAAGACCATGGAGTTTTGAACAATATGAGAATTGAAAGGGATCCAATTTTCATGGAGCTAGTGAAGATGGACATGGGAATAACCAGGGAAGGTGAAACATCAATGCTTTTTCAAATGGTTGCCAAACCATCTTTACTAGAAAGGATTAAGAGTTCTCAGACTGATGATGAAGAATTCCAAAAGAAGATTAAAGCTGTGAATGATGGGAGATTGAGAGACTTTGCGTATGAAGGTGGAATTTTGAAATTCGGGAAGAGACTTTGTGTTCCCAATATACCTGATCTAAAAAGGGAATTGCTGGATGATGCTCATAGTTCCAATTTCTCTATACACCCTGGGAGCACCAAAATGTATAGAGATTTGAAGGAACATTTTTGGTGGGACAACATGAAGAGGGAGATTGCTGATTTTGTGTCAAGATGTATGGTTTGTCAACAAGTGAAAGCTGGAAGGCAACAGCCTGGAGGAGTCATGCAACCTCTTCCCATACCGGAGTGGAAATGGGACAATATTACAATGGACTTTGTCATGGGGCTACCAAAGACTCCTAGAAGGAACGATGCAATATGGGTTATTGTTGATCGTCTTACCAAGTTAGCACATTTTCTTGCTATAAGAGAAGATCTACCCCTGGAACGTCTAGAAAGACTATACATTAATGAAGTTGTGAGACTTCATGGAGTACCCCTATCGATTGTTTCTGATCGTGATCCCCGTTTTACTTCAAGATTTTGGAAAATTCTTCAGAAATACCTGGATACTGAACTTCATTTGAGCACTGCTTACCACCCTCAGACAGACGGACAATCAGAACGGACTATTCAGACCTTAGAAGACATGTTGAGATCTTTCTCACTTGATTTTCAGGGTATGTGGGATCAATATTTACCACTAGTAGAATTTTCCTATAACAATAGCTTCCATTCGAGTATTCAGATGGCACCATATGAAGCGTTATACGGAAAGAGATGTCGTACACCAACCTGTTGGGATGACATTGGTGAAAGAAAACTTGTAGGCCCAGAACTGGTGGAGGAAACAGTGGAAAAGGTGAAGGTAATCCAAAATCACATTAAAGCAGCTCAAAGTAGGCAGAAGAGCTATGCCGATAATCGAAGGAAGGATTTGGAATTTCAAGTCGGTGATCATGTTTTCCTGAAGGTATCTCCGTGGAAGGGAGTCATACGTTTTGGTAAGAAAGGTAAATTGAGTCCCAGGTACATCGGACCTTTCGAAATTCTAGAACGAATTGGGGCTGTAGCTTACCGATTGGCAATGCCGCCAAGTCTCTCCAAAGTTCACGATGTGTTCCACGTATCTCTGTTGAGGAAATACATGCCTAACCCAACGCATGTACTCACCTATGAGGAATTAGAACTGGAACCCGATCTTTCCTATTATGAAGAGCCCGTCAGGATTCTTGATACAGGAGAACAAGTACTGAGAAACCGGACGACGCGTCTGGTAAAAGTTTTGTGGAGAAATCATAAGATGGAAGAGGCAACGTGGGAACCCGAGGAACTTATGATGAAGAACCACCCGAGTCTTTTTATGCAGTAATACCCTAGAAATTGCGAGGATGCAATTATTTGAAGGAGGGGAGAATGTAACACCCCAAGCTTCTACGGTACGTTTCCCTACGAATAATGCGATAGCGTGTGTTGTACGCAACCTCGAGTTCTAACACACACCACAACTAATTAAACTAGCCGTTGTGAATAGTAATACCTAATTTTTGAAATTATATATATTTTATATTTGAAAATGGACTTCATTTTTGGACTCGGAATATCGAATTTAGCCTAAGGTGAAATTTTGGTACTTTTCGGATAACTTTCATATTTTGATGAATAGTGAAAATTACTAAATTTTAATTAAAAACAACTTTTTTAATCAAAATAATTAATAGTGATAAATTGTGAATTTGAGTGGTTTTAAAGTATATTTAGAATATATTTTTACCATTTAATATAATGTTGGTCATTGGACATAATTATACAATTAAACCGAACATAAACAAGTGTCAATCTTTTGATAGTTATTATCTCTTAAAAACACGCTTTTTGTTTTGACAGCGGGAATTAATTTTAAATTAATTTCTGCCACTTCTGTGTTTTGAATTTAGGAAAATGGATTCCATATTTGGAATCAGGATGTTCAAATTGTGTAAATAGGTAACTTTTATTTTTAGATATTTTGAATAATTACTGCGGTAAATATTTTATTTACCATGGTTAAGGGTAAATCCGGTAAATAAGGGTTAAAAAATAATATTATAATAATACTAAATTACCCTAAAACGTGTCTTAACCCTATTGGTTGATACATGGTCGACCATGGGCATCTTTGGGTCTATTTTGGGACCCCATGGATCCACTTGTAAGTGATAATGACACATTATATTAATAAAGTCAAAATAAAAATAAAAATGACACAAGCATATATCTTTTAGAACAACAATTTTTACATAGGGTTATATATGTTGGATTTTAGATTATAAATATTCATTAGAAAGCTAAAACGATTTCCTACATAATTATATTTTATTTATAATTTTTAGACATTGAATAATTTATTTTATTTATGACACAATGATAATGCAGTAATTACTATAATAGTGAAAAATTAAAATAATTGATATTATAAATACCCAAATAAATATAATATGAAACTTTTAATGAATTAAACTAATTTTATATGATAATATGATATATTAGGATTGATTTAATTGACTTTGTTTGAAGTAATCAATCTGTTAGGAGTTTCACAAAAATCAACTATTGAATAGTGTCAAAATTGACATAAAAGAGTTCTTAAAACAAATATTATATTATTAATTGATATTAAATTCCTAAAAATCTAAGGATCGGCCAAGAGACTTATATTATTATAGGTTCCTCATTAATGGACCACTTGGGGGTCGCTTGGATGTATATAGTAAGTTTATTAACCATATTATATAAAAATACAAAGAGACATTGTAAAAGTGAAACTAATTAACTTAGAGTTAATACTTAAAGATAAGGTTAATATAAGTACCCAAACCTGTCTAAATTCTATTGTATGAGTTGTTTTCGACCTATCCCCACCAAATCCTTTGAATATTCAACTTTGGAGCCTTTAGAAACCGAATATGAATTTATTATAAATTAATATTTCTAGCTTTTCCAAAGGTGCCCCTCACCCCTCTTATAAAAGGGCACTCCTCCTTCTCATTTCTTCACACCTTCAAAGCCTTTTGGTTCGGCCAAACTCTGCCCAAATACTCTCCCAACATCCCTCACTACAACCTAGAGGCCTTAGTTTGATCAGAAAGCCAACCTAAGGAGCCCTTTTGATCAAATCAAAAGGAAGAACCCGAAGAAGAGGTAATGATTTCACCACCCTTTTCTAAGTTCATTTCTTCTTCCACTTCTTCTTCCTTTGTTCTTACCATTCTAAAATAATAACTCCAGTATCTCACATATAATGTGATGTTATTATAAGTATGGTACAACCATATTCAGTATTCTATCCACCCTTTGAATAACATTTCACCATACGTGCGTACGTACGGCTTACCGTCTCCACGTCGTGGTGTAATTGTTATTCAATATAATATTATTTGGATGGGTATAATAATGATGTGTAACTCATGTAAATAATAAATATAACATGTTAATGATTCTGTATATATGATATACCATTCATTTATATATTATTTTAATATCAAAAGAATGATATTGTCGCTCGTGCGTACGTACGGACTACCGTCTCCACGAACGCGATAAGATTCATTCTCCATCATATCCATTCAAGTCTTATTCTCATTTTGGGGTTAAAAATAATGTTAATATCATTCTGGATATGAATAAGATACAACAAACATGTCTTATGTAACAAAACATATAAAAGAAAATGAGTAAGTTAACACCCGAAACGATGATAATTCTAAGATATTATTAATAAATCAATGTTAAAAGATCATATATGATATCATATTAATATATAGGATTCTTGTATAATTTAATAACAATTATTTCACCATTATACAGGAGGTTAACCTACCCCAACCAAGGAAAAGTACAAGGTAAGGGTTATTTCACAATCTCTTCATTATCCGAGGTTGTTTATACGTAATAATCTACTGGGATATCTTTATCATCCACATCCATGTTTCTTAAAAATGTATTTCAAAACATTTTTTACTATTTACAAGAATATGGGTTAAAGTCATTTATACCTTTTTTTGACTTTTTATAAGAGGTTTATAAAGGAATTTTTCCGTCATTTTCAAAACAAGGTCCTTTTTAACCTTTTCGACAGAATTGAGGTAAGAATGTTTTTTTTAAATTATACGGCGGGTGCAGTTATTTTACGCCGTTATAAAATCTTCAAAGCTTTCCTTACAAGCTTATAAGAATATTTTCAAAGAAAATGTTTTATTTTATATGGATCTTAAATGATTTCAAAATAAAAGGAGATACTTCTTTAAAAAGAATTTTGATTTCATCTATGTCAACATCCTTTGATGGATTTTAAGATTATTTGAAGTTGATTTATTATGATACAAAACTTCTATATTGAATTGAAGGTTTTGTGATATGTTTGACTGTGGATGTGCTATTTTTATACCATTCATAGTTTATGGTGAAATTATTGACATTTCGTATGCTAGTTTTAATACGAATGTTTATGTTATGTTTAAACCTTTTCATATGGGAATGCATTGGACTTAATAAGTGACGGGTGGAGCCCGCTATAGCTCCTCGATGCATCGGTAGGTCTCATGAGACAAACTAGTGTCTTGGCACAAGGCCTTGACAAAATCTTATTTGTAGTCTTGGCACGAGGCCTTGGCTATGTGGTTATGATAGTCTGGCATTATGCATTACAACATTATGAAAGTGGTTATTGATTTTTGCATGTGATTATTCGATTAGTAGAATATCCATGTGAATAAGTAAATGGCATTATTTCATTTTATTTATGCCATACTATGTTAAATGTTCAAGTTTAAAAGGCTTTTGTTTTAGTTATACATTTCCTTAAATGTTTATTTTTATTTATGAAAGTTTCCTCTATATTGTTATCCTTACTGGGCATTTGAGCTCACCCCTTTTCTATGTTTTATTTTTCCCAGGTAGTGAAGAAGTAAATTATGAATGACTTGCAGGGATATTATGAGGGGTTAATAGTGTGGATATGAAGACTTTGTTGTTGTAGTAGTTTTTCACTTTGAAATGTAATGTAAAACTTTATGATTATATCTAGTGTTTCCAAGGCTACTAAACCAATCGGTCTTTCGGGATTTGATCTTTCTTGTGATCATGCCAATGTTATGTAATTAATGCACCGACTCTGGGTAGCTGGGGTCGGGGCGTTACAGTTATTCTAGGATTGTGACTTCGAGACAGTCTATACTCTTGAGAAAGGAAACGTGGTAGCAGATGCACTCAGTAGAAGGTCTGGTATACCGTTTCTGAGTGAGGTGTTAGAGCAGCTAGTCATGATGTAGATATCCTTCATGGATAGAGATGGAGCAGCATGCCTCCGGTATATGACAGTCACATCCCCACTCCTTCAACAAATCTGGGAGGCGTAGCTTGGGGAATTTGACTATGAGGCATGACGTACTCAGATATCCTTAGGAATGGTACCTAATGGATTTTCTGAAGGTGGGGATCATGTCATCTTCTTCAGAGGATGTACCATCGTATCAGTGGCGCTACATGAGGTGGTGTTGAGCGAGTTCCATACATCCACTCTAGTGGTACATCCTAGTTTAGAGAAGATGTATCAGGACCTCTGGTGTCAGAAGTGGTGGCCATGGATAAAGAAGGTTGTAGTAGAGTTTGTTTCCCAATGCCTCACTTGTCAACAAGTGAAGTCCGAGCATTAGGTTCCAGCAGGATTAGAACATCCACTGGAGGTTTCGGAGTATAAGTGGGATGGGATCTCCATGGAATTTTTGACAGGGCTTCCACATACATCCAGGGGATGTGATTTTATCTGGGTGATCTTTGACAAACTCACCAAGTCATCCCACTTCTTACATATCTGAGAGTAGGGATCAGTAGAGGGCTTGGGACGTCTCTATGTACAAGAGATTTTGCGACTCCATGTGGTGCCTCTGAAGATCGTCTCTAACAGTGACACACATTTTACTTTATAGTTGTGGAAGGGGTTGTAGGAGGCGTTCGAGACTTAACTACATTTGTGCACTGCCTTTCATCCTTAGATGGATGGTCAGATGGATCAGACTATTCAGACGCTGGAGGACATGCTTCTTGCATGCGTCCTAGATTTTTTCCATAGTTGGGGGGATCCCTTTCCCTTGGTGGAGTTCGCATACAACAAAAATTATCACTTCACCATCGGTATGGCACAATTTGAGTCCTTATATGACCAACCTTGAAGATCCCCTCTATGTGGACATACCTAGGGGAGTCAACACTTATGGGTCTAGAGTTGGTATAGGCTACCACTGAGAAGGTGCAGATCATCCATGAGTGGATGAAGACTGCACAGAGGATACACAAGTCTTATACTGACAGAAGATATATACCTTTGGAGTTCCAAGTGGGGGACCATGTATTCTTGTGAGACTCTCTTCTACGGGGACTATAGTGACTTGACTGAGGCTTGAAGTTATCACTGGTGTTTATCTGACCTTTTCTAATACTTTAAAGGATTGGTGAGGTGGAATAAAACATGGAACTTCCATCGTAGTTGGAGAGGGTGCACAACGTCTTCCACATATACTAGCTGAAGAGATACGTGCATGACCCATCTCATGTCAACGACCATGGCGAGATGGATTTTGATGGTGGGGGGATGTTTACAGAGGTTCCAGTAGAGATTGAGGATCGATATGAGTGAGTCCTTCATGGGAGATCGATACCTCTGGTGTATGTTCACTGGTAGAATGGGAACCTCCAGGAGAGCACATAGGAGTGGGGGGCTCATATTTGTACAGAGTACCCCCATTTGATTCCTTAGTCTATGTTGTGGCTTTCGGGGACAAAGATCCCTAAGGTGGGGAGAATGTAAAGTCCCATATTTTCTATGTAATTTTTTTTAATTATATGGAATTATTATGAGTATATGAAATTTCATTTTGCATGATTCTATGTACTGGAGTTCCCAAAATGTTTTTCTAAACTTTTTTTAAGGTACATTTAGTAAACGCATGAGTGGCATTTTCTAACTTTTGAACAGGTGCTTGGATTAAAAATATGAGGGTACTGTTGAATCCGCAGTGCTAAGATTCGCTGAAGGGAGACTTTACATTGACCACAGTAGGTCCGGAGAAAAATTTAGGTTTTGGGAATTTTTCATAGAAATAAAATAAAATAACTTTATTATTTTATTTTCTTTCATATCCCCTAACAGACAAATGGAGTGTGGAACCGATGAAGTTTGGCATCCATTAAATGTCTTGACCTTTCATTCATATGTAACATTATCATTGGATAATTAGGAAGGATATTATTTAATGATCCCCCATTAATTTCCCATGTGATTACTTACCCTCCCCCTATTCAATTTATATGGAGCTTGGGGAGGGGTATCGACATAGCTTCACCAAGTAACAAAGTGCTGAAGGAGTGCCATGATTCTGAACCCTTAGAAGATGCAGCCGATCCCAGTAGGAGGTGATGGGTGACACCAAACCATGAACCGGAGGACAAAGTATGAGTGACGTCGTTGGGAACCTGTTTCAGGAAAGAAGAACACGAACCACCTTCAAGCATGGAGGCTATCCAACAACTTTAGTTCTGTGTTTTGATTCTCATTTATTTCAATTGAATTTATTGAAACCTTTATCCTCCCTCTTGTTACGAGATAACACAGAGGGATAGGTCCTAATGAACCAATCCTAGAACCTCTGCTACTTTGATACACCCTTTCATTCTTTGTTGAATACTGCCAGCGCAATGACACCAATCAGCTACGAAGATGGCATGCGCCGATGCAAACCGCAAGAGGAGGCAGCAACAGAAAGTCGCAATAGTCATCGAAACGGTCTCCCCTGACTATCCATGGAGATGGTGTGGCATTCCATTGCACACCGCCGATGACCAATGAGATATGGTTCATTATCCGTGACAATCAGAGGCGGCGGCCGACACTTCAACCGGTTGCAAAATAAGAGGTGGAGCGACCAGCGCGCCGCCGATGAGAAGAAGCCGCGGCTGAAGCGGCGTTGGAGGAAGAACCCACACCTCCGGTGGGTTCTGCGGTGACCGGGTAGCACCCACATGGAACTGTCTCTTCATAAACTGAACGACCTCCAAGCCTTTCGGGAGTTCTGGAGACCGGGGTCACACCCCCCCGCTAGCTCGGGGGGAGAGTGACCGAGCCGACCCCTTGCGGGTTTCACCTTACACGGTTGGGCCGCCCCTTGTGGGACGCGCCCTCAACATCTGGTCTTCCCCCCTTGAGGGTCATGCCCTATGTGGGCCAGGACACCCCCTTGTGGGCCACTCTTTGTAGGCCGCCCCTCTGCAGGCCGACAACCCTTGTGGGCCGCCCTTTGCGGGCCAGGTCGCCCTTGCGGGCCGGGTCGCCCTTGCGGGCCATCCCCCTATGAGTCGGGCTGGACCTCAGGCCAGTAAGACAAGCCCACTGCAGCCTAGCCTAGACCAGGTTGGGTCGGGTCAGTCTGACCGGGTCGGATCGGACCCGAGCCTAACCGGGCCCAGAAACACATAAAGTGTCATATCTTGAGAACCAGACGTACGTTTGATGAACCGTCTATGGAGTTGGGATCCTTGGATAGATATAATCCTTTTTGGTATAATCCTCTTAATTTTTGGGGAGATTTGGAGTATTTCTGGGTTGAATTGAACCCAAATCCAACAGGGCCCCTAGAGCTAAAACACTTATAACTCACAGATCGGGCGTCCGATTGACGCACCGTCTGTCACGTTGGAACCCTTAAAACATAGAGGTACTTTGGTTTACTACTTTTTGGAGGTTAGTGGTGATCTATGTATGACCAATAACTCGTGGGAAGATACTATGGAACTCGAGTGCACTGGGTGCGAGGAATCCAGTTGGATAACAGGGAGGTTGAGGTTTGAGATAGATCATCCGAAGGTTAGTACCAAGCGATCCTGTGTGGATCATCACCAATCCTATGTGGGTCAGATCCTCTGTGGGTCAGATCCTGTGTGGGTTAGTTCTCAGTGATCCTATATGGGTCATCGCATACTGATTCAGTGTGGGTTAGATCCTGTGTGGGTCTGCACTTAATGATCCTGTGTGGCTCAGTGCATACCGATCCTATGTGGGTGATATCCTATGTGGGTCATTGTGGTGGATAGTTACCTATCGATCCTATGTGGGTAATTATGGAGGTTAGTTACCTATCAATCAAGTGTGGGTCAAATCCTGTGTGGGTCATTGGAGGGGTTAGTTACTTATCGATGCTGTGTTGGCCAGATCCTGTGTGGGTCTTTGTGGGGGTTAGTTACCTATCGATTCAATGTGGGTCAGACTATGTATGGTAAGAAGTAGTTCCTCTTGACAGAATAAGATGATCTAGCTTCACAATTAATCATATGTTCTTCTTTACTTCACTGAAAACCTGGTTTGAGCTAAGACTCTTTTTGAGTTGTGTCTATTTCTTTGTGCTTCATTGTAACAGCCCAAGATTTTATAAAAAAATTCTTTTTAATTTTATTAATGTCTTGTGTTGTACGCTACACCAAAAGGAGCTTGCACAACACACATCCTTGACTTGACTTGCATTACACGCAATCGCGACCTTCCTCTATAGCGTGTGTAGTACGCAATACCGAGTTTCACTAAACAACGATATGCTATAAAAATATTATTAAAACTAGCCGTTATGAATAGTAATAACCACTTTTTGAAATCCAGTAAATCTTATTTTTCAAAATGAACTTTATTTTTGGATTCGGAGTATCGAATTTAGCCTAAGGTGAAATTTTGGTACTTTTCGGATAACTTTCATATTCTGATGAATAGTGAAAATTACTAAATTATAATTAAAAACAACTTTTTTAATTAAAATAATTAATAGTGATAAATCATTAATTTGAGTGGTTTTAAAGTATATTTAGAATATATTTTTACAATTTAATACAATGTTGGTCATTGGATGTAATTTCACATTTAAACTAGACATAAACAAGTGTCAATCTTTTGATAGATATTGTTTCTTAAAAAAAACACGCTATTTGTTTTAACAGCAAGATTTAATTATAAAATTAATTAATGCAACTTTTATGTTATGAATTTGGTAAAATAGACTTCATTTTTGAATTCGGAATATGAAATATAGCTTGGGATGAAATTTTGGCATTGTTCTGAAAAACATCAATTTTTGATGAATAGTGAAACTACTAAGTGGTAGGTTAAAAACTGAATTTTGCATAAAACTTAATTTTACCGCTTCTGTGAATGGAATTTCGAAAATCCGAGAGACACGGTTAATATCAAGGACTAAAATGTGGTTCAATGAGATGAAAATAATTTTTTGGTGAATAGTAACTTTTTACTTTTTTTACCGCGGTTAATAGTAAATAGGGTAACTAAGGGTAAATATGATATTACTATTACCCTAACACATGTCCTAATTCCATTGGACAAGTGTAATTCGACCAGAAACAAACTTAGGAATAAAATATGACCATTTAGGCCCACTTGGATTAGATTATGACATTTATTATTAATTTATTTAAAGAAGGGTTAAAATAGTTAAAATCAAAGTTTAATAAGTAAATCATTTTTAATATGGGGTTATACATAAGATAAATTCGATTGTAAATATTCATTAGAAAGATAAAAAGATTTCCTACATGATGGTGTTTTATTTGTAATTTTTAGACATCAAATAATTTAATTTATTTATGACACAAAGATGATGCAGTAATTATCTTATTAATGAAATATTGACAAAATTGATAATATAAATACCAAAATAAATGTAATTTAAGACTTTTTATGAATTACACTAATTTTATAGGTTACTATGATATATTATTGTTGATTTAATCAACTTGGTTCGAACATATAATTCTGTTATGACTTTCACAAAAATCATATATCAAATAGTGTCAAAATTGACACAAAATAGTTTTTAAATCAAATATTATATTATTAATTGTTATTTTATTCCTAAAAATCTAAGGTTCGGCCAAATGACTTAGATAAGGATATATGTATTAATAATATACAATTTGGGGTTCGTTTGGCATGTTATAGTAAGTTTATTAACCATATAGTGAAAGAAAACAAAAAGACATGGTAAAAGTTAAATTATTTAACTTAGAGTTAAATGTAATTGATAAGGTTAAAATAATACCCTAAACTTGTATAAATCCTATTGGTTGATAGGATTTCGACCCATCCCCACTTTATCTTCGAAATAAGACCCTTTGGAACCATTATAAACCGATTTTGACTTTAATATAAAGTAATATTTTGAGATATTCCTAAGGTGCCCCTCTCCTCCCTTATAAAAGGACACCTCCTCCCCCTCCTCCTCACACCAATTTGAGCACCCAAGCTCGGCCAAACCCTGCCAAAATCCCTTCTCCACTTCCCTAGAAACATCCTAGAGGTTCTGGTCTTCCTCAAAGACCAATTCCAGTGCCCTAAGAGGAGGTCTCAAAGAGGCGCTTCAAAGAAGAGGTAATTACCGTTACCAATTCTTTCATATTTATTTCTTCTTCCACTTCTTCTTCTTAGGTTGTTTCATTATGAAGTAATAACATCAGTATCACTCATATACTGATATGTTATTATAAGTATGAAACAACCCTATTTCACCATCTATCCATCCTACGGAAAAAGAAATCACCGCGCGTGCGTACGTACGGAATACCGTCTCCACGCCGTGGTGTAATCTATTTTCCACCACCACCTTACATGGATGGGTATAATGGTGTAAAGAATAACTATACATAGTTATTACAACATCATATTGATTCTTATATATTGTATAATCCACTCCAATTCAATTCAATATTTATAGAAATGATATCATCGCTCGTGCGTACGTACGGAATACCGTCTCCACGACGCGATGAGATTCATTCTCCATGTTAACCATTTAAGAATGATTATAATGTATATATAAGAAATAATAATGAAATATATGACATTATAAGGCTACTGGATTTATGTATATATATACATATGTATGTCATCTACTTACTTCCATTTCAAGACAATAAGGAAAGGAAAACAGCGTTCATGCGTACGTACGGACTACCGTCTCCATGAACGGTGTTTTTCATTTTATTTATCTACCTATTATATATATATATATACTGAATATATATGATATATAAATCATATTTTATATTCTGGAAGTAAGTAAATAATTATATAAGTAATAATGATGTCAAGAACAACAAGTCAAAACACCTATGATAAATGAAACGATTTTACCCAAAATGCTTCTTTAACATGGAATTTACAAAAGAACGGGTAATATAATGTCATAAGTGAACCATATATGATATCATAACAATGAATATGATTCTGTAATAAGTCAATAACATGATTTAAATCATTATACAGGAGGTTCGGACACTTACAAAGCAAGTCGGACCTAAGGTAAGGGAAATATCACAATCTCATTTTTATCCGAGATTGTTTATTCGTATGTATTTACTGGGGTGTATTTTATCATCCACATCCATGTTCCCTCAATATGTAATATTATTTCCATCCACCTACAATTGTTTAAATCCAATTTTACCCTTCTATGAGTTTTTAGTAAAGGATATGAAAGGAATCTTTTTTCGTTTTTCGTACGAGGTACTTTTTGACTTTTCCGACAAAAGTACGAAGAATGTTTTTTTTAACTTATACGGCATGAATGGATTTTTAAAACATTGTTTCCAAGAAGCTTCCTTTACAAGTTTTCAAGATTATTTTTAATCATCTTCTTTTATTTTAAAGTTTTATGACATGTTATGAAAGGAAAAATGTTTTTGAAGAAGAAAGGATATTTTCCTCAAGAATGAAGTTCAAGTGTTTTATCAAAATTATTTTCCATCTAAGATAATAAAGGGTTCTGTTTTTATCCCTATTATTACATGGATTTGATTATGTTGTGATGGAAATATTTTTATGAATTCCTTTATCTTATATGAATTGTTTTATGATGTCATGTTGTTTAAGAATCCCATTTTTATTACATGGGTTATGCGATAAATTATGATTTATGATTATGTGGCACACATAAGAAAGGATTCATTATAAGATGGGTGGGACCTATATCTCCCTCCAATGCATTGGGTAAAGATTTTATATCTCATGAGATAGACATGGCTGGAATGGTAGGTTATACCGGTTCAGTGAAACAGGACTGAAACGAGGATTACTCGATTCAGAAAGGGACTTTGTCCATTAAGATAGTCTTGGCAATGAGTCTTGACTAACAAGAAATGATTCTCTATGATTATGTGTTTATGCCACAATGAGTAATGTTTTAAGTTATGGTTTCATTTTCACTACTATGATTTATCCCATGTTATGAAATTATGCTCTCTTTTACAGGTTAAGATTTCCAAAAATGTTATGTTCTTATGAAAATTATGTGATTGATATTTCTTTTGTTTACCCTTACTGAGCATTTGAGCTCACCCTTTTATGTTTTCTTTTCCCCAGGATATAAAGAAATGTTTTTAGGTAAAAAAAGGGAGATCTTTATGGGAGATATTGAAGATCTTTCACCACGATTAGAAGAATACGTTCCGAGTTTCCAAAGACACTAAACTATTACGATCCTTGTGTGTGTGTTTTTGTTATGAACTAAGTATTCCGCAAAAGTAATGTAATGTCCATGTACGATAAGCTTCGGGTCTCTACAGTTGGTATCAGAGGAAAGGTTTAGTCAACCTTTGGAAACTAGGATGTGAAAACGTTAGTGAGATCCCTAGAGATATTTCTAAGGTATGTCTAGGGATGTCCCTAAGGATACGTATACATATAGGATAGTCCTAGAACTATGGTAACGATCTTAAAATTAAACCTAAGATGTTAGATATTGAAGGTACTCCCCCTTTATTATGTTGTTTTCCCTAGCATGATTTTTGCCTCTCACACTATTCTTTTTGGGTTTTAGAAAATGGCTGGAAACAAGATGATTCACGATAATGGAGGATATGATGGACAATGGAATGATATTCTTCATAATGAAATTGGATTTGGAAGTCCAAAAATCATTATTATGCCGAATCAGCAATCTCATAATATGATCAATAAAGTAAAATTTGGTAAGTTTCCTGACTCGGCTAATAAGAGAAAGATGGAGTTTCATGATGATCATAGAGGAAAGAAAGTTCAATTTCCCCTATGTAATTCATGTGGGAAGAGGCATCAAGGAGAATGTTTCAAGGGAACTGGAAGATGCTTTGGGTGTGGAAAAGAAGGACACAAAGCAAGTAAGTGCAAAGGAAAAGGGTCGGTTAACACCATGGATGAGGATAATGGTATTGCTACGACATCAAAAATGGTTAAGTGTTTTAAATGTGGAATGTATGGGCATTATGAAAACAAATGCCCTAAGGGAAAGACTCATGAAGAGAATCAGTATGGTCATATGGGTAGTATTTATGTGGATGATGATGAAGAGACTACAAATGATATGTGAGATGAAAGAATTTTTGAAGCTCGGTCAATGGTTTGAGAATGTAGTGGAATGATTACATGTTTATCATGTGTAATTTTGGAATAAAGAGACATCTATGGATTGTTACACTGTTGTCTTTCCTTGTGTTTTGAAAGTTTATGATTAATGTTACCAGTATCCATGAAAGGTTATTCAGATATTTTTGGAATGTAGATGATATGCGCATAATGAAGGGATAAGGAGAAAATTAAATATTTGATAGTATTCATGAGCTCATGATTGATATAAGGACTAAGTGATATCATGGTTTGAGTATATAGAATTTTGAGGATTTTGGTATATGGAAAGTGTTAACTTTTAACTGCACTCACTAAGGTATTCAAGAGAATACACGATTAAGGACTTTGAATGTTTGGAATGTGACCAACAAGACATTTCTTATGTGGGGATCAACGACAGTATTAAATCTCTGGTAATCGTTGTCACTATATTATGAGAGTGGACTGCAGTATTATGTATAAGCCTAAAGATTAGACTGGATTATGTTGGACATAAGTTAGTATTGTTTAAGGATAGAAGATTTTCGATATTATTGATGGGATGTTATAGTGACGTAGTTTTAGAAAAAGGACAACCTGCAGGACGGGCGACAGCCCATCGCGTCGGACAAGGCTGTGGGAATCGAACCCACAACCGAAGTGCGACTGGCCTTTATCGCTTACCACTGGCCTACAGGAAGTCCCTGTTTAGTAGAAACTAGTTTTATTATATTAAGCAGTATGATATATGAAGTATAAGCCCATTTTAGGAACCATATGTGATTAATCTCACTATAGATCGACTTATGTATATAATTTTTGCTAACATTTTGTTTAAGACAGATGGAATGACCCGTCATTCTATCACATGATCTGCTAACACTTCACGAATAACAAATTCAACTTCATTTATTTAAGAGATGAAGTGGAAATTGTTAGAGGCACGAACAACAGTGAGATTGTACCAAAATAAAGTAAGTATTTATTCTAATTCAAATTTTCAACTTTAGGGGAAATGATCTTGAAAACCAAAAATGTTGTCCTAGTGATCTTATACCTGATGAATCAGATGGTACCTTATATCATCACAAATCTATGGATTTGTGATTACTGGATTTTCCATAGCCATGTTCTCTACCACTCTCCATCAGAACATGATGGTTAGATTTCTCTTCCATATCCATATTTTTACCTATGTGGAAACCCAATGATTAGTTTATTTGGGTAATCATTACATTTCATACTTTAGTTTTTAAAGCCAAGTTTTGGTATTCCCTTTTACGATGTGGGTTTCTATTAAAAAACTTTCAAATAGTAAACCATTTATAACCCCGACGAATTTCGAGGGCGAAATTCATTTTAAGGGGGGTAGAATGTAACAGCCCAAGATTTTATAAAAAAATTCTTTTTAATTTTATTAATGTCTTGTGTTGTACGCTACACCAAAAGGAGCTTGCACAACACACATCCTTGACTTGACTTGCATTACACGCAATCGCGACCTTCCTCTATAGCGTGTGTAGTACGCAATACCGAGTTTCACTAAACAACGATATGCTATAAAAATATTATTAAAACTAGCCGTTATGAATAGTAATAACCACTTTTTGAAATCCAGTAAATCTTATTTTTCAAAATGAACTTTATTTTTGGATTCGGAGTATCGAATTTAGCCTAAGGTGAAATTTTGGTACTTTTCGGATAACTTTCATATTCTGATGAATAGTGAAAATTACTAAATTATAATTAAAAACAACTTTTTTAATTAAAATAATTAATAGTGATAAATCATTAATTTGAGTGGTTTTAAAGTATATTTAGAATATATTTTTACAATTTAATACAATGTTGGTCATTGGATGTAATTTCACATTTAAACTAGACATAAACAAGTGTCAATCTTTTGATAGATATTGTTTCTTAAAAAAAACACGCTATTTGTTTTAACAGCAAGATTTAATTATAAAATTAATTAATGCAACTTTTATGTTATGAATTTGGTAAAATAGACTTCATTTTTGAATTCGGAATATGAAATATAGCTTGGGATGAAATTTTGGCATTGTTCTGAAAAACATCAATTTTTGATGAATAGTGAAACTACTAAGTGGTAGGTTAAAAACTGAATTTTGCATAAAACTTAATTTTACCGCTTCTGTGAATGGAATTTCGAAAATCCGAGAGACACGGTTAATATCAAGGACTAAAATGTGGTTCAATGAGATGAAAATAATTTTTTGGTGAATAGTAACTTTTTACTTTTTTTACCGCGGTTAATAGTAAATAGGGTAACTAAGGGTAAATATGATATTACTATTACCCTAACACATGTCCTAATTCCATTGGACAAGTGTAATTCGACCAGAAACAAACTTAGGAATAAAATATGACCATTTAGGCCCACTTGGATTAGATTATGACATTTATTATTAATTTATTTAAAGAAGGGTTAAAATAGTTAAAATCAAAGTTTAATAAGTAAATCATTTTTAATATGGGGTTATACATAAGATAAATTCGATTGTAAATATTCATTAGAAAGCTAAAAAGATTTCCTACATGATGGTGTTTTATTTGTAATTTTTAGACATCAAATAATTTAATTTATTTATGACACAAAGATGATGCAGTAATTATCTTATTAATGAAATATTGACAAAATTGATAATATAAATACCAAAATAAATGTAATTTAAGACTTTTTATGAATTACACTAATTTTCTAGGTTACTATGATATATTATTGTTGATTTAATCAACTTGGTTCGAACATATAATTCTGTTATGACTTTCACAAAAATCATATATCAAATAGTGTCAAAATTGACACAAAATAGTTTTTAAATCAAATATTATATTATTAATTGTTATTTTATTCCTAAAAATCTAAGGTTCGGCCAAATGACTTAGATAAGGATATATGTATTAATAATATACAATTTGGGGTTCGTTTGGCATGTTATAGTAAGTTTATTAACCATATAGTGAAAGAAAACAAAAAGACATGGTAAAAGTTAAATTATTTAACTTAGAGTTAAATGTAATTGATAAGGTTAAAATAATACCCTAAACTTGTATAAATCCTATTGGTTGATATGATTTCGACCCATCCCCACTTTATCTTCGAAATAAGACCCTTTGGAACCATTATAAACCGATTTTGACTTTAATATAAAGTAATATTTTGAGATATTCCTAAGGTGCCCCTCTCCTCCCTTATAAAAGGACACCTCCTCCCCCTCCTCCTCACACCAATTTGAGCACCCAAGCTCGGCCAAACCCTGCCAAAATCCCTTCTCCACTTCCCTAGAAACATCCTAGAGGTTCTGGTCTTCCTCAAAGACCAATTCCAGTGCCCTAAGAGGAGGTCTCAAAGAGGCGCTTCAAAGAAGAGGTAATTACCGTTACCAATTCTTTCATATTTATTTCTTCTTCCACTTCTTCTTCTTAGGTTGTTTCATTATGAAGTAATAACATCAGTATCACTCATATACTGATATGTTATTATAAGTATGAAACAACCCTATTTCACCATCTATCCATCCTACGGAAAAAGAAATCACCGCGCGTGCGTACGTACGGAATACCGTCTCCACGCCGTGGTGTAATCTATTTTCCACCACCACCTTACATGGATGGGTATAATGGTGTAAAGAATAACTATACATAGTTATTACAACATCATATTGATTCTTATATATTGTATAATCCACTCCAATTCAATTCAATATTTATAGAAATGATATCATCGCTCGTGCGTACGTACGGAATACCGTCTCCACGACGCGATGAGATTCATTCTCCATGTTAACCATTTAAGAATGATTATAATGTATATATAAGAAATAATAATGAAATATATGACATTATAAGGCTACTGGATTTATGTATATATATACATATGTATGTCATCTACTTACTTCCATTTCAAGACAATAAGGAAAGGAAAACAGCGTTCATGCGTACGTACGGACTACCGTCTCCATGAACGGTGTTTTTCATTTTATTTATCTACCTATTATATATATATATATATACTGAATATATATGATATATAAATCATATTTTATATTCTGGAAGTAAGTAAATAATGATATAAGTAATAATGATGTCAAGAACAACAAGTCAAAACACCTATGATAAATGAAACGATTTTACCCAAAATGCTTCTTTAACATGGAATTTACAAAAGAACGGGTAATATAATGTCATAAGTGAACCATATATGATATCATAACAATGAATATGATTCTGTAATAAGTCAATAACATGATTTAAATCATTATACAGGAGGTTCGGACACTTACAAAGCAAGTCGGACCTAAGGTAAGGGAAATATCACAATCTCATTTTTATCCGAGATTGTTTATTCGTATGTATTTACTGGGGTGTATTTTATCATCCACATCCATGTTCCCTCAATATGTAATATTATTTCCATCCACCTACAATTGTTTAAATCCAATTTTACCCTTCTATGAGTTTTTAGTAAAGGATATGAAAGGAATCTTTTTTCGTTTTTCGTACGAGGTACTTTTTGACTTTTCCGACAAAAGTACGAAGAATGTTTTTTTTAACTTATACGGCATGAATGGATTTTTAAAACATTGTTTCCAAGAAGCTTCCTTTACAAGTTTTCAAGATTATTTTTAATCAACTTCTTTTATTTTAAAGTTGTATGACATGTTATGAAAGGAAAAATGTTTTTGAAGAAGAAAGGATATTTTCCTCAAGAATGAAGTTCAAGTGTTTTATCAAAATTATTTTCCATCTAAGATAATAAAGGGTTCTGTTTTTATCCCTATTATTACATGGATTTGATTATGTTGTGATGGAAATATTTTTATGAATTCCTTTATCTTATATGAATTGTTTTATGATGTCATGTTGTTTAAGAATCCCATTTTTATTACATGGGTTATGCGATAAATTATGATTTATGATTATGTGGCACACATAAGAAAGGATTCATTATAAGATGGGTGGGACCTATATCTCCCTCCAATGCATTGGGTAAAGATTTTATATCTCATGAGATAGACATGGCTGGAATGGTAGGTTATACCGGTTCAGTGAAACAGGACTGAAACGAGGATTACTCGATTCAGAAAGGGACTTTGTCCATTAAGATAGTCTTGGCAATGAGTCTTGACTAACAAGAAATGATTCTCTATGATTATGTGTTTATGCCACAATGAGTAATGTTTTAAGTTATGGTTTCATTTTCACTACTATGATTTATCCCATGTTATGAAATTATGCTCTCTTTTACAGGTTAAGATTTCCAAAAATGTTATGTTCTTATGAAAATTATGTGATTGATATTTCTTTTGTTTACCCTTACTGAGCATTTGAGCTCACCCATTTATGTTTTCTTTTCCCCAGGATATAAAGAAATGTTTTTAGGTAAAAAAAAGGGAGATCTTTATGGGAGATATTGAAGATCTTTCACCACGATTAGAAGAATACGTTCCGAGTTTCCAAAGACACTAAACTATTACGATCCTTGTGTGTGTGTTTTTGTTATGAACTAAGTATTCCGCAAAAGTAATGTAATGTCCATGTACGATAAGCTTCGGGTCTCTACATTCATGATTGAGATCATGCTTTTTGGTTTTCCTTTGAGGAATTTTGAGAGACCTTCAGGGGTCTCGGAGTCCCTACTAGGTATTTTTATACTCACCCTAGCACGGGCTTCACCTATACCTTATTGTGTCTTGTGCAGACGATGAGAAGCTGGGCTTCTATTTGAGGGAGCCGGGACCTGGCGGTACGTGGAGGAGATGGCCAGACGTGGAATACTGTTGAGGTGATCTGTATCTACCCTTCAGGTAGGATCCTCAATGGATAACCCTGGAGATACTTTTATTTTTTAGTTGTACTATACCTTTTAGTTGTACTTTTACTTTTTACATTTGGGATTGTATTTAGTCCCCTTTACTTTCAACACCCTTTTTACTATAAAAATTTACTTAGTAGTTGCTTCTTGTCATTTTCTTGGACTCTATGTCTATACAGGTTAAAAATAAAATGCCTTTCCTTTTTAGGGATATTCCTTTCCAGTGCTAGTCTCTAGTCCCTGGTCATTAAAAGGTGGGCTTTGGGGTAATCATGACATGGGACTTGAGGGGTGGGTCATGAAAATACATTTTCTAAACCTACAAAAAAATTTAGTTATATTATTTTATCTTAAAATTATATAGTTTTTTTTAAAGAAAAAATATTTCATGAAGGATAAATTATTATCACAAAAATTGAGTGATTATTTACTAATAATTTATCAATACATTTATATTGATTATGAATTTCATATATATTTCAGATAGAATTTAATACTATTCAAAACATATAATTTGACAACTATGACATGATAATCATACTTAAATAATATATTTTGTGGCTCATTTATTCTCTGTGTTTTATGTCATATACGCTGCCAAATATTGTTTTATGTTTAAAAATATAAAGTTGTTACAAGGTTGAAAAAGATCCTGGTTTTTGAGGAATTGATTCAATAATTGGATATACCTTTGATATTTTCCCCAACACATTTAATTATAAACATTTAAAATAGTATAATTTTACTTAATGACCTCCTAAATTGGGGTTATATTTGATTTTAGATGATTGAATCAACATGAAATCTGTTATATCATTTATTTGATTTATCTTATACTATTTTGTTTATTTAGATTATATTTATGTCATTAATTCTAGTGATTATTATTGTTACCGAGGCTATATTATTCTCATGTTCATTAAACCATTTCCCTTAGTTAGTAGACACTTCTTTATAGTGAGGAAGACATGAGGTTAGGTGTAACATTGTCTCAGACCTGTTGACTTTGGTTTGGGGGTAACAATAACAATTTCTTAATAAATAACAAAAAACAGGTTGTTCCTATAAAAATAATCATTTATTATCATAAAAACCAATATCATGTAATTAATAATATTTTAAAAAGATTATGAATTTTATTATTTTCATAAATGTATATGTCTAAACTCATTAAAACATGATAGGAAGGATATCAGATTAGATAAAATGTATGATTTTAATGTGATAATATAAATTCATATCTTGAAGGAGTTTCCATAGAGTATTATTACCATTTCAAAGTCCTCTATATTAATTTTTCTGCCACCACATTGAACATTATCAATATATTGGACAACTTTTGTTTAGTGGATAGTGGGAGAAGTCAATGTTCATTCCCATGAGCTTCAAAAAACACAACAAGGAATTATGTGGATTCCTAATCAAATTTTTGGTGAAGAATAACTAGAAAATGCTGGTGATTATTTATGTAAATTTAACCCATTAATTAACCTCATTTAAACACAAATAATTCCCAGATAAAAGTTTGGATTTTATATTTTATTAATAGTGTGATCATGGAATTATTATAGGTTCAAGAATTCTATATTCCACAGAATATTCATTGTTCCAAGCATCTTCTATGCAGTAAATACATGTCATCTCGATGACACTACAAAAAATAATCAAAATTAATATTTTTTATTAATTTAATAATACATTAGGAAAGCATTGGGTCCCATGGTTTAATGATGTGTAATGGAATTTTTCCTCTCTCAGGAAGAATCCCCATTTTGACACAAATTTTTATTTGTAATTTTAATAAAATTATCTATTTATGAATAATTAAATTTATTCATCCATATTGAATAAATTATATATTTAATATATAATTTATTTATGAATTCCCAAAATGGTAAAATTAAATGACTTGACTTCATAAACACCTTTTAAAATATCATTATTAACTTTGAATAGATTTATTATTGAATTATTGGTTTTCATAGATGTATTCTAATATGGGGCTCATGGAATAAATAAATAAATAGTTATTTTATATTAAATATTGACACAAATTAAACATATGAGGAATATCACTTAAACTCAACCCATGATTAAATTACATATTTTTTTGTTTCAAGGATACTTTAAAACATTTTTCATTTGTTAATATTTTAAGTAATTATTAAATTTTATCCCGATTATAGGTTCTAACTTGAGAAAGTCAATATTAAATTTATCCTCATTTACCAAAAATCTAGTTTGATACACCTTCAAAAACATGAATCCATTTCATCCGTATAACAAAAATTATGTAGGGAGAATTTAAAGAACTATATTTTTAATATTTCACCTTTTTTACTTTTAAATTTTATAGGACACCCCCTTAAAGCTGGTTAAACATTATATTTAACCTTTTTATTGAAATTTATTTTTTTATGATTGTTCCATTGAACATATAATATTATTTTTAACCTAGGTTTTTGGTTTTTTGAAAATAAAAATCTAGATAAAATCATGAATTTATTTAATACTGTGTTTCGCACGGAATTCGGGGATGACCTCTTAGATGGGAGATTCAAACGTTCCGATCGGTTTCTAACGGGTTTTTTTCGTAGAACCGGAAACATCCAATGATTCCACATCCGTTTGGACCTACTTTCCAAAGGTAGGCACTCATTATCTTGTGGGATAATGAGGCTTAGGAATTTGCATTGGTCGAGAGGATGGGAGGTCGGACTCATCACACCTTTTTGAGGGGAATTATTGTCTACTCCGGGACTCTCTTTATAGATTTAAGTTATGTTCGTGAATCCTTATTACATTACCAAGTATAAAATGAGCTTTCCTTTAGTTTAACAATCAATGATTAAATATGTAAGAAATTTAGAGAATCTTTTATATGTATTCGAGGTTCTTCATCAATAGAGAATCATCTGTATCTATTTAGAGATTCTTGGTCAATGGTATCCTTCAAAACATTTATATAAAAGTCTCTTGGTCATTATGATGACCAGGCTGGTTTTAAAGCCACTCAGTGGGGCACTTGAAGTTTATCGTCATTCAGAAGGACAACGAATTACTTCAGAGTTGGGATCGAACCCATAGATGGGCTACCTACGTATCCTTTGTTTTGAAAAAAGAATCAGAACCCACATATTTCGTATAAGGGTATGATGTTTATGATTGATGGTTCAAAGCAGGATGTCACAATTACTTTTACACTCTATGCTCATGCGAGTCATGCTCGGTGTGAGAAACAAGAGGTATTAGTAAAACTTAGACAATTGTCCCATGAAAGATGCAATCATAAGAAATGGTTTGGGGCTTATGTATGTATGACTACCCAGATAGATGAAGATTTAGGATTCACTTTTAGGGAGAAAATCCATGAACAGGGTCCATAAAGGTATATGTGCTTCATGGAGATTTTGAATACTCTAATCTTGGGGCTTACTCCTAAGGAGGATGCCCAAGTTAGGAGGGGACTTATGATTGGGTTTTACTCCTGAAAAGGAAACCCAAATCAAGGGTAAATTAGGACTGGTTAAAGAGAAATTAGGGGACTTGGGGCTTATTCCTGAAAAGGAAGCCCAAGATTATAACTGGGTTTTATACTTGAAAAAGGAGACCCAGGTTAGGGATTAAGGTTTGGGGCTTATTCTTGAGGAGGATTCCCAAGTTACGGGACTCGGGGCTTATTCCTAAGGAGGATGCCCATATTTGAGATTGGGGCTTACTCCTGAGGAGGATGCCCAAGTTAAGGTATTAAGGTTTGGGGCTTACTCCTAAGGAGGATGCCCAAGTTTGGGAACTTTAAGAATTTGGGACTTACTCCTGAGGAAGATGCCCAAGTTAAAGGACTTATAACTAGGGATTATTCCTGAAAAGGAGACCCAAGTTTAAGGATTCTCTCATCTTAAAGGATGAGGTTGAATGAATGAACTCTCCATATTTAGTGACATAAGGATATTTAAATCACTAGGTTTTGAGAGATATTCCACAGAATTCCTTTCAGATAAGGAAGTCAAATCAAGAAATCATGCCATAAATGGCTTTGAAGAGTGTCTTGAAGACTGAATCTTGAAAAGGAAAGGTGTGATGGCTTAAGAGGGGTAAAATGGGCAAGATGGGCACCCAAAAAGGTAGGGGCGCGCAAGTCTTGAAAGACGCGCAAGTATTGCGGTGGCGCGCAAGTATTGGTCACGCAAGTATACTTGCGCGACATGAGGGGTACTTGCGCGATTCTCAAAAATCATTAGAATATTTGAGCGACTCTTTATAAATCCCTTTAGAATCCTCTTGAGGTTCTTCCAGAAAAGGGACGCGCGAGTTCTATTGAAGGAATAAGGCGGCGCACAAGTGTTGATGAGTTTCAACACTTAGGCCTTCCTTCTTCTCTTTAAATCTTCCGTTCTAGGTAAGAAATTACCTTTAGAAGTGTTCCGGAAGCTTTGAGAAGAGACTTGGGCGTCAGGAGCTTCAATCCGAATTTCTGGAAAAAGATCCTCTCCGAATGGGGGGCCCACAGTGTCTATTTATAGGCAGGAGAAGACCCCGGGCGGTTATCACTTAGGTCGCGCAAGTCACTTGCGCGACCAAGGGCGTCGCGCAAGTGTACTTGCGTGACAGTGATACAACTTGCGCGGTGCAGTTGATTTTGATCCTTTGTTCATGCCTTTGTCGATTTTTGATGTTTTCTTCAATGGTTGAATCACTTTGAGCTCAGATATTCCCCTTTTCTGATTTTTAGATTCTGTGACAAAAGGAGCGTCAACAAAAGTCCCCCCTCAGAGTTGGATCCGGAGAGAAATGAGGATTTGACTCTGAGGAAGTCGAATCCATCCAAAGGAAAAGGGGGCGCGCAAGTCTTCAGGGCATAGAGGGCGGCGCGCAAGTTTGCGTCACGCAGGCCTTTGAGCGCACTGGGTACGGCACGCAGATAGGCCTCCTGGCCTATAAATACATGGCCTCACCTCCGTACAAGCATCCAGATTTCCGGACTTCATACCTTCTCGAGCTCTTGTCGCGCAGGTTATCTTAGCCACGCAAGGTTCTCTGTTTTCCAACGTTTTCTTCGATGTCACGCTATTGTAAAGGTATTTGTACTTGCGCGGTTTACACTTGCGCGTCAAAAATTAGCGCGACACATGGATACTTGCACGCCATGTTTTAGACTTGCGCGTCAAAAATTAGCGCGGCACATGGATACTTGCACGCCATGTTTTAGACTTGCGCGCCTTAATGCCTTAGCCATTTTTTTCCATTTAAGAGTTAGTTTATTCATCTTTTCTGCAGATTCAGTGGTTCCCAAGGGAATTGGAATGGCTGATGAACTGGCTAGAAAGCGGATAGATGATATGATGAACATTATTGGCCATGATTACTAGGATATCTGCAACAACACTCTCTCAGATTTGGCTAAGTACTTGAAGAAATATCGTCCTAATTTTCCATAGAGCATCCGTCTGCCTTTGTGTGGTCATGGTCATCTGCAAGGAGTCAATGTTCCAAATGCAAACAATTATACACCTGCGATGCAGCTGCACTGCTACTCCTCTATTTCAGTTATGCTGTGCATTAAGAGCAACAACAATGGTGTGAACTTTAAAATTCTTCCTCCATGTCATTTCCTTGCAGATATAAAAATGGAAAACCCATGGGCTGAAATGTTTTCCACTAATGGTTGGTGGAGAGAAAACAAACATGGTATTAGAGCAATATCTGAAAAGAGTATTCTCTCCAAATGGCTCTTTACTTCCAATGCTCCATTCTCAAATCCATGTATCCATCTTCCAAGTCTCTTGGACAGCAACATAGTCACTGTTTGATCAGCAGAAAATTTTCTCAAACCGCACTCAAGAACATCCTTTTACAATTGTTACAAGAAGAGCTGGTATCACTGCATCTCTTATTGTATCCAGTTGAATGAATGAATTCCATGTGGTTGCTGATGAAGGTCGGGATGCCGTAAATCAAATGAAGTGTTATGTTGAAAGCCTCTTGTAATTCTTGAAAAAGAGAAGAGACTCCAGTCTGTGGATGTCCTTCTAACTCTTGTGTATCAATGAAAAACACTTTTCTCTTCAATCATTTGTACCTGTATTGTTTCACTACCTACTTCAAATTTACTTAAGCCAATGGGCTTAGTAAGCATAGTTTGATTTTTACTAGGATTATTACAAATAACCCTACAAACTTTGAATCTTTTAATTGCTCAATATTACCTAAATCATACAGAATGTATGTTTAGTGAGCTGGAACTTGAATTTTATTCAGAGTTCCTTTGTCTTTTTGTGGGCAGTTTAAAGTCATGCACGCCGGACATAAAGGGGCTAATGTTTAAGGTCGAAATAGCTTTGACCAAAATGGATTAAAATTGATTCAGTTCCTTGACAATTTATCTAAAAACATATTACCATACTCAAGTATGAGAGAAAATATGTAAACTATGGCTTAAAAATATTTGAATCTGAGGAATGATATGAAAAAGAGCTAAAAGGCATTAGAAGAAGTAGTTTCCAAGAATGAAGTTACTATTATTTAACAAAACCCGTTAGGGGGTTGAAATATGCAGGGCCACCTATGGGCATTGGCTGCATGGTCAAATAAATAGTATCTTTCGGCTGACAAGTCTGTTATGTGGACTGTTTATGCAAGTCCACCTATGGGCACGTGCTGCATAGTCAGGCGAAAAGAACTCTCAAAAAATTACTTTTCTAGTGCTAAAAGCTAGTGAAAGTTTATGGAGATTCAAATTTTCTAAAGTATAGAGTTTGTTGTATGGAAAGAGGTACTTGAATATGGAGAAGATATTTCCGAACAAGAATATCGATGAACTGGATGAATATTACTCCTACGAAGGTCTGACCCAAACGTAGGGAAGAAGAATAAACCGTAGACTTGAATACTTTTAGATCATGAAAAAGGATATGGGACAAATATGTTAAGGATGGATATTTTTTTGAGGATCCCTACATACTGTAGTTTAAGACAAATAAGGAAAAAAGAGGCATTCTTCCCAAGAATGAAGTTACCATCATTTAACAAACCCGTTAGGGGGTTGAATTATGCAGGGCCACCTAAGGGATTGGCTGCATAGTTAAATAAAATAGTATCTTTTGGCTAACAAGTCTGTTATGTGGACTGTTTATGCAAGGCCACCTATGGGCACGTGCTGCATAGTTAGGCAAAAGAATTCTCAGAAGTTTGACATTTTTGTGACTAGAAGTCATGAAAAGGGTTATGAAGATCTGAAAATATTTAAGGTTAGGATTATAACACATAAATATGGGTATTTTCTAATGTATATAGAGATACATAGGTCAATGATGACCATAATCATGTTGTGGCTGGGTCCTGAATTGAAATTTTGGACTTCACTAAGTATCTCATAAGAATGAGAATCAAGCCATACATAGTTCTTGAAATGCAGTTTAACGTCGTGCAGGACGAAATTATGAGTGATCTTAGTTTAGGGTCATAGAATTCGGACCATAATAATGAATACACAGTGTGTGTTTTCATGAGGACTTTTCAGCCAAGGGACTGAAAGTGAAATTTGGGGTTAGGCCCAAAAGACTTGGGACTGGATTCGAGGGATACTCGAATGTTCCTACGTATCCCATAGGGATGGGAATCAATTCCACGTAGTTCTATAACTACCCTTTGTACAAATTTGGTTCGTACATGTGAAGGGTGAAAGGGGACTTTAGTGCAATGATGGTTTAACCTAAGATAAAAAGTTTAGGCATTACCATGTATGCACGTAGTCTTTTGAAAATGAAAACCATGATTGAAAAATCAATGTCAATAATAGTTCTCTCTCTAATGAGGAAATCAAAGAATATTGTAGTTTATTGTCGTACCGGACAAAAGCGTTGCATAGTTTAACGTCATATAACAAGGACGAAAGTGAATCAATGTAAAGATATTGATTCTAGGTGCGGTTTCACGAATCAACATCATATGAGATGGTGGTGAACCGATGTGAAGAGATTGTTTTCGGGCTTGAACCCTGGGAGGTTGCCTACATACCCAGCATGGAGGGCAAGGATCAAAGTCCGTGTAGTTCAATTAAAGAATGAATTAATGATCAAGTTGTTCTTGGGGACAATGATCTAATAAAAAATGTTGTTGGGACTTACATGTGGTTAGGGGCCCAAAGAGAGTGTTATGGTTGAGGTTTTCTCTAAGCTCACGTGAGTCATACTCGGTGTGAGAAACAAGAGATAATAACAACCTTAACGATGCACAGTTTAATGTCATGTAGGACATATCAAGGGACTATGTAGTTTAAAGTCTTGCAGTTAGGACTGTTGGTGCTACGCAGTTTAGTGTCATGTAGCAGGGACAAAATACAGTTTAATGTCATGTAGGACATATCATGAATTTTCTGTATAGTTTAGCGTCATGTAGTTAGGACGATGAAGACAATACAGTTTAACGTCATATTGGACGAAAGGGGGACTGTGCAGTTTAATGTCATTCTGGACCTTTGATGATTATATAGTTTAACGTCTTTCCGGACGTAAGGGACTTTTATACAGTTTAACGTCATGTAGTTAGGACGTCACAGTTTAACGTCTTGTTGGACGTAAGGGACTTGCAAATAGTTTAGGGTCATATGCATGGACCGTTGATGATGCAGTTTAAGGTCATACTGGACTATTTAGGGAACTTTTTCTACAGTTTAACGTCATGTGGGACGAATTTGCAGTTTAAGGTCATACTGGACCATTACTGTATAGTTTAACGTCATATAGCAAGGACGAACTGGTGCCGCACAGTTTAGTGTCATGTTGCGGGGACAAGTTCTTTTCTACAGTTTAACGTCATGTTGGACGAAAGTGCAAATAGTTTATGGTCATATTCATAGACCGTGGATGATGCAGTTTAAAGTCATACTGGACTATTAAGTGATTATGTAGTTTAACGTCTTTCCGGACGTAAGGGACTTTCCTACAGTTTAACGTCATGTTGGACGTAGTTGTAGTTTAAGGTCATACTGGACCATTGCTGTATAGTTTAACGTCATATAGCAAGGACGAAATGGTGCTGCATAGTTTAGTGTCATGTTGCAGGGACATATTCTTTTCTACAGTTTAACGTCATGTTGGATGAAAGTGAAAATAGTTTAAGGTCATATGCATAGAACTTGGATGATGCAGTTTAAAGTCATACTGGACTATTAAGTGCTTATGTAGTTTAACGTCTTTCCGGACGTAAGGGAATTTCCTACAGTTTAACGTCATGTTGGACGTAGTTGCAGTTTAAGGTCATACTGGACCATTGCTGTATAGTTTAACGTCATATAGTAAGGACGAACTGGTGCCGCACAGTTTAGTGTCATGTTGCGGGGACATCTTGGTGCTTTTATACAGTTTAACGTCATGTTGGATGTAGTTTCAGTTTAAGGTCATACTGGACCATGGATGATGATGCAGTTTAAAGTCATACTGGACTATGGATGATGATGTAGTTTAAAGTCATTCTGGACTATGGATGATGATGTAGTTTAAAGTCATACTAAACTATTGATGTATGAACCAATTGTAAGACTCTTGGTTCTGGGGACCATATTTTGTGTTTATACAAAATATTTCTTCAGAAATCTGGAATTGGTTGGAGTCGTGATGAGTTCTCCATCCATTGAGATTAATGAATAAGCTCCGTTGGAGTAGACCCTATGTATTGCATAAGGTCCTTCCCATTTTGGCTCAAGCTTGGGAGGTTTCTTTCCTGGTATCATTGGAGTTCTGAGAACTAATACCAATTCTCCCTGAATGAATGAACGAAGATGAACTTTTTTGTTAAAAGCTCATGCTATTCGATTCTGATAGATTTCCAAGTGGTGAAAAGTGCACAATCTTTTCTCATATAACTGTTCCAATTCATTCAATCTCTTTTGGTATTGCTCATCTGTAGATAACTGATCACAAATGGCTACTCTGAGTGAGGGAAATTGAACTTCATTTGGCAAGACTGCTTCTGTTCCATATACCAACGAATATGGAGTTGACCGCGTTGCATTGCAGGTGGTAGTCCGATAAGCCCATAAAGCATGAAAGAGTTTATCAGGACATGACCTCTTATCTTTATCCACCATATTTTGCAGTATATTTGAAAGAGTCTTGTTAAAGGATTCTATTTGTCCATTGGCTTCCGCATGATACCTAGATGAATGGTTGGATTTAATGTTGTATTCTTGATACAATTTCTTCACCTAAGAAGAACAAAATTTGGTGCTGTTGTCCGTCAATATGGTATGAGGGACACCAAATTTAGTAATAATGGTAGACTTGATGAAGCTAACAATGCATTTAGAACTGAATTCTTTAAGAGGTATTACTTCTGCCCATTTGGAAAAGAAATCAGTAGCAGTAAGAATGTACTTAAACTGCTTGGCCATAGCTGAAGGGTAAGCTCCCACCACATCCATTCCCCATGTGGAAAATGGACATGAGTATTTAGCTGTATGAAGCAACTCTGGAGGTTGATGAATGAAGTTGGAATATACTTGACATGAATGACACTTCTTTGTGAAATCGACACAATCTTGTATCATTTAAGGCCAAAAGTATCCAAGCCTTCGAATTTGATCAGACAATCTATGTCCAGACTGGTGGGCACCACATACTCCTGCATGCACTTATTTCATGACAGCCATTGTCTCTTCAACATCAATGCATCTGAAGAGAACTCCATCAAAACCACGTTTGTAGAGAATTTTCTCTAGGTGGTTTGGGCTATCATAAAGAGTAAAATTGACCACACGTCATCGGATTTGTTCTTTCTCGGCTCTATCGGGTGGAAGTGTTCCATTTTGAAGGTATTCCCTGATAGGTGTCATCCATCCTGTAGTATGACCATACGGTTCAGGAATGGGACTAATTTCATTAATTTCCTCTGTTCTGGCTTGAACATAAGGTGAAATTGCACGACGGTGGGCAATACTAATGGTTGTCTCGTCCCGATTTGGATCTTCTAGAGCTGTGGCTATATTAGCCAGTGCATCAGCTTGAGCATTTTGTGATCTTGGGACATAAGAAAATTTCAGTTCTGGAGGGAATTCCGCCATTAACTCTCTAATGTAATCATATAAAGGGATTAATTCTTCTTTTCTGATGGCATAATCCCCATTGACTTGTTTGATTACCAGGTCTGAATCACCTTTCACCTTTAAGTGATTCACTTGTGCTTGGAGCGCTAACTCCAAGCCGGTAATGAGAGCTTGGTATTCGGCTTCATTATTAGTACCACCTTCCCACAATAGAAAGGAATAAGGTAACAATGCCTTATCTGGAGAAATGAGTACAATTCCTAAACCAACTTTGTTGAATTTAGGATTTTCCATTTTCTTCCCTGTTGGACTTCTGGAAGCACCATCAAAATACATTTCCCATGTTTGAGGATTCTCTTGAATAGAGAAAACTTCCTCATCAGGGAGTTCAATATCTGAAGACGTGTCTTCCATGGAAGGATGTTCATCCAGGAAATTAGCCAGAGCTTGACCCTTTATTTCCTTTTGATACACATACTAAATGTCGAACTGTTGCAAAATAACTGCCCACCTTGCTAGACGTCCTGTAAGCATTGGATGACTAAGGATGAATTTGAGCGGATTATTGCGAGATACCAATTGGACCTCATGATGTTTCAAGTAGTGTCTCAGTTTCTGAACTGCAATGATTAATGCCAGGCAGCACTTCTCAATACTTGAATACCGGGTTTCTGCTTCAAGCATAGTTCTACTGAGATAGTAGAGGCTATTTTCATTCCCAGCATCATTCTTTTGAGCAAGAAAGGCCCCCAATGATCGCTCTAGAGCTGTCACATAGAGGATAAGTGGTCTTCCTTCAACAGGTGGCATGAGTACTGGTGGACTCAAGAGGTATTTCTTGAGAACATCAAATGCTTCTTGACATTCTTCAGTCCACTGGTAAGTGACTCCTTTCTTCAATAATTTGGTAAAGGGTAAACTTTTACCCGCCAAATTGGCAATGAAACGCCGAATATAGGATAAGTGTCCTTGAATTCCTCTTAATTCTTTCAAATTATTAGGAGGTGACATACCAAGGATTGATTTGGTCTTCTCAGGATCGACTTCAATACCACGATGGCGTACAACAGAGCCACGGAATTTTCCTGAGGTTACCCCAAAAGCACATTTTAAGGGGTT
Organism: Viscum album; assembly: GCA_963277665.1. Classification (NCBI taxonomy): domain Eukaryota; kingdom Viridiplantae; phylum Streptophyta; class Magnoliopsida; order Santalales; family Viscaceae; genus Viscum; species Viscum album. The sequence continues at coordinate 1,744,439,083 of OY728152.1, forward strand.
CGTCTTCAAATTATGTTGTCGAAGCTTGTGGAATATGACTTCCAAATCAGTCAAGTGATTAGAACGTTGTTTGGATTTAACCACCAAATCGTCTACATAGCATTCAACAAATTTCCCTAAGAAAGGTTTGAAGATACGATGCATGGCGTGTTGATATGTTGCACCTGCATTCTTTAAACCAAAGGGCATCACCCGGTAACAAAACACACCTTGAGGAGCTCTGAAAGCTGTAGATTTATCATCTTCTAGGGCCATTCGGATCTGATTATATCCGGAATATCCATCCATAAAGGAAAGTACTTCATAGCCAGAAGTCGCATCAATTAAGAGTTCTGTAATCGGAACTGGGAAATCATCTTTAGGACAATACCGATTAAGATCTCTGAAATCGATGAAAACCCTAATTTGTCTGTTCTTCTTCTTTACAGGGACAATATTAGCCAACCACTTGGGATATTGAACTTCTCTGACGAAGTTAGCTTTGATCAGCTTATCCACTTCAGCTTCAATTTTGGAAGCATAGGTTGGGTGTGTTCTTCTCGCGGCTTGCTTAAATCTTCGATGTTCTTTTGGTAAACCCAAATGATGAGTAGCAACATCAGGATCAAGCCCAGGTATTTCTGTATAATTCCCAGAAAAAATATCTTTATTTTTCTTTAGAAAAGAAATATACATCTCTTGCTCTTCAAGGGTCATGGCCGCACTAATTAAAGTGGGGCGTGGATCTTTCTCTGTACCCAGATTTATTTCTCTGAGTTCATCCACAGTGGTAGAGATACCTTCCTCAAATGCTAGAGGAGCATCTCTAAGATCTTCCTCTTCCTCTTCATTACATGCTATTTCTTTTGTTTCTACTTGCAAAGTAGATGACAAAACGAAATTCTCATGATCATAAGAGATGTCAAAAGTTTCACATTTTGAAGAAGAAGCTTCCATTTCCGACCCTATTGATAATAAAGGGTCTTCTTTGGGAAATAAAGAGGAGATGATGGATTGAGAATCGATATCATTATTCACCTCTGATGTTGCTATAACTTCTTCTGGCCTGATTGGAAAAGTATAGACTTGTTGGACTTCAGCAGATGAAATGAAAACGTCACCACTTATGCTTTCATCACTATTTGGTAGACTACCGATTTCTCCTATGTTGTATGGCTCAATTGCCGTAATTGACATTATGGATCTTTCCATAAGAGTATTTTGATTTGGGCCTATTTTTTCAATTTGACTGATAGGTAACACATAATCTGTACTCACATGTGTAAATGGATTTATTGGAATTTTCTCCAAACCATATGGAGCATTAATTTTGGTAATTTCCTTCATTGTAGATTTTTCTCTTCCCTTCATGTGATAAAATTCTGCATCAATGTATTGAGACTCACATGTCTTAAACGGGGCCTTATCACCATACGATGTTCCAACTTGACCATTGAAACAGTATTTGAGACATTGATGGTATGATGAAGGAATAGTTGCATGCTGATGTAGCCAGGGTCTTCCAAGCAAGACGTTGAAAGCTGAGTCTTGATCAACAATCATGAAATCCGAATTGGATACAAGATCTCCAAACTGGGTTCTGAGTGTAACTTCGCCCAGTGGTTCTTGTTCATTTTTATCATATCCTTGTAACATCATGGTAGAAGGAGATAAATCAGATTCCGTGAGGCCCAATCGACGAAGTGTACGAATGGGCATGAGGTTGACTCCTGAACCGTTGTCAATGAAAACTCTTCGGATATCTACACCATTGACTTTTCCAGATAAGTAGAGAGGTTTTATGTGACCATGCACAACATCATCTTCATCTTTATCAGTAAAAGATATCACTGCATGTCATTCTGCAGGATTATTCTCTGTGTGATAGACTTCAGCTGCAGCAATTTCATCTTGAAACTCCTGAGGACTTGACAAAGCTTCGATGAGTGCTTCCCGAAGATCTTTTGACAGATTCAAAGCATCCAAAATTGATAACTTGGCTGGTACTTGGGCCAAGTGTTTCAATATATCATACTTTTGATCTAGAGGTCTGCGTTTCCCATTAGGAATATGTGGTTTAGCAGGTACCTTGGAAGCAGATGCTTTGGAAGCTGATGCATCTTGTATTGGGATAGAAGTTGGCAACATCCTTGGTATTGGAAGATTAGACTGATTAGATCCATTTACTTGCTGAGATAAAGAAGATGGAACCTTTAATCGGTCTCCCAAAATAACTGTTCCAAAACTGAGTTGGCCATTGGCAGAAGAACTTGCTTGTTCTTTTTGAACTCGCTGAAGGGCTCTACCACGAGTTTCTGCTGCATACATAGTGCTAGCAGGGGTAGAATTGGAGCAGTGGATTCGGAAAGATCCACGTCTTCCCCTGTATCTTGAACCTCTAGAACTTCCTCGGATTCCCTTATTTGATACAGGGAATTCAGGCTCATCAAGACTGGAATATGGATCTATTAATTGAATCATATTAACAGAACCGAAGATTAACTCTTCGTCTGATAAAGACCCTGCCTGACTAGCCTGTTTAGGCTGTGCCGTTTGATGGGGCAGTGCCCGTGGCTTTGAAGTAGATGGCATGAAATTTTCCAGAGTCAAAGACAACTTAGGCCTCGATACATACTCATCTTCTTCTGATTCCTCTTTCTTCTTTGAATTGCGCTGCCCTTTTGAGGAGTTGTATTTTGATGGAGGCTTCACTGTAGCTTTTGTAGGAGACACAACTAGCTTCTTCAATTGTGTTCGCAAAATGGCATGGGTCCGATTTATTGACTTTCTGACCATCAAATCATCATATTTTTGCATAGTTTTGCTTCTGACTTCCTGCCACTCGCCTCCTTCCTCTGGATCTGTAGTGGTAACACACGCTACATGAGCTGAAGAACCCTTCAATTTGACTTGTACCAAGTCGACCATCTTTTTCAGGAGGTATTTAAAGACAAATAACTCCTTGATGGGATGCCCCAACATTTGATGAAAGGGACAATAATTGGGATGGTCTTCATATCCTTCCTTGTTTTCCCTCTTGGACACTGGTAATTGAACCAAATTATTTTCCAGAGCTGAAATGAAGTAACCAGGAACATGCTCATTTCGGAAAGAGTATGTTTTACTCTTCATATCCTCAAATTGTTTTCGTCATTGATCTCTTTGATCATTTGGACGAAACGACCTTTGTTGTTGGTGTTCAGGAGGTGGAGTCCTTCGAGAAGATGAAGGTTTTGAAGTAGATATAGGTACAGGTGCTTGTTTAAGCATAACTGTAGCAGTTTCTGCTTTACCCATTCTTCTTCCTGGAGCTGATGGAATTACACGAGATTTAACCTTAGCCTATATAAGGGAATCTTCAATCTGCTGAGCGATTGAAGTAAGGTCTCAAAACCCTCCTGTGTATTTCACAGGGATCAATGGCGTACGTAATTCGTCACGCAAATTTGCCACACAGATTGGCAACAGCTCTTCCTGAGGGAGTGCTAAACTCAGGGAATACGTTAATCCCTTCTATCAAGCAATGAAATCAGAGACTCTTTCATTCTCCCTTTGCTTGCAGTTTGTAAGATCGAAAAATGTCGTTTTTGGAAAAGTTGAGCTGAACTGAAGACGGAATTTTTGACGAAGATCCTCCCATCCGATGATTGATCGGGATTGCAAGCTTGTATACCAGACAAAAGCTGGTCCTTGCAAGGTTCGCATGAAGCATATGAGTTTCACTGCTTCTTGCTGCTCTGGGTTCCCATCATAGGATCACAACAAGACACGTAATGCATCAAATGTTGTTCAGGGTCGCCTGATCCATTGAAAGTAGGGAAAATAGGGTTTCCAAAACTGGATGGAGGAGAAATTGAATCTACCCATTCAGGGTAAACTTTATTTTCAGGTTGAACTTGCACCCGTTTCCCTTCCATAGTTTCTAACCGAGCTATTAATGACTCAATAGTAGTTATTAACTTTTGATAAACATCATGTTTAACTTGGTTTTGGTTAGGTGCAATGAATGGAGCTTGGACAGACGTGGTGGTTAGTGCTGCAACTGATGGTAGCACTGCCAACCGTTGTTGCGCTTGACCCGTAGGATTAGACCTCTAAGGGTGTACTGATAAAAGAGGATATTCTTGATCCATCTCAGTAACTGCAACAAATTCCTTCGGCTGTCGGACTTCAGCATTCTTAAGAAGAAGACTACTATGAAGTAGTTCTGCATTCAACCTTCTTAATTCTTTCATTTCTTCCTCTTGTTGTGCAAACCTTTTCTCTAATGAGAGTGATTGACCTTCTCCAGAGGAAGGATATGTAACCTGATTCTTTCCCTTCCCTTTGTTGGATACCTTTTGGAGGGAGGGAAGTGGATTACCTAGGTTCTGAGTAATCATTTGACTTCGTGTACATACACCTTCTTCATTTGTATCGGTGCGTACATTTTCTTGAGCAGGACACTCTTCATCTGAGTCCCCTGAGTGAGTCTCTTCTGGTGGATTGACAACAACGGCATTGATGACATTGATTGATGCATAATGCATCACATCCCTTCTATCAACATTTCTGTAATATTGTCTTCTTTCATATATTTGATGAGACATTGCCTTTTGTTGATTCAATCTTTTAGGAACTTCTTGACGAGCTATAACTTGGAGGGAATCTCCTGATAATTTGTCTCTTCGTTCCTCTTGGGGCTTCTTCCACAATCGAGAAAAGACCGACATTCTCGGAGAAGGGGATTGATGATTTGAAAGAGTCCCTAGTCTCGTGAACTGGGGATGTTCCTGCTGATTCCGCTCAACTCCTCGAATCCCATTTGTTGACTCTGAGGGTTGGGTTAGAGAAGTCCCCATTCTGACAAGCTGGGGTGGCTCTTTACATGCTACGTCTGAGATCTTCTTAAAATATCTCTTGATCTTGCGAATCTTAGTTCGGAAATTAGCTGGATGCATTAACTTGTATCCACTTTTATCACCTAGTTCAACAGACCGTTGGATGATTTCCGAGACTTCTGTCATTTGATGATGTGTTTGCTCCATAAGAGAGGCTTGTGCAATATTCTCCCCTGCTTGATGTAGGAGCAATTCAACAACTTGTTCTCTATATGCTTGATTTTGAGAGGAACTAGTTGAAGCCTGTTCTTGAGCAAGCTTTTGATTATGAACAAATCCCATTGACTGTGGCCGGCCATGGGCAATAACATTGCATGAGACCATTTTCGGTGGGCTTTGCTGACTGGAAAGCACTGTGAAATGTAGTGCTCCGTGAACACCCCATCCTCTGATATGAACCTCAGATGGAGCATTGGCAATTAACTAACACAATTTTCTTAGTGCGCCAAGGCATGAACGTTGAAGGGTTCTCTGTTGTTTTTCAGCCTTCGGATACCGAGAGACTGATAGAGATGCTAAATCAATCTGACATTGTAGCCCTTCTATTATCTTAAGATGATTTTCATATTCATCATAAGATAATACCTTCTTCTTTAATTGACAAAGAGTTTTCCATATGTTGAGACGAATATCATGGATTCCATCATCCGTTAACATCTTTGGAATGTCATACTGGTAGTCAGCCAAAGGCCAAAACATGACTGGTACTTCACCTTTTGCCAGTTTTTTCCTCATGTTCAACATTTCCTCTTTATCATTAAATGAAGATTCTTCTACCTGTTTTGACCAGAGTTGGTGTTTCCTTGTTGCTTCATCGGATTCTACAAGATTGGTAGAGAGATCATTGGTCAAACTAGAAGATGCATGACTTAGGGGTGGTTCAGAGAATGACCTACACCCTGGGCTATCTTCTGATTGAGAAATTATTTCACTTGTTAGCGATAAAGCATCAGACATGACTGGTTTCGCATTTGAAAGTGCCTCAAGATAAGAGGGCTTTCTCGGCACTACATTGTCCACTGGAGTATTTTCCAGGCAATGTGAATCACTACTGCGGAGAGGACTTTCGCAGCGAAATTCATCATCATGGGGTGGACCACCATAATGGGTTACAGAAAAAGATGAGATCTCTTGCTCCTTGGTCTTCTGACCACACAGAGGGTTCCTGTGGCTCTCATCTAAAGAAGAAACTTCAAGATTGACCGAATTTTCATGAAGCAAGTCTTCATGAGGAAGTGTCTGTTGAAGACCTTCAGAATTAATGTTTCCGTTATTGGGAACTGAGGGAGTAGAATCTTGAATTCTGACAGATAAATGTCTGAGGGTTTCAAGAACACCAGCATCGAGAAAGGCCTTGTTATAGATTGGCCTTTGATCTCCTGACTGTGCAGGGCAGATATTTTTATTAGATGCCTTCTTACTCACTTTAGAAACAACTTGTTGACGAAAGTGGTTACTATGAGCAGGTGTATATGCCTAATCAGGAAAGATGGTCAGGTTAGGCTGACGATCTTCACTCAAATCAGGTGTATGTGCCTGACTTGGTTGTCCGTATGATATGGGGGAGTATGCCCCATAACCCTCTTGGACTGAAACAGATGTGTGTGTCTGTTCTGGAGTGAATCGTTGATGTGTCACTCCACTACTAGGGATAGATTTATGTGTCTGTCCCTGAGATGATGTTGAAGCTGTTATGATATCCTGGCAAGCATCCAGAATATGAGCAGGAATTTGCTTCTTCTCTTTCACCATTGATAAAATATGTTTGGTGACTTCAGCCGCCGGAACGGGGATATACATCCATTCCGGGTTTGGAGTAGGTGTATGTGCCTGCTCTTGTCCTCCTTTTCCTGTCAGTGAATCCTGACAGTACTCAAGTGTGGAGGCAGAGAGTTGAGTCTGCCTCCTGTTTGTCGTCAGAGCTTTCCGACTGACTTCTCAGTGCGCTACCAAGTGAGACTGTTGGTAGACTTGATTAGTATTAGCAGGTGTATGTGCCTGCTGATTACACTTCTCCAAATGCGGTTGACGAGATCCATCATATTTAGTCAGACGAGCCTGCTGACTAACTGATGATGTATAAGCAGGTGCATGTTCCTGCCTATAGTACTCCGCCGGAATTGCCTGGTGGGATTGGCTTGATGCTGCCAGACGAGTCTGCTGGACAGCGGAATTAAAACGGACAGGTGTGTGTGCATGTTCATTGTTCTCCACCAAGTTAGGTTGGTGTAATCCATCATATGTAGTCAGGAGAGCCTGCTGACTAACTAATGATGCATAAGCAGGTGCATGTTCCTGCCTATAGTACTCCGCCGGAATTGCCTGGCGGGATTAGCTTGATGCTGCCAGACGAGTCTACTGGACAGCAGAATTAAAACGGACAGGTGTGTGTGCCTGTTCGTTGTTCTCCACCAAGTTAGGTTGGTGGAATACATCATATGTAGTCAGGCGAGCCTTCTGACTAACTGATGATGCATAAGAAGGTGCATGTTCCTGCCTATAGTACTCCGCCGGAATTTCCTGGCGGGATTAGCTTGATGCTGCCAGACGGGTCTGCTGGACAACGGAATTAAAACGGGCAGGTGTGTGTGCCTGTTCGTTGTTCTCCACCAAGTTAGGTTGGTGGAATCCATCATTTGTAGTCAGGCGAGCCTGCTGACTAACTGTTGATGCATAAGAAGGTGCATGTTCCTGCCTGTAGTACTCCACCGGAATTGCCTGGCGGGATTGGCTTGATGCTGCCAGACGAGTCTGCTGGATAGCGGAATTAAAACCGGAAGGTGTGTGTGCCTGCTTGTTGTTTACCACCAAGTTAGGTTGGTGGACTTCTCCGGAGATGGCAGGGATGATAACCTGCCAATTGTTAACCGGATTTCGCCTCTGGCGGTTCATCTTGCCTGCTCGGGTTCGAAGAACCTGAGCTGAATGCCTAGAGTCGGTACCCTCATCATGTTGAGGGCGCACTACCGCACGAGTCTGGCGGCGATTGTTGATGGGAGCCCTCAGGAAGGACTCCTGTCTTTTTGAATTAAGGCCCTGAGGGACCTGCTCATTCACTTCCTCAGAGTAAGGGAGTGAATGGAAATTGCGTTCCGGGGATAACGACCCGAAATGGTCGGAGACGGTAGTCAGCACCGCCTGCTTCTTGATCGCTGGCCGCCGTTGTCCGGATGACCAGGTAGAGTTGTTAACTTGGAGGGCTTGACGAGCGGCCTCTAGAGTTGGGATAGTACCGTTGCGACGGTACTCCTTAACCAGTGCATTAGAAACCCAGCGTTGAAGATGCTGAGTTGGTGATGTCATCCTCAGAGCGGACGACGTTCCAGCAGGAGTAGCAGCATTGGTTTTCACAGCAGTAGACCTCACAGTAGAGGTGTTTACAACAGCAGTATTCACAGGGGTGAATTTAAGGAAATCCATTTTGCAGAAGATCTTGAGAAAAGAGAGCCTGTTCCATATAACAGACATAATCAAGATGAATCCGGCCACTGCATCTTTTGGATGAGCACATGTCAATGATTGCTTTGTTGGCCCAAGGGGCCTAACAAATAAGAAGAACATCACTTTAACTTGGTTAAGGATTCACGTCGGGTTCACCATTTTTTGTTTCGCACGGAATTCGGGGATGACCTCCTGGATGGGAGATTCAAACGTTCCGATTGGTTTCTAACGGGTTTGTTCGTAGAACCGAAAACATCCAATGATTCCACATCCGTTTGGACCTACTTTCCAAAGGTAGGCGCTCATTAGCTTGTGGGCTAATGAGGCTTAGGAATTTGCATTGGTCGAGAGGAAGGGAGGTCGGACTCATCACACCTTTTTGAGGGGAATTATTGTCTACTCCGGGACTCTCTTTATAGATTTAAGTTATATTCATGAATCCTTATTACATTACCATGTATAAAATGAGCTTTCCTTCAGTTTAACAATCAATGATTAAATATGTAAGAAATTTAGAGAATCTTTTATATGTATTCGAGGTTCTTCATCAATAGAGAATGATCTGTATCTATTTAGAGATTCTTGGTCAATGGTATCCTTCAAAACATTTATATAAAAGTCTCTTGGTCATTATGATGACCAGGTTGGTTTTAAAGCCACTGAGTGGGGCACTTGAAGTTTATCGTCATTCAGAAGGACAACTAATTACTTCAGAGTTGGGATCGAACCCATAGATGGGCTACCTACGTATCCTTTGTTTTGAAAAAAGAATCAGAACCCACGTAGTTCGTATAAGGGTATGATGTTTATGATTGATGGTTCAAAGCAGGATGTCACAATTACTTTTACACTCTAAGCTCACGTGAGTCATGCTCGGTGTGAGAAACAAGAGGTATTAGTAAAACTTAGACAATTGTGCCATGAAAGATGCAATCATAAGAAATGGTTTGGGGCTTATGTATGTATGACTGCCCAGATAGATGAAGATTTAGGATTCACTTTTAGGGAGAAAATCCATGAACAGGGTCCATAAAGGTATATGTGCTTCATGGAGATTTTGAATACTCTAATCTTGGGGCTTACTCCTAAGGAGGATGCCCAAGTTAGGAGGGGACTTATGATTGGGTTTTACTCCTGAAAAGGAAACCCAAATCAAGGGTAAATTAGGACTGGTTAAAGAGAAATTAGGGGACTTGGGGCTTATTTTTGAAAAGGAAGCCCAAGATTATAACTGGGTTTTATACTTGAAAAAGGATACCTAGGTTAGGGATTAAGGTTTGGGGCTTATTCCTGAGGAGGATGCCCATGTTACGGGACTCAGGGCTTATTTCTAAGGAGGATGCCCATATTTGAGATTGGGGCTTACTCCTGAGGAGGATGCCCAAGTTAAGGAATTAAGGTTTGGGGCTTACTCCTAAGGAGGATGCCCAAGTTTGGGAACTTTAAGAATTTGGGACTTACTCCTGAGGAAGATGCCCAAGTTAAAGGACTTATAACTGAGGATTATTCCTGAAAAGGAGACCCAAGTTTAAGGATTCTCTCATCTTAAAGGATGAGTTTGAATGAATGAACTCTCCATATGTAGTGACATAAGGATATTTAAATCACTAGGTTTTGAGAGATATTCCACAAAATTCCTTTCAGATAAGGAAGTCAAATCAAGAAATCATGCCATAAATGGCTTTGAAGAGTGTCTTGAAGACTGAATCTTGAAAAGGAAAGGTGTGATGGCTTAAGTGGGGTAAAATGGGCAAGATGGGCACCCAAAAAGGTAGGGGCGCGCAAGTCTTGAAAGGCGCGCAAGTATTTCGGCGGCGCGCAAGTATTGGTTGCGCAAGTATACTTGCGCGACATGAGGGGTACTTGCGCGATTCTCAAACATCATTAGAATATTTGAGCGACTCTTTATAAATCCCTTTAGAATCCTCTTTAGGTTCTTCCAGAAAAGGGACGCGCGAGTTCTATTGAAGGAATAAGGCGGCGCGCAAGTGTTGATGAGTTTCAACACTTAGGCCTTCCTTCTTCTCTTTAAATCTTCCGTTCTAGGTAAGAAATTACCTTTAGAAGTGTTCCAGAAGCTTTGAGAAGAGACTTGGGCGTCGGGAGCTTCAATCCGAGTTTCTGAAAAAATATCCTCTCCGAATGGGGGGCCCACAGGGTCTATTTATAGGCAGGAGAAGACCCCGGGCGGTTACCGGGCGGTTATCACTTAGGTCGCGCAAGTCACTTGCGCGACCAAGGGCGTCACACAAGTGTAATTGCGCGATAGTGATATAACTTGCGCGGTGTAGTTGCTTTTGATCCTTTGTTCATGCCTTTGTCGATTTTTGATGTTTTCTTCAAAGGTTGAATCACTTTGAGCTCAGATATTCCCCTTTTCCGATTTTTAGATTCTGTGATGAAAGGAGCGTCAACATACTAATTAAAGAAATAAATATTTATCATGCAAGTGACAATTCAGATTGCACTTTACGGGGTATGGATTTATGTAATAAAGACTTAGAAAATAAATAATAATTATTTTATTAATAGTCATGATTTTGATTCATTAGATTTTAGAGTTTTTGAATTTTAAAATTAAATATTATATTAAATATATTATCTATAGTAGCATGTATGTTATCATTTAACGACTCTTATATAGAGTCTCAAAAAATTATTATGTAATCACATTGGTTTCCTGAGACCTCATATATTGTATATTGAATTAATGAGGAATTAATTTATAAAAAATCATATAAATTATTCTTATAAAAACACACTATTAATCCCATTGGACCCATATTTTATGTAGATATCACATGATTTGAGCTATAAAAAACACAACTATCTATTCTAATGTCTCATTCATGTCATGTACCACACTATACATAAATTGTGTTCAATTATTATAAATATTAATCATGATTTCTCCCCATTATGACTATTTTAAACATATCATAATTCAATTATTATTTTTTAGTCTGAAAAACTATAATATGATCCTCAATGATATTATTTGATGTTTATGTTATTTTTGGGTTTCTTGAGGATCTTATCTCCAAAATGTAAAAGAGTAGTGTGGATGAGACATTTAGTGTATTCTATATACTCCACCATGTCCTTTGGGGGGCCCTCACTGTTTTGGATTTAAGTACTCCACTAGAAACACACACATGATAGGGTGAAATCCCCTATATGGTGGATGAAGTTATGGTACTCTTCAATATTTTAGGGTATGCACTTCAATCAACAGAGTTAGTACTCCTTGATATATTGGGATGCAGTTCACTATAGGGTTCATTGACTCACAAAGTCGATACACATATGAATTAGAAATGTTCGGTATCATAATATAGTTATTGAGTGGTGGAATGGATTTTTTGGTAGTCTATAATTTGATGATTCCTGAAACTACTAATACATTAACATATATATGACTTCAAGAAGATAGTGTATTTTTGAGAATCTGAAGCTACCTTCCTAATATAGTTTATATATAAGATATAGTATATTGGAATTGTGATTATTATTATACTTTACGTATCATATTTTCATTATATGATACGATTAATGGTGAATTTTTACAATAAATGTGTGTTTTAATCACTTTAACAAATAATTGTTGATAATAGTATATATCTAGTTCCATTTGACCACCTTCAATTATTTTATGGACATGGGTTCATGGAGACTTAATAGTTAATGTTTACATTATGGTTTCATGGATTCCTACCAGGTATGTTTATAATCAACTATACATGGGAAACAATCCATCATATGACATGTATAGAATGATGTTTCACACTATATATTTTACATTTGTATACATTGAAATAGTTTTGATTTTGGTTTTGTTTTTCATTACATAATGATGGTTTTTTGTAGAGATTATTAAAAATGGTTTCCATAATTGGATACCATACAAAGATGTTTTTAATCATATTCCTAGAATTAGTTGTACCATATTTTTATTAACTTATATATATCTATTCCCATTTCTAAATTTTTCCTCTACAACATTGTAAGTGAAATTGATGTTCAACACTCTCATTATAAAAAATTTAGTGTTATAAATTTATCTTTTGGTGATATTGGATTATATTAAATATTATAAATTAATTTAAGATATTGGTTTTTTTAGGATATGGGATTCAATTTATGTTATTCCTTATTTTCACTAGTATCTATTCCCTAGAAAATTAGTTGTTGGAATGAAGTCAGACAATAGACTTACCACCATCCTAGGTGGGGATAGGGTGGGAGGGTTATATAATAATGGTTGATGAATATTATATGATTTTATAATTTAATAAAAATATTAGTAATAGAATAAATCACTTTCATGTTTTTTTTGATATTTATGAACTTCATAGCTATATTCATTATAAAATATTAAGTGATTTTTAAATCAAAGTGGAAATAGATTTAATGAAAATCTTTTTGTATAAGTTTTTATCTAAAATTTAAATTTATAAATTATTGAATATTAATTTTAGGAAACCAATATTTATTTTTACATAAGAATATCAATTTATCCTAGGTTTTTTATGATTTTTTAGAAAATATAGATTTTATAGTGAATAGTGAAAAATATCATTTTTTGTAAAACAATAATTTATTTCTAGAAAATTAATTTATTTAAAATTAACATTAATAATTAAATTTTATTTAAAGTGACATAAGTTTAATTTATTTATATTTAATAAAATTAATTAAATTTTTATTATCTTTATACTATATTTTAATATATTTTTATTTTTGGGTTTAAAAATATATTTTTCCAGAAAGTATTTTAAAGTGGTAAATGTTTCTGCATTTTAATTAAATAAAAAAACCATTTTGAGGAATTATTTAAATGAATATTTTTGATTATATATCAATAAATATTAATTTAAATTCATATAATTATTATTACTACTCATATATTTAATATAAAATTATCTTATACATGAAAAATATGATTCTTCAAAAACCGCTTCTTCATCACATCTCAGGATTTAATTTTAAAATAATTATACCAAATATGTAATTGAATTTTTTAAAATTTATTTCATATTTGTAATCATAATAATTTTTATTATATAAATAGTTCAACATATTGTTTTGGTAACAATTAATAGTGAATATGGTAAATATATTTTACTGTGGTTAAGGTGAAAACATGTTTTTTAGGGGTTAAAATTAAAATATATGGCATAAAATGGAAAACATAACATGAATAAATTATAATATATGATATTATTTAAACCATATGTCATCTTAGTCTTGATTATGCTCAATTTGGGTTCCTTTTTCCAAGGTAAAACATGGGTATTACTTATTATTTAACAAATTTCAATTGTCTCCACTCCACCACTTATATAAGTATAGATAACCTCATTTACTGTCCAAGACTTAAAAGAATTTTATATTAACCAATGAATAACAAAATACATTATTTACTTCCATTATAATGTCTTATAGTCCTTGGTTTGATGATAATTACATTCAATTATGTAATTAAATATAATCCTAAAGAGCTAGTCCATAGAAGAGGTATTGTTCTTAACCAATAGTTTTAGTATTTTTTCCTATTCATAATCCTTTAAATATAATTCTACCATGAATATATAATATAAATATTATATTAAATATACTGAGATTATATTATTTTAATTTAATAACATATATCCATCTCCTTTTCCATCAAATTAGAGACATAGTCTTCATTTTTGTGTACGGAGGACTACCCCTTCATGAACCGATTAATTTTTTTAGTATCATTGCCTCTCATGACTATCGATAATGATGGATTTATATTTTATATATGATAATAATGATATATTTATCATTATGAAAACATAAATATTCTTTTACTTTTTACCTTTCGATTCATTGGAAAATGATAATATTGTTCATTCATACGTGTGGACTACCGCCTCCATGAGGTGATGTGATTATTTGTCCCTCACAACATTATGTGGATGCCTCATGTAAGTGAATTTATATAAATAACATGATATTTATGATATCATTATCATTTTATAATGATAAAATTATAATTAACATCTTCCATAATGAGCACTGATAAATGGCTATGTTAGTCATACGTACGTACGAACTACCGTCTCCATGAATCTAACAAAGTTATTTTTTCATAACTATGTTTTAGGATTGGTTTTAAAATTATATTTTACATATAAAAATTATAAATATTTCATCATTATTATTCAATATATGATGGATTGATGACCTATTTGACCACAATTAACCTACCAAATTCATTTTTTATATAAGACAAATACTGTCAAAACATCCAAAGGGAACATAAATGATTAACTATTTTTTAAAGAATCATAAGAGAAAAAAAATAAATGGAATAATAAAGATGAAATTTTTTCACAATAAATTAAATAATTAATATATGTTTATTATTCAAGAAGATAAATAATGTACGTGGAAAGTCAGGATTTAGGTAAGGGGCTTTCTATAAAAAAAATATTCTTTTATATATTTATTCTTCAACCATTTTTCATCCATGTACATATTTTTTGAATTTGTTTTATATGAATTATTATATTGAAATTAAATAATTATAAAGTATATTTTATTCTCCTTTTGAATTTATTTCAAAGGATTTCTGATATAATATTATAATTAGTTTTATATATAATGTTTTGAAAAAAAAGACATTTGTAATGCTCAATTTTCACATATACAATGACAATTACATTTCCAGTCATTATAAGCATTATTTAAAGTTTTTATTCCAATAAAATTATTCTTTTTTTAT
The DNA here is from genome assembly GCA_963277665.1 of Viscum album. NCBI lineage: Eukaryota > Viridiplantae > Streptophyta > Magnoliopsida > Santalales > Viscaceae > Viscum > Viscum album. Next base: position 1,744,454,137 of record OY728152.1, read on the forward strand.
TCAAATAAAAACCCACTTTCTCTTATTTTTGTATTTTTATTTTGAAAATGGGTTTTTAAAAGAATTGTGTATTTTGATATCCTAAATTGTTTGAATATGGATTTAAAAGAGTTTTTCATGGTTTTTATGACAGAAAGGTGAAAGACATAATGTTTTATTAATGTTTTTGTACTTTGAATTTTTTTATTAAGGGTTACTCCCAATTATATCTCATGTGTGACAATGATATATCATATATAATTACTACAACCACACAACGCTCCAATGTATTTGGTAATTATTATGTCCTTCATAAATTATATTATAAGTCGACCATATAGTTATTCTTTTTTTAGAAGTTCTATATGGTTTCTGTAAGGTTTATATAAAGATGGTGTCCCAAGGAAAATACATTATGTTTCTAGGTTTCCAATTGTGTTTTCATGGAAATCCTTTGAATTTAAAAAACATGATAATTATCTTTTTAAAGGAAATCCATTTTATGGTAAAAGGTATGCTATTTTAAAGTAAAAGATTTCCCATGAGTTTTCATATTTTCCACTAGTCTAATGGATTTATTTCATTTTATGTATCTTAATAATCCTTTTGTTATCATACCACATGTTAATTTTTTTCACAGGGTTTAATGATGGGTATGGGAAAAGAATAAGTCATGTTGAAAGTTGTAAAAAAATTTCATAAATGGAAATGATGTTTTATTTTAAATGTTTTATATTTTTTGAAAATGGTTAAAAATAAGAAGTGTATCCTTTATAAAATTTGTTATTTACATATGATTTATAACATAGCTCTCTAAAAATTTAAACTAAAAACGATCGATGGTAGGAGAAGAAAGTGAATTTTTGACTAAAGACACTAGAATATGTAATTTTTAAGGTGGGGTCATGATAGTTGGTCCTGAAGAAAGGGTTTAAATAATTATAGAGGTTAGAATAATGTTAAAAACATGACCTTGACAGATTTTTCATTATTAATAAGTTGAAATGATTTATCATTTAAAGATTAGCATGTTTATTGATCTAAATTATGTCTTTTTGAGAGTGGGTTTCATTAGAATATATAGAGAACATGTAAAAGAAAGAAACCAAGAGTAAAATATTCTTGAAAATATGAAACATTGTGTGGTTAGAAATGGAACTGAGCAGTTTGTTACGGTGGTGGAACAATTCACACAAGTTATAAATGGTGATTTTATCCATCCTATAGAGGAAACCGATCTTCCTTGAAGGAAACTTTCTATAGTGGTGAATTTTATGATACAACATCCTCTAACATTTAGTGGATATTTAGAACAAATTTTAGGTTATGGATGGATCAATGCTCTAGAAAATATATTTATAATCACAGGGTGTTAAGAAAACCACAAGGAAACTCTTTTGGTTTATCATTTTGAAGCTGAAAATGATTGAAATTGGTCTTATTTTAAGAATAAAAGGAATAAATATTATCTTAATGACATGTAATGGGAAACATTTAATAATTTTATACTCATTAAACTTTTACCTAGGTTATTTCAACCCATTATGGATAAGAAATTTCAATAATTGAGGCAAAATGATGAAGTTTTTATAACTATAGATGAAGAATATTTTACAAGACTCCCCATTTATGTACATGATTTTATTTGGGAAATAGATTGTAAAATTAATAAACTTTACCCAAGAGTGGTACCATGTTTACAATGTTATTTAGACACAAGATAATTGAAAATCTATGTGAGAGTTTTTCATTATATAAATAATGTTTACATGAAGTTTTTTAACACTCATATTCCTCAAGATGACCCGGATAAGATGCAATTCTACAACCCAAGATCTAATAAAATGGGTCCCCAAGTTAGTGGGCCATATAGCCTCAAATGTGCTTCCCTATATGAAAAAGTTTGTAGACTATCATTGGGTGTACATTGTGGTAGAGTGGGGAGACTATACCCTCATACCAGAGTGGAATAGAGGATATGATAAATAAAAAATAGTGGAAGCATATTATAATTGATGGAACGAAAGAAATGATAATGGAAATAATCTACAGAAGCATTAAAACCCTAAAAACACTAATAGAAATCAGAATCCAAAGACTGAGCCATAAACAAGATGATTTCATGGCATGCTAATATAAAAAATGTGGAAATAGGGAATACAGATTATAGGCTTATACAACATGCTATACAAAAACAAAAAGTCCAAATGATATCTCCACTATTATCACATATATGTTCTCAATACTCTACTCCCATCCTCCAATATATTTCAAAATTAAATCAAGAATTTGTGACAGGGCACATTCCATTATCCACTCTTGTAGTCATTGAATTTAATTGGGTACTAAAGGAGTACCAAGTAGAGTGTGAGATGAATTCAGTTGGCCACCACAAATGATGTCTAGAATAATCCAACTAGTGTACATAGAATAACAATTTATATAAAAAATGAATAATAAACAATTATGAATAATAAATAATAGCTCTCTCATGTTCTTATAGGACACCCGACTGTCTTTAACTTAACATAAGTCAGTGTATATCTTATTAACAACCATATATATATGTAATAATTACAAACACACACACATATATAAATATATAATATGCATACATTTATATGAAATCTATATATTAGGAAATTAAGATCCATATACATGGATACAAAGTGCTAACTAGACCCGGGGCATAAATCAAGCATCCATAACTATTATAACGAGCCAATGACTCCAGTAAGGGTACAAGAACTGAATATCATATGAATATGAGACATCTTTCCCATCACCCATGATAGTGGAGTGAGTCTTCATGCGCATCACCTGAAGCATAAGGACGTGGAGCATCATTCCCATCACCCAGATAAATATATAATAGTGTGAGATGTCATTCCCATCATACAACGTAAGGGAGAATAAAAATACACTATAAATATAACCCTTAACTATTTTTCAATATAAAATAACCATGAAATAATAATAATAATAATAGTAATGAGGGTTTACCCCTAAGTTATTATAATCATTTTCACAATCAACCAAGGGTAAAAAGTTTATATAACTCATTTATATAATTATATGAAAATTGGTGTTGCATTTACACATACTTTAATTTTATTAAATCAAGTGATTTTATTATCAAATAAAAAAGATCTATTTTTCAGGTCAATCCAAACACTCAGAAGGTTCTTTGGTCAATTAAAAAATTATATAAACGATGAAAATTAATTTAGCACACCCATAGGGGTGGAAATAAAAAATTAAGTAAACCATTAACTATTTAATTAGGGTTTAAGGGTATATCACATCATGGTTAAATTAATTTAAGAAATAAAGATACAATCTAAGACATCGTAAAAACATTTCTAGTGAGAAACATGAAGGAAAAGATTTAAAAAAATATCAAATTTTATAGAAAATTTATTGAACACCTACCATAGGTCTGTAGATGAGAAATCCTTCTTTATAAACATTTTATTCAAAGTATAATGAAATAATATTGAACAATGTTCCAATGCTCTAAAAACAGAGCATATGAGTTTGCTCTAATATAGCATAATAGATGGGACGATAAATTGTGATAGAAAGTAAGATGATTAGGGTTCTTACCATTATAGATCCAACATGATTAATGGATATGGAATCAGAGTCTGTACAAAGTAGAAAATACACAGGCTAGGTGAGGTTTTATAGAAATATACTAGAGGAGAAATGAGAGACTGTCTTTTATAAATGAAGGAAAGAGGAAAGAAAAATAGGTTAATGAAATTTTTGGGGTGAAATTGTAATTTCAAACATAAAAAATGGGTTACATGGTTTGGAAACACATTTATCCAAAATATGAACCAACCATGTTCTATCCACTACCCTTGAACCCCACTAACATGAGTTAGGTTCATTATTTTCCTAACAATGCACATGCCGTGTGAAATGCCTCTTCCAGAAATGTTTTTAGTCCCACATGGGCATGTGGTGAATCTTTTAAAGTTTTATAAGAATCATGAAACCACTTATGTACACTGGGAACCACATGTGTTTGAGTTGTATGGTTACCAATAATCATGCATTAACCATGTAGCCCACTCAGTTTTTCTAATTTTAAGAACTCGAGGCTCCAAAAAAATCCCATGATGCTCCCAAAACCTTCCTTGGGTCATAGTGAAAATTTATCAAGAGATAAAAAGAATTCAAAAAAAATATCAATTACTTTTTGAAAATACAAATAATTACAACCTTCTATCCATAAAAAAACTCATCCTCGATTTGGTCTTCTGAGGTTAAAGATGAATTATCTGAGAAAATACCTCACCACTGGGCTCAAACATCAGTTTCCCTCTCCCATTTATCATATTTTACTCAATCATGTTTCAAAAGAACCCATAATAAAGGAAATGTCCTTCCTCAATATTTCTTCACACTCTAATCCACAATACGCACGAGATACACCTTGGGGGAAGCATCCACATGCGACTCAACCTCATCCGGATTCAAAACATGCGATGGGTCTAGATAATATTTACGTAGTTGAGATATATGAAAGAAATCATTCATTGACTGATATATCTAAGGATCTTTAATCAGTTAAGGAATTGGTCCTATTCATTTAAAATCCTTAAAGGGTCCAATGAACATAGTGAAGATCTTACCCTGCCTCTGAATTCTTTACTAGCCCAACCTAGGGGATGCTTGTAAGAAAATACTATCCCCAAACTAATACATAAGAGGTCATCAGTGTTCATGAGAATATGAATACTATCTATACTGTGGTTCATCATGTTATTCATAATAATTTGTACTTTCTATGAAGTATCTTGAATGAGATGAAGTCCAAGAAAAGCTGCCTCCCCTACCTCTAACCAGCACAGAGCTGATCAATAAGGTCTACCATATATGCTTTCATAAGGATCCATATAAATGGTATCATAAAATATATTATTAATAGAAATTTTGACAAGGGGTATGTGTTACTCCAAATAACCCCCAAATTCAAGGACACAATAACATAGTGCATCCTCCAATACCTAAATTATACGCTTTGTTTGTACATTAGTCTGAGGGTGACATGTCATACTCAAGAGCACCTATTAACCCAAGCCCTTATCTAACTTGTTCGAGAACTCAGATATGAAACAAGAATCCCTATCATATAAAATATATCATGGATCACTATGAAGACATATGAACTCCATGACATACAACCTACCTAGATCATCTACTAAGAAATACTCCCAAATAGGTAAGAGTAGGAGACCTTCTTTGAACAATCAACAATGACCCAAACTACATTTTTTCATCATGGTGATATAGGAAAACCTCTCACGATGACCATGGTGACATCGTACCATTTCCACTCAGGAATGGAAAATAGCTTTAATCGTCCTTTCAGTTACTGATGTTTTACATTAACCAACAGACAAGTTTATCTTCGAGTGATGAATCCTGCTATCTCCCATTTTATTACTGAACAACAATATTTGTGAAAAAATTATCAAAACATATTGGTGACCCCAGTATGTATTTCCAACTATGAGGCATGAAATTACCACATCAATTCCACTAATATTTCTTCTAAAACCCAAAAATTCCAATGATAATTTAAGGTCTCATCCTCTTCCATGGTCTAACCAAAAAATTAATCGTCATCTGAGATACTTTACCTTAACAATAAGTCATCACGAGGTTAGAGTTTCCTCATTATTATCCATTTCAGAAGGGTATAGGTCACTAATAACTCTTTAAGGAATGTCTGACCATGTTCCTCCCAATCCTCAACGTTTATCTCTAAAAATTGGGCCATGAGTTTCTATAAACCACTGGCCTCCTAAACCGCCTATGTATGAGTCTTCCATCTCATATCATCGGTTTTTGTATTTATTTTTCCAAACACATAGGAAAGATCAAAATTAAAGGATTGCAGATACTCAATCCAAATGTGCTTTTTGAGATTTAGATCATAATTTATGAAGATATACATGATAATTTTGTGGCCTATAAACACCACAAAAAAAATATAAGAAAATAATTCCTCCAATAACATATAACATGAACACCAACTGCTAGCTCGAGGCCGTGAATTTAGAAATTACACTCATATAGCCTTATATGATGATACCTGTATGCTACGACTCACTCATCCTGCATCATAACTACCCCATCTTGATACCTAATTTATCACAATTAATAGTATATATCCTTTCTTGCTCTATAAGAATCAAATTTTTTGATGAATTCAATCTTATCTTCAAATCATAACGAGATGCTTCACAAGCTTCTGGAAATAATAATTTTAAACCCATATTAACGAAGCCTATAAAATGTACTACTAGGCATGATAAAACCTGGATGAAGAGTTTATAATACCCTGTTATACCCAAGAAACTTTATATCTCAAATATTATCGTCAGATACTCCTAGAAAACTACAACACCCAGTTTCTCTTTGTCTACTGATTCTACTAAATATGAGAAGATATGACCCAAAAATTGGACTTTGTTCACCCAAAAGTGAAATTTTGTGAGATTTTTGTAATGATAGTTCTCAATCCATGTATTCATCCTTATTTAAAGATGCTGGGCATGGTCATGTTGAGATAGAAAATACACTAAGATGTCATCCCCAAATACTACCACAAATGAATCCAGATAAGGGTGAAAAAAATGATTCATTAGGGCCACGAAAATAACAGTCTATTTCAATAGATCAAACTTTATTACTATATAATAACAAAGAACATACCTTATATGGAATTTTTTACAAGGTATGTATGAATACATGGCATGATCATGATGATATCCCTACCTTAAATCATTCTTTGAGAACACCCACCCTCCTCTAAGTTGAACAAAGAGGATATCTCTATGAGGCAGTGGATAATAGTTCTTTACTCTATTCTAGTTCAACCATCGGTAATCCACACAAATCCTAAGGGTACCATTTGAATTATTTTAAAAAGGATTGGTGAACCCCATGGAGAAGTTCAATGGTGTATAAAACCCTTATACTCTAAGCCTTCCAACTTCTTCTTGATCTACATAAGCTCTATCGGTGAAATCCAACAAGGAGGAATGGAAACTGGTGATGTTCTTGGAACTATCACAATGTTTAATTCTACATCTATAATTAGAGGTATCCCATAAAAGTCCTCAGGGAAAATTTCCCAAATATTATCCATCATAAGAGGTAAAATAGTGTCTGATAACCTCTAGTCATCCAAGAAAAGAATGATGATCTGATCTGTCACTCTACCCAAAACCTAGTTCTTAGATCCATCTTGAGATGCATGTAAATCCTATTCTATCTTGTATATATGTCTAATGACCTATAGTGATACAATATTTACCCATCCACACGAGAAACCAATACAAAATTGATTGGTAACTAACAAGTCCACCCTTAGAATTTCATCAAACCCTTTTATATTTAGGATGAAAAGATTCCATATGGAGAGATACCTTCCTATCTCAAGGGAAAAATCCTTACAATGATGAACACTCTTTGAGTGGATACCCAAAGGGGTGTCGATTGTCATGAATCCCCTAAAATAATCTATCTTGAGATCCACACTATAATTTCCTCATCAATAAAAGAGTATAACATTCCTATGTCAAATAAAGTAGGAACTAAAGTAGAGGAAACTAGAATAGTACCTCAGATTGTAGAAGGTCTGGCACTCTGATTCTCTGGTGTAGGGTACATTGTATGCAACTAGCCCATACCATGACCCTGAGTCACAACTTGGCTTCGCTATGCAGGCCCACTATACTGGAAAAACAAATTCTAATTTTGATTCCCTCTACCTCGACCAACACATCATCCTGAGTAGTTTGTGGTATTCCAACTACCTATATGGAGAGATACTATTATCCCCACTCCAGAACATGGGGTAGGTGTTGATCCCTACTCACTAGGAATTAGTAGAAAAGTCTTACATAAGTGCTTGATATTACCCCATCTTAACGCAACATCTACACTCCAATGGATCCTGTATAAACTGTGTTTTTTTGTCTTAGTTTCCTACACTGGTGAAATATGAGAAATATATTAGCATGAGATGTCCAACTGCTGCTCTCTAATGTCCTAAACCTATATTCCACTCAACAGTGCCCTGATTCCGGTTGATCACATGGACTCAAGCACATCTCCCAAAATTCTAGAGGATGCTGACTAGCAGTGGGGGCCTAGGTGTGTTAGTTATAAGACTATTTTATATTAAAAGAGTGTAATGCAGTGAAATAAACATACATTCAATAGCATAAGTAGTAAACTAGATATATTATAAATAACCATGATATTAATATATAAATAATTCCCAAAGTGATTTTGTATTCAGCTTATGATGATACAAGTTACATGTCTCTACAAAACATCGCAAATAGGTATATATGGCATTCATACAATACATAGAACAAAAGTGAAAAATGTCCAAAAATAATCCTAGCTAAGATTTTGAGCCTCATCTCAATCCCATTGTCCCCTAATCATAAGAAGCAATCAAGATCCTAAAGTAGGATGCTTTCCAATATCCATACCTACAATAATATAGTCTGTTCGGGTTCCCAAGGCAACCTGAATAGAGTGTGAGACATAATACAAGTAGGAAACCTCACAAATTCTAGTGTCATCCTTATAGTGAGTTTATAACAAACACATCATACAGACAGTAATAGAATATGTAAAGGAAGTACTATAAGTAAACATCCTATAATGCCCATGTTCTCACTTTAAAACCAATCAATTTAATTAATTTCATTTAGAAGGCAAGTCTTTGAATTAATAGTTAGGCCTATGTAATTTAATTAATAAGTATGAAGACTTCATGCATAGCCCTGTGTTCGTTGTATTTATATGCTCCAAGGATGCCTAAACATGCCATCCATAAAGTGTAAGTCAAATACTGATTCCAAGCTTGTGTTTTGTCTTGAAAGACACATCATATAAACCATTCCATTCTTTATTTAATTCAGAACCTAAGCCAGTCCTTGGCATTCCTCATTTTGATTCCAAGTATTACTCCAGGTATATCATGAACTAAGATACCTACAATCCCTTCCCAAGCATTCCTCATTAGAATCATGGTATCTCTCTAGGTGTTTTATAACATCACTACCACATGATTCCATCATTGGAGGTCCATTAAGGGATCCCAAGTTTCAACCATGGAATATATGATCAAATTACCTCCGATTCTATCCCTGGAAACTTGTATAGAGTCCAAGTTTCACTTGAAATATAATAATCCACCTCCATGAGTCCATCCTGTGCAGTCCATATAAGGAGTCCAAGTATCACTCGAGCGTAATCAAGATAAAATCCAACTTAATCCATCCATGAAATTTGTATACGAATCAATGTATCACCCAAGGAATATAATTATTTAATCACATTAAATACCATTTAATCAATATCATTTAAAAATGTCAAAGTCATCACTAAGAATATCTAAATTCAATTTCCCCTCAAAAGGTTTCTTAAGGTAAGGGCTAAGATTAGAAGGCTTACCTCTATTTAACTCTCATGGGGATTTCATTATAACAATAATTTCATGCTTAATCAAATAATACATGGAATGCGTATAGGGCCATGGATTCCATACAATCTTATTTAACAAATTCAATTTACATTTGGTATTACAATTTAGCTTACATATCAACTCAAAATTCATGTTACAATTTACAAATCAATTTTAAACATCCCATGGAAAGGGGTAAATGTCAAACCTAAAAGGTATCTAATTAAAATGCCATCATAACTGTCCAATGAACTAAAAAAATCACAGAAATGGGTTGTTTCAATTCAAGGTTCTTAACCATTTAACATTTTTCAATGAGCATCATTAATTGTATAAGATATACCTATCAATTCAATTTGTGGATTAAATTCCATTGAAGGGTTTCACTCCAAGAATTAGGTGGCCGACACAACCAAATATATATAATTTTTTTGACTTTAAATGAAAATAATAATACCACCTACCGTTGGATTATAGTGGACAAAGCATCCAGTATTAGCTAATTATTTGGCTTAGAGAGGGAGAAAATCGAAGAACGGGTAAGAACCCTAAAAATAGGGAAAATTTGTTTGAACATAAATAGTATATCCTATACCAAACCAAATGAGAAATTACAAAAAAAGGAATAAAGATCTTATCTATGTGGATCTAATGAGATAGAAATTTCTTTAATGGGATGCTGAATGGAGAAGATCCTTCAATTCATAGAATAGTCACTAATGAAGTAGGTCTCAAAGGTGAGAGTTTTATCCATAGGGGGAATGAAGAATTAGGGTTGAATTATAAGATGTAATTTGGGTTATATTTGTAAATTGACCCAATTTTCCAGGTCTCATGTTTTGGCCACATTTTTGGACAAACTGTGCTCCCGTTACTGTAGCAATGGGCACATCACATGGTATCTTTTCATTGTTTTTTAACCATTCTCAAACCTTGTGAAACTCCTCTACAAAAACTGCAGACATATCTACATAACTATTTACACCAATTCACATGGTTTTTCTAATCATTCGGCATATTGATTCTCACTGTCCATCAAAGTACATTTAGTAGTAACCATACGGCCTACCACATATGGTTTCTAAAAACTATGGACCAAGCCATTTTAACCCAAAAGTTGGGATCCAGGCTTCGAACTAGTCTCAAATAGTCCTGAGACCTCTATAACCTCAAAGTACATTCATATTAGTCAAAATTTAAATACGTAAACTGGAAACAAACAAAAATAAAAGGATCCATACCTAAAAAATGGGTTCTTACAAACTTGACACATTAAAGACATTTGTCCCCAAATTTCACTCTTAAGGGTGGTCAAAAATGTTTGAGAATAAATCTGGACACTATGATCATACATCAGCCTCCAACTCCTAGTTCTTATCCTACATAACACAATTCTATCATAAATCCTGTACTAAATGAACTGACCATCCTCAGATAACCTTCATGTTATGATCCACAAGATGTATTAGATGCTCATCAAGGGATGAATCTACCTGTAACTCAGCCTCCTTAGGCTGAAAGCTTAATATAGATATAAAAAATTTCATTGTAGCTAGGATATATGGGAGGCATCATGTATGGCTTGACACCTCTGAGATAAGTTCAACTGATAGTCTACCAACCTGACATAACATGGTTAAATCTTACCCCATCTCCTAATCCGTCTATGTCCCGACCTCAGTGAGACATATAAAAAGACCCGATACCTGAACTAGAACTTTAGAGGGTATCTTCAGTGATCAACATAATATTTTTATCCAGTCTTCACAATATCCATCCACTTTTGAATCAATTGTACCTACTCTGTGGTCTCATGAACAAGATGATGTCCAAACATAGATACCCCTCCAACCACTAACCAACAGAGGGATGATCCTCATGGACTACCGTATAAAGCCTCATAAGGTTTCATATGAATAGTAGCTTGAAATATATTGTTGTAGGTGAACTCATCCAAGTGTATATGCCTCTACCAAGATCCTATGAAATTTATAACGCATTTTCACAATATGTCATTATGAAGTTGTATTGTATGCTCTAGCTAGGCATCAGTCTAACGGTGGTAATCTATGCTTAGAAGCAGCTGTATACCCAACACACTATAAAAAGACTTCCATAAATGAAATGTAAACTGGGAATCCCTATCTGAAATAATAGTGCATGGGACCCCATTAAGTCATAATATCTCTTGGATATGAAAACTCCCAAGATCATCCATTTAAAATGTATCCTTGATAGGTAGGAAATGTGTGACCTTTCTAAGCCTATCAATAAGAATCCATACAACATCATTGCCTCAAGAAAACATCAATAAACCAGTCATGAAATCCATCATGACGTCATCCCTTTTCCTCTTGAGAATGGGTTTCTATAGTAAAAGTCTATTTGGTTGCTGACGTTCTTCCTTCATCTGATGACAGGTGGAATATCTCATGAGAAAACTAGATATATCTATTTTCAGACTCAAAAACCAGTACTAGAAATAAAAATCCTGATTCATCTTGGTGACTCCAGGATGTACTGTCTAAGATGAATCATGAAATTCATGGATTCTCTACTTGAGGATGTTTATTGAAACCCATACGAAACCATGTACATTTAGAATTTATTCCTTACCAACGGTTTAACCAAGAGAAGGTTACTCATATGCCACACTCTCCCATTAGACTAGGACCTTGAAATATGATAGATGTATCATCCTAACACTTTCCAGAAGTGTAAAGGTCACAACTAAGGTTGATATAAGGGTATACCCCTAACTGTGATGAATCTCCATGTGTATCTCAGAGAACAAATCCATGAGCTTCCAATCATTACTATCCTACTTAACTACCTGTATTGGAGTCATCATGCTTAGTGAATTATCCACCACATTTCCTTTACTAGGCGTATAGGTAAGCTCAAAGTAGAAACATTGTAGGTACTCAACCCATATTCACTACTTCAGATTTAGATCACATTGTATAAACATTTACTAGAGAATTTTTTGGTCTATGTACACCACAAAATGATCTCCAAATAATTAATTTATCCAACAATGTAGTGCACGAACAACCAAAACTAACTCAAGATCATGCGTCTAGTAATTCCTCTCATGTGGACTGAACTTATGAGATTTGTATGCTATGAATCTATCCACTTGCATAAGAACTTCTCCTAGAACAATAACTGATGCATCATAATTAATAGTGTAACTCATACTAAGATCTAGAAAAATCAGTATCGATACTGAAGTCAATCTCCCTTTCTTCTCCGGAATTATCGTTTCATAGGAATCTGCCCATATAAAATTCAAACCCATCTTAGTGAATCTTGTAAGAAAAACTTTTCGGTGTGATTAGTCTTGTATGAAACACATTTAATAACCAGATAACCCTAAGAAACTCTATACCTTACTGATGTTATTAGGATACTCCTAGGAAACTAACACTCTCTCCTTCTCTAGGTTAATTGATACTCTTGTTTATGAGGTAATGTGACTCCGGAAGTTATTCTGATCCACCCAAAAGTGAAACATTGTGATTTTTGAATATAACTGATTCTCTCTCAGTGTATTTAATAAAATATCATGATGTTTTACATGGTTGTGTCTATTTTGGGAATATTCTAAGATATTGTCCATGAAAACCACTACAAACCAATCCAGATAAGGATGAAACACTCGGTTCATCAGTTCTTTAAAGACCACTAGCATATTAATGAGACCTAATTACATAACCAAATACTAATATAGACCATAGATTCTATGAAAGGTTGTTCATTGCATGTCTGATGGTATAACACACACATGATGATAACCAGACCTTAAATCAATTTTTGAGAGTACTTGAGCTCCTCAGAGCTGATCAAATATTTCCCCAACCCATGAAAGAGGATACCTGTTATTATGTATCAGTAGGTTCAAATTCTAGTAATCCACACATTGCCTAAGATATTTGTATGAATTTTTCAAAAACAATTAATGCAAAACCCCACATAGAAGTACTGTGTAGGGTAAACCCATTTTCCACTAAATCCTATAGTTACCTATTTTTCTCTTGCATCTCAATAGTCGCTCTCTTGTAAGGTGGAATCGATAATGGTGAAAATAATAGCACTAGATTGATAGTGAACTCTACCTATCTCACTGGAGGTATTCCTAAAAGTTAGTCTGAAAAATATCCATGAAGTGATCAACTACTAGAGGTAAGTCATTCTGATGTGCTCCTTGATCATCTAGATTTAAACTCAAAATCTGAGCTATCATCTCGCCCATCCCATGATGCATGAGTCTATCTCGGATTATCTGGAAAACATATTCACCATAGTGAGTAAACTTCCCACCTTATGGTGATGTAATGGTCACCCTTCGGTGATAGAAATATATGAAATCATGAAAGGGAACCAACCAGTCCATCCCATTAATGATGTCAAAACCAATCATCTTGAGGAAATGGAAGTCCCATACGAAGTGATACCCACAAATTTCAAGGGAGAACTCCTGACTATGACATACATCTTCCATTATAATCCCAAACAGAGTGTCAAGGATAATAATTTCAACATAAATCAAAACACTCGTACCAAATATCTCCATAATGGGAATATATAAAGCTATGAGAAGCCCCTGTATAAAAAAGAGAAGATACTAGGGAATACTAGAATATAACCTATCATAGTTGAAGGCCTTGGATCCTACACTTAAAGAGTCAACTGAAATGCATATATATGGACTGATCAGTGAACCTATGATACTGTATGGATTCGCTGAGCAAATATTCTATGCTTTGATTGCAAAACTGGGGTTTGAATAAGATGACGACGATTAACAACTCAACATGATCGACCAGATGTACTTCAGCTCCCTTGATGATGATAAGATGATGAGGCTACTCCATCATGTGGAGTCAGTGTAGACCCTCTCTCACTCTATTATAAAAGAAAATATTTGAAAAGCACTATAGATGACCCATATTTCAACATGATTAGCACTTTAATGGGTCCCTTGTACAATGAGGCCTAATATGTCCCAGCCTACCACACTGGAGCAGCACACCTTGATACCTAATTATGTGCTTTGGTTACTAATGTAATAATCTGGAATCTCTAGATGATGCTTCCAACTACCGGTTTATGTAGTAGCAAATCTAGACGTGGAACCACACTAGCTTCAAACAGTTGCCTTTCTAAGGTTATTCTATTTGATAAGCACTTGATTCACTATTCTAGAAATGGTAGTAAGATTAATAACATTCACCTGTGATCAGATATCATACCTAATACCATCCTTGAATTTTTGTGATTTAAATAACTCGTCACCCATTTGAATATGTGAGAAGCAGTAGAGTGTAGTAAATTGGGCCAAATAATCCATAACTGATAACACACCCTACTCCAGGTTTTTGGAATCTTGGGACATATTGGCCCTCAACATCTCAAGAAAAAAATAATCATATAGGGCTATATAAAAATCTCTCTAATCCATCTACCGATGACTTTCTATTAGAGTAATGATATCCCAACATCTCTTGGAAGAATCACATAGTATATACCTAGTGAGATTTACTATACTCTCATAAGGAGTCTCTAAATGATTGAAGATAGATATCATGACCACTATCCATGACTTTGTAGCATATGGTCTGTCATCCCCTAAAGAAAGGGAATATGCTACTTCTAGAACTCACACATTAACTCTGGAATGGTATAGAAAAGTCGTGGTGCTCCTTGAACAGTCTACATGAATCACAAACACACATCTTGGATATGTGCCTCATCACCTATGTCTGATACAACTATTGGTGCCTCAACTAGAACTACTAGTTGATCCACTAGCACCCAATGGAACTCCACCTTTAGAGCATGATGACCTCCACCCTCCTAAAATGTTACTAGAGGGTGTTGCTATTGAATACCTCTATAGATTCTAAGAACACACCTCATAAAGTAACATTATTAAAGTTTATAGCTCAAAAGTGTAGATATAGAAATAGGAATGGTACAAGACTTCCAATATAATAACACACGACTTTATCTGCTTCTAGAGTTAGGCATGGGTGACGTAAAACCCACATATATAAGAAATATATACTACCTACTTCCCACTACTAAATTTTTGGTTAGGTTAATTTCTCTTCTATAGAAAATTCAGTTTCTATTTCATTTATTTCAAAATTTTCACAATTAATTTTTAAAGGTTAAACCAATGGGAAAAAAATTTGGAATCATAAGGTCCCATACACCTCATGAATCAAAATATGGAAGCCACCAAATCCACACCATAACACATTCTAGAATAATTATCACAACAATAGGTACATCTTTCATGACTCATATAACAACGACATGCAACAAGTAATTTATCCTAAATGAAATGGAAAAATGTATGGCATGTGATCTTTAACAAGTTCCTAAAATGATGCATGATATGGAATACCATCATATCACTAGGTTGTAAAAAAATAGAACCCATAATCATATAAAAAACGACATCACAATTCAAGTACATCACCCAACAGTGGAATCAAATCAATTGTAATAGTCAAATATAGAAAACAAACATTTTTATTCAAGGTAATTTGGATTTTTCTTGTATGTGGGTTATCTATGCCTTGACACAACTCATTATCAAACTCCATTACCTTTTTATCCCCATATATTGTCTCAAAATAGTAAATAAAACTAGAAAGGAATTCTCTAATACCACTTTTAAATAACTTGGACCCAAATTTCACTCAACAATTCCTTGGTCCTAATTAGACACATGGCCTTAAGAAAATCTTCCCAAACTCCATAGACTACTTAATAACAGTGAGGGCCTAGGTGTGTCTATGGGGAGACTATGCCCTCTTTCTATAGTGAAACACAATGAAATAAACATACATTATATAGCATATGTTATAAATCAGATAGATGATAAATAACTAATATAGGGATATATAAAAATTTCCTAAAGTGACCTCATATATAGATAATGACGACACATGTCATATGTCGCTAAAAAATAGGAAAAAAAGGTATATGTGGAATCTATACAATACATGTAAGAAAAGTGAAAAAGACCAAACATCTTCCTAGCTAGCATCACGAGGCTTATCTAGATCCCATGCTCCCCTTCTTCTATGTAGCACTAAAGAACCAGAAGTAGGGTGATTTCCATTTTAAAAACCTGCAATAATATAGTTTGTTTAGGTACCCAAGGTGGCTCGAGTAGGGTGTGAGACATAATCGTAGTAGGAAACCACCTTAGATCATGTTCCATCAAGCTAGGGAGTGTATAACAATCCTAATGTGATCGATGTAATTGAATATGTAAAGAAAGTATTGAAAGAAAAATAATCCTATAATCTCTGATTCCCACTTTATAACAAATCCATTTTGTCAATTTCATTTACCAGGTATATCTCTGAATTAACTGTCAATCATGTGTCATTTAATTAATAAGTCTCGATACCTAGTATATAGCCCAACTTCTACCATTATGATATTCTCAAAGGATTACTAAACATGAAATCCATTTAGTGAAAGTCAAATAATGACTCAAAGCTTGTGATTTATCTTAGACGATGCATTAAATAAACCATTCCAATCTTTATTAAATTCAGAACGTGATACCCTCCTTAGAATTCCTAATTTTGAATCTAGTTATCTATCCATGTATTTCATGAACCAATAATCCTACAATATTGTCCTATGCATTCCACATTCTAATCCTAGTATCCCTATAGGTGTGGTATAACATCACTTCCACTCAAGTCCAACCTTGGTGGTCCACTGAGGGAGCCCAAGTGTCACCCCATGGAATATATGATCAATTTACCTCTAATTCCATGCTTAGAAATCCATATAGGGTCCAAGTATCAGTCAACATATAATTTTCATCCCCCATGAGTCCTTCCTTAGTAGTCCATAAAAGGAGTCCAAGTATCACTTGGGTGCAAGGAAGAAAAAATCCAACTAAGTCTGTCCATGACATTCGTATAAGAATACAGGTATCCCCAAAGGCATATAATAATTTAATATCATTCAATAACATTTACGAAATACCATTTAAACATGTCAAGGTCATCACTAAGAACATCTTAATTAAATCTCACCTCAAATGGTGGATCATGATACAGACAAAGCTTAAAAGGCTTTCCTCTATTTTACTCACATGGTAATTTTATTTTAACTAGATTACCATGATTAATAAAATAATACATAAAAAGTGTCTATGGAAATGTATTACATTACCTCTTCTATAAACAATTCAATTTACTAATGATATTATAATTCAACTTACATATCAACTGACAATTCATATTACAATTAACAATTCAATATTAAACATCCCATGGAAAGTGGTAAAGGGTACACATCAAAGGTATCTAATTTAAACAACATCATAATGGTCAAATATACTACAAAAATCACCTAAATGAGTGGTTTCAATTCAAGGTTCTTAAAAATTTACCATTTATCTATAAGACTCATTAATGTCATAGGTGATACCTATAAATTAAACTTATGGATTGAATTTCATTCAATGGACACACTCTGAGAATTTGACACATGGAAATAATATATATATATAAACACTTCAAATTTAAAGGAAAAGCAAGAAACCACCTACCGTAGGTTCATAGTGGATATCTCATCCAATATCTGCACCTGATTCGACTTAGATATGGAGAAAATATATAAATTAATGATAACCCTAAAAATAGGAAAAATTATCTTTATCCTAAATAGTGAAATTGATACAAAACCAATTGAGGAATGATGAGAAAATAATCAAGATCTTGTTAGAATGGGTCCAACAAGACCGATAGTTCATGAATCAGACTTCAAATGGAGGAGATCCTTTGATTCCTAGAATATTTACCAAAGAGGGAGCTCTCAAAGTTAAGAGTTCTATATATAAGAGGAAGAAGAAATTGGGGTCAAATTATATGATTTAATTAGGGATAGTTTATTAAATTCAACTAATTTACTGGGCCACCTGGTTTGGCCACATAGTTGTCCAAACAGTGTGCCAAATGTGAACCCTTTTCTATTTGAAGGGGCACTTCGCACAGTCTCCTCAAACAGTTTTTATTGCCATGATAAAATTCTGTGAAACTACTCTATCAAAAATAAAAACATGTTCTCATGGCCATGGAACCCAATTTACATTTTTTATCTAATCGTGTGGCTTTTATTTTCCCACAGTTATAAGTAACCATGATGCCTTCCCTGCACGTTTTCTACTAACCACATGCCAAACAATTTTCACCATAAAGCAGGGTTCCGGGATCAAAACTAGACCCAAACACTGCAAATAACTCTATGAAATCAAATAACATCAATATTTGGTCCCATTTGAAAAATTATAATGGAAAAATGGAAATAAAAGGATACATACCTCATAAAATAATTGGGTTATTACATTCTATCCTCACGAGAAACCTAAAAAACACCACTTTCGTTCACTAGAAGAATCACTGAAAGGTATGGGTGGAAAACCACCATGTTTTACACCATCGCCTTACCTCAAATTCCATTAAGTAATGTGGGATTGGATGACTATATCAGAAATTTCGTTCAACCTAATAATGTTAACTTGTGACTCGATGGCATATACCAGCACATCCTCAAATCTCCTTGAAGCCATGAGATAATCACCACATAATATCGGTGCAAATCACTATAGCTTAATGAACTAAGTATAATAATATATGATATAAATGGATCCATGATTTAAGATCACAAAATTTCTATCCTAATCATCCCTCAATGTGTATGGAAATAAGTAATCATAAAATTCCATCTAGAAATACTTATATATCATTTCCCCATGTCAGTATGCCTAGGTAATAAAATCCCACAATCATTTGGTAGAATGACATACTAGATAGGCAGTGAGCTTGAACATTTTCTCTAGATGAGAATCTAGATTCTCATATATAAAAACCATTTCCTCAATCCATGACATAAAAAGAATGTGGTCCTCCGCCCACTAAAAATGTTGGATGATGTGACTCCTAGAACTCTTGAGTCAATTCTTCCCTAGATAGTGTTGGTCGGGAAATACCTTCCATATTCTGCATTATATGAGAGAAGACCTATTGAATATGGGAATCAGTTCCCATGTTAGAAATAAAAAGTGATTCTATATGTGGCACCAGAGGAGGTATCACTAGGGGCTCAGGGACCACCACCTTCGGTACGCGGTCATCATCACCTTCATGGCCTTAAAATCAAGGCTTTCATGGTGCCATGATTCTACTACATCAAAAAAATTCTCATAAGTTAATTTTTCAATTTAAAATATTATATATTGATAATAATATAAGTATACAACCTTCTAACAGAAATGGTCACACCTCTCGTCCTGCTCCAAAATGAAGGTCTAGGTTATAAATAAAAGCCATAATAAACCATTAGAATTGTTAAAGATACCCTAATTACCCACTACTAAGGTTGTGTTGTGTTTATATTTATATTATCAGATGATAGAGGTTTCAGTATATAGAGTATAAATTTCATGGTATTGATGAAAAAAACTTTAATTTGATATTGGTATTACTTTTAGCAGAAACCAATTCATTTAAAAGATTAAATTTCACTAATTTTTTTCTAATATATATATATATATCATTGTGCAGTTATATGTGTTTCTATTTCAAATTTATAAAAGTCATACTTCTTATAAATCTCAATTTTCAAATCATTTAATGATAAACTAACCTTCACATCTCTTATCAGGATGTAACAAGTCATATGATATGATTTTATCACATGAATCTCCATTCATGTTTTAATTAAAGAACTTTATCGAACATCTGACTTTGATATTCAAGTAATCAAATCAAATAACATTGTTAATTACATGAAACCATTTTGTCCGTAACCCATGACATGATATAGTAGGATAAATTAAGCCATAATCACCTATTTATCTAGGAAAACACTATTTATATTGATTTAGGAACTTTAGTTAATCCAATTATATTACCCCTACAAGAAATTTTAGTATATTTCAAAAGATAATAATCAAGGTATTAAATATAAGAAACAAGAAAATGCACATATAAAGTAGATGGGGAATCATAAAATTCATGCCCTAATAGTCTTAATATTCTAATAATGATTCATGAGATGCTAACTCCTTTCTATAACAAGATAATGAATGAAGTATATGTCAATAAAACTTATAATAAGAATTTCACAATAAATGTCCATCACCCAATACCAATGTCCTTTTAACTATAACAAGTGTAATCCAATAACAACAATACCCAACCTTGGGTAATTTGGGTTTCCAATATACATGGGTTCAATAATCAAAGGAACATGATCATTAAAAAATTTAATTACATCCTAATCTCCTACCTGATACACAAAAAATAAGACAAATGAAAAAAATATTCTCTTATACCACATTGTAACATCCCAACCTGGGATCCACTAAAATGGTGCCCCGAGCCAGTGGGTAGCATGGCCTCAGGCGTGCCTCCCCTTACGCTAGAGGATTCTTATTAGCAAAGAGAGTCTAAGGTGGTATATTGGGGAGACTATAAACTCATATATGAGTGGATCAGTGGATATAATAAATAAAAAACAATAGTGGATGCATAATTTTATAGATGGAAAAATAGAAAATATAATGACAACCAACTATTGAATAATAAACAACCAAGAAACTGTAATAGAAATAAAAAACCAACGACTTAGTCATATAAATTATGATGTCATGGATTTCTAATACACAAAAAAGGTAAATAGAGAATATAGAGTATATTCATATACAAAATTCTATAAAAAAATTACAAAAGGAAAAATGAAAACTCTACTTGCATCATGAGAATATGCTTGGTACTATGATATCATTCTACAAACAATAAGTGAAATAGATCAAGTATATATGATTGGGTGCTTTACCTTATCCACACCTAAATAAAAGAAGTCGACACGAGTACCAATGGATATTTGAGTAGGGTGTGAGATAAACTTAGTATGTCACCAAAAAAGGTGTCAAGAATAATTCAATCAGTTTACATAGCATAGTAGTGTTTAGGTAAAATTAATAACGAACAATGATGAATATAAATAATAGTCTGCTCAGGTTCCTATAAAACACCGGGATGGCTCTACCTACTTTGGAATAAGATGATTTATGTATTATCTATAACAATATATATATACATATAATAATCATATATAAATATAATATGTATACATGTATATAAACACTATACATGAGGTCTTTTAGATCTATATACATGGATACTAGGTTCAAGCTAGATTCAGGGTGAAATTCCGTCATCCATTACTAGTCTAATGATCAAATGTCTCTATCAAGGGTTCAAGCCCAAAATCTCATATGAATGTGAGAAATTTTTCCTATCACTCGATATGGTGGGGTGAGTGTTATTTCCGAACACCCAAATCATAAGAATGTGAAGCATCATGATCATTGTCTAGATAAAAGTAGAACCATTTGAGATATCATGTCAGTCACCCAACATAATGGAGTGTGAAAAGTTATACTCAACATAACCCTTAGTAGTAGTTCAAAATCCAATAACCATGGTGTAATAATAATTGTAACTATGTGTGTTTACCTTTAAATCATTATAATCATTTGGAGCATTCAACCAAGTGTGCACATATTATATAACTCATGTTTTTAAACATATAACATGAGGCATGGACTTTATACCCACTTTTATTTAATTAAATTAATCCATTTTATAATCAAACAAGGATAAGGTATTTTCAAGGTCAATCAATACACTTAAAAGGTGATTTGGTCAACTAAACAATTATATAAAAGAGGAAAATTAGTTTAGCACACCCCAAGGGGTGGAAATAAAAAAGGAAACATATAAAAATTTAATAGGGGTCTAAGGGTATGTCACATCATGGTTTAATTAATTTATGAAAGAAAGATACATTCTAAGAAATCACAAATAAATGTTCTATAAGAAACATGATGACAAAGCTAGGAAACCATCTCTACATTTATGTGAAATTGCTAGACCATCTACCCTAGGTTCATTGATGAACACTTCTCAACTACCTTCCTTTAATTATAAGGATAATAGAAGAAGACATAAGACTGGCCCAATACCCATAAAATAGGTCATATGATCTCACACCAAAATAGAGTAAGAGATGAGAATATATAATAAGATAGTAATCAAGGGGATTATGGAGCATACACTTATGAATCCAACATATCTACTAATGATGGAATTAGATTTCAGACGGAGGATAAAGGAAAAAGCATAAGTGAGGCTTGAGATAACTCTATAGGAGAATAAATGAGGGGTTTTCCATATAAAATTAATGGAGGAATAATTTAAAATTGGTTAAAAAAATTTTATGGGAGAAATTGTAATTTCACCCTTAAAAATTGGGTCACACAGTTTGACAAACTAATTGGGAAAACCCAATTCCAACTGTACGCTGGCTACATTACATAAACCCCATACTCATGATCTAGGAACACTGATTTCCTGACCATCAGAAATCTATTTTAAATGGATCTACAAAAAATTTGGGCAATCCCACATGGGATTGCATCCTATCTCCCACAGTTATAGACAAACAATGTGTCCTCTCCTGTTCACTGGGTACCTCAAATGGTTGAGTTGTATAGTTGTGTTGCACTATTTTCACTAACCCTGTGCTAATGGTTAATCACACTATGTTTGTCCAATTTATGGAACTCCAAGCTCTCAAAAATATCTTAATTCTCCCAAAACATTCCTTAGGCTATAGGGAACATTTATCAAGGGAAACAAGATTTTGAATTTAAAAACAAACAATACGTACCTTTGGGAAAATATGGGACATTACATATGAAAAGGAATTGATATCAAGAAATGGGGGATACTCTACCAAATAAATCAAAATAAATTAAAATAAAGTTCCAATCATGTGACATGTGTGGTAAAAATATATATATGAATATCATATAAAATCTAGGAAGTGTTAACGATGTGGAATGTGTTGACTTATAGCCCATAACTTCAAGGGAAATGGGTAGACGAATATTGAAATGATGATGTCTATATTCTTTAACTGTAATTATTTGTGGAATTATTATAACATTTTTATGAATTTAGATACACAAGATTGAAATATTTAAGATTAGAAACATAACTATGTGTCAAAATCACCTACTACTACTATAGTTGTTGTCAGACTATTAAATGAAGTGGTGAATGGTATGTTACTTTTTTATTTGAATTATTCTAGTACCCTGATTGATATTGTATATACACATCCCTTTATTTATGATAAATTTGGATGAATACTGCGGATATCACCACATTAAACGTTGATAGAACATTTAGAGAAAATTCTGACTAAAAATATTAAATACACCAAGATTTATAGGAATATTTATATTATAATTAGTGGAATGGTCATTCCTATAAATCATGTTTAAATACCTATAGTTTAGTTCGACATTATTTTGGGCATGGATTAGCATACAGTTTATCATGATATGAATGTTTATATAGCTAAAAAATATTTATTCAATGATTTGATATCTTTGAAACTTACCAAGTAGCTAATAAATTGATTATTGATAGCAGTGAATATTTCTAAGATCATATTCTTGAAAAGAAGAAAACTATTCATATTGGTTATGTGATAGTAGTGAACGAATACATGGACGTTTTTCCTAAATATTAACCTCATGTTATTTCAGATTAGGAGGTTGAACTTAATATTGAAATATTCTATGATGCTAATCCTATTTCAAAACCACCTATATAATAACTAAATTAGAATATTTATAATTGAAAAATTAATTTTAATAGTTTATAGATAAGGGTTTCATCTGACCTAGTACAAAACCATGAGATTGTACAACTTTATTTTTTTTAAAAAAAAATACGGTGTTGTTAGGATTTTAATTGATAATAGAGATTTGAATAACTTCATCCTTAAGAACATGTATAATTTCAATCCCATCGATGGTTTTCTTGACAAGCTTTGAAGACCACAATAATTTTTGATGATTATTTTTATATTAGGGAACCATCAGTTGAATGTAAAGTCAAAAAATATCTGGAAATATATTTTTTGGACTAAATATGTGAATTATAAGTTTTTAGTTATTCCCTTATAGTTATCTAATGCACACAATGTATTTATAAATCATACTAATATAGTTTTTAATGACTATTCATACATGTTTTTGTTTGTGTTTATTGATGAAATATTAGTATATAGTAAAATTCATAAGGATCATGAAATACACTTAAGAATTGTTTTTAAAACCCGAATTGAAAAGAAACTATATGGAATATTTAGTATGTGTGAGTTTTTTGAATCAAATTTCTTTTCATGACATATTTTTTTTCTAAATATGGAATAACTATTAACACTATAAAGAAAAATGTTATTGAAAAATTTCCAAGACTCACATATATCCAAGATATTTAAAGATATATTAGATTAGTTGGTCACAATTGATGGTTTATTGAAAACATTTTTATGTTGTCTAGACCACTGAATAAATTAACATCAAAATGAGTTAAATTTATCTTGAAAAAAAATGTGATGGTTTTTTTCAAGAACCAAAAATAAGATTGGCGAATGCTCCATTTTAACCCTACTTTCTTGAAATAGTGAATGTTACTACTTTAGTGATTCTTTATTGAAGGGGCCTGACTATATCCAGATGCAGAGTGATGATGAAATTTCTTATGCCTCATGTTAGCTATAACCTTAAGAGTTAAATTATCCTACATATGTATAGAAGTAACTTCTCCAGTTTTTTCCCTTAAAAATATAGAGGTTTTATTTATAAGGAATAAAGTGTAATATATATTCTGTTAAAAAAAGTTTGAATTTTATATTCACTAAGAATGAACAAAACATGAGATATATATGACGACCAGAACTAATTAAGGATTCTAATTTCACTATTAATTTTCATCATGGAAAAGAATACAATATTATAAATTCTTTGCGTAAAAAAAATCATACATCAATTACCATGTAATGTTTGGAACCAAACCCTTTCATTGATGATTTTATAATTTTTTTCTTATAGATTGTGCATAAAATATCCTCCTATATATTTTTTGGTTTTAGTGAAATCATCTATTCCTTAATTAATTAAAGAATATCATAATGAATATCATGTTTTATAGAAATATGTGGAGTTTTTTAAGATGGGAAAGCTTATTGAATTTAATTTTTAAAAATAAAGTGTTATAATATTTATAAGAAGATTATGTGTGCCTTTTTATCCTTAGTTGAAGAGATAATTGTTAAGTGAAGCCCGTAGTTCCTCATTATCCATTCATACTAGAAGAACTATGATGTATATATACCTTCAAGAGTATTAATATTGGGATGAAATTAAAATAGATATTACTATCTCCATTATAAAACTCTTGACTTATCAATAATTTAAAGTAGGGTGAGAATTACCAAAGGGGATAATTAAACTGTTTCTTGTTCTAGAGTTTAAATGGGAAAATATAATCATGGATTTAATGGTATTATTACCAGAGACATCACAAGCTGGTAATTCAATTTGGGTAATCATTGTCATAATAAATAAATCATCAAATTTACTTCCCATTCAAGATACTATTTCATTATATAATATTTTTCAAGTGTATCTCATAGAGATATTAATGATATATAGAGTTCCCCTCTGCATTTCATTAGACCATGATCCCGTGATCACTATAAATTATTTAAAAGGATATCTAAATTCACTAGGTAGAAAATTAAATTTTAGTACATCTTTTCATCTTCAATCTGATGGATATTATTAATGGACTATTCAGACCATGGAAGATATTCCTCATTAATCTTCATTGTATTACCAAGGATTTTGATATTATTATCATTTTTTGGTTGAGATTTATTATAATAATTTTTTTTCTAGTATACAGATGTCACAATATGAGGAATTGTATGGAATGAAATATAAGCCACTATCCTTTTAGGATAAATTAGGAGAGAGGAAGTTGATGGGGCCAAAGTTGGGAGAAGAAATGTTTGTAAAGGAAATAGTGATTTAATATCATATGAGGATTACTCAGCACATGGAAAAATGTTATGTGAATGAATAAATGAAATATATTTCATTCATGGCAGGGAATAATGTCTTTTACAAAGTATTTTAATGAAAATTAGCATGTGTTTTGAAAAAAAGGGAAAGTTAAGTCAGTGTTTCATTAGTCTATATATAATATTAGAGAAAGTTAAATTATAATCCTATTGAGTCTCCATGCCTCTGAGTTTATCCCTATTAAGAAATGCATTTCATGATTCAATGTTAACGAAAATATATGTTAGTTCATATCATGTTTTGATCCATAAAGTAATTTAGTTTGAAGATAAATTTTCTTATGACGTAAAAACTATTCAGATTCATATCCACAAAGAGAATGTTTTGTTAAATAAGGTAATCAATCAATATTTGTTTTTGTAGAAAATAAAAATGGTTAAATAATACATATGATAATATAAAAATGATATAATGTAAAGGTACCCTTATTTAATAAGTGACTAAATGTGTGGGTAATAAATTTACAAAATGGGGGAAGAATGTAACAACTTAGACAATTATAGGATAAATAATTTTCATGATTATTAATATTTATGAATTAGTTAGGTATAATCACTATAAAATTTTTATGTTTAGTTGGGTTTGGTACTAAGTGGTAAACCCTATAATGCGGTATCCAAAAATACCGGGGTTCAATTCCTAGAAATCCCCATGAAGGATTTATGATACAGGTTGTAATGCAAGCATAATGCGGACAAGCATTGACACAAACCTGATGTTGGAAGGTGGTGAAGAAGGCATAACATAGGCATGGTGACATAGGCAGGATGATTTAGGAATGATTATACTTTGGGAGTTCATGCTAATAAATTTCCATTTGGCCCATGTAATGAGATTATTTCCTATTAAGGCTTTGGGCCATCCATATAAAATAATTAAGGCTTGATGGGTGGGATATCCCCTAGGGGGGATATGGCCTGTCTTTCTAGCCTCTGTAAGAGGTGTGTGTGTGTGTGTGTTTTGTAATTATACCCTAAGAACCTAATATGTAAATAATTTTATATATTTATATTATTATATATAAAAAATTTATAAAAATATTTAGAAATTTTTAAACAAAAAGGAAACCATTTTAATTAAACCCCTTTCTTACAATTTATTATTTAATAGTATAATTTCAAAATTATTGAAATTTAATTTTTAAAATCACCATAAAGAAATTTATATAGTGTTATATTCTAGGATTTTTTTGCAAAATATTTATGTTACAGTAAATAGTAAAAAATACCAATTTTTTTATGTTTCAATTATTTTCCATAAAATATGCAATTTAAAATTATCATAATTATTTTAATTTGATTTAAAGGGAAATAATTATTAATTAGTGACCTTTAATCCAATTAATTACATTTGAATCATAATTATTCTATATTTTAATATAATTTTATTTTTGAGTTTAAAAATGCAGTTTTTGAAAATTAATTTATAATGCATGATGTTTCTCAGTTTTAATTAATTAAACAAACCACTAATATGAAATGAATTAAATTAATTGTTTAATTTATATATTAATAAATATGTATTTAAATTCATATAATAATAATTACTAGTCATATATTCAATTTTAAATCATTTTATGCTTAACTAATACTGATATTTAAAAACCATTTTTTCATCACATCTGCATTTTTAATTTTAAATCAATTTCTAAAAATTATGTGAATTTAATATAGTAAATAAAATATAATTTGTTGTGATATTAATTTTCATTATATATAATGGTATACTTAATTTTTGTTCATAATTAATAGTGAAGACACTAAAAATATTTTATTGTGGTTCGAGTGAAAATATTTTTACCGGGGGGGACTAATATAATAAGTGTTAAAATGACCTAAAAACTATGTAAATTATATTTTTATGCATATATAGACTTTATATCTGGTAATTCTTATTAATTGTCCATTTTTTATCATTTAAGAACATTTAAAACATTGAATGACTTTTTATTTTCAATCATTTCAAGAGGGTCCTCTTCCCCACTTATAAAAGCCCACCCCTATCTTCTCCAAATCACAACTTAAAATCATTTTTGATTGTTAAATAACTAAAAAATACATTACTTTAATCCCTAATCATATCTTATATGACTTCTTTTGATCATAAATCAAATATAGGAAGGATTTAGGCATAATCATATAGAGGTATTCTGAAGAAGAGGTATTGTTCTTAACATATAATATTTTTATTCCTCCATCCCTATAAAGGTTATTAAACAATAATGATATAATAACACTAGTATATACCTTATATTTGGATTATAATATGTTAATATAATAACAAAAATCCTTCTCCTATTAAATCAAATTGGAAATAGGACCATTATTCATGTGTAAAGAGAACTACTCCCACAAGAACTGATGTAAAGAATTTCCCATCACTCTTTTACTTTACTATTTATAGTGATTGAATTAATGTTTATATATGATTAAAATGACATATTTATCAATATGAAAAGTTAATATATCATTTACTTTAAACATTTTATTCTCTGTAAAATGGAAACATTATTCGTGTGTACGTGTGGACAACCACCTCAACAAAGTAATGTGATTCTTTCCTAATCACCACATCACATGGGTGATATTTATAAGTGTATTTAAATAGATAATATTATATCTATGATATTATTATTATTTTTGAAATATTAAATTATTCATATATTATTTTCATAACGATCATTGAAAAATGGGGTTTGGATTAGTGGTAAGCACCCCGTAATCCTACATGAAAAATGGGGGTTCAAAACCCATGGGGTGCAGGTACTGTAGCAGTACTGTAGTAGTACAATAGTGGTACTGTAGAAGTGGTGGTAATGTTGATCAACGGGTACTATAGCAGTGGCAGGATATTGTAGCGGCGGCATGGAAGTATAGTAGCGGCGGGAACTATAGCAGCTGGGTTAGTATTCATAGAATGGGCCTTAGGCAAAGAATTTGGGCCTATAGGCTATGTAATGGGCAACAGACCCACTGGGCCTTCGATCCATGTAATGGGTCTCCCTATACCCAATTAAAATAGGTATCCGCTTTGATTTAAGAATAAAATGAGGCTTTGACCCCAACCTTAAAAAAACATACAACCTACTATCTCCATGATTGTAACACTGTTCTTATTTTAAAACCATCCATTATGATTAGTTTTAAAATTATATTTAAAATTACAATATAATAAATGGGTCATGAATATAAATCTATATATGATGGGATAATTAATTACATGGCCATAGTTTATCAATCAAAGTCATTTTTGATATATATTCTGAATTCCGCCAAAACATCCAAAATGAATATAAATGATTAAGTAATTGTGTATATAACAGTATGGTACAAAATAAGAGGAATAATAAAAATGAAAATGGTTCTGAATCATTTAAATAATTAATATAAATTTTTTTATTTAGGATATTAAAAAATATACAAGATGATTCAGACTCCAGGTATGAGACTTTATCAAAAAATCATCTTTTAAAGAATTATTTTTAAACTCTCTTTTTTCTATGTCCTTATTTTTAATTTTTTAAGATTTTTTATATAGACATAAATTATTTATAAAGTAAACTTTATTTATAGTTTTATTTATCTTAATAGTTTTCAAAGTGAATATTTTTAGATTTTTTATATACAACATTTTGAAAAAAAGACAAAAAGAATGTTCTATTTTAACATATATGACAACAAAATTTTTTTTTCCTCTATAACTATTAGATGAAGTTTAGATTGCATTATAAGAATTATTTTTTTATTAAAATAAAAACCCTCTTTCCATTTTTTTGGATATATTGGTATTGAAATTGGGTTCTTAAAAAGTAAACGTAATTTTTTATTTGAAAGTATTTTTTATATAGGTTTTGAAGATTTTTTCATGGATTTTATAATAAAAAGGTGATAGATAAAATGGTTTATTCATGATATAATAATTTTATATTGTTTTAAAGGGGTCAAGAACTAATAAATCTCATAGGTGATCATGATATATCTTATCTAATGGGTGCACCCAAATAGCGCTATAATGTATTGGGTAATGATTATGTTTTATAGAGAATTATATTGTTAGGTGACCGTATGGTTATTCAAATTTGTAAGGATTATACAAGGGTTCTATATTATTTCTATGAATATTATGTCTCAATGCACATATATGACTTTTCTATGGTTTATAATGTGTTTTCATGGAAATTATTCTATTTTAAAAGGTAAGCTAATGATATTTTTAAGATTAAGCGATCCCTTTTAGAGTAAAAAGGAATGTTATTTGGAAAGAAAATGTTTTTGTTTGGTTTTAAATTTTTTACTAGACTAATTGTGTTTATTATTTTTTATGTCACATATAGATATTTTTTCATCATCAAAAAATTTTAAATTTTTTATAGGGTTTAAGGATAGTTAATGGAAAGGATGATGTCCACTTGGATGTCAAGAAAATGTTTCATAAATTGAAATATCATTTTATTATAAAAGATTTATATTGTGGGGAAAATGGATACTAATAAAAAGTTCCAATTTGTAAAATATAGTTTTATTATGTATGAGCTACAAGAAAACCACCTAAAATTTAAGATTTGAAAATATCCTCAATTATATATGAAATTGGATTCTAGTATAAATAAACTATAAACTATAATATTTATAGTTGTGTCTTTATATCTAGGGTTTCAACATCCCTCAAGACATGAGTTAGTGGAATACTTCTATTTTGAGGATTATCACTATTAACCAAGATCACTGCTAATATGTGACTTATTTCTAGGATGAATATATCAGAAAAATTATTTCACATATAATCTAAGTGACCTTCAATACAAGTATGAAATATATTTTTATGAGAAGATTTATGGTGATATGAGACCTAATTATGTTCATAATTTTATTTCTATTTAATAATATCTATCTTCTCCCAATATTTACATTAACCCATTTTAACAAGGGGTTTATTTTGACATGATTTTTTATATATTTTTATGACATGTCTTACATTGTATATTTTTGCTCACCCATGATGATACGTAATGACCATGATTTTTTTTCTTTTCAAATCAATTTCATTTTAGATACAGACTTGGTATGGTAGAATTTCTGGGGTTATGGATGGATAGGTTATATAAAAAAAGACAAATGATATATAATCTTGGTGTATCAACACATTTATAATGAGGTTGGAGTCCTTTTTCAATCCTCACATATATTATTCCATGTGTAATTATATACCTTACTTCTCATGAATTTGTTACCCAAATATTTATTACATGTAAACTGAATAAAAAATTAAAATTATTAAGTTATATATGTTTTTGAAACTATTTCAGGTAAATAAAATGTGTATTTATATTAAGGATAAACCCTAGGAAAAAATAATCCACTCTTAATGTGAAGATACCAACCCTAGTATCCTAGAGTCGATGGTTACATTTTTATATTAACACTAGATACAAAGAATCAATTCCCAAAAGACCAAATAATTTATCAGTATTTGTAAAATTGATACATACTTGAATGTCACACTACAATTGAAAATATAAAACATAAAATAGTATTTTCTTTCAAACACCAGAATTACCTTTACCATATCCTTGCATAACAATCATAATACACTTCCTTGAATCCTGGGGTAAGGAAATATAAAAAATGGATGTGTTCTAATTCTCAATAATGTTCTGTATATAGTGGAATATATCATGAATAAATAAAGAATAATTAATATTTAAATGGAAATAATTAAAAAACAATCAATTAAATCAATATCTCGAACATGAAAAATAATATTTCAAGAATAAATGATGAAAAAATAATTCCATATAGCGAATCTCAAGATGTTGAAACTTATCCATAGATATTATAACTATTGTAATGATGATATGGACATAAACTTCTAAACTCATAAAGTGTAAA
Source organism: Viscum album (assembly GCA_963277665.1). Taxonomy (NCBI): domain Eukaryota; kingdom Viridiplantae; phylum Streptophyta; class Magnoliopsida; order Santalales; family Viscaceae; genus Viscum; species Viscum album. The sequence goes on from OY728152.1 coordinate 1,744,486,565, forward strand.
TGACTAATTTTATACATAATTAGAATAATTTCAAGGCCTCATGCCAAGACATCTTACAGAAATAGGTAAAGCCTTATCCAAATAATCATTTCCGTTTGTCTAATGAGACATATCAATTCATCTAGGGGGTATAATGGGACTCTCACATCCCTTTTCAATTTAAATTAATTCCTTATATTAAATGTGTGAAATATAATTGATATTAAAGTCCATATTAAAAAACTATCCTATGAAATGATTATAACATATAAAATCAATAAACTTAATCATATACTATCCATTTAAATATGATGAGGGGTATCAAAATTGTAAATAATAATCAATATTCTCATAAAACATTAATATAAATAATTTGGATGGTATCATTAGAGTATAACTTCATAATTACAAATAAAAAAAAGGATATTGATGTAGATGAAAAAATATGAAACAATCCCTATAAGTTCATTGAGGAAAATACAATTTTACTTTAAAGGATGTTATATAAACTCAAAAATATTTCTCAAATATTAAGGAAATGTTTTTATGTGAATATAAAATTGTAAAATTAAATTCAATCTTAAAAAAATTATCGGTCATGAGAAAGATAATTATTTACATTCTATATAAGTTAAAAATAATACATTTATGTATTTTAAAAAATGATAAAAAATAATCTATTTACAAAAAGAAAAGAAGATTATGTTAAAATAATTTTGTAAAAAGAAAACATGGTAAAAATTTTCTTCAATAAATAATTAATATAATGTTAAAAACATTTTAGAAAACATTTTGGAAAACATTATTATTAAAGAAAATGGTTTTTCAAAAAAATAGAGAAATAAAGTTGTATTTTCTTAAAAAAAAATTCAACCATATTAAACACAAAAGAGAAGAAAGTATAACCATTAAATGAAAAGTTCATGAAAAAATAGATTATAAGAAAATATATTGGTTCTAAGATAGACATATCAAAAAATTTCCCCAAGGGATGCTTAAACATAAACAATCTCGAATAATGATGAGATTGTGAAATAAAACCTTACTACTTAGGAAAATTTTGAATAGTAAAATAAATAAAAAAATTAACTTCATATGAAACATTAAATAAAATTTAGATAAATAAATTCATTAAATAGAAAATAAAATGGGTAGTATAAACACTAAAAAAATGAAATTATTCTTGAATATGTCATATGACCAATTAAATTAAAAGTGAGACCAGAAACCATTAACCCCCATCTGATTTACTTCATACATGTAGGAACTTCCAATATAATAAATTTATATTTATTATCAATTTATTATTGAACCATATCATATATATAATACATTATATGTTTTACATATAACTTTATGACACCAGTTTATTAATTATTCTTTGTTCAAATTAGTATTCCGATTGACAATTACTTTGTTTTTCATGTATGTTTTGGTTTCATAGTTTTGAAAAGTGTACTTTGATCATGGTTATATAATATAAATAATTTTATCCATGATATAAATATAATATATTTATCATTATATATTTCTTTAGAATTATCCATAAAAGTTATATACGGAAAAAATGCATCACACTGTTGATGAAGATGATAGGTCGTACATACATATGAATAATGTTTCCATCATTTTTCTATGGATGGAACGAAAGAAAGGTAAATAATATTTTTCATTGAAGAATAATTATTTTAATATATATCATATATATTAATTAAATAAATATTTATTACTATCTATATAAATATAAAATGAAAAACGTATCACATCGCTAAGTGGAGGAGGAAGTCCACATGCACACACACCCTACGTTATCACTTTACAAAGGAATTTAAGGTAAGAAGGTAAAAATGATATTAAAATTATATAAGTATAATTATTCCATAAATATCATATATAAAAATTACATGTATCCTTATATCCATCTATAAGAGTTTGTGATGGAAAACAAATTACATCGGTTTGTGATGCACTAGTCTTCCAAACACATGATCTACAATTTCATTTCCCATTTGATGGAAGTGGATAAGGATATTATTTTATGAAATTAACATAATAAAATCAAATTTATTTTAATATACTTGTGTTATTATTTTAACATTGTTAGAGAATATTTTAAGGTGTTGGAGGGATAAATAAAATGAAGGTTCACGATTTAGAACTATACATTTTATTCGGAGAACCACTTTATATTTATTCCTAAATCCTTGTTTGATTAAATTTATGATGAAATAATAGACCCTGGGTCATGGGTATAGATGTGGGTAAGGTATTTAATTAGGTATTTCATGAAAAAAATGTAATTGTATGTTTTAATAGAGGAGGAGAGTGGGTTCCCTTTTATAAGTGCACGAGAGGGCACACTTGGAATTTTTGAAAAGAATAAATTATACCCTATTTTTTTATAAGAAAAAAAAACAAAATGAATCAGTAAGGAAAATTAGAAGAGATATTGTAGAAATAAGGTCATCCTATAGTAATTGGACTTATTTTTATGTCATGACAACCCTTATCATTTAGTTTAACCACCCTTAAATATGTTATAACCATAACCACGATAAACAATTTTTTGTATTATTACAGTTTTATATTATGAAAAATTAAAATGAAATTATAATATAATATTAATTATTCTGAATAAAAATAATGAATCCATTTTTAAATTAAATTCATATAATTGTAAGAATTAAATTAAAAATTAAACCCATATATACGATGAAATTTTTTTTTCAAAAGGAAATGTTTTCAAATGTATAAAAGTTTTTATATAAAAATTGAATATATAATTTTTTAAAATGAAATAAACTAGATTAATTTTAATATAATTGAAATAATTTTTCTTTTAATTTTTTTAAAAAAAATGGAACTTCTAAATAATTTAAATGAAAAATTATTTTTTAACAAGAATTAGTATTTTTTACACTATTCATCAAAAAATAATATTTCTATAAAATTATAAAAAAATAAATCTAAGTTAATTTAGAGATGATGATTTCAAAAATGAATTAATTTTTTAAATATACATTTTATAAAATTGGAAAAATTAATTTTAACATAAGTAAGAAAAACTTGACGAAATAATTATTTAAGAAAATAAAAATTTCATTAATTTTTTTTCTTTAAAATAATTCTTATTTTAAATTATAATGATTTGATAACCATTAAATTTATTTATTATATTGAAAAAATAATAATTTGAAGTTTTTATTTCTTATTTATACCAACCAATTTAATTTCTAGTTTAAAAAGGTATACAATTTTATAGTTCTTTTAGTCTCAGTAAGCTATCAAAGAGATTGAATTTATTTAAAATAAAAGATATATCATAAATTCTCATGGTTTTAAAATTTTTCCAGATTAAATATAAATTTTCATCTAGTTTTCCATAATTTTACCACGTGAAATTTTTGTTGTTGTTCTTCATCATAACTTACTCAAGTTCCCACATCACGTTTTCTATTTTCTGATTTATCCAAAGTAACTTTACCATCCAAGTCATTTGATTCAACAAAAATTGTTCTCTACTATCCATAATCTTGATTGTATTTTCACAATAAGTTATATTAGTATCAAATTATATTTTTTAGAGGTGTGAACATGTGTAGGTTCTGGAAAGTATTTCCTTGAAAATTAAATATAGAACATATCAGGTATATTAGGGAGACTTAGTAGCCTTTCCCGACAGTAATCTAAAACACCAATTCATTATTGGATTTTAAAACATTTGATTTACATGAGGTAAATTTCACATTTCTTATCGAACCATATGAAACCCTTCCATGGATATACTATCACAAAAAAGTGATATCCCATTTGAAATTAAAAATATTTATTCCAGTTATTGAAAAAGATCTTTTTTCTACATTTCTCTACATTGATATATGTTTAATATTATTTTGATTTTACATTGTCTCCTCTACAAGTTTTAGGATGATAATCTCCCTTTCTCAAAATTCATCCCAACAAGTTGGGGTATGCCATCTCTTTCCATATAATTCTTTATACGACGTGATTTGAATACATTAATGGAAGTTATTATTATAGGTGTACTCTATAAAAGGTAAATACTAATCCCACATACATTTAAAGTAAAGATATCTTGAACTCAAAATGTATTATAATTTTTTAATTGTACTTTTATAATATCAATTAATTTAAGGGTGATAAGAGGTTCTCCAATTAATCATGGTATCAAGATCCTTCTGAATAATTTTCTATAATTTCGATGTAAATGTTATATCACCATTAGAAAAAATTCAAATAGGAATTCCATTAATTTTTAAAAATTATTTAATAATGGGTTGTGAAAGGTTATCAGGAGGTAAAAATTATCTTATTAAGAGTAAATATGATGATTTGGTGAGGATATAAATAATTACTCATATTTCACCATTCATTTTAAGAGTTTTTAGTAATACAATGACAAATTCCATAGAAATTTCATCTAATTTACATGGAGAAATATGAATATAATGTACGAATCCTCTTGGATTTTATCTTTTATATTTCAACAATTAAAAAAACCAAACATCATGACACATAATCTATAATTTTACATTTCATATTTTTCTACTAGAAGTGTTCATTCAAATCATTATACATTATGGTGCTAAGAGTATGTATGGAGATATTTGGGTATTGATAATAATATATTAATTCCTTCTTCAAAATAGTTTAATATGTAACTCATAGTCTCTTCCTTAATTTTAGGGTACCATCATCACAACTTATGTATACCAATTTTCTATGATTCAATTCTTTAATTTTCTATTGAAAATTCTCATTATACTGTTGAGAACATATTATTTTTTTCCAAAAAAGATGGTTTAGAAGTCATTTGTGAAAGGAGTGATTTATATCATTCCTTAATGATTACCAGATCCTTCTATAGTGAATCCATGAACATAAGATCCTTGTTGATCAAGATTTTTTCCAAGACCCCATGATATTCCCATCTCAAATAATCTTCTACCTTATATATATTCCTTAGGTGATAGTGTATTGAGAAATATTAGTCCTTCACATTATCCTCATATTGATATCTTTATATAATAATGTGTATTTAAATACTTTATAATCTATATATATCTGATATATTTTGACATAGTTAAAATTTATACATATCATTAAATAAATGAATATGGTTATAACTGAATATAATGGGATGGATAGTTTTTTGCATGAATATTTAAATTTTTTAATACACATGAAAGGACTTTATCATACTACATATGGAAAAAACCAATCCACTTCTTCGAGGCATCACTATATATTAAAAATATTTCATTTCATGATGGTAGAGTCAAAATCAAAGAATTCACCAATATCCTCTTAAATTAATCCAAAAATAATTCTGATTATAATTTATATAATAACTCAACCACTTTACCTATATTCTTAGTTAAATTGGTATCCAATAAGATTTTTTGGAATAATCCCTGATTTTAACATGCTGAACCAAAAAAACTGTGTACCTTAGTTATTTTTGTTTGTGTAGGACATTCTTGGGAAAAAAATTTATTGGAAGGATTAACTAATATTCTATCCTTGGAGATAGTATGACCTAGAAAAAAACAATCAAAATATAGAATTCAAAATTACTAAATTTCTTATATAAATATTTCCTTGTAATAGTCTCAAAAACAATACTCTAAGGATTCTAATGGTCCTCATAGATACTAAATTACACTGTTATATCATCAATAAATTTCATAATTTTTTTCATAATATTACTTCAATACTCTATTTATTATATCCATAAAGATATAGGGTGAATAATTCATTCTATGTGAAATTACAGTGAATATATTCCTTCATTAGCCACAATTTATGATACCTAGAATGAAGTTATATCTATGAAAAATATTTTGATTTATGAAGTTGATTGCATAAATCATCAATGCATGTTATATGATACTTTTTATTTATTATAAGAGAATTGATTTCTATATTATCAATTCAAAGCCTCATAAATCTATCTATCTTCTTAAGGATGAGAACTGGGGCCCCCCAAGGTAAAAAAAATTATATAAATCCATCATCATAAAAATAATTTAGTTTTTTCTTCAAAAACACTAATTCCGCAGTGGCCATATCTAATGAGTCGTGGATATTGGAATTTCACTGTAGAAAAAATCAATGTAAAACTAAACTTCAAACTTTGGTGGATGTCCTGGTAAATCCTTAGGAAACACATAAATATATTCCAGTAAAATAGGTGCATCCTGAATTTGGATATTACTTTTTTCATCTATATATTATGTCTCTTATTTCCGAATAATCTCAATGAGGGGATCCATTTTCAGTATATATAGACATGAATCAGATGACACAGTCTCCCCAATAAAGATAATGAATTTTATATCTTCTTCACAAATCATAACATCCTTATAATTGAAAAAAATTCTCTTCCCCATATTTTGATATCTAATAAATACCATGGATTATATAAAAATCAACCATTGGAATAAAAATTTTGTCAGAAAATATATAACATTTATGTCTCATAATGGAAAATAACTGTAATATCCTTATTTTGGTGAGAATTCCACTATGAGTCTTGACTGATTACTCTATTAATAAAGTGCAATGAAAATATAAAATTTCTTGGAAGAAATGGATGATATAGTAAAGTGTGACGATCCAAAATCAAATAAATCATTAAGTAAATTGGTTGATATGATTAATGTACCTGCTAACACATCAATAGGGACATTACCCATAGCTGTTGTTCTTCCATAATCATGACCTTTATCCGTATAATTTTTATAGGGAATATTCCATTAATTACTAGGAAAATCATTCATATAGTGTCTCATATACTTATATTTTAAGCACTATATGTTGGATACATATTTCTTATCCTAGATATCATGATCATGTAGGCTATTATCTCTCTATATGTAGTAAACTATAATTACCAGCAAGTATGTTTTAAAATGTTTCTATCTATTTTTTTACAATACTGAAATTCCAAGACTCTCTTAATCTATTTTTTTTGTATTTAATTTTTTAGAATTATATAAATCCCGATTTTTATTATTCATTCCTTCAAATCCACAAGGCTTGGAGAATTAATTTTCAACCTTGATTTCACATGACACTATGTCTATGTATATTGTAAATTTTTTGAGAGATTAGTGCCCTTTTAAGGATTATATTAACCCAATCAAAAAAATTATTGAACATTTATTATGTAGGTTTTCCATATCATGAATTATTATCCTCGCAATATTAGGTTCTTAGAAAAAAATATTTTCCTCTCCCATATGTCTCAAACTCATGAATTTATCTCCATATTTTCTTATTTCATTGAAGGAAACTAATCTTCCAAGAAGTGTACATTAACAGACTTCCACTCCATGTTTGATATTTTTTTCATCATCCTTTGTGTTTTTTATCAATGACCTCTATCGATCCACATATCTTGAGAGAAGATAAACTTCCCTGACTGCATTCTAATTTAATTACTTCCCAAAGAGATGAATATCTTATCTAAGAAGCTTATCACTTATATAAAAATGGATTTTTAGTTCAATTGAATTATATAGGTTGTTGATTAATGGAGTGTTATAACATTGTCAAACAATTATTTGGTTATGTAGGCTTCTTTATTGGGGAAAGGTTTTTGAAAATTACCTGTTTCATGTTCCCAAATATATTTATAATTTGATTAGTCCCATTCAAAACTCTAAATTCTACATCATTTTATTTCCCAGGAGGAAATCACTGCATGGAGAATGTTCATTGATATGATTCACATTACTTCTGGTAGGAGACATTTATATAAAATGAAATACACTATATTTGATCAAAAAATTATGAAACATAATGCATAATCCCAAAACTAGTGATACAATTAAAATAGATTGAAGAATTTATATATACAAGATCTCACATTCAAAAAACATGGTTTCATGGGGATGTTTTAAAATATACAAAATATTTTCAAATCATCAGTAATAGTTTGTAATAAAAATTTTAATTACCCCTACCATATCACTTAAGATTGTCTAACCAAGTGTGTAGCAAGACTCATTACCATGCACTACATAATATTGATTCAAGACCAGTACTCACTTTTCATAGTTATTACCCCATGTTAAATCTATTATAGGGTCACATCCACCTGTAGTATCTTGAAAAGGATGTATTTTTAGTAAAGACACTTAATCTCATATTTACTAAAACTTTAAGATGTCATCATATACGTATAATAATCCTTAAATTAAATCATATTGTCATGTTATTCAATCTATATTTTTCTAAAATATTTTCCATGGTTTATACTAAACATACTGTAATACCATCAGAAAATATATGAACATTAGTTTCCTAGAGTCAGTGGTTACTATATTATATTAGAACTAGATACATGAAATCAAACAATGAAGGGATGGTTTGTTTTTTAGTCTTTTGAAACAATATATATATGTGAATATCACATTATAATTAAAACGTAAAATAAAAAATAATCATTTATTTTATAACACCATAATTCTCTATTACATATCAATCGCAATACACTTCCTCATATCCTAGGGAAAGGAAACAAAATTAAGGGATGGGATATAATTCTTAGTAAGGGTATGAGTACAGTTGATGGTTTAATGAATAAATAATAAATAATAAATATGCAATGCTAATTTAATAAAACAAATTCCATTTAATCAATAATATGTTAATGAAGTATAATATGGAATGAATAAAGTATGATCAAATAATTCCATATAGATAATCACATGAGATTGAGACTTATACATGTATATTATATCTAATTGAAAAATAACATTAACATCAATAAATAATGCCATAATGGTGAAATAAATAATGTTGGACATTATAAACATAACAGAAAGGCCTCATTCTAAGTCATCTTATATAAATAGGTAAGTCTTGTAAAAAATACCCAAACTAGTTTGTATAATGAGATCTATCAATGAATATATGGGATAAAATGGGACTTACCCATCACATACTATGTATAATTCATTACTTATATAAAATTGGTGAAACATAATAAACTTAAACATTCATATTGAAAAACTTTAATAAAAAATGTTAAATAATTCCCTGATAAAAAACATAATAAAAAATCATCCAGAGTAATATAGAGAATGTTATCAAAATATTACACATTGAATCAATATTATCATAATAAATAAAAATTAAATAATGTGTATGGTATCATTATAGTATATCCACAACATATTATTAAAAAATGGGTGTATACAGAGATAAAAATACTTTAAAAATATCACTTTATTTTTCTTGAGGAAAACATCATTTTCACTTGGAAGATACAGATTTAAATTCGAAAATAGTTTCCGAATGTTAAGAAATATACTTTAATTAAATATAATAATGTGAAATTTTAAATAAATATTTTAAAAAATGAGTTTTTCTGATGATTATAAATTCTATACATTCCATATAAGTAAAAAAATATTTTTACACTATTTTAAATATGTTAAAAAGTACCCCATTTAAGGAATAAATAGAAGATTACATTCATACCATGCTGTAAAATGTAAAACACGGGAATAAATAATTTGGTAAATGTTGTAATAAATTTTGAAAATATTTTTTGACATGGATATAGAATAAAGAAGGGTTTTAACCAAAGAGAGTAATAAAGCTATATTTTCTTAAAAATATTGTCCCAAATATTTTAATTAATAAATATTGGAAAATGATACTATTATAAGAAAATATCATGAATAAAAAATAGAGGATAAAATATATCAGTTTTAGGATATACATATCAAATAATACCCCTATGGTAGACTTACATATAAACAACCTGAATAACGATGAGATTGTGAAATAATCTCTTACAACTTTTTTAAATTTTGAATCATAAGGCCAAAAAAAGAAATTAAATCATATAAAACATTAAATACCATGATGTTAAAGAGATTTAAGAGATATTATATCAATTGGGCAGTATATACAAGACACATATAAAATAATTATTGAATATAGCATATGTCTAATGTAAGTAAAAGTGCGATGAGAAACTTTTACCAAGTGTCATATTTTATTAATATTTGTATGAAACTACTTTATATTCAATACTTATTTATTATAAATAATTAAAAATCATAATAACATATATAATACCATATATTATTTAATTAAAACTTTATATCACTAGTTTATTAATAATTCTTTTATAAAATCACCATTTCAAGTGATAATTACTTTCTTTTTTATCTATGTTTTGGTTTGATAGTTTCAGTCTTTTTACATTGATAATGTTTAAATAAAATCCATAATTTTTACCATGATAAATATATATATTATTAATTATGTATGTATTTAGAATAGTCCATAAAATTTATTAGTGAAAAAATGAGTTAAACCGTTCATGTTGATGGTAGGCTGTACGTACAAATGAACATTTTCCCCATATTTCTTAAATGGATAGAGAAATATTATGGTAAATAATAGGTTTACATTAAATAAAAATAACTATCTCATATAGATCATATATATTCATTAAATATATCCTTGTTAACATCCATTTCAAAATAAAATGAAAAATATTTCACATCACTATGTGGAGGATGATGTCCACAAATACACATGAGTGATGTAATCATTTTCTGATGGATTAGAAGGTATGTATGTATGTATGATATTATAATTCTAGAAGCATAATTACGTCATTAATATAATATATATACATCATATCCATCATTATATCCATATCTGGGAGACAATAATAGAAAACTAATTACATTGGTTTGTGAGGTGAAAGTTCCCTGTACACACGATCAATAGTTTTGATTCCTTTTGATGGACGTGGCTATAAATATTGATTATACAATTAAAAAAATGATATATAATTAAATGGGTGATGATGTTTTGTTTTTTTTAAAATATTTCGATAGTAATTTAAGTTCTCAAAGGAAGAAATAAAATAAAAACACATTTTTAAGAACTATACCTCTTCTTGAGAGAGCCTCTTTACGATTATACTTAAAGCCATGTTGTATTGGTCTTATTGTCAAAATAGGAACTCTATATCATTGAGAGGGATGAATAGAAATGATTTTTCCAGGTATTGGTTAAAATAAATGGATTTGAAAGTGTGTATAGGAGAGGATAGTGGGCTCCCTTTTAAAAGTGGGGGAGTGCACATACCTGGTATTTTTTAAATGAATAAATCATACCCCCGTTTCTTCAATAATAAAATGATCCAAAATGACACATTATTAAATATTAAATGAGACCTAGTAGATATATGGAGATAAAATAGATATTGTACATGATTTTATGTCCTTTTAAATGTTATGATTTTAGACTACCCGCTCTCGATAAATTTGTTTTAACCTTAACCAAAATATTTTTTTTCCAATTAATGATAAGAAAAAATTAAGTTAACAATAATATAAAATATTAATTATTTTCATTTCAATTTTTTTTCCATTTTTGAAATTCAACTAAATGAAATTGAAGTATTTAATTAAATATTAGTTCCACAGATTTGATGAAGAAATGGTTTTCTAAAAGAAATGTTTTCGGAAATAGAAATTATTTTATATAAAAATTGAACATATAATTGATTAAAATGACTTAAATAATATTAATTTAATTAAAAAAGAATTTTTTTAATTAAACTTTTTAACACTTTAAACATAATGGTAGTTTAAAAAAAGTATGTTTCTTTCAATTCTTATAAAAACTTATACTTTTTGAAAATGTTTACAAAATAACTATAAGATTATTTTATCAAGATGATTACAAAAATTAGTTCATTTTTTCAAATACATTTTCTAGAAGTTTCAAAATATAATTTTTATATAAGTATAAAAAATATGATTGAACAATTTCTAGAAAAAAATAAGGCTTTTCCTAAAATTATATCTTTTCCTTTCAAATGATTCATAATTTTATTTCAAATTAATTTTTAACCAATAGATTTATTTATATATGTATAAACCACATATTTTTACAATATATTCATTAATATTATTAGATTCCAATTTAATGGTACGTTTATAATTATATATTATTTTACTCTCTTTTTATACTCAGGATTTCATGTATCACAAGCTATCAAATAGATCTATTTATTTTTCAACCAAATGTATATTTTAAAGAATCAGGGTGTTATAGTCAAAATAAATTTCAATGATTTTTGAATAATTTTATGAATACAAATTTATCTCTAAATTATTATTTCCATGAATTTTTAATGTTTATAGAGATTATTTAACTTTATAAAAAGAAAAAAAATTAAATTTTTCAAAAACTATTACTGATTGTGATTATAATATTTTTTGAAAAAAAATCCAAAACTAGAAATCAAATCATATTTGAATATATTACTCATTTTATCTCATGAAAAATTAATTAAAAATAAATTTCTAATTTTATCATTTTTATGTGACTTTGATTAATTAATATTTTATTACATCATACATGTTGTAATTAATTGAATAATAATTGATCATATAACTATAATGTATTTTTACCCATAATATGAAAAAATATTATATTTTTTTCACTTTAGTTACCTTTATTTTTTTATTATAATAGATTGAATATTTTATTATTTAATAATTAAATTTCTAGAATAGAATAAACGTAGGTATGATGAATAAATATTTTTCATGACTATTATTTCAAGATTAATTATTTTTTAATTCTATTAAATATTTCATTCATGTTTTGAATAATGGAAGAATAATTATTTATCCTTGATATAATTAAATCTCTTATAAATAGAATAATATTCACATTCTAGTAATATGTTGTGAGTTTTATTTTCAACATGTAAATCCACACTATACCTGTCTTGTAATTTCATTCTTTGATAATAAAAACATGATCCAATTATTGGATTGTCATGTTTCCCAATAACCATCACATTCATGATTTTTTATCTTTTTTCATCTCCCATTATTTTGACAGTAGTTTCATGAAGTGAAAATTGAGGGAAAATAATGAATTTCATGTTTATTAATTAAGAAATAATTTCATAAAAAATTATTAAGTATAGATAAATAACGTGTAGATTAAAATGGCTTCTTGATAATCACCTGGGTGAGGTATGCTGATGACTTTTAAGGTGATGGTTTTGTTAAGAAATGGATAGATGACTTGAGATTAAGGTGACATAATTATTTTTAACAAGAAATAAGTTTCTAGAAAATTTGAGACCACATGGTTTATATTCAAAAAACACTTGTTTGGTATTTCATAATCCATTGTTTCAAGTTGGATTAAATACACTATAATAGGAAATGAATAGATATCTCATTGTGTTATGTTTTATTTTACTCGCATTGGTAAGACACAAAAGTTTTGAAGATAAATTTTAAGTGAATTCTAGTCACATGTTGGGTAATTATAGATCAAGTTCCTTTGAATTACAATGTATAAGAGAAGGAAATATGGGAGGATACACACTATAATATATTTATATTATAAAAGGAAAGATTATTTTCAATAGCATATAAGATACATAAGATTGAGCTTAAATGAATTATGAAATATTATTTTTTAAATGTGATAGTTATGAACAAGATATTAAATTTGAAATAATGAATATTATTAATGGAATAGTGAAATATATAATGGTCGTAATCAATGTTACTGTATTAATTAATTTTTTGAATGTAATCAATCAAATTTTCCCTAAAGTCATTTTATTCTTCAAAAACAAATTTTCTTCAAAAAATAGGTTTTCTTTGTTTTTATGAGTGAATAATATAATTTATAACTACTCATTTTGTGAAATTTATTTGTAAAAAAAAATTAATTTTTGGGTTAAAAAATTTAAAAATATCTTAGTATAAATTTTTCAGAATTTTATGAAATTTTTTTTTTAAAAAGTTGGTGTCAGAGCCACTTCTTATTATGAAAGGAAATACCTCTTTATATCTAGGTAAAGGAAGATACATTACATATCCCATTGGTCCAAGGTCAATAGGTACATGAATATAGCCTGAAGTCCTAGTATAACATCTTTCATGCATCTTTATTCCTGCATCACCAGGTCTGTATCATGCCTACCCATATCATGCCCGCATCACCGCTTGATTATTACTGAAAATGTATTTTATTTTAACTTATTTAAAAAATAAATTTTTATATTAGTTTTAAATATTAAATTGTTTATTTTTATGTAAAATATTCCAATTACGATTTTCTAAATGAATTTTATACTTGAATTTAGTATAAAAACAATTTATATTAAAAGGGAATTTTTCCAAAAAACTCCTTTTCGTTGCCTTTTCTCAGTTTAATTTTAAATAAAATTCTGAAAGCTTTGTATTATAAATTTTGAAAAATGTATTCCATATTTATAATTAGTGGTTTCTAATTTTATAAATATTTCCCTTTTATTGTTTGAACAATATGAATAACAACCTTAGTAATTTTTATTACCATAGTAAAGGATAAATCTGGAAATTAAAGGTTGAAAATAAAATGATAAAGACTGTAAAAATATCTCAATAGTTTATTAATTCTTATTATATGAGTATTTATTGACCCAAAAAATCCATGGGTCTAGTTTATGAACATTTGGGTCCATATTTATGATATTATCACCTTTATAGTATTTTATTTAATGAAATGTCAAACATGCCACACTCTTGTTTTAAATAAGTTTAATATTTTTAATACAATTATAACCATAGATTATGTTTGATTAAAAACAATATTATTAAATAAAAAAATTTATATCCATCATGGTATTTTTTTTTAAATTTTAATATAAGAAATAATTACCTTAAATTCTTTCTAAATACTTATGAAATAATTATTTAATAAATGAAAAAATTAGAAAAATGATGTTAAAAATATTAAAATAAATATAATTTGAGATAATTAAAGTGATAAAAGAATTTATATATTATATTGATATTATTAATGTCAATTTAATGAATAGTTCTAAAAATTAATATTATGGATATTTTATAGTAAATTATATTTTATTAAATGTTATAAAATTCATAAAAATTTTAAATTCAAACAATTGATTATTATATTGTTAAAAATATAAATCTTTTTCCATTTTTTATTTTCTTCTTTAATAGTAATTATATTAACCCTCAAAGAGTAATTATCCATCTAGTCACTATAAAAGTTAAAGGGGTTAAATAAGGGTTAAAACCCAAATATTAGGGTATAAATATAGTTAAAAATATATTATATTTACTCTATGAGGGGATTTAGACAAAAAATAATCTTATAGTTTTAATTAACAAATATGGATCCATTTGGTATTAAATTGTATTTTATATTAATTTATTATTTTGATAATTTCCTAGAGTGCCCCTCCGCTCACTGATAAAAGGGAACATCTTCTTCTCATTTCTTTGCACATAAAAACAATTTTATTTTTGACAATACCTAATCAAATACCTTTCAAGAATGATTCCCCACAATCTAGATATAATTTTTTATCCATAACACCTAGTATAGTGTTCTTAAGGTGTTAAGTAAGGAAGATTTTCCAAAAAAGAGGTGTCATTTTTAATCGAGCATTTATTTGATTTTTTTCTTAAACTTACCCCAAACCTTATTAAACCATGGAAAAAATAATAAATATTGTATAATACATATAATAAGATTTATTATATTAGGGGAATGACCTATATCAATATAAACTTACATCACATGTGAAGATAAATCATCATTCATGTGTACGGAGAACTATCACCTTATGAACCGATATAATTTTTTCCATCATTGTCTCTTAAGACTGGGTGTAATTATGTAATTAATTTTTATATATTATCATCATAAATATTTACTATTATGAAAAATATAATATATAATTTAGGTTATTTCATTTCCATGCAAGAAACAATGATAATGTCATTCTTGCATACATGTAGACAACCACCTCAATGAAATGCTCTAATTCATTTTTCATCAACAAATATCATGGATGATAAATATAAATATATTTAAAGAATTAAAAAGATATATATGTTATTATTATCATTCTATAATAATAAAATAACACTTACCTTCTTTTCATAATGGTCCTAAAAAAATTGAACTGTTACTCATGCGTACGTATGGCATACCGTCTCCATGATTGTTACATAGTTCATTTTTTATTACCATATTTAATTATTGTATTTAAAATTATAATTATCATATAAATATGATAATTATTTCATTAATATTTTTATTGAGATTATGGGATGATGAAATTTTTGACAAAAGGAAACTTACCAAAGTCATTTTGGAGTTAAGAACTAAATATTATCGAAACATCCAATGTAAACTTAACCGATTAAGTAATTGTATATAACTTGAAAATAAATGATATAAAAGTAATAATGAACTTTAAAATGGTTATTAAGGGAGTATATTATCAATATAATTTTATTAGTATGATAAAGTACATATGTGATGAATCGTACTTGAGTTTATAGACTTTCATTTTAAAAATCATCCTTTTCAATTTCTTGATACATTTGTTTACAAAAGTTAAAAAGTAATGCTTTTTTTAATTTATATGAATTTTGAGGATTTTCCTGATATCATGATTCCTTAATTATTAGAATATTCCTTAATAATTTTACATTCTCATTTTTAAAAAGAATTTTTTTCCATTATATGTGGGCATTGTTTTTGAATAGGTTATTTCAAAATAAAAAATGGTATTTTCCATAACCATGTTTCTATATTGAAATATTTCGTGTTTTTGGATTTTTTGTGGTTAATGGACATTTTTATGATGATGGGAGGTTCAATTACAATCCATAACTATGTGGTTATGTTATAACCTTTAATTCATTGAGTACTCTAGAGACGGAAGTCGACCGTATCATTATTCCATATATGAGATGATGTTAACCAATTAGATTTCTCCCAAGAGATAAAGGGAATATATTGTGATGGTCATTACAAGATTAACTTCAATGGTTAATATATCATTAATAATTAGGGTTACTCTAACGTAATGTATTAAATTTATATATAAAATTATTCCATGATTAGATGTGGTGATTACTCTCATGATTCAAATATTTTCCAACTTTTTTAATCTATGATTTCTATGAGTTTTAAAAAATTTATTTGAGAAAAAATGTGTAATATTTTAAATATATGATAAAACTCAAATAATAATGTGATAAAGGTTGTTAAATTATATATTTTCATGTTTTTCTATGGATTAATGGTTTTCATTTATTTTTTTGTCTCTTATTAATATTTTTGTGCTCATACGATGTTTTTAAAATGTTTTTTCACATGGCCTTAAGAATGGGTAGGGATAAGGATGAGGTTAATATGAAATATTTTATGATTTTCCTTAAAATAAAACCATGTTTTATTTTTTTAAGTTCATTTTTTTGGTTGAAAAAATGGGTACTGTGTATAAGTTTCCACTTGTATTGTTTTGGGTTTACTGTGTATGAGTTAGCACTAATTCTCTAAAACTCTAAACCAAAATGATCCTCCATATTTTAAGAAAGTGAATTCTAGTTCATAAACCCTAGAATATGTAATGACTAATGTTAAGTCTTTATAGTGGGTCATAGGGGATGGTTTAAAAAACATTTTAGATTAGGATGCTTTAACAATAGGTTATCTTATGAGTGATATATACCACTATGGTTGTATAATTTTAAGTTTAATCATAATTTTAATGTCTTATAAACCCATTTTTGGCATTATGTTTTGAAATTTTAAGGTGACTAATGATATTTTTGGAGATTGGATTTAGAAGGGTAACTGATTTAAATATAAATTATTTAAAGGTGAATATAATATGGAATTTCTAAGGGTATTTTATTTTCAAGGGCCATTTCCATTTTAACATGAAATAATTATTTCATGTTTTAATAATGTTCTTTTTTATAAATTATGTATTTTTTTTCAATATGAAAGGAAATAGAAAACTACCAACCTTTTTATCCATTATATATGATTTTATTATCACTATTATTTCAAAAGTATGTTCAAATTATTTTGATAGCTTTCAGAGTATTCAAATCACCTGCAAGAAATAGTTTGACTTATCTAACTCCTTTTCATTTCTCCAAAATTTTTATGGGTCTTGGTATCTTTTTCATCTGATCTCAAAATATCAACTTTTCTAACTATATCAAAAATATAAATTACACAAATGATGTGACCATTTAGTTTCTTGATATTGCTATAAATATCAAAAGATAAAGGATATTTCAATAAAATCATGATGTATGGATTTAATGCATGAATTATTTTCTTATGTTCTATATATGCAATATTTTTGGTTGATATTGATGAATCATATGTACGTTGTTCATATATGTGGTTATAATAATTATGTACTAAGGAATAATATATTTTATAATGGTTAAATATTTAAGAAAGAAGTTGAGTGAATTATGTGTTTATGTATTATGATTTCATAATTATGATAAAGTGGTGTTTTATAAATATTATGAGAATAATGAAACATGTAAGGATTCTTCACCACTCGATTTTGCTTCAAAATTTGGAAACATCTATATGATAGGATCGATAACTTGGAAAAATGGTACGACAAAAATTTTATTATTTTTTGGGAGAAGTATATCAAATTTTTATAAATAATTTAGGTATATGTAACGATTTGGTTTAACATGAAAAGGCTATTTGATGAAGAATTCCTTTAATTTTGGTGGACAAAAGTTTAAAGGTATTTTTAGCCTTTATGGTTTATGTTATATCTCATTTTGAGGAAATTATGGGTTTTTAGAACTTGATAATATATATATATATATATATATATTGGAAATTGATTTAGTTATAAATGATATTTTAGAATATCTTCACTATTTTTGGAACACTACAAGATTTAGGTAAAGAGAAAACCATGGAAGTTAATTTCTATAATGATAGATGAATTGTATTTTGGTTGAGAGTATTATTTTTTGTGATTATGATTATTCATGTCATCTATAGAAATGGTTAGCATTCTTGGAGATTATTTAATTTGGATAATTAAATTTATGTTACGATAAATTAAGAGTTATTAATGATATTTAGAGATAAAAGTTAAAATTTAACATTGAATGCCATGTTATCAAATCCTTATAATTTTTGTGTTTCAATCTTAGCCTAGAATATTTTTGAGGAATTTAATTTATTTTTATTTTTGAATGATCTATATTTAAATTTAAAAATTACTTTTTAATTTTGGAGAATAAGGTAGTTTTTTTTCATGTCAATATTTATTCTTTTTAGAGAACTATATTATATAATATTAACCATTTTGGTTTTGGTTAATTACTAAAGATAATAGAAATAAATTCCTTATTATTTTGCGGATTTTTTGATATTTGTATGTTGATTTTATTGATTTAGGAATGAAAATTAATCTTTAACACTCATAGTTTAGAAGAAAATCTGATATTGTGTATGAATTAAATTAACAGACGTTACTGTACTTTTTAAGTAAGATATTTCCTTATATTCATAGTCTAGGTAGTAAAAGAATTTATGAACATTAATAAAAGTATTTTTAATCAAAAACTTCATTCATTAATTTTCTTACCTGTAAATCAATGGAATTATAACCCATTATATATTTATAATTTTGTGATGGTTAAATTTATCATGATCATGTTCTCTATAAATCTCAATTAGTCATTGGGAGTTAGTTTTCTTTTTCTATGGCCGTGTTTTCACCTACCACCTATGTTATCATACTCGGAAACCCATAATTGGAAAATGAAATATTTTAAACCGGTTATTTGTGAGGGGAACATGTCACAAATAGTCATTTGTGACTAGATCCCATTGAAAATGATCCGTCACTGAAAATGGTGTAGCAAATATAATTTTTTGTGATGGACCATCACAAATGATGTATTTTTGAGATGGGGGATCCTCCCATATTAAATGGTCTTCACCATGTATATATAAGTAAGAATTTATGATAGGATTCATTCTCTTTTGTAAGTAATTATTTGTGACCAGGGATCAATCCTATCACAAATTATTTAAAAAAATTAAAATAATTACAACAAATAAAAAAATTAAAGAAAATTAAAAAAAAAGAAAAATAAAAGACATACCAATAATATTTAACAATGAAAAATTAAAAAATAAAAACTTATATATAATATATATATACGATAAAAAATATCATAATAATATAAATAAAACAAAATATATTAAAATTTAAATAACATAATTAATAATATTAAAAGTAGTGTTTTCATTAATATTTTTATCATAATAAATGTGTTAAAAAATACATATATCACTAAGGAGGGGGAGGTACATTTGGGGGAGGAGCTTGTGGAGGGACCTTCATCCCTATACCCTATGCCAAACATCAAATGTACTCTATCATCTACTGCTGCAGCTACTCATGTAATCGATGCTTCTCCTCCTGTTGTTACTCATGCTATCGATGAAACTCTTCCTACTCTCTATATAGGGTCTCTATAACCTCATAATGAGCTCATATATTCTCCTCATACTATGTAGTCAATGATGAATAATCTCCATGAGCACTCCTTGAGATGGTTGAGGGCAATACAGAAGTACCATAATAACTATCAGGTGTCAATCAAGAATTGATACGAACAAATCATCTTATCTGAAAAGGATAATGAGTCACTTGCATCCATGATTCATCATCAAATATTTTTACACTGGTGGGATGTCCCTAAGTCTTTTCATGAGTCTCATCTTGTGTTTGAGAATTTTTGGTCTCATATGACACCTTCAAATGTAATTTAAAATTAAAATAGTAAACTATTTTTCAGTTAATTTTAAAACTAAAAAAAATTGTATTAACCCGAATCTGATGCTGTCGACCACTAGTAATATCACCAGTGATAGTGTTGTTGTAAATCATATTATAAACATAATAATATATATCATTGGGTGGCTCAACTTCCAATATGAATAATAAAATAAAATTTTTACATTTATTTTTCTATAAATTTTTTAAAAAGTACTTTCTAGATATGTTCAATAAGTACTGAATTTAAAACTACTAGAACTATGTGTGAACTCCTATCTCCCTCAATTACACAATCCTAATGAATATATTCACTAAAAAATATCTTCTATACTGTATGATCATAACCCATCCCAAATCAGGGAGGATACGTAGTCGGGTTGATTATTGCAGTAAGACTGATAAAAAATGGTGACTCCAGATTTCTTTATATAAATCCTCCTCATATTGTAAAAAAAATGAGGAAAGGGTTCATGCATGTAGGCCTCCTAGGAATTTGAGATTTAGTTCCTCATGATATCTTTGATGGGATACTATAAAACTTATAAATAATTAATAATATAAATTTAATAATTAAATAATTTTCAAAATTATTATTATATATTTACATACCATCCACTGATCAGACATGGGCTACCAAAAATTAATGGGAATATGTTCCCACCTCAGCCATGCTCTGGAAAAATAATTCCACAGAATAACACTCCCCCTTCCTACAGCTATAAGTGAAAAACTATGGGAAAATAGAAAAAATAATAAAAAAATTAGTACATAAGTAAATTATTGAAAATTAATAATAATGAAAATTATTTAAATTACACAACTGAAAATACCTCCGCATCTGTGGATAAAAATAAATACATGGACGTCCCTCAGAAATGGTTTTGGGAATCTTAAATCTTGATAGACCATGAGACCTCTGAGTTGATGCACCACTTGCAATCATAGGGTGAGATAAGGTAATATCAGTTCATCACTAGGTAGTATAGCCTTCTCGAGGCAACAAAACATATCATCATATGTCCTAAGAACTATATAAATCATGAAAATAATTTTTTCAACAAATAATTTAAGACAATTATTATATATATATATTTACTATAACAAACATTTAATTGTATCATTCATCATCTTCATCATAATTTTTGTATATGATATTGTTAATATCATTATCTTCCTCTTTAGTGTCATCAATTTCCATAAGATTTTCATCTTTATCGTAACTTTTTAATTCAAATTCATTTAATTAATTATCAACATCATCATCACCATTGACCTATAACTATGGGTTTTCATCATCGATATTCATATCTCTTCATCAAAAATATGTATTTGGAGCTGCCTCTTAAAAAATTTGAATTCCTTAAAAATCAATAGAACCACATTCAACTTTCATAAAATGGGTTTCACGAGACTTATTTTTTAAAATTATTCACTATTTAATTAACTCTCATGAAGCAGTATAATAATTTGAATAATAAATTTCATTCTCTTGCAAATAATATAAAAATGGTTCATTTTCTACAAGAATGATTTTATATTTAAAACTAATGATTCCATAGCATGGATGAACACACAATTCCTTATCAATATCAAATCAATAAAATTTAAAAATAATTATATTATTTTGTCTCACATAACGTGGTTCAATTAGTTCATCAATCTTTATATAAAAGACAACTTCACTTTCTCTATCATGAGATCACCTTAGAAAAAATATTCTATTCATTTTTTATTATTCACCATATGAATGTGTATAAAATCAAAAACTATTCAACACATATAAATTATAAGATTCAACCACTTTGGATTGTGGGTTACTCAATACAGAAAATATATTATCAATTTTATAAACACGTTGGGATACTTTATAAATTAGAAAAAAAATGACTATATAACACATAATAAATTGATTTAATATGTTAAAAAATAAACAGTTTAGTTTACTGTTCATTGAAACAAGTAGGAAAAATTATATTATGAACAATTTTCAAGGGAAGATAGTGTAATTTGGAGAAATGTTTTCATGCTATGATCATCATATAATCCATAAATAAAATAATATTAATTTACTTTTAAATAATAAAGAATAAGTGATAGTATCACTCTATGTACTTATCGTTTCATTTCATAACAAATGATCAGATCATGTGTATGATCCCTGTGATGTTCATTAAATAAAATCCTTCATTCATGAACTCATCCAAAACCAATTTTAGGATGAATAAATACTGATAATTTAATGTTTAGTGTGTCATCAACATTTTCTTCATTACGACCCATTCAGTTATTTTTTGAAGGACATTCATGTTTGAAAAGATGGGAGCAGAAAAAAGATATATCATCTTGTAAATAATGTTCAATAGTTTACCCTTCAACAAATGCTATATTATATACCTTTTTCTATGCATATGTCATATGGTTATATCTATTAGAATTGTACCCACCCTCCATATTTTTCTTCATGAGGAAAATGTAATATCAAGTGTTCCATTGAATCAAAGAAAACCAAACTGAACTTTTTTCCCAGTTTATATAAAATTATAACAACATATTTTTTCAGTCTACTGAGAGTATCATAGTACATTTTTATTGAACATATGTATTAAAAAGGTTAAAATATTTCTATTAGCATATCATAAATGGATGAATTCAAAGAACCTTTAAATATAATAATTATAAATCTTTGTAATATAATAAGAAAATTATGAATTTTTAATCTGGTAACATGACTCTTTCTAAAAAATCTATCCAAATTGGAATCATAACCATCTGTGAGCTTCAAATTCCCAATCTATTGATTAAATAATAAACATTTTTCTTCTGAAAATTTATTAGAAACTTTTACCTTTATTATCCTTAGTGATATTTCATTTTAAAACTACTCAATTTATAGTTTCCTACAAATGTGGGTAAGATCTAATCATGCCTTTACATTATATTTTGTCTTACCAAGTGTGTCCAAAACTGTATAAAATAAATTATAAAAATAGTTATTTTTAGTATATATGATATCTAACATGTGAAAAACCAATAAATCATACCAATATGAAGATCCAAAAAAATATTTTGTTTAATCCAATTATGATCTTTCCCAAAATCATCTAGTTTTTATTAGTTTATAGTTGGTCCAAATTTAATGTGAGGTAATTAAGAGACAGTAGATTTTAAGTTAACACTTGAGATCATTTTTAGAGGTCCATATCTAATAGTTATACTTCTTCTGAAATGATTTATATTACTTTAGAAAGGATGATCCATAGGAATAAATCTATGATGACCGTCAAGAAAACAATGATTTCTCTAATTGATAAGATTAAACTATTTTCTTCCACCCATACATTGGAGATATGATTTTGAAAAACGTGTAATCTCTCCAGATAACTTGCCGTGTGTCGGGATATCACTAATTGTCCCTTCTTATTAAAACTTAATTTTCCCCACTAAAATTAATTATAGTTTAAATGATAAAAATGAAAAAAATAGTCAACAAACTCATTAAATAAAATATTTATAATAGAACCATTTGGATTCTAGGGATGATTTATCCAATCAGGATCTTGTAATAAAGGCAATTTTATACTTCCTTGTTCCATATTTTTTTTCTAAAAAATAGAAAGTAAAAATATTTCATATAATAAATCTAATCTAGGGAAGATACTAACCAAAAAAATTGAAAACCAAATAATTAAAAATTACTTGTCAATACTATTAATTCGATCTAATTACAATTAAATTTTTATAATTTGAAAAATGTCTACCAATTTTTTATAATTACCACTAATTTTTTATAATTTCCATCAATTATTATTAAGGGAAATAGAAGGTTTACCAAGGTGTATGAGGGAAGAAGGTAGTGAAGGTGATAGAGGTGACCAAATAGAAATAATTTGACAGTAGAATAATTTCACTCTGCCATCCCCTTCATCTTCTATACTCTATGCTTACATTATGCCCCCTGGTTGACCTTATATAACTAATTGTGATTAATTTTGGTTAATTATGGTTAATTACGGTTAATTTAGGTTAACTATTGTTAATTTTATATTTTTTCAAAATACCACTCATTTCCAGAATTTATTACTAATTATCACTCATTGCAGTAATTTTTTTTAATAATGCTCATTGTTGGTATTTTTATTAAATACCACTCATTGACTATTTTTTAATTAAATACCTCCCATTTCGGGAATTTGTTACTAAATATCAATCATTGAAGGTATTTTTAAATAATTACCACTTATTACCTGTATTTTTTTCAAAATAAATCTCATTGATGGAATTTTTTACTAAATAAATCCCAATGTAGGTATTTTTTAAAAATTACTACTCATTATCCTTATTTTTTTTACTAATTACAGCTTTTTTATGGTATTTAATTTCTAATTTTCTATCATTACTCGTATTTTTTACTAAATACGTCTCATTGATGGTATATTTTACAAATTAACATTTATTGATGGTATTTTTTATTAGATTCTTCTCATTGATTGTAGGTTTTACTAATTTCCACTTATTGCTGGTAGTTTTTACTAACTACCACTCGTTTTTTATATTTTTTAATAAATAAATCTCATTTTCAGTATTTTTTTCTAATTAATATTCATTTACAATATTTTTTAACTAATTACCACTCATTTCTGGTATTTGTTTTCTAATTTCAGCTCGTTATTGCTAATTTTAGCTAATTAAAGATAATTTTCGCTAATTTTTAATAATTCCAACTCATTACCACTAATTTTTAAAAATTAACAATCATTTTTTACTAATTTATGCTCTTTTCTGGTTATTTTTAACTATTTTTTCACATTTCCACCAATTTTATTTAATTAACACTCATTTCCACTAATTTTAACAGATTAGTGCTCATTTCCTATAATTTTTAATAATTCCCTCATTTTACCTCTAATTTATAATAATTAATGCCCATTACCACTAATTTTAACTAATTACCTATCATTTTTGATAATTTTTAATAATTCCCCCTCATTACCCTTAATTTTTAATAATTACCACTCATTATCATTATTTTTTTTCTAATTGCCACTCATTTAATGGTAATTTTTACTAATTAACAGTCATTTCCTCTGATTTTAACTAATTAATTCTCATTTATATGGATTTTTAATAATTCCCATTCATTACCCCTAATTTTTAATAAATATTTTTCATTATTATTAAATTTTTCTAATAAAGTATAATTACCGCTAATTTCAACTAATTAATGTTCATTTCCACTAATTTTGACTAAATAATTCTCATTTATGATAATTTTTAAAAATTTATGCTCATTTTTAGTTTTTTACTAATTGCCCTTATTACTGGTATTTTTTATTAACTACTTCATATTTCCGACATTTTATTCCTAATTAACACTCATAACTTCTAATTTTACTAATTAATACACATTTCTGCTAATTTGTAAAAATTTCCACTCATTATCACTAATATTTAACAATTATCGCTCATTATCTATAATTATTAATAATTAACACTCATTTCCACTAATTTTAACTAATTAACGCTCATTTTGGCTAATTTTAGCTAATAAATGGCCATTCTCCCTAACTTCTAACAATTTCTTCTCATTACCGACAATTTTTAATAATTTTTTCTCATCACCGATAATTTTAAATAATTACCACTCATTACCTGTAATTTTTTATAATTATTGTTCATTTCCAAAAATTATTAGTAATTCCCTATCATTTCCACTAATTTTTTGTAATTACTATTCATTTCGTCTAATTTTTACTAATTACCACTAATTACCACTAATTTTACTAAGTATAACTACTTATCTATATTTTTTACTAATTTCATATTATATTTAATTATTACCACTAATTTTTAAGAATTTCTGTTAATTTTACTTATTACTGCTAATTCTTATTTATTACTATTAATTTTTAAAAATTGTTTTTAAAATGTAAAATTTTTGCATTAATTTTTTAAAAATTAGTATTATGTAGGTCTAATTACTAATTAAAACTAATTTCTAGAAATAAAAATAAATTATTATTAATTATTACTATTATATATAAATTATTACTAAGTTTTGTTAATTAGTAATATTTTCTTATCAATTAAATGTAATTAATATTTATCACTAATACTTACTAATAATTAAAATAAATGACTAAAAATTAAAAATAATTAATTCTAATTAAAATTAATTATTATTTTTTAAATTTAAATATTAATAATTAAAAATAGTGACTGCTAATTAATATTAATTACTTCTAATTAGTGATAATTATAGCTAATTAAATCAAATTACTGCTAATTATTACTTTTTAATAATACTAATTTCTAATAAAAAACAAAATAAATGAATTAAAAAATAAAAACATTAAATAAAAACTATAAAATTGATGTTTCTTTCGAATAAAAATTTGAAAATTTTCTTATAAAATTTAAGCATTTAAATGAAGAAATAAAGTGGAAATGAGAGTAGAGGAGGAGAGAAGAGTTCAAACGATGAATGAATGAAAAAAATAGGGTGGGGGTATATATAGGATAGATTTGTATTGACAAGACTATTTGTGTTGGGAATCTAGTAAAAAAATATTTTCAATTGTGACAAGACCCATCATAATTAGTACCAACCATACATAATCATATCGGTGATTAAAATGGTATTTGCGATGGGTCCCATTGCGAATACCAGTCTATCAAAACATTATTTTCCACAAGTTATACATTCCGGTCACAAATAACATTAACGATGTAGATTATTTGTGATAGGAGTAAATACCTATTGTAAATACCTTTTCCCTCCATTTGGCGTGTAAGTATGCTAAAGGTATTTGTGATTGTAATGTTTTTCTGTGAAAATAATTATTTATTGAGGGTTATTTTCAATGGGAAATGAATCCCACTTCATATATTCCAATGGTAATGACTATTTGTGACGGTTGATAGACCCACCTCAAACAGCACGTCGTGAAAACCCCTTTTTCCCATAACGACAGAGTATATGTTATTCTAGTTGGCCTTCGTGCATCCCTTTTCCCTCTATTCAAGTGGATTCTTTTTTGACCCTTTTTACGATGGAGGATTTCAACAATGGTATTTAGAGTTGTCAAAACAAAGTTTATGAGACAGAGTTTAAATTGAAAGATCATAAATTATTAATTTTTGTGGGGGTATGGAGGATAATCTAACATCCTAAGATTATAAATTGAAATTTTATAGTTAATAGTATACAATATATATAATATCAACCTTAAACAAACAAATAAATATTTTTATTTAAATGTGACCATTATAACCTAGAAATTAAATAGGAGGGGATAAATATTATTAACGGAATCATGAAATATATAATAATAATACTCTTTTCTAATGTATTAATTACTTATTTTTAAATAATCACTCAATTTTTTCTTAATCTCACTTCATTTTTCAAAAATATAGTTTCTTTAAAAAAATTAGTTTTGTATCTTTTAATGAGTGAATATTATAATTAATTTATGGAATTTCATGAAAATTTATTTTCAAAATAAATTTCCTTTTTTATTCAACATGATATAAATATATTAGGTTTAATTTTTTATAATTTTCTGAAAATATTAATTATTCAAGTATTACTGAAAAATCACTTATTATTATTGAAAACAACATATTATTTTAATGTATTTATATTTAAAAATATTTTTTATTAGTTTTGAAATTTAATTACTTCCATTTTATTTTAAATAATCCTATTATGGTTTTTGAAATGGAATTTTTACTTGAATTTAGTATGAAAACATTTTACATTTAAAATGGCATCTTTTTGAAAAAAACAATTTCTTTGCATTTTTCCAATTTAATTTGAAATTAAATTCTTCCACTTCTAGGTTTTTAATTTTGAAAAAAGGATTCTGTATTTGGAATTTGTGGGTAGAAATTTATTATATATGTCTCTTATAGTTTTTGAAAATATTAATAATTTTTTTTAATTTTTATTAACACGGTGATTGGTAAATCAGGTAAATAAATGTTAATAATAAAATGATAAGGAATATAAAATTACCTTAACACTTTATTAAATATTATTGTATGAGTATATATAAATATTAATCATCCAATGGTCAAATTTATAACTTTTTGGGGCCACTAGGATATGATTATGACCTTTATAATATTTTATTTAAAGAATTTTCAAACATGCCACACTCTTATTTATAATAAGTTTAGTATTTTTAATATAATTTTATCGAGAGGATATTTTTGACTATAAATATTATTTATAAAGATAAAATATTTAACTTAATAACGGTAATTATTTTTTAATTTTTAGTGAATAATTAATTACCTTAAACTCTTGCACAACACTAATACGATAATTATTTAATTAATAGAAAATCAGATAAATGATATTAAAAATTTGAAAATAAATAAAATTTTAGATAATTAATGCGATCAATGAATTTTATATATTTACATAACACGTTATAGATATAATAAAATATTTTTTTATACAATATGTTTTATGTTTATATTATTAAATCCAATATAATGAATAGTTCTAAAAAATAAAATTATGGATATTTTATAGTAAATATTATTTTATTAAATAATATAAAATTCCAAATCTTCATAAATTATGTCAATTTATTTGAATAATTTTTAAAATATTATTCTTTTTCTATTTATTTGGATTTTTTATTTTATAGTAATTTTATTAACCCTCAGTGTGTAAAAATACATGTTGTTATAGTAAAAGTTAAAGGAGTTAAATAAGGGTTAAAACCAAACGATATGGGTTAAATATAATAAAAAACATATATTATTTTTATTCTATTTGGGGATTTATAACCATTATCATATTATATTTGATATTAATATTTTTGGAACCAATTGGTATTAAAAATTATTTTATATTAATTTATTATTTTGAGAAGTTCCAAGAGTGGCCCTCCCCTCTCTTATAAAAGGTCATTTCATCTTCTAATTTATTCAGACTTAAAAACAATTTTTTTCACCCAATATATACCCCAATAACTTCTTATAAAACCTCTCCAAATTCTATAGCTCTTGGTTTATGAATAACACTAACATTACTGGTCCTAAGGCAATAATAAATAAAAATTATCTGAAGAAGAGGTATCAATTTTAATTGAGTGTTTCTATTTTATTTATTATTAAAAATATCACAAACCCTCTTAAACCATTATAAAATAGTAAATAAATTATCCTCTATATTTTTAGACGTTATTTT
The DNA here is from genome assembly GCA_963277665.1 of Viscum album. NCBI lineage: Eukaryota > Viridiplantae > Streptophyta > Magnoliopsida > Santalales > Viscaceae > Viscum > Viscum album. Next base: position 1,744,516,447 of record OY728152.1, read on the forward strand.
TATATTTTCATGATCCATATCCATCTATAGATATATAAAATGGGAAATTAATTCACCATTCATGTTTACAGCGGACTACCGCCTCACGAACCGATGTATTTCATTTTCCATCACCATCTATAAAGAATAGTAATAATGATAAAATAAATGTTTATATATTATATCAATGACATATTTATCATTATTAAAATATAATATATTATTTATGTTCTTACCTTTCCAAGCACAAAAATTGTTAATGTCGTTCTATCGTACTAGTGGACTACGAAGTCCACGGAGCATTGTGATTCTTTTTTCCCCACCAAATCACATCGATGGTATGTATATGTAAAATTAAAGAATTAATATGATATTATGAACATTATTTAAAGATAAAATGACACTTACTTTATTTCTATAATTATCATTTAAAAATGGAAACGTTACTCATGCATACATGCATACCATTTTCTCTATGATTATAACACAATTAATTTTTCATAAGCATATTTAATTGATGGATTTAAATGTATAATTTATGTAAAAAATTATAATTTTATTATTATTATTATTATAGGGATGATTTATTTATATACTTTTTGACCATCGCCAAATTACCTAATTCATTTTGGACTTAAGTACCGAATATCATCAAAAACTATGACATGAACTAAATTGATTATGTAATTGTATATAACATGGTAATATGTGATATATAGGGAATAATAAACTTTTAATAGGTTCTTAAGGAAGTATTAAATTAAGATATGTTAATTATTCAAAAATTTTAAGGTTGTACATGATGTATTATACTCTAGGATAGGAACTGTCATTTAAAAATCCTTCTTTCATTTTTTTGAAATTATTATTTTTTAAATTATTTGTAATATGAAGATTATACCACTATCATGATGCTTTAATTAATGTAATCTTACATTATCATTTTAAATTTTTATTTTCCAATAAATGTTTTCCCTCTATATATGAGTAGTTTTTCTAACAATATGTGGTTTGAAAATAAATAAGGTTATTTTCCTTAAACACGTTTTTATTATGCAAGAATTCAAAATTTAAGATTATGTTATAGTTTTTTTGAATTATTATGATGACAGATGGTACATTTATATTCCAAGAGGGGTAGTTATGTTATAACCTCCACTCAAATGGGTAATCTGGATAAGGAAGTTTACTATATGGTTATTCTATATATGCGATAGAGTTAATTGACTATATTTCTCCAAAGATATAGGGGGATTATACAAAGATGGTTATTCCAAGATTAACTATGATGGTTAATCCATGAGTAGTTTTAATGAAAACTCTACAGTAATGTTTTGAAACATAACTGTGAATTTTTTCCTTGAGTAGCTATGGCATTTACTCTAAAGATTCCCCAACTTTCCAACATGTTTTATCGAAGTTTTATATTGGTTAATTTTTTTCCTTACACAAATTGTGTATGTTTTTCATATAGAAATGATTATTCTAATTTGGTGAATGTAAATATTTTTTATTTATCCATCTATATACATAAGATAAAATCCTAAAAAGGATTAAATCATATAAACTATAGACCATATAGTAGGATACAAGTGAAGTATATGAAAAATGTCATAGATAACAACGATAACAAACGATTGCATTTTATAATCCTAGAAACACCATATAACCTACCAGACAACACATGCATATTTTGTTTACACTATTTGGGTGATATTATTATATTAATGGGATCTTTTTATTATTTAATATTCCATGCACCTTACCGGGATACACAATGTTCTAGGGAGAGTTAATTTTTTTACTTATATATTTCAACTCCTGGGATAGTTTTTAAAATATGAAAAGTCAAAAATGATAAATAAAATATATTAAATAATATTAGAATTATATATTTTTCATCAAAGGTTTATATTGCTGAAAATTTATATTTCTTTACTTCGAATATATACTAAAATTTATGGGTAGTTGACTAGAGTATACAAGGCCTTGGTAATCCTCTTAGTTCATATCTATCTCTGATGTACATTTCCTCCCCTTATATAGTAGAATAGGTCACCATATTGAAGGTTTGGGGTACGGATTTTATAAATATAGAGTTCTTACCATCTTAATGAATGCACACTACATATGTTGATATATGGATTCTCTAAATTAGTTGGTTTCCCTCTTGATTATGTCCCCTTATAGGGAGGTATGAATCCCCATAAATAGTGGAACAGAAGGATGCTGTCGATATGACACATTATAGATAGTTTTGGTGAACAATTTTATATATAACTATGTGTAATATATATTATTTTTTACTGGGAATATTATATATATTTGATTTTGGTGATTAATATATATTACTATAATAATACACAATCACACCCCATGCTTACAGTATGGTTATATGATTAATTTATGGATTTTTTTGTATAGTTAATTTGAATTCTATGAATATCTACAGTTCCACCAGTACTTGGGACTTGAGGTTTTGGACTACTTGGGTTTTGAGTATTCTCGTTATTTCCCAACATCACATAGTGTTGTGAAATTCAATTAGGCTATGGACGTCAAAAAAACCAGTCCTCTAAATACCTATGAGAGTTTGGATACTTTTATGATATGATCATCACTTGAGTCATTCTATAGTGATAGTATACTTCTCAATTATACTATATTTCATTCCTCTTAATCATATTTTTGATTTCCCCTCCATTCTATTTACTCATTGAAATAAGGGGAATGGGGTTGAGTAATTTTTATATTTTTTTCAATAAAAACTAAATTTCCTATTTATAAACACTCTTTCCAGATCCTTTTATCCACATGTGTTGTGGCTATTTTTATGATTCATAGTTCTGATATGGGAATGTTAATAATGGATATAGACATATTTACCTGCATAAGTTACTAGATGATGAATGGTGGTGTTAGTTTCAATGAATAAGCCACTTCATAAGACCATAGTTGTTTGTGGAATTTAGTGTTTATTATTATTTTTTCTTGATACAGGGATATATTTATCTATCTATACACATATATTGAATAGTTTAGTGTTTCTAGGTCATTTGGTTACCTATTAATGCTTCCCATGTAGCATAACCTTTTATAGATATTTTCATATATTCATTGATATACTTATAAATTATCAATTTATTTTAATGTATTTTAGTGGAAATATTATCTATAAAATATTATATATATATTTATCATTTATATAGGATAATTCATACCACATTGGATTATTCCATCTCTATATTGTTTCGATTCCTTTGGAAATTGAGAGATAATTTTGGGGTGGCATGACCAAACCCATCCGGATCCCTCTTGGGTCAGTGGTAAACCAAGTGTGCCGTAACAACTAGTGGTTATAGAATTGATAGTTTATAATCTTAACCATTAACGTACTTTATTATATTCTGAATCCCAAAAAATTATTCACAAAAAAATTCTTGACAAATTTTGATTCTTTATCCTCCCATCGACCCCATTCATGATATAACCTATTAAATTAATTAAACTTTTAGGATTGAATTAGAAATATAATTAGCCTATACTATGTTAGTTTACACAAAAAATACACTTCCATTATCATATTCAATATCTATTTAATTTGAATTCAAATAATTATATTACAATGATCATATAATCTACGTCTAAGGATAATTATTTTTCAGTAAAAAATGATTTTTCATTTCGCATAACTTTATGGAAATAAAATATTTTTTTTTAATATTATAAGTCATCCCCTAATTTATGAATATTTTATTTCAAATATAAAAAAATTTCATCTTTAGAAAACTAGATTTTAAAATAATTAATTATACTATCAAGTTTTCCTGAAATTTATACAAATAACTAATGAATATGGAAAATAAATAAATGAGTATTCTCTATGAAAATAATATTTTTAAAAATAAAAAAATATCTGATAATTAATAATATTTTTTACACATGTATAATTATATTCTTCAAATAATCATAGATGATTTATATTATGAAATACTTAGAGGAAGTGGATTGAATAAAACTATATAAGTAAGGAAAATGGAACTATTTTAAGTCTTACCTCGATAATGTGTCATCGATTCTTGATAATAATGTCATGTTCCTTGAATGTCACTGATTTAAAAAATGTGATAAATGAAAATAACTCATAAAAACACCTTTCATAATGTGAATAGAAATGTCTATATTGATTATCTAATTTCACCCACTTATATAAAATTTGACAGTGATGATAAATTCTAAAAAATAGAAATAAGATGAGATAAATTGAAATAATACTTTTCCTAGACAATTAATTCAAAATTCTAAAATATACATATAGTGACATGATTGAAACCCTCCTAAAATGGTGATGCTATATGAAAAATTACTCGTTCCTAAATTTATCCATAATATGTCATCACCACCATGTCATCTTAACTCCCTGAAACTCCCATTTAGTAATGCTAATACTACCTAAAAAATTTATAATTTAAAAAATTAATAATTTAATGAAAACACTCACACTATGTCTTGACACATGGGAACATAATATCCACCTTACCACGGTAATGAACCAAATTTTAAGCATAACAGAAGTTTTAAAATTTCAATTTTATATTTCATTATTGTGTTATAATTTATTTTAATGCTTGTAGTTAAAAATAATAAATTTAACATATTATTAGATTTTTAAATCCATAACATAAAAAATTAAATGAACGATCTTAAAGAACATGCCCAAATTAATATTAAGTTTCTTTAATGTAACTCCATAAAATAATATTGATCAGAACAAATAGATTTTTATCACCCAATCAATGATAAATATTAAAGTATATAATAAATATTAAATGTCCTAATGAATTAAACTATGTTGTAATTTTTCAAGATTCATGGAAATGGTAAATACAATGTTCAATGTTGATTTAAAACATCAAAAAAATTTATTAGGATTAAGATAATGGAAAATTTAACGATTTTGCCTCATTAAAATGTATAACCTATGTAATAGAAAAATAATGTTAACCATTCTTACAAAAAATATACATTTCTACATCCTCCCTATCATTACAAAATTTTATCAACAAAAAGAAACAAAGAAATAAATTAATAAGAATCAAATATTAAAATGTTAAAATGAATACATCCAACTGTAATACATAATTTATATCCCTATTGAGGCAGAGGCCATTAATAGAGCATGAACATACTTGCTGATGGAAACCCTCATCACCTATATAAATGATTCTTAACAGTCAATCATATCTTGGAAAGGTACTTATAAAAAGAATAATATTATTACACATATATTTTTAAATTAATAATTATTATATACCTAACCAATGATAGGTTATATATCCATAAAACACAAAGTGAACTAAAAAACACATCCAAGTCTCAAAATAGTGGGAAAATCAGGAATATTTTTACTCACCACCCGCCTCATTGATAAATGAATAAAAATGGTCTGATTTTTTTACTGAAGGTCTCTTAGTTGTCTTATGGTCTATCTTTATGAAATAAGAACACCTATACATTTCATAGACTTCCCTAAAATTCCTTGTGTCAACCTAGTGGTCATCAATGACCAAATATATACTATTTATAAGTTTATGTTCCTTTCCATTTATACAACCCTATGGTGTCTTATCTAGAACTAAAAATCATACATGTGAAACTCACGTGACTATAACCACAACCCTAAAAGTGAAATACTTTATTGAGTAGGCAAGATGAAAATAAAATAGACATCAATATTCCACCACTGCCAATGTCCCATAACCATAAGGGAACCATAAATCTAAACATCTAATGACAACCAAGTATGAGTCCATACAATACATCACAATTAATTTATCCACATTATATGGTTTACCCCCATCTGTTAAGGGAATGAATATATAGATCTATCAACAAATCCTAGATTCTATATGTCCCCAAAATCAATTATTATATATAAGGTCTCGAACATTAATATAAGTGGGAGGAGAATTGGAACTTGAGAAATGAATGAAACATATTTTAGTAAATGTACTATTCAAGGATAGATTTTAATATTTTTAAATATCTAATGATAATAAAATCTATTAATGGGAATAATCTACCACAAAACCACACTACTACACTGACTACATACTCTATGAGGGTTTTTAAGAATTTTATTATTATATTATTTTTAATTATTATCATAATGAATTATGTTCATTATATTGAATATAAAAAATGATATTTATTAAACATTTAATTTATTTTTCAATAAATTTTACCATTGAGAAATACAAAATTGACTATTAATGATTTATATATTTTGGGTCATTTTTTAAATGAACAATTGTTTGTCCATGTATTTAACGCTCATTCCACAACAAAAATAAATGTGAGGAAATTATTAGGTTATAATGTATTTATATAGAAACAAACGTTATGATTAATTTACAATTTATCACATTTTATTTTGATAGAGATTATATGATACTTTAAAGGATAAAAACTGGAGAGTCATGGGTTCAATAATGTCACACTGATAGAACAATGAGTTATAGGAGGAGTTTGAATAATGGTTAGACAATGATACTTTTAACCATGATTATTTTATAACTAATAACCATATTAGGTGTATTGGAAGCTATATGGGTTATAGTATTGAATAAAAATGAAAGAAAATCTGGTAACCTATTTGACAACTGTATTATTTTTCATGGAGATTATGTTATGAGATTTTATAAATTTCACAAATACAAGGGGTATAACATTAGTCCATAAAAAGTTCCTTCTCTATTTAATGTTTTTATATAACTCTAATTTTTTCACAACATGTATCCATAAATAAATATTTTCAAGACTCATAAATAGACTTAGATATAGCATACTCATGATTTTAAATAATATACTAAATATGACCCTTAATTAAATAGTGTTTATCACGAGGAACTATAATTAGATGTGAGATCATATATATTCCATATCATAATATTTGAAACACATTATCTATGAATATATTACAAAATCTATATATTGGGTAAGATGTATCATGACAAGTATAGGCTATATATATGTAGTGTCTGCATAACAAATATATTCACTATGTCCCAAGAAGACACTATGTGTTGTTGATGAGGTGACTTAGTGTTTATCCAATGTACACCCATTCATATATAGATACTCAAATTACGTATTAGTATATATAGCATGAAATATGTTTAGGAATAATAAATAATTCTATTAGATTATATAAAATTAAATGATCTTATCTATCCACATCTTATATCCCACTTTCCCTACCATGTTTATTGATTTTACTCATGAAAATTTGTTTCAGTACACCACTAGCCTTTATCATGATATCTACACACTATATAACCCAATGGACACACCATTTACTACTCTATTTATTTCATTTTTCATTATTCTGTTACTAGATAGTATCCTATGAAATATGAGTAATCTATTTTTAGTATTTTCTTACTTAGAGTACAATAGTTTGAATACCTCCATCATGGAATATTTCTTACAAAGTTTCTTGGATAGTATGAGGATCTCAAAACCACTAGAGATATGATAGGTAGTGGTTCATATGATTGAAAAATATATAGAGTATGTACTCCCCTATGTGATGGGGTACAATTTTCTATATAAGGGTTTTAAGTACTCAACTATCAACTTAAAATTATAGGGAATAGTCCCATATTTGATTAATATAGTTCATACACTCTCCCATGTGTCAATGGATGGTCCTACTATAGTGGAATTAGTAATCCCATTATGGTAAGGAAGGGCCCTCCATAAGTATATCAAGTACTCCTCAATTTTTTAAGGTGCAATCAAAGTGTTATGTTAATCCCTTAATTAAAAAACCATTCCTTGACAATGTGTTTTCACCTACTAAATTTTCAAAGTGGTATCGTGGATGATTTTGATTACCTAGTAATCAATATTCACAAATTTTTTGTATCAATTTTTATATTTATTGGAGATTATAGTGACCTTTTAACCATTTCTTAATACCTTCCTATTATACATTACAATTGTATTATAAAAATTATGAATTAAAGACATTATGCACCCTTAGGTATCACTTTTTTCTTATGTTTTATGACAAGTGAGGAAGTAGATATTTGATTATTGTTTCTCATCTATCCCAAGTTTTTCATGATAGTAGAGAATATTTGGTTCCTTTGTAATACTTTCCATTATTAACCGATCTTTGGTTTTTGATTAATAATTGTTTTTTTACTATTTTAGTTTATTTTTTCCAACTTTGTTGGGTTATATACACCCTTACACATTATTAATGCCTACAAATTTTTTTCTGTGGATATGTTTAATTATTAGAAGATGAAATTTGTTGATGTAGAGATAGTGGGTTTAATGGAGTTATTATAAAGTATAGTATGATAGTTGATGCAATATTATTGATGGATTCCATTCAAGGAAATTTTATAGAGACTAAATGGAATTCCATACCTAGAGTCAGTTTTACCTATTATTTATTTTCATATATATATATATATGAACTTTCCATTTATAGATTATCACAATATAGAATGGTACATGAAATTGATTTATCGGGTTCATATTTTATACGGTTTATTTTTTATATTATATATTACTTGTACTACTATCCATTATTGTATATTGGTAACTCATTCATGTTGAAGGTTGTTAGAGACTAAAACCTCCCACACTTGGTTATTTCTTTATGGTGCTTTCCTTTAACACCTAGTCTTTTGAATGTAGGTTTATTGTGGTATAATAAGGGTAAGAAATAGAAATTTTTTATTTATTGCCTTTCAAATAATCTTGATGTTTTTGATATATTTTATTTCACTCAACACTGAATTTTAGCGAACTGCGATATAGAACTGAATTAAAATTTTTAAATGTGACTATTTTATCCCAACTTTTAAATTAATGTTATATATAATAATGATTTTTTTGATATATATATATAATTTATTATAATTAATATGAATTGATTGATTTATAATAAATAATTACTTAATTTTTTATGAAGTCATTGTATGATTTTAAAACAAGTTTTCTTAAAATATATTTTTCATTTCTTTTTACGGATGAATATTTAAATAATTGTTTTCACTATTAGAAATTTTATTTTATAAAATTATTATGATTTTTTAAATCATCATTTTATAATTATATTCAGTAAAAAATTATTGATACTTCTATAAAGATTAATTTGTATGTGAATAGTGAAAAAATAACGATTATAGAGAAAAACACATTTTTTATTAACGGATCTATAATGTCCCAATTTATTTTAAAATTATTTAAAAATAAAATTCGTTCTTTTTTAATACATTTTATATAATAAACATCACCAGAATTGATATTATGCTTAATTTTAGTAAAAAATATTTTTTTTACATTGATTGTTTTTTGAAAATGATTTTAATCTTGTTTTTTTGTGAATGATATAAAATTATTTTTTTTCAAATTAAATAAATTTAAACTTGGGAAATTGATTCCATATTTCGAATCAGAATAATTAATATTTTTTAATAAGGTTATCTTAATTTTTTTTATCATAATTAACAATAAAACCAGTAAAAAAATTGTTTCGGTAAAAGGTTAAAACGATTTATCTTTGGTTGAAACTACATGATAAGACCATAATTTTTAATCTTTAATATTATTTGGGGATTTTTTATGACACTTATCACTATAGTATTTTCATTTAATTATTTATTAGGAAATTTTCAATGAAAATGACATTATAAAATTTCGATCCTTTAAAATATTCATGGTGAGTCCCTCTACTAAATTAGAAAAGGGTACCCACTTTACTATATTAATTTCACCTGATATACCACCTATCTCTAGGAAACCCTACCCAATTATCTTTTAAGGTTCCCTAAATTTGAATTATATGTTATTTTTTTCTTAAAATACTATTCCAATGGTCCTTATAGATGGATCTAAAGGATGTACACTCAAAAAGATACAAAAGTATTGCCTGACCTCTTTAAATTTATTTCTTATTTTTTCATATTTAAATAAATTATATTTATCATAAAATAATATTTTAACTATACTTGATATTAAAAATTTTATTACTAAAAAGGACAAACCATTATCAATCATTTTTCAAAAAAATATGGGAAATGAATGTATAAATCATGCATAGATATGGACTACTATATCTATATAGTGATATAAATCATTGCAGATAACAATTAATTATGGTTAGTTATAATGGATAATTTAATTTTTATATATTTTATTTTTTATATTATTACAGTTATATAATTATGAATTAATTTTCATTAGAAAATGAAAAAAACTTTATTTGTACTTATTAAAGAAACCCCCTACCTAGTAGCCTAGAGCCAGTGCATACTTCCATTTCATTGTCATAAGGTACAAGGAATCATATCCTTAAGCACTAGTATGTTTATAAATCTTAGTAAACAAGATACATAAATGAGTCTTATAATACAATTAAATACACACATTACATCATATTTTTTTTGGAGAATAAATTTACTCCCTCTAAAATTTTCTTGACAATCTATCATATTCAAATTTTTGGAATCCTTGGGAAATGAAAAAAAATAAGGTTGATCTCAAATTCCCAGTTAGGATTAAGTACAATAGAATCTATCATGAATCAATAAGTATAATAAATATGTAAAGTTAAATAACTAAGGCCACATTCCATTTTAATAACTAGACAAGGAGTAATAAATATGGAAAGGAAAATATATGAGCAAAAATTCAATTCAAATAAATAGATAAGGCATAATAAATATTGAATGGAAAATAACTGAGCAAAAATTCCATTAAAATAAATGGATAAGTAATAATCAATATAGAAAGATAGATAACTGAAAACACATTCAATTTAATCAATAAACTAAGAATGAATTACATCTAGATATAATATTACTCTAAAAATTACTTAGATAACAATAACTAAAATCATAATGTAGAAAATGTTTAATTGTTAGATGTTAATTTTTTGGCACATGATACCAATACCATTAATGCCTTTCACAAGTTAGTTTAAACTATAGGTAAAAACAGTTTTAATGCTGGATTAACTTGATTATCTTCAGAGACCCATTGATACATTAAGGAGATATATAATTTTAAGCCCTAATAATCTCTGCATGTCCAAATAATTCATCATATATCACATAATCAATGCAATTCGCGAATCATTATTACATATCATCAAGTATCAATATTTAGTAAATGATACAAATTTATAAATATTTCACCCAGTTAATCAAATAACTTTCATTGTAGAAAAAAATATATAGAAATTAAATATGTTTTAAGAAATAATAACATCCATGACAAATAATATAGATATTTATTTAAAATTTAATGTATAATGATCATAGGAAAGTAAATATTTCTAGGGGATGATAACGAATACAAAATGAAATGAAGAAGAGAATGTTAATACTATCCTTGGTCAAAAAAATAATCATAAACACTAAATATTTGGAATATGGATGGTATTAACACAACCTATACCCATTGTAATAAGAATAAATTATTTTTGTCATTGATGTTTAGAAATAACATAAAAACATATTCAAAAACTTTCTTCAGGAAAATATACTTTTTTGTTTTGAAAATTAGTTTTTTAAACATAAAATATTATGTGAATCATTTTTGTTGAAAATCACTTTAAAAAATAATAATTTAAAAGATATAAACATATTATTAAATGATAGTGGTAATTCCATACATGAAAAATTATCTTATTATTATCTTATTATTATACATATTATTATTATAAACATATCCTTTTAAACATGAAAAATTATCTTCAATTAAATGATAGTGGTAATTCCATACATGTCATACATGGTGAAAAGAGCATTCCTTTTTAATTGTAAAATGGTTAGAATAGATCCTTGTTAGAAAAATGATAAGAATATTTCATTCAAGATATTTTGTAAAAAATTAAAATTGAGTAAAAATTTCACTTTTGAATTAATTTTAACATGTTAAAAAAAATTTGAAAACATTTTTACAAAACATTATTCTGGAGGAAAACAGATTTCTGACCAAAGAGAGAAATGAAGTTGCGTTTTATTAAAAACATTTTATAAACACTTTTATTAAAATAAAGGTGGGAAATGATAATATTAATTTAAAATATAATTAATAACCAAAGTAGAATAAAATTTAAATGGTTTTATTAGAAAATTATAACTTAAATGTACTTCAACATATATTCAATAAAAAACAATCTCGATCAGAATGAGATTGTGAAATAAAACCTTAAAATGATCATAATGATGAAGTGAGAACTAATAAATTAATTTATTATCAATATAAAATATAAATCCACATAAAAAATGTTAAAATAAAACATAATATATTCATTATTAATTACACCAATAATCTTATCATGTTTTAATCAATGAAATTGATGTTTAACCAAATTTGTAGAAATTGAGTTTTGAAATCCCTTAGATTATGATCCCTTTTGGTTGACCATTATTTAACCACATGTATTGTGGTTTCATACATATTATTAAATTATTTCTGAACCATATTAATATTTATGATATCATATATGTCCCTTTTATAACATCTTATGACACGTTCATTAGTAATCATTCAATATTTTCAATGTTTCGGGTGTTAAAGTCCTTGTTTTCCTTAGGTGTCTTTTTTAATGAAAGTTCTATTTATTTCACATATTATATAGTTATATCACCTATAGAATAATAAAAATGACATAATTTTCATATTTTTAAATAAATTTTACTTTTAAAACCAATCATGAATGATGGTTATGAAAAATGATGTACGTTACGATCACAGAGACGACATGCTGTACACACGCATGAGTAACCTTTTCATTTTTCAACGATCAATATAGAAATAAGGTGAAAAATATTTTACCAAAGCACAATAATAATAATATCATTAATACCCCATTATATACTTATAAATATAATCCAATGATTCAGTTGATGAAAATAGAGTAACATCACTTCATAAATGCGGTAGTCCACACAAACACAAACGATGTTATTATCTTTGTGCGAGTGAAATAGAATGAAAGAAAATTATTTATATTATAATTAAAGAATAATTAATATTTCATTAATATCATAATTATTTCATTTATATCACATATAATAATTAACCTTGTCTTTATAACCTTCCATGCGAAATATTAGTGAAAGAAAAATCACATTGCTTTGCGAGGTGGTAGTCCACCGTACACATGAGTGACGTCAACGTATCTCCTATTGAATGGAAGGTAAAACATATACATGATATAGTGAACAAATAGGTGTAAATATTTTATAAATATAATATTTTTAATTTAAATCCCTCATCATACCGAACATTGATAGGTGGAAATGAAAAGATGAACGATATCAGTTTGGGAGTAGGTAGTCTATCATACACACAAATGATGATTTCGTAACCCATTTGATTATAGTATAGATAGTTTTAAACATAACCATAGTATAAAATATCATAGTATATGGATGATATTAATGTTATTATATAATAATTGTTCAATAAAAATTAAATTAGGTGTAGAAAGAAGTAAAATAAAGATGCTTGTTAATGAACATTACCTCTTCTTGATGTATCATTGTTATGTTTGCACTAAACCATTGGAAGGATGGGATTCCGCCCAAAATGGGAACTCTAGGAATAAGGGATATAATTTTTTAAGTGATTTGTGTAGGTCTTGGATAAACCCATGTGTTTTTAATGTGCAAATAGGATAGGATAGGGGTTGGACTTTTATAAGTGGGGAAGAGGACACACATGGTATTTTAGAAAATAATTGAGTGATACCACATTTTTCATATGTCAAAAGGGACCAAAATGGGCCATTATTGATCCTTATAGGAGTAATCGTAGACATGTGTCCAGAAAATTGTTTTTATAAAAGTTTTTAATTTATTTTTACACTTATCATTTTAGTTTAATCCACAATAAACCCATTTACATTAACCACAATAATTAAATTTTAATGCATTCACTAATCATTTTTTCAAAAAATAAGTTGTACATATTATAAATTATTAAATTATTCTGATTAAAAATATGGAATCTATTTATAAAAATTCAATACAAAGAATTTTCAATAGTTAATTTGAAATTTATCCTGCATATGTGATTAAAAATAATGTTTTTAAAGTGAATAAGTTCAAAAGTTCAAAAAGATTTTATATATAACTTTAATGTGAAAACGATTCCAATGAAATAAATTTGATTAAAGGATATAAAATTTAACTAATATTACTTTAAAACTAATTCAAAAATATCGTTTATCATTAAAAAATATTTAATAAAAATATGTTTTCAATTAAAATTCAGTATTTTTCATTATTCATAAAAAATGAAACTTCTCATAATAATCCAATTAATTCACACTGTGATAATTTTAATATTCCAATTTAGAAAATGATGTTTAATTTTTTATATAATTTTATCTAGAATTAGTAAAAATTTATTTTAAATTATCTTTAAAAGCATTACTAATCCTTATTTTGAAATTAATACAGGTTTTTCAAAACATATGTTTTTTCTTTTAGATGATACCTATTTTATCAATAATAAATAGATAATTAATAAACATGTGTAAAATATATATTTTTGTAAGTTATTTAATGTTATTCATTATCCCCCATTCTAATTCCCTGTTCATAACAATCAGATTGAATAATAATATCAACATTTTATTGCTGTTCATTAAAACTCAGTCTTCTGTATAACCCAAGGTATCAGAGAAACTCATTATTGTAAGTAACTCAAGATAAAACCAGTGTTTCATGTATTTAAATTTATAAAATATATTTTATTTATTTAAAATAGAAAATATATCATAAATTATCATGATGTTACATTACTTTTTATGCTTGGTCACTGGTGGAAATTGAGGCTTTACCAATAGTTTTATTCCAATGGTTGGTTTAAATTGTTGGTATACCATTTTTGGATCAACCATTACCAACGATTTGAACAAACCATTGGAATACTTCTTTTAGAATCAATATTTCCCAACTCTTTGAGTAAAAGGTTTTGAAATATTTAATTTTTCTAATGAATACCAATGATTTTTTAAAACCGTTGAAAAATAGTGGCTCTATATCATCCATCTGTGCGATTGAAGCCTTAATCCAAAGCTCTCTTGAACCTCTCTTTTTACCCTTGGCTGCATAACTCATTGCACATGATAGATCCATTTTCAATAAATATTTTTTTTATACACATAGAATGAGTAATTAATACCTTAGTTTTAATGTTTTTATTCTATTTTTTTTGTTTTTTGTTTTGATTTTTCCTAAAACAGAGTTCCGTGCGGTCTGTAGCATGGTATACTGAACACTTTGATTTGTTTTTTGTTTTTGTTCTACACATCTGCTGTCATGATTGTCTGAATCAATTTTATTTGAAGTATTCCTAACCACTCCTTCTTTGTAGAGTTCATGAACCATATGAACTAATGGGTTCTGGTGAGATGTATCCCCACTCAAATATGGTAAAGGGTTTGTTTAGTCATATGGTCTCAAGGTGGGTAATAGATATAAGGATGGTCCATGTGAAGGGATTGGGGATGGATGGGGTAGTGTATTAGGTGGTTTTAAATTTTGTTAGTGGGGTGATATGGTATTTTCTATGGAATTTTGTTTAGTTGAAAATTGGTTTTGGATTTTGTATTTATAGTTTTTGTTCAAGGAATAACGGGAAGGGTAGTGATATTGAGGATGGATTAGCTATTGGTTGGGTGATGGATTGGAATTGTGATATTTTTTGGATTGGGTATAGGTAATATTCAATGTAGTATATGGGTATTCCCTCCCATGAACACCCCAACCCACCCACCATGGACACCCCCCATTAGACAACCCCCCGGTACACACCCCACCCTCCCTGGAAAGACCCCCCTAGAAAACCCCCCTAAGACACCCCACCCCCTTTGATATCCCCCCACCACCCCTAGACACCCACCCCCTGGACCCCCTCACCCCAATGGACAGCCCCCTCCCCACACACCCTGGACACCCCCACCCCCTGGACATCCCCCACCCCCTTGGACACCCCCCATAGACACCCCAACCCCTTGGAAATCCCCAAACCCCTTGACACCCCACCCCTAGACACCCCTCACCCCTATGGATAGCCCCCCACCCCATGGACACCCCCACCACCTGGACACCCCACCCCTTCGACAACCCCCACCCCCAGGACACCCCCACCCCCTTGGACAACCCCACCCCCTGGACACCCCCACCACCTGGACACCCCCACCCCCTAGACCTGCCCCACCCCCATGGACACCATCCACCCCCTTGGATATCCCTCACCCCCATGGAAATCCCCCCAGGAAACAACCCCACCTCATAGAAACCACCTCACCTCATAGGTTCTTGGCCCAGTTTTTAAATTGGAATTAACCACGTAGGTGATTTCACCTTTTCCCAGTGCAATTTTTTAAGTGACCCATAAATAATTATAAATTGAATTTTTCATGTTCTAATAAATTTAATGGGTTGTTTTAAATGAAATATATAATTCATGATGGTTTTACTTACTTGATTAATAATATGGTTTTAAATAAAATTCCCCTAAGAGGGGTTGTAGGGGGTAGGGGCTATCCAGGTGGGGGGGGGGGGGGGCTGTCCAGGTAAGGGTGGGTTGTTTATGGGGTAGAGGGAAGCTTAGGGGGATATAGGGGTGTGAGGGAGGGAGTGTGTGCTATCCTAGGAGGGGTGTGGGCTGTCCGGGGGGGGGGGGTAGGGTGGGATTTCAAGGTGGGGGAGGGGTGTGGGCTATCCAGGGGGTGGGGGTGGGTTTTCCAGGTGGGGGATGGGGGTGTGGACTGTCTGGGGGGTATTTCTAGGTGGGGGAGGCAGTGTGGGTTGTCCAGGGAGGGGGTGTGAATTCCAGGTGGGGGTGGGGGTGGGGCCCGATGTCCAGGTGGGGGGGGGGGGCTATCTAGGTGGGGGGGCTATCTAGGTTAGGGGGGGATATCCAGGTGGGGTGGGGGTGTTCAGGTTGGGGTGGGCTATCCAAGGGACTGTAGGGGTAGGGGGATGCAAGTGTGTAGGAGAGGGGGGTGTAAGCTGTCTAGGGAGAGGTGTGGCCAATCCATGGGGGGCGGGGCAGGATTTCTTGGTGGGGGGGGGGGTGTGGGCTGTCCACGGGGTGGGCAGGACAAGGGTGGTGGGGGAGGGATGTCTAGGTGGGGGCGGGGGTGTGGGATGTCTATAGAGGTGGGGGTGGTGTGGGGGTTTTCAGGTTGGGTGGGGTGCTATCCTAGTGGGTTGGGGGGGGGGGGGGCTATCCAGAGGGCTTTAGGGGGTAGGGGGGATGTAGGGGGGGTATCCTGGGAGGGGGGTGGAATATCCACTCTGTTACTGTAAAAATAATAAGAATGACATATAACCAATACATAGTTTCTTTCACATGTTTATTCCTTTCTTGAAGTTCCATACTAACACTCACTCTTACCCTTCCAACAAGAAGTGATCTCTGCAAAGAAATATCACTCAGGTTTTATCCACTATCAACATTGATCTCATACAAATTTAACATTCGTACAACTCCATATCACCTAATGATATAACAAGGCTCATACTCTTATGAGTAGTGTCCTATCAAAACCTAGATCATATGCCTGAAAAAAATACATATGATCATAGTTGACACAAATTTTTTTTCTGTAAACATAGAAAATTCTATATTTACACCTTATGTCACAAACTGGAATTAGCTCTCATCTAGCCCCTCATGGAATCAATAAACCACATACCTAGCTCAAAATTTAGAGGTGTGTTTACAATTAGGTGTGTTTTTATAAAATTCATGTATAATATTTATATTTGGAGATAAAAACTGATCCACGTACGATATTTGGATGTGTGTTTACAATTAGGTGTGTTGTTATTTATATGTATGATATTCATGGTTTACACTAACAGTCTTCTATGTCATCTATAATAGGTTTTAAGTCATGCTAAAAGTGTATAACAATTGAATTCTATGACCCTTGTTAGGGGGTGTACACGCCCACCCCCTTGGACACCCCCACCCCCACAACCCACCCCCACCCCCTGTACACCCCCACAACTGGACCCCCCCACCCACAAGGACAACCCCCACCCCTTGGACATCACCCACCCCTTGGACACCCCTACCCCCCACCCCCTTGGACAACCCCCGCAGACACCACCCCACCCCCTAGACACCATCATCCCTTGAACACCCCCACCCCTACTGAAAATCCCTCTACCCCTTGAACACCACCCCACCCCCTAGACACTCCCACATCCTAGACACCCCCACCCCCTTGGACAACTCCACCCCCACTGGACATCCCCCCACCCCCTGGACAACCCCATAGACACCACCCCACTCCCTGGACACCCCCACCACATTAGAAATCCCCATGGACACCACCCACCTCCTAGACACCCCACTCCCCTAGACAGCCCCCACCCCCTGGACAACCCCCACCCCAAGACACCCCACCCTCTGGACACCCCCACCCCCTTGGGTAGTGTATGTGATTACTCAAATAATCTTCTAAAATATAAAATTTCTTTGATCTAAACTTTTCTCAACTCCTGAATATATATTGTCTACATGTGTACATGATCTTGTACACTCATATATTGTTCCTCAAATATTGTTTTATATAAATATCATATTTTTTCCTTTATATTATAATTATCATATAGAGCAGTGTGTCAGTCATGGTGTCATATAAATTTTACCATTCTCGTTTACTTATAAATATTTTTGATTAAACATCTATCATGTTGAATTGATTTTAATGAAATGACTTATAATTTATTACCAGAATTGGTAGAAGTTGGATATATGAAACCAATCAAATCTCAAGAGGGTTTCAAAACAATTTGGAGATATTTTATATTTTTCATTTCAAAATGCTTTAGATAGTGGTCACATACACTAACCTTGTTACAATTGTGTTGGAAGACCTTGGTTGAGCCTTGAAGAAGTCGACTACCACATAACCAAAAATGGTTTTCAAGAAACCTACTATGTGTTGTATCACAATAGGGAGAAAATGAAATCTCAAAATTTTTGATGATATAAATGAGAGGACTGGATTGAATAATTTTTTGTATGACCAATTTCCATTTATTCATCATCATGAAAGAGAAAGGATTTTGACCCAAGAAGACTTCGATATGAGCACGCAGGATGTGTCTTATGAAAATGATGATGTTTTTTGGGTGATAAAATTGAATGATGCTTCCACGACTCCAGTATATCGACAATGCGGTAAAATTAAAAGGTTATAATTTTAAATATGATTGTTTCATTCGAAAACAATGTATGATATTTCTAATACCGCCATCGATTACATTATTTCCTTCTTGAAGAACTTAATTCTAGATGATGTAGATATTCCATCAAACCACTATATGGCATGGAAGTCAGTTGAGGAACTTGGATTTTCAAGGAAAAAAATTCATCCTTGCCAGAAAGATAATAATTTATTTTGGGAGGAAACAGTTAAATTAAATGATTGTATAAAATGTGGTACATTCTATTGGAAGCCAAAAGATGATGGACCACCATCTCGTGTTCCACAGAAATTAATGTGGAACTTTCCATTGATCCCCAAACTCTAGAATCTTTTTATATTTGATGAAATGACAACAAAAATGTGATGGATTGATACTGAGAGAAAGAAGACTAATGATGAGTTGGTTCACCCTGTATATGGATTTTTAAGGCAGAGATTTTATGCTCGATATCTTGATTTTGTAGCTGATGTGCGTAATGTGTGGATGGGTCTTTCATGTGACAGTTTCAATCCATTTAAGAATATGCTTACTTCACAAAGAACATGAAAGGTTTTTATACACATTTATTACCTTCCCCCTTGGTTGTGTATGAAAAACCCTTTCACTTTCATGAGTATATTAATATCTAGACCTTATGATCCTAGTAATGATATAAAAAAATACATGCAACCATTAATAAAACATTTGAAACTTATTTGGGATATGGGAGTGCACACATATGATGCATGTTTTAAAGACATATTTCAGATGCATGCTACACTTATGTGGATGATCAATGATTTTCCGGCTTATGCAATGATGTCTGGATGGAGCACGAAGTGAAAACTATAATGTCATATTTTTATAAAAAACACATGATCCAAAATATTGAAACATTGTTGTAGTTTTAGTTTTTTTGGGACATCGACGACTATTTCCGATGGACCATCCATATAGAAATAATCTTCGACGATTTGAAAATACCATGGAGAATGATGATAAACCTCAGCATATGTTTGGAAAATGTGTGCTTAATGAATTTAAAGATTTCATTTTTTCATTTGGCAAGGGTTAGATGAAATATCGAAAGAGAAAGAATGATTCCATTGAAACCCGTTACAATTGGAAGAAGAGAATTATCTTGTTTGATTTTTCTTATTAGTCAACCAAGATGTTAGGTCATTGCTTAGAAGTAATTACCATTGAAAAAAATATATCTGAAATATTTCTTTCAATTATTATAAATGTTAAGGGAAAGACAAAAGATGATTTACTATCTCAGAGTAATTTGGTGGATTAGGGAATCAGAACAGAATTGCATCCTGTGCGTATCAGTAAAAATAAATGGAAAGTTGCATGTGCTTCTTAGGTGATGAAACCTATAGAAAAAAATAATTTTTTGGGAAGTACTAGAGACTATTAAAGTTCATGATGGCTATTCAAGAAACCTATCTAAACAAGTCAACAGAAGAGAGTTGATGCTAAAATCTATGAAGAATCAAGATTATCACATACTTCTGTATGAGTTGATTCCAATAGAAATACATCATATTTTTTTCAATAATGTATGGTTGGAAGTTATTCAGTTGTTACATTTGTTTAGAGATATTTGTACTATAATGTTTTCCATGTCATTATTGAAAAAAATGTTGGTAGATTCCCCATTAATTTTTTGTGAGTTAGAGAAAATATTTCTTGCATCATTTTTCACTTGCATGCTGCATCTGAATGTCCATATTCCAACTGAAATACTTCTTGGAGGACATATTTATTTTCACTGGATGTATCCAAATGAATTAAATATGTACATATTAACGTCTTATGTTTGAAATAGGAATCATCTCGAAGGTTCTATTGTGAATAGTTACTTGGATCAAGAATGTATGGATTTCTACTATATGTATTTGTCTGATCATACTAAAAGAATGAAAAAACCAATGAGAAACAAAGAAGAACAATTTGACCAAATTAAACCCAATTCTCCATCACTTCCTCAAATAGGAATAATTCTTGGATCATATACATTTATGGCGTTAAGCCTTGAATAGTGGGAGATGGCACATCACAAAGTTTTTTCAACTGTGATTTGTTCGATGACAAAATTAGGTAAGTAAATTGAATATATGTATTTCATACATATATATCTATTAAACTATTACTATTTTTATATACAGGGAACATAATTCAATGATAAATAGAAATCATCATTCTTTATATTTAAGAAGAAGGGAGACTTCTCATAGCAAAGAGTTTTCATCATGGTTAAAATTGAAGGTAAAAATATTACTATTTAAAATAATTAAATAAATATGTAATTAAATTTAATATTCATTTATATTTCAAGTATTGAGTTTTCCTAATGACTCTGTCTCTAAGGAAATAAGAGCTTTGGCTTTTTGTCCTAATACCATGTTTCGTGACTGTAAATCAATTGCTATCAATGCGTATAGATTTACTATCACTGAATGAGAAAAAAACATGAGAACACAACATGAAGGTGTTATGGTTAATTCCAAAACATACTGTTATGACAGTGCATCAGATAGTATACCACGATTTGAAACTGTAGTTTATTATGGAGTTTTTGAAAAAAATAATAATATTGGATTTTTATTCTAATAGATGAGTCACGATGATGAAATTATAGTGGTTTAATTTGAGGATGAGAAAAGGAACATTTATTGAGGATTGTAGATTTTGAGTAATTGATTTGAATCAAACTCTTTCAATCAATGAACCATATGTATTGGCTTCAATGGAGAAATAAGATTTTTATGTCAAAGACTATCTTCAACCTAAATTTGGTTTCATTACTGAAGTAATTCAAATACATATTTTTGATGATGGTGATGATGGAATTGAAAACATCCCTACCGCCATTGGGGAAAATACATTTGTTACTTTTGATGACTCCTACATCTCAATTGTCAGAGTTGAATGTGAACCTGAAGTTGTGTTGGGAAATATATAAAATCATACATTCATATTCTCAATTATTTTGGTTTATCTCAAGTTGGGTTGTTAAGGTTGGTTTTATTCAAATTTATTTAATATTGATTACTAATATGTTGTATCTGACTTGAATGTTATGTGTATTTTCATTGTTTATTGGTTATAATTTTATTTGAATTTCATTTTTTAATTTGGAATTGAACCATATTCAAACCTAAGAAAACAACATTACTAACTTGAGGAACATTTCAATGCTTTATTGAACGTGTATAAAATTATTAAAACTCTATGAACCCCCTTTAACATTTCACTATATAATGAATATGAGGGTTTTTTTCTTCTACAAAACATGTATAAAAACCTTCATCATCTACCTGGACTAATGAAATTAAAATTTTCCTTAATTTCGACAAGTGTTTTACCCCTTATGAATCTGGTAGATATCTTATCCTTTTTTATATGTTTATATCATCATTTCCAACTATCTTAAGGGTCTAATCATTCATAATATATACCTTGCTGAATTTTTTAGAGGCATAAATGAGTATGCTCTCTCTCTTGGGTTTAGAGTGAAATAAAGCTGCAGAATCAATGTTTCATGATTTTAATATACTAGTGACACTTTGTAAATAACCATCCTTTTAAAAATTAAATTTCTTATTCCATATTGTATGATTTATTTAATTCATTATTTATCTATTCAAGCTCACCTAAAATAATGGATAGTTAAATTATCCATGAATTTCCCTATTCCCTCTCATTTTTTTTGGGTTACACATTAGTTATACTTTTCTAATTACTTACATATTTGTTTTCAAATGTAGGAAACACAACCAATTGAAGAGAGGTGATGAAAAAAGATGATGGATCGCAATCTTCGCATGGTTGAGATGGGCATTCCACCACTAGTGCTTGTAGTGAGTATTTTATTTCAAATATATATATTTAAATAATATATAATGTCACATGATTAATTTAATTTTAAACATTTTTTCAGGATCAACCTCTTTGATGAAAATTATTTGATGAGAATATTAGTAGTGGTCCCAGTACTCAGGGTGTTCATATGAGGGGGCAGTACGAGAGCTAGGTGATCTAATTGACGTGCCCGATTAGACGCTGCCCCTCCCACTGACATACCATTTACAAAAAATTATGATCCTGATGTGTTGTTAGGGACATATAGGATATTTTGGCCTCCCATGTTTTAACCAACCTTTATATCTGAGTCTCCTCACTCATCTTTACCATATCCAATGATGATTACCACTCCCCATCTAACATTTGACCAACCATTTGTGACATCTTCTTTTACTTATACGTCTTTCTTTTCGAGCTTACATATTCTATATTCTTTGACTCCTGCTCTACTAGAGTCTGTCCCTACAGAGTATATATTGGGACTCACTCCACCTATACAGGGTGTTCCTTAAGTTTCTGCAGATCCAGAGGCTCCCATTAATCAGACTACCGTAGGTATATTTATAGAACCCTAACAAATTTTTATACAATTATTTATTTTCATTATAAAATATATTGATAATTTTTTTTTTTCATAACAGATACAACTACTAATAGGAGGTCGGGGCGGTGGTGTACATGCTTGCATGTGGTGTGTAACCGCAACACGCAGTTGATGGTGGACTACAATGAAGATAGTAAAATGATGAAAAAATAGGGTAGTAATGTCAGAGTTTTTTTGCAATGGTTTCCAAATACTCCTACATCATTCCCGTTAGACCGCTCTCATAGAGACAGTTTCCAAATTAATTCAAGGATAATGCTTTGGCAGAAATACGGGTAAAAAAATATGTTGTATTTAATGAAATATATTATTTTCTTTTATTTATATGAATTGATATTTTGGCGTCAGCTTCGGTTTAATTTCCTCGATGGTGAGTGTCCATGACTAGAACGTCTGAAGGATTTAGGTGAGATTTGAAGACCCTATAAGAATGAGTTGTATATTGGTTGGCGTGCTAGAGTTGGAACAGATTTAGTGGCAATTTCTGTCACTGTTGATTGTTTGATATAATAGTATCAGCAGATGATTACTCATTGGATGACTATCTAGTTTAAGGTATTAATCAAATTTGTGGTATTTAAAAAAAATCCTTTTTGAGTTAATAATTTCTTTTTAATTATTTAATTTAATTTAGGAATCATTTGTAAGAAATAAAAAAAATTGATGCTAAAAAATACCTCCACACATTGGGACATAGTACGATGCTAGATCACAAGAGGAAGTAGGTATGATAGTTGTTTATAATTTTTCTTTACAACTTTAACTTTCTATTATTTCCTCCATAATTTATTCAATTTCTAAAGTTGTTAAATAATTTTAGTTATGAAATTAATTATTGGTAAACTATTTTTAATTATGGTTTGCTACATTCAATTTCATTGTAGAGGGAAAAATTGAATATTGAAGGATGGGTTCCTCGAGCAAAACTATTTTTCTTGAGTCTAGGGAAGAAAGAAGGAAGTGCAGTTAATGAAACGACTCAGTAGAAGATTTTATGTTTTACTTTGTTGATTTCAAATTTTAATATCTATTTTATAACTAAATAATCTATTTATATTTGTAACAGGCTTCTTTAGAGTCCCTTGAGGCCTAGTAACCTGACAATTTTGGGCCAAATGATTACTTACATCAGGTGTTGGGAGATGAGAACCCCAACAGAGTACGCTACCGACCATGGAAGTGTATAGTCCCAGTGAGGTATTGGCCCTCCTCAGGTATGATTTATAGTGCCGCTGAGTTCCAGCATGTTAAGGCACATGAAGAAGATGCCTAAAAGGGGCTATATAGATGGTAGAATAGTATTCTAGAAAAAACACCACATTTATGAAACTGATAACCGTTTTACATCTAACACTTCCACGATAGGCCAACATGTCTTGTGATGAATATATGTCATCGATGCGTTCAATATATGATGAATACCTTTTGAAATTCTTGTGGTGGTCAAGAAAATGGCGACGAGGAAGATGAGGACGAGGAGGAGGAGGGTGAGGTGGTGGTCGAGGTGGAGGAGGAGGGCGAGGAGGAGGTTGAGGTAGAGTACAATTGCAAGGAGGGAGTTGAGGAGGTGGGGATGATGATGGGGATGACAATGAGGATGGGTGTAAGGATGATGATGATGTTTATGATAGTGGTGGTGATGAGGTATAGATTGATTTGTTACATTTTTGACTGATATTACTGACATTTGATTTTTGATGATTTGTTGTGCCTGAATATATGTGTGATTAGGTTGGTCACATTATATTTATTTCCTTATATATAAATAATAAAACTTGACTTAATGATTTTATGTGACTAATTCACCCCTCTCCTAGACACCCCCACCTCGGGACACCCCAAACCCCTAGACTCCCCACCTCCTTGGACAACCCCCACACCCCTGTAAAGACCCCACCCCCCTGAACCCCCACCCCCTGGACACCCCCTACCCACTTAGATAGCCCCCACCCCTCTGGAAAACCCACCCCCACCCCCTGAACACCACCCACGCCCTGGACACTACACCCCTGGACACCCCCATCCCCATGGATAGCCCCCAACCCCCTAGACACCACCCCACCCACTAGACACCCCCACCCACTAGACACCACACCCCCTTGACACCCCACCCCCCCTGAACACCCCCACCCATTGGATAACCCCCAACCCCTGGATAGCCCCAACCCCCTAGACACCCACCCCTAGACACCCCACAGCCCCTGGACACCCCCTACCCCCTTGGATATCCCCAAACCCCTATGGAAATCCCCCCAATCCTAGACACCCATACCCCCTTGGAGATCCACCAACCCCTGGATAACCCCCACCCCTTAGACACCCCCACCCCCACTGACACCCCCAACCCCCTGGACAGCCCCCACCCCTAGACATCCCCACCCTGAGACATCCCACCCCCTAGATAGCCCCATCCCTTGGACATCCACCACCCCTGGACACCCCTACCCCCTTGGGAAACCCCCCAACCCCCTGGACAACCCTCCCACCCCCTAGAAACCCCCACCCTGGACACCCTCGCCCCCATGGATAGCCCCCACCACCCCCTGGACAACCCTCCCTCACCCCCATGGACACCCCCACTCCCCTGAACACCCCTACACACTTGAAAATCCCCCAAACCTCTGGACACCCCCACCCCCTAGACACCACCCCACCACCTGGACCCCCCACCACCTGGACTCCCCACCACCCTGGACACCCCCACCCCCATGGAAATACCCCACCCCCTGGACACCCCCTACCCCCTTGGACAACACCCCCAACCCCTAGACATCCCCACCACCCCTGGACACCACCCCACCTCTTGGGCACCCCCACCCCCTGGACACCCCTACCCCCTTGGACAGCCCCCAACCCCTAGACTCCCCCACCCCCTGGGACACCACCCCACCCCTGGACACCCCACCCTCATCAACAACCCCCACCCCTAGACAGCCCCTACCCCCTGCACACCCTCCACCCCACTGTACACCCCACCCCCTGGACACACCTACCCCTGGAAACCCCAACCCCCTTGGATAGCCCCAATCTCTAGAACTGCTCCCACTCCCTGGACACCCCCACCCCTTGTACACCCCACCCCCATGGACAGCCCCCCACCCCCATGGACAACCCCCCTTGGACACTCCCTACCCCTAGACACCCCCTACCCCCTTCAACAACACCCCCAACCCCCTGGAAAACACCCACCCCCTGGACACCGCCCCATCTTATGGACACCCCCATCCCCCTGGACACCCCCTACCCCCTTGGTCAGCACCCACAACCCCCCTAGATAGCCCCTCCCGATACAACCTCTTTGTTCCACTCATACATGAAAAATTGGGTATTTTGAAAGTAAAATGAAAATTCTTTCCCCGTTAAAAGAACTATTTATGTGCACAATGCAGAGTGACTCTAAGTTTCATGGGAAATAATTGTAGTTAATTATCGTATGTGTATGAATTATGTATGAATTCAAAGAGAAATATGCATGTATTTTATAGGTATTAAGAATTACGTATGAATTATGTATGTGTTTTTAGTGTGGTACAGGTGCACAGGTACAATTCTGTATGAATTTTGTTTGTGTGTTTGGTTTGCTTCAGGTGCACAAGGGAGTGGCAGGCCTGCTGGTAGAAGTGCATTGCTGCAGGTGCATAGGAGGAAGGTAGGATTACTACTGCAGGTGCATAAAACCTATGCCAATGGTTTAAAATTGTTGACATATGTGTGAAATGAAAACATATACCTACAGTTCAGACTCCATTAGTATAGATCCTTTACTTGACTTTTCCCAATGGTTTGTGAGGAACCATTGGTAAAAGTCTAAACCAAAGGTTTAGAAACCGTTAGTATTACCATGAATTTTGATATTTCCAATATTTTTAAACCATTTGTAAAAATTTATACCAACGGTTACATGAAACTTTTGGTATGTAATCCATTCTTCATCCATATCCCAATGGTTCTCATTGAACTATTGGGACATGTTTATCCCCATGGCTCCATAGCCAACGTTTTGGGCAACCATTGGTATAGTTTATACCAGTGGCTTAAAACCATTGGTAATGTCTATGGTTACAATAGTGGGTATTGATTTTCATACATGATATCGAATATAATGTTCATATTTTAAAATTTTAAGTTGTTATATTATCCTCAGCTTAAATAGATTTTGTCCTCATAATTTAACCATGATCATAGTAATCCAGGGTTTTAAATTTTCAAATAAATGTTTTGATAAACCAACACTATAAAAGGGTTAATAAAATATCTTCTTAATAAGAGATAAATGTAAATAGAAAGGTTATATAGAATATCACAAAACTAATCTCAAATATAAGAGAACAATGGTTGAATTGATTATATGGAAATAGAGGAAAATAATAAATAATTATAGAGATTAATTGAAATCATTGATAAAAAAAAGTGAATGATCCATGGAAAGTTGAGGGCCTTGATGAAAAAAATCAATGATCAATTAAGAGACCATCGGTTCAATATAAATAAAGCTATTGGGATAAAATTTTTGTATCAAGATCATTTTCCTAATATTTAGTAATTATTTTACTTGCATAAAATATAAGAAAATGTTTATACTGGATATATTTCTATTTCATAAAATCAATTTTATTATTTGGTTGTGATTAGATAAATTTCTAATTTATACCTTACTCTATGAAAAGAATATAAAAAAATTAATTTTTTATGCTTGAATCACTAAAATTCACCTTTAACAGATTATACAATCTATAAAATCACGGAAGATCATTCTATCTAACTGTTTTCGAAAACCAATATTTTTTAACATAAGTTATCTAATAAATATATATATATATCAAAAGTAACACCACAATTTCATCATTAATATTTATTTTTCGAATCATTTAACTAATGACATATTAACCAGGACATCTTGTACTCCAGTAGTAGGCAGTATATCCTTATCGTCCTTTAGTCATGGTTTCAACCCCCACCTCCTTTCCAGACTTGATGTTTTTTCACCCAATATGATGGTTTTCCATTTTCTAAACTATATTAATATAATTAATATAATGATTCTAAAATAGTATGATGAAAATACTTGATATAAATTAATCATTAAATAATTTTTTTACTTTAGTTTACCATACACCTTTTTTTTTTTACAATTTCTAATAATTACATTTTACTATTATTATAATGCCATTAATGACTATATTAACCCTAAAGGCTATCAATACCTTTAAACTTATTTCAATAAAATGTGATGGAATTATTCCTCAAATACATTTTACACTAAAACATTGGATTTCAATAAATTTCTCAAAAATGACTTTAATCATGGTATACTCCCATCACATAAAATCCAAAAAAAGTGTTAAATACTTTGAAAAAATTATAAATCTGAAACTCATTTACTCATGATGGTATCCATAACTCTTAAATTAATGAATAAAAATTTTCTTCTAACTTTTACCACTATAATTAAATGCTTCCGGATTCTTATAACTAAAATACCATTGGTTAAATAATTATACAATTCAATTATTGTATCAAAATACATAAATACTTCATCCATTGTATTTCCGCATATGTCCTTCCATGTTTAGGGGTTACTCATTAGAAGTGGGAATTGACTCAGGTAATTTACTGGTTTCCCAAATTTAATACAACAAACTATAAATGTATCCTTTAGATGAGATTTAATTACTTACATTATACACTTTATTTTTCATCATAAAATCACTAATTTATTCCCTTATTTATTAGGAAATAATAATATACCTTTTCTATTAAGACACTTTCATTGGTTTCACCTTCCACATTTCTGACATGATGGAAATAAATCTTTCTTTTATCCATGATCTCCACCACTTGAGCTCTTAGAAAAATCCATCCTTAAATTTTTTTGGCGAGTCTGAGAGTTGGCTAAGGTATATGTTATAGACAATATTTTGGGAAAATTGGTTAGGAATAATCACCATATATTTCACTCCAATATTCATCTCATTTGGTTTCCCATAGCCACCACCTTGAACTTGATAATTAATATCCACATCATTCATTTGGGTTATATCCATTGACCAAAACCAAAAAACATTTTATGAGTAATACGTAATCATAGTGGGAAAATCATATAATCATTTATGTGACGTCTAAACCTTAACACATTATTTTCAATCTAAGATACCTTAGGTTTAACCTAGGTCACTCATTTTCATCATCTATTCAAATTCTACATAATGGTTTGTAGAAAAAATTTGAATTATCAAAAGCATATACCCCAAGAGTGTCAATCCATATGCACAGTAAGGATCACTATATTGTACCAGGTAATGCTCAAGTCAAGACCGACAAGCCCTTTTTGAAGTTATTACCACTCGGTATATATTTTACAAAACCACATCTAGTTTTTGTATCCACACATGGAAGTATTTTCTAGGAAAAACCTTATATTCTATTCCTTAAAAAAATAGGATGTTCTTTTATTCTTATCCCCAAAGTGTATCATAGGGTTATTCATCAAAATTTATGTTATCCAAAATCTTATTCCCAAGGTTTCTACTAAACTTCCAATGACACCCACTGTAGTGAACTCGACCCCAGTGGCCCAGAGACTATGCCTGCTACCATTAAATCGATATAAGATACAAGAAATACCATTATAAAGGAACCATATATTTATTATTCTTGGTAAGATAGATATATACGTTAATTTTACATTACATTTGAATACCCAAATTTCAACATATTTCTTGCATTTAACATCATCCCCTCTAGAGTATTCCTAAATATATATCGTATTAAACTTCAGAGAATCCTAGATAAAGGTAAAAAATATCCTAGATAATAATAATAGAAAACATAGTGTAGGAAATTATTAATTATTATATATACTTTCATAGAAAAATGATACCTATACAGTCACGAACATTCAAAAGTAGGCTTAAACTCTAGGCAAAACCACATTTAATGATAGCATCAAAGTATTGTCTCATGAGACCTACCGATGCATAGAGGGGAAATATAATACTATTACCCACCCATTAATGTAATTAGAAATCATTCCTCATATATAAAATAATAGATTTAATTCATGAATCAATATGCCTTAACATCAAATATTGGAATTGAGTAAAGAATACATATTTATCAACATTTCCCCAAGTCAATAAAATAAATTTCAATGTAAAACCCCATATATAAAAATGAGATACCATTTAAGAAATAAGAATATCTATGAGAAATAATATGGATATTTAGGGAAATTTTAATTTCTCATGGTGACATGAATGTGAATATTTCAAGGTGAAGTTAATGAAAAACAAATGAAATAATGAAGTGAATGAAAATAATATCCTTGTTTAAAAATAATCTTAAACAATTCAATAGAAGAATACAGATAATATAGATACAAATTATACCCATTAGAGTAATAGTAGAGGTTTTTTTCATTTATGAATTGAAATACAATAAAAATAACTTCAAAATAATTATTGAGGAAAATATTCTTTTCAGTTTAATTATATATTTTAAAATCATAATTTTTTTTAAATACCTTTCTTTGAAGATAAATTTTTAAAAATAGTGAAATTTAAGAATATTAATGAAAAAATTTCTTTTAATATATCTTTTGAAAATTTAAATGGATTCTTCTAAGAAATTATAATAGTTAATTCTATACGTGTTATACATGGTGAATAGAAGAATCATTTTGAATTGTAAAAAGGTTAGAAAAGTTATTTTTTTTGGAAATGACAAAAATATTACATCCATGAAATTTGGTAAAGAGTAAAAATGGTTAAAATTTATTTGATAATTAATTTTTAAATTGTTAATTTTTTTTGTTTTTTTAGAGAACATGGTTTTTGAAGAAAATAGATTTTTGACTGAAGAGAGAAATGAAGTTGAGTTTTATTAAAAAAAATTCTCAAACATTATATTTAAAAAGGATTAAAAAATGGTAATGTTACATGAGAATATATTGAGATACCTAAGGATAATATATATTTCATGGTTTTATTAAGAAATGTTTATGTAATTGATATTCAATGATAAATACTGTCAATTAAAATGAAATTTTAAAATAAACACTTAAAATGATTATAATGTTGAAGTAAGAACTAATAAATGGATAGATTATGTGTATAAACTTCATATAAACATAAAAAAGAGAAAATACAAAATTATATAACAAAAATTTATTACACAAATAATCTTATCATGATGTAATCAATGAAATAGATGATTAATCCAATGAGTGGAAATTCAGTTAAGAAATCCCTTATACTATACTCCCTTTTGTTGAATGTTATTTAAACTTATATATAGTAATTTTAAACATGGTAATAAATTATTCCATAACCATATTAATATTTATTATATCATATATTATCCCTTTATAACATATTATAATTCATTCATTAATAATATTCCACTAGTTTCATCATTTCAAGTGTTAATTGCCTTGTTCTTCTTATTAGTGTGTTTTTTCTGAAAGTTCAAGTTTTTGAAAATATTATATAGTTATATAAACTATATAATAATAATCATGACATAGTTTACATATTTTTACAGAAATTTTATATTAAAAAACATTTATTAATGATGGTTATAAAAAATGAAGTATGTTACGATCATGGAGGCGATAGGTCATACGTATGCTTGATTGACGTCGCCATTTTTCAGTCATCATTATGGAAATGAGGTTAGTAATATTATACCACTATAGAATTATAAAAATATAATTAATAATCATTTATATAGTTATATATATCATTAATGTTTCATTTTTTATGAAAAGAGAGTAACAATTCTTCATGAAGGTGGTAGTCCACATGTACACGAATAATGTTATCAACTCCACGTGAGTGAAAAAGAAAGAAAACAATGATGTATATTATATTTAAAGAATTATAAATATTTCATTAATATTATAATTATATATTTTATATCATATATAATAATAAAATTTTTCTTTATCACCTTCCATGGGAAATGTAAGTGAATGGTGAATCACATCGCTTCACAAGGTGGTAGTCCGCCATACAAATGAGCGACGTTACCATATCTCATATGGAATGGAAGGTAAAAATATATACATGATATAGTGACTATATAAGTATAAATAAGTTATAATTAACATATATTTAATTTCTATCCACCATCATACCCATCCTTGAAAAGTGGAAATGGAAAAATGAATGACATTGGTTTGCAATGCAGTAGTCTGCCATACACACGAATGGAAATTTAATAACCCATTTTTTGGAAGTGGATATGGTTTTTGTCATGATATTATTATTAAAAAATAATAATATATGTAAACTACTGAATTTATTATATCATCATGGTTTAAAAAAATTATTGAGTTGGATAAAGAAGTAAAATAAAGGCGCTTATTCAAATAACACTACCTCTTCTTCATGTATCCATTTTAGGTTTTCACTAAGCCTTAAAAGGGTAGCTTTATTAAAAAAATAAGGCTTCTAAGATTATGGTAGAGAATTTGGGAAGTGATTTTGGTAGGTATTATATTAACTAAATTTGTTTTAAGGTGTGAAGAATAGAGGATAGTGAGTGAGTTTTTAAAAGTGAGGGAGAGGACACACTTGGTATTTTTGAAAATAATAGGGTGCCCCCAACTTTTTCATTTCTAAAAAGTTTAGAAAAATGTAAATTATTTTAATTTTAGTTTTAATGGTTGATATTTGGCCACAAAATAGTTTGTATTCGGGTGTATAGGTCATTTTTACAATTATCATTATAGTATAACTCCCACTAAACCCATTTTCCTCTTAACCACAATAATTAAATTTTACATAATTCATTATTGATTTTGATAAAAATTTATTTTTATAATATATCCATTTTTTAAAATTAAATTCATTGAATTTTCAAAATTTAATTTAAAATTAATCTGTATACGTGAAAAGAAATCCTGTATTTAAAGTGAAAATGTTTAAAAGTTTACAATGTTTTAATAAATAAATTCAATATAAAAATGTTTAAAAGGAAATAAATTGTATCAATTTATATAAATTTGAAAAAAAATTACTTTAAAAATAAATAATTATATAATTTTACATTATGAATTATTTAAATGAAAAGGTAGTTTGGAATTAAAATTCATTACTTTTCATTATTCATCAAAAAATAAAACTTCTCGAAAAAATATAAAAAATACACCATATGTTAATTTTGATATTAAATTTCAAATATTAAATTAATTATTTCATATAAATATTATATAATTTGTAAAAATTAATTTTAAATTATGCCTATAATGCCATACTAATTCCTCTTTTAGAAAAATTCTAATTTTTTATCCAGAAAAACATTCTTTTTTTAAATGATAATTATTTTATTTTTAATCAATAATTAATTAATAATAATGTATAAAATATATATTTTATTATTTTATTTAATAATATTAATTAATTATACTTCAACATCTATAAGGTAACAATCATATTGAATCATAATATTGATAATATATTGTTTTTCTTTAAAACTCGATCTTTCTTGTAACCTAAGCTATTGAAGAAACTTATTTTTGCATGTAAGACATGATAAACTTAGTGATATCTCTATTAAAAGATATATAATGTATTTAATTTATTTTAAATATTAAATACTTTATAAATTCATAAGATGTGATATTCCTTTCTTCACTTGGTGTTTCATGTCATATATGCTATCAAATCTGATGTTCGTATTTTATAATTTCATGTTGTTACACCTATGGACTACTGTCTCCATAAATAGTGTAATTAATTTTTGTTTTTATAACATTTAATTATGAATAAATACTTAATTTTATTGATATATATGATATTTATATCCTGATTAAAATTATAGATATGATTATACCATGATCAATTTACATGATTTGGAACTTCTAAATTGAAGTGTTTATGGAAAACCAATTAATTAACACACAAAAACAATGATTTTAATAAAGATTTATTAATAAATATGTGTTGAAATATTAGTATAATTATGTAAATTATTTTTTATATAAGAATTAAAATTTAGTTCAATTATACATCAGCATAGAGTACTTCAAATGCATGTTTAACTTTATGTATAGGTTCTTAATCTCAGGGTTATTTATTGAAAGATATTTGATTTTTTAAAACTAGTTTTGTTTATGGGTTTTATCTAGAGATAATTTAACATGTTATATCACAAATCATTTTTATTCATTTTATTTAACGATAAAAGTTTTAATTTTCTGATATAAGGAGATTTAATTCGAATGGTACCAATGTTGTAAGGTTATTCCATCTCAAATTGCCTTATTTGGTACACATGTTGTGTTATAAACATATATTATTTTTATAAATTATATGTACTTAACATTTTATTTTATTTATCTGTAATATAATTATTTTCATGGTATTTAATTTTCCACTTTTTATTCTTTTTTTAATTATGACTCTAAAAAAGGTCAATGTAGTAAGGGTTTTATTTTATAATCTCATTTTTATGGTGAATATTTATGATTAGATAACCAATTTTGAAATTATATAATATATATCTATTATATATTAATAATCTTCTTTTCCAATGGCTATTTTTTGCGATTACATGCTTTCCAATTTACCAGATTTTAAAACTAAAGATCTTGAAATAATGTTTTTAGGAAAACTGATATAGATTTACTATTAGATTGAGAATATTTTTCTTCCATGTCCGTATTATGATAATAATTATTTAAATAGTGTTTCTAATAATATTATACTAATATTTAAATCCATTTTACATACTTACTGACATTCAATTAATATATTTAAATTTAAACTTTTTTTATAGTGGTACACTTCACTCTATACCAAAAATGTGAATGGAATCTTTATCTAAACATATACTGAATGAAAAGAGTTTACCACATCATAAACACTAAATGATTTTAACCATCCATTTCAATTTTACATTGTTAATTTGGAAGATATTTTTATTTTTATTATTTTTAAAATCATTATACATTAAAAAATTGATTTTATAATGAAAATTTTATTTTCCTCAAAAAAACTATAATGAAAATTTGAAGGCATTTTTTAACTATGAGGACATCATTAGATGATACATATGTTTTAATAGAGTTATAATCCCCAAATACCATCCTTTTTCATTATTTGTATGGTTTATGATTATAACGAGGATATATTTTGGAAACAAATTTCTTTTTTGTAAGAACCCGGACCTTTGTTTCAGGTATGTTTTTCCTTTTCTGGCTGTTTTTGAGAAAAAGAGGAAAATCTGGAAATTTTCAAAGTACACACCATGTACTTTATAAGTACACGCCGTGTACTTTGAGTCAACACAAGGCCGTGTGCTGGACGTGTCCGGGCCACACACACGGTGTGTAGGGGCGATGTGGAGGCCTCTTAGAGTGGAGTACGGAAATGCATTGTACACGCTGTGTACTCTAAATGTACAGGCCGCGTACGTTTTTTTCATTAAACAGACCGAGGTCACACCTAATCGACAGAAACACCTTCTTCTCCAGGTTCTTCGACCGAGAGCGCTTGTACATCCACAAACATCCTCCGAGCCCCCGAGCCTCCATCTGTTTTATGAATCGACCACCGTCAATTGCGTTGGAACCGCATCGGTGATCTCTTCCTTCTTCTTGAGTTTCATTCCATGATTCTTCTTCTTTCTCAAGATATCATGGTTTGAACTTTTTGTGTGTTTTCATTGATCTACACCGTTCTAAGGAGAATCAAGCCTCGTGGTTCAATTATTTTGATCTCTTAGCATCAAGGTAGGTGGTTTGTGCCTTACCTTTCAAAGTCTTTGAGTTTTATGTGCCAATTTCCACCAATACCCATGAACGGGGTATTGTGTGTTTACCGTTTTTCCCCTGTTGTTTTCCTTCCTTGCTTGTATGCTTGTGTAGAGTTAATTTGATCATTTATGAGGATATTTACTGTGATTGGATTTTTTTACCATCCCTTTTTCTATTTACGACCTTTGGGTATTGTTATCCTTTGGCTGTTATACCTATTTTCCATGCCTTGTGACCATAGGATGGAATGATATTCTTGACATGCTTGTTTCTGTAGACTGGTTATCCAAGTATCTCTATAAATGTAATTTGGCCTTATAAAATTATTATGAACTAACTGGCATGGGACCTTGAGAACCTAGTGCTGTAGACTATATGGGATAGACCGAGTGAGCTTCCTAGAGAGTCATGGACATTATAGACTACAGCGGATAGACTGAGTGAGCTTCCTAGAGAGTCTTGGATATTATAGACTATAAGAGGGTAGACAGAGTGAGATTCCATAGAGAGTCTTTACTTGATTGAAATTCCTTAAACTATTCTAGTATAGAGGAGGAATTGACCAAGCGAGCTTCCTCAGAGAGTCTGTGATAGTCTTGAGACTATAAGAGGAATTGATCGAGCGAGCTTCCTTAGAGAGTTTCCAGACCGTGGGGCCATAAGAGGGTTATATTGTGTGATCTTCCTCAGAGAGTCCCTAACTACCCTAGACTATAAGGGTAATTGACTGAGAAAGCTTCCCTAGAGAGTCTTATAATTTCGTATGACCAAACAAGAGGAGTTAGACTGAGTGCACTACCCAGAGGGTTGTTGGTACTTCTTGGATATGATCAAAGGGTATGGCTACCAGTAATTCCCAGAGGGGTTCCTGATGTCGTTAGCTTTCTGCTTCACTGCTGCTTATTATTCTATGGATTGATTACTATTGTATATCACCCTGTTACTACTTACTGATTACTGCATGGTGTTTACTATTACTGTTTACTGCTTACTATACAATTACCTGCCATATGCTCACTGACTGTTAGGCATAGATCTTTGGGTGGTTTCCTACTAGGATTTAGTATCACACCCTATTTGGGTCATGATTTTGGGCCCAAGAAGACTATATTATTGCAGGTATAGACAAGGGAAAGAGCCCTTCGACTTCGGGTACCTGATTGCTTTGGAGCGGGATAGTATGTGACCAAGATTAGGCTTGTGATGCTACAGAACTGTTTATCTTTTCTTTTGTACTTGTTTTGGTTCGGTTTGTATTTCCAACATTTTGACTTTTTGGATGCTTTCCTAGATATGTATCATAAATCATTTCATATATATACTTATGGGCTCCAGTAGTTTATTGTTTTAGTCTTCCTATGTTTATTGCTGCTGGATATTTACTACTTTCTCTATTGTAAGTTTTGTTTACTTCTGCTGTGTACTCTGCCAATGGGGGCATAGTTTCCCCACTATCACACCCAAGGCCCACACTACTAGTTGGCAGCCTTTGGCATCTGGGGAAATGCGCTTGAGGCCATGTGACCAATTGGGTATGGGGCGCCTCTGGGTGGCTTCCAGAACCAGGACGTTACAAAGTGGTATCAAAATAAATCTATTCTCTTGATTTACTATTTGGAGCCTTTAGCCAGGGATAAAACAGATTCGGTACTTGGTAATAAGCTATGACCGGGAGTAGCTAACCCCTGTATAGGGAAAAGCCAATCTACATCGTTTATTGCAGTTTGTGGTTTTGAGATTTTACGGTTGATATGATTTCACCTTGAGTGACTCACATGATTGTGTTGTTACTGTTGTTGCTATTGCGGTTCTATTTCTGTTTCAACCCGATGAGCTGAGGGTATGCCATCTCAAGAATCATATAGGAAATTTTTAGAAATCACATGCCATGCATTCATTCCATGCCATATAGGGTGCATTAGTGATTTATTGTTGTTGTGATAGATGTTGTGTAGATTATGCATGCTGTTGTGATAGATTATTTGATAGAATCCTTGCAGTTTGATAGAGAAATTGGTTGTCTTATACCTTGCTTAAATGAACACCAAATTTTGGTTCCTGGGGTGTTATAAGCCCTCATGAATCGGAACTTGGTTGATCGTTGACTTGTTTCTCATGTTTATGACTTAGATGAGATTCCAATATTTGATTCATGGAGAGTATGTGCCCTCACGGATTAGAATTTGTCACCTCTATGTTTATTTTTTAGTGTTTTTTGTGCTTCGGTGTAGTTTCTGAGCTACTGCCCAGAAAAACCTAGAATAAACAACGTGTACTTTATGACTGCATGTTGTGTAGTTTTAAACCGTGGTACTAACTTTGTGAGTGGAAAAAAAGGGTGTGAGGAGTCTTCAGGTACACGCCATGTACGGCAGGTACACGTCGTGTAGTAGTGAGCCGTGTACCTGACTGTGTCACTAACAACACGGGTTGGGGAAGCGCGTGTGGTACATGCTGTGTTTCATATGAACACGCTGTGTAGCCTTGTTCTCGGTACCCATCCATGTAACGAACAACACGGGTCGGTGTTATCTTCTCCTATACACGTCGTGTTTGTTCAGAACACGTCGTGTAAGGGTCAGCTGAGTAGCTGGCTGTGTAACTAACAACATGGTCGCCAAAACCTTGTCTAGTACACGCCGTGTCCTTATTGAACACGCCGTGTAGTCTAATGTTATGAGGACCTTGTGAGTTAGCCGTGTAAAGAGACTCGGGCGTGGGAATGGAGTTCAAGTACACACCATGTGGGGGAACAACACACCATGTAGTCTGGGGTATTACACGACCAAAGGTGGTAGAGGGACATGCCCATGTGAATGGATTTAAGTAAAATGCCGTGTATTTTTATACATGTCATGTAGTCGTGTTTAGTAAAACTTGAGTTTTTCTTTCTCATGTTCCCATTTTGTACTCTTGTGTTCACTGTCCTTGATGATCCTAATCTAAGGTGTGATTTTGATCTTTTAGAGCTATGCCTCTGAGATGTCCTTCGGTTGTACGTCATCTGTCAGACGGTGATCAGACACCAGATATGGCTGATCAGGGATCTCCGGAAGATCCTCCTGTTGTGCCAGCCTTGGCACCGTTAGTTATACCCATTGTAGGTGCCGATGCGCAGTTCAGGGAGGACATCCTGAGTATGATGCATACCTTTCAGGGAGCTCCGCCTCCTGCCCCGTCAATGGTTGAGTTGACGTGGGTTTTCCAGAAGCAATATCCTCCTACTTTCTTAGGGGATGGAGGACCCCAGGCTAGAGAGTCATGGCTAGAGGCCATGCTGACGATCATCGAGCACCTAGAGATACCTCTAGAGAAAAGGGTAAATCTGGCTACTTATATGCTCTGAGACACTGCCAAGAGGTGTTGGGAGGTGATCTCACAGTCAGGGCACCAATAGAGTATGACTTGGGATGAGTTTCAAAGCATATTCTATGATTACTTTTATCCGGAGGCATTAAGGGCCGACTGAGCCCAGGAGTTTATGAGTCTTGAGAAGGGTAATCTTTCTGTTATGGAGTACTCATCTTATTTTACCGAGCTGCAGCGCTTCACGCCAATTACAGCAGGTGATGAGTATCTCCTTTCTAGGAAGTTTGAGGATGGTCTTAGGTAGGAGATCCGTTCCCTGGTGAATATCTTCAGGTTGAATTCGATATCCTCTATCCCCAAATAGACGCTGATCACTGAGCACAATCTGAGAGATTTTGGAGCACTGAGCCAAGGCGGTTTGACATCCAGAGTCAGTGTTCCTCCTACTGATAGTAGGAAGCGCTGCATGGAGTCTGCTCAAGGAGATCAAGGTAGGCTGGATGTATCTTTAGACAACCAGGTTGTATGCTACCAGTGTGGTAGGAGTTTGCATACTGGGCCTCAGTGCCAGAGAGACCCGATGGAGTGCTGAACATGGGGCTAGATGGGCCATCATCATCTTTTTTGTCTGATTATCTCACCTACATCTAGAGGTAGGGGTTCTTCTATGGCCCCGCGTATAGGAGACGTGTCACCAGTTTCTCACCAGTCTTGGAAATGGAGTTCTTCCTACCATTCGGGTCGATGTGGAGGTCGCGACCGTGGTGGTCAGTCACCAGGTTACCAACGATTGCAGAGTGGATCAGCTCAGAGCAGCCAGCCAGTGGTGCAGGGCCATGGTTCAGGACAAAATTTCTCCATAGAGCAGACCCATCAGGAGCAGTATCCATGCCCTTCCACAGTTCAAGGTACGATCTTAGTAGCCTCAGTTTTATCTTCAGCCATTTTCGATACTGTTTCTTCGCATAGCTTTATTTCTGTTTCTGTTGTGGAGAGACTTGGGCTCTGTATCTTTTCATCTGCTGACATGTTGAATCTAGATACACCATTGGGAATGAGTATGTCTAGCATAAGTCATTGCAGAGAGTTCCCTCTTGAGGTTACAGGGTGTCACTTCTTATGGGACCTCTATGTCCTAGAGATGACAGGCTATGATTTCATTCTTGGTATGGACTAGTTAGTTCCCTTCCAGGCTGTCGTCGATTGTTATCACCATAGTATGAGTTTCGTATCACTAGAAGGCAGATCTTTTCTTCATAGTGGGGAGTGGGATGTCCATGCGGGGAGAGCTAGGCCAGAGCATCATGAGCTAAGAAGAGTTACTTCCCAGATTTCCAGTCTCAATTTGGATGACCAGGGGACTTCGTAGTTAGACTTTCCTCCAACGGTGGATCTTTTCAGGGATGTCATTCAAGAGGACTTTTCAGGTTTGAATCCGGAGCGTGAGGTGTAATTCTCAATTGAGCACGTTCCAGGAGTGGCACCGGTGTCCATTCCTCCTTATTGGATGGCTACAACTGAGTTATAGGAGCTCAAGAAGCAGTTGGAGGAGTTGAAAGCAAATGGTTTCATTTGACCCAATACTTCTCCTTGGGGTTCTTCTATCCTTTTTGCGAAGAAGGAAAATGAAACCCTTAGGCTTTGCATGGATTATCGGAAGCTGATCCAGTTGACGGTCAAGAACCGATAACCCTTACCGAGGATCGATGACCTCTTTGATCAACTTTGAGGAGCCAAGGTGTTCTCAAAGATCTATTTGCGGTCCGGTTATCATCAGTTGCGCATTAGACCATCATATATACCTCTTACAGCCTTTAGAAGAAGGTATGTTCTATACGAGTATACATTCTTTCCATTCGGTCTCACGAATGTGCCAGCAACTTTTATGGCACTGATGAACCGAGTGTTCCATCCATACTTGGATTCCTTCATGGTGGTTTTCGTGGATGGCATCTTGGTGTACTCTCACACTCAACACGACCATGCTACCCATCTTGAGATTATTATGAGTACACTGAGAGAGCATCAGTTATATGCTAAGATCTCGAAATTTTACTTTTGGATGGATCATATTTACTTCTTGGGTCAAGTTATCTAGGAGACAGGAGAATTAGTAGACCCAAAGAAAGTGAGAGTTGTAGTTTCCTGGGAGCAGCCGAAGAATTTCTTTAAGGTGCGGAGTTTTCTTGGGCTAGCTGGACTCTATAGGCATTTCATTAGGGACTTTTCACGCCTTGAAGCACCACTGACAGGTCTGACCAAGAATGGTACGAAGATCTTATGGTCATATTCATGTGAGTCATCCTTTCAAGAGTTGAAAGGGAGGTTGACGTCATCACCAATACTAGTCTTTCCAGAGTCAGGAAAGAGATATACATTCTACTATGATGCTTCAGGTTTCGGGCTGGGAGCTATGCTTATGCAGGAAGATGGAGTCGTTGCGTACGGGTCTCGGATGTTGAGGCCACATGATAGAAACTACCTGAAGCATGATCTGGAGTTTGTAGATATTGTTCATTCCTTACACTGTTGAATACATTACCTTCTTGGAGAGCACTTTGTGGTTTTCACCAACCACAAGAGTCTCAAGTACATCTTCACTTAGTGTGATTTGAATCTGAGACAGCGCGGGTGGGTCGAGTATCTTCAGTCCTCAGACTTTGAGTTTTCCTATACGCTGGGAAAGGGCAACGCAGTGGCTGATACGTTGAGTAGGAGAACAAAGATTCAGGTAGTTCAAGAGGCCAGCAGTGAGTGACAGCTTATGGATCTATTCTCTGAGATGCATTTATATGTGCACGACAAATAGGGGCAGAATTTTCTATCTTCTGTAGTTGTTACCTCTAACCTTCTTAATCGAGTGCGGATGAGGTAGATATCAGAATCTGAAGGCCTATTCCTACATGAGAGTGTGTCAGGAGAGGACCCTCTTCCTGGATGGACAATGGGAGA
This sequence comes from Viscum album, assembly GCA_963277665.1. Classification (NCBI taxonomy): domain Eukaryota; kingdom Viridiplantae; phylum Streptophyta; class Magnoliopsida; order Santalales; family Viscaceae; genus Viscum; species Viscum album. The sequence goes on from OY728152.1 coordinate 1,744,559,180, forward strand.
GGATGAGATTATTCATTTCCGGGGATGCGTATGGGTTCCAGTAGACATACGCGAGGAAATTATGCGGGATTTTCATTCTTCAGTTTGGGCAGTTCATCCTGGCGTCACCAAGATGCATCGTGATCTACACCACCAGTACTGGTGGCCTGGTATGAAGAGAGATGTTTTTGGGTTCATTATGAGATGTTCTAGTTGTCAGTAGGTGAAACCAGAGGGTCAGCAACTAGCAGGGATTTTACAGCAGTTACCCATTCCCGAGTGGAAGTGGAATGATGTCGCGATGGACTTCGTGACCGGGTTAGCAAGGTCACCTCGAGGGAGTGATGTTTTTTGGGTTGTCATCGGCAGGATTACGAGGGTTGCTCAATTATTTCTGATCAATAAGAATTTCAGTGTTGATGATCTGGGGTGGTTGTATATCCAAGAGATTTTACGTCTTCAAGTAGTTACACACTTCATTGTTTCAGACAGGGATGCACGTTTTACTTCTCGGTTCTGGCAGGTGATTCAAAAGGCTTTGGGTACACATTTACTTTTGAGTACAACATACTATCCCCAGACAGATGGCCAGTCCAAGTGTACTATCCAGGTGATTGCATTCTATACTTTGGTGATTCTTGGGAGAAGCATATTCCTCTTGTGGAGTTTGCCTATAACAACAGTTTTCAAGCGACTATTCAGATGGAACCTTATGAGGATTTGTATGGTAGGCCATGCCGATCACCTTTGTGCTGGATAGATGTAGGAGAGGCAGCTTTGTTGGGACCTCATCTTGTTTAGGAGACCTCAGAGAAGATAGAGTTGATTCAAAAGAGGATGGGTACAACGCAGTCTCGACAGAAGTGTTATGCTGATTAACGGAAAAGACCTCTAGATTTCGAGGTCGAGGATTATGTTTTCCTGCGTATCGCATCGAGGTTGGGACACAAGAGGATTCAGCGACAGGGTAAGCTTTCTCTATGATATGTCTAGACGTTTTAGATGTTGGAGAGAGTTGAGCCAGTTGCCTATCGGTTGTAGTTACCTAAGAGGTATTGGGCTATGCACGACGTCTTCCATGTTTCTCAGCTCCGAAGTTACTTTTCAGACCCATCTCATGTTTTTCAACCTGAGTAGGTTGAGCTCAAAGCAGATGCATCATTTGAGGAGCATACTATCCATATTTTCGATCGTAGTACAAAGGTTCTTTGTGGCTGGTATGTTCCTCTGGTACAGGTGTTGTGGCATCATGAGCGAGTACGAGACGAGACCTGGGAGAGGATGGCTGATGTACGATCGTAGTGGCCGGAGCTGTTCAGGGTTTTTTTCTTCTACACCTCGCTAGGGAAATTCAGTGATGAATTTTTTAAGGGGGAAAGTTTGTAAGAACTCAGATCTTCATTTCAGGTATGTTTTCCCTTTTTGGTCGTTTTTGAGAAAAATAGGAAAATCTAGAAATTTTCAAAGTACGCGCTGTGTACTTTATAAGTACATACCGTGTACTTTGAGGCAACACAAGGCTATGTTCTGGTCATGTCTGGGCCACACACATGGTGTGTAGGGGTGATCTAGAGTCCGCTTAAAGAGGTGTATGGAAAGGGATAGTACACACCATGTACTCAATAAGTACACACCGTGTAATTTCGTTTTTTTCATTAAACAGGCAGGGGTTGCGCCTAATCGACAGAAACACCTTCTTCTCCATGTTCTTCAACCAAGAGGGACCACACGACCAATAAAATCCTCCAAGCCCCCGAGCCTCCATCTATTTTCTGAATTGACCATCATCGATTGATTTGGAACTGCAGCGGTGAGCTCTTCATTCTTCTTGAGTTTCATTCCATGATTCTTTTTCTTTCTCAAGATATCGTGGGTTGAACATTTTGTGAATTTTCATTGATCTACGCCATTTTAAGTAGAATCAAGTCTCATGGTTCAAGTATATTGATCTCCTAGCATCAAGGTAGGTGGTTTGTGCCTTACCTTTTGAAGTCTTTGAGTTTTATATGCAAATTTCCACCAATACCCTTGAACAGAGTATTTCGTGTTTACCATTTTTCCCCTGTTGTTTTTCGGCTTTGCTTGTTTGCTTGTGTAGAGGTAATTTAATCATGTATGAGGATATTTGCTGTGATTGGATGTTTTTCTGGTGCCTTGTTCTATTTACTACCTTTGGGTATTGTTAGCCTTTGGCAATTATACCTATTTTCCATGCCTTGTGACCCAAGGATGGAATGATATTCTTGTCATGATTATTTCTGTAGACTGCTTAGCCAAGTAGCTCTATATATGTACTTTGGCCTTATAGAATTATTATGCACTGACTAGAATGAGACCATGAGAACCTAGTGCTATAGACTATAAGGGATAGATCTAGTGATCTTCCCAGAGTGTCTTGGACATTATATACTATAGGGGATAGACTGAGTGAGCTTCCCAGAGAGTCTTGGATATTATAGACTACATGAGGGTAGACCGAGTGAGATTCCTCAGAGAGTATTTACTTGTTTGAATTTCCTTAAACCATTCTTGGCTAGAGGAGGAATTGACCAAGAGAGATTCCTCAGAGAGTCTGTGATATACCTGAGACTATAGGAGGAATTGAACGAGCGAGCTTCCTCAGAGAGTTTCTAGACCTTAGGGCTATAAGAGGGTTAGACTGCGTGATCTTTCTCAGAGAGTCCCTGACTACCCTAGACTATAAGGGGAATTGACTGAGCGATCTTCCCTAGAGGGTATTATAATTAAATATGACCAAACCAGAGGGGTTAGGCTGAGTGCACTTCCCATAGGGTTGTTGGTACTTCTTGGATAGGACCAGAGGGGTTGGCTGTGAGTACTTTCCACAGGGGTTTCTGTTGTGGTTAGCTATTTTCTTCACTGCTGCTTGTTGTTCTATGGATTGATTATTGTTGTATATCACCCTGTTACTTCTTACTGGTTACTGCCTGCTGTTTACTATTACTGTTTACTACTTACTGTACTATTACCTGCCATATGCTCACTAACGGTTAGGCACCGATCTTCTGGTGGTTGCCTATTGGGATTTAGTCTCACACCCTGTTTGAGCCATGCTTTTGGTCCCAAGAAGACTATGTTATTGTAGGTATAGACAAGGTCAATCTCCCTTCGACTTTGGGTACTTGATTTCTTTGGAGTGGGAGAGCATGGGACCATGCTTAGGCTAGCGATGCTGCGAAACTGTTTATCTTCCACTATTGCATGTTTTGTTTAATTCTGCTGTATACTCTACCAATGAGGGCATATTTTCACCACTATCACACCCAAGGTCCTCACTACTAGTTGGCAGCCTCTGGAGTTTGGGGAAATGCGCTTAATTCCATGTGACCAACTAGGTATGGGGCGTCTCTAGGTGGCTTCTAGAATTGGGACGTTACATTTTCCACTAGTTATTGAATGATGTTTTTTATTTTTTTGTGAACATGAGAAAACATATGCTTTATTTAAATTATGTAAAAGGTTAGAATTGAATAATATATATTTCCAAATCACTAAGTAATGCTGCATATATCTTAGAATAATAAGTAATTGAATGTGGGTTGTACCCATTTCAATAAATTAAACTAACTAATATGATAGTCTTGAGAGAAAACCATGGCTAAAGAAATAATGGAATGTGAAGGGAACCTGATCCACTATGATAGCCTTGGTAGTGATACTTGAGTAGACAAAAGACTTTATATGATTATATGTATAAAAAAGCTACATCTTTTGGTTATGAAATGATATCATGGATCATGACTGATTTTTGATGAATCCGTGTTATTATCTCTTATGTATTTTGATTGTCAAAACCTTATGCCTTGATTCAGGATTAAGGAGCATTGAGAACATGGGTATGATTATTTTCTATTGTGATCATGTTCAAAAACCCTTATTCATATATTATTCTTGAATATAATCATATATTTATGTCCCCTATGTTTACCCATACCAAGAATCAATCTCACCCTTTATTAAAGGTTTTATGTATCATGTGTCTAAGATTGGTGATAGTTCTCAATAACATAGTGGGTGATCATGTATTTCTTTTATGCACTAGTGGTTTATGTATCCAAGTTTCCAAATACACTAAACCATTATTTTTTAGAATTGATCATAATTTTATGTATTGAGTATTAATATAATAACATGTAACATATATATGTATTATTTGGGTGGAATTTGTTGGTATTTGGGAAGGGTTTAGTTATATTTGGAAACTATGATGTCAAAACAATAGTGATAACCCATAGGATTGGACTATGTAAAGGTGAACATCCTATTTTATGGAAATTAAAGGGATGTGACTTTCTTATAAAATAATTCCCCTCATATGTATTATAATGTGTATTGGGATATGTAATAGGTGATCCATGCGGTAATGACTTTAAATGATGGAAATTGGTATTAAATTGATCATATCCATTGCACGATGAGTGGGAAAATGATTTCACATATTTATGAAAACCCATGTGGGGTATTTCGAAGTTAATTAAAATTTTATTTATGAACTGGTATGAAGTATTGGGATTGATAATGATGATGGATGACCAAGTTTAAACCTCAAGTGTCAAATATTATAAATAAGGTGTAATTATTTACCATCTTATGAATGATTTTTTATGATTATATAGTTCTTAAATATTATTATTATTCATCACACAAGTTTTTATTTTTTATTCAATATATGGAAGACATATAAACAATGTTAATGTTGAATTTTATTGATAATGTAATGGATGTCATCTTAAATATTTTATTTCAAATATGGAATGATGAATTTCATTACTATTCGTATGAATATATCTCATGACATGAAGAATAATGAACATTCAAACAAGAAATATAAGGAAAAAATAATTTTTGAGTTCTTTATGAAGAAATACAACATCTATTTTTGGGTCCCATGATGCACTAATTGCTATGTAATGGATCAGTACCATTAGAAAGATATTTTATGTTCTCTAGTGTTCATAAAAGGAAAATATTATTTTGGATCTTTAATGTTTAGAGGGTAAAGAAGATCAATGGTGCAATTTTATCCAGAACATGAAGAATTGGGATAAAATTAACTCTAGGAGTTGAATGAGTATTGAATCTTATCTTTTTTCATGGAAATTCATTGTATTCTTCATAAAAAGTGGAGAAGGAATTCCTTATTCTATTTTAGAAGGACGATGAATAAAGTTTTTCCTATGAGGAAACTTTTTGAAGACTTGCGAGGTATTATTCTAGTATTATCATCCATAATGAATGAAAAATTGATGGAATAATAAGTGTATTAAAACCATGTCTCTAAATGGAGTTATCCATAAGGTACTTTATTAGAAGTGATGAAAAAATTAATCATGATATAAAGATAGAAATTTATATTAGTGTTAACTATAAATATCATTATATCGAAGATAAAAGAGAGGTTGAATAAATAATAATTTTTTTAATAATAATAATAATGTAGGGTTAAAACTGAGAGTTCTATTATACTCTATATATAGAAAGAAACATTGAGGTAATTTTCTAAGGGTATTGGTAAATGATTTATATTTGAAATGGGAGGTCATCATGAAATAGAATGCTGAATAGAGGGAAAGAAGTTACCTAATGAAGCAAGTAGAGAGAATTAACCATAGAATGTAATACAAACACTATAGTGAATCAATGGAAATAAGTGTGGCTATTATGGTACATAGTTCTCAAATATAGATATTAATGAGTTTGATCAACATTAGAAACCTATTTAGCCTAAGCATGAAGGGATTTATCAAGTGATATTTATTACCAATTTGGGGTATGATAACCATGTAGTGAAATCTACACGAACCAACCACTATAGAACATATATTGTATTAATTCATTTTGGATATACCGACTCTTTTATTTTAGAAAAAATTATAATAACATAACAATACAAACTCAATAATTAAGTATAGAGTTAGAAGTGAAAAAATAACTTTATTATGATCACATATCATGTCTATTGTTTTTCTCTGATTGAAGTTTGAGGGAATTTTCAACCTAAAATTGTTGTTAATTTCCCTTTATATGAATTTAATGTTATTTTGTGCATGTATTGTATTTCCTTATATAAAACAGCTATCTATTTATGAATAAGGGGTGTTACATTGAATATTATGAACCAAATTATGATCCTTAAGAATTGTTATATTAAATATCAAAATCTAATATAAACTAAAACCATTTTATGGGTTCTTATTATTATATAAATATGGTGTTTATTTCAGTTGGTTAGGGTGAAATTTCATATTAAATAAATGAATATTATATGATTGTTTTGTATGTCATTTCAACTAGTTTTTCTTGAATTCCTGAAAAATATGAAATTTGGTTTTCAATATATCTCATATATAATTATACATCTATTTCAAATACCCAATGTAGTATGGTCAAAATTTATATGTGATTTATTTAGATATGTGTATCACCAGGGTGTGAAAATTCTATTTTTATAGAATATAGATGGATCAATGTGCCTATGAATGGGTTATCATGAACTAAACAAGATAAAAATCATGAATAATTATATTATTCTTTATATTATTAAATTATTAGATAAATTATGTGGATATAAATATTTTTACAAGATTGTTCTTCGATCTATACACCATGAATTGAGGATCAAAAGTGATGACATACCCATGAAAATATTCCATATGATGAATGTCACAAAGAATTTATTGTGTTTTCAGTTTTTCCTAATAATTTCATCTCTATCTTCAAGGATTTAATAGATAGAGTATTTTGATATTTCATTGTTCATTTTTTGGTTTCTATTATAAATGACACTATTTTATCTTCATATAGCAGGAAATTTTATGATGATTATTTGAGGTTTTTACTGAATACCCGAAAAAATTAATAGTGATATTCCAAATTTAACAATGTGAATTATTAAACATAAATATTGATTTTTTTGTAATATAATATCATGTGACTATAGAGTATTGGATTAATCAAAGAGGGGTGTTATAAAAACTTCACCCAGACTAACCACTCTAATTGTGATATATTACATTTATACCTTTTTTATAGATAATATATATGTTTTGTATAGAATTTCTCAATAATATCTAGTCCAATTACCATGTTAACTTATAAGGGAGTAAAGATCCTTTGAAAAAATCAGCTTTGGAAACTATTAAGGATCTGACATAACGGTTGTTCTATGAAAATGTTCTCACACTACCTTGTACTAGAAAATGGTTTTTGATCTATAGTGATTCATCAATTTAGGGACCAATTTGTGTTCCCATGAAAATTATATAGTGATAGCATATAAGTCACACCAATTGTTCTTTCAGGAGAAAAATTATCCAAATCATGATTTAGAGTTATCTATGGTTATTTTTTCTTGAATGATATTATGTAATGATCTTTATAGAGAAATATATATAAAATATATGGATAATAAAATATCAATGTATATATTCACAAAGAATTAGTTAAATATGAATGATATAAGATGGTTGGAGTTGATTAATCATTATTACTACTAAATACATTACCACTCTAGGAAAGAAACTAAGGTAGTCAATTCCCTAAATTGAAATGATCGTGCTAGCTTATCTATGGTAAGGATCACAAAAGAACAAATATTTCTAGATTTTGAATGTATGTATATGTAAATCATGATGAAAGAAGAGAAAAACTATATTTCTCAAATGATGGATCAAACATCTATCCATGTGCTGATTAAAGATCCATATAGAAAAGATCTACATAAATAAATGAAGGTCAGAAATATTCCCTAGTTCAATGTTGGTTTTGATAAAATGATAAGGTTCAAGAACCAAGTATGCGTACCATAAATTAAAGACATGGAGAATGATAAATTGGAATAATATAATATCTCATTATTCTATATTCAACCTATATTTATGAAGATGTACAGATATCTGAAAGGGTATCTCTGATGGGACAACAAGAAAATAAATATTGAAAAGTATGTATCTCAATGAGTCGTATGTCTACAAGTTAATATTGAGAGATAAAATTCTAAGTGTATATTACACCATTACCCATAATATAATGTTAATGGGAAGAAACACCACTGATTTCATCATGAGGTTCACCAAAAAGTCTAAAGAAAATAATCTATTTTGGGTTGTAGTCTATCACCATATGATGTTACAATATATTACTATCACTGATGACATTTCTCTTGATAATTTTTATAGAATAGACATTATGGAAGTGGTCATGTTGTATAAATCACCACATTCTATTTTATCATATCTAGATTCATGATTTAACTCGATGTTCTATAAAATTAATTATCCTTGCCTTTGTATGGAGTTATGTTTCTGTAATGCTTTTCATCCTCAGATAGATTGGCATTGTGATAGGACCACTAAATTAAATGATGATATGTTGTGAAAATTTTCACTTTATATATATGTTGGTTTGGATAAATACCTCCCCCTTTTAAAATTATATTATAAAAATATATTTTACACAAGTATTTAGCGAGCTCTTATGATGATATCTATGGAAGGAAGTGCATAACACCAATGTTATTGATTGTAGTTAAAAAATGATAGAAATTAGGACCTATGATACCTAAATAAATCCTAGAGGATGTCAGATTCATTTAGTAGAACATAAAAGATTCTCAGAGTCAATAGATGGTTTTACTAAATTTTTTTATTGAAATTTGAAATTTGAAGTTAGTGAGAAGGTATTCCTTTTAATTAATCCATGAATGTAGGTTATGAGATTCAAAAATTAGGAAATGTTAAGATATATGTATATTTTCCTTTTTGAGATTCATGATTGAGTAGGGATGGTTTCTTATCACATGGAACATCCACTGAACCTATATCGGTATCAATATGTGTTCCTTGTATGTTTCATTGGGATGAAAAAACATGATCCTTATCATGTAGGGAACATAGTGGTTATACCACTCGATCATGACCTTTATTATGAAAAAAACAATAGAAATATTGGATCAAAGAGGTAAAGTTATATGTAACAAGATTCATCACCTTATTAATGTTATTTATAGTAATCATAAATTCAATGATACTGTATGGGAACCAAAGGATGTGATAAAATTGATATTTTATTCACTATTTCTATTGAAGTAATATAATTTTAAGTGAAAAAATCATTTTTTGGTGGATGAACATTTCACCCAAATATTTTATATGTATTTATTTTGAAGTAAACCTATAATATTTGATATATTTTTTTACAAGAAACACCAAGTTTAAATAAGTTGTGATATAATATATAATTATGGTTATTTATATATGACCATTATAATCAATCTTCTAAAAAGAAGATTTAAATAAGAATAAACACATAATGATAAATATTTATAATTTTATTATATAATTAAAATGTATTTATTAATATATAATAAATATGTGATCAATTTTCAATGATTTATTTGTTTCTAAAAAAATCTTTCTTCAAAAATGGTTTTTATTTCATTTTATGTGAGGATATTATAAGTAATTTATTTCAAATTTAGAAAATTTATTTAATTTAATTTAATTTATTTTTTAAATAATCATATCAAATTTTTATTAAGGTAAAATTGAAACATTTTTATGAAAATAATAATTTATTAATGAATAGTTAAAAATGTCGATTTTATTGAAAACGATATTATATATTAATAAATTTTAAAAGTCCCATTTTGTTTTAAATTTATTATAAAATTTTATTTGTTTATTACGAATAATTTTTTTTTATTGAATTCCTTTTTAATATAAATTATTCATAACTTTGGTATAATAACATTTTTATAAATAAAAATGCATTTTTATAGATAAAATATAATTTTTATAGAAAATCATTTTTTGTTTTGTTTTGTGGGTTTATTGGAAATTGAATATAAAATAATTATTAGAATTGAATGTTATAAAATTTATTCAGTATTTGGAATAAAAATAACTAATATTATGTAATAATATCAACATAATTTTTATTAATAATAAATTGAAAAAGCATTAAAAAACGTCACCACACTAATGGGGAAAATTGATTTATCCGAGCATATAACTAAGCTATAGGGAGAAAAATTTTCTTATTAATTTGATTGGATGATGTATTTATACCCCTATCACCCTAGGCTTTAATTTGATATATTTATGGCACAATTGTGCAAAAATATGACTTAATAATATTTTAATCATTTGGCATATTCAAGGGGTGTCTCTCCCCCCATATAAATGGGAACCTCATATTCTATTTTTGTTATACCCTCATGAGTCACCTATATTAAAAATACCCTATCCAATTATTTAATCAGAATACCTAACCATGAATTAGATTTTATGTTATTATTAAAATTAAAACTCAGGGTTATTAAAAGTTATCTAAATTAGATATACTGAAGAAGTGGTAATTGTATTATGCAACTATTTTTAGTTTATTTCTTTTAATAATGCCTTTAAATATATTTTATTCATCATAAAATATATCTTAATTATCGAAAATATAATAAAATATTTTTATGATTATATGAAAACCATTACACACCATAATTTCTATAAATTGATAAATGATGGTATCTTTCAGGTGTACATGTAGGCTATCACATCCACATAGAGATATAAAACATTTTACATCACCAAAATTGATGGTTGGTTATTATTATGTATTTAATGTCTATAAATTATATATATGGTTTAATTATGGTATTTAATTATAAAATCTGTTATAACATTCTATCATTATTTTTGTTAGAAAATGAAAATAGCGATCATTTTATATACAGACATCCATCTCAATGAATGATGTAATTCATTTTTCTATATGTCGGTTTCTTGGAATAATATAAATATAAATATATATATATATAATGAATATATATTATATTAATATCATGACTAGAATTATATATATTACGGAACCATGATAAATGTACAATGACATGAACTACCAAACAAAAATAGTCATTGAAAAAATAGTTATGTAAGATCCAAAACTTTTCTGGAGATGTATTGGGCTCAGTTATAGGTACTCCTTTTACTTTTATTGAGTATATATTGTTGGGGTTTTAAATTATATTCATTTGGGTGGTAATTTTATTTTTTAGGGATAATGGGAAGTGCACGGTAGGCACACTATTTTCCCAAACTGTGTGCCCCACCCCAGCTAATAGTGGAACCCTTGAAAGAGAGAAATTTCACAACCGATGCATAGTTTTTGATACTAGGTGACCTTTTAGGAGTAATATTACAACCATACTTTATTAAGGGGAATATAGATACGGGAAAAAGTTCGTAAAACCATGCGCCCCTACATAGAAAAATATGTGTGGGTTTTTAATTACCGTAAAATTTGTTTTAAAATTTCCCAAACCCCCATATTAATCCAAAATCAACAAAATATCAAATATATACTATTTTTATCATTTTTTATGGATCATATATAGATTATATGACCTTTATTCCTCCATTCTTGGTGATTTGAATCACGAATTAAAGATATGAACCATCATGTGTAAGTGGTTTCTTCCCGACTCGATCTCTATCTCTCCCACTCCTCTTTCCAAATAAAATAGGGATGTTTTATCTACTATTGGTATTAGATAGAGATATAGGTTTGATGGATCTTCATTTTTTTATCATTTTTAATGGATTTGTTTCAATATCTTGTTCCCCATCATGGGTTTTACCTTTCTCTTTAAATTTTAGAAATTTATGTTGGGAAATCGCTCATCAATGACATGTGGTAGGTGGTCTATTATTCAAATACCAAATTCTTGATTTAAATTACATGTATGAAATTATATAATTTATATTGGATGATTAAAAATTAAGTTTGTTAAATTTAATTAACTAATTAAGGGATTGTGAAATTGAGGATATTTAGATTTTTGAAATTCAATTAATTAATTGTTGAATTTATTAATAGGAATTTCTATGACTCTGGAATTAATTGAATTGAAATAATTAATTTTTGAATTAATAATGGGATATCGGGATTTTGAAATTGGATTAATTAATTGATTGATTAATTAATGGTTATTGTTGTGATTTTTCAATTGTTGAATTGGATTAATTAACTTTTGAATTAAATAATGGAAATAACGTGATAGATTAATTGTTGAATTAACTAATGATATTTATGTGCTTAATTATTTTTTTAATTAATTAATTGAATGATGTGAATAATCAATTATTTAATTGGATTAATTAATTATTGGATTAAATAATGGAATGATGTTAATATGAAATTTATTAATTGGATTAATTAAATGGTGTATTAATTAATGGGATGTTGTGGTACATGTGATATTGTGATACATGGAAATTGTGATGTTGTGATATGTGTGGTAATTGTGTGTGGAACATGGTATGTTGAATCAAATGATGATAGGGATAAATATTGATATTAATGTGTGGGACATGGTCTGTAGCATCAAAATACAACAATTATAAATTATTGTGGGACAAGGATTGATACTTTAAAATAATATAGTGATTAATGAGGTGTGGGATAGGGACTGAGGTTCAAAATACCCACGGGTTGTTAAAAACAACTTTTTAATCCCATGAGTTGGATTTAAAATATGGTTCAAATTGGATATGATATGAATTGAGATGATGAATTTTAACAATGGAATTATGTTATATGATATCCCATGGAGATAACTCGGAATCTAGAAAAAGCTAAAGTTGGTATTGATAGTTTGGGTGTCCTAAAAAACATGGGTGTTATGTATTTAAATAAAGAGTAATTTAATAAATGTAAACAATTTAATTTATTTGTTTAACATTATTTTTAATACAACTACATACATTGTTATTGACATGATATTAATTTAGACTCTCTTGGTGGTGGACTACTGATTTATACTCAAACCCAACTCGGGCTGCCTGATTGGTACATGAATATATTTCATAGTTGTAAGATAAGTTAAGGGGAAGGGCATTGTGATAGATGGTTGAGTCTGGATAGAGCATAGATGAGGGAACCATACATGGTTCCAATACCTTCTTCAGAGTTTTCATTATCTTTATTCATTTTGGTATATTGAATTTTGAAATTTGACACATATTTAGAATGAAATATCCACTATTTTGTTTTGGGCATTATATTTTCGGTTTTGGTCGTCATGTGATACTGATATTGTTCTGGTTTGGGTTATATCATTTTTTGTTCTGTTTTAATTATACAATGGTATTACTCTGATAAAGAGGGTATAGTCTCCCCATGATTTATATTAGACCCTCACTACTAGTAGAAAGCCTCCGATATATGAGTAGGCATGCTTGAAGTCACATAGAAAACTGGAATGGGGAACCAATCTATGGAACCTGATTTAGGATGTTACAAAGTGGTATCAAAGGAGGGTTTCTTTTCTTTTCTTTCATATTACAATTTGGAAAAGTTATATACGATAATAGTAATAGTTCAACCTTGGTCATGAGCCTGTTCATGGGATTATATTACCCCTGTATGGGGGAAATCCTGGGTACCCAGGGTTGGATTGTTGTTATTGGTATTTATTGTTACATTTAGAAGTTACTTTACCCCAGGTGACACACTTGTTGTGTGATTTGATTATTGATTTTGAGACTTTCTATGATTTTACCCAGGGACTAGAATGACATGAGAATTGAGTATGCATGCATCATTATATGCACTCAAGATTATTTTTTGACATGCATCATTGTTGGCCATCCCGAGAAAAGCATGTTTTTAGGGAAGTGGTTTTAATGATAGTGATTTTCTTTTCTTATACGTTTGAATTGAAAATGGTTCCTAATATAAAATTGAATGTTATATAATAATTCATGATGGGACTAAATGGGTGTCTAAAGTAAAACATGATAATGAGAATAATTATACCCATTATTAACCATGGTCGAGTTGTAGGATGGTTAAGGGTCCGTGTTAGTGCCTCAGTTATGATCAGGTGGCAAGGTTTGAGGGAAAAGACTTATTATGTATTTTATGAAACCCTATTACTTAAATGTGTTAAATTTTTTTTTCTATGTGTACTTATATTTTTTAGGAATTGTTGAGATATGTCTCAATGATGATGCTTTTTTATAGGAAAACAGGAGGATATGGAAGGGAATGTGCCTCTAGTGGTGGAACTTGATACACTAATAGTACTGGGTGAGTAAGAAGGAGATAAGTTTGGAGAGAATATTACTAACTTCATTGAGTTTATGGAAATATACCCAGAGCGGGCTATGAAGTGTATGTGTGACCTGACATGGGAGTTTTAGCTACAACACCCTCCTAATTTCACTTGAGAGGGTGGTCTTAAGGCATGTGAGTTCTAGATAGATTCTATCTAGGTTATAATAGAAAATTTGGAGGTTCATGTTGAGAAGAGGGTCAATTTGGATGATTACATGTTAGGTGGATCTGCAAAGCACTGGTGGGATATTCAAGATTGGACTAGTCATGTAATGAACATGGTAAAGTAGGACTTTCTAGAGAAGTTACTGGAAAAATTGTATCTAGATACACTGAGGTAGGAAAGAGACGCCGATTTCAAGATGTTTAATCAAGGGAGAATGTATGTGATGGAACATGATTTTCACTTTAAATACTTTTAGTGATTTTATCTAGTGATGGCAGGGGACGATACAATTATGGAAAGGCATTTCCCCAATAGTCTTAAATGTGATACTAAGTCCCAGATCAACATATTTTGATTGAATAAGTTTACTAATGTGGTGGATATGGATCTCATAGATGAGGGGAACCTGAAGGAGGTTTCTAGTGTAGGAATGAAGGTTTCTGTAGGATGATCAGGAAGAACTAATTCCAAGAGTAGGAAGTGTCGTAATGAGAATGTAATCCAGTGTGATCGTAGGAATAATATCCATGGGGAATGCTTAGTTACTCTGGATCTTAGCTAATTTTTCGACCACTACTACGGTAGTCCAGGACACTATTGTAGACAATATACCCAACTACCACTATAGTTTTGTTCCTCTAGAAGGAAGGGAAATCAATATAATTTCTATAGAAACCCATGAAGGATAGGTGATGATCGGGTAACTAGACAAAATCAGAGTGTAGGAAAGGGATATTCTACACCGTATCAACCGTGAAGTTGGAGTACCACATGCCATGGTGGTCGAGGTAGTAGACGATGTTATTATGGGAAATAGTTCATGTATCATCAGTGTTTTTTAGATTAGGGAATTTATATATATTCATATGTAATATGGGCATGACAGTTGCATGCAGTTCATCCTACACTTGTCAATAAAAAGGACGAAGCATCAACAATAAGAGGTATTATTCTAGTAGCTTCAATTCTAGATAGTTCCTTATTTGATACTAGTGAACCTCATTATTTTATATCTACACAAATCATGAATGGTTTAATCTTGATGGTGTAGTTCATGAGTGGGGTAATTATAACAGATAAAACTTTTAGAGTTCAATCAAGAGACATCTATTTCGGAAAAGGGCATTCTCTCAAGGTTGGGGAATATCATTTTATTTGAGATATCTACATCCAAGATATTTAAGGATTTGATCTAATTATGGGAATAGACATGTTAGTACTATAATGAGGCCACATTTATTGCTATCACATGAGAGTGACTTTTACATCTCCAAAGGTTGAAAAATGTGTTCACAATGGAGAATGGGATATCCAGGAAGGCCACATAGGGCCAGTTTATCATAAACTGGGAGATATCACCACCCATGTTTGTAGTCTATTTCTGGATGATGGGGGTGTAAGTTATGATGTATTTTCAACCATATTGGAAATGTTTTAAGATGTGTTTCCTAATGAATTCTTATGTATTTTACCTAAGTGAGATGTGGAATTTACCATTGAGCTCATGCCAGGGGTTGAGACAGTTTCTATTCCACTATAAAGAATGGAACCAAAAGAGTTTCCAGAGATCAAGACTCAACTGGAGGAGTTGGAGGTTAATGGAGTTATCAGTACTAGTATGTTACCTTGGGGTTCACCTATCTTGTTTGTTAAGAAGGATGAAAAAACTTTATTCATGCATGTTCATTACTAGAATTTGATGCAAATGAGTGTAAAGAATTGGTATCATTTTCTTTATTTATTGAAGACCAATTTGATTATTTGAGGGGATATTGTGTCTTTTCCATGATCGACCGGATATTAGATTATCATTAGTTGAGATTTCATCCTTATGATATGCCAAGGACTACTTTTAGAAGTAGGTATGGAATTTAAGATTTCATTGTGATGCTATTTGGAATAAGGAATGTTTGAATAGTGTTTATGGCCTTGATGGAAATAATATTCCATCTATACCTAGATCAGCATATGGTAGTGTTTTCGGATGACATCTTGGTGTACTCCAAGACTCCTGATGATCATTTCCGACATCTAGACAACTTTCTGATTACACTGAGTTAGAATAAGCTATAAGAAAATCTATTTAAGTGTCATTTTCTTGATCGAGTACACTTTTTGGTTCACTTAATCTCAGAAGAAGGTGTTTCAGGGGACTTAGTGAATTTTTAGGCAGTTGTTTCTTAGGAGAAACCCGATAATGTATTTAATACCCATTGATTTATGAAATTATCTAGATATTATCAAATGTTCATCCAGAACTTTTTCCATTTGGAAGCACCAATTTCAAGGTTGGAAAAATGGGATCAATGTTTGAATGGTTGAAAGCACATTATAATGACTTCTTGGAGTTGAAGAACCTCTTGAAAAAAAACCCAATATTGATCCTTCCTGACCCCGATGATGTGTATATGGTGTTCTGTGATGCTTCTAGGATCTAAATTGGATCAGTGTTGATGAAGTGAGATAGATTTGTCGAAAATGGGCCATTGTAGTTGAGGAAACATAAATGTAAATACCCATCACATGAACTCAAATTATCTATAGTGGTTTATGATTTGAAGTTCTTGGGGGATTATTAGATGGGCTAGAATTTTACTGTGTATACAAATCACAAGAGATTAAATTATATCATTTCACAATGAGATTAAAATCTTCGGTCGAAAAGGTGGATTGAATAAATGAATTCATTTGATATTGAACCAACATATATTCCCGAAAAGTAAAATAGTTTTCTGAATTATTTGAGTATGAAAAATCAGACTCAGGAAGTTTAGGAGTCTAGTGTGGAGTGAAAGATGATGAATTTACTAGTTGAGATACATGTTATGGTTTAGAAGAGTTGGGAGAATATATATCTCAAATTAGATTCAATGGAGTATACACCATTGATATGTATCATGGATAGGCAGTGTATGGATATATATTTCTTATCCTTGATTGAATGCCTAGAATTTGGGGAAACACCTTCATAATGGATCATATATGTGGATGAGATCGTCTATTTCAAGAATCATGTTGTTGTGCCTATGAAAATGAGGGAGGATCTAATGCATGATTCTCATGCCTTGTAGTGGCCGGTATATATAGGTGGGACCAAAATGTACTATGACCTATGAAATTTTTTTCGTGTTCAGGGATGAAAAACGAGATATGAGGGTCATGAAACGATGCTACACTTGTCAACTAGTGAAGGTTGAGCACCAATGACTAGGTTGGTTACTAAAAACATTTACCATTCCATAATGGAAGTATGATGATGTTACCATATAAATTTTGGGGTTTCTCTTATGGATTCCTTGAATGAATGATGACATTTGAGTAATTATTGATGGAATGAAGAAAGCAACACATTTATTTCCTATATGGGAGACTCTTTCAGTGGACCAGTTAAGAGATATGTATATTTGGGAGATAGTCTATCTTCAAGAGGTTCCATGAACTATAGATTCATATTTTGAATCATGTTTTACTTCACACTTCTAGTAGGGAATGCATGAGGTTCTTGATACACATGTTTGGTTGAGTAGGATATTTCACCCACAGACATATGGGAAGTTGGAACATATCGTAGAGGTTCAAGAGGATATGAATTGGGAATTGGTTTTAGAATTTTGTGGTTCTCGGGAGTATAAGCTAGATTTTGTGGATTTTACCTATAAAAATAGTTATCAAGTCACTATAAAGATTACACTATACGAAGATCTTTATGGTGGGACATGAAGATAACCTCTATGCTAGATAGAGGAAGGTGAGTCTAAGCTATTGCGTTTAAGTCTCATGTCAGAGACATCATAGGTGGTTCAGTTGATTAGAAAGTGTATCTCTATGGATCAAAGTTGAAAAATGTCATACATTGATAGACATAAATGAATAGTAGAGTTAATAGATGGTCATCATGTACTCCTTCGGATGCCGCTAAGATTGGGTAACTATAGGATATAGAGACAGGGTAAGTAGTCACCCTGGTTTTTTGAACTGTTTGATGTTGTGGAGAGAATCAGTCCACTGGCATGCTGATTTTATCTTACACATAGATATTTTGATATAAATAAGGTCTTTACATGTCAAAACATTGGCGGTATCAACCTAACCCTTCTCATGTGATCGATATGGATTATGTGGATCTTAAGACCGATGCGTCCATTGAGGAAAATCCAATACTTATGATGGATCATAGTGAGAAAGGTTTGCCAGGAAATACTGTGATTATAGTCCATGTATTATGACCACATAGGAATGTGCATGAGGATACTTGGGATAGAGAATATGATACGAGGGCTCGATGGCCCAATCTTCTTACCTCATAATCTTAGGGATTCTTGGGAGTAAATCTCGAGGAGGATCATATATAAGTAGGAAATATTGTAATATCCTAACCTTTTATTTATATTTCTTGAGCTTTTTTACAAGAAATATTTTTCCTTTTTGAGTATATATTGTTTGAGTTTTAACATGGGTGAAATTGGTTAAAATTGGATGTTTTTAGAGGGATATTGGGAGGTTCATGATTGGTGTAGTGTTTTCTCAAACCATGTGCCCTGCCCCAATTAACAATAAAACCCACTGGTCAAAAGATATTTCATGGATTTCAAACAATTTTTCAAACTATGTACCCTTTTAGCAGTAACCATTCATGCCACCATAGAATACCTACACGGTTTGGAAAACTGTGCACCCCCGCCCATAAAATCTTGCATAAGTTTTTAATTACCCCAAAAATTTGTTTTAATTTTTTCCAAACCCCCATATTAACCCCAAATCAACCATATATTGATCATAACCAATTTATCTAATTTTTGGATGCTTTGGGACATATTTCAAGTCTTTCACCCTCTTTTCTTGACGATTTGATGCCCAGATTGATGATCTCCATCATCCTGGGTAAGTGGTTTCTTCCTAACTAGAGCCCTCTCTCTCCAGCTAATCTTTCCAGATATAATTTGGGTGTTTTATGTAAGATTGGAATTATATATAGATCTGGGTTTTTGGGATATTGATCTGTTTGATATTATTTCTTGGATTTTATTCAAGATCTCATTCTCCATCATAGGTTTGTCCTTTCTATTTAAATTTGGGAAATTTATATTGGTCGATCTCTCGTCAATGACTAGTGGTAGGTTGTCTATTATTCAAATCCCACAGTCTTGATTTCAACTACATGTATGTAATTGTATAATTTATATTGTATTATTAGAAATTCATTTTCATAAATATAATTAATCAATTAAGGGATTGTGAAATTATGGATATTGATATTTTTTAAATTTGAATAATTAATTATTGAATTTATTAATGCGATTTTTTGTGACTCTGAAATTTATTAAATTGAATGAATAAATTGTTCAATTAATTATGGGATATTGGTATTGTGAATTTGGATTAATTAATTTTTGAATTAAATAATTGATATAGTTTTGATTATTAAATTATTCAATTGAATTACTTGTTGAATTAATTAGTGGAATTGATGTGATTAATTAATTTTTAAATTAATTAAGGGTGTGATGTGAATATTAAATTGTTGAATGGGATTAATCAGTTTTGGAACTAATTAGTACAATTAAGTGAATATGATTTTTTAATTGGATTGACTATTTGGTGAATTAATAAATTAGATATTATAGTTTGTGTGATATTGTGATACATGTATAATTGTGATTTATGTGATAATCGTGTGTGGGATATGGTCTACTACATCAAAACCTCATAAGGATAAATATTTATATTCATGTGTGGGACATGGTATAGTGAATCAAAATCCCACAGTGATAAATGATTTATGGTTATGGTCAACTACTTCTAAATCCCATAGTGATTAATGTGGTGTGGGATAGGGACTGAGGATCTAAATACCCATGGGTTATTAGACACGATATTTTAAACCCATGAGCCGAAATTTCACTATAGTTCCAATTTGAAAAGATATTAATTGAGATAATGAATGATAAAAATTACATTAGGATATATGATATCCCTTGGAGATAGTTCTGACTCCATTATGGGATGAAGCATGTAATGAAAGTTAGAGTCTCCTTATGAACCTGTGAGTTATGTGGGAAAATAAAAAGTAATTAAATACATGTAAATAGTATACTTTAAATATTTTAATTTCTTATTTATACAACTTCATACACTATTATTGACTATATATTATTTAATATTATGTTTTTGGTGGCCTAATTAGTTTTACTCACACCCTACTCAGGCTTCCTGATCACTACCCAAATAAATTTAATGGTTTCTTGATAGGTTAAGAGAAAGGGACCTATATTAGATGGATGAGTCTGCATGGAGGATGGATGAGGGAACCTAACATGGTGTCGGGATCCTCTTGGGAGTTTTCAGTGTTTTTATTCATTTTTTTGTATATTGACACATGACACATATTTAGAAAGACATATCTACTATTTATTTTTGGATTCTTTTTTTCTATTGTGGTCATCATGTAATACTTTCATTGTTCTGGTTATAGTTATATCATTTTTTATTTTGTTTTATTTCAAGTATGGTATTGAGATATATATGATCTTTTTCACATATATATGTTTATTAAAGGTATATAAAAATATGGTGAAAATTTCTGTAAAGGGTCATTATTTTTTAATGGTATTTAATTTTACAATTAATGGTATTTCATTCAGGGGATTTTATTTTAATGTTACCAATATTGTATGGCTTATTTTTCTCCAATTTCCTTCAATAGAAAAAATGTTATTTTATTTATCTATATTAATTTATGAGGTTCTTCTACTAAACCTTTTTTATGATATATCAATAGTATTCATGTATTCTTGGTATTTAATTTTTCATTTAATTTTATTTATTTAATAATAATTACATTTAAAAAAGTATCAAATTAATCGAGATTTTATGTTATAATATCATTTTTACAGTGGTTTTTTTGGCTTAAATTTATAATGATGAAATTATATTATCTTCTGCTCCCTATTCCTGGGTAATTTCTTATCCAATAGGGATTTTTATGTATCCTATTTTTCTTATTCAATTTCAAAATTTTAGGTACTCATGAGGCCATAATAATTTTTATCACAAAAACCTATTTTTTTACTATTTGGTTGAGAATATATGTTTTTATCGTTGTCCATATTTTATATAAAAAATTTGAAGAATATTATTTTTATTTGCATATTAACATTTAGGTTAATTTTTTTATGTTTGTGTTTCTATATCATTATTTAATAATAATATTCTTATCACTTTATGAAAGTGTTCTAAATTTTTTATAAAAATGTGAAATAAATAACTGTTTTAATTCACATGACATGAAAAAAATTATTGTGTCAATTACATATTAATTATATAAATATTAAAATTTACATTTTTAGGGATTTTTGAAAGAAAAAATTTCCCTTAATATTTTTTTGATTTTATATAATTATTTTGAAATTTAAAATAGGTTCTTCCTTGAGAAATAATACAATTATATTTTTAAGGATTTTTTCATCTTTGGTATCATCTTTTGATGTTACTTACTCTTTAAAAGATATATGATGCAATGCTACCATCCCTATTATTTAGCATATTTTTTATGATAATGAGGATGAGATTTTTATGAAACCCTTTTCTTTTCATAGCTTGTGAAATAATGATATTACAAATGGTTTATGGTCATTGGGAAGAAATATGTATGATTTTTATTATGTGTTTTGTTGACCTAGATTTATGTATCCCTCTAATGCGTTGGGTTGTGATGGATATCTCATATGATAATAAGGATTGTAATGGCGAGTAATAAAAGTTCAGTAATTCAATCTGTCTAATTTGATAGTCAATAGTGTGATCCTGGACTAAGGAAATGATTAAATGCAGAGTGAACCTAATAAAATATGATGGCCTTTTTAGGTAATGTTAACTATGGAAATTATTTTCTATACTTTTTATTAGACAAAAAACTTATGACTTTTTGATAATGATGTGTTCTATTATCTAATGATTAATTATTTATGGTTCTGAATTCTTTTATCTTATATTCATTTAATGAAGAAAAAATATTCCTTGATTCATGATTAATGATATTTTATTTATTGGGTTTGATTATTATAAGATATGATCATATTTTATTACCCCTACACATATAAAGTAATTTCAAATGATAATTGATTAATATCCTTTATGTTTTCCCTTACTGGGCATAAATTTTAACCCTTTATAATGATTAAATTTCCCCATACTATGAAATTTTGTTTTATGTATATTGTTTCTATGAATGGTTCTGATTTTTAATAACATAGTGGGAGTTTTTGTAAATCTTTTATGTAAAAGTTGTTTTTTTCACATTTCCTATGACACAAATCATTTAGCACCCCTAGCTTCAAGTATGTAACACATTATTTCTAGTTTTTTTAGTATGTAAAGTGTTTGGGTGAAGTCTGGAGGGTTTGGAAGAATTTTGGAATGTTTCTAGTTCTTTTACAAAGTTTCATGTTTTGAGAATGGTTAGTGAAAACCATGAAACTCCAACAGGAATCCATGCACAATCGGACATGGGTTAAGGGGAATGCAAACAGTTAGGCGTAAGGATTCTCCGAACCATGAAACCACTTAGGATAAACTGTTCAAAGTGGGACATTGATATTTTTCATGGTTGGCCCATGATTTTTCTAATCATTATCACCAACCATATGAGGTGATCCACTTGGAAGAGGCTAGCACACAATTAGTGCATGATTTTCCTCACTGTGCAACTAACCATGAATGGTTTAAAATCAAGATCCTAAAAAAGTGGATCTGTGTTGATATTAATTTTTATTCCCTAGTTTGTCCTCCATTTCGGACCTAAATCTAAAATTATTCATCCCAAAGGATGTGGAACATTTCCCCATCAAATCATAAGTGATACAGTGGCGTTTCTTGGTGTGTTAAAGCCCAATTCTGATGGTAAGTCCTCGTTGGTGGTTGTTTTCCATAGTTTTCCATATATTAACATTTATTTATTATCTTTTATTCTTATATCTAGTATGATGTGTATATATCTAAGTTGGTTGATGCCTATCATGGTTAGTTTTGGCCTTTTTGATGTTAGGGGAAGATATCTATGGTGGGGTTTTGTAGATTCAACATAGTTTTTTTGTAATTTTTGTGATATTCTTAAATAGATTGAAAATTCTTGTGAAATTGTTGTGAAAACAATGGTAGAAACCTTATTTAGGGATGGTTTGTGGATTTGTGGAATTGTGGAAATTGGTTGTACAAATTTCATAGTTTTCATAATTTTATAATTTTTATTTTCAATTCTGGTTTTTTCTTTTGAAATTATGATAATAATTTCTTTGAAATGTTTTTAATGAAATAACATTTTTATTGAAACATTCTCGAATAATTAATTTGAAATGGTATTAGAATACATGGGTTTTGTGAGTCCACGGTTTCGACATGACCCTGAATAAGGGGTGTGTACCTCTAGGGTACAAAGGGACAAAACCCTAGAAAAGGGGGGAACAAGGAGATTGACCACTTTGTGATGACTTAGTGGATGGATGATGAACCTCTCATGTGTATAAAACTATTACTGGAGCATTCATGTGTGGGAATGTGTGTGAATCATGGAATGGGTATGCCAAAAATTAATGTGAAATGGTTTAAATAATTTTTGGTTGTTTTCCTTTGAAAACAGTTTTGTTTTGGAAAACTATTTTATTTATAAATATATTTGGTTGTTTGATAAACTGTTAAAAGTTGTTTTATATATATTGTTTTATAGAAATTTTCTAACTTATTCTATCTTAGTGGCATGAGTAGGGAAGTCATTTGGGTAAACAATACTAAGTTTCATTACTCACCCCTACTTTGGAAATGGTTCTTTTATAGATAATTTCCATCGAGGCATATGAACAGGTAAAGTATCACACTTTTTTAGAGGTTCTTCCTGATACATGCGATATACTGTAGAGTATGAGCATAGAGAATGTTGGGATATTTGGAGTTTTGTTTGGTGTGGTTGAGTTTTGTTAGTTTGTCTTCTGTTTTGTACTCTAATGGTTGTTGGGTCTGATATATGGTTGTTATAATTTGAGTAGTATTCATTGTTATCATGATCAATTTATTGGTTATCTAGTTGTGGTGTGTTTGGTTGGGTTGTTTTATTTTCAAGGGGAAAATCACCCCCAATAGTTTTCCTTTTTCTAGAACTTATTTCCTACCTTTGGCACCATGGGGATATTGCTTAAGGCCATGTAGAAATTACACATAGACTAAAACCAATGAGCATATGTGGGATGTTACAAGTGGAATCATCTTTTTCATTCCCTAACATACAAGAGGCATCATTTCGTTCATTTTTATAGCTTGTGTCAGTATTGGAGTTGACAATGATTCTGGTTAGTTTTGGAGGTATGATGGTAAAGAGGAGTAAGAATGATAGAACATGAAATTTAGAGCATAAAAATATATATCTATACTTTTTATGTTGAACTTAATGTTACCAAGGAGTTGGGTACTTAAGTATTTTGGAGGCAATTATAGGATTTGGAATCTCATTGTAGTGGCTTTATCCAATGGGATGAGCATGAAATTAATTGACTGAATGACTTCCCACAAGGAGTGAATATTTCATTTTGAGTAGTGATATATGATTTGGTACAGAAGTATTGATTTTTTAAAATTGTTAAAGTTTTTTTCAAATATGAGATTCTAAAAATACCTGAAATGGTTTTTTTAAATATGATATGATTTTCAAATGCATGGTGAAATTTTCAAAAAATGGTTGAACATAAGAAATGTTGAATTTTAGAAAGTAATGTTGTGATACATCTGATATTTTAGAATTTTAATTTGTTAAGTCTTATGTTTCTAAAGAGTGATAATTATGGCCTTTGTCGTCTATATAGAAAATGTCACCTAGTAGGTGTCGTAGAAACCCACTAGAGGAAGCTGTGGAGAATGCGGTTGCACCTGAGTCACAAGTGAACCAACAAATAGTTCAGAGTATAGTTTAATCCTTTAAATATATAGAAAAAGGAAAAAGGGGTGATGAACATAAGCAGGTTGATTATTCTTTCCAGTTCTAGAAGTATACTCCACCCATCTTTTTGGGTGATTTAGAACCATAGAATGAAGAGGTGTGGCTGAATAGGATGAATCATATCTTCAATTTCATTGGGAAACTAAAAGAGTCGAATGTAAAGTTAGTGATTTATATGATGGATGATATTTCATGCCAATGGTGGGATTTAGTAGTTCAGAATAAATTAGACCAAGACCTTTCATGGGAGTATTTTGAATATTTTTTAACAAAAAATTCAATCCTCATACATTCAAGATCAAAAGAACAACAAACTTCTTTATCTTGAAATTGGAGAGCCTCACAGTGATAGATTATGTCTCTAAATTTATGAATTTATTCTTCCTTACACTTGAAGTTTCTACTGGTGCATCCTTGAAAGCATTCATTTTGTAATTTAGGTTGAGGCAAGAGATTCACTTGAATATTTACATGCTATGTATAACAGATTATATAGAGATGGTCAATAGAGAAACAATGGACAAAATGGACATATTAGAAGATATGAGTGGATGGATCATGTTGATATCCACACGAAATTTTTGTAACTTTAATAAAAGGAAAAATAATTAGAGGGTAAATAATTTCCAAGGTATAGAGATGACTCAGGATCAGACAAATAGATCTATAAATTTTCCTCCAAGAACCCAATAAAAAATATAGATGTTTTTATCATGGATAATTAGACCATATAAAGAAAGAGTGTATGGAATCACCTAGATCATGAAACAATTTAAATCATATGGGGCATCATCAGTGCTATTATTATAGTGCTATGAAGTATGGTGTTTGGGACACTTCTCATGTGTCATAGACTTCTTATTCTTAGAATAGATGAGGGATGAAAAATAATCCTCATTAGAAAAAGTAATCTGACCATGGTGATTCCATGAATACTCTGAATATTCAATAAGGTAAATATCAACAGGGAAATAAGGATCTAAGTTCCGCAAGTTAGTAGTTATATAGAGATGAGGAAGATATTGTGGATGATCAATATGGTCCATCGATGGTGTGAGGTATGATATTTTTTGAATTCTACCATTATGAATTCTTTGTTTTATATGGGTGCATCTTATTCCTTTATTTCACCTTGTGATATTTATTAGCTATGTTTAAATTTTGAGATCATGCCTTCAGTTTTGAATGTGAAAAATCCTCTTGGTAAAAGAGAATTTATAGCCTTTATGTCTCGAGCATGTTCTATAATTGTTACTGGAGATGATTTGACATGGTATTTATCTAAGTTTCAGATGGATGTCATGCTATAATCATAGGTATATATTGGTTGAAAACATTCATGGCTCACATTGACTGTTATACCTGGATGGTCAGTTTTATGATTGAAGATGGCATTAATCATCTCTTTATATGAGACAATCTTGTAATGGCAGTTGAAACAAATTTTTTGGAACCAACAGTTGGAACAGTCTCATTCTCTTTTCTAGTTT
This sequence comes from Viscum album, assembly GCA_963277665.1. Lineage (NCBI taxonomy): Eukaryota > Viridiplantae > Streptophyta > Magnoliopsida > Santalales > Viscaceae > Viscum > Viscum album. The sequence goes on from OY728152.1 coordinate 1,744,585,929, forward strand.
TCAATTTAAAATCAATGCAAGAGATCTAGAATATTATTTTTCTAGTGGTTGATGATCATTTTAATGATTTTTTTTCTTGAGAATTTTTCTAGGATTCTAGCCACAAGAGAAGTGAAGTTTATGATTGATCTCATTATAGGGACTAATCCTATCTCCCTTCCATATTATCATATGGAACATCATAATTAATATAACTTAAACTACAATTAGGAGAGCAGAAAAGCAAAGGAATTATTCACCTGATGACATCTCTGTTTTTAGCACCAGTCTTGTTTTTCAAAAAAATGTGGATAAACCTTTTAGTTATCTATGGATTTTCATAAGATTAACCAAGTTGTGATAAATAATAGGTATCCACTTCAACACATTGATGATCTCTTCAATCAATTTAGGGGAGCTCAGTGGTTCTATAAAATTGAATTGTGATCAATATTTTAAAAATTTTGGGGTTCTAAAAGAGTATATTCCAAAGAAAACTTTATGGTGTATATATGGAAATTATGAGTATGTGGTAATTCCATTAATTATAAATAATTATCCCAAAATGTTTTTGGAATTCTTGAATTATATATTTTACTGATTTCTAGATTCTTTTGTGATGGTGTCTGTGGATGATATATTGGTGTATTCAAGGACAAGGTATGAGTTTGAGCAACACATGGTGATAGTGTTTGGAGTCTTGCACTATCATCGTATGTATACCAAACTATCAAAGTGTGATTTTTTGGATATAATAGGTACATTTCCATTTCCTATAATCTCTAAAAGAGGCTTTTTTGTGGATCTTGAAAAGATAGAAGTTGTGATATCTTTGTGAACACCCAAGAATGTCATTGAGATATATATTTCCATTAATCTAAATGCTTATTAATGAAATTTTGTTCAGAATTTCTCATGAATTTCTTCACCAATGAATGATTTCAAAATGAAGAATATTCCTTTAAAATGTAATGAGAAATTTCATAAGTCCTTTCTAGGGTTAAAGATTCTCCTTACATAAGCACCAATTTTGATCTTTCTAGAATTAAGAAAAGGGTACATGGTGTACTGTGATGCTTCCGGATCTGGGTTTGGATGTGTTCTCATGCAAGGATACCAGGTTGGTTTCTATAGATTATGTTCATTATAGTTACATGGGAAGAAATTACCTGCACATAATTTGGAGTTAGCTGCCATAGTCCATGCTTTGAAGACTTGGTGTCATTATCTATTTAGTGAGAAATTTATAGTGTTTATATACCATACGAGTTTGAAACATATTTTTATACAAATGGATTTGATCCTAAGAAAAATAATATAGATTGAATGTCTCCAAATGATTGAATTTGACTTGATTTATACACTAGTTAAAGGATATTCGATGGCATATGAAATGAGTAGAAAATTATATTCTCAACTGAAAAAGAAGCTTCTGATGAGTGGCAGTTGATGTCGATGCAAGGCAACATGCACTTGGAATATTAATATGGAGGTAAAGATGTAGTTTTTATTCATATTTAATTTATTCCTTATATTATTGATACATTTAAAGAGATATAATCATCCAATTCATAATGCATTTCTATGGGGTAAAAACATAATGTTAGGGAGACCATTATGGGATGGAATTTGGATGGGAACTCTGTGTTGTGGTTTAGAAATAATTTATTCAAACGTATGGATTGTGAGAAACTACTTTATGCTTACAACCATATAATATGGTCTGCTCATCTTGGAATATAGAAGATGTATTAGGATTGGAAAGATCAGTTTTAGTGGGTCTATTTAAAAAGGAAAGTGGCTGAGATTTTCCTGATATGCTTATCATTTCAGCATATTACAGAATATAATTAGTGACCATTAGGTATGTTGTAGTCTTTAACTATCCCTATTTAGAAATGAGAGTATATAACCCTAGATTTTGTGATGGGTATCCCAAGAATTGTTCTAAATCAGGATTACATATGTGTGATAGTGGATCAACTCACTAAGTTTGCCCATTTCATCCCTATTCATGAATCTCATACTGTGGAGGAATTATAAAAAATCTATATCTGGGAAGTGATGAAGAGACATTGTGTACTAGTTTCAATAATTTCAGATAGATATTTGATATATGTGAAAATTTTTAAGAAATCCTCTCATAAATACCTTATGAATTAGTTGACCATGAGTACGACGTATCAACCTCAGATGGGAAAACAATTCAAACAAATGATAAAAATATTGGAATACATATGTAGGTTAGTGTAATGGATTTTGGTGGCTCATGGGAAGAGAACATACCATTAGTGGAGTTCTTATACAATAATATTTATCAGGCCTCAATATATATGGATCATTTTGAAGTAATGTATGAGAGTCCTTGTCCTTCTCTACATTGTTGAGTGAAAATGGGTGAGAATTCACTAGTTGGGATTAGCCCTATCCAAGAAATAATAGATATGATTTTTTTTGATCTATAAATGGATAGAGATGGATCAAATTCATCATAAATCATATATAGATCATCATCAACCACCATTTTATTTTGAGATCGGTGATAATGTGTTTTTGAGGATCTCTATAAGACTAATAAATCTTCATTTTGTGAAGTAGGAAATGCTATCTCCTTGATACATATGCTCTTTTTTGGAATATGAATGGTCTGGTGAGGTGGAATATTAGTTGGGTTTTCCCCCATGGTTCAATGTAGTTCACAATTTGGTTCATTTATCTCAGTTGCAAAATTATCAGCCAGATTTGGACTATGTGATTCGATGGGATCGTATTGATATAGAGCTGGATACTTCATTAGTGTATATTCCAATATTTATTTTAGATAGGCAAGAGAAAATATTTGATTGTAAAATAATTATTATAGTGTAGGATTTGTGGAAACACGGTAAGATTCATGAAGAGACTTGGGAACAAGAGAATGAAATGGTTGATCAATTGCCCCAAATATTTCAGGACAACAGTGGTTTTCTAAAGGGTCCTACATATTTAGGAGACATTTGGAATGTTTTTGGTAATTTTATAAAGGTGTAAGGTTTGATCACTGTTAGTGAAAACTGGGAAAATTCTATAGGAAATCATGGGAAATGATACAAGGGATAAAGGGAAGGAACAAAGTTAGGTAAAAGTTTTTTCCAAACTATACATCCATCCTAGAGAAAATAGAGAAAAGTGGGATAGTGGTCTTTTTTATGGTTAGTGGACATTTTTACTAACAATGTGATCCAAATATGTGACTGATTCTTAAGGAAGATGCTGGAACATGGTTGGTGCATCATAATCCAAATTGTGTTAATAGCCTTTCATAGTTTAAAATCTAGATCCTAAAAATGTCGATCTGTGTCGAAATTATGTTTTAACCCTTTATTTTTTCTTCATTTTATGCCTAAGTAGAAAATTATTCCTCCCAAAGGGTTTATAACCATTCCCCATCAAATCAGAATCAATTTAGAGGCATTTCGTGGTTCATAGAAGCCCGATTCCCTTGATAATTCCAAGTTTTAGGTAGTTTTTTATGTTTTTCCTTAGATCTACCTTTCTTACCTCTCTCAGTTTCATAGATCTCATCCTCTACAAATAGATAAAATGTGGTTGATTTCAGTCATGGTTAGTTTTATCCTTATTGTTGTTTGGGGAAGATATCTATGGTTTTTTTAGAGATTCATCTGGGTTTTTTTTCGGTGTTGTGTTATGTTCTTCAATTTACATAATTCAAGAGGTAGGTCGATTCACTCTTAACTCCTCTTATATGAATTTGTAGGATTTTTTTTTTCAAATTTGATAAATTTACTAAAATTAGTTTTAAAATTGATGTACAAATCATGGTAGAATACTTATATAGTTATTATTCATGGATTTTTGGATTTTTTTAAATTTGTTGTTAAAAGTACCATGTTTTATTGATTTTAAAATATTGATTTTAAATTATGTATTTTTGGGATTTATGAAAATGATTTGATAGAAATGTTTCTAATAAAAGAAATTTATTATTGAAATGGTTTTGAATGATTGATTTGAAATCGTCTTGGAATACATGGGTTGTTTGACTTAATACTTTTGATTTGACCCTGAATAAGGGGTGTGTACCATTGGGGTAGAAAGGGATGTGGCCTTGGATAAGGGGAATGTGTTATAGGGGAACAAAGAGATTAGACACATTGTGTTGACATAGTGGATGGACTTGAAACCACTAGTGAGTATAGAACTATCACTGGAACATAAAAGTTTGGGTGTGTGTGTAAATCATTGAATGGGTATGAAAAAAATAAATGTATAATGGTTTAAATAATTTGTGGTAGTTTACCTTGTTAAATGATTTTTGGTTTGGAAAACTATTTTTCTTATAAATAGTTTTTGTTTTGTGATAATCACTTTAAAGGTGTTTTATATAAATTGTTTTACATAAATGTGTCAACTTGTTCTACCCATGTGGAATGAGTACAAAATTAATTTATGAAAAAGATACTGTGTTTAATTATTCACCCCTACTTTGGATCTTTGGTAATTTTGCAGATATTGTTCTTCAAGACAACAATAAATGTAAAGTATCACACTTATTTTGTGGTGCATAAGGATACTTGAAATCTTTTTTGGAGTTGAAACATGGAGGTTGCTAGGATATTTTTCATTTAGTTTTCAATTTTTGATATTTTTTGGATTTATTTCCTCTTTGTACTCTGATGGTAGTTGGTTTTGATATTCCATTTTTATACTTTGAGTTGTATACATTGTTATCATGCATCATTTAGTGGTTATTTGTTTTATGGTGTGTTTGGTTGGGTTGTTTTATTTTCAAAGTTAAAATCATCCCCCACCTATTATTTATCCCTTCAAATTTATTTCTAGCCTTTAGTGCCTTAGGGATGTCGGTTAAGGTTAATTAGCAATTCCAACTTGATTCAAGACATTGTGGAGGGGCAAGATATTACAAATCCCTTATGGATTTTTTCATGGATGGTAATGTTATTTATTGAATATTCATCTAATAATATAATATTTTTAGGAAATGTTTGGGTCACTATTCTTATCTTTCCATATATTTGGATGGAGTATCACTTGGTTAGGTTATATATGTTTTTTCAATTTGAATATCTAGTTATTTTATTTTAAATAACTAATTCCCCCACTATGTTAATGGATATAATAAACAGGATATTATGTCAACTCATATATGTGTTTCTCAAACTTTTTATAGATAATATACATGTGTGATGAAAATATTGAGATGATTGTCGATGGAACCATTTGGTAGTTATAAGAATACAAAGAGAATAATATTTACACGAAGCTCTCCAAATGTTATTTTTTGATTCAAAATGATTTATTTTATGGGAATGTTATATCCTGTGTTGTATCTTTTGTGGATGATAATATTGTATAATAATTTATGTTCTAGGAGGTACCATTGAACATTTATGATGTATTATTTTTTCTGGGACACTACATGTATTATATTATTATCATTTCAATTTTTTTTCCATTTTATCACTCTTCTGATCTCTCTTATTAAAAAATGTGTAGAACTATAATTTTTCAAAAATATTTTAGATAGGTTTTAAGATTATAATAAGAAGATTTAGATAACCTATATTGATAGATTTAGTCATTTAGGTAATATTACTATTGTATAGTGGGATTAATATCCAGTAGTCCTCAAATGGATTTTGTTGTTGGACCATCTTATGGTGACCTTTGGTTCAATGAAACTTTGACAACATGAGAGGTCTAATTTGAACCATGATTTAGAGTTATTTTTTTCACATATTTTGTAAAATGTTTGATTTATTAGAAATTTAATCAAATGATAATGGTATATAATGAGAATAAGAGCCTCAGGTATATCAGTTTGTGGATATATTTATATTTAATATATCACCAAGGGATTGTGTATATGAAATCATTTGATTATGAAATTATATGTGATTTGGATAATTTAAATATAGTATATAACACATAGACCAAGAAATATAACCATAAAAACAATTAGGATCTATCTTTACTCTATGTTGATATCTCTATGGATCAAGAAGGTATATGCATTCTTTTATATTCAAATAATCTATTATGGAATAAGAGAATTATTTTTATTTCTTTGATCAAAACTTATTTCACAATTATGGAGGTAATTAATGGTTTTTAGAAAATAATGTGATTGTCTCAAGAATCCAATCCTTTAAAAAAATTTCAAGTATGAACAAGGTTTATTATAAGAATATAAAAGAAATTATGATAAAATATCACTCCAATCATTAGGTTATTAATTAATGTATTTCATGTCTTTATTATGAAATTCATACAAAATTTTAGTGTTGTGGCACGAAAAAATATGTAAATGTGTTCCAATATTCTTCCCTTAGGAAAAAATATCAATTTAGAGAATCAAAAATAGATTTATGACATTCAACTAGTTTATATAAAAGTGTTGGAATTGGATATAATCGTAAAGGATTTTTTGAGGAACATACGTATCTGCACATTTTCTATCTATTAATTTGGATTCCTCTATAAATAAAAAAAGGTATGATTTATATTAGTGATATTTTTAAACATAATGGGTTACCAACAAGCATAATTTTTCATCAAAAACCATGTATCACATATTTATTTTTGAAAGGGTTGGAAAATTCTTTTGGGAATCTATTTAAAATGGTTAAAACATTTCACCTTTATAGATATATTATATTTTAGAGAGCCATGTTCATTGGAGGGTTTCATCATCAAAATATGACCACCTTGATGTGAGTAGGGAAGTATGGATGTAATTTGAGTAGGTATTTTCCAAACCAATTGGTTTTGGATGTGTGAAGTAGATATGATATGGGGTGTCCTTTTATAAGTGGGTTAGAGGAAACAATTAGAATTTTTGAAAATAAAATGTTCTATCCACTTTTCAAAATTTACAAAAGTTTCAAAATATCTCATTATTAAACCTTAGATGACATAAGGTCAAAATATTTCAATCCAATTGGATTTGGAAAATTTTCTAGTTCATATTTCAATTTATATTTTTAGTTTAACCCCAAGTAAACTTGTTTCAACAATAATAACAGTATTTAATTATTATTGTTTTTAATATTAAGTTTGATAAAAAAATATGTAGACCTTATTATATAATATTTATTATTATGAATAAAAATATAGAATCATATTTTATATTTTATATTTACATTAGTGTATAACATTAATTTAAAAGGAACCCTATAGGGGTGGTGAAATAGTGGTTTTCGAAATAAATGTTTTTCATAAGTATAGAAATTAAAAATAACATACTCCAATGATAAATTAATAAAAAAATATATTGGATTAATAATTATATAACTAAACTAATTTAAATTTTAAAATCATAATAAAATTAAATAGATATTTTAAATTCATTGAAAGGAAAGGTGTTTAAAAAAATAAGTATTTTTTTAATAATCATTAAAAAATTAATCTTCTATGAAAATTTTCATAAAATCACTCCAAGATTATTTTGACATGATAATATTCAAAACCGATTATTATTTTTTCAAATGAATTTTCTAAAAGTGGAAGAAAAATATTTTCTTATTTTTTCACCAAAATAAATGAAAACATTTTTTTCCTGAGAAAATAATATATTTTAAAAATATAAATATTTTACTATAAGTGAAGTTATTTTAATAAATATTCTTTCTATATTAATCCATAAAAATTGATTTTTAAATGTTATTATTTCTATTCATAATAGAATGTTTAATGTCTAGGTTATAACAGTATTTTTAAAATAATAATTTTAATAGTATATCATAGTTCGTAAAGAAATGATATTGTGTGTAATGTAAGACATCAAAAAAATTAATTTTTTTTCAAAAAATATAAATCCTAAAATATTATGGTGTTAAATTATACCCCCATAAAAATAATTTCCACCTCAAAATTCAGTCACTTGGGTATAGTCAACCTAGGATTCTTCTTCCTTATTACATCCTGATGTTCCCAAATATCTTTCTCAAGGAGGTGGTTTCACCCCAAAACATTAATTAGGTGAGTGGTATTATTTTGTATAACTTTCCTTGTATGATCCGGAATCTCCAATGTTTATTCCTTGTAAGAAGGATCGTCCTCTAGTGGTATGAACTCTAAGTTTAGTACAATTTATGGACCATTTACTTACTTCTTTATATGAGATACATGAAAAACATCATGAACCTGAAATATGTTTGGTGGAAGCACAAAGAGATAAGATACATACCCAAATACAATGAAGAATTTCAAAGGGAATTATTTAACATGAGATTTGATTTACATTATATCCAAATCTCATTGCTTTATTTTATAAATAATTTTATTGAAACACCTTCTCACTTGCTTCAAATTATAAATCATGTCAGTTATTATCACCATAATATTTTTTTCAACCTTTTATCACTAATATGTGTTTCTAAATGAATATATCATTATCTACCATTTCTTCATCTATCTCTAGTAACAATAGCTTTAAATCTCCATATTTATCCCATCACATTGGAGTTCTACACATTTGACTATATAGGTCTTCATAAGGATCAACATTATTACTCGATTAAAATCTATTATGATTAGAAAACAAAATCTTTAGAAAGGTTTTGATCCTAACCACCTATAGAATCCATAGAACATGATATAAACATATAATAAAGGGTTTGAATTTTTATCTCATACTAAACATCTATCTGATGATGATACACAGCGCTAAAACTCAACTATGATATAAATTGGTTATAAAGAGGAAACCTCTATGATAGGGATGAATTGTGTTTACTTTGAAATTTTATAAACTACAACCTATATATAAAGATCTCTTTATACATATTGGAGATTCTAATGAAAATAATTCATATTGATGTTTTCCTAGTTTAATTTTAGTATTGGTAACTATTATACTATCCACTTTGAATTTTTTACTCCCAGTCTAATCTTCCTTACATATCTTTTACTGAGATAAAAACTCAACGATCTATTTCTTAATTTTATCCTACCTAAAATACTCCATAAAATATCTTTAATTATTTTTTCTTCTAAGATGAATAGTGAAATTAAGGACTATGAGTATCCACAAACATATATTTTTTAAAATATAGTATGAATGGAAAACAAAAATAGTTCACAAATGATATAAACCAAACATGATCAAGGATAAACTCAAGAAAATTTCTCATCTTATATTATAGCTCCATATCATTGTTCTTCAACTATTTAATACTCACATGGATAGATAGTTGGACACTTATTTGATAAAGATAATATTTCTCCCCTTATTTAAAGATATCAATATTTATTCATTTCAAATCCATAAATATTGTATATTTTTTGATCCTCAATATAGATAAGCAAGTATAATCTTTTAGATAAAAATCACATAACGCCTTATTCACTTTCATTAAGTGGAATTGTATTGGTCAATAATATTATTTAATCATCTCTAACCATCATATCTGGAACATATTCAACACATTATATGTGGATATACACTTTAAACTTTTTCAATATGTATATATATATATATATCACAATTTTCCACACAATGATAATTAATCCATATATTTAATGCAAAAAATTCCACAACTAACACCAAATCATGTGTTGGGTAATTTTTCTCATGAACCTTTAATTGTTATGAGACATAACCTTTAACCATGTCATTCTATCTAAGAATTGATCCTAATACCTTCATGGATTCATCCTTCTTTATTTTCGAACCTTCTCCAATGTAGTGTAGTTAAAGTACATGTTCCCTCACTAATATTATCTTTTATTCATAGATTTTTCCACACATACATCCATATCAAGGAACTTAGATCCCTTTTGAGTTAACTTGGAGAGTAGATTTGATAGTCATGAGAAATTATCAAAAAAACATTTATAATATCAATTAAACCCAATAAAACTTTGGATCTTAGTTATTTTCATTTTTTATGTCTAATTCTATGTAACCTCCCTCATTTTTGGATATACTGATATACCTTCTCTTGGTATCATATGGTCCAAAAATGAAGCCTTTTATTGAAAAAACATAATTTTTTTAAAATTTTGCATAAAATTTATACATGTGTAGGTTCCTTTGTAATATTATTAATTGATATTTGTGATATTACTTACCCTATGAATTTTTAAGAATATCCACTTTATAGACTACCACAAACAGATCTTGGTAATCTGTAAACATTATATTAATTAAATTCATGAAGATTGTGGGAGAATTAGTAAGACCAAATGGATTTAGTATATACTCATAGTGTCTATACCTTGTATAGAATGTTTTATTGGGTATATCTTTCAATTGAAGCATCAATTGATAATATCAAAAAATTCTAAATCATGAAAACATATTAAACTCTGAATAGTTGATAAAAAAATTAATCAATAAGGGTATAATAAACATTTTCTTGATTGGGACCTTATTCTGTAATTGGTAATCAATGAAGTTTTACATCAATCCATATTTCTTCTTAAAAATAGAATAGTTTCACCCCAAGGTGACACACTTTCTTATATGGATACCTTTTATTTCTTCACTTAGTGTTTCATCTTCAATTCCTAAAAATAAATTTATGCAATTATAAAGGAAGTATTAGAAATATGTGTGACTCTAGGATTGAGATTTATTTGGAACTCAACATCACATTTCAGTGGAAGTCTAGGGATCTCTTTCATAAATAAATAAAAAAACTAACACAAAATAAGATTATTATCATGGTTATTTTTCTCCCAAACCATCTAAGACAAACTTCCCATTTTAATGGTAATCAACACCCTTACATTGGATTTGATCTACATCGGATGTTCATATGTATCATCGCACTGATAAAGGATTATAGGCTGGTTTAGAATAAAAAATCTGATTTCCATTACATGGAAATTGTTGTGGGGTTTATTTTTATTAATTTAATAAATTATAAATAAAATATTTAATTCATCCATATGGATAATAACTATACTTACGAGAATCATATTCCTAAAAACTTCATCTAAAAAAGAATAATAAACTTGTGATGCGATCATTATTCCATAATGGATTTTTATTTCTAATTCAACGTCTAACCGTTGGTGTGGAATTTTCATATGCATAAAAAATTCTTCAAATATAAATGTTTCAGTAGATCTAGATTCAAATAATACATTAGTGTTTCTATAGTAGATAATAAGTGTAACTTTATCCAAGTAATTATTGAACCCCTCATCAAAATTAGTGATAGTATGATATTTCTCTATATATATCTACTTAAAAGGTTGATAATTGGGATAATCGTCATTAACTTTCAGATATGGGAACTGGTTATCATGATACCTATTATCCTTTCTTTTGAAACATTGGATTGCGTATGGTGAATTCCGTGGATCTCATTATATATTCACATCATTAGATAAATTCTTCTTGCAACTTTGGAAATCAATTTATTAATGAAAATATATCCAATTCATAATAAAATTATAAGACCCATTATAATAAATTCATTTATATTTCCTTCCACACATTGATAATGAATGAAATCTCACATTCATTTTTCTATGGGTTTAAGAGTTTCTATTTAATTCAATCTTTTTTTTCTTCTCAAAATCATGATATTTAAGGGCAATTCCAATATCTATTTACACCACTATTGAACATTCAATTATTTTTATATATATACTGATGTTCATTTTGGATAAATCACTTTTGAGACATTTTTTCAAGTCACTGACATGTTGACCAACATCACATTCAAGGTTTATGATAAAACCTGAAGCGTAATAGAAAGGCATGTAAAATTTGCACCATATGTACCAAAATATTAATCATCATTATAATTTAACTAAAGTAATTACTTATCTATTTTAGTTCTCCTAATATAAATAATTTACTTATTAAAAAATATGTAGTTAAACTCCTACGATTAAATTATTTTAATTTCATCTCATTGAATCATAATATTGATGACAGTCCACCATTAATCTATTTCACCTTCCAAATAATTTACAATGAAAAATAATTTTCGACGATCTAAATAGATGAGAATGGAAAATATATTTTTGACGTTACTGATCCATTAATCAAAATCAAGAGGAACCGTTAAAATTAGATGGATGTTGATTCATGAATGATTCAATAGAATGTTGTCACCCCTTTTTCTCCTTTGTAATTTCAGCACGATTTATATCTTAAGAATACATTGTGAGCATTGAAATGATAATTTTCATTCCAAACCCTAAAATAGTCAGTTTCATAAGAGGAAAATCATTGAATTTTCAATCAAACTCTACATTAACATTATTCCTCTAGGTTTTAACCATTGGATAAAACCAAAAATAACTATGTAATAAACACTAATAATTGTAGGGAACTCCATAATCCGAAAAAAATCACTAATATTATGTGTATATAATGACACCATATTTACAATCTACAACACCTTCGGTTTAATAATTGTTATTAATGGCCATCATCTATTAAAATAAATCATCATGTTTCTTATAGATTTTTTTTTAATTTTCAAAGCATATCACCTAGGAGTGTCAAACAGGGCATGTAATAAAGTCCATTTTCATTCACTAGGTTATGATCAAGTTGAGATTTATGCACCTTATTTAGAGTTATTACTCCAAGGTAAAAATGTTCCAGAGCCACATCCACATGTATTATCTGGACTATTGTGTTATTCATTGAAAACAACACATCATTATTTACTATAACATAGGATTTCTTCTATAATAATTATTATTCAAAGGGTTATAACTAACGCTTATTATCATAGTTTCCAAAGGATTACTAAATATTCCCTATATAACAATTATAAATACCCACACATCTCATACATATAGGTTACACCATAATAGATGAATATTAATTACATAACACAATGATATACAATAGAATCACACCGTTCTAGTTTCTTTGGAAACATAAATAGAAAAAAAAACTTTTTCTTAAGTGAACCACATAATCTCCCACTATGTTCATTAAAACGAGAACCCTTCTTATAGATGTCATACATAATAACTTTAGTCATAACCAGAGGAATGAAAACACAATAAAGGGTGATATTTGTTTCACTAGAAGGTTAAATAAAGAAGATATCAACATAACATGAAAATAATGGTATTATAACAAGATAATGACCTGTGAAAAATATACCCTGCATATAATAGATCATAAATTGTGTCATGGAATAAATATTGGTAGATCATAAGACATGAATCATAAAGGAATTCAATAACATGATCCATGATATCATAACTTCAGAATAAGACATAGATATGTGTAATACAAATAATCATAGAATATAATTTCTATAGTAATATTGGATTACTACAAAGGCTATCATAGTGGAATTGGTTATCTCCCTAAATGATCGTAGTAGCCAATGTTCACTCACAATAATATCATATTGGACAAAATAACTTACTAAAATTGGTTCACACTACAATCTATTTGTATTTATTTAATGAGAATTTAATAGTTAACTAATAAATTAGAATGATATTTATGTCCCACACATCTCATAATGATAATCCAAAATATGTTTTCCACTATAGAATAAAACATTCATTATATCAAAATTCCTGAAATGAAATGGGTTTCATAAAAAATCTGTCGTCCCATTAGCCATGGAAATGGAAGGGGTTTCATAAAATTATTATCATTATAAACATAAATCCCCAAAAAATAACTACAATCGTATCCTCATAACAAATTTCTATTAATTATAATGTATCATCAATGTACATTACCATAGATGGAAATTGATATTGAATAGTCACATGGAACATTTATTATACAAAATGACCTTTTAAAATTGAAAATATAATTTCCTAAAACCAAAATTTCACAATTCTATATAAAAATAATCTCATTTGAAAATAATATTTGATAAATATAAATGAATATTTAGGTCATTTATTAGTCATGATGGTGGACAATATTGTTCGTGTTATACTTGTTAAAATAATGATTAGATTCACATTATCATTATAAATTCAAAAAGTACGTAATTCCAAAAAAAAAAAAAATTTCCTTGTAAACTATTCTAAAAATATTAAATCATTGGTAAAAATTTATTCAATCAATAAATGTATATTATTAAAAAAAATTAAATTCTTTTTAGAAAACCTTAATATAGAATAAAAATTATTTTCAAGTAAAGAGAGAAATAATGTCAGTTTTCCTTAAAAACATTTATTCAGATTAGTGAGTAAATAATAAGAGTAAAATTAAATTAAAATTTTGTTTTTCATGAAATAACCATATAATATGAAAATTCATGGTTTTATTGAGAAATTTATAATATTATTTCATAATTGAAAGTATAATCATAAATAATCTCAATAAACAATGAGATTGTAAAAGAAAACATTTACCACCGTGGTATATTTTAAATCATAACCCCATGAAAGAAAAAAAATTAAAAAGATATTTATATCCCATAATAATCCAGATAGGGATAATAAAATATATTCATAATTAGTATATAAACCACATAAAAGAAACATGTGTTTTATAAGTCACGAGTTCTATAGAAATAAAAGTGATACGAAAATCTGTTACAATACTAGTAACTTTTTGATCATTATACCCAATAATTAATATACTCATATGAAATATTAAATATCATGAAAATAATTATATTAAATATTTAATATTTAAATTTGTTATTATATATACCATACTAAAGAAACAAGTGGTGAATATAAAACAGAATATAAATCTGTCATCATAAGTCTCGACTTATTTCATTCACATTTGAGCCTCTTATATAATAAGAATAGGTTTATTATAAATATATTATAGAAACATGATAATATGTATCATACTATATATTACTTACTTATAAACTTTTATTACGGATTTGTTAACTATTCAATGTGAAAATATTTTTTTGGGTAATAATTGTTTTTTTTCATGTATGTTTTGATTTGATATTGTTGGAACCTTCAAATTTATCATTTTTCAATCAAATACCAAGTTATAAAAATTATATAAATATAATATATTCTCATTACATTTGTATATATAGTAATTATTAAAATTTAATCACAGAAAATTAATTTCACCGTCCATGGAGATGGTATGTCATATGTACGCATGAAGGTTGTTTCCATTTTCAAAGTGTATGAAATGAAAGTAATATAAAAAATATTTTAACAATATAAAATCATTATGATATAATATATATAAAATATATTCAATAAATTTACCCTAATTACATTCCATGAGAATTATAAGTGAAAACAAATCTCATCCTTTTGCGAGGCTGTAGTCTGCCTTACACACGTAGGCTTTTATCATATTCCAACTAAATGGAAGGTATTATTGTATATATGATATTATAATTCTAGTAGTATAATAATTTCATTAATTTACTATTGATATGTTAAATATATTATTATATCAATATTTTTGGTGGTGTTGACGGAAAAAAATTACTTCAGTTTCTGAGGTGGTAGTCCGTCGTGCACATGATCGACAATTTCATTTCCAATATGATGGAAGATGATATGGATTTAGTGTATTGCATAAGCTTAAAAAACATACAGGTATATGGTAGGTAATTGTTTAATAATTTCATCATTTTTTAATAATATTTTAATGAGGTTTAAGAATAAGTAAAAGAAAAAAACATGTTTAACAATTTCACCTCTTCCTTGGGGAACCACTCTTGGTTTATTTATAAGGCCATTATTGGAGGGTTTAAAAATAAAAATATGGACTATAAGATGTTATTATGGGAATAAAGAAGATATTTGGGTAGGTGTTTTCCAGAAGATGGGCTTAGATGTGTGTGGAGGAGTGGAGAGTGGGTGTCCTATTATTAGTGGGGGAGAGAAACACATGGAATTTTTAAAAAGAAAAGTTTGTACACACATTTTAAATTTTAAAAAATGATTAAAATTTCCACATTAAAAATATTTAGATTATATAAGGTCTAAATATTTCTATATATTTTTTTTTGGAAAACATTATAGGTCAATTTTTTCCCATATCATTTTTTAACCCCCCAACAATCCTATTTTAAACTTAACCATTGTGATTAATTTTTTAAAAATTTATTACATACATTAATATACAACTTAAATTATGATAATTAAATATACAGAATCAAATATTTCAAATTATATTAAAAAATTAGGAGAATTACATTTCAAAATAAACAGGCAGAGGTGATGGAAAATTGATTTCCCAAAGAGGAAATTTTCAAAATTATATAATTTTTTAATATCAAAATTCTATAAGAAATTTATTAAAATGATATATTTTGGATGAATATACCTATAATATAAATAATTTTACATTAAAAACTATAATAATATAAAAAGTAACTTGTAAATTCTTTAAACGTAAGGTTATTGTTTAATAAAAAATAATATTTTATACTATTCGTCGAAAAATTAATGTATTCTGAAAATTATAAACAATTCCCCCAATGATATATTGGATATGACTAGTTCAAAAACGAATTTTTTTCCCAAATAAATTTTTTTATTTTATAAAACATTAATATATTTATTTTTTCACAGAAATTCATTAATAACATTTTTGGGACAATAATATTTTCAAAACAAGGATTTTACTAAAAATAAGTATTATTTTATCAATTTTTTTATTAACATAAAACCGTTATAATTAATTTTTAAAATATGAATATTTATATTCATAATACCATATTTATCTTATAGGATATTATAATCAATATAAAATAATAATATTAATAGTATATCATTGTTCGTTAAAAAATCGATGTTGTGTTTGACATAAGATATCAAATAAATTACATTTATTTAGAAAAATATCTTTCATAAAG
The DNA here is from genome assembly GCA_963277665.1 of Viscum album. NCBI lineage: Eukaryota > Viridiplantae > Streptophyta > Magnoliopsida > Santalales > Viscaceae > Viscum > Viscum album. The sequence continues at coordinate 1,744,602,680 of OY728152.1, forward strand.
TCTTAGGGTGTTATATATATTTATTACTAATGGATCATTAAAAATCTATAGGACATTATGAGATCATTTTTAATGTATTTCCATGTATTTTGAGAACAACACCATCCCCTAGTGGATGTCAAATATGTTAATAATTTCTAATCAAGCATTAAAATAGAACTTAATAAGGATATTTTTATGAACATGTGTCAAACTTTGACATTTTGGGATACATATTGTGAATGAAAACAAATTAGGAATGATCATATATAATAAATTAATGTTATGGGTAAAACCATTCAGTGTCTTATGGAATTCACAAAAATTCAATAGAAATTCTTTACAAACAATCATCGACAGCCTGCATTTTCATGTTGGATTTAATGTGATCCTTCATATTTTATCACGTAATAAATTGATGATGTTTTTTAATAAGTTAAATATTGTCCCTAGAAACATAATCCCTATCTATATTCTTGATCTCATTGGAATGGTAGCCAATTTACTATAACACCCACCTAACATATCTCAAGTACATGATTCATTTTGTGTATCAGTATAGGGGAAGTGAATTACAAACCAATCACATGAATGGAATCTAGTGGTGGTACCAATAGATAATGATATTTAATAAAATGATAATCTATAGATGATATTATATCATAGAGAAAATTTTCTATGAAACAATACAACTCACTAGGTCAATGTTTTATTATGAAAACACAATTTTGTGGAAGAGACATGGGAAACAAAAGAGACAATGAAATAGAAATACACTATTCTCTTTTATTATATGAAATAAAAAGTTTAGGGTAAAATTTATTAAGTGTTAAAATGTAAATACTTTATAATTTATAATTGAAACGACTTTTTGAAATGAGTAAATGACTTATTAAGAAATGATGTTGTAGAAAACACATGCACCACATTTTTTATTTTTTATTATTTTAAGATCTATAAAATTAAAAACTCTATTAAGAATCATAACCAGTAATAATATATATTTTACAATTACCATTATTTTTTTATTAATGGTTTTGATAAAGTAAAATTAACATAGACTGATGGATTAATGGCCTCAACAAGTAGCATCATACCCTATGAAGCCCATTTATTGGAGTTTCTGAGGGAGATTAAATCACTAGGAATTACCATTGAAGAATCCAAATCCATGATTGTAAAACTAAATCATGAGAAAAATAATTATGGGATATGATTAATATCATAGAGAACATATCCCAAACCATGTTTTCCAAACCACCCTAAGAATATATTACCATAACACATCTTACCTTTAGGGAATTTTCTAGTCTAATAAAGTGTTATATATCTAAGCCCTAATAGTATTACTATGTATATATCTTTTTATATAAAATAATTATTATATTTATCTTCTTTTAATACTTTAGAAATGATTAAATAATATTATTGAATAAAATTATATTTTGATATGATTAAACACAAATTGAATCTTTGGTAAATATATAGTTTCAATCAAGAGACTTTTTTTGATGAAATTAAGATTTTTTTAAATAAGTGTTATTTTAATAAAATAAAATAATAATAATAATTAATTTTAAATGATATTATAATTATACTACGTTATATTTAATTTCTAAAATGTTAAAAACACTTATTATTAGAAAACCATCATTTCTCAATAATTGGGGATTATTGATTTAAAAATAAAATTTTTAGATTTATGTATTTATCATGATAAAATAAATATTATTTTTGATATCATCACATAAAATTTATAAAATGGTGCATGTTTCATTATTTTCTGAGGAAGTCAAATTTTTCGGTCATAATTAAATATTGTATAAATGTACGGTATGTATTATGAAAGAAGCAAAGACCCAAATATATGTATTAAATAATATAACATTTATCCAAGACTGAAATAATGTTTCCACCTTATAATAATTTTAATTTAATGTTATTTTTTAATTTTATAAACCCTTAATGAATCCCCCAAAACCTATATTATATATTAAGGTTTTAAAATAAAATATATATAAAAAATACACACATCCAAATAACTATGCTTTTTATTTAATGGATTTTATTTGAAAGAATTGTGAAATACTATACCCTGATTATATTTGGTAGAAATCGTAGGATAAAAACCTATGATAGTTTGTGGTTTTGTTTATATTGTCATATAGAGTCCAAAAGCTATGTTTGGAAATTAATAAACAATTCTCATCTCTTTTACTATATAAACCCACCCAAGATACAATTTACCCTAAATAAAATACATTAAAAAATGAATCTAATATAACCATTTCCCTTTAGATCCCTCCTAAGGTTCCAATAATCTCTTAATAATCTACTCCCACAATTTTAGAAGTTCCCTCTCAAGGTAAGGGATCCTATCCTTCTCTTCTTTATTGAAGAATAGTCTTTATGGAATGCCTTTTGATTCTAAATTTTTTTAATTTTTATATGTTTTTCCATATCACTATCACCATAATTAAAATTATAATTTAATTATATAAACCTTTACCTCTAATTAAACAAATATATAAAAATTTATGTACACCTATTTTTTAAAAAAAATTGTCATGTGTTTCTCTAGAAAAACATTTGTGTGGTCAAAAACTCTAACATCCCAGGTAATTAAAGAATAAATAATTTTCATATTTATTAATATTTACAAATTAAATATTAATTTTAATTAAAAGGGGTTTCTACATTCGATAGCGTACTCGATACACTTTGAAAACTTACGTTGCACACAAGTAATAAAATAAAATTATTTTAAAAGTTAGTTAACAAGTAGCCATTGTACAGGAGGGAATGGATAGAAATAACTAAAATATGATTATATATTTTTTTAAATGTTTTTACATTTACCCAATAAAGGATAAAGGCTTAAAATACGGAAAGACTTCAATTTTAGGCATTTATACCCTAATTTTCACTAAGGGTTCACTTATCACCTTTTGACGGTGAACCATCATTAAATAGAGTTTTGATCAATATTATAAATTATATTGGACCAAAAATAACTCTTCTTTAGAATGGGGACATCAAAATTTACTTTGTGTAAATTTTTGGTATCTTTCCGATAAAGTTCATTTTTTTTGATGAATAGTGTAAAATGTTGTATTTTAATTCAAATCCTCTTTTTAATATAATTTATTTATATTATTAGATTATCTTTTTAATTGGTTTTAAAGTTAAATTAGAAAATATTTTTACCATTAAATCCAATAGTGGTCGTTGGAATTAATTTCACTTTGAAATCGTACTTAAACTAGTGTCAATCTTTTGATACTTATTGTTTCATAAAAACACGCTATTTGCTCTGACAGCGGGAATTAATTATTAAATTAATTAATGCAACTTATATGTTGTGAATTGTGTAAAATGGAATTCATTTTTGAATTCAGAATATCAAATATAGCTTAGGGTGAATTTTTGGTAATTTTATGAAAAACTTCAATTTTTGATGAATAGTGAAACCACTAAGTGGTACTTATAAAAAACTGATTTTCCGTTTAAATGAAATTTTGCCATCGTTGTGTTTTGATTTTCAAAAATCCGACATACATGGTTGTCATTAAGAAGTAAAATGTGGTTCAATGAGATTAAAATAATTTTTTGGTGAATAGTAACTTATTAAGTTTTTAATCATGATTACTGGCAATTAGTGTAGTTTAAGGTAAAAATAATGTTTTAATAATATGAGATGAGCTTGACACATGTCCTACCCTCATTGGATGTGTCAGGGACGACCAAGACAAGCCATGGGTCAACTTGGGGACCCCATGGAGCCACTTGGGTGAGATAATGACTTTAATGCCTTTTTTTAAATAAAAGTAAAAATGACACAAACATAATATGTTTTACGAAAACAATTTTTAAATGGGGTTATAAAGATCCGATTTTTGATTATAAATATTAATTGGAAAGATAGAAAGATTTCCTACATCATAGTATTTTGTTTATAATTTTTAGACTTTAAATAAATTAAATTATTTATGACATCATTATGATGCAGCGATGACTTCATTATTTAACGATTTAAATAAAATGGAAAGATAATGTAATATCTAAAACCTACACATGTCCAAAACCTATTTAATGGGAATATTTCGAAGGCTTATCATCTTATATTCTAAATATATCAATGTGGGACCTTAGAAATTCGAAAAACTTTTGAAAATAAAATAATAGTTTCATGATTTCCAAAAGTGCCCCTCCTCTTCTCTTATAAAAGGCCCCCACCTCTACCTCATTTCACACACTCCTCAAGCCTTTGGCTCGGACATCCCCTGCCCATTTAATCTTTCCACATCCCTCTCCTCATCCTAGAGGATTCCCTTTGGGATTAATACTTTCAAAGTAAGCATTTAGTCTCAAATCAAAAGGAGTTACACTTTTAAAAGTAATTCATTCTCTCATGTTCATTTGTTTTATTTTGCTTCTCCAACCCCCTAAACTCTTTTTATTTACTTCTTTTGTAACAAAAACAGTATATTAAATATACTAGGATGTTGTTATAAGATTTATTCGTGATAAACCCTCACAAAACTACATAAAATGGTTAAAGAACATACGGTTTCCGTGGATGGCGAAATTCTGCCTCCCGAAATGATGATTGTTCAATACTCATTTAACACCTTCAAAGGTGGCCATTATGATGTCACTATTTTTATATATGATATATAATATGTTTATGTTTTCCTTAAGCTTCTGTATTTTTCATTTTGGGCATAACTTTATGGTTTCCATTATGGGTAAACGCGATATCTTCATTTAAGGAAGTGCGGATAACCGCCCCCTCAAAGTGATGTGATTCGTTAATGCCATATGTGGGACGTATAAAGGATGGATTTAAAGTTTTTATATATGATGTTATACTGGAATTATAATATACCTATATATCATTATTATTTCTTTCCATTAAATTATGATATAGAAATGAAAGTAGCGTTCATGCGTACGTATGGCTTACCGTCTCCAGGAACGGTGCATTTCATTTCTTATCCTCAAATGTAATGTACTATTAAAAGTACATGTATATAATGGATATATATAATTAATGATATATCTAAATGATGAATATAATCCTGGAATTAAAATATACATACCTCTCATTTAGTTTTAATTCCATTAATATGACAAAGAAATGAAGGTAGCGTTCATGCGTACGTATGGCTTACCGTCTCCATGAACGGTGCATTTCATTTCTTACCTCTAATTGATTATGTAATATTATAAATACATGTATATGCTGGATATATATGATATATATGATATCCCAATCAGGAATTTCATTTTGGATATAAATAACCTTTGACCACATGAACAACATGTAATTGTAAGAAGTCCACTTTCGACTTAAGAACCAAATATTGACAAAACAAACATCATTAACTTAAATGGTTACATAATGTTTATAACATGGCAATAAGTGATATAAAAGGAATAATGAACTTTAAAAAGGTTCTTAATCAAGTATAAATTAACTCAAGTTTATTATTCATGACGTTAAAGAACGATCGAGTCAAGTCAGACCTGAGGTAAGGGACTTCGTCTCAATCTCCTTTCATTGAGGCATATTTCGTTTTATACACAACTTTATTTTATACGGTTTATAAACCCCTTTGACTTTTACTTTTATACAAAAGGAATCTTTTTCTACGAAGCGTTTCACTAAACGACAAAAAGGAATGTTTTTTTAACGTATGCGGTGACAACGACCTTTTCCGCCGCCGTGAGTTTTATTTGGTCTTTGGCTTCCTCAACAAGCCGTAATGTTTTTAAAATAAAATAAATACCATATACTCTTTTATGTATTTTGGTATTGAAAATGGTTTTGATAAAGGATTCTATTATGTCAATATATTTATGATATATTGTGATTGAAATTTGGAAATTTTATCATTCCTTTATATTGGTTTTATGTTTTATGATTTTATATTGGTACTTAGACATTTTAACAGGTGGTTACGTTATAAACCATATGACGGGTGGTGCCGTGAATACCAGGACGGGTGGTTATGTTATAACCTCCAATGCATTGGGTATGGAAGTCGGCCGTATAGCTATTTCATTAAGTATGTATGGAAATTGGCCGTATGGCTATTCCATTAAGTGATATGTGTGGAAGTCGACCGTATGGTTATTCCACTTAAGTATGTTTATGTCCAAAGTTACCTTTATATATGTTATGTGTTCTTTATATGGGTTTTATGGTAATACTTTGGTTACAAAAAGGTATGTAATGATACTTTATTCAGTAAATAGTTTTTACTACTTCATGAAGGTGAAGGTATTAATTTGATAGAGTATAAATGGTTTACTTTATGTTTGAAAAACTAATAGTTTTAATTCTTTGTGTATCCCTTACTGAGCTTTTTATGCTCACCCCAAGTTTTTTTGAAATGTTTTTCATAGGACTTAATGTGGAATAAGGTCAAGGATGGGATCAAGGGGATGTCATGCTATATAAAACATGGAACTTGACATGTTTCTTTTTAAGAGTTTTTTTTTATTTTGGAAACTTAATAGAAGTGTCTACTTTGTAATCTTTTTAGATGTAATAGTTATGTTATAATTCTCTAAAACTCTAAACCTGAAAAGATCCTCAATGTGAATTATTCATTTAATTCAATATTAAGTAAGGTTTAAGGCCTGGGCCTTATAGTTGGTATCAAAGGTCGGTTTAAACAACTTTAGGAGTTAGAAAAGTGTTAAATTATAATATGATTGAAATGATATAGCATTTATGGATTACCATGTTGTTTCGCCTAAGATATTTCTGTGTTCAGAATGGTTTTCCGCAGAGGAAACAAAGAAACTATGTTGGGACGGCATCAGGAGGAAGACAACCTTCCAAATCAGCAACCTGAGATGGTCGGAATCGGAACTGAACAGTTTGTTGCAGTGATGGCACAGTTGACTCAGGCTATAAATGGTGGTGGTATCTATGCACGAGATCAGCCAGATCAACCGCAGAGGAACATGTTAGTGGTGGAAAATTTCATGAGGCAACATCCCCCATCATTCAGCGGATCATCTGACCCTGTGCAAGCTGAAGGGTGGATTAAAGCACTGGAGAAGATTTTTGTTGTCATGGGGTGTTCAGAACATCAAAAGGTTAGTCTTGCTGTTTACCATTTTGAAGGTGAAGCTGATCAGTGGTGGTCGATGGTGAAAAATATCAGGGATAGTGACGAGATTGAGGATCTTCACTGGGATAAATTCAAAGGTATGTTTCTTGAGAAATATTTTCCTAAGGTGGTTCATCTTAGGATGGAAAAACAGTTCCTAGAATTGAGGTAGGAGGATGATTCAATGGCAGCTTATGAAGCAAAGTTCACTCGATTGGAAAGGTATGCTCCAAACTTCATAAGAGATCTTGATAGTAAAATAAACCGTTTTTACTTAGGGTTAAAGCCAAAGTATCGAAGGGCTTTAGCTTCTCGTGAGTTCAAAAGTTATGAAAAACTTGTTCGATGTGTGGAGAAGGTGGTAATGGAGTTTGCCGATGATCAGGTGTTCTATGACAAACAACAGAATAAGAGGTCTAGTTGGCAGGCAAAGGGGAAGAATTCATCAAAGAAGCAAGGAGGTAAGAAAACCAAATATCCATCCTGTGAGAAGTGTGGTAAAATGCATCCTGGAGAATGTTTATCCAAGTCTGGTAAGTGCTTTCGGTGTGGTAAGTCTGGTCATATTGCTCGTAATTGTAAGGAAGATGATCAAGCAGGCAATGAAAAGCCAACGGTAAGATGTTTTAAGTGTAATGAAATGGGTCATTATGAAAACGAGTGTCCAACGAAGAACTCAACTGGGGGAATGCAGCCATACTACAAGCAGAAAGGGGTGGTGAAATCCTTTCCAACAACTTCAGTAGATGTTGGGCCATCGAATGAAGTGGTATCAGGTACACTGTTTCTTTGTTCAGATTATGCCAATGTGTTGTTTGATTCAGGGTCTACACACTCTTTCATTTCTGAGAAGTTTTCTAGTAAATTGGAAATTCCATATCAAGATATGAATCCTGAACTTATGGTACAAAAACCCGGAGGGAACGTTGAGGCAAAAAGGAATTATAAGAACCTTCTTATCCTTGTGTGTGGAATGAATCTACCAGCAAACCTTATTGTTTTGCCTCTAGTAGAGTTTGATGTTATTTCGGGCATGGATTGGCTTTCTGTTTATCATGCTAAGATTGACTGCAGAGCTAAAATGGTTTCTTTTCAGAAATATTTTCAGTTTGTGTACAAGAATGAACCCTTGATTTTTAAAACATATCAGGAAGTTGATAAACTAGTAAAAGATTGAAATGAATGTTACCTTGCACATATTGTTGAAAATAAAGGAACTGTTCAGATTAATGATGTGCCAGTGGGAAATGAGTATCTTGATGTTTTTCCTGATGAGTTGCCTGGTATTATTAATGATCGGGAAGTTGAATTTACTGTTGACTTAGTTCCTGATTCTAAGCCAATTTCAAAACCCCCTTATCGAATGGCTCAAGTTGAACTTTTAGAGTTAAAGAAACAATTACAGGAGTTATTATATAAAGGTTTCATTCGACCTAGAAGATCACCATGGGGTGCTCCTGTCTTTTTTGTTAAAAAGGAAGATGGATCGATGAGACTTTGCATTGATTATAGAGCCTTGAATAATATTACTGTTAAGAACAAGTATCCTTTGCCTCATATCGATGATTTGTTTGATCAGCTCCAGGGAGCTTAGTATTTTTCAAAGATTGACTTGAGGTCGGGGTACCATCAATTGAAAGTAAAAGAAGCAGACATTCCGAAGACAGCGTTCCGTACTAGATATGTCCATTATGAATTTGTAGTTATGCCTTTTGGGTTAACTAATTCACCTGCTATATTCATGGACCTTATGAATAGAATTTTCCATGAGTTCTTGGATATGTTTGTAGTTGTTTTCATCGATGATATTTTGGTGTTTTCTAAAAGTAAATAGGAGCATGAAAGTCATTTAATGGTTATCTTGCAAACCTTAAAAAGAAAAGAAACTATATGGAAAATTCTGCAAATGTGAGTTTTGGTTACAACAAATTTCTTTCCTGGGTCACATTGTTTCAAAAGATGGCATAACTGTTGATCCTACTAAAACAAAAGTTGTTGAAGAATGGCCAAGACCCACAAATGTAACCGAGATCCGTAGTTTTCTTGGTTTGGCAGGTTACTACCGAAGGTCTGTTGAAAATTTTTCACGGTTATCTAGTCCAATGACTAAGCTAACACGTAAGGGTGTTAACTTCATCTGGACAAAAGAATGTGATGATTGTTTTCTGGAGTTGAAGAGAAGATTGGTGAATGATCCAGTTTTGGCACTTCCTTCCAGGAATGGTGAGTTTGTTATATACAGTGATGCTTCGTTGAAGGGACATGGCTTTGTACTTATGCAGAATGATCAGGTAATTGCTTATGCTTCACGATAGTTGAAAACTCATGAGGTAAATTACCCTACACATGATTTGGAATTAGCTGCTGTAGTCTTTGCTTTAAAAATTTGGAGGCATCATTTGTATGGAGTAAAGTGTGAAATATATACTGATCAAAAAAGTTTAAAGTATATATTCACTCAGAAATAATTGAACATGAGACAGAGGAGATGGCTATAATTAATCAAGGATTATGATTGTACAATTCATTACCATCCGGGAAAATCAAATAAAGTGGCTGATGCTTTGAGTTGAAAAAGTAATACTTCATTAGCAATGTTGCGTTTGGAACGTGATCCTTAGGTTAAAGATTTGATGAACATTGGCATAGAACTTTTTGGTACAGGATGTTCTTCTGTTTTGTTTCAGGTATTAGTGAGATCATCTCTATCAGATAGAATCAAGCAAGCACAGAAGCAAGACAGTGAGTTGCCGAAAAAGGTAGAGCTGGTTCCGAAAGGTAAGTTGCATGAATTAAACATTGATAATGATTGTGTTTTGAGATTTGGGAAGAGATTGTGTGTGCCTTGTGATTCATCAGGTAAAGGTTTTGTGGAAAAACCATGTGATTGAAGAGGCAACGTGGGAATCTGAAAATGCTATGAGGGATAAATACCCCCACTTATTTTGATAAGTGAATAAAATTGCGAGGACGCAATTACCAAAAGGGGGGAAGGATGTAACATCCCAGGTAATTAAAGAATAAAGAATTTTCATATTTATTTATATTTAAAAATTAAATATTAATTTTAATTAAAAGGGGTTTCTACGTTCGATAGCGTACTCGATACACAACGATGAGTTTCTTTGAAAACTTACGTTGCACACAAGTAATAAAATAATATTATTTTAAAAGTTAGTTAACAAGTAGCCATTGTACTGGCGGGAATGGATAGAAATAACTAAAATATGATTATATATGTTTTTAAATGTTTTTACATTTACCCAATAAAGGATAAAGGCTTAAAATACGGAAAGAATTCAATTTTAGGCATTTATACCCTAATTTTCACTAAGGGTTCACTTATCACCTTTTGACAGCGAACCGTCATTAAATATAGTTTTGATCAATCTTATAAATTATATTGGACAAAAAATAACTCTTCTTTAGAATCGGGACATCAAAATTTACATTGTGTAAATTTTTGGTATCTTTCCGATAAAGTTCATTTTTTTGATGAATAGTGTAAAATGTTGTATTTTAATTCAAAACCTCTTTTTAATCTAATTTATTTATATGATTAGATTATCTTTTGAATTGGTTTTAAAGTGAAATTATAAAATATTTTTACCATTAAATCCAATAGTGGTCGTTGGAATTAATTTCACTTTGAAATCAGACTTAAACTAGTGTCAATCTTTTGATACTTATTGTTTCATAAAAACACGCTATTTGCTCTGACAACGGGAATTAATTATTAAATTAATTAATGCAACTTATATGTTGTGAATTTTGTAAAATGGACTTCATTTTTGAATTCGGAATATCAAATATAGCTTAGGGTGAATTTTTGGTAATTTTCTGAAAAACTTCAATTTTTGATGAATAGTGAAACCACTAAGTGGTACTTATAAAAAACTGATTTTCCATTTAAATGAAAATTTTCCATCATTATGTTTTGATTTTCAAAAATCCGACATACATTGTTGTCATTAAGAAGTAAAATGTGGTTCAATGAGATTAAAATTATTTTTTGGTGAATAGTAACTTATTAAGTTTTTAATCGCGATTAGTGGTAATTAGTGTAGTTTAAGGTAAAAATAATGTTTTAATAATATGAGATGAGCTTGACACATGTCCTACCCTCATTGTATGTGTCATGGCCGACCAATACAAGCCATGGGTCAACTTGGGGACCCCGTGGAGCCACTTGGGTGAGATAATTACTTTAAGGCCTTTTTTTAAATAAAAGTAAAAATGACACAAACATAATATGTTTTACGAAAACAATTTTTACATGGGGTTATAAAGATCAGATTTTGGATTATAAATATTCATTGGAAAGATAAAACGATTTAATACATCATAGTATTTTTTTTATAATTTTTAGACTTTAAATAAGTTAAATTATTTATGACATCATTATGATGCAGCTATGAGTTCATTATTTAACGATTTAAATAAAATGGAAAGATAATGTAATATCTAAAACCTAAACATGTAAAAAACCTATTGGATAGGAATATTTCGAAGCCTTATCATCTTATCTTAGAAATATATCAATGTGGGACCTTAGAAATTCGAAAAACGTTTGAAAAGAAAATAATAGTTTCATGATTTCCAAAAGTGCCCCTCCTATCCTCTTATAAAAGGCCCCCATCTCTACCTCATTGCACACACTCCTCAAGCCTTTGGCTCAGCCATCCCCTGACCATTTACTCTCTCCACATCCCTCTACTCATCCTAGAGGATTCCCATTGGGTATAATCCTTTCAAAGGAATCATTTAGGCTCAAATCAAAAGGAGTTACACTTTTAATGGTAATTCATTCTCTCATGTTCATTTGTTTTATTTTGCTTCTCCAACCCCCTAAACTCTTTTTATTACTTCTTTTTTAACAACACCAGTATCTTCAATATACTAGGATGTTTTTATAAGATTTATTCGAGCTAAAATCTCACACAACTACATAAAATGGTTAAAGAACATACGGTTTCCGTGGATGGCGAAATTCTGCCTCCCGAAACGATGATTGTTCAATACTCATTTAACACATTCAATGGTGGCTATTATGATGTCACTATTTTTATATATGATATATAATATGTTTATGTTTTCCTTAAGGTTATGTATTTTTCATTTTGGGCATACCTTTATGGTTTCCATTATGGGTAAATGCGATATCTTTATTTAAGGAAGTGCGGACTACCGCCCCCTCAAAGTGATGTGATACGTTAATGCCATATGTGGGACGTATAAAGGATGGATTTAAAGTTATTATATATGATGTTATACTGGAATTATAATATACCTATATATCATTATTATTTCTTTCCAATAAAGTATGAGATAGAAATGAAAGTAGCGTTCATGCGTACGTACGGCATACCGTCTCCATGAACAGTGCATTTCATTTCTTATCCCCAAATGTAATGTACTATTTAAAGTACATGTATATAATGGATATATATAATGAATGATATATCTAAATGATGAATATAATTCTGGAATTAAAATATACATACCTCTCATTTAGTTTTAATTCCATTAATATGACAAAGAAATGAAAGTAGCGTTCATGCGTACGTATGGCTTACCGTCTCCATGAACGGTGCATTTCATTTCTGACCTCTAAATGATTATGTAATATTATAAATACATGTATATGCTGAATATATATGACATATATGATATCCAAATTAGGAATGTCATTCTGGATATAAAGAACCTTTGACCACACGAACAACATTTAATTGTAAGAAGTCCACTTTCGACTTAAGAACCAAATATTGACAAAACAAACATCATTAACTTAAATGGTTACATAATGTTTATAACATGGAAATAAGTGATATAAAATGAATAATGAACTTTAAAAAGGTTCTTAATCAAGTATAAATTAACTCAAGTTTATTATTCAGGACGTTAAAGAACGCTCGAGTCAAGTCGGACCTGAGGTAACGGACTTCGTCTCAATCTCCTTTCATTGAGGCATATTTCGTTTTATACACAACTTTATTTTATACGGTGTATAAACCCCTTTGACTTTTACTTTTATACAAAAGGAATCTTTTTCTATGAAGCGTTTTACTAAACGACAAAAAGGAATGTTTTTTTAACGTACGCGGTGACAACGACCTTTTCCGCCGCCGCGAGTATTATTTGGTCTTTGGCTTCCTCAACAAGCCGTAATGTTTTTAAAATAAAATAAATACCATATACTCTTTTTTGAATTTTGGTATTGAAAATGGTTTTGATAAAGGATTCTATTATGTCAATATATTTATGATATATTGTGATTGAAATGTGGAAATGTTATCATTCCTTTATATTGGTTTTATGTTTTATGATTTTATATTGGTACTTGGACATTTTAACGGGTGGTTACGTTATAAACCATATGATGGGTGGTGCCGTGAATACCAGGATGGGTGGTTACGTTATAACCTCCAATTCATTGGGTATGGAAGTCGGCCGTATGGCTATTCCATTAAGTATGTATGGAAATTGGCCGTATGGCTATTCCATTAAGTGATATGTATGGAAGTCGACCGTATGGTTATTCCACTTAAGTATGTTTATGTCCCAAGTTACCTTTATATATGTTATGTGTTCTTTATATGGGTTTTATGGTAATCCTTTGGTTACAAAAAGGTAAGTAATGATACTTTATTCAGTAAAGAGTTTTTACTACTTCATGAAGGTGAAGGTATTACTTTGATAGAGTATACATGGTTTACTTGATGTTTGAAAAACCAATAGTTTTCATTCTTTGTGTATCCCTTACTGAGCTTTTTATGCTCACCCCATGTTTTTTTGAAATGTTTTTCATAGGACTTAATGTGGAATAAGGTCAAGGATGGGATCAAGGGGATGTCATGCTATATAAAACATGGAACTAGACATGTTTCTTTTTAAGAGTTTTTTTTATTATGGAAACTTAGTAGAAGTGTCTACTTTGTAATCTTTTGAGATTTAATAGTTATGTTATAATTCTCGAAAACTCTAAACCTGAAAAGATACTCAATGTGAATTATTCATTTAATTCAATATTAAGTAATGTTTAAGGCCTGGGCCTTATAGTTGGTATCAAAGGTCGGTTTAGACAACTTTAGGAGTTAGAAAAGTGTTAAATTATAATATGATTGAAATGATATATCATTTATGGATTACCATGTTGCTTCGCCTAAGATATTTCTGTGTTCAGAATGGTTTTCCGCAGAGGAAACAAAGAAACTATGTTGGGACGACATCAGGAGGAAGACAACCTTCCAAATCAGCAACCTGAGATGGTCGGAATCGGAACTGAATAGTTTGTTACAGTGATGGCACAATTGACTCAGGCTATAAATGGTGGTGGTATCCATGCACGAGATCAGCCAGATCAACCGCAGAGCAACATGTCAGTGGTGGAACATTTCATGAGGCAACATCCCCCATCATTCAGGGGATCATCTGACCCTGTGCAAGCTGAAGGGTGGATTAAAGCACTGGAGAAGATTTTTGATGTCATGGGGTGTTCAGAACATCAAAAGGTTAGTCTTGCTATTTACCGTTTTGAAGGTGAAGCTGATCAGTGGTGGTCGATGGTGAAAAATATCAGGGATAGTGATGAGATTGAGGATCTTCACTGGGACGAATTCAAAGGTATGTTTCTTGAGAAATATTTTCCAAAGTTGTTTCGTCTTAGGATAGAAAAACAGTTCCTAGAATTGAGGCAGGAGGATGATTCAGTGGCTGCTTATGAAGCAAAGTTCACTTGATTGGCAAGGTGTGCTCCAAACTTCATATGAGATCTTGATAGTAAAATAAACCGTTTTTACTCAGGGTTAAAGCCAAATTATCGAAGGGCTTTAGCTTCTCGTGAGTTCAAAAGTTATGAAAAACTTGTTCGATGTGCGAAGAAGGTGGAAATGGAGTTTGCCGATGATCAGTTGTTCTATGACAAATAACAGAATAAGAGGTCTAGTTGGCAGGAAAAGGGGAAGAATTCATCAAAGAAGCAAGGAGGTAAGAAAACCAAATATCCATCCTGTGAGAAGTGTGGTAAAATGCATCCTGGAGAATGTTTATCCAAGTCTGGTAAGTGCTTTCGGTGTGGTAAGTCTGGTCATATTGCTCGTAATTCTAAGGAAGATGATCAAGCAGGCAATGAAAAGCCAACGGTAAGATGTTTTAAGTGTAATGAAATGGATCATTATGCAAACGAGTGCCCAACGAAGAACTCAACTGGGGGAATGCAGCCAGACTACAAGCAGAAAGGGGTGGTGAAATCCTTTGCAACAACTTCAGCAGATGTTGGGCCATTGAATGAAGTGGTATCAGGTACACTGTTTGTTTTTTTTGATTATGCTAATGTGTTGTTTGATTCAGGGTCTACACACTGTTTCATTTCTGAGAAGTTTTCTAGTAAATTGGAAATTCCATATCAAGATATGAATCCTGAACTTATGGTAAAAACACCTGGAGGGAACGTTGAGACAAAAAGGACTTATAAGAACCTTCCTATCCTTGTGTGTGGAAATAATCTACCAGAAAACCTTATTGTTTTGCCTCTAGTAGAGTTTGATGTTATTTTGGGCATGGATTGGCTTTCTGTTTATCATGCTAAGATTGACTGCAGAGCTAAAATGGTTTCTTTTCAGAAAGATTTTCAGTTTGTGTACAAGAATGAACCCTTGATTTTGATAACATATCAGGAAGTTGAGAAACTAGTAAAAGATAGAAATGAATGTTACCTTGCACATATTGTTGAAAATAAAGGAACTATTCAGATTAATGATGTGCCAGTGGTAAATGAGTATCTTGATGTTTTTCTTGATGAGTTGCCTGGTATTATTCATGATCGAGAAGTTGAATTTACAGTTGACTTAGTTCCTGATTCTAATCCAATTTCAAAACCCCCTTATCGAATGGCTCAAGTTGAACTTTTAGAGTTAAAGAAACAATTGCAAGAGTTATTAGATAAAGGTTTCATTCGACCTAGCACATCACCATGGGGTGCTCCTGTCTTGTTTCTTAAAAAGAAAGATGGATCAATGAGACTTTGCATTGATTATAGAGCCTTGAATAATATTATCGTTAAGAACAAGTATCATTTGCCTCATATCGATGATTTGTTTGATCAGCTCCAGGGAGCTCAGTATTTTTCGAAGATTGACTTGAGGTCGGGGTACCATGAGTTGAAAGTAAAAGAAGCAGACGTTCCGAAGACTGCGTTCCGTATTAGATATGGCCATTATGAATTTGTAGTTATGCCTTTTGGGTTAACTAATGCACCTACTATATTCATGGACCTTATGAATAGAATTTTCCATGAGTTCTTGGATAAGTTTGTGGTTGTTTTCATCGATGATATTTTGGTGTTTTCTAAAAGTAAAGAGGAGCATGAAAGTCATTTAAGGGTTATCTTGCAAACCTTAAAAGAATAGAAACTATATGGAAAATTCAGCAAATGTGAGTTTTGGTTACAACAAATTTCTTTTCTGGGTCACATTGTTTCAAAAGATGGCATAACTGTTGATCCTACTAAAACAAAAGTTGTTGAAGAATGACCAAGACCCACAAATGTAACCGAGATCCGTAGTTTTCTTGGTTTGGCAGGTTACTACCGAAGGTTTGTTGAAAATTTTTCACGGTTATCTAGTCCAATGACTAAGCTAACTCGTAAGGGTGTTAAGTTCATCTGGACAAAAGAATGTGATGATTGTTTTCAGGAGTTGAAGAGAAGATTGGTGAATGCTCCAGTTTTGGCACTTCCTTCCAGGAATGGTGAGTTTGTTATATACAGTGATGCTTCGTTGAAGGGACTTGGCTGTGTCCTTATGCAGAATGATCAGGTAATTGCTTATGCTTCACGACAGTTGAAAACTCATGGGGTAAATTACCCTACACATGATTTGGAATTAGCTGCTGTTGTCTTTTCTTTAAAAATTTGGAGGCATCATTTGTATGGAGTAAAGTGTGAAATATATACTGATCACAAAAGTTTAAAGTATATATTCACTCAGAAATAATTGAACATGAGACAGAGGAGATGGCTGGAATTAATCAAGGATTATGATTGTACAATTCATTACCATCCGGGAAAAGCAAATAAAGTGGCTGATGCTTTGAGTCGAAAAAGTAATGCTTCATTTGCAATGTTGCGTTTAGAACATGATCCTTTGGTTAAAGATTTGATGAACTTTAGCGTAGAAGTTGTCGGTACAAGATGTTCTTCTGTTTTGTTTCAGGTATCAGTGAGATCATCTCTATCATATAGAATCAAGCAGCACAGAAGCAAGACAGTGAGTTGCCGAAAAAGGTAGAGCTGGTTCAGAAAGGTAAGTTGCATGAATTAAACATTGATAATGATTGCGTTTCGAGATTTGGGAAGAGATTGTGTGTGCTTTGTGATTCATCAAGTAAAAGTTTTGTGAAAAAACCATGTGATTGAAGAGGCAACATGGGAATATGAAAATGCTATGAGGGATAAATACACCCACTTATTTTGATAAGTGAATAAAATTACGAGGACGCAATTCCCAAAAGGGGGGAAGGATGTAACATCCCAGGTAATTAAAGAATAAAGAATTTTCATATTTATTAATATTTACAAATTAAATATTAATTTTAATTAAAAGGGGTTTCTACGTTCGATAGCGTACTCGATACACAACGATGAGTTTCTTTGAAAACTTACGTTGCACACAAGTAATAAAATAATATTATTTTAAATGTTAGTTAACAAGTAGCCGTTGTACTGGCGTGAATGGATAGAAATAACTAAAATATGATTATATATGTTTTTAAATGTTTTTACATTTACCCAATAAAGGATAAAGGCTTAAAATACAGAAAGAATTCAATTTTAGGCATTTATACCCTAATTTTCACTAAGGGTTTACTTATCACCTTTTGACGGAGAACTGTCATTAAATATCGTTTTGATCAATCTTATAAATTATATTGGACCAAAAATAACTCTTCTTTAGAATCGGGACATCAATATTTACTTTGTGTAAATTTTTGGTATCTTTCCGATAAAGTTCATTTTTTTTGATGAATAGTGTAAAATGTTATATTTTAATTCAAAACCTCTTTTTAATCTAATTTATTTATATGATTAGATTATCTTTTGAATTGGTTTTAAAGTGAAATTAGAAAATATTTTTAGCATTAAATCCAATAGTGGTCGTTGGAATTAATTTCACTTTGAAATCGGACTTAAACTAGTTTCAATCTTTTGATACTTATTGTTTCATAAAAACACGCTATTTGCTCTGACAGCGGGAATTAATAATTAAATTAATTAATGCAACTTATATGTTTTGAATTTTTTAAAATGGAATTAATTTTTGAATTCGGAATATCAAATATAGCTTAGGGTGAATTTTTGGTAATTTTCTGAAAAACTTCAATTTTTGATGAATAGTGAAACCACTAAGTGGTACTTACAAAAAACTGATTTTCTGTTTAAATGAAATTTTTCCATCATTGTGTTTTGATTTTCAAAAATCTGACATACATGGTTGTCATTAAGAAGTAAAATGTGGTTCAATGAGATTGAAATAATTTTTTGGTGAATAGTAACTTATTAAGTTTTTAATCGCGATTATTGGTAATTAGTGTAGTTTAAGGTAAAAATAATGTTTTAATAATATGAGATGAGCTTGACACATGTACTACCCTCATTGGATGTGTCATGGCCGACCAAGACAAGCCATGGGTCAACTTGGGGTCCCCATGGAGCCACATGGGTGAGATAATGACTTTAATGACTTTTTTTTAAATAAAAGTAAAAATGACACAAACATAATATGTTTTACTAAAACAATTTTTACATGGGGTTATAAAGTTTAGATTTTTGATTATAAATATTAATTGGAAAGCTAAAAAGATTTCCTACATCATAGTATATTTTTTATAATTTTTAGACTTTAAATAAATTAAATTATTTATGACATCATTATGATGCAGCGATGACTTCATTATTTAACGATTTAAACAAAATGGAAAGATAATGTAATATCTAAAACCTACACATGTCCAAAACCTATTGTATGGGAATATTTCAAAGCCTTATCATAGTATATTCTAAATATATCAATGTGGGACCTTAGAAATTCGAAAAACTTTTGAAAATAAAATAATAGTTTCATGATTTCCAAAAGTGCCCCTCCTCTCCTCTTATAAAAGGCCCCCACCTCTACCTCATTTCACACACTCCTCAAGCCTTTGGCTTGGCCATACCCTGCCAAGTTACTCTCTACACATCCCTCTCCTCATCCTAGAGGATTCCTTTTGGGAAGAATCCTTTCAAAGAAATCATTTAGGCTCAAATCAAAAGGACTTACACTTTTAAAGGTAATTCATTCTCTCATGTTCATTTGTTTTATTTTGCTTCTCCAACCCCCTAAACTCTTTTTATTTACTTCTTTTGTAACAACACCAGTATCTTAAATATAATATAATGTTTTTATAAGATTTATTCAAGCTAAACTCTCACACAACTACATCAAATGGTTAAATAACATACGGTTTCCGTGGATGGCAAAATTCTGCCTCCTGAAACGATGATTGTTCAATACTCATTTTACACCTTCAAAGGTGGCAATTATGATGTCACTATTGTTATATATGATATATAATATGTTTATGCTTTCCTTAAGCTTATGTATTTTTCATTTTGGGCATACCTTTATGGTTTCCATTATGGGTAAACGCGATATCTTCATTTAAGGAAGTGCGGACTACTGCCCCCTCAAAGTGATGTGATTCGTTAATGCCATATGTGAGACGTATAAAAGATGGATTTAAAGTAATTATATATTATGTTATACTGGAATTATAATATACCTATATATAATTATTATTTATTTCCATTAAAGTATGATATAGAAATTAAAGTAGCGTTCATGCGTACGTACGGCTTACCGTCTCTATGAACGGTGCATTTCATTTCTTATCCCCAAATGTAATGTACAATAAAAGTACATGTATATAATGGATATATATAATGAATGATATATCTAAATGATTAATATAATTCTGGAATTAAAATATACATACCACTCATTTAGTTTTAATTCCATTAATATGACAAAGAAATGAAAGTAGCGTTCATGCGTACGTACGGCTTACCGTCTCCATGAACGGTGCATTTCATTTCTTACCTCTAAATGATTATGTAATATTATAAATACATGTATATTCTGGATATATATGATATATATGATATCCAAATCAGGAATGTCATTCTGGATATAAAGAAACTTTGACCACACGAACAACATGTAATTGTAAGAAGTCCACTTTCGACTTAAGAACCAAATATTGACAAAACAAACATCATTAACTTAAATGGTTACATAATGTTTATAACATGGCAATAAGTGATATAAAAGGAATAATGAACTTTAAAAAGGTTCTTAATCAAGTATAAATTAACTCAAGTTTATTATTCAGGACGTTAAAGAACGATCGAGTCAAGTCAGACCTGAGGTAAGGGACTTCGTCTCAATCTCCTTTCATTGAGGCATATTTCGTTTTATACACAACTTTATTTTATACGGTGTATAAACCCCTTTGACTTTTACTTTTATAAAAAAGGAATCTTTTTCTACGAAGCGTTTTACTAAATGACAAAAAGGAATGTTTTTTAACGTACACGGTGACAACGACCTTTTCCTCCGCCATGAGTATTATTTGGTCTTTGGCTTCCTCAACAAGCCGTAATGTTTTTAAAATAAAATAAATACCATATACTCTTTTATGTATTTTGGTATTGAAAATGGTTTTGATAAAGGATTCTATTATGTCAATATATTTATGATATATTGTGATTGAAATTTGGAAATGTTATCATTCCTTTATATTGGTTTTATGTTTTATGATTTTATATTGGTACTTGGACATTTTACCGGGTGGTTACGTTATAAACCATATGATGGCTGGTGCCATGAATACCAGGACAGGTGGTTACGTTATAACCTCCAATGCATTGGGTATGGAAGTCGGCCGTATGGCTATTCCATTAAGTATGCATGGAAATTGGCCGTATGGCTATTCCATTAAGTGATATGTGTGGAAGTCGACCGTATGGTTATTCCACTTAAGTATGTTTATGTCCCAAGTTACCTTTATATATGTTATGTGTTCTTTATATGGGTTTTATGGTAATCCTTTGGTTACAAAAAGGTAAGTAATGATAATTTATTCAGTAAAGAGTTTTTACTACTTCATGAAGGTGAAGGTATTACTTTGATAGAGTATACATGGTTTACTTGATGTTTGAAAAACTAACAGTTTTCATTCTTTGTGTATCCCTTAATGATCTTTTTATGCTCACCCCAAGTTTTTTTTGAAATGTTTTTCACAGGACTTAATGTGGAATAAGGTCAAGGATGGGATCAAGGGGATGTCATGCTATATAAAACATGGAACTAGACATGTTTCTTTTTAAGAGTTTTTTTTATTATGGAAACTTAGTAGAAGTGTCTACTTTGTAATCTTTTGAGATGTAATAGTTATGTTCTAATTCTCTAAATCTCTAAACCTGAAAAGATAATCAATGTGAATTATTCATTTAATTCAATATTAAGTAATGTTTAAGGCCTAGGCCTTATAATAACTATCTCCATTTCCACTAAATTTTATTCACCTAGATTATCCTATACATATTTTTTGGTATTTACATTTATTTAACCCACATTTATTAATCATGGGTTTAAAATTGATAAAGGAAATTTTGAGGTTTTATAATCAATGTGGAATGATTATGCATGCACATGATATAAAAGTGATGTGTGGGCCCTGAATTATATATTCCTCTAAAGAATTGGATAATTTTTTTTCATGAGATACCATATATGATTCATGGAAGGTTTTCCTAAGAACACTATGTTAATAATTCTTGTAGGTTATCCGTGAAAAATGTTTATGATTTAATGTTTTATACTGCTTCTACATTCTTATGATGCCTTCATATTATAATAGAAAATCATGTATTTATTTTTTTGTTTATGATTTTTACCACTTTTATTTTCCATTTATATACATATTGACTCAAATTAATTACTTTACCATGTTTTTTTTTTATTACTCCCTTACTAGGATTTAGATCTCACCACATTCTTATAAACATCCTTAGATTATTTTATACAATTTTAGAAGATCAAAGTAATATCAGGGAATTTTTAATGTTTTTAAATAATGATGTTGTATACATGGTTTATGTTATTATGTGATGTAAATTGTTTCCCAAGACACTAGGCCTCACAATATTTTGGTATTTTATTAATTTTACATTCATGGAATAAATCATGAAATAAATATTATTGAAAACCTTCTTCATATTTTCCCACAAATAGGTCTCTTAAAGATATAGATATATCTCCAGGCTCTCTAGGTGGTTGAATAATGTATACATATCAAATATTTATCTTGGTACATATCCTTTAATACTATAAGATATGATATTTTTGGTTTAACCAGTGGTTAAGATGGTTCAAGGACTCTTGTAGGTTTCTTTTCATTGGTGGAGGCTATAGAAGACCACCAATCAATGGGTTGATTTAGGTAGAACCATCATAATTATTTAGATCCCACTAGCCTACCAATGAGAACCAAATTGATAGGAATTATTCTTATAGAACCCATCCTATTAGTGGTTTGCTAAAAGTCAGTTATTGGCATTCTACCTGTGATGTTAGTTAATGATTGTTTGGTAATTTTCTCGATTCACATAATTTATTTCTCAATCACTCTTTTCCAAGAATAGTTTCACTAATTCAACTGTCATGGATTCTACACAAAATTAATGGGTACTCTTATCATCTACAATTTGATATTTGATCCTAAATTGATCTATTGCGTTCTAATTAGTATGATTTATCTTTTCGTTTTTGTTTCAATGTATTCTATTTTATTGGTTATATATATATATTATATTTTTATCCTATCTATCAATTTTATGATCGATAATTCCATATTTATAATATATTATATTTATATTTAATTTTCACAGGATGGGTCTTGTTTACTCATGGTTTGTATCACTAATTGGATGAGTTATTTGATTTCCTTTCTTCTCCACTACCCATGTAAGCATCAAATAAAATTTCTAAGATATTGAACTAAGGATAAGGTACTCATCATGTATTCCTTTATGATAAAATTAATTTTTTGACGGATTATGTTGTTTCTACTATGATAATTATGTATTAATTTATGTGTTTTCAAAATATTTACTTTTTAATGAACTACACATGATCATTGGCTGCCGAATTTATTTCTAAATAGTTATTGAAATGTTCTATGATTTATGAAATGCTTATGTAATGAATTTAAGTATAAATAAATTTTCCATTGAAAAATAGATAATCAATGGATTATTTTAATGAGTGGTGGACTAACTGAATAAGGATGAAAAGATACATGAATATTTATAGACAAAATACTTTGTAATAGTAAAATGTGAATTTTTTAATCTTCAGGGTCCTAGTAAGTGGTGGTTGGACAATATGGTTCTGGAAAACATGTATGAAGGTGAAGAGTTGAATGAAATCATGATAATATTCACTCATAATTTCAAACTAGAATACTTGGATATAATTATGTCTATAAATATTGTCCCCATGCAATAGGGTGTTCAATAAGGGACATAATATTCCAATTACTTTGTCAAACCAATTGTTTTCTCCTAAGGTCATAATGAATGAAACGATGAATTAATATAGGTTCTATATTGTCTTGTGACATGTTTTTCATTGACAATTATTCATGATAATGTTTTCCTCTTACATGGATGTGGTAGATAGGGTTATTATGGAAGAGACAATGTTGGGTCATGTTGGGTAACATCATCCACCCAATTTTTAAGTAAATGGATCACATGGGGAGAAGAGAAATTGTAACACGAACAATAATGGTGGTGATTATTGTAGTTCGTAGTGGAGGGATTCTACCACACCATCGTCTACTTCTAGTATCATTCCCTTTAGTTTTCACTACTGTGGTATTATTGGTAACCAAAATCATACTTCCCCACACCTTGAATATCTGTAATTAATGTTTATATACTGGTCATATATAGTTGATATTCCAAGTGTTATCTTCACCTAAATATGGTTTATATTCATCTACTCTAAAAGTATATATAGTTTATCATGATTCTTCAAGGACTACAGGGATCTAACCGTAGGGCTCTGGGGTGAAGCAGACACTTGTTGAAAAAGTGTCTCTACTGTAAGTCATTATAGGCCAAACTAATGTTAGAGGTATTATGTTTATTTCAAATTCCATAATAACTTATCAATTTGATAGATGTTCCTCCCAATATTATATAATATAATTATAAGTATCTTTTGAAACATTCTTCAGAACTCATGTTAAATGTAATAAAGATAAAGATGCCTTCTAACATGAAAAATGGAATGGGATTTAATTTCTTTCATGTTATCTCTCTATATCTAATTTCAAGTTAGTCTGTGATATTATTATTATTGATCTAAATAACTTTCTCATTATTTTATAGACGAATTGTTTTTTACTAATAGGGTATATATTTAATACCATCATATGTATGTTTCTTTCATTGTTCCCAATGGGAGATATTGAGTGTTTCAATGATAATAGGATCCAAGGACTAGTAATGCCAAACCAACTCATATGTACAATTGGAATTTACATATTTAGTTGAGATAAATGTTATATTTTATAGTTTTCATCTCCCTTTGGTGGTTTGGGACAATCTAATGGATTTCTCGGATGTCTTCTCATGTCTCCCACCTAAATGGGAGGTGAATATTTCTATCGATTTGGTTTTTATTACTATGTAGTTCTATAATAATTTCTGTACTATTACAAAATATTAATTGAAATAACTCAAGGTTCAATATTCATTTTATCAGATAAAGGTTCCATCTATCCTAGAGTATCACATTATGTATCCTCTGTTCTATTTATAATGAAGGATGATGGTCCTGTTTGTATTTATATTGTATATTATAATCACAATTAAGTTATTATCATGAATAAAAATACTTTTACTCTTATTTATAATATGATTTATTATTTAATGATTTAATAGTGGTTTTCGAAAATATATCATTGGTCTGGTCATCATCAGCTTAGAGTTATAGAGTTAGATATTCTGAAGGAAGATTTAGGGGGTATGAATTCCCACATTGAATATCTTTTGATGTGTTCACCAATGAGAACTCCCCTATATTTTTTATGTCCCTAATGAATATGATATTCGACCCATGTCTATATTCCATTGTTTTAGTATTTTTGGCCTATATTATTGTTAATTCATTATCCGATGAAGGGAATGATAATTTTCTGAGATTGTTTTTGGGAATCATAAAGAATCATTGATTTTATTCTAAAATATTTTAATGTAATTTATGATACAAGAAATGATGTTGTGAGGGAATATAGTTGACGATCCTAGAATATGATTTTATCCAAATAAGGTGAAGGTTTTTTTGTCTTGGGAATGACCAAAAAACATCTTCTATAAACTAAGCTTCTTAGGTCGAGAAAGATATTATTAGTAGATTCAGAATTACTTCCCAATACAATGATCACCATTGACATCTTAAACAAAGAATTTTGTCACATTTTTGTGGGATTTAATGCGACATACTTTTTTGGATTAATTAATATGAAATATGAAATCATCACCTATCATTACCATTCTTGAATCCCTTCAAGGAAATATAGTATATTGTGATTCTTCAGGTGCATGTATATGGTTTTATCTTAACCATATTGATCATGTAGATGATTAAAAATATTTACACCTTTGGCTACAAGATATGAGTTTCCCAACTCATTACATGGAACTAATATTATTTTTTAATGGTTTTATGTGTTGATGAAACAACCATTTAGGTATAGGTTCACAATCTATTTTGATCAAAAGTTTTATGTTATTTATCCCCCATAAATTTTTTATCTGTAGGTAGAGTTTATCGGTGGATAAATTGAATAGATTTAATATTTACATCACCTATACCCATGGTAAGTGGGTAATTGTTTGTGAAGATGATTTTTGTAATTTTGCCTCTCAAGACATCATGTAATCAATGGAGGAGTAGAAAATCATGTGTAGATTTTCTCATTTTCACTTGGTCACAAGAGAGTACAACCCAATTTTTATTGTATTTTTTCTCTAGTTGATATCATCTATAGTTAGATTGATTCATTTTGAGTTTTATATGGAAAATTTTCCCGAGGGAATTAGAAAATAATTATATAGTGAGGATAATGTATTAATGTTATCAATATCTTCTGATGGTGTTATTGGATATGAATATATGTTTTTCATCCCACTATCAATAATAATTTTATTGATGCATGATTTTATTATTTATTATAGTTCCATTAACCCTGGATCTATGAATATTTTTATGACATGAGACATCAGGTTTTGTGGTGGGATATGGGGAATTATTTAGCGGAGTTTGTGTTTCTTTTCTATAACTACCAATAAATTAAGGTTGAGAAAGAGACTATCTATTTTATAAAAAAATTATTCAGTGTTAGTGTGGTGATGGAATGAGTTTTCAATGTAATTAATTGTTTAAATTCTATAGAATAAAATTTTGAATAATGACATTTGGGAATTGATTTCTCAGTTGTCTTGAATGTCTCACTGTATTCTAATTCATAACACCACCCATATTGCGATTTATTGGAATGTGGATAAGAAATAAATTATAAGGATTATTGGGGTTCCATCAACAATCATAAAAAATAGGGATCTTAGGTTTACTAATTTATTCTAGAATGCTATCATAGAGGTGATCAGGATTGAGTTAAGAATAAATACAATAAAAAATAATATACAGATCATGATATAGTTTAATTTATTCCGATTTTATATGATATGATCATGTATGTGTCTTGAAATATGGATGATCATTTAATAGAAATCTAGTACTAGAAGATATTCATTATAACAATAACTACTCTTCTTCTATAATAATGTATCCTTTTGAGGCTCGGTATGGTTTCCTATATAAGTCAATAATTATTATGTTCTTAGGTGGGTGAGTATTTACTTGTGTAACTGAGTTTAGTTTTGGAGGACTAGATAAAGATATAGGTTATACATCCTAGAATGGTGATAGATAAAAATCATTAGGTATCATATGCATGCCATCATTGTCTTCTTTTGGAATGCCCTGTTGGTGATAATGTGAAACAAAAGGTATCACCTTGATGGAATCACCATCACCTTATGAGGTATGGGATGATTTCTTCAAGATAAGTTTTTTCATTTGAGATCACTAACCATTTCATAAGTTTTATTTGTAATTTTTTTATTTCCACTATAATTTAATGTGTTTAATTATTTATTTCATATACCATAACATGAAAATAATCACCCCAATTCATCGCACTTTCTAAATAGTAAGGAATTTGTTTTGGAGCTAGATATAATAGTGGTTGAGGAGATAGTGTAGATAATCATATCCTTGATAAATGTTCTATGCGTGTAATACATTTTTCTAGTTAATTTCATATAGTTACACATATCATATTCTCAAAATACAAGGGAGTATAAAATTTCATTAAGGGAGATATGGGATCATATCATTTCATATCATGTCTACTTTTCCTAAATTTTTAAGGAAAAAAAGACCTATGGTGGAGATAATTATAATATCCAGATCTATCCCACCTCATTTTAATATTCAATTAGTGATAATTGGGTTTCAGGAATATGAGGACACTTATAATGTGATTATATGGGTTTCTTACACATGGTGGTTACTGCACAAGGCCACGAGCCATTAGGTGCTTTCAGAAAGATCGACCATAATACTGTAGAAGAAAATAGTAACTTGTGTGGGAACCAAGAATACAAGAATCTTTCCTTTAGCCACTGGTATGTCGGTGGGTTACCTGCATCTAAATGGTGAAGCCACAATACAATCTATATAATTTTGTCGATGTTGATAATTAATGGTTGTTTTTAATTTTGATTAAATTTTTTATTAACAACTTAATCAATCTTTTCTAACTCAAATTAAACTAGTCATCATGGAGAGGATTATTTATGGTGATCTTCTCTCCATCAATAATATCTTATTTATTAATTGATCTCAAATAAATATATTATTTTTCTAATTGTTCAGTTAAATATGACCACTTTTTTCACATTCATTTCTTGGATTAGTAGTAGTTCAGTGTTTTTTTGAACCAATATATCAATTGTATGATAATTCCTTTCTAAGTAAGCATCAATTCATTCTATCATTAGTTTTTTATGGCCTAATATAGTTTAGTCATAATGCAGAACTCTTTTATATTGAGTTATGTGATTTCATTTATTCTCTATCAATTTTGTGATCATGGAATCTAATTTCCATGAAATTTAATTGTTGTTTATGGTATCTTATTTACTTATCATATGATCCCTTTCCTTTTAGTGTATGGATCATGTGGTTTCTATTGGGTGAAAACATGTGTTCTATTAGGTTTTATAAAAGTATGTGTTTATTTAATGAACAAAATGTGCAAATAGGTTTCTAATCCAATATTATTATGTGGTTATTGGAATGATCCCAGATTTAGGAAATTTTCAAATAAAGGAATTGATATAATATGGATTCCCTCATGAAACGTGATAATTAATGGATGATGTCAACTAATTGATGATATTTCTATTGAAATTGGTTTCCAATTTATGGTATTGATGATATAAAAAGGGATATTGATTTTTTATTTAATTTTGATGAATCATTCTGAAACCATTTGATATGGAAAGCATATGGGAGCCTCTGTTACATAAGAAGGGGTTTTGTATTTGGATGGGCCTTTAATTTTTTTATGGTTAACACATCGAGGTGTTCTTATACTTTTAGTATTTATGAAATATCGAGTGGTTTACATGAAATAATTAGGGGTAATTTCACAATTGGTTATTACTCTTCACATTTGGTCATTGTTCATGTCTATGATATGGATTTATGATATATGCATTGATAAATATAATTTTTTAATGTACCTTGAAAACTGATGTAAGAAATTATTTGATAACTGATATAAATTGGTTATTTACATGATCTCAATGTACAATGTAATGTTATTTATATTTATTTTTTCCTTTTATACTTGATCATATGTATATTTATCTAACAAATACTATTGATGAAACACTTGGTGGGATAACACTAGGCTTCTACTTCTCACATCCTATAGAAAACCTTAAGCATCTATAAGCCTTTCTTAATCCAAGTTAGGAACGTTCAGTCCACTGTAATGGGAATGCAGGTTTCTTGGGAACCATTGAATGTGTATCCATTTGTGTGAGACTGAGTTGTTTCCCACATATTACATGATGTGGTTATAGTAATCTTTTTGAACATTAGGTTTTTCTTCTGGATTATTATTGATGGGTTTGGATTTTATATTCTTATATATATATATGTATACTAATATTTGAATATTTAATGTAATGTTTTATTATAACTTTACTCCTCTCTTATACATGTATTCCATGTACCTTTTTCTTAGGTTGGGAAGAAATCATTCCCAATGGTATTTTTGATGCCTAGGTTCTCATCAACAAGCCACAGGGATCTGGAATGTCGTTTAGTCATGCTGTGATGTGGGTCTGGTTCCAATATTGATGTGGGGTATGGTTTGATTCATTAAACAATCAATATGCATCATTAAAAAACTTCTTTATTATATCATTCTTCTATGGTACACATATTCTAGACCCAAATAATATATATCCATTATAAATTTTTTTGAATGTCCAGGAAATCCCTTTACTTAAAGATTCCACAGTATTCTATATTTCCATACCAACCCTTAGATTATCCTATTTTATTCTCTCTAATGGATGATTGATAAACCATTTGAGCAAGTTTGGTTGTTGTTCAATCCATTATGACATCCATGTCTATCCTTTTCAAATCTAGGAAAGATTTCCTCCTTCTCAATTATCATCAATGATATGGTTAGGATATCCTTTCAACATATAGAATATTCCTTTTTTAGCTTCCAAAAAATGATAATAGATTGAGCTGTTGTAGTCATTGGTCACCTCTAACCATATTTAATGGATCATATAAAGATATATTAGTGTGAATGCATATTTTAGCCACTTATATTCTATATAAAGTTCAAACTTCAACCCATTATGATAATTCCATAAAAACCTCAATGTGAAGATCATTATATCCAACACGCAATAATGCATTTGATAGTTTTTAAAATGAAATTTCAACTTCCAAAAGGTGTAGACTATCACTTTATCATATTTTATTAGTGAAAAATCCATGAAATTTTTTGAAGAATCAATATATAGCACCAAAATATACCCACTTTATTGTACTTTCTATGCTGGTGTGGTGGTAATTTGTTTTTCAATTCATTGATCCTATATTTTGATTCATTGGTCCAATAAAACAACACTTCATATTGAGTTATCATGGTTTGAGTTTTTGATATCCATGAGATGTTCCTCAGTAATCATTGATAGTACCCATACAGTCTAAGAAGATATGTATATCTATAATATATGTTGTTCAAGGAAACTCCAAAATATCTTATTCTTAAAATGTATCTAATGATACCCCTTTTCCGGTGACAACATGCCTCAAAAATGAAACTAACACCCTACAAAACTTACAATTACTATAATTTCCATATTTCTTCTCATTTTATAATGCCTTTAAAATAGTTTTCAAAATTTTCTCATATTCCTCCATGTGTTCTGATTAGTTCATAATATCATTTCTTGTGAATGTTTTTAGGTAATAAATAATTAAAATATTCATTATATCCATGTGTATTACTGGATCATTCTTATGTTTGAAGGGAATCACTATGAAATCAATGTATTATTCCTTTTTTGAAAGGCTGTCTTGGGTATATCACCTTATTCAACATTAATTGGTGACACACTAGATGAAGTTCCACCATAGAGATATACAAGTTCCCATGCACAAGTTTAAATAATTAATAAATCTATTGTAGGGTATACTTGTCCTTATCCTAACATTATTCACTTCATGATAATCAATGTAGATGAGAATTATACCATACTTATTCATCAATAATAGGACTAGAATACCTCATGGTGAAACTCTAGTGTGTATATAACCATTTCTAGGATTCTCTTGTAACATCATCGATAGTTATTTTAACATAATATTGTCTATTCTATAGTGAAACATGGATATTGATGAAGATCATGGTATATGTTAAATTGAGAAATCAACGTCACAGTCAAGAATATGACAATTAAACCTTCTAGAGAATGAATTATTAGAGTTTTTTATAATGGGAATATCTTGTTTCATGATTCTATACTTTATATTGAAATTTATGCTATATATTTATACTCATAAGAGAATAATATCCATGATTTAGAAGAAGATTCTAAAGTTGATTCATCACCTTCCTTGAAGTTTTATTGAATTGGAGGATTAAATGGGACATGGAGAGTGGTTTCCATCTCCATGCATCTGATTTTGGCTTGATATAAAGACATTCAATCCATGATAGTTAAAAAATAATATTCCACCAAAGAAGATATGATAAAATTTTCTCGGTATTTGATTGAAAATTCATTTAATTTGAAAGAGTTATATTCATCAAATAATACAATTTCCCTATTTTTCCCCATATATAACTAAAAACATATGTTTTTGTGGTCTTTTAATATTTCAACTAAATAAACATGATAAGAATGATGGTATAGAACCAAAATAATATAAAATATTTACTATTATTGAATGAATAACCTTCTTTCCTATTAATTGTATCATTATCAGAATCCACATTAGCATTAGTGATAACAAAATCCCTTCAATTATATATATTCATTAGATGTATTTATTATTGATTGAATTTTAAAATCCATGGCCTAGGTAATAGGATTACATAAATTATGTTCTCCTTGTTATTGATACCCCAGACTATAGGCTGAGTGCTGACAAGATCCTTATTTTAGTTCCATACATTAGTGGGATTCCCCATCTCCCATTTGAATTTATTTACATGATGAAAATATTTTACATAGTTGAATAATATCCCCATTACCTTGATGATAATTCATGGATACTTATTATGACTCTTATTACATGTGGGTAGTTGGGTTTTAATTCAACTATGGAAAATATCTATTGACCCTAATGAATTGAACTCTATTTTCATTATTTTATCTTAATCCCTTCAAGACCACTATGAATTACCAATATCAATCATGACCATAAGGATTTTACAAACATTCAATTTATATCTATCAAAGTCACAAATAAAAAATTATTTTCATAGACTCATATTTAATCCATCGTTGATGGGGCATACCTTAATTTTGGTTTTGATGTCAAATATGAGGCATATTGTGAAATTATTGTGACGGATTCCTCATAGGCATTGATATAATATTCCGGATTGTACGAAATTGAAAATAATTCCAACTCAATTTTAATATTCAATGTTCATGGAAAATATTTATTGAAAAATATATTTTTGGATCCTTCCCATTCCATGGATTTGATTTTTCCTTGGCCATTATATTATTGATCAGTTTCTAATAATGACCTATTTAAAACTATTGTGATATATGAATAGATAAAAATTCTTATATTTATAGAATTTGATGATAGATAATATATTTTCAATGGGAACATTCCATTATTCAATGACGAGGGGGTTAGATGATTCCCTATATGTAGGAGGCCTTTGCCACATAAAGTTATATAACACAACTTTCTCGGTAATAGGATAAGGAATTTGATATAAAGAATGTTACCATTTATAAAATGAGTTAGTTGAGTATGTAATTCCAGGACATTTTTATTTATCAACCCATCCGGTTAGGTATCTTATTAGGGAAATAAATACATTGCCTATCACATAAATTGTTGTTATGATTCCTCATATATCCATCCATAAATTAAAATAAAGTAAAATATTTGGATGAGAAATCTTAAACTAACAAATATTTAACTAATAATCTTTGAACACATATGAATTAACATATAAATAACATGTATATCCTAACATATGAGTCCTTATGTTCTAATAAGGGGTTCCCATAGTAATTTTATACTAGGTTTTCTATCATAACAATCTAGTCATGTCATTCATAATTATTCATACAGATTTTGACAATTTACCAAAACATATCCCTCAAGAGTATAATACAAGATGTGTTATAAGACCACTTTTTTATACAAGGTAAAGGTTAGGTTAATAACCAATAAGATATTGCGGGTTTAACACCCATCTTTACATATATAAAATATCCAAATCCACTTATAGTATTTAGTAATTTACTTCATCTCTTAGAAATGAATTTCTATAAAAATTTGAAAAAATTAGATCTATTGTCCAGCACATAGAAATATCCATAGGGGTTTTATTATTTTATTCTTGTCCTGAGACCCAAAAATAACAAGATGTTTCCTCTATTAAAAAATCTAGTGATCCAATCCTCTTATACATTTTATTATAATTTTTTTAACATAAGAAAATAAAAATCATCTTAGTATTTAAAGACCTAGTTTCTATGGAATACTGGTTTTATAAAAAAATCAATGTGATAATAAAATAGAAAATCATTATTTTATTAATTATAATTTCTATATTGATAACTTTGGTCTGTTAAAACTACATAGTTTAAAATTAACGATACATAAATATAGTTGGTGAGCTACAAATCATAGAAAGGGAATGGTAATGATAATATATCACAAAATTTGAGATATATTTCATGACATAATATCATAAAATTCTTGTATCATGAATAATATTATGGATTTTGGATATATTGAAGATGGGTTTATAAGAGTATAGAACCATATAAATGAGGGGACATCCTAAAACATGGAAGAAGTAGAAGTCATGTTTCACTACCCAGACAATATGTCATAGTATATAATACTCCATAGTGGATAAGGATTACTCCCACATCTCATAGATATCTTCTCATGAGTTATAAAAAATACCCAATACATTGGGTAACTATTTGAAAACTCCAATCATAACATATACATGGATATATGTGTCATATGAGGGAAGAAAAAATATGGAATAATGAAAATAAATACTTGTGTAATGTAATAGGCCACATAATATATCCTCAATGAAAAGTCAATGGATATTAAATAAATATTCCATAGGGTGAATGGAATTACATATTTTTTATATTGATATTTGAATCAATAAGAAATTTTCTTAAATATGGATTTTATTTGAATAACAATTAAGTGGGACAGGAACATAATTGGGTATATAAATGAAACATTAAAAATTACAGTTCTAAGTAATCATTAAAAGACTTTTAAAGTTGTAAAAGATATATATTATTCATTTAATCTAGTGGTAGAAAAATGGTTAATCCTAAAATATTTCTTATTTTATGCAACCATTAATTTATAAAATACTTTAAAAGTGTGTTATATTGATAGATATAGAGGATTAGAAGCTCCCAATGATCAGTTTTGTAATTAAATAAGGTATTTATAAATTAATGTAAGTCATATATAACCCAGAAAAGATAGAGAGAATATAAAAGTTATATATGTGAATTGAATATAACCAAAATTTAGATATATCACAAAAGATTATATAGAAATAGAAATTGAGGTTGATAGATAATTATAACCAAATGAAAATAGCTTGTTTAGAGAGTTACCTTACCTCTGGTCCATATTCATTATAGACATTCACCAAAAAAACCTTAATAATAAAATTAATATTATTTAATAATTATTTCTAAACCATTTTCTACTATATCTTTTATTAAGATTTTTTAAAATTTTAGTTTTATATAATTGAGATAATGAATGTGTAAACAATTTCCCAAGGTAGTTTATTTCACGGTTCCTTTTTCATAACTCATTTGGATGATTATGATAGTTCATTATGAAATGTTTTAAAGATCAATATGTATATTGTTATGATTATAATATGCATATTGAATTTAAAATGTTTCTTAGTTTAAAAAATATATTTAATAATATAATGATTTAATGATTTTAGTTATTATGAAAATCATAGTTCATTTATCCAGATTTTCACACCATGATGACATTTGTTTATATTGGATTGGTATGGTTCTCATGGCCTTGTAAACAATACTCCTAACACCCATAATGATTCAGTTATTCTGTTATTACATCCTTTCACATAGTGTTCACCATCGTCTCTTAATATTTGAATATTGGGTCTAAGGATCGATTTAGTGGGGATTAAGTATGGTTTCACAATCAATCACATCAGGTTTACCATTTTCATTTTTCATAGAAAAACCAACATATCCCACATCCATATTAAGGTACAAACCATATTTCAAAAGGCTCATGGTAATTTGATGATTTAGACCCAGTAATTCTTATAACTCACATTGGTCAAGATGATTGGAGTTCAGGATCATAAATAAATTTTGAGCAATTTATATCATACTCTGAGAATCTTATATATTTATAATTTTTTTGAATCTATTCCAAACTAAATAGGGGATTGGTTGACTAATAAAATAATCGAGTGTTGAGTAATTCTACAAGTATAGGTGATTATATTAATGATTCCATATTTATATATCTGTCTATGGTTGTTCTTTGATTTCACATTATTTCTTAAAAATTGGTAGTTGGTTGTATTTTGAATCAATATAACTAGGAACTTTTGAGTTTACCACCATCCATGGTGGAGATTTTTATTTCAAGGATTAGATTCACCCATTATAAGGCATCATCAATATCTCGTTTATAATAGGAATCCAAACCCACATAGTTCCAAACCATATAGTATAATGTGATGCAGAAAGGACATATATAAGGGAACATACACATTGGGTATGGAGATAGAGCCTTATTAAGAAGTCATATGTATCCTGATTGTAATAGGAATCAGATTCTTTGTAGTTTAGTCAATGCATTCATGACTTACATTAGGGTATATTCCATTTCATGGAGGAATTCTTATCATGTCACATAACATGGATCACTCACTATGGTTTCCATAATGGAATAATTTTATTATTATAGTGATATGATTGTTGAAAATCGTTAATCCCCAATGATTCATGATCAGTTTTAGAAAGAAGGGATAGAAATAAATCACACTCACTGCATATAGATATTGGAAAGGTACACTTGGGATGCCCAAATGGAGTCTTTAACATGGAGCTCAGGAATTAGGAAGGTTTACTACATATACTTATAGTATATTGAATCATATTTATCATAGTTTAAATAATCCCTAACTCGTTAATGGGTAGGGATAGGTGACTACACTCAAAAGGATTATTATTAACCCCTAGGTTTTGGAATGTTATGGACATATTCCCAAACGAAATCCCATGTTACATATTTTTCCTTTATCCTGTAACAGATAAAAAGAGATTTTGACTATGAAAGGTCTATAAAATTTTTTTGGTGTGTCGGGGAATCCCATCATATCAAATGACATGAATAAGTCCACAAGAGTGTGTAACCCAATCCAATTAATGTATCTACCATTGTAAATTGGGGTTCTTGGCCATAGATTCGGGACCCAGGGTTCACGTGATTTATGTCCAAGAATGTCTTCTAGGTGAAGTTTACCTGAACTTGGGTGTCCTTCAAACATGTTCAATGTGTCTTCGATCCATTTTTTGACATGTAAAAGGATTCCAACATTAGATAGGTGAAACATCTTAGGATGTCTATCAGAAACGTCCGGTTAAGATACATTTCATATCTGGTGATGCATGGGCATGTCTTTATCCTATAGTAGACATGTATTATGATGTATTGAAATGTCATAGTGATCTACCTTACATGTTTGAGGAATGTCACATGATCTAGCTGACTTTTCCAGGGAATTATGCTTAACAAATGTCACATGTCCAAGGTACTTTGTGTGATCAAATATGACATGTCATAGGGCTACCACATGACTCATCTTACTTGTTTGGAGATCTTCATGTGGATTGGCCAATATGTCTAGAGGATTTCTTGTGACTTTGATGACATGTTTGCTTATTATGGGAAAATCTATCTGAAATGTCTTGGTGTTGTCGTATGGCTAATATTTATCTCACACAAAGCACACGACTTTTTCCCGTGATAATCATTATATCCAGACTCACATAAGGATTCCATTATTTTTATCCATTATTACATAAATGTCACATTTTTCGTCAGTAATTATCTAGTTTATACCTTTCATAACCAATTCGAAATGATGAAAATCCTTCATGTGATTTCGATGCACATACTGGAAGTCCTTCACTTGATCAATATAGTGATTAAACAAATATAATATTCATTTTGACATCCCAAACCAATAAACCCAAACCAGGTATTAAAAACATAACATTTACATTTCTGTTTTTGAAACAAATAATCATGTCCCAATTTTAACCATCCAAAACATGAAAAATCATTTGAATTATTGGATAATTCTCATATTGAAGGGACTTTTAGGTTTATTTATTTATAGAATTACTATAGACACTTAATTATCTTGTAAAAATAAAAAAAACTAGTTTATAAAAATCTATATCACCCCTATAATTTCTTTAGGCCTATAACCCTTCTTAGAATACCCTACGTAAAAAATTTCCTCATAACCTAGTGAAAGGATACATATAAAAGGGGTGATTTCATATTCTTAGATAGGGTAAACATTGGAAATATCAATTATTATCTAATAATAACATGATCATAAGGTCATAAGAACATTAACATAATATTTTAGAATTATAACATACATTCAATAGATCAAAATATCGAGTCATGCAATAAATATTGATTGTTCATAAGAAATGAATCATAATAGAATCTAATTACTTGATTCATGAGAGAATATCATTAGAAAAAATCATGGAATTTTTTCACACATATAAACCTATAACATTGTATCCTTGTATAAATAGAATCAAGTTCACTTATTAAGTTAAGTAAATGAAATCAGGTTATCAAATAAAAGTATGGACACTAAACCAGGTCTATGAATAATCATATGGACATAAAATCTAGTTTCCTATATGATCTCATTGACATGAAATAGAAGTCTATGCATAAACATATGGACATGATTATAAGGGTTATTCCAAAACTTTGGGACAATAATTCCATATCTATATATGAAATTGTGAACATGAAATTAGGTTCACAGATAACATATTTAATTCATGAGTTATCCATCATTATCCAATGCATTAGAGGGATATATTGGGCCTATTTTCATCTAATTAAAATAATAAATATGTGTTCCACAATATAATAAATCATTCATCACATTAGAACACATAAAAATAATAATTTCATTGAAGTATAATCCATGGAAAAGGTAACAAGTTTCATTAACATCTTGTCATCATAAACATAATAATCCATAGAAATAATAAGTATATTATCCTTGAATTATATCACTAGTAATAATTATTTATCATAATATTATTTCATTTAAGATAAAAAAGGATTTTGAGAATTACTTGGAATAATTCTTGAGGTATATACATTTTCTATTTTAAAATCACTTCTATTTTAAATGGACGTTCAATCAGAAATGAAAAATATTTATTTGAAAATAAACTCATAAAAGTATAAAAAAATATTCCTAGCATTATGGGTTCATGAAAATTTTAAAATATACTCATTTAATAAATTTTAAAAAACCTTCCCCCCATTATTTTGTTTAAAATTTCTCAAATTACCTCATTTGAAAAATGAAAAGAATTATACATTCTAACCACTTATAAAAAAGTAAAATAAGGGTAAAAATAATATCTTAAGAATATTAAAATTATGTTTTTGAAAATATGGAAATTGAAGTGAAATATTTCTTAGATATGACTTAAAAATAACAATATCGAAAAATTATGAGATTTTGAAATAAACCCTTACCACTTGGGTAAATTTTTAATCATAATCCTTATGAATTAAATAACTTTATATGGATATGCATTTCCATTAATATTCAAGAGATAAATCAGAAAATAAATACACTGATAGTATATACAAAACACAAAAAATAAACATATAGTGTATATGGAATATGTTCCGAAGAAATAAAATTAAGGTGAAAATACCTTACCATGAGCAAGACTCCTTAAGTATATTTTTTATATTTATATTCTTTTGATAATGACCTTTTCTTAACTCCTTAGAGTTCTAGGAGTGGTATTAAATAATAAATACCTCTAGAAATAGGGGTTAGTTTATAAAAAGGTATTTCGGATATGATTGGATAAATATGATAGGTTTTTAAGTGTGAAGTTTTGAGAATAATAGGTGCCCTTTTATAAGATATGTGAAAGGTACTCTTGGAATTTCTCAAAATCTTTAATTAATATAAACTAATATTCAATTGTAAAGGTATCCCAACTCATTTATTTCAAATATAGGTT
This sequence comes from Viscum album, assembly GCA_963277665.1. Lineage (NCBI taxonomy): Eukaryota > Viridiplantae > Streptophyta > Magnoliopsida > Santalales > Viscaceae > Viscum > Viscum album. Next base: position 1,744,642,127 of record OY728152.1, read on the forward strand.
GATAATGACATTATCTTTTCTCATATGGTAATTTTTGGACAAATTTAGGTAAAATTTTCATCCTTATCTTTTTTTTCATCCCCTCATTAATTTTTTTTAAAACTTACTATGATAACAACCACTTTTAGTCTTTGAGTGTCAATATAGTTTCTATAAATGGAAAAAAGGCCCATAAATGGAACTTGGTTGATTTTTTGAACCATATACTAACCACTGGCCCAAATATAGGATTTTTAATAATTTTATATCATTTAATAAAATATTATTTACTATAAAATATTGATAATGTGAATTTTTAAAACCATTCATTACATTGAAATTAACAATATCAACATAACACATAGAAAAATAATAAATAGTATTATATCCCTAACATATGATGGTAATAAATAAAATTCATGGATTATATCAATTATCTGATATTATATTACATTTAATATATTTAATATAATTTAAATCATTTTTTTATTAATTATACCATTACAACATCCGTGTTCCTGAAAGCATTAATGTTAATTATTTTATTACATAAAATTAAAAATAAATCACTATGATGAAGACAAAAATTTAAGATTTAAAAATAATATATATATTGAAACATATCATCTGAATACCCCCATATTAAAAATATTATATTTATTAAAAAAAGAGTGTGACATGTCTATCATTTATTGAAATAAAATGAAAAAAATATTACAATATCATCCAATTGCTTATAAAATTACATTGAACTGAATATTAGATGAGTATGTAATAAATTAACTCATCTAATAAATTTTAGGTAGGTTTTGGGGTCATTTTATAATCCCATTAATTTTGTTTTTATCTCTAATTAATTTATTTACCCTTGATTGTGGTATTAAAAAATTATTGATGTTACTATTTACATTGACCAAAAAAAGGAACCAATTTACTAAAGTTAAAACTCATGATTCCATACGTGGAATCAATTTTTTAAATCTTACTTCACATAAGTTAAAAAATTTAGTTAAAAATTAAATTAGATAATTGTGATGAAAAATAGTTCTTCAGAAAAATCCACCTTTTAAAATAAAAAATATTTTTATGCTAAATTCAAGAATAAAATAAATTTAAAAACTGTAATTGAATTATTTTAAATCAGAAAAAACTAATTAAATTTTAATAAAAATACAAAATATAATTTTACATTATAAATACATTAAATGAAAAATATATTTTTTAATAAAAAATAGTATTTTAACTATTCATTAATAAATAAATCATTTTAGAAAATTGGTAAAAAATATTTTTAAGATAACTTTAACATGATGATTTCAAAAATGATGCTCGTTTTATTAAATACATTTTCATAAATTAATTGTATTTTTTTTCTAAAAAAATCAATAATTTTTTAATGAAAATGTAGTTATTAAGAATTACATAACTCTACTAAAGATTGAGTTCTTATTTATAAATAATTAATAAATTAATAAATAATGTGTATAAGCATTATATATTTCATAAATAACATATTCCTAATCATACTCAGTAATTTAACATCTAGGATATAATATTCAAATATAATTATTTCATTATTCATTTGAGATTGGTGTTTTGTGCCATATATGTTGTCAAATATAGTATGTCCTTTTGAAATATTAGTACAATTAATTCCCCCCCCCCTTTTATAATTTTAATCCTCATAATTTTAGCTTGGCCTCAGTAACTGGGGTTTGAATTTATAAAATACCTTTGTTGAAATTCCTGATTGTAAAATGGGTCCATGAAAATTACACTTTAAAAGAGATATTTAGAATTAAAAAGGTCATTTTGAATAAAAATACTAGGTTTCCATGAAGGAAATTTTTTTTGGGAAGATAAAACATGTAACGACCTGGAATATTGTAATTAAAATTTCCCTTTTGATTTTAGTTAAATGTCTTATTATCTAATATGGTTATAGAAAAACCATACACTTATTTGGGATTTGAAAATACTGTTAAAATATATTTTCTTTTGATAATATAGTTGTTGAATAGTGATCACATGGTTAACATAAATAAAGGATTTTAACAAATACAATTGTCTTAGACAACGAAATTGATGACCTCATCCCATAGGATTATACACTATGAATCCCATTTGTCAGAGATTCCAAGGGAGACAACAATACCTGGATTTTTCCTTGATCAATCCCAATTTGATATCCAACAACTTAAGCATGAGCGAAATCATATACAAGAGGACTCATCGAGATCATTACCCAAAGCATATACAGTGAACCACCCCATGAATGTCTCAGCATCATGAACCTTACTCTTAGATTATTTTGGATGTATTCAAGGGATATGTATCAAGAGTCTAATGATATAAATATGTACATTATATTTTATAGAAAAATGAATATATTTTAATCCTACTATTATTACTTTATAAATGATTTTTATTTTGATAAAATAAAACACAAATAGTATTTTGGGTAATATTAAAATTCAATTAAAGAATTTATTTTTCTAATTTAATATATTTTCTAAATAAATAATATTTTAATACAATATTATTATTAATTTTTTTATCAAATGATCATATAATGAAGTCAAATGTAATTATTATAAGGGTTTAAAAACTATTATTATCAAAAACTAGCATTTATTAATAAATGTCAATTTTATTTTAAAGTGAAAATAAAATATTTAGATAAATATTTAGATAAAATGAATATTATTTTTTAAATCATTCTGTCGAAATTATCCAATTGATATTTTGTCATAATATTTGGAGGCAGTCAAGTGTTTGGGTAAAAATTAAATACCTTATAAATATACTTTATGTATTATGAAATCATAATAAACCAAAAGTGATTTAATAAATACTATAAAAGGTCTCCAAGACCAAATATATATTTTATATTGAAATTAATGAGATTTTAAGTTCATTCAATTAATTTAAAAAGCCATTATGAATCCTCCAATCCCATTAATATATTTTCAGTTTTTAAAATTATTTCTTTAAGAGTATGACTCTCCTGGAAAAAAGAAAGGTTATTATTTTATTAAGTTCAGACATTGAACGTAGAAAATAATAAAAACCCCTCCCATTTTTTATAAACCATTAGACAAAACTGTGGGATGGTTTATGGTTTTGGTTATTTTATTATATAGAGCCTAAAACCTACGATTGAGAAATATTAATGATATCCCCACTATTTTCTTATATAAACCCACCAATATCCCATTTATATTCACTAAAAATTCTTTTAGAACATAATTAATTTACAATCATTTCTCTATAGTCATCTCAAGGTTCCCCCAATATCTCAAGAAGCCTCCTCCAAGCATTTGGTGTCACCCACTAAAGTAAGGGATCCTCGCCTTCTCTTCTTTATTACAGTTTCCTTATTATCATAATTCTTCTATTTACAATTCCTTATTTTGGTATATATATTTGAATTAAAAAACTAATTCATATTTTATTTAATAATTATGAGAAAAACTTTTTTCTACCATCAACCCATTTTATGAATTATTCTGTGGTGTTGTTATATTGCTGGAATTTTACTGTGATTTTCCATGCCAAAATAATTTTTTAGTTAATAGCGTGTCCATTTTTTATAAAGGGTGTTCACATTTCTATAATTAAAATTATTTTAATTTGTACTTATATGTATGTATTCCACACTTCTCAATCTTTTAATAAAATAAGATGTTGAATGAATCAATGTTGTATGATCTATTTGGAACACTTAAGCATAATAATTAAATGAATGTGACAAGTGCACCCAAAATTATATAGAAATATAATAATTGGGTAATTTTTAGTCTCATGAGAGGTCATGTTTTAAGAGAGAGTGAACCTCATTATTTTATGGTACATTTTCCATCATTATGACTTGCCAGTTATCCTTGAACTATGTTTATGATGCACTGTTTTAAGTTATTTCCACATTTCCCATGTTTTTATTATCATTCTATATCATGTATTATTTTTCATGTTCCTTTTATTACCCATTAATATGACTATTTTATAAAAAAATTCACCTTATTCCATGTATACTCTCTTATTGGTTTTAATATATCACCAATTTCTTATTTATTACCCAATGTTATCCTGTACAGTTTTAAAAGCCATGGAATATTATGATCATGTTAAAAAAGCATTAAATAAAGATGATGTATTTACTATTTTCATTTATTATGTAATGTACCTAATTACCAAATACACTATACTTATCAATCATCCTGGTTTTGTTATATGTAATCTTATGTAATAAATCATATATTATTTTGAAAAAAAAGAGTTGGGTTGTTATAGTTGGTATCAAAGGAAAAGTTTAGTTATTTTTGGGATTAGGGTTATAAAACCATAGAGACCGCCTTTAAGATATGAGTAAGTATAAGAAAACATTCCTATATTTGGGAATGTATAGAGTAAGTAGTTTATCAAGAAAATACATCCCTTTCTGGATACTACAAGTGGATGTGGTTAAAGCACAGATGTTCCGAGAGGTTCAAACTATAACAAGGTGTGTCGGTCCTGACTTAGTGTAACCAAGTACACGAAAACGAGCCTTACCATGCCCCTGGTTTGAAACTCCTAGGGGTATTATTTGGTAAATTCAAAACTAATTATGAACCATTATTAAGGGAACGGAAATATTACCCATAAGAGTGTATGTAGGAAATAGATCATAGATAACATAGATTGAATCCTTTAAATTCATAAGTTAAGGAAATAAATGTAATTTATATGTTATCCCTTTAATATCATTGAATTCCAATTTTTACGATTTATTTTTTAAAAACAATGATCCATAATTTTCACTTTATTCTATCGAATTGTTGGAAATAGGAGAAATTAGGTAAACAAGCAATGTGATAGGAAATGTGATGACTTAGCCAATGATATGCCCAATTTAATGGGAGCAAGAATCAAAAACTTTGTGATGATAATATCTTATCCTACTCATGATATGAATGAAAACCTTGATCTGTAGAAGCGTCTAAATCCCCCTAGTAAGGAACAATCTACAATTGTGTTATTTATGTAACAATGGTCTTTGACTTTCAATGGATCATCTGATCCCTTAATTAAGGAACAACGAATCAACTCTATTGAGAATATTTTCTCCACCCTTCAATGTTATAAACAAGATAAGTTTCTAATTAATGATTATAATATAGAGGTAGAATATGATCAGTGGTGGACATTGATGAACAATACAAAGCCAGTGGGAGTGATCAAAGCAATGGGGTGGAAGGAATTCCAGAAAATCTTTTTTGATTAATATTTTCCCTGCAATCTCGGACTTAAAATAGAAAGGGATTTCCTTAACCCCTAGTAAAAAGATGACAAATCTATCAGGGTGTATAAGGAAAACATAATGAGACATGGACGATATGCCTCCATGTTTTTTGTTACCCCTGAATGCAATGTCAATAACTTATTTTGTGGGCTAAAACATAGTCTAGGAAAATCCCTAGGGGGACATGAATTTGATAGCATTGAATAAATTTTATGATGTGACATCAAAGTCAAAATAGAGATCGATGAATATCAAGGGAATAATAGTGATAAGGATTAGAAAGTGGAGTTTAATTCTGGTGGTCTAGTGGGTAAATACAATGGTAATGTGAAATTTCAACATTCCACTTTTCAAAGGTGGGGAATGAAGAACATTGGAAATTTCCTATGGGGAACAAGGAAATTATATAGGAGCAGGAAAGAGGAGAATCTAGCTACTGATTGCTAACAGTATAAACCCACAAATGTGATGGTGTAAAGGTATGATCTAGTCCACCCTCATCACATTGTTCATTTCTTCAACTGTAATGAACAATGGAACTTTTCAAACCAATTCACTTAGCTAAGGGTTTTTTAAGACAAACAAAAACCTCCAAGGTTGCAAGTGAAAAAAATTTCCATTACAAATAATAAGGTGGATACCAACAATGAGGTGGTGATTGGTACACTACTTATTGATTCATTAATAGCGAATGTACTTTTGGTTTATGGTTCTATGTATTCATTCATATCACAAAATTTTAGTAGAACTATTCAAACAACACCATAAAGGATTGAAGTATAGATGTCGTTGAAAATGGAAAATGTGGAAATTATATCATCCCAAGTATATAACTAATATTTTATCACAATTTTGGGGTGAAATTCCCAAATAAACTTTTTATACTCTCTTTAGTTGAATTTGAAGCAATTTTGGAATGCATTATATTTACTTATATAGATCCAAAATAAATTTCCATGAGAAGGAAATCACTCTCTGTATTGAAAATTGACCCCAGATTCAATACAAGTACAAGGAGAATAATGAATATTTTTTATCACCAACATCTCAAGAATGGATATTATTTCACTATGAGTATGTTTATACAGATTAAATTATTGAGTCTATGGAAAGAATAATCCTCAAAGACATGCCTATTGTGAGGGAATATACTAATATGTTTCTAGATGAATTTCCTAGTCTTCCTCCAAATAGAGATGTTGAACTTTCAATTGATCTTATACCTAAGGAATTACCACTATCTAAGACTCCATTGAGAATGGATATTGTGGAACTTGAGAAAATAAAGAAACAACTACTGGAGAATATAGATAAGTGGTTTGTACTCCAATGTGCTTCTCCATGGGGTGCACCTATCCTCTTTGATAAGAAGAACGTTGGCTTAATGACCCTTTGGATTGATTATCATGAGCACAACAAGATCATGATAAATATAAAGTATCCTCTAACTCAGATTTCCATTTTTTCTAATATGTTACATGGAGCATGATACTTGTCTATGATGGATCTATTGTTGGGAATTTACCAAGTTAGGGTGAATAAATCAGATATCCCCAAGAATGTTTTTTGTACATGGTAAGAGCACTATGAGTTCATCATAATTATTTTCAGACTCTCTAATTCTCCATTAATATTTAGGGACATTATGTATAGAGTATTTATATATTATCTTGAAAATTTTTTGGTAGCCTATCATGATGATATTATAACATTCTCCTAATCCAAGGAGGAGCATGAGGAGAATCTGAGTACTGTGCTAAATACATTGTGAAAAAAAATCTTCATGAAAAGTAAAAAAAATGTGATTTCTTGTTATAGGAAGTATCCCTCTTGGGGAAAATCAACACAAGAAATAGGATATCTTTAGACCCTTCAAAAATATAACTATTAAAAGTATGGTCAAGGCCAACATCTATGACATATATACTAAGTTTCCTTGGATTATCTTGGTATTATCATTGATTTGTGATAAATTTCTTATGATTACAAAACCCTCTAAACAAGATAACTCAAATTGGAGTCAAGTTTTCCCTGATTGATGAATGATAATAGAGATTTAATGAGTTTTAAAAAAGGCTTATCACTGCACATGTGTTTAAACTACCCACTAGTGGAGATATTTTTTACTATTAAATGATGCTTCAAAGAAGGGCTTTGGATGTGTGTTAATGTAAAACAAAAAAGATATATCCTATGCTTCTAGGATGTTGAATGGTCATGAACATAACTACACAACACAAAATTTGGAGTTAGCTACAATGATCTTCACTTTAAAAATATTATGGCATTATCTATTTGGGGATAATTGTGAAATATATAAGGATTATAAAATCCTCAAGTATATATTCAGATAGAAATAGCTAAATATGCACCAATTAATATTGTTTCTGATAATCACGCTCAATGACTAATCAATAAATTACCATCCTTGTAAATAAAATAATGTTATAAAATCTTTATGTAGAAAGGATCCCGAAATTCTATCATTGATGAGAATTATGGGGGATCTGATCTTCTTCGATTTGAAAAGGATGTACATGGGTATTATAAAATAAGGAATATCATTAATCCTTTCACAAATGATTTCTCAACCTTACCTTCTGGAGAGGTAAAATTATTCTTGAAGGAAAGATGTGGGAATTCATAAGAAATTGGAAAAAATAAGTAAAGGGAAATATTCATAGTTAAATTTTAATGAATAATGTTCTATACGATTTGCGTAAAAACTATGTGTACCATAAAATTTCGAGTTAATTAAGGAGCTATTGGATGATAGACATAGGTCAATATTTTCTATCTATCCTAGATGCATAAAGATGTATCGATATCTCTAATAACATTATTCAAGGGAAAATTTGATGAAGGATATTGTGGAATATAAATCATGATTTTATGTATGTCAATAAGTGAAAACAAAAATGAAAAAATAAAACGGGTTGATGCAACCACTACCCATACCAAAATGGAAATGGGAAAACATCACCATAGACATTGTCACCATAATTTCGATGACATCCAGGGGAAACAATTCTATATGTTTTTTGATGGATTGTCTTATAAAGACTAAAAACATCATTTAAATTAAAAATTACTTCTCACTTGTTCAAATTACATTGATATACCTCATATAAGTGGCAAGGTTACATGGAGTACCATTGTAAATTTTATTTGATCAAGATCTGAGATTCAACTCCATGTTCTGGAAAAGTCTCCAATATTCTCTAAACACTAATTTTAACTTTAATACAACCTATCAACCTAAAACTAATGGACCACCTGAGAGGACTATTAATACACTAGATGATATGTTTCGAGTATGTTCTATGGAACTAAAAGGAGTATGGGAACAACATCTACCTATGGTCGAGTTTTCTTAAAAAAACAGTTTCCACTTGAACATCAAATGGATCCCTATAAATCTTTTTATGGGAAGATCTGTAGAGAAAATGCATTCTAGGATGAAGTTAGGGAATGAAAACATCTAGGTCCTTAAATGGTCAATGAAATGGTGGAAAAGTTTAAGACCATTCAAAAAAAACTCAAGGCAAGTCAAAGTTGAAAAAAGAGCCATGCTGATAATCATCAATGAGACCTCAAGTTTGATGTTGGGGATATGGTATTCCTCCACATATCTCTATAGAAAAATTAAAGGGATTTGGAAAAAATGTACATATTATTCCAAGATAAATCAACCCCTTTTAGATCCTTGATATCATCGAAGTAGTGGCCTACCGACTAGTACAACCACATAAACTATCTCAATTATACGATGTATTCCCTATATTCATATTGAGAAAGTACATACCAGACCCCTCACATGTACTCAATCTAGAGGTTATACCATTTGAGAATGACCTTTCCTGTGATGAGAAGATGGTGAAGATATTAGATCGTAGAGAAAAAGTTCTATGAAATATGACAATGCACCTTACCAAAGTGTTGCGAAGAAATAAGAGTTTGAGGAACCTATATGGTAAGAGAATTATTTGTTGAAAATAAATTAACCTCATCTTTTTTAGTGTAGGAAATAACAATTTCTAGGTAAAAAGTTCTAAAGGGGGAAAATTTTAATGATCCCAACTATTATAAATACAATTTCCATTTTGATTTTAAATAAATATATTATTATCTATTATGGTTATAGAAAAAAATATGAAAATATTTGGGATTTAAAAATATTATTAATGAATAATTACCATTTATAATATATCTATTTAATAGTGATCACATGGTTATTATAAATATAGGTTTTTAAAAAATCCAATTAACCAAAATAATGGTATTAATGTCCTTAACCAGTAGAATTGTACCCTATGAATCCAATTTATCATAGATTCTGAGGGAGATAGAATCACTAGGATTTTCCCTGGACCAAGAAAAATTTGATATCCAACAACTTAATCATGATTGAATCCATTTATGGGATAAGTTCAATCACATCAAGTTCACATCCCAAACCAAGTTTGTCGAACCACCCCATGGAAGTCTCACCATGAAAAACCTTACTCTTACTGGATTTTTGAGTGTATTAAAATGACATGTATCAAGACCATAGAAATATTATTATGTAAATTATTTTTTATAGAACAATGAATATATTTTAATCCTTGTATTATTACTTTGGAAATGATTGTTATTTTGATACCATAAAACACAAATAATATTTTTGGGTAATATTAACATTAAGTTAAAATTTTTATTTTGATGAATTAATGTATTTTTAAAATAAATATAAATTCTAAAAAATAGTATTACTAAATAATTTTTATCCAATTTTCATATAATGATGTCAAATATAATTTTTATAACGGTTTGAGAACTATTATTGTCAAATACCGAAAATTTACTGATAGACGTAGATTCTATTTTAAATGTTAAAATTGAAATATTTAGAAAACTATATAGTAAAAATTAATACTATTTTTGGAATCATAATTTCCAAATTATCCAATTGTGAATTGTTCATAATTTTTTGAGATAGTCAAATTTATAGGTAGAAATTAATTACTATATAAATATACCTTGTATATTATGACATCATAATGACCCAAAATTGAAGTAATAAATAGTATAAAAGTAATAAATGAACAAATATATTTTTTCTATATAATATAATTATATTTTATGTTTATTTTAATAATTTTATAAATCCATTATTAATCCTCCAAAACAATTAATTTATTTTAATTTTTTAAAATGATTTATTTAAGAGTTTGACTCACCTCAACATAAGACAGGGAAGTATTTTATTATTTTCGTCACATGGACTTATAAAATAATGAAAACCAATCCCATTTGGAAGAAACTATGGTAAAAAACCATGGTAAGGCTTATAGATTTGTTTATTTTATTAAATAGAGTCCAAAACCTAAGTCTGAGAAATATTATAGAAACCCCTACTCTTTTCTTATACAAACCCACACAATATCCCATTTATCTTAACTCAAAATACTTGGATCACGTACTAACTCTTACCTACTATCTCTATAGTCCCCCATAGGTTCCCCATGCTCTCAAGAAGCCTCTCCCAATCATTTTTTGTCACACACTCAAGTAAGGGATCCTCACATTTTCTTCTTTATTCATGTTTCCTTATTCTTATGAGTTCTATTTCCAATTCCTTTTGTTGGGATATGTATTTTCATTTCCCTATTACTGCCTATTTTATATCGAAATACTTATATACAAATTTCTCTCTCATAAACCCATTTTGTGAATTATTAAGTGATGACTTTATAATAGTGAAATTCACAATTTTCCATTCCAATTTTTTAGTGAATACCATACCCATTTCATATAAAGGGTGTTAAAATTTATACACATATGGTTATTTAAATTTGGACTTACATGTATTTATTACACACTCATTTATTTTTGAATAAAATTAGATGATGAATGAATCCATGGTGTATTATCTTTGTGGAACACTTAAGCATGAGAATGAAATGAATATTATGGGTGCACTCGAAGTTATATAGCGCTCCAATGAATTGTGTAATTTTTAGTCCCACGAGGCATCATGTTGGGATTGATAGTGAACCTGGTTCATTTTTGATAATTTTTACATCATTATGTATTGGCAGTTATCCCTGACTTATATTTATGATGCATTGTTTTAAGCAGTTGCGTCATTTCCCATGTTATGATTATCATTCTATATCATTTATTATTGTTCATGTTTATTTTATTACCCATTTTTATGAATATTTTCTAACATGTTTTATCTTATTCCATTCTTATTATATTACTGGGATTTATATAACACCTATTTTTATTTTATATTTCTAGTTTATCCTATGTAGTTTCAAAGTCCATGGAATATTATGACCATGTCAAAGAAGTTTTCAATAATGTCGATGTATGTGATGGTTTAATTTGTTATATAATGTGCCAAATTCTAATAGAAACAAGAATTATCAATCTTTTGCTTTGTATTAAGTGTAATATTATGTAATAAATCATGTATTATTTTGAAATAAAGAATAGGGTTATTATAAAACATATATATGGAAGAGTAAAATTCCTCTTAAAGAGTGATAGATAATGATAGAGAATGTGATCATGAGAAATTTAACCATCACAAAAAAAATTCAATGATGGGTTAAAAAGAAATTTGTTTCTAGATAATAAATTTAAATAGATAAGGTTTTTTCTCAAGATTATTTTTCCTAGATTTGAGGAACAACATTATTGACTAGTCAAAGAACATGAGGAAGCAAAATTAAATGACAATTAGGTTTCATCCTTTATTTAATATCCACCATAATCTCACCTCTTTCACTAAATTATGAGTATTTAAGATTAATTTCTCATTCCTTAAGCACTAAAATAAAATTCTACTAGATTTCAGAATCCCCAAAAGAAAAAAAAATATATTCCCCATATATATGATAAAACATATTATCAAAACATTTACTTAAATGTTACCTATCATATAAATTTAAAAAATAAAATCAATTTCATTCTACGTAGGAAATCACATAAGACAGTGGTAAGTGATCCAAACTTATTGCCCTTTGGCTTTGCGTTCAAGAATCATGGTGTTGTTGGATGTTATGAGTTGTCACCAAACCTATGGGTTACCCTTTTAAAAAACTATATTAATAGAATTCACATAACATTCCCAAAATATGAATAATGTCTAAAACATTTAATAGCCCATAATTACCTAAGAAACATAGATATTAACCAAAATAAAGGATACCAATACCATTAAACATATGTCTAGAAAAATTTATGGAATTCTTCCTCAAATAAAACTTCTTGATAAAACCAATGGTTACATATACCTATCCAAAAATATAATTTTCCGCCTTAAAATTCCTTAACCTAAAACATAAAAAGGGGTTTCTATGAATCTAAACATATTTTTATCCTCAAATTTATATACCCATGATGGTATCCATAACTCATTGGAAAAAATTATAATGAAAACATGCTAATCAATAGAGTTTCCTAAACGAGCATCTGATACAAACTATAATAGCCTAGAACCCACACTCCTAGATCTAGGGATAAAAACATAATATCTACATTTATATCTATTATACTAATAAACATGAACCCATTTTAAATATCCAAAATAAACAATATAATTATAATTATTGTATCTATTTAACAAAAAAATAACCTTATAGTATTATTATTTTATAGAATTAGGATAAATTGTATCATATATTGAAATAATATACAATTGGTTTGTTAAATTCAATATCATCCCCCAAAATTTCTTCATATAGGGTACCTTAATTAGAAATATCCTACTAAAAATTTTCTTCCTAACATGGGGAAATGGAGTATAAGAAAAATGTTGAGCTTAAATTATTAGTAAGGTAGAATAAGGTAGGTATGAATTATTATATAATCATAACATGGTAATAAGGGCATTAAAACATGATTTTAGCATTTGAAAATTATACCCTTCATATCATAGATCATAATTGTGAATCATGTTATAAATATTGGTTGTTCATGATATATAAATCATAAAGGAATCAAATAGCATGGAATATGACTGTATATCATTTTGATAAGTCATACAATTATCTCATACACATAAACTTATAATATTGTGAACATTTATAAATATAAATAGTTTTATATATTAATTTTAGGACATAATATCATACCCTCACATAAATTAGAACTTATAGAGGTCTTGTGAATTATCATGTTTAACCTTGTTAAACATAACCATTCTTAAAAGATCCAAAGGAATTTTAATAATGTACAATTCACCCCCCACATGTATATGAGAATCACATTCTTATTTTGATCCTACGTTTGGTATTATAGATTATATCATACACAGACATACCATCCTAACAATTGGTATCAGAGCATTGGTCCAATCTAAATTAATCTCACAATTAGATTCAAAAGAGAATTAGTTCTCGGAATAGAATTTCCGGATTCGTATATTCGGATTCACACTTACGGATTCATATTTTTTTTTTCAGAATCTATTTTTCAGACTCATATAGTTTAGATTCACTTTATCGTAGAGATACTTTTACTCTATATTTTCTTGCTTAGAATATTTTCCATGTTTACAAAATTTTTCTACTAACATGTTTTTTGTGAAAAAACTTTTCTTAAAGATTCCATGAATAATCTAAATCCTACCAGACATCTTGTTTTTGATGGAAATGATTATGAATATTGGAGAGATTGCATGAAGACTTTCATTATCAAAACTACGGTTGAAAATTTTGTTATTCTTACCAGTGGATACAAAATTTCTGATAAATATGTAAGTGCCTTTACAAATAAAGAAAAACATGAATATCAACTTAACTTTAAGGTACAAAATACTTTACTTTGTTCAATGACTAGAAATATATATAGCCAAATTACATCTTGTGAAGCAGCAAATTCTATATGGAAGAAACCAGAGGTTACTCACTTTGGAACTTCTAAAGTAATTGAGACCAGAAGAGCCATGCTTAGAGGTGAATATCGTGGTTTTATTTTTCCTTATGGTGAACCCATATTCAAAGTTCAATAGAGATTTATGACTATTGTGAATAGTTTACAATCAATGGGTGAAAAAGTATTGGATGATGAATCCCTTTTTGATAATATCATCGACATCATTCCAAATGAGTGTGAATCTAAAAGGACTGCAATTTATGAGAATAGAAAGGTTACTCAGATTACCCTTGATGAGCTGTTTGGAACTATTCTTCAACATGAGACTAGAATGAAGAGAGATGATGATATTATGAAGATGAATAATGGAAATGGCAGTGTAGCTTTTACAACTACTTCCAATCATATGAAAGCCAAGACTCCTGAGAGAGTTACTAGATCTCGATCTAAGAAAGTTTTTATTCATTCCGAATCTAGTGGAAGTGAATCCTCAGAAAATGAATTAGAAAAACTTGCTCGAAGGATGAAAAAGATAGCTGGATAGAGGAACTTTCAATCTAAATATAAGAAGAAGGAAAGGAAAGACAAGAAATATTCTTAAGTTACATGCTATGAATGCAAGAGAGCTGGACACATAAGACCCGAATGCCCTATGCTCAAGAGAAATGAAATGAAAGGAAAGGCATTCTGAGAAAAATTGAACGAAGTATTACAAGTCCAAATCTAAGAAAGTGTTGAAATCCAATGACACATGGAGTGCCAGTGGTAGAGATTCTTCATATGAATATTCTGATTATGAATCTTCTGGATAAAATAATCATGGGTTTTTAGCTAGGATACCTATTGATAATCATTTCTTGATTGCTAAGGTACAAAATGCTGAATCAATGACAAATTTTTCCTAAATTCTAATGAAAGTAAATATTATAACTCTTTGGATAAAGAATATTCTTCTAATGAAGATAATACGTTGCCTACCTATGAAGAGGTTTCTAGGTTTGCCAAACTCTTTGAGAATGAGAATTAAAAACTCATGAAAAAACATGATAAGGAAAATTCTAGGAATACTATTATTATTAAAGAAATATCAAATCTTGATAAGAAAAATGTTGATTCTGAATGTATTTCAAAAAATCTTGAGGAAGTAAGTTATGAGAAGAATAAACTTTATAAAGATCTAGAAAACATAATTTATAAGAAAAATGTTTTCAAGCCTGGATATAGTTAAAATGTACTTGAAAACAAGAACTTAGTTATAAAACTCAAATCAGAAATATTCTCTTTAAGAAGTGTTTTTCAAAATTTACCCTATGTAAGAAATTTTTTGATAAAATGTATTCACAAATTCGACCTCGAAGGAATACTTCTGGTTTTGGTTATACTATTTCTAAAACAAATTTTAGTAATACTTACTTTGTTCCTCAAAGTGCCCCACTCTACACTAAGTGTCAATGTGGTGGTCACTAAGCAAATAATTGTTCTCTAAACAAAACCCAATCTTTAGGATTCCATAAAGCTTATTTTTCAAAGAAGATGTGGGTTCCCAAAATTTTACTTTCTGAAATTTTTGGATCCAAGCACGTCTGGATTCCGAATACCTAACTTTTTCTTATTTTCACGAAAATAGGGAAAGTATCAACAACAATACATGGTACATGGATAGTGGATGTTCCCGGCATATGACTGGTAACAAAAACTATTTAAAAAGATTATCAAATTGAAAGGAGGAAAAGTAACCTTCGGAGATGATGCTTAGGGAGAAATTATTGGTATACGTAACATTGTTATTCTTGGAAAAACTTTGATTTAAAATGTTTTATTTGTTAAGGATCTTAAGAACAACCTAATTTGCATAATCCAATTATGTGATGAAGTCTACCTTGTAAATTTTAGGAATGATAAGTGCTTAGTACACAATTCCAAGGAAGAGTTTACTCTTTCTACCCATAGGTAAGAGAATGTTTACACACTAAACATAGAAGACCTTAGGTTCTAAGACTGACATTGCCTTATTGCAATGTAAGATCATTCTTGGTTATGACATAGAAGGCTAGGACACTATGAATTTAGGAACTTATGCATACTTCTTAAGAAGATAGTAGTTAAGGATCTATCGGAGCATAGACTTGATTCTTCAAAAGTCTATGAACCTTGTCATTATGGAAAGAAACACAAATCATGTTTAAAATCCATTGGTGAATTCTCAACCACTGATGCATTACAACTAGTGCATATGGATATTTTTGGTCCAACACAAACTAGAAGTATTGGGGGAAAATATTTTGTATTTGTCTTGGTTGATGATTACACTAGATTTACGTGGGTTTATTTTCTAGCAAAGAAGTATGAAGCTTTTTCTTATTTCAAAAGTTTTAGAGCCCAAGTTAAAAATGAGAAAAACCTTCCTTTGATAACTATTCATAGTGGTCATGGAGGAGAATTTCAAAATTTTGTTTTTTAAACTTTTTGTAGTAGAAAAGGAATTACTCATAACTATTCAGCACCTTGAACACCTCAACAAAATGGTGATATTGAAATAAGAAATATAATTCTTCAATAAATAACTAGAACCATGTTGAGTGAGTATTCTGTAGCCAAACATTTTTGGGCTGAAGCTGTAAGTACTGCTTGTTATACTATAAATCGTGTTTTTATTAGACCTTTTCTTAATAAAACTCCTTATGAGTTATGGAATGGTAGGAAACCTAGACTTTCCTACTTGAAGGTTTTTGGTTACAAGGTATTCATTCTGAATACTAAAGATAATTTACACAAATTTTCACCAAAATATGATGAAGTAATTTTCTAAGGATACTCCAAAACTTCTAAGTATTATAGAGATTTAAATAAAAACACTTGTACTGTTGAAGAGACAGTACATGTTAAATTTGATTAAACTGATCCTTTTGTTTTTAAACAGCCCCAAACCACATCCACGGATGTGTTTTCAAAAACTAATTATCAACCTTTGATAGAAAATCCTTCTGATAAGAAAAATGTTCAAGAAGATACTTCTGAAACATTTACCCCAAAATATTTCCTACCCTATGTTGATGAACAAGTTTTACAAAACTGAAATCAGTCGTTTCTAAAGAATCATCCTTGTGATAGTATCATTGGTGATGTTAATCAACAGGTAAGGACTAGAAGTTCCTTATGAAATAAAGTTGAGCATCTAGAATTCCTTTCCCAATTGGATCCAAAAAGAACCGATGAATCTTTAGGTGATGATGATTGGATTAAATCCATGCATGATGAACTAAATGAATTTGAAAGGAATAAAGTATGTACCTTGGTTGAAAGACCTAAGGAAACTTCTGTTATTGGTGTAAAATGGGTCTTCATAACTAAGTGTGATGAAAATGTAATCATAGTAAGAAATAAAGATAGATTAGTTGCTAAAGGCTATAATCAACAAGAAGGAATAGACTATGAAGAATCCTATGCTCCAGTATCTAGACTTGAATCAATTCGTATTTTATTTGCCTTTGCAGCATTCTTCAATTTCAAACTTTTTCAAATAGATGTGAAATGTGATTTTCTTAATGGTTATGTTCAATATGAAGTTTTTTTTGAACAACCTCCTAGATTTGAAGATACAAAACATCCTCATCATGTTTTTAGACTTACCAAAGCTCTGTATGGACTTAAACAAGCCCCTGGAGCCTGGTATGATAGACTTCCATGATTTTTCTTCAAAATAACTATGTTAAGGGAAATTTAAATCCAACCCTTTTTATAAAGAAAGAAAAATAAATGTTTTTATTGATCAAATTTATGTTGATGACATTATATATAGTTCAACTCAGCAATCCTTAACTTATTCCTTTGTGGATCTAATGAAATCTGAGTTTGAAATGAGTATGATGGGTGAGTTAACATTTTTCCTAGGTTTTAAAATTTATAAAAAACCATAAGGAATCTACATATCCCAACATAAGTATATTAAATATCTTCTTAAAAAGTATGGATATGGAAACACTAAGAGTATAAGTACTCCCATAAATACCTTAAACACACTTGATCATGATGAAGCTGGGAAACCAGTAGATCAAACATCTTTTATAGGTATGATAGGAAGTCTACTTTACTTGACAGCTATTCGACAAGACTTAATGTTTTTAGTATGCTTATGTGCAAGATATCAATCTAATCCTAAGGAATCTCATTTAAAGGTAGTGAAAAGAATTTTTCGCTACTTAAAGGGATCTATGGATTTAGGACTGTTTTATACTTCTTAAAATGATTTCGTCTTAAAAATATTTTTAGATTCTAACATTGGTGGATGTAGAATGGATAGAAAAAGTACCTCCGGAACTTGTCATTTCTTAAGAGATTCATTAGGTTCTTGGTCTTTCAAGAAGAAACACTCTGTAGCACTTTCCACTGCTGAAGCTGAATATGTAGCAGCTGGAAGTTGTTGTGATCAAGTGCTGTGGATGTAACACTCACTCAAAAAATATGGCATGAGTTTTACTAAGACTCAAATATTGTGTGATAACACAAGTTCCATTTCCCATATTAAAAACCCTGCACATCACACTCATGCAAAGCACATAGATATTAGGCATCACTTTCTTAGGGATCAAACACTAAAATGAGATATCATTCTTCAATTCATCGGAATGCAAGATCAACTTGATGAAATTTTTACAAAATCATTACCCTTTGATAGATTTGAATACATTAAATAGAAGTTAGGAATGATAACCATGAGGTAATCTTCCTCTATTGAATTTCTGTTGAACCATTCTCCTTACAGTAATAAACTCATTTTCATAGGGGGAGTACATCTGTTGTTGAAGTTTTTAAAAATTTTCGTAATAAAATTCTCATAGTTAGTTTTTCAAAATTTAAGTAATATAATTTTCATACTGAAAATTTTCATATTGCAAATTTTTGTACTGGAAATTTTCATATTGGAAATTTTCATAATGGGAATTTTCTTACTCGTAATTTTTGTAATCGAGTTTTGGTACTCAAACTTTTTGCAATAAAACTTTTAGATCTTAAGTTTTTCGTAGTAATTTTTTTGTAGTGAGTTTTTCGTAGTCAAATTTTCATCAAGAAGAATATCACATATTATGAATAATCTTCCTAGCCAATCTGAAAGGTATGATTTCTTCACTCAAGTTTTCATGGTCATTTTTACTTGCTGGTATTTTCTTTCAATATTTCGGATTCGTTTCTTCTTAAATCTGAATGTTTTTCTTAAAACCTCAAAAGATCAGATTCAGTATTTCTTTGCAGGTATGTTTTCAACCGTCAGATCAGATCAGAGAGTTTTTCAACCGTTTGATTAGAATTGGATGTTGAAAGGTGACTTAAATCGCCTATATAAAGGGGACCCCCGAAGGGATGTCCCACATCAGTTTTCAAATATTTTGTGTCTCTAAGCTCTACCTCAGTTCTTAAGCCCGTTCCAAATCTCTCAAAGCTCCCTAGTCTGAATGTCTACAGAAGCCCCTTCTCAGGATATGTCTTTAGTCAAGCTGATCTCAGAATGGTAGATATATAGGTAGAGGTTTGTACACCCAAACGTTTTCAATAAGTATGATTCTCTAATTTCCAAGAACGTCAAACTCAATGGATGGGAAGATGTAGACATTTCTAAAATTTGAGCTCAAGATGTGGTGTATCTGGACTTGCTCATAGAGTTTTATGAGTCAGCCAGTTTTTTCAAGGATGATGGAAGGGAGAAGTTCTCCTTCAAAAGTTTTGGAAATAAGTATGCTTTATCTTATACCAAGGCGACTAGCCTGGTTGGAATACCCTATGAAGGAGAGACAAAAGGTTTCTCTCATATGTTTCCAGATGTTCTGGGTAGTGTTGTTAAGGAAAAGGCTATGGAGTACCTTGGTCTTTCTGATATCAAGACTACAAAGAAGATCACCCATCATTCAACCAACAATCAGATTCTACATCTTTGGGTGCACGGACTTATCGTACCGTGGAAGGGTGATAAGGATCCCCTTGAAAAGAGAAACATGTATATTATAGATTTTTTGGTAAATCTAAGAAAGGTGAATCTCATGAGACATATCCTCATTATGATTCAGAACATCAAGAATGACAATCTTAGAGCTCAGATCATTATGTATCTTGCATTGCTTTCTAAGTTGGTAGTTTGGTGCCTAGAATCCTTCAAAATCCTATGTAGCTCCATGCGGAGAAATTGCAAGGTGATGCTAATTAGGGATGACACCTTAAAGACGATGAAATTTGGATTTTCCAAAGAGACAAGAGAATTTTATGATTTGCTAGAGGAGGAGGCAGAACCCATTCTGCAAAATTTTGAAAAGGATGAACCTTCAAAGAAGGCCCGTAAGAAGATGAAGTTGAAGGAAGTGCATGATGAAGAAAAAACCCCTAAGTCTAAAGAACATCAATCTGCACCTCCTAAACCCAAAAAAGAAGAAAGCATATTCGGATGAAGTAGTTTCAAAGTGGAAGGAAGATTAAAAATACTAGAAAAGCAGGGGAGCCAAAGTTTGGTTTGGATCCTGCTGAGGCTAAAGCCTTAAAAGAAATAGCTGTTGAAGAGCTTGAGAGGAAAGAAAAGGATAAAAAATTGAAGAAGAAGATGATAGAGGCTGAGATTTTCCAATCCCTTCTCAGGGATGCTGAAATTGCTTCCGAGAACATCCCAGTGCCGAAATCTTTCATTGTGGAACAATTTCCTGAGACTCCAGGTAAGAAGACTCCGAAAAATTCCAAAGAGAAGGATGTTCATAAAGAAGTGATGGATGTTGTTCATCAGGATTTCAAGAAAGTTCAACAAGCTAAGATGAGTGGTAAATCTGATGATGTAATTATCAAAGTTGAATAATATCAAGATAAGGGAACCCCATCCGAAATGTTTTCAATCCAGACTTCTCAAGCCGGATCCTCAAAAATTGCCACTATGGGAGTTGATGAGAAAGGATAAGAATAAGAAGTGAACAAGGTATCTGAAGAAGAAATTCATAATCATGTCTTTATCCTCCCTAAGGATGTTGAAGCTGGAGTTGGAAAAGAGAAAGTGGATGAAGATAAGGTTGTTCAACTTTCCGAAAGTGAGCATGAATCACCAGATGAGGAAGCCATACCGAATATCAGAAAGGGTAATCAAGTGCTTGTTGACACCCCAAAAAAAGATATTATCAGAAGGAAATAAGCTGGAGGAACTTCTAAGAGTAAGTTGGTAGAGATAGAGGAAGAAACATCTGAAAGCAGAATGTCTGATTCAGAGTCATCTACCCTAGGACATGATTTTGTGGTTCAGTCCCTGAAGAAGCTGGTGGATACCATTCCGATCTTTCCAGCAATTGAATCAAGATTCCAGATGCTTCAACACAATTTGAATCAGAAATCTGACTCTGTATCGATGATAATGAAAAAATGTGTGAAGATTGAGGCATATTTCAAAAATTTCATGATCAATTATGAATCTCACTAAAGTTCCTGCAAGAAAATGACCAAATGGTCAAAGAAGATTGTTTATGATATGGAAGATCTTGATCAGTTCCAAGATGATTTTAAAGAGTCCTTTGGTATAGAAGATACCCAAATGAAAAATCTTTTAGTCAACTTTCAAGAAAAGATAATCCTTGAACAAAATACTCAGATTTAGGATGTAAAATATTTGAATGGAAAGCTGAGCTATATTGTTCAAATCCTAAAAATAGTGAAGGATCTTCAGAGTAAGATACAAGAAAAACTTTTGAAGCAAGATGAATTGGAAATGACTCAAGAAGAAAGGATTACAGGCTTGGAGAATCAAGTAGAAGAGGAAAACAATGAAATAAAGAAGCTGAAGACCATTGCCAAGATGCTAATACACAAGGAAAAAGAAACAAAATAGACCAATCTGATCTTTTGTTGCATTTTTTTCCTTGTTCTTATATTTCCAATCATAATGAAATTGTCGATGCTTGTCTTGTTTGTATGTCTTTACTAATATTTCAGGTACCATATTTCTTTTACATTCCCTCAAACTCTTTTTGAAAATCACAAAGGGGGAGAAAGGAAAAATAATTCTAAAAGAGAGATGAAAAATCTAAAGGAGAAGACTTATAAGTATAAGAATATCATCACTAAGTAAGGGGGAGTGATCATTATGAAGATTTCCCCATTCCGGAAATCTAGAATACGATCCTCAGAGTTCCAAAGCATAAGGGGGAGTTATTTGTATTCACCATTGTTCATAAACACAGAGAGATAATCTTTAATTTTAAAATCTAGAAATTTATTCTAAGTTCTTACATTCTTTTTCGGTAGGATGTTTTTGCTTTTCAAAAAGGGGGATATTGTTTAGTCAATAAGGTTTTCCTTATGACTATTCCATTCCTTCATATAAGGGGGAGATTGTTAAGACATCAAGGTTTCCTTATGAATTGACCATTCCTCTTGTTTTGAAAATCAAAAACACCTTATTTCTAGGAAAAACTCATTTTACCCAGATTTACTTCTATAAGGAAAATTTCCATCCCAATGGAAATTTACCCCTGCCTTGTATTCATTGTTCATATCAATATTTTCCTTAAGTATGAAAATCGGATTCATATCTAAAACCTCGGAATCGTATAATACATAGATACGAAGCATTCGGTTTTAGGATCTGAATTCCTGTTATGAACTTTTATGAAGTTCTACTCTGAATTCCCTCTTACGAACTTTTATAAAGTTCAACTCTGAATTCTGATTACGGACTTATATAAAGTTATCATTATGAATTCTGATGATGAATTCTGATTATGAATTCTCATTATGAATTCAGATGATGAATTCTGATGATGAATTCTGATTACGAATTCTGATGATGAATTCTGATTATGAATTCTCATTACAAATTCGAATGATGATTTCTGATTACGAATTCTTATTACAAATTCTGATGATGAATTTTGATTAAAATTTCTAATTATGAATTCTGATTACGAATTCTCATTACGAATTCTGATTGTGAATTATAATTATGAATTATGGATATGAACCTGTATGATGTTCGACTCCGAATTATTCTTCAAAACAAAATCTGAATATCTCTTAATTATAGACTCCGAATTCATTTTCTGGTTAGACTTCTAACATTAACTTTCATCACTCACAACTTTCATTTTCTCTCCATTCCGAATATCAGTTTTAGTTATGCTTTCATTTGTTCTATTACAAAAATATTTCATGCCTTCAGTTATCAACTAACCGTTGTTTGAGTGACACGTGTATAGGTCCCTCTGAAATTCAATGAAGAATATGACCGTTGGAGGAGGGAGTCGACCATTGGAGATTTGCCTATAAATAGGAGCTCATTTGAAAATAAGATAACAACATTGACATTCATATTTGACAAAGTGCTTTTGAAGTGATTTTAAGAGAGAGACTCTTATCAACTCTCAAGCATTGTGCAGAAATATTGAACAACTTTTTCAAACTTTTTCTTGTGCAGATTTTCATCGTGTGACTCCGATTGTTACTGTGTACAATCGAGGGATTCTGGGGATAGGAAGACAGAGGTTCCAACACCTTTAAGTTGAGAGCTTCCTTTCTGAGGAAGACAGAGTTTTTGACCACCTGATAGTTGAGGGCTTTCGGGGATAGCAAGACAGACTCCGATCTTTGTATCAAGGGCTTACCCTATTGGGGGTAAGATATACTTTCTTGAAAGTACAAATCAAGGTAACTTTATACAAGGTTTTTGGATACCCTCCTCTTTGGGTTAAAAGAGATTATACTTGTTACCAGTAGTTTTACTACTCTGTTTTTCCACTGTATTTGTATTGTTAAGGAAAGTATAACTATCTTGTACTTCATTACACTTGTACTCTGATTTAGTTAGATTCTATATTCTTTAAGGTAGAATATTCATCTTTGTAAACTTTAGTTAAGTTCCATTTCTGGAATCACTTTTCTGGAATTTAGCAAGTGAATGGAACTTATAGAGGTCTTTTGAATTATCTTGTTTAACTTTGTTTAATATATCCATTCTTAAAATTTCCAAAGGAATTTTTAAAAGGTACAATTCACCCCCCCCCCCCCCCCTCTTGTATCTGAGAATCTCATTCTTATTTCTATCCTACGTTTGGTATTATAGAGTATATCATACTCATACATACCATCCTAAAAACATAAACATATGGACATGAAACTAGGTCTATACATAATCTTTTGAACATGAAAAAATGAACTACAGATGATAACATGGAAAAGAAAGATAAGTCCAGGCATAAGATTATGGAAATGATAAAAAGATCCATGAATAAACTTATGGAAGTTAAATCTAGAACCACATATGAAATTGTGATCATTAAATTAGGTTCATGCATAACATATTTACCTCTTGAGTTATCCATATCTAATCAGTTCAATAGAGGTAGATATAGGTAATACCCCTAAAATAATAAAATTAATACATATGTATTCCAAAAGATAAACAATTATTCAATGTATTAGAACAAATAAATAGAAAAAAATACATTAATGTATACCCAATGAAAAGGGAACACATTTCAAAAACATATTTTCATTAAAAACATAAACCTTCAGAAAAAATAATATAGATTGTATCCTTGGATCATATTTCCATTAAATCATATATATTATCAGTTCGTGTTATCTTAATGGGAAAAATTATTTTTAACGATCAATTGGAATAATTATTGATGTATTTAACTTTTATATTTAAAAAACAATTCACTTTTTAAAAATATGTGAACTTATGAATGAAATAATTATATTTCCAAGTAATATTTTGAACTTATAAAAGAAGAATCGAAGAATTAATTCATCATGATGGCATGAAAATACTTTCATTCCATATTAGAATAAAAACATTTCATCTATATTTTTATTAAAAAAGTCACACATTAACATCATTGTATAGTGAAAAATATTCATCTCCAAATATTTTTTTAATATTAAAATATTTGTAAAAAATTCATGAGAATAGTAAAAACTATTTTTTAATTTTTTTGAAGAAAATGTGGACATTGAAGAGACATATTCCATAGATGATAAATAAAAATAATCAATCACGAATAATGATGATATTGTAAAATAAACCCTTACAAATTTGGTAACTTTTGAATCATAAACCCCATCAATGAAATAAATTTAGATTGATATATATTTAACATAATTTTAATTATAAGAATCAGAAAATAAATTCATGGGTAGTACATTCAACACAAAAAAGAAACATTTAGTGTATAAGGAATATGTTTCAAATAAATAAAATTGAGATGAAAATCCATTACCATGAGTCTGACTCGCCACATGCATTCTTTATCATCCCTTTTTTTGGAAAGCCAGCTATTTATATAACCTTAAGACATTTAAGATTGGTTTTATAAGAAAAATACCTAAAGAATGAGGGGATGAATCATAGTAAGGGATTACGATAGGTATTGGTAGAGATAACTGGTTTTTAAATTGTGATGGAATATGAAGAAGAGGTTTCATTTCGAAAGAGGAGAGAGAAACTCTGTAAATTTCTCAAAATATTAAATTAATATAAATCAATATTCAATTATAAATGGATCAAAACTAATTTATTTCAAATATAGGATGACAATGGGTCCAAATAACATCTTATAATAATTTATGTAAAAGTATATGACACATTTTTACCCTTATCATTTGATTTTAACACATTGTTAACTCATAAAATTTACTGTGACAATAAGCAGTGTTACTATTTGAAGGTCAATATAGTTATTATAAGTTGAAAATGGTCTATAAATTGACCAAATTTGACATTATCAACCATATTATAATATTTTTTGAATATAAAATTTTTAGAACTTTTATATCATTTAATAAAATGTTATTAATTATAAAATATCAATAGTGTCAATTATTGCAACTATTCATTATGTTGGCATTAAAAATATCTAAGTAGCACTTAAAATTCCAATAAATATTTTATTATATATCTTACATATCATGGTAATTTATATATTTCTTATTACGTTAATTATCTCAAATCATATTACTTTTAATATATCTAATATTAATTATTTTATTTTTCCATTAATTATATTATTAGTGCATTCATGTTTTTAAAAGAATTTATGGTAATTATTTTTTCAATTAAAAATAAAAAATAAATTACCATGATGAAGATAAATCTTATATATTTCCAAATAATTTTTATTTTCAAACATATCCTTGGATAATTTTATATTACAATTATTAATGTTAATAAAAACAAATGTATCACATGTTTGAATTTTCTTGAAATCAAATATTATACATTTAAGAAACTCATCTAAATGGCCGTAAAATGACATAAAACAGAATATTGGATTGTTATGTAAAAAGGTATGTAATATAATGAAATTTTTGAAATTTTAGGGGTTATTTTGTAACCCATATCATATTATTGTTAACTCTAATTACCCAATTTACGTTTCACCATAGTAACAAAAATTATTAATGTTACTATTCATATCAAAAAAATAAAGGGAAATATTTATTAAATTTTGATCTCCTAATTCAAAATATGGAATCGATTATTCATTGTTACAAACAAATAAGTGGGATAATTTAACTTAAAATTAAACTGGAATAACACATTAGAAAATTATCTTTTTAAAAAATTCTATTTTTAAAATAATTTTTTTTATTCTTAATTCAAGTATAAAATATATTTAAAAATCCATAATTTAAATATTTTAAATCAAAAGGAACTAATTAAATTATAACACTAATCCAAAGTACAATTTTACTTTCTAAATACTTTGTAATAAAAAAAATATTTTTCAATAAAAATTGGTATTTTTCACTATATATTGAAAGATAATTCTATTAAAAAATTTACTAAACCAACATTTAAATATAATTTTTAAATTATGACTTTAAAATAAAGTTTATTTTCTTAAATTAATTTACCTAAACTAATTATATTATTTTCTAAAAAAATCTATAATAATCATTTTTAAAGAAAATGCATTTATGAGTAATTAAATGAATTTACTAAAAATATAATGTTTATTTATAAAGAATTAATTAAAAACTTATAAATCAGTTTAGGCATTATATATTTTATAAACCACTTATTTTATTTATAATCTCCAATTTAATATCTATGATATAACAATTACAGAATAATATTTTGTTGTTTCTTTGAACTCATTATTTAATACCTTATACACTATTGAACGTAGTCTTTACTTTAAAATCTCAAGATATTACATAGATTATACATAATCCCTTACATTGTACATCAAATTGTTCTAGTGAAAGACTCTCCCTAATTAATTTCCTTTCACTATGAGAACTCCACTATCTCTTTTGCCCTCTCATGTGTTTTTTTATGCTGAGGGGGTGGGAGGAATTTATTGGCCTCACTGCACATGATCCATACTAATTCACACAATTTTTAAATCATATATATGGGCTTGAGTTAGTTGAAGGATCATCACATCACATGTTTCACAAAACCTACCATGGTCCATCCATGACATCAACTATCTATTGTGTAATAGACAACTATAGTATAATCAATCCATAAATGAAGTATTTATTATACTCGTGACTTATCAAAGGGATTTATCATATTCAAATAAACATGTAAAATGACCTTTATTATTTTTTATGACATGTATTTGAGTCTTCACAATATCAAGACATGTGTTGAAGAGGATTTCTCGTGATCGAGGAAGGCTTGGCTGAGGACATTTTCAAGATCAAGTTGGCATCAAAGAGAAAATTTATATAATAAATAGATTGATAAAATGAAGGTAATATCCCCCCCTAATAGGACAAATATTCTATACCTCCTTCATATAAGGGTACATAAATTTTCAGATTTTATTTTACAAATCCTATGGAGATCACCCATCAATTATCTATCAGGGCTTTAGGTAGCCAAATATACTTGTCTAAAATCCTTCACATGATAAAGGTGACATGACCAGTGGCCTCTACATGATAAATCAGACATATATATAGGGATTTTGAGTGATAAATGGGTTTTTCATGTGAATCACATCATCTATTAATATGAAGATCATGTCAACTCCATTTTAAATGAAGTTTATGCCATTTGTTTCCTCTTATTATATAAATGTCATGGGATATTTTCAAGATTCTATTGCATGAATCCTTACATGAGTTGGGGAACTCATCTAGAAGCCTTTTCATCATTATAAACTATTTTCTTGAAGCATTCATGATATAAAAAATGATAGTTATTGGGTCATCAAAAAATCATGAATAGAACACATAAAGAACATGACCTATTCGAATGATGTCCTTGGGGTCATGCGATTCAGGTGATCCAAGTGACAAATACACATATAACCATATATATCCTTTATTCCCATTTTTCAAAAAAAAAATAATAACTATACTTTATTTATTTTTCTAATCCTAAAACTCCCCACTCCAAATTAGAGGGTGTATATAAATCTCTCCCCCCCCTCAAAAATGAGGAGCATTGGGACAATGACTCATTTCAGAGGAATTTAGTTTCTTACATAAATCACTTGGGCTTTCATTAGTCAGTGTTCTTAGTGGGTCTTGATCCTTTGAGTGAACATTGGTATTATATTGGGTTCTCTATAAATAGGGGAGTGGGTGGACATTAATTTCACTAGTGACCAAGAAATATAGTGCTATCATGATTTCTACTTTTGCATGATTGCGTCTCGATACCGAACTGTGTAGCTTTACTAATAATCATATGTTTGGTCCAATTATGTGATATCTCCACATGATATATTTTTATGAGAAACATTCATTAATGATTCACATAACAAACTTTATAATCGGTCAATAATAATTTGGTTGAGAAATGAAAAATGTTCTTAGCCGCAGTTTCGCTTCGCATGATTCACATGGTCTTTAAATGGAAACATGATCACATGGGATAAAATTAGTTCCTATGATTTACAGGTATTGTATGGGGGATTAAAATTTTGAGAATTGTAAGATATTTTCTAATAAAAAACCTTTTATGGGTCATATATTTAAAGTGATGTGGCCTGTGTTACATAGTTATTTTAACTTATTCCCCTTTTCACGATCGTACTAATTCTTATTTATGATTCATACATTTATGAATATGGGTTATAGTTCATAGTCATTTAATGATGCAACTGATCGGTTGGATATGATTTCTAGGAATTGAAATTCCAACTCTCAGCACTGAGTATTCTATGAAAGTAATATTTTTTGAGGGGATTCTTTTGACTTAACTTCAGAACAACCCTATGTCATATATACTTCCTTTATATTGATTTGGTATCCTGATTGATACTACCATTACATTTCCCAATAATAGTCTTACATCTCATTGGTTGTCTTCCTCTCTTGATTTTATTCAAATGATAGTTTCTAAAGATATTCTATTGGTTGTGGAACTGCTTTATATACTTTCTTATATGTTGTATAACTACCCTCTGGGTCTAGATGGTTGCAACCTCATCCCTCAAACAATTTCTCAGAGTTACTCAAACATACATAATTCCTATTTGTGTTCTCTGAATTTTTTTTGAGTTCAATGTGGTACTTTCACCCCAGAGGAAAATTTTTGGATGAATGGGAATTTCAATTCATGGTCATGTGGAGTTTCATTAAATTTTCTTATCAACTACATGTTATCCATCTTTATGGCGCATCATGGATAACCTAGTTTTTCTTTTACCATAAATAAAAAATACATATAAAGATAATTAGACACTAGTTCCCTGACAGTAACCCCTTTCATATATCCCATGGTGAAGTAGGGATCTCACTCTAAGACATATATCACATGGGAGGAATACCTCCTCCTAGGGAGATGTGTGATGGGTTCCTTTCTACTATTGATGTTTGGGATAACACTAAGCCAGATCCATAAATTGTCTAAGACATGCTCACTACTTTGTAGGAGAAGTTAAAGAATGAGTTGAACCTACAATTGATCATTTCCTTAAAATATTTGATAACATCATACCTTATCATAGTGGAACATTGAAAACTACTATATTACCTCTTTGGCTTCCTTCTTGAAAATTTTGAGATAGTGCATGCTGTTATTGGTACATTTTGGATTATTGAGAGAATGCCCTATGGGGCCACTAGGTGAGACCAAAGATATCCCCAAGTCTTCAATTAGTTGGTTTTGGGATATGTTTATTAATGGATGTATTTTCCTATATAGAGACACATTCTTGGTAATTCAAGTAATCATATTGGTGATGGTATCCTGGTTGGAAGAGGGGAGGCCTCTTATTCTAGACATGCCAACTCTTTCCTTTCATTATCAGATCCTTGTTCATATCCCATAAGGAAACATCACTAACCATATAGGTGGACCTTTCCAACTCTTATTTGGTTGTATAGGTTAGATTTTACAATGATACAAATATCATAATACTACATTGATCCCTTATTAATAAATTTTTCCTTAGTTATTGAATGTCTTAGGGATGAAGTGGTTCTATTAAGTCCAAATGAGGTTACTGATATGTTCATCTGACATGACAATTTCATTATCATTCAAATTTAATATAGATACGAGTTAAATTATTGATAACGGTAGTGGTTCTCTTGATGAGAGGTCATATAAAATCTCTCTCTAGGAAGAGGATCAAGAATATCTCATAGAAGAGTTGATTATATGTGATCCATTCCCCCTTATACATTTTCTTCCTAGTTTACAGTATTCACATCATTTCTCCTATTATCTTAGCTTGTTTTTTGGGAGAAAAACAACCCATGATCATTCTCCAATTTCTGATTAGGTTAGTTTGTGAAGATACAAATAATAAAAATTTTCTTCCTCCTACCTATCTATCTTATGATTATGAACAAGCATCATTAGAAGCTTATCCATTTTGAAAACATAATAAATTATTTCATCGGGTAGATGAACCATTTACTATTCTACACCCCACATATATGGAAACCATGGAGTTGATTTAAGAATCAGGGGATCCCCAAAGAAAATTGTCTCATTAGAGAGACATGAATCCAATCAACATTATAGGGTTTTTAGAGGAATAAATCCCTTTCATGGTAATGAAATGTGATCCACCTATTATGGTTGAAATATAGGATAATCATTATCTTTCTTCCTCATTTTCTTTGATGATTCCTCCTTCAATGAGTTTGATACCGTTACATTTGGAATCGACTATTATTTCTTCCAATGATCATCGATAAGTCACAAAGAGCTTATCATCGCTAAGGATAATTTATCAGTGAATCACTACCATGATTATGGTGACTCTCTTTGAGAACATTCTTGACAAGTAGGTCGATCTTCACCAACTATTCCGTGATTTGGGAGCTGGTTTCTTTCTTTGGAAGCCATTTCAGGATATTATGCTACAATTTTTCATGAATAGGTATTAATTTTCTATAAATTAGAATTAAATATATATTTTTGATGATAGGACTCCCTTGATTGGATTAATAAGGTATGATTCATAGGAACTTGAATAAATACATTAGAAAGTCAATCTGCTGAATTCTCATATGTATGAACTTATTATATAGATAATATAATTGGAAGTGATCATATCTCACACAAGGTCCCATATTTAGATTTCATCATCCTTATTAACTATCACTCATAAAGGACTTTAAGATCTATCTAATTTTATTGAGACACATCACCCTCAAGAGATTGAGGAGGAGGCAGTGATAATTAAAAATAATCATTCTATTTATGCCTCACACCCAACTCCAGCTACTTTAGCAAAGCCATCCTACAATATTTTATCATGATCTAGACATGAATTATTTTCTCTATTTTTTGGAAACTTGGAACCTTAGAGAGAGTTTTGAATATGAAGATTCCCCCTTCTTTTTCACATCATCAATTAATAAGTCTTATAAAATCAGGTAATTTTCATGGTTTCTTTCATTCCTCATGTGGATTGAATTTTTATACATTGGTATTATATAGATCATTGATGATGTCAATCCTTTTTATAATACCAACTAAACCAAAACACCTAAATTTTAATTATTGAATCGTATCCGAATTATTATGATAATTCCCCATGAAAATGTTTTTATATAATAATCCTCATTAATATGTTGGATCTAGTAATCTAGTGATCACTTAATTAAAAAGAATAATTTCAATGAAAATTTCATAGTGGAAAATTTCTCTAATAGTTTCATAATTCAATGGACATAGAAATTATAACTTGATTTTATATATGGACCAACGATGATCCCTAAAATCTTTATATATATTTTATAATGAATTAATTTTTACCTATGTTTCAAATGGATAAATCTTAGTGGTCATGGTCCTAAATTTTACATGAGTTTCCCTTTTATGAGGTTTCCATTTGGTAAGTTGTGTTCCTCTTCCATTTAATAGGTTCTAAATATTTACTAGATCATACAAAGTGTGTATCTAGTGAGAAGAGAGTAAACTTGTTCCTAGGTTACTCAATATGGGTTTTCAGCCTATTGAATATTATTTCTATTTAAGTTGGATGTTTATGGTCTTTCAAGATATATTTTTTCTATAGTTTTGGATCTTTGAGCTCAGATCACCTTCTAATTTAGTTTAAGGCTTTTATCTCGGTCCTTATTTTCCAATAGCTTAGTGTATTTTAGCTCAGACTATTTATCTCTGTAGTTTAGGGTATTTTAGCTTGGACCATATTTTTTTGTAATTTAGGGTCTTCAATATTGAACAATATAATTTTGTGCTTTATGATCTTTTAGTTGGGACTGACTATTTCTATAGTTTAGCATCTTCAAGATCTAATAATCTTCTGCTATAGTTTAGGGTCTTTTAGTTCAGTCTATCTATTGTTGATTGTGAAGGATGGGTATTCATGAAGGGTTCGGGAATAATTCAAACTTACTGGGATTCTGAAAAATGAGTATCCAAGATGGATTCTAAAATCCTAAATTGATAAATTTTATACTAATGAATTAATGTACCTGAATAGTTGTGAAACCCTATATTCTTGCATAAATTATGAAATATGGGTAGTCATGATGGGATATGAAACCCGTCATACTTGCTGAGATTCATTTTGATATATGGTTGTTCCACACGGATTTCGGGGATGACCTCCTGGACTGGAGATTCAAACGTTCCGATCGGTTTCTAACGGGTTTGTTCGTAGAACCGGAAACATCCAATGATCCCACATCCGTTTGGACCTACTTTCCAAAGGTAGGCGCTCATTAGCTTGTGGACTGATGAGGCTTAGGAATTTGCATTGGTCGAGAGGATGGGAGGACAGACTCATCAGACCTTTTTTAGGGGAATTATTGTCTACTCCAGGACTCTCTTTATAGATTTAAGTTATGTTCTTGAATCCTTATTACATTACCAAGTATAAAATGTTCTATCCTTTAGTTTTAACAATAAATGATTAAATATGCAAGAAATTTAGATAATCTTTTATATGTATTCGAGGTTCTTCATCAATAGAGAATCATCTATATCTGTTTAGAGATTCGTGGTCAATGGTATCCTTCAAAACATTTATATAAAAGTCTCTTGGTCCTTATGATGACCAGGCTGGTTTTAAAGCCACTCAGTGGGGCACTTGAAGTTTATCGTCATTCAGAAGGACATAGATTATTTCAAAGTTGGGATCGAACCCATAAATGGGCTACCTACGTATCCTTTGTTTTGGAAAAGGAATCAGAACCCACGTAGTTCGAGTAATGGAGTATGATGTTTTATGATTGATGGATCAAAGATGAATGTCATAATTACTTTTACACTCTAAGCTCACGTGAGTCATGCTCGGTGTGAGAAACAAGAGGTATTGGTAAAAATTAGACGATTGTGCCATGAAAGATGCAATCATAAGAATTTGATTGGGGCTTATGTATGTATGACTGCCCAGATAGATGAAGGTTTAGGATTTACTTTTAGGGAGAAAATCCATGAACAGGGTCCATAAAGTTATATGTGCTTCATGGAGATTTGAATACTCTAATCTTGGGGCTTACTCCTAAGGAGGATGCCCAAGTTAGGAGGGGATTTATGATTGGGTTTTACTCCTGAAAAGGAAACCCATGTCAAGGGTAAATTAGGACTGGTTAAGAGAAATTTAAGGGGGCTTGGGATTTACTCCTGAAAAGGAAACCTAAGATTATGACTAGGAATTACTCCTAAAAAGGAGGCCCAGGTTAGGGGACTTGGGGCTTACTCCTGAAAAGGAAACCCAAGATTATGACTGAGTCTTATTCTTGAAAAGGAGACCCAGGTTAGGGGACTTGGGGCTTACTCCTGAAAAGGAAACCCAAGATTATGACTGAGTCTTATTCCTGAAAAGGAGACCCAGGTTAGGGATTAAGGTTTGGGGCTTACTCCTGAGGAGGATGCCCAAGTTTGGGAACTTTAAGAATTTGGGGCTTACTCCTAAAGAAGGATGCCCATATTTGAAATTGGGGCTTACTCCTGAGGAGGATGCCCAAGTTAAGGATTCTCCCATCTTAAAGGATGGGGTTTGAATGAATGAACTCTCTATATTTAGTGACATAAGGATATTTAAATCACTAGTTTTTGAGAGATATTCCATAGAATTCCTTTCAGATAAGGAAGTCAAATCAAGAAATCATGCCATAAATGGCTTTGAAGAGTGTCTTGAAGACTGAATCTTGAAAAGGAAAGGTGTAATGGATTAAGAGGGGTAAAATGGGCAAGATGGGCACCCAAAAAAGGTAGGGGTGCGCAAGCCTTGAATGGCGCGCAAGTCTTCCATGGGCGCGCAAGTATTGGTCGCGCAGGTATACCTGCACGGCACATGGTGTACTTGCGCGATTTTCAACCAGTATTGAAATACTTGAGCGACTCTTTTTTAAAACCTTTAGAATTTTCTTGAGGCTCTTCTAGAAAAGGGACGCGCAAGTTATATTTAAGGAAATAAGTCGACGCGCAAGTGTTTGATAAGTTTCAACACTTAGGCCTTCCTTCTTCTCTTTAGATCTTCCGTTCTAGGTAAGAAAATACCTTAGAAGTGTTCCGGAAGCTTTGAGAAGAGACTTGGGCGTCAGGAGCTTCAATACAAGTTTCTGGAAAAAGATCCTCTCGAATGGGGGGCCCACATGGTCTATTTATAGGCAAAAGAAGGCCCTGGGCGGTTACCGGGCGGTTACCACTTAGGTCGCGCAAGTCACCTGCGCGACCAAGGGTGTCGCGCAAGTGCACTTGCGCGACAGTGATAAAACTTGCGCGGTGAGGTTGCTGTTGATCCTTTCTTCCTTCCTTTGTTGATTTTTGATTTTTTCTTCAAAGGATGAATCACTTTGAGCTCGGATATTCCCTTTTCCGATCTTTAGATTCTGTGACGAAAGGAGCGTCAACAAAAGTCCCCCCTTAGAGTTGGATCCAGAGAGAAATGAGGATTTGACTCTGAGGAAATTGAATCCCTCCAAAGGAAAAGGGAGGCGCGCAAGTCTGCAGTGCACAGAGGGTGGCGCACAAGTTTTCGTCACGCAGGCCTTAAGCGCTCTGAGTGCGGCGCACAGATAGGCCTCCTGGCCTTTAAATACACCGCTTTTGGCCGTGGATAACACCTGATCCCGAAGTTCTCGAGCTCTCGCCACGCAAGTCTTCCTCGCCGCGCAAGTCTCTTTTTCCACTGTTTCCTCACTGCCGCGCTACTCTCAAGGTAATAGGGCTTGAGCGGTAATACTTGCGCGACAAAAACTTGCGCGACACTTGTATCACTTGCGCGACATCTCCATACTTGCGTGCCTTAATGCCTTAGCCATTTTTTCCAAATTCTTTCACAAATTTTATGAAAAATAAACCCATTTAAGAGTTTAATTTATTCAACTTCTGTGTAGATTCAATGGCTCTTAGAACTGGAATGGCTGATGAACTGGCTAGCAAGCGGATTGATGACATGATGAACATTATTGGCCATGATTACTATGATATCTGCGACAGTATTTTCCCATATTTGGATAAGTACTTGAAGAAATATCATCTTAATTTCCCACAGAGCATCTACCCGTCTCTGTTTGGTCATGGTCATCTGCAAGTAGTCAATGTTCCAAATGCAAACAAATATACACCTGAGATGCAGCTGCACTGCTACTTCTCTATTTCGGTTATGCTGTGCATTAAGAGTAACAACAATGGTGTGAACTTTCAAATTCTCGTTCCATGCCATTTCCTTGCAGATATGAAAATGGCAAACCCATGGGCTGAAATGTTTTCCACTGCCAGTTGGTGGAGAGAAGACAAACATGGCATTAGAGAAATATATGAAAAGGGTACTCTCTCCAAATGGCTCTTTACTTCCAATGCTCCATTCTCAAATCCATGTATCCATCTTCCAAGTCTCTTGGACAGAAACAGAGTCATTGTTTGATCAGCAGAAAATTTTCTCAAACTGTACTCAAGAATATCCTTTTACAATTGTTCCAAGAAGAGATAGTATCACTACATCTCTTATTGTATCTGGTTGAAATGAATGAATTCCAGGTGGTTGCTGATGAAGCTCAGGATGCCATAAATCAAATGAAGTGTTATGTTGAAAGCCTTTTGTAATTCTTGAAAAAGAGAAGAGACTTCAGTCTGTGGATGTCCTTCTATCTCCTGTGTATCAATGAAAAAACACTTTTGTCTTCAATCATTTGTACCTGCATTCTTTCATTACCTGATTCAAATTTACTTAAGCCAATGGACCTAGTAATCATAGTTTGATTTTTACTAGGATTATTATAAATAATCCTACAAACTTTGAATCTCTTTGATTGCTCAATATTACCTAAATCATACAAAAAATGTATATTTAGTGAGCTGGAACTTGACTTTTATTCAGAGTTCTTTTGTCTTTTGTGTGGGCAGTTTAAAGTCATGCACGCCGGACATAAAGGGGCTAATGTTTAAGGTCGAAATAGATTTGACCAAAATGGATTAAAATTGATTCAATTCCTTGACAATTTATCTGAAAACAAATTTCCATACTCAAGTATGAGATAAAATATGTAAACTATGGCTTAAGAATATTTGAATCGGAGGAATGATATGAAAAAGAGCTAAAAGGCATTAGAATAAGTAGTTTCCAAGAATGAAGTTACTATTATTTAACAAAACCCGTTAGGGGGTTGAAATATGCAGGGACACCTATGGGCATTGGATGCATGGTCAAATAAATAGTATCTTTCGGCTGACAAGTCTGTTATGTGGACTGTTTATGCAAGGCCACCTATGGGCACATGCTGCATAGTCAGGAAAAAGAACTCCCAGAAATTTACTTTCCTAGTGCTAAAATCCAGTGAAAGTTTATGGAGATTCAAATTTTCTAAAGTATAGAGTTTGTTGTATTGAATGAGGTACTTGAATATGGAGAAGATATTTCCGAACAAGAATATCGAAGAACTGGATGAATATCACTCCTACGAAGGTCTGACCCAAACGTAGGGAAGAAGAATAAACCACAGACTTGAATACTTTCAGATCATGAAAAAGGATATGGGACAAATATGTTAAGGATGGCTATTTTTTGCGGATACCTACATACTGTCGTTTAAGAAAAATAAGGACAAAAGAGGTATTCTTCCCAAGAATGAAGTTACCATTATTTAACAAACCCTTTAGGGGGTTGAAAAATGCAGGGCCACCTAAGGGCATTGGCTGCATGGTCAAATAAATAGTATCTTTTGGCTGACAAGTCTGTTATGTGGACTGTTTATGCAAGGGCACCTATGGGCACGTGCTGCATAGTCAGGCAAAAGAATTCTCAGAAGTTTGACATTTTTGTGATTAGAAGTCATGAAAATGGTTATGAAGATATGAAAATATTTAAGGTTAGGATTATAACACATAAATATAGGTATTGTCCAAAGTATATAGAGATACATAGGTCAATGAAAACCATAATAATGTTGTGGCTGGGTCCTGAATTGAAACTTGGACTTCACTACGTATCTCATAAGAATGAGAATCTAGCCATATGTAGTTCTTGAAATGCAGCTTAACGTCATGCAGGACGAAAGTATGAGTGATCTTAGTTTAGGGTCATAGAATTTGGACCATAATAATGGATACACAGTGTGTGTTTTCATGAGGACTTTTCAGCCAAGGGACTGAAAGTGAAATTTGGGGTTAGGCCCAAAAGACTTGGGACTGGATTCGAGGGATACTCGAATGTTCCTACGTATCCCATAGGGATGGGAATCAAGTCCACGTAGTTCTAGAACTACCCTTTGTACAAATTTGGTTCGTACATGTGAAGGGTGAAAGGGGACTTTAGTGCAATGATGGTTTAACCTAAGATAAAAAGTTTAGGCATTACCATGTATGCACGTAGTCTTTTGAAATGAAACATGATTGAAAAAATCAATGTCAATAATGGTTCCTTCTCAAATGAGGAAATCAAAGAATATTGTAGTTTATTGTCATACCGGACAAAAGTGTTGTATAGTTTAACATCATATAACAAGGACGAAAGTAAATCAATGTAAAGATATTGATTCCAGGGGAGGTTTCACGAATCGACATCATATGAGATGGTGGTGAACCGATGTGAAGAGATTGTTTTTGGGCTTGAACCCTGGGAGGTTGCCTACATACCCAGCCTGGAGGGCAAGGATCAAAGTCCGTGCAGTTCAATTAAAGAATGAATTAATGATCAAGTTGTTCTTGGGGACAATGATCTAATTAAAATGTTGTTGGGACTTACACATGGTTAGGGGCCCAAAGAGAGTGTTATGGTTGAGGTTTGCTCTAAGCTCACATGAGTCATACTCGGTGTGAGAAACAAGAGGTAATAACAACCTTAACGATGCACAGTTTAATGTCATGTAGGACATAAAAAAAGGGACTATGCAGTTTAAAGTCTTGCAGTTAGGACTATTGGTGCTGCACAGTTTAGTGTCATGTAGCAGGGACAAAATAACAGTTTAATGTCATGTAGGACATATCAAGGGCTTTCTGTACTGTTTAGCGTCATGTAGTTACGACGATGGGGACAATACAGTTTAACGTCATATTGGATGAAAGGGGGATTGTGCAGTTTAATGTCATGCAGTAAGGACAAAATAACACACCATTTATGTCATGTTGGACGAAAGTGCGAATAGTTTAAGGTCATATGCATGGACCGTGGATGGTGCAGTTTAATGTCATGCTGGACATTTGATGATTATATAGTTTAACGTCTTTCCGGACGTGAGGGACTTTTATACAGTTTAGCGTCATGTAGTTAGGACATCACAGTTTAACGTCTTTCTGGACATAAGGGATTTGAAAATAGTTTATGGTCATATACATGGACCAGGGACGATGCAGTTTTAAGGTCATGCTGGATGGTTCATGGAACTTTTTCACAGTTTAATGTCATGTGGGACGAAGTTGCAGTTTTAAAGTCATACTGGACCATTGCTGTATAGTTTAACGTCATATAGCAAGGACGAACTGGTGCTGTACAGTTTAAAGTCATGTAGCTAGGACTAAGGTGAACCAATATGAGGATACCAGTTCTGTGGACTTTTTACAGTTTATCGTCATGCTGGATGATGAAAGTGCCACACAGTTTAATGTCATGTTGCTAGGACACAATATAGTTTAATGTCATCTCGGACAAAATAGTAATCAATGTGACAGTTTAATGTCATGTTGGACGATAAGGGAACTGACACAGTTTGACGTCATGCTGGACGATGAAAGTGCCACACAGTTTAATGTCATGTTGCTAGGACACAATATAGTTTAATGTCATCTCGGACAAAATATAGTTTAATGTCATCTCGGACAAAATATAGGAACTTCTGTACAGTTTAATGTCATGTAGATAGGACATAATACAGTTTAGTGTCATGTGGGACATAATCATGAACCAATGTGATTGTTTTGGATCTGGGAACAATATTTTGTGTTTATACAAAATACTTCTTCAGAAATCTGGCATTAGTTGGAGTCGTGATGTGTTCTCCATCCATTGAGATTAGAGAATATGCTCCATTGGAGTAGACCTTATGTATTGAATAAGGTCCTTCCCATTTTGGTTCAAGCTTGGGAGGCTTCTTTCCTGGTATCATTGGTGCTCTGAGAACCAATACCAACTCGCCCTGAATGAATGAACGAAGATGAACTTTTTTGTTAAAAGCTCGTGCTATTCGATTCTGATAGATTTCCAAGTGGTGCAAAGTGCACAATCTTTTCTCATCTAACTGTTCCAATTCATTCAACCACTTTTGGGATTGCTCATCAGTAGATAACTGATCACAAATGGCTATTCTGAGTGAGGGCAATTGAACTTCAATTGGCAAGACTGCTTCTGTTCCATATACCAATGAATATGGCGTTGACCGCATTGCATTGCGAGTGGTAGTCCGATAAGCCCATAAAGCATGAAAGAGTTTATCAGGCCATGACTTATTATCTTTATCCACCATCTATTGCAGTATATTTGAAAGAGTCTTGTTGAAGGCCTCTATCTGGCCATTAGCTACTGCATGATATCGAGATGAATGGTTGGACTTAATGTTGTATTCTTGATACAATTTATTTACCTCAGAAGAACAGAAGTTGGTGCCGTTGTCCGTCAATATGGTATGAGGGACACCAAATCTAGTAATGATGTTAGACTTGATGAAGCTAACAATGCATTTAGAACTGACTTCTTTGAGAGGTACTGCCTCTGCCCATTTGGAAAAGAAATCAGTAGCAGTAAGAATGTACTTAAACTGCTTGGCCGTAGCTGAAGGGTAAGGTCCCACCACATCCATTCCCCATGTGGAAAATGGACATGAGTATTTAGCTGTATGAAGCAACTCTGGAGGTTTATGAATGAAGTTGGCATATACTTGGCATGAATGACACTTCTTTGTGAAATTAACACAATCTTGTATCATTGAAGGCCAAAAGTATCCAAGCCTTCGAATTTGATCAGACAGTCTATGTCCATACTGGTGGGCACCACAGACTCCTGCATGCACTTCTTTTATGACAGCCATTGTCTCTTCACCATCAATACATCTGAATAGAACTCCATCAAAACCACGTTTATAGAGAATTTTCTTGAGGTGGTTTGGGCTATCATAAAGAGTAAAATTGACCACACGTCGCCGAATTTGTTCTTTCTTGGCTCTATCAGGTGGAAGTGTTCCATTTTGAAGGTATTCCCTGATAGGTGACATCCATCCTATAGTATGACCATACGGTTCCGGAATGGGAATAATTTCATTAATTTCCTCTGTTCTGACTTGAACATAAGGTGAAATTGCACGACGGTGGGCAATACAGATGGTTGTCTCGTCCCAATTTGGATCTGCTAAAGCTGTGGCTATATTAGCCAGTGCATCATCTTGAGCATTTTGTGATCTTGGGACATAAGAAAATGTCGGTTCTGAAGGGAATTCCGACATTAACTCTCTGACGTAATCATATAAAGGGATTAATTATTCTTTTCTGATGGCATAATCCCCATTGACTTGTTTGATTACCAGGTCTGAATCACCTTTCACCTTTAAGTGATTCACTTGTGCTTGAAGCGCTAACTCCAAGCCTGTAATGAGAGCTTGGTATTCAGCTTCATTATTGGTACCACCTTCCCATAACAAAAAGGAATAAGGTAACACTGCCTTATCTGGAGAGATGAGCACAATTCCTAAACCAACTTTGTTGAATTTAGGATTTTCCATTTTCTTCCCTGTTGGACTTCTAGAAGCACCATCAAAATACATTTCCCATGTTTGAGGACTCTCTTGAATAGAGAAAACTTCCTCATCAGGGAGTTCGATATCTGAATACGTGTCTTCCACTGAAGGATGTTCAGCCAGGAAATCAGCCAGAGATTGGCCCTTAATTGCCTTTTGAGACACATACTGAATGTCGAACTGCTGTAGAATAACCGTCCACCTTGCCAGACGTCCTGTAAGCATTGGACGACTAAGGATGAATTTGAGCGGATTATTACGAGATACCAATTGGACCTCATGATTTTGCAGGTAGTGTCTCAGTTTCTGAACTGCAAAGATTAATGCTAGGCAGCACTTATCAATACTTGAATACCGGGTTTCTGATTCAAGCATAGTTCTACTGAGATAGTAGAGACTATTTTCATTCCCAGCATCATTCTTTTGAGCGAGAAAGGCACGCAATGATCGCTCTAAAGCTGTCACATAGAGGATAAGAGGTCTACCCTCAACAGGTGGCATGAGTACTAGTGGACTCAAGAGGTATTTCTTGAGAACATCAAATGCTTCTTGACATTCTTCAGTCCACTGGTAAGTGACTCCTTTCTTCAATAATTTGGTAAAGGGTAAACGTTTTCCTGCCAAATTGGCGATGAAACGCCGAATATAGGCTAAGTGTCCTTGAAGTCCTCTTAATTCTTTCAAATTATGAGGAGGTGACATACCAAGGATTGACTTGGTCTTCTCAGGATCGACTTCAATACCACGATGGCATACAACAAAGCCGAGGAATTTTCCTGAGGTTACCCCAAAAGCACATTTTAAGGGGTTCATCTTCAAATTATGTTGTCGAAGCTTATGGAATATGACTTCCAAATCAGCCAAGTGATCAAAACGTTGTTTGGATTTAACCACGAAATCATCTACATAGCATTCAACAAACTTCCCTAAAAGTGGTTTGAAGATACGATGCATGGCGCGTTGATATGTTGCACCTGCATTCTTTAAACCAAAGGGCATCACCCGGTAA
Organism: Viscum album; assembly: GCA_963277665.1. NCBI lineage: Eukaryota > Viridiplantae > Streptophyta > Magnoliopsida > Santalales > Viscaceae > Viscum > Viscum album. The sequence continues at coordinate 1,744,684,843 of OY728152.1, forward strand.
CAAAACACACCTTGAGGAGCTCTGAAGGCTGTATATTCCTCATCTTCTGGGGCCATTCGGATCTGATTATATCCAGAATATCCATCCATGAAAGAAAGTACTTCATAGCCATCCGTCACATCAATTAAGAGTTCTGTAATCGGAACTGGGAAATCATCTTTAGGACAATACCGATTAAGATCTCTGAAATCGATGCAAACCCTAATTTGTCCGTTCTTCTTCTTTACAGGGACAATATAAGCCAACCACTTGGGATATTTAACTTCTCTGACGAAGTTAGCTTTGATAAGCTTATCCACTTCAGCCTCAATTTTGGAAGCATAGGTTGGGTGTGTTATTCTCGTGGCTTGCTTGAATCCTCGATGTTCTTTTGGTAAACCCAAATGATGAGTAGCAACATCAGGATCAAGCCCAGGCATTTCTGTATAATTCCAAGAAAAAATATCTTTATTTTGCTTTAGAAAAGAAATATACATCTCTTGCTCTTCAAGGGTCATGGCCGCACTAATTAAAGTGGGGTGTGGATCTTTCTCTGTACCCAGATTTACTTCTCTGAGTTCATCCACAGTGGTAGAGATACCCTCTTCAAATGCTGGAGGAGCATCTCTAAGATCTTCCTCTTCCTCTTCATCATGTGTTATTTCTTCCATTTCTACTTGAAAAGTAGATGAAAAAACGAAATTATCATGATCATAAGAGATGTCAAAATTTTCACATTTTGAAGAAGAAGCTTCCATTTCCGACCCTATTGATGATAAAGGGTCTTCTTTGGGAAATAAAGAGGAGATGATGGATTGAGAATCGACATCATTATTCACCTCTGGTGTTGCTATAACTTCTTCTGGCCTAATTAACGAAGTATAGACTTGTTGGACTTCAGCAGACGAAATGAAAACGTCACCACTTATGTTTTCATCACTGCTTGGTAAGTTACCAATTTCTCCCATGTTGTCTGGCTCGATTGCCGTAATTGACATTATGGATCTTTCCATAAGAGTATTTTGATTTGGGCCTATTTTGTCAATTTGACTAATAGGTAACACATAATCTGTACTCACATGTAAAAATGGATTTATTGGAATTTTCTCCAAACCATATGGAGCATTAACTTTGGTAATTTCCTTCATTGTAGATTTTTCTCTTCCCTTCATGTGATAAAATTCCGCCTCAATGTATTGAGACTCACATGTCTTGAATGGGGCCTTATCACCATACAATTTTCCAACTTGACCATCGAAACAGTATTTGAGACATTGATGGTATGATGATGGAATAGCTGCATGCTGATGTAGCCAGGGTCTTCCAAGCAAGATATTGAAAGCTGAGTCTTGATCAACAATCATGAAATCCGAATTGGAAACAAGATATCCAAACTGAGTTCTGAGTGTAACTTCTCCCAGTGGTTCTTGTTCATTTTTATCATATCCTTTAACATCATGGTAGAAGGAGATAAATCAGATTCCGTGAGGCCCAATTGACGAAGTTTACGAATGGGCATGAGGTTGACTCCTGAACCGTTGTCAATGAAAGCTCTTCGAATATCTACACCATTGACTTTTCCAGATAAGTACAAAGGTTTTATGTGCCCATTCACAACATCATCTTCATCTTTATCAGTAAAAGATATCACTGCATGGCATTCTGCATGATTATTCTCTATGTGATAGATTTCAGCTGCAGCAATTTCAGCTTCAAACTCCTGAGGACTTGACAAAGCTTCGATGAGTGCTTCCCGAAGATCTCTTGACAGATTCAAAGCATCCAAAATTGATAACTTGGCTGGTACTTGGGCCAGGTGTTTCAATATATCATACTTTTGAGCTAGAGGTCTGCGTTTCCCAATAGGAATATGCGGTTTAGCAGGTACCTTGGAAGCAGATGCTTTGGAAGCTGATGCATCTTGTATTGAAGTTGGCAACATCCTTGGTTTTGGAAGAATAGACTGATTAGATCCATTTACTTTCTGAGATAAAGAAGATGGGACTTTTAATCGGTCTTCCAAAATAACTGTGCCAAAACTGAGTTGGCCATTGGCAGAAGAACTTGCTTGTTCTTTTTGAGCTCGCTGAAGGGCTCTACCACGAGTTTCTGCTGCATATACAGTGCTAGCAGGGGTAAAATTAGAGTAGTGGCTTCGGAAAGATCCACGTCTTCCCCTATATCCTGAACCTCTAGAACTTCCTCGGGTTCCCTTATTTGATAAAGGGAATTCAGGCTCATCAAGACTGGAATATGGATCTGTTAATTGAATCATATTAACAGAACCAAAGATTAACTCTTCGTCTGATAAAGACTCTTCCTGGTTAGCCTGTTTAGGCTGTGCCGTTTGGTGGGACGGTGCCCGTGGCTTTGAAGTAGATGGCATGAAATCTTCCAGAGTCAAAGACAATTTAGGCTTTTCTACATACTCATCTTCTCCTGATTCCTCTTTCTTCTTTGAATTGCGCTGCCCTTTTGAGGATTTGTCTTTTGATGGAGGCTTTACTGCAGCTTTTGTAGGAGACACAATTGGGTTCTTCAATTGTATTCGCAAAATGGAATGGGTCCGATTGATTGTCTTTCTGACCATCCAATAATCATATTTTTTCGCAGTTTTGCTTTTGACTTCCTGCCACTCGCCTCCTTCCTCTGGATCTGTAGCGGTAATACACGCTACATGAGCTGAAGAACCCTTCAATTTGACTTGTCCCAAGTCGACCATCTTTTTCAGGAGGTCTTTAAAGACAAAACACTCCTGGATGGGATGCCCCAACATTTGATGAAAGGGACAATAATTGGGACGGTCTTCATCTCCTTCCTTGTTTGGCCTCTTGGGCACTGGTAATTGAACCAAATTATTTTCCAGAGCTGCAATGAAGTAACCAGGAACTTGCTCATTTCGGAAAGAGTATGTTTTACTCCTCATATCCTCAAATTGTTTTCGTCGTTGATCTTTTTGATCATTTGGACGAAACGACCTTTGTTGTTGGCGTTCAGGAGGTGGAGTCCTTCGAGAAGATGAAGGTTTTGAAGTAGATATAGGTACAGGTGCTTGTTTAAGCATAACTATAGCAGTTTCTTCTTTACCCATTCTTCTTCCTGGAGCTGATGGAATTACACGATATTTAACCTTAGCCTGTATAAGGGAATCTTCAATCTGCTGAGCGATTGAAGTAAGGTCTCGAAACCCTCCTGTGTATGTCACAGAGATCAATGGCGTGCGTAATTCGTCACGCAAATTTGCCACACAGATTGGCAACAATTCCTCCTGAGGGAGTGCTAAACTCAGGGAATACGTTAATCCCTTCCAACGAGCAATGAAATCATAGACTCTTTCCTTCTCCCTTTGCTTGCAGTTTGTAAGATCGAAAACTGTCGTTTTTGGAAAAGTTGAGCTAAACTGAAGAAGGAATTTTTGACGAAGATCCTCCCATCCGATGACTGACCGGGATTGCAAGCTTGAATACCAGACAAAAGCTGGTCCTTTCAAGGTTCGCACGAAGCATCTGAGTTTCACTGCTTCTTGCTGCTCTGGATTTCCCATCATAGGATCACAACAAGACACGTAATGCGTCAAATGTTGTTCAGGGTCGCCTGATCCATTGAAAGTAGGGAAAACAGGGTTTCCAAAACCGAATGGAGGAGAAATTGAATCTACCCATTCAGGGTAAACTTTCATTTCAGGTTGAACTTGCGCCCGTTTCCCTTCCATAGTTTCTAACCGAGCTGTTAATGACTCAATAGTAGTTATTAACTTTTGAGAAACGTCAGGTTGAACTTGGTTTTGGGTAGGTGCAATGAATGGAGTTTGGACAGACATGGTGGTTGGTGTTGCAACTGATGGTAGTGCTGCCAACCGTTGTTGCGTTTGACCCGTAGGATTAGACCTCTGTGGGTGTACTGATAAATGAGGATATTCTTGATCCATCTCAGTAGTTACAACAAATTCCTTCGGCTGTCGGACTTCAGCATTCTTAAGAAGAAGACTACTCTGACGTAGTTCTGCATTCAACCTTCTTAATTCTTTCATTTATTCCTCCTGTTGTGCAAACCTTTACTCTAATTAGAGCGATTGACCTCCTTCAGAGGAAGGGTGAGAAGTAACCTAATTCTTTACTTTCCCCTTATTGGATCCTTTTCAGAGAGGGGGAAGTGGGTTACTTGAAGGAATACCCAGATTTTGGGTAAGCCTTTGATTACGTGTGCGCACACCTTCTTCATTTAGGTCTGTGTGCACAACTTCTTGAGCAGGAACCTCTTCGTCTGATCCCTCTGATTGAGCCTCATCTGGTGAATCAGCAGCAACAACATTGATGACATTCATGGATGCATATTGCATGGAATCCTTTCTATCAGCATTTCTATGATATTGTCTTCTTCCAAGTCCATGATGAGACATGGAATTCTGTTGACTTGATCCCTCAGGAACTTCTTGAAGAACCGTCACTTGGAGAGAATCTCCTGATAGCTTGGCTTTTCGTTCCTCTTGAGGCTTATTCCCTAATCGATAGAATACTGACTTTCTCTGAGGGAGGGATTGAATATTTGAAAAAGTCCCCAGTCCGGTGGACTGGGGATGTTCCTGCTGCTTCCGCTCAACTCCTCGAATCCCATTTGTTGACTCTGAGGGTTGGGTTAGAGAAGTCCCCAGTCTGGCAAGCTGGGGTGTCTCTTGACATGCTATGTCTGAGATCTTCTTAAAATCTCTCTTGATCTTGAGAATCTTAGTTTGGAAATTGGCTGGATGCATTAACCTGTATCCACTTTTATCACCTGGTTCAACAGACCGTTGGATGGTTTCCGAAACTTCTGTCATTTGATGACGTGTTTGCTCCAGACGAGAGGCTTGTGCAATATTCTCGCCTGCTTGATGTAGAAGAAATTCAACAACTTGTTCTCTATATACTTGATTTTGAGAGGAACTAGTTGAAGCCTGTTCTTGAGAAAGCTTTTGATTATGAACAAAGCCTATTGACTGTGGCCGGCCATGGGCAATAACATTGCATGAGACCATTTTCGGCGGGCTTTGCTAACCGGAAAGATCTGTGAAATGTAGTGCTCCGTGAACACTCCATCATCTGATATGAACATCAGATGGAGCATTGGCAATTAACTGACGCAATTTTCTTAGTGCGCCAAGGCATGAACGTTGAAGGGTTCTCTGTTTCTTTTCAGCCTTCAGATACCGAGAGACTGATAGAGATGCCAAATCAATCTGGCGTTGTAACCCTTCTATTATCTTAAGATGATTTTCATATTCATCGTAAGATAATACCTTATTCTTTAATTGACAAAGAGTTTTCCATATGTTGAGACGAATATCATGGATTCCATCATCCGTCAACATCTTTGGAATGTCGTACTGGGAGTCAGCCAAAGGCCAAAACATGACTGGTACTTCACCTTTTGCCAGTTTTTTCCTCTTGTTCAGCATTTCCTCTTTATCATTAAATGAAGATTCTTCTACCTGTTTGGACCAGAGTTGGTGTTTCCTTGTTGCTTCATCGGATTCAACAAGATTGGTAGAGAAATCACTATTCATGCTGGAAGATGAATGACCCAGGGATGGTTCGGAGAATAACCTGAACCCCAGGCTATCTTCTGATGGAGAAATAGTTTCACCTGCCGATAGTAAAGCATCAGACATGACTGGTTTTACGTTTGCAATTGCCTCGAGATAGGAGGGATTTCTCGTCACTACATTGCCTTCTGAAGAATTTTCGAGACAACGTGAATCACTACTACGGAGAGGACTTTTGCAGCGAAGTTCATCATCATGAGGAGGACCGTCATGATGGGTTACAGCAAAAGATGAAATCTCTTGCTCCTTGGTCTTCTGACCACACTGAGGGTTCCTGTGGCTCTCATCTGAAGAAGAAACTTCAAGATTGACCGAATTTTCATGAATCAAGTCTTCATGAGGAAGTGTCTGTTGAAGACCTTCAGAATTAATGTTCCCGTTATTGGGAACTGAGGGAGTAGAATCTTGAATTATGACAGATAAATGTCTGAGGGCTTCAAGAACTCCAGCATCGAGCAAGGCTTGGTTGCAGATTGGCCTTTGATCTCCTGACTGTGCTGGGCGGATCTTTTTCTTAGATGCCTTCTTACTCGCTTTAGAAACCACTTGATGATGAAAGTGATTGCTCTGAGTAGGTGTATGTGCCTGATCAGGAAAGATGGTCAGGTTAGGCTGACGATCTCCACTCAAATCAGGTTTATGTGCCTGACTTGGTTGTCCGTATGATATGGGGGAGTATGCCCCATAACCCTCTTGGACTGGAACAGATGTGTGTGTCTGTTCCGGAGTGAATCGTTGATGTGTCACTCCACTGCTAGGGATAGATTTATGTGTCTGTCCCTGTGATGATGCTGAAGCTGTTATGATATCCTGGCATGCATCCAGAATATGAGCAGGAATTTGCTTCTGCTCTTTCACCATTGACAAAATATGTTTGGTGACTTCAGCCGCCGGAATGGGGATATACGTCCACTCCGGGCTTGGAGTAGGTGTATGTGCCTGCTCCTGTCCTCCTTTTCCTGTTAGTGAATCCTGACAGTACTCAAGTGTGGAGGCAGAGAGTTGAGTCTGCCTCCTGTTTGTCGTCGGGACTTTCCGACTGAATTCTCTGTGCGCTACCAAGCAAGAATGTTGGTAGGCTTGATTAGTATTAGCAGGTGTATGTGCCTGCTGTTTACACTTCGCCAAACGCGGTTGTCGAGATCCATCATATGTAGTCAGACGAGTCTGCTGACTAACTGGTGATGTATAAGCAGGTGTATGTTCCTGCCTATAGTACTCCTCTGGAATTGCCTGTCGGGATCGGCTTGATGCTGCCAGACGAGTCTGCTGGACAACGGAATTAAAACGGACAGGTGTGTATGCCTGCTCGTTGTTTGCCACCAAGTTAGGTTGGTGGACTTCTCCAGAGATGGTAGGGATGACAACCTACCTATTGTTAACCGGATTCCGTCTCTGGAGGTTCATCTTGCCTGCTCGGGTTCGAGGAACCTGAGCTGAATGCCTGGAGTCGGTACCCTCATCATGTTGAGGGCGCACTACCGCATGAGTCTGGCGACGATTGTTTATGGGAGCCATCGGGAAGGACTCCTGTCTTTTTGAACTAAGGCCCTGAGGGACCTGCTCATTCACTTCCTCAGAGTAAGGGAGTGAATGGAAATTGTGTTCCGGGGATAACGACCTGAAACGGTTGGAGACGGTAGTCAGCACCACCTGCTTCTTGATTGTTGGCCGCCATTGTCCGGACGACCAGGTAGAGTTGTTAACTTGGAGGGCTTGACGAGCGGCCTCCAGAGTTGGGATAGTACCGTTACGACGGTACTCCTTAACCAGTACATTAGAAACCCAGCGTTGAAGATGCTGAGTTGGTGATGTCATCCTCAGAGCGGATGACGTTCCAGCAGGAGTAGCAGCATTGGTTTTCACAGCAGCAGACCTCACAGTAGAGGTGTTCACAGCAACAGTATTCACAGGGGTGAATTTAAGGAAAGCCATTTGCAGAAGATATTGAGAAAAAAAAGGGTGCCTGTTCCATATAACAGACGTAATCAAGATGAATCCTTCCACTACATCTTTTGGATTAGCACATGTCAATGATTGATTTGTTTGGCCCAAGGGGCCTAACAAATAAGAAAAACATCACTTTAACTTGGTTGAGGATTCACGTCGGGTTCACCATTTTTGTTCCACACGGATTTCGGGGATGACCTCCTGGACGGGAGATTCAAACGTTCCGATCGGTTTCTAACGGGTTTGTTTGTAGAACCGGAAACATCCAATGATCCCACATCCATTTGGACCTACTTTCCAAAGGTAGGCGCTCATTAGCTTGTGGACTGATGAGGCTTAGAAATTTTCATTGGTCGAGAGGATGGGAGGTCGGACTCATCACACCTTTTTGAGGGGAATTATTGTCTACTCCGGGACTCTCTTTATAGATTTAAGTTATGTTCGTGAATCCTTATTACATTACCATGTATAAAATGTGCTATCCTTTAGTTTTAACAATCAATGATTAAATATGCAAGAAATTTAGAGAATCTTTTATATCTATTCGAGGTTCTTCATCAATAGAGAATCATCTATATCTGTTTAGAGATTCTTGGTCAATGGTATCCTTCAAAACATTTATATAAAAGTCTCTTGGTCATTATGATGACCAGGCTTGTTTTAAAGCCACTCAGTGGGGCACTTGAAGTTTATCGTCATTCAGAAGGACAGAGATTATTTCAAAGTTGGGATCGAACCCATAAATGGGCTACCTACGTATCCTTTGTTTTGGAAAAGGAATCAGAACCCACGTAGTTCGAGTAATGGAGTATGATGTTTTATGATTGATGGCTTAAATATGAATGTCATAATTACTTTTACACTCTAAGCTCACGTGAGTCATGCTAGGTGTGAGAAACAAGAGGTATTGGTAAAAATTAGACGATTGTGCCATGAAAGATGCAATCATAAGAATTTGTTTGGGGCTTATGTATGTATGACTGCCCAGATAGATGAAGGTTTAGGATTTACTTTTAGGGAGAAAATCCATGAACAGGGTCCATAAAGTTATATGTGCTTCATGGAGATTTGAATACTCTAATCTTGGGGCTTACTCCTAAGGAGGATTCCCAAGTTAGGAGGGGATTTATGATTGGGTTTTACTCCTGAAAAGGAAACCCAAGTCAAGGGTAAATTAGGACTTGTTAAGAGAAATTTAAGGGGGCTTGGGATTTACTCCTGAAAAGGAAACCTAAGATTATGACTAGGACTTACTCCTAAAAAGGAGGCCCAGGTTAGGGGACTTGGGGCTTACTCCTGAAAAGGAAACCCAAGATTATGACTGAGTCTTATTCCTGAAATGGAGACCCAGGTTAGGGGACTTCGGGCTTACTCCTAAAATGGAAACCCAAGATTATGACTGAGTCTTATTCCTGAAAAGGAGTCCCAGGTTAGGGATTAAGGTTTGGGGCTTACTCCTGAGGAGGATTCCCATGTTTGGGAACTTTAAGAATTTGGGGCTTACTCCTAAATAAGGATGCCCAGATTTGAAATTGGGGCTTACTCCTGAGGAGGATGCCCAAGTTAAGGATTATCCAATCTTAAAGGATGAGGTTTGAATGAATGAACTCTTTATATTTAGTGACATAAGGATATTTAAATCACTAGGTTTTGAGAGATATTCCACAGAATTCCTTTCAGATAAGGAAGTCAAATCAAGAAATCATGCCATAAATGGCTTTGAAGAGTGTCTTGAAGACTGAATCTTGAAAAGGAAAGGTGTAATGGCTTAAGAGGGGTAAAATGGGCAAGATGGGCAGCCAAAAAAGGTAGGGGCGCGCAAGCCTTGAAAGGCGCGCAAGTCTTCCGTGGGCGCACAAGTATTGGTCGCGTAGGTATACCTGCGTGGCACATGGTGTACTTGCGCAATTTTCAACCAGCATTGAAATACTTGAGCGACTCTTTTTTAAACCCTTTAGAATTTTCTTAAGGCTCTTCCAGAAAAGGGACGTGCAAGTTATATTGAAGGAAATAAGTCGGCGCGCAAGTGTTTGATAAGTTTCAACACTTAGGCCTTCCTTCTTGTCTTTAGATCTTCCGTTCTAGGTAAGAAATTACCTTAGAAGTGTTCCGGAAGCTTTGAGAAGAGGCTTGGGCATCGGGAGCTTCAATCCGAGTTTCTGGAAAAAGATCCTCTCGAATGGGGGGCCCACATGGTCTATTTATAGGCAAAAGAAGGCCTTGGGCGGTTACCAGGCGGTTACCACTTAGGTCGCGCACGTCACCTGCGCGACAGTGATAAAACTTGCGAGGTGAGGTTGCTGTTTATCCTTTCTTCCTTCCTTTGTTGATTTTTGATGTTTTCTTCAAAGGATGAATCACTTTGAGCTCGGATATTCCCTTTTCCGATGTTTAGATTCTGTGACGAAATGAGCGTCAACAATGGTTTCATAATATTTGGTACACCAAATGCGCTGGGATAGATGTTATATATTTTATTTATGTCATAACTCAATAGTTTTAACTGTAGGTGATGTGATGGGGAAGACATATTAGGGATGATTGCAAAAAACTATGAGATGTAGAGTTCTTTCATGATGTTGAAGGGGATAATGAGGATTAAAGGACCTTTATTTCAAGGAGGAGAAACCTAAAATTAATAGGTCAAAGAACCTTATTCATGAGACCATAGGATGTATATACATGGTCAATAAGATGGGGTTCCCACTTCATTCCATGGTTAATGACTGATTTGTGAATACTGAAATGTTTGGAAGATGAAGTGGTGTATGGGGAAAAGGTATATCCAAAAAGGGTTTTGGAACCTAAGTGTAGTTTAGATTATGACTAGGAGTCTCAATACCTATGTAATGAGGTTTTGAGTCACATGGTGTGGGCAATCAAAATGTTTGAGAATAGAATATCACATTCCTTCTTTTTGAATGGATGTAATAAAAAATTGAATAACATCATGGAATTTTAATTTTCTTTAGTATTATATTAAAGAGTATTATAAATCATGGTCTAGGAATATATGATTTAACTAAAAATGTGCACTAGTGGATATAAGTTTTCCATTAGTAATGGTGGAAAGTAGTATCACGTGTAGAAAGGATAATACTTCATGGTTATATGGGGGGAATATCCACTAGGAAAAAATATACACTAGCTAGAGCTTCTAAGGAATTATGCTATTCATTATTGAATCCCAGTGGTGTCCCTTTTGGATTAACCCATCCCTAATATAAGTTTTCTATAGGGAATAACTAGGATCAGAGGAGCCCAAGGTCCACAGGGTTCCAAGAGAAGAATAGAAACTCCAGGTATTGGTTAGAAACCATTCAGGTATCATTGGTATGAAGGTTATTTTTGGAAAACATTATATTTAAGAAGGGTTTAGTGACCCAAAAAGATATTTTGTGTCGTAGTGAACACATTATCATTGTTATGAGATGTGAAAAATATTTACTCTACCTTTTTCCATGACCTGGGTGCCTACGAGCAGAGATCATCTTTTTACTAAGGCCCATAAGAAGGGCCCAATGATTTTTATATCTTTTTTTAATTTATACTCTAGATTTTTCCTAAACTCTATAGAAAAATAGTTTAGTAAGGGTATACATGAATTTTACTCATACCTCCCATTATAGGTTCTCTTCCTAACAAATTTTATGCATCTTTCACAAAATATTTATGGTATTATGCTTTGGACCACCAAAGGATAAAAGATAAGATCATAAATATTTAACTAAATTTCCTATATTATAAGGCCGTGATACACAAGGACCCATTATTAGAGATTGTTAAAAAATAACTAATTAAGATTCCTAGGGTAATCAATACTCTAAAATCCTTTGGATAATGTGTTGAAAATATTGAAAATAATGGATCAAGGTTCATGAATCATGAGTAATGGTATGAGACAATCAAGTTGTGAATGTTCACAAACTAATCTATATTGATTATCCATATTGTGATTATTCTAGGGATAATAAATATTATAAGACCTTTTTAAGGATAGAATCATTTATTTGATGACCAAGATCTCATATGTTGGATCCAGGAGTAAAAATTCATAGTCAAACAATGGGTCCATAAAAAATGAGAGCCCTTCTCCAAGGGGCATGGATGGTTTTTGGAAATTCAAGACACTGAGGACATGATGTGTAGTTTATTGATTAGGGTTATTGGATAGAAAATTTAAGCACACAGAACTTTGGTTGACCGGGTTGAGGCTTTTATTGTCTTATGATAAGGAGTGATGGTGGAAAATGGTCTTTATAGTTTAACATCATGAAATGAAAATGAAATAATTATTTAGTTTAACTTAATGAGATGAGTAAATGTTCCCTAAAGTTTAACATCATGTAGTGAGGATTTAGGAACTTATGTGAAATTATGAAAGATATACTTGGGGACACCATACACATGTTGGAGGGAATTTTGATTTGGGAATAATTTTTTATATATGAATAGACTTATTATTTGCTATCTATATGATAAATCCCTTCTTGTGAAGATTTATCTCCAGTGTAAGCAAGACATACATAGATATGATTCATATGTAGGAAGTGCGATTATGTGTGACATGGCCCTCTTTAAATAAAGGTATATTAAATTTTAATAGATGTGATCCATGGGGTTTCATATTCATAATTTAAGGTCAAGAATCATGCCATTGTTATCTCCTCAAAGGAGATCCCACCTTGTAGATCTTACTCATAAAAATGGGATTTGGGAATTCTATTCTCTTCCCTAAGTGACTTACAACATTATGGTTGGATAAGGGATCCTCTATAGAGATCATGATCATACTCAAGTATAGGAAATTTCAATATATTTTAATTTTATATGGATGTGTAAAATTCAATTCTTGCGTAGATTTATAGATGAGATGGGATGATCTAAGAAATTATAGGAATTTCATGATAGACTACATGTTATGTATTTTAACATCATATGAATATAATGTTGTCATGAATTTTTACATAATGTGACTGGGACATTTTCATGTTGTTTAAATTCATGTGAAAGATATGTTTTCATGAAGTTTAATTGTCATGAAACTAGGATGTATCACCAAGAGGAGTAACTAACTCTAGGAAATCAGGTCTTTATGGAAGATGCATACCCTTAAAAGGGATGTTATAAAAATAGGATTTTATAAGATTTTATTGAAAATGGGTATGATTCACATTTTTTGTAACATTGAGAAAATCTAAATCAACATTAATAGTTGGGTTATGGGAAGTTTAAATCATGACCCAATAATATCCGAGTTAACTAGATGTATAAATAAGAGGTTATATGTCAACCATTGATAATAGAGAATGAATAATATTCCCTATAATCAAGAAAAATAACTACTGGGTTTAAGGGGGTCTATCATCTAGGATCAAAATACCCACTAAGATAAAGATATTGGGATTTTTTCATCCAAAATCGAATTATACTAGTGTCCCATTGTATTAACCAATCCTCATTATCATTTTTATAGATATAGAACTAGGTTAAATGGATCCCATGGTCCATGGGGTTGAAATGAAGGATCCAGGTGCCACTACATATCCAATAGTATGGGAATAATACCATAGGTATTTCTTCCAAATATATTCCTCATGATTATTATGTTTCTTTATGGGGATTGGGAATTTTTATTATATTTATGATGGGCCTAATATTTTGGATCTTGTCATCACTACATATCCTATTGGAATACAAATCAATCCAAAAAATAGTTCATATATAAAAAATTCCTTACGTAGGTCTGATCTATACACCGAGAGGGGTTTGTTTTTTCCATTTATCTTCTGAATAGATCTAAGATTTTGGATTTTTGAATCACTAAGAATTGTAGGATCGAAATAATGATGTAGATGCTCAATATACAAGAGAGGGGGGGGGGTGAATTGTACACTTTAAAAATTCCTTTGGAACCTTTAATGTTGGTTACATATAACTATGTTTTCCTTAGACAAGGAAAGTTATAAGTTTAACAAATTTAAACTATGAAAGTTAACAACACCTCTAGTCACCAATATGATAATTGGAACCAATGTTAACAATATAGGATTCTACCTTAAAATGTATAGAATCTAATCTAATCAGAGTACAAGTGTAAGGAAATATAATAAGGTTATACTTTCCTTACAAAACAATATGCAACGTAAAAAAACAAGTAGTAAAACTACAAGTAATAAGATATGAGTCTTTTAACCCAATGAGAAGGGTATCCAACAACCTTGGATAAAGGTCCCTTGATTTATACTTTCATGCAAGTCTGTCTTACCCACACCAGGGTAAGCCCTCGATATGAAGATCGGAATATCGGTCTTGCTATCCCCGCAATCCCTCAACTTCAAGGTAGTTGGAACCTCTGTCTTCCTTAGCAAGGAATCCCTCGAACATCAAGGTAGTCAGCACCTCTGTCTTCCTATCATCGGAAGTCCTCAAATGTAATCACCAACATTTGGAGTCACACGAAGCAATCTGAACAAGTAGTTCAGTACGTGCAAGTCATGAATAGCTTCTCTCTCTAGAAATCACCCTAACAACGTGTGGTCTCTAGATTGATCAACTTAATTTATCAACACTATTGAGCTCTTTCAAATGAGCTCCTATTTATAGGCAAATTTCCAACAGTCGGCTCCCTCCTCCAACAGTCATATTTTCCATGAAATTCGGAGGGACCTGTACACATGTAACTCAACCAATGGTTAATTTGAAATAGAATGGACGACATCGTTTTATAATAAACCATGTATAACTGAATGCACGACATCGTTTTTAAATGGAGCATATGTAGAAAAAGCCATAAAAAAGCGGAGTGTAAGAAAATTAAAAGTTTGGAGTCTAACCAAAATGAAATTCGGAGTTTGGTTTCATCAGAGTTCAGAATCTGGACTTGCAGAGTTCGGAGTCGAACTAGTAAAAGTTCAGAGTTGAACTTCTTAAGAGTTCGGAGTCGAACTCCTTAAGAATTCGGATTCGAACATCTTAAGATTTCGGAGTTGAACTTCTTAAGAGTTCGGAGTCGAACTTCTTAAGAGTTCGGAGTCAAACTTCTTAAGAGTTCGGAGTCGAACTTCTGAAGAGTTCAGAGTCAAAATTCTGAAGAGTTTGGAGTCAAACTTCTCAAGAGTTCGGAGTAGAAATTATTAAGAGTTCGGAGTCGAACTTATTAAGAGTTCAGAGTCGAACTTCTTAAGAGTTGGGAGTCGAACTACTTAAGAGTTCGGAGTCGAACTTCTTAAGAGTTAGGAGTCGAACTACATAAGAGTTCATAGTCAAACTCATGAAATTTCGGAGTCCAGAATCCAGATTGGAACTTCATTAAAGTTCTTATCCCGAATTCGGATCCGAAAAACAGAATGCTCCAAAAATTTACATTATATGGCTCCGAGATTTTGGGTTTGAATCCGGTTTTTGAACTTATGAAAAACATTTCTATGTATATGAAAGTTAGGGTAAATATCCTTATGGAAGAAAATTTTCATTATGAAGGTAAAATTTATATTTCTTTAAGTATAAGGTGTTTGTGATTTTCAAAACAAGAAAGAATGGAAAATTCATAAGGAAAACCTTATTGACTCAACAATCTCCCCCCTTTTGGAAATCACAAATATCCTTACGAAAAAGAGTATAAGGTCTATGAAAAAATCCATTAGACTTTGAAATAAAAACTTATCTCCCTTTGTTCATTGATTAAAGTGAATACAACTAACTCGCCCTTAGGCATTGAAACACTACGGATTGTATTCTTAATTTCCAGAGTCGAGTTTTCATTTTTATATGAATGAAAAACTTCGTTATGGGAAACTCCCCCTTCCTTTAAGGATATTTCACTTAGAAATTTTTCCTTTCTCCTCCTTAGGAGTAGTTCTTTTTCCTTCTCCCCCTTTTTGATTTTCAAAAATAATTAAAGGGTATGGAAACAAAGTATGGTACCTGAAACATTAGTATATGACAAGATACAACGAACCAAAAAACATTTCATTAGAGTTGGAAAATTTTACAAAGACAGACAATTGCAACGAAATATCAGAGTGGATTAATTTGTCTTCCTTTTCCTTCGGGATGAACTTATTTAACAAGGTTTTTGAGCTTCTTTAGGTCTCTTTGATCTTCCTCGACTTGCCTCTCCAAGGATTTTGTCTTTTCTTCTTTGACTCTTAAAGCTTCTGCCTGGGCTACTGCCTGAGCCTCCATGGCTTCTTTCTGCAACTTTATTATTTCATCTTGCTGAACAACTCTTTTCTCAAGCTCAATCCGGAGATTTCTATCATTTATAAGATTTTGAGCCTGAGAATTTTCCTTTTCATTTAGTTCCTTCACTTGTTGACTCTGGGAACTCTGCTCAATAATCAACTCATCTTGAAGATTCTTAATCTTTTTATCTACTGTGTCAAAGGCATTTTGAACTTCAACCCGAAAACTTTCAAAATGAACTAAATATTGATCAACTCTCTTAGACCACATTGTTATCTTATTGTAAGATCTTCTATGCACATCATAATTGATAAGAAACCTTTTTTGTTCAGCTCCCATCTTCAAAAACTTATCTATGACCGTGGATAAAGAATCTGATTTCTGATTCATACTTTGTTACAACATCTAGCATCTAGAATCTATTGTTGGAAAAATTGGAATGGTTTCCACCAACTTCCTCAGATATTGAAACACAAAATCATGCCAATGAGATAATGATTCCGAATCAGAAACATCTCTTTGAGATTTCTCTTCTTCAACTTGCACAAGCTTCCTTCTAGAGGTACCACCAACCTCTTTTCTCCTGATAACATCTCTTATAAGAGTATCCATGAGAACTTGCTTCCCCTTGTCAGATTTCGGAATGAGTTCCTCATTAGGAGATACTTCCTCGGATTCAGAATCATGGAAAATCTGGTCTTCATCTGGTTTCTGTTTTTCTTGACCTTCCCCAAAAAAATTCCTCTCATAATATTCTTCTTCATCATACAAGACATTTTCTTCTTCTTCTTGTTGTTGCTTACTAGCTTCCCCATATCCCTTTCCTGGAGTTACTAACTTTGCGGATTCAGCCTTATCTTTATAGTCTTGTACTTGCTTGATAAGGGTATCCAAATCTTCACTTCCCTCCTCCTCCTCCTCCTCTTCTTCTTCTTCGTCTTCTACCTATTCAGCAACTTCTTTTTCATCTTCTTCAACTACTTCCTTACCCTTGGATTTTTCCAGAGTGATATAGTTCTTAGCTCGAGTTTCTGGTAAATAAGGCTCTATAAGAAAAGATTTCGGAACCGGAATCAACTCAGAAGATAACTATTTAGCTCTCAGCAAAGATTGCACCACTTCAGCTTCAAATATTTTCTTTTTCATTTTCTTCTCCTTCGCCTATTTCTCTAGCTCTTCCACAGCTTTTTCTTTTTAGGCCATAGCCTCTGCGGGATACAATCTGAATTGAGGATCCCCTTCCTTCCTCTTCTCTTTATCTTCCCTCCAATTGGCTGCCAGTTCATCTGTATAAGTTTTCTGCTTCTTCGACTTGGGGGGAGAAGACTGAGTTTTCTTAGTCGTAGGGTTTCCTTCATCAACAACCACTTCCTTAATCATCCTCTTCTTCCTTTGATTTTTGGATGGTTCCGGAGAGTATGTTTCTTTCTGATCTGCTTCAACCTATTCCACAGATAGAGGGTAAAATTCTCCGGATTCCCTGAAAAAACCCATCTTCATCCTCTTCAAGGTATCATCACTTACTAACATGAGCTTGCAATTCCGGATCTTTGATTTGCATGCAACCTTGAAGGATTCTAAGCACCGAACTATCATCTTAGATAGTAGGGCAGGGAACATGATTATCTGAGCTCTCAAATGTCCTTCTTTGATGTTCTTGATCGTAACCAAGACATGCCTCATCAGATTTATCTTTCTTATATTTACCAAGAAATCTAAGACATATATATCACTTTTCTTCAAATTGTCTTTATCACCTCTTCTTGGTACCAGCAAACCTTGTACCCAAAGCTGAAGGATTCTACTGTTTGGAGTGAGATGTGCAATCTTAATGGTTGAGTCATCCTTAAGTCCAAGACACTTCAATGCCTTCTCCTTGTTGAAACTTCCTTGCACATCTGAAATTTTGTGTGAGAAGAATTCAGCTTCTCCTTCATAGAATAAACCAACCAAGCTCGCGGACTTGGTGTAAGATAGCTTATAAGCCTTGCCATAAGATTTGAAAGAAAACCAATCTCTTCCATCATTCATCTGAATGGAAACAGACTCGTAGAACTCGATCAGAAAATCTGTATAAATCTGATCCTATTTATCTGAATTTGCTACGCATACATCTTCCCATCCATTCAGTCTAATATTCTTTGAAATAAGGGAATCAATCTTATAGAAGTCCGGATGAACTAACCTTTCCCTGAATACTAACCACTTAGAGATTGGTTTTGAAGTTGACATATATTGAGATGTTGCTTCAGCAGACATTCGGAGTGAAGAGTCCTGAAAGATTCGGAATGGCTTGGAAGGTTCGGAACCGGTCTGAAAAAGAGCAGCAGGGCTTTGAGACGCAAAAGATTTCAAAACCGATGTGGGACGAGTTTTTGGGGTCCCCTTCATATAGGCGATAGATGTGACCGTTGGTCTTCCAAAATCATCTAACGGTTGAAAAAACATTGATCTGATCTGACAGTTAAGAACAATCCCGCAAGGAAACACTTGACTTCGATCTTTTGAGGTTTGGAAGAAAACATTCGGATTTGAAGAAAACTAGAATCTTAACTTTGTTTTAAAAAAACTTCAAGAAAATACCAGCAAGCAAAAAATATGATAATGAAACTATAAGTAAGAAACTCATAGCTTTCGGATTGGCTAGAAAGATTGTTCATAATTGGTAATATTCTTCTGGAAGAAATAAATTTAAAGACAAACTCAATACGAAAATTCCAGTACGAAAATATCGTTACGAAAACTCGAGTACGAAAATCTCAATTCCGAAAATTTAAATACAAAAATCTCCATTCTGAAAATTCTCAGTTTTGAAATGATTGAAAAACTAACTATGAAATATTTTAGTTACACTAGATTTGAAAAACAGACAGATTACGAAAATTTTAGTTACACTAACAATCAAATATACTCCCCCTATGAAAACGAGTTTATTACTGTTAGGAGAATTGTTCAACAAGAAGTTAATGAAGAATGATTACCTTACGGTTATCATTCCTAACTTTTGTTTAATGTATTCAAATCTATCTGAGGGTAAAGATTTTGTGAAAATATCAGCAAGTTGATCTTGTGTTCCGATAAACTAAAGAATGATATCTCTTTTAAGTGTGTGATCCCTAAGAAAGTGATGCCTAATATCTATGTGTTTTGCACAAGAGTGATGTGTAGGGTTCGTACTTAGGGAAATGGAACTTGTGTTATCACACAAAATTCGTGTCTTAGTAAAACTCAAGCCATAATCTGTGAGTGTGTGTTTCATCCACAACACTTGAGCACAACAACTTCTAGCTGCTACATATTCAGCTTCAGCAGTGGAAAGTGCTATAGAATATTGCTTCTTGCATGACCAAGAAACTAAAGAATCTCCTAAGAAATGACAAGTTCCGGATGTACTTTTTCTATCCATTATACATCCAACAAAGTCAGAATCAGAAAATATTTATAGAACAAAATCATTTCCAGAAGTATAAAATAATCCTAAATCCATGGTTCTCTTTAGGTAGCGAAAAATTCTTTTTACTGCCTTTAAGTGAGATTCCTTAGGATTGGATTGATATCTTTCACATAAGCACACTGAAAACATCATGTCTGGTCGACTAGCTATTAAGTAAAGTAAACTTCCAATCATACCTCTAAATGATGTTTGATCTACTGGTTTCCTAGCTTCATCAAGATCTAAGGAGTTTGAGGTACCGATGGGAGTACTTATACTCTTAGTGTTGTCATAACCATAATTTTTGAGAATATCTTTAATATACTTATGTTGAGATATATAGGTTTCTTCTGGTTTTTGAGAAATTTGAAAACCAAGGAAAAAGGTTAATTCACCCATCATACTCATTTCAAACTCAGATTTCATTAGACTTGCAAAAGAATCGGTTAGAGATTGCTGAGTTGAACCAAATATGATGTCATCAGAACAAATTTGAACAATCAAAACATTTTTCTTATCATTCTTTATAAAAAGGGTGGGATCTGAATTTCCCTTAACATAGTTATTTTGAAGCAAAAAACCTGTGAGTCTATCATACCAGGCTCGTTGGGCTTTCTTAAGACCATACAGAGCTTTGGTAAGTCTAAAAACATGATCAGGATGTTTTGTGTCTTCAAAGCCAGGAGGTTGTTCAACAAAAACTTCCTCTTGAACATAACCGTTAACAAAAGCACATTTCACATCCATTTGAAAAAGTTTAAAATTGAAGAATGCTGCAAAGGCAAGTAGAATACGGATAGATTCAAGTCTAGCTACTGAAGCATAGGTTACTTCATAGTCTATTCCCTCTTGCTGGTTATAACCTTTGGCAACTAATCTAGCTTTATTTCTCACTATGAATCTATTTTCACCAAACTTGTTTCTGAAGACCCATTTTACTCCAATGACAGAAGTTTCCCTAGGTCTTTCAATCAAGGCATAGACTTTGTTCCTCTCAAATTTATTTAGTTCATCTTGCATGGCTTTGATCCAGTCATCATCACCTACAGCCTCATCAGTGTTTTTTGATTCTAATTGGGAAAGAAATGCTAGATGTTGTATTTCATTTCTTAAGGAACTTCTAGTCCTTACAGGTTGATTTACATCACCAATGATACTATCACTGGGATGATTCTTAAGAAACACCTGATTTGGGTTTTGTAAAACATGTTCATCAACATAGGGTAGAAAGTCTTCTGGGGTAAATGTTTCAGAAGTATCTTATTGAACATTTTCCTTATCAAAAGGATCTTCTATCAATGGTTGACACTCAGTTTTTGAAAACACATCCGAGGATGTAGGTTGGGATGGTTTAAAAACAAATGGATCAGACTCATCAAACTTTACATGCACTGTTTCTTCAACAGTACAAGTATTTTTATTAAAAACTCTTTATGCCTTAGAAGTTGTGGAGTAACCTAAGAAAATTCCATCATCATATTTTTGTGTGAATTTATGTAAATTATCTTTAGTATTCAGAATGAATACTTTGCAACCAAAAACCTTGAAGTAGGAAAGTCTCGGTTTTCTACCATTCCATAACTCAGAAGGAGTTTTATTAAGGGAAGGTCTAATCAACACTCGATTTATAGTATAACAAGCAGTACTTACAGCCTCAGCCCATAAATGTCTAGCTATAGAATATTCACTAAACATGGTTCTAGTTATCTCTTGAATAATTCTATTTCTACTTTCAACAACACCATTTTGTTGGGGAGTTCTAGGTGGTGAAAAATTATGAGTAATACCTTTTCTACTACAAAAAGTTTCAAAATAAGAATTTTGAAATTCTCCTCCACGATCACTATGAAATGTTTTCAGTGGAAGATTTTTCTCATTTTTAACTTGTGCTCCACAACTTTTGAAATAAGAAAAAGCTTCAGACTTCTTTTCTAGAAAATAGACCAAAGTAAATCTAGTGTAATCATCAACTAGAACAAACACATAGTATTTGCCTCCAATACTTCTAGTTTGTGTTGGTCCAAAAAGATCCATGTGCACTAACTGTAATTCATCAGTTGTTGAGACTTAACTGATTGATTTAAAAATAGATTTAGGTTGCTTTCCATATTGACAAGGATCACAAACTTTAGAAGAATCAAATCTATGCTTTGGTAGATCCTTAACTAGTTTCTTCTTATAGAGTTTACATAAGTTTCTAAGGTTACAACGACCTAGTCTTCTATGCCATAACCAGGAATGATCTTCTAATGCACTAAGGCAAGGTAAATCTTGGCTCTTAAGGTCTTCTAAGTTCAAAGTGTAAACATTCTCTTGCCTATTGGCTGAGAGAATAAATTCTTCCTTGGAATTGTGAACTAAGCATTTATTATTCCAAAAATTCACACGGTATCCTTCATCACATAACTGACTTATTCTAATGAGGTTGTGCTTAAGACCCTTAACATATAAAACATTTTAAATCAAGGTTTTTCCAAGAAGAACAATATTACCTATATCAAAAATTTCTCCCTCAGCATGATCTCCGAAAGTTACCTTTCCTCCTTTCGTTTTGATAACCTTTTCAAAATAGATTTTGTTACCAGTCATGTTCCAGGAACATCCACTATCCATGTACCATGTATTGTTGTTGGTACATTCTCTATTCTCCTGAAAATAAGGAAAGAATTAGACTTTCGGAATCCAAACTTGTTTGGATCAGAGATTTCCAGACAAAAAAATTTTAGGAACCCACACTTTCTATGAAAAATAGGCTTTATGAAAACCTAGATATTGGGTTTTATTTAAAAAACAATTCTTTGCCCAGTGACCACCACATTGACACTTGGTACAAAATGGAGCACTTTTTGGAACAAAGTAGTTGTTACTAAAAGTTGGTTTTGCATGGGTATAACCAAATCCGGATTTGTTTCTTAAAGGTCGTATTTGAGAATACATTTTATCAAAATTTTCTTTACCATGGGTAAAGTTTGATAAATACTTCTTTAAGGAAAAAATTTCGGACTTGAGTTTTATAACCAAGTTTTTATCTTCAAAATCATTGGATTTAGAACTAGAGCTAGGCTTGAAAATAGTTTTCTTAGAAATTACTTTTTCTAACTCTTTAGAAAGTTCATTCTTCTCAGAAATTACTTCCTTAAGATTTTTTAAAATATTGATAAAATCAGCATTTTTTCTATCATGATATTTAGAAAGATCTGATATTTCTTTTTTAAGAATAGAATTACTAGAGTTTTCCTTATCAAGTTTTTTATTTAGTTTGGAATTCTCAATTTGAAGAAGTTTAGAAAACCTAGAAACTTCTTCATAGGTAGGTGACGTGTCTTCTTCATCAGAAGATGATTATTCATCTGAAGAGTAATAATACTTACTATCATTATAATTTAAAGAAACATTGGTCAATGATTCAGCATTTCATACCTTAGCCATAAAGCAACGATTGTAAATGGGTAATTTTGCTATAAGACCAAGATTCTTCTATCCTGAAGATTCATAATCTAATGATTCATCTGAAGAGTCAACACCACCGGCACTCCAGGTGTCGTTTTCTTTCAGAACTTTCTTAGCTTTGGTTTTGTAGTACTTTTTTATGTTCCTTTCAGAATGCCTTTCTTTCCTTTATTTATTTTTGAGCAAAGGAAAATCAGGTCTAATATTTCAAGATCTCTTGCATTAATAACAAGTGACATCTCCATCTTTCCTATCTTTCTTTTCCTTTTTCTTATACTTGGATTAGAAATTTCTCTAGCAAGCTATCTTCTTCATCCTTCGAGCAAGATTTTCTAACTCATTTTATGAGATTTCACTCTCACTAGATTCGGATTGGATAATAACATTCTTAGACATGGATCTAGTTACTTTCTCAGGAGTCTTAACTTTCATATGATTTGATGTTGTTGTAAAAGAAACATTACCATTTCCAATCTTCCTTTTGATGTTGTCAGCATCTCTCTTCATTCTCATTTCATATTGAAGAAGAGTTCCAAATAGTTCATTTACAGAAATTTGAGTGACCTTCCTGTTCTCATCATTACTTGTTCTTTTGGATTCCCACTCATTGGGAATAATATCAATTATCTTATCCACAAGGACTTCATCATCCGGACCTTTCTCTCCCATAGACTGAAGACTGTTCACTATAGTCATAAATCTATGTTGCACTTTACAGATTGGATCACCATACAGAAAATTGAGTCCATGGTATTCAGCTCTAAGCACAGCTCTCCTAGTCTCAATCACTTTATAAGTTCCAAAGTGTTTAACCTCTAACTTCTTTGACATACAATTAGCTACATCACAAGAAGAAATTAGGCTATATATATTTCTAGTCATAGAACAAAGTCAAGTATTGTGTACCTTATAATTGAGTTGATAATCTTGCTTTTCCTGGTTAGTGAAAGTTATAACTTCATTATTAGGAATTTTATAATCACCAGTAAGCATAACGAAATTATCCACACCAGTATTGATAACAAAAGTCTTCATTCAATCTCTCCAGTACTCATAGTCATTACCATCAAATATTGGTGGTCTTATAGGATTGAGATTGTCAATAAAACAAACATTGACTCCTGCCATTCTAAAAATAATCTTGGAAACCAAACCAGTTATTAGAAAAAGTTTGTAACGACAAAGTTTGGAATGAAAAAGTTCTGAATGAAAAAGTTCTGAATGCAAAAGTTCAGAATGACAAAGTTCGGAATGACAAAGTTCAAAATGACAAAGTTCGGAATGAAAAATTTCAGAATGTCAAAGAAGAAGTATAATGAAAACGTGAGAATGAAAAACTTATATGTGAGTATAAGTATTTCAGACACCTCCTCTGATACCAATTATAGGATCGAAATAATGAAGAAGATGCTCAATATACAAGAGGTGGGGGGGTGGTGAATTGTACACTTTAAAAATTCCTTTGGAACCTTTAAATTTTGTTACGGATAACTATGTTTTCCTCAGACAAGGAAATTTCTATGTTTAACAAAGTTAAACTAAGGAAATTCACAACACCTCTAGTCACCAACTGGAGAATTGAAACCAATGTTAACAATATAATATTCTACCTTAAAGCGTATAGAATCTAAACTAATCAGAGTACAAGTGTAAGGAAATATAATAAGGTTATACTTTCCTTACAAAACAATATGCAATGGAAACAAAGAAGTAGTAAAACTACAACTAATAAGATATGAGCCTTTTATCCCAAAGTGAAGGGTATCCAACAACCTTGGATAAATGTCCCTTGATTTATACTTTCAAGAAAGTCTGTCTTACCCACACCAGGGTAATCCCTTGATATGGAGATCGGAATCTCTATTTTGCTATCCCCACACGCCCTCAACTTCAAGGTAGTTGGAACCTCTGTCTTCCTTAGCAAGGAAGCCCTCAAACTTCAAGGTAGTCGTCATATCTGTCTTCCTGTCCTCGGAAGTCCTCGAATGTAATCACCAACATTCGGAGTCACAGGAAGCAATCAGAATGATCAGTTCAGTACGCACAAGGCATGAAAAGCTTATCTCTCAATAAATCACCTTAACAGCGTGTGGTCTCTTTATTGATCAACTTAATTTATCAACACTATTGAGCTCTTTCAAATGAGCTCCTATTTATAGGAAAATTTCCAACGGTCGTCTCCCTCCTCCAACAGTCATATTTTCCATGAAATTCGGAGGGACTTGTACACATGTAACTCAACCAAAAATTAATTTGAAACAGAATGGACGGCATCGTTTTATAATAAACCATGTATAACTGAATTCACGACATCGTTTTGAAATGGATCATATATAGAAAAAGCCATAAAAAATCGGAGTGTAAGCAAATTAAATGTTCGGAGTCTAACCAAAATGAAATTCAGAGTTTGGTTTCATCAGAGAACGGAATGTGAACTTGTAGAGTTCGGAGTCGAACTTCTTAAGAGTTAGGAGTCAAACTTTTTAAGACTTCAGAGTCAAACTTCTTAAGAGTTCGGAGTACAATTTCATAAGAGTTCGGAGTCAAACTTCTTAAGATTTCTAAGTCGAACTTCTTAAGAGTTCGGAGTCGAACTTCTTAAGAGTTCGGAGTCAAACTTCTCAAGAGTTCGGAGTCGACCTTCTTAAGAGTTTGGAGTCAAACTTCTTAAGAGTTCGGAGTAGAACTTCGTAAGATTTCAGAGTCGAACTTCTTAAGAGTTCAGAGTCGAACTACTTAAGAGTTCGGAGTCAAACTTCTAAAGAGTTCGGAGTCGAACTACTTAAGAGTTAGTAGTCGAACTCATGAAAGTTTGGAGTCCAGAATTCGGATTGGAACTTCATTAAAGTTCTTATCCAGAATTCAGATCCCAAAAATAAAATGCTCTAAATCATTACATTATATGGCTCCGAGATTCTGTGTATGAATCCGGTTTTTGAACTTAATAAAAATATTTCTATGTATAAAAAAGTTAGGGTAAATTTCTTTATGGAAGAAAATTTTCCTTATGAAGGTAAATTTTTTATTTCCTTAAGTATAAGGTGTTTGTGATTTTCAAAACAAGAAGGAATGGAAAAGTCATAAGGAAAACCTTATTGAGTCGACATGAATCATGTGAAAATAAGAATATTGATGCAATTAGTTATCAAATGGAAATTCCATGAATAGGTCTGAACAATTGATAAGATAAAATCATATATACGTGTTGCTGTTAGTTAGTTAAGGATTTTAATTGATTTCTTTGATAATATTCTTGGTATGTGCTGAAATATTTAGAAATGAGGCTTCTAAGGTTCCAATGGAGATAATGGAGAAAAAGAGCACAATTTTCCCATTACGTGTTTTTCATCCTCATTACATGAAGTGTAGTTGAGTTTCATAACATCCAGTAAGTTGTGAAGAAATTCGTGAACCAAGGAATGAATATTACACATTGTGAGTGGCCAATATGTCTCATAAACCCTTTAAAAAAGAAATCCAATTGTAAGATATAGATAGAAAGATGGTGTGGATTTTGAGTCTAGTATACACAACTATAATGTAGTCAAATATTCAATTCTTGATCAAGATATATGCATGATACATATAGATTCAAAATTATTGGAGAATTTCATGGATCGACGTTACATGATGTGAATCCCATTACATGTCATGTAATTTTTTTCCAATAAATAATGAATTCGAGTAGTGGATTTGAGAGAGCTTCCATAGTAGAATTTTTTTTGTTTTTCATTCCTCTCTCATTCCTTATTCTTCCCTCAAACCCAAAATTTAAATTTGTTCATCTCTTTCAATTATTTTAATTCAAACATCATGGATTATATTTACTTCATCACCTTCATTCATTTTTATATCTTAACCTTCATTCACCCCTAATCATTGATGACGTCAAGTGGCGTTCATTTTCAGTCTAATTTCATGTAATAAGTTAATTTCATTGTGATTTACTTTTCATAACTGCAATTTCAAGCATTTCCCCATTAATGATTTAAATTATTGCACGATTTTGAACTGTTTAAATTAAATAGTTCATATCATGTTGAATACAATGTCATTTTTTCATTTTTTTTTACACTCGATCTTACCATGAGTGGCTAAACCACCCATGGTAGGTATCTAAAGTAGGTTTATATAAACATAAAAATTCATTAATTCCCAATTTGGTAACCATAAGGATTATTAATTAGGATAAATAATCATTTTCTATCTAATTTATTTGAACAACCCTGACCATGGTATATTTGAATAAAGGATCCTATACTAGTTCGAGTAGATTAGTTTATTACCAATTGACTAAAATAATTTGTTCCTTAGAATCCAAGATTAATGCATCTAGGTTGAAACTATTTCTAGATCAATGAATAGTTACCACTTATGTATAACTAGTTTTTTTGACCAAAATCTACTAGTGACCATCTCTTTCTTCGTATCCTAAACCTTAGGATCCTACCAAGTTAGAATTAACATCAACTTTTCTATAGATACCCTAAATTGATTTTGATCCCTCTCTTATTCATGAAGCAAACCATCAACTCTCTATATTTATTATTTTCAAACTAAACCAACCATAAAGGAATCATACACCAAAAGGTTACAATCCATTGACTTCCATTGATAGCTTCCTTCCACGTATAATCGAACCCAGACTTTTACTATACTATGAACTTTTATAATCTGATGTTTGGGAAAAAAATTCAATTCTAATCTGACCACAAATAGAGTTAATTCAACAATGTGTATGGGTGCATAAACTTTTGGCGATGTTTCCAAAGAGGGGTAACATTGTTCTTCTCATAGTAAATCCTCTAAAAAATATATGGGATTACCTTTCCCTAACCCCATTTATTCAATTCTCCTTTCAAGAATACACTGCATTTCTACTCAAAGTGGCATAGTGCATGTAAAAAGGACCTTCAACCAATGTGAAGATCCTGGAAACAAAATAATATTTAGCCTTCTATCCTAATATCAAACAGTATATTTCTGCATGCTGTTGGTCAACCTTGGTTGTGCCAAATAATCAATCTAAACGTAGCCCACCAAACCCTCTGAACATGTAGCAATTAGTTCATAGAGAGAACCTGGTGTATCAAGTTAGTACCATCATAGATTATAGATTTCCATCAATCCATGGTTCCACACCAAGTACAGTGAACCTTCCTCTTCAAGCTCATACTTTTGAAATCATACCAGGACTCATTCCCATGATCTAGAACATGGGGAATTTCTGTGGACTTCAGAGTAAAGATCCTCATGAGAAGATATCCAACTTCCTATATGTATATAATTCCTTTTTAAGAAAAGGAGTATCATCATATGCAATTAGACTCTATTTCTTTCCCTTCTTTTTGTGAGATAGATCCAAGGATTTGATTGTGGTTCAAGCCCCCGAGTCAATCATGACTTGTGATGATCTGTCCAAGAAGATTATAGATAAATACTTCCCACTAGTATGGAATTGAAAACTCTGGAACAACATTCATAATTTCACCCATACTGATGGAGAATCTACATGGGAATCTTGGGATATATTTAAGTGATTGATGAGGATGTTTCCACACTATGGTCTTGACAAGTAGATACAACTCCAAACATTCTTCCAAGGTCTCCAACCAGCCACACGAACAATCCTCGAGGTTGATTCTAACAGAGGAATGATGTTCAAGACACTTGAAGTAGGAAGATACAATTCAGATGAATTTTTACACAATTCCATCCTATGGAAAAGTGATCATGGGTCACATCAACATGGAATCCACCAAATAGATGAAAATAAAAGACTAGTAGTGAAAGCTGAAGTTCTCACAAAGAAGTTATAGTTATTCTAGCTGCTTGCTACATCACCCCTTCATGATCTTGTAATGGAAATAAAATCATGTGAAATGTGAAGTGGCACACACCTATACCAAGAATAAAAGGTAGAAGTTGAAGAAACACAAGATCAATATTGTAACCACATCAATTAAAATCAGTAGAATCCTCCATTTCAATAGAGGAAGTGGTATTTTTAATAGAGGCCAGATCAAAAACCACCACAAAACAATCAAGGATATTATCAATATTAAAGTAGTCAAGAACCATTTTGGAATCAAGGAACACCAGGGTATCCTCTCATGGATAATTTACCAACAGCACAAAAATAAGGCAAGTAACAACCTTTTCCTCAAAGAGCACAACATCAATTTCAACTAGCCCATAGAGGACCTCAGTAGTAACCTAGCCCAAATGAGAAGAAAATTAGTGAACCTCCAAGAAAATTTTGTTAAAAATAATAATATATAATGACTATTCAATAGAATAACATAAAGAACCAATGATCTACCTTGTGCAATCTCATAGTTCAAATAGGCCAGACCTCGAAGACTTTGTCTGACAGATTACTAGGTACTCTACTTGGTAATACCAAAATATACCCAAGGGAAGAAAAATTGATATAGTGCTAATGAGTGGAAATATTTTTGACTTTCAAAAACCAAGTGGATGAAATTAATGGAAATATGAAAAACCTAAGATGCAACCAGTAGTGGAAGAAGACAAATTTGATGATACCACCTCAGTAACATCTCAATAAGTATATCCCACTACAGATTCCCAAGCACCTGAGCAACCAAAATAACCATTCCATGTTTCCCCACCACCATACAATCCATATATTCCTTCTCTAGAAATATAAATTTAATTCATACAGGAGGAATAATATAAAGAGTTTCTATAAATGTTTAAGTGACTTCATATCAATATACCCTTTGTAGAGGTCATTGTTCAAATGACAAATTATGCCAAATTCCTTAAGGCTATGATGTCTAAAAAAGTAATAATAGAAGATCCTGGTGTCATTTAACTAAATGGAGAATGATATGATGTTTTCAGTAGAAAATTCCCCCCAATATGAGATATATTGGAATTTATTTTAGTTCCATGTGCTATCGGAGACTGCAAATTTGGAAGAGATCTGTGTGATCTTATAGAAAGCATCAATTTAATGCTAATGAGACTTTGTTGATAAAAAAATAGACTTCAAGATCTCAAATAAACATAAGTAGTAATATAACTTGAATAAAATTAACTAAAGTAACCTAGAGTAATTCTTGTAGATGTGTTTGTTAAAATAAAAAAATTCCTCTTTCCAGCTGACTTCTAAGTTC
This sequence comes from Viscum album, assembly GCA_963277665.1. Lineage (NCBI taxonomy): Eukaryota > Viridiplantae > Streptophyta > Magnoliopsida > Santalales > Viscaceae > Viscum > Viscum album. The sequence goes on from OY728152.1 coordinate 1,744,714,568, forward strand.
TAGATGTAGAAGAAGAATGTGACATCCCAATCATTCTCGGAATACCATTATGAACCATAGAAAAGGCTATGATTGATGTCAATCGAGGATGTATGATATTTTAATTCAGAGAATAATAGATAGTCTTCAACCCTATAAAATCTTCTAAACAATTAGAGGATTCTATTTATTGTAATTCCATCTCTCTTACCCAAGATGAAAATGAATACATGTATATAGAAAAAGATAGTGATGATTCACTATCATATGTAGAATAAATGTATGATTTCAGGGAATAAAGCTTCAATGAACCTCTAAGAAGGGATATATTACTACCCTTCACCCCCTCAGTTATTCAACTGCCTACACTAGAGTTTATTCCTTTACCAAGTACCCATACGTATTCATACTTAGGATCTTAAACCTCTATACCAGTAAAAATATACTCTAAACTGTCTTAGGAACAATAAGAACAATTGGTTGATGTCTTGAAGATATATAAGCATTCAATTTACGAGGGAGTGGAAAACCTAAAAAGAATTGTTCCGAATGTATGGACTCACAATATTCTACTTGAGAATGATGAAAAACTGAAATACCAACTTCAAAGGTGTCCAACACCACCAATGAAAGAAGCTTCCATAAAGGAAGTGTTGAAAATTTTGGATGTAAGAATAATTTTTTCCATATCCAATACTGAATGGGTGAGCCTGATATAAGTAGTTCACATGAAATATGGCCTTGCAGTGGAAAAGAATAATGAAAATGAATTGATATCAACACACCCCATCACTGTATGGAGAGTTTATATAGATTTTAGAAATTTGAATGTAGAAATAATAAAAGATAACCTTCCTTTACCCTTTATGGATCAAATATTAGATAGACATACATGACATGAATTATATTGTTTCTTGGATGGATATCTAGGAAACAATCAGATTGCAGTCGACCAATCTGATTACTCTAAGACCACATTCACCTATCCATTTAGTACATTTGTGTATAGTCACATGTCATTCGGTATGTGTAATTCTCTAGAAAAATTTCAAATATGCATGAAACATATTTTCCCTGATATGGAAGAGTAATTCATAGAAATATTTATGGATGAATTCTCAATTTATGGAAGATATTTTGAAGTCTAGATATGTAATCTGAAGTCATCCCTACAATGATTTGAAGAAAAAAAATCATACTCTTGCATTGGGAAAATTATCATTTTATGGTTCAAGGAGGAATATTCCCCGGGTATAAAATTTCCATAGATTTCATAGAAGTCGATCCATCCATAATCAAGGTCATCAAAGATTTACCCAAAAATTTTATATTTAAAGTCCTAAGAATCTTTCGGGGCCATGCTAGATACTACAGGTGATTTGTAAAAAAAATTTAAATGTTTCACATCCATTGACACACCTATTGTCAAATGAAGTTCTTATTTATTTCACTAAATAATTTTATAATGCATTCAAAACATTTAGGATAATCCTAATAGCATCCCCTATAATCATTTCACTAAATCTGGATAAGGAATTTTAATTAATGTGTGTTTCCAGTGACTTTGCTATCGTTTTTTGTTTTAGGACAACACATTGGTCACATATTCAATTCTATATACTATTCCATCCACAAACTGAATGAATCCCAAGTCAACTACACAACTATAGATAAATAACTCTTAGCAGTTGTGTATACCTCTGAGAAATTCAGTTCCTATTTGGACTTAACCTAGGTCACTTTGCACACCGATCATGCTTCTCTAAGATATCTAATGAACAGAAATGATGTTGATACAAGTATAATAAGTTGGATCATCCTACTGCAATAATTTTATTTTGTGATCAAAAACACAAATTTCATGGAAATCTTTATCTCTATTCATTTATTCTGACTTCCTCTTCCACAAATCAAGGACAATGATGATACTAACATCAAAGTCAATTTACCTAATGAAACCTTTTTGTATCATTAAAGTGTACTTGTGGTTTTGTGATATTTTCATTTATCTTTCTCTGTGATTTTTTCACCATGACCTCTCATATCCTCAAAAGAAAATATTTTTAACTTAAGCAAAACATTACTACTATGATGAACCACTCTTGTTAAGAATTTCATCGATGTCTTATTGTGACATTGAATCCCTGAGAATGAAATCCCAAATGTGATTGAAATGTGTCAAAAATCACCATCAACAGAATTTACCACTTCATTTGGAATGTACTAAATCCTTCTTATAATTTAGTATGTCTCAAAATGGGTAGATGATAAAGAAACATCACATGATATAGTGGCAGTAGTCATGAATTTTCTAAAAAAGAATGTGTTATCATTATTTGTGTTTCAGGGATTTCTCATTAGTGATTGAGGAATGCATTTATCCAACCAATCCGTGAAAGGATTTCTCAGAATGTATCTAATCTGGTACAACACTGGAAATCCCTAACACCCAAGATCAAGTGGAAAAGTGGAATAGTAAAATATAGAGATAAATAAAATCTTGGAAATGAGAGTGAACACAAGTCGAAGTGACTAGAGTTTCAAACTGAATGATGCACTATGGGCATACCATACTACAATAAAAACACTAATAGGTACAACACCATTCCTACTCATTTAAGGGAAACCCTATCATCTTCCACTTTAACTAGAGCATTGCTCATTCTGGGAAATCAAGAAGATGAATTTAGATTTTGAGAATGATGGAGAGGGTTGGATGATAGAGTTGACTACCTTGGAATAAATTAGGAATGATACCCATGACAATGCCAAGATATACAAAGAAAGAACTAAGAAATGACATGATCAATTCCTTGCAAGGTAAATTTTTATCCAAGGGATTAAGGCCCTCTTATTCAACTCCAGACTGAAATTTTTCCCTGGTAAGCTGAAATATCAATGGTCCGACCCCTTTTAAGTTGTTTATTCTTTACCTTATGGGAACATTTAAATTTAGAGGGAAGGTGGAACACCATTAAAAGTGAATGGCCAAATATTGAAAATATTTCCATAACCCTTCCGTGAAGGTTGTGTCATCATCCTTAAGTTTAATAGAGATTTAATTGAGTCATGCTCTCGATTTTAAAGGAAGCGTTGACTGGGACGCAATCCAGGGTAGGTCATCATAGGCTAAACTATATTAGGATAACCTTAGAAAATATTAGGATATTATAGAATATGGAGGCTAAGAGTTGAAAAATATTGAGCTAAAACAATTAACCGCAGGACATGTAATAGGATTACATGGTGTGTACCTCTTCCACCAAGAAATTCAACAAAAAATAAGAAGTACATAATGTGAAACCTTTTTGATCATTGTGTAACATCCAATGAATGTTTTAAAAAAAATATGTCATCATCCAAAGTTCACGACCCATTAAACCACCACCCTATCGACCTTCTACCTCCCTCCCATATAAAACCAACCACCACACCCCTCCCTTATCCTCCTCATCCTTTCCAGACTGAACATTAGTGATTCTATCCTTGACCTCCTTGAGACACTACATTTAGACTGTATCACTGAGACATGTAATGAGATGCATAGGGAACCGTTCATGGAGTTTTTGTCTATATTTGAGGTGTCCATAGATAGCCTCTGATTCCTCCTAGGTGGTCATCCACATGAGCCTTCATCTTCTGAGTTTTTCATTGGACTATGAATTTATACAGAGGATTTTTCTACATCAGAGGTATTTCTTATATTTCAGATGAAGCCACTCCAATCCAATTTGAGATGCCTTTGGGAGATGATTTCATTAGACCCTCAGATATCACATGACCCGTACATCACTATGTCTACCCAATTTCATAGCTTAGCCTTGTGGGTACTTTATCACTCCTTAATGTACACATGGTTTTCCAAGAAAGAGTTTCATGGGAGAACGAACTAGGTAGATGTGCTCATATTGGTAGCATCCATGGGTGGCCCTCCCACCAGCATGGATACATAATTTTCTTTCTATTATAAGGCACATGACCTCTTAATTCAAGGTACCTTAATGGGAAAATCATTTATTACCCACTTGTCCAGATACTTCAGAGTTTCTGATGCATCTCCTCCACTCACCTCTCTAGGACCAATTCAAATAATTGATTTATTAATTGTGGAAAAGATTAATCTTTTAATAAGGGAGGATGATTTCTACCACTGGGCACCAGGAATTCATAATGAAACACCAGTAGCATACCCACCAACATCATTATACCCATCTCATGATCCATCCACCACTTCCCCACCTCTACCACCCACCCATATTCCTACCCCTACCACCACCCCATCTACCATACCTCCACCCACCCATCCCACTCTTCATGATTTCTAGCCTATCCAGTGATGCGTCCAAGATAACCTGCACTAGATATCCACCCATATGTACCTAAATTTCATCAAGACTTTATATTTAACCACTTCACTACCACCAGCACCTACAATCTCTTCTTGTTCTACCATTCTCACATCACGCATAGCCCACCCCAACCTTCCCTCCGATATTATTGACCCTACGACCCAACATAAGTAACTATCTAAGAAAGACCGACATAGAAAGGGGTAATCCACTACTAAATCAATAGAGGTGATCTTCATTGATACATCTTCCAGATCCATGACCCCAATTTGGATCAACACCTCTCCACCACCAATCCCAGTCCATCTGTTCAGTTCTACGACTTCACCCTCTGTCACTGATCCACTTATTCTTACTGAATCAACTACCATAGATCCATCCCAACAACCATCATTACCACCAAATGTAATATTGATGAGAGGAAAGATTTTAGGATCAGATGACAGACCTTAGTCAACCATTTTTTTGTTTTATTTATGGACCTTTTGTTATATGTCTTGTATTTTTCATAGTATTATCTATATATTCCCACATTTTATACTTCTTCAATCATTTATATATATGGGAACTAATTTTGTCATCACTTTTTTCATGGATTGATTTTAAAATATTATTACATTTATAATAACCATGTTTAGATCCTGTTTTTCATTTATGGTTGTTGATGGGATGGTACCACCATCTATTCTGGTACAACAAGTAACTCAGTGTGTGGCCAAAATAGAAAATCAAATTCAATAACTCTCATAGGATGTTCATGAAAAAAATAACCACATCGAGCTATGATACCATTCCTTCCACATCTGATTCATGCTCACGCTGCTCCTGAAGTCATGAATCCTGTCAAGCGACCACATGAGTGGGAAGACACTTCCACAAGAATCTATAGCGTAAAAATGAGAAATTGGGCTGATGGACCCCAATTCTTAATAGATTTTTATCCATCCATCTAGATAACAATTTTCTATTTGTGTTTTATGTGAGGAAACCCATAGATCATCACAGTTAGGTCCACTAGGCTAGATACAATGAGGGGGGGGGGAATCAGGGTATGCTAGATTAAGGAAACTTCCCATTTGATCTTGTTTCTATGTTAGAAAAAACTATATTCTCTCTCCTTCCCAGTGAAAAGTACGATAAAAAATTAAAGAATGAACAAGACGCATCAATTTTACTTGTTTCACCCTCACTATGCTACGTCCAAGGATAATACACCTATGATGTACTGATATACCAAATCCACTATAAGAACACTTCTATTTACATGTTTGAAGTGGACTCACTATCTCTCTTGGTTTACAACCATTCACAATTTGAGAACTCACTGATCTCTCAACTGAAGTTAGCTCACTACTTCTTCAGAAGATCCAATAAAAGTTTAAAGTCATGTGGTTCCTCTAATTATCTCTAATGAGTGCATCCTTCACTATATGTAGATTCTCTATTGAAGTCCAAAGTTCATCCAATAATGAATACCCCTTCTCCACTGTTAACTGGGAAAAAACCATTGTATATACCTTCTTAAAGCTCCCTACTTTGGGAAGCTCCTAATTTTGTGAAGCTCAAATATGAATTTTCAAAGTCCCTACCTCTTCTCAAAGAAAACACCTCTGCAGAGCTTAGTGCTTCGCAGAGAACACTACTTCACAAAGATCAAGCCTTTGTAGAGATTAAGATGTCGCAAAGCATAGGTTGTCGTAGATCTGAATCGGTCGCAATGAGACTTCCTTCATGAAGTTCACCGAGCCAATGCAGAACACACCTCTTTCACGGGGCTAGATTAGCCACTTCAATGCTCCTATCATTCATGAATCACACTACCTTCATGAACCCCCTTTGATATTTGAGAGCTAAAAATTTTTCTTGGAAAACACTCTACTTATATCGAAGGGGTCGAGGCCCATTTATAGGAAATTCCATCGACTCAAGAACCTTATTCGTGAAGTCAACTCCACATCCTCTCAAATCTAAAAGATCCTAATATTTTGTCAAAATCCTCTCTTTTATTAATTGATCTCAAATAAATATATTATTTTTCTAATTGTTCAGTTAAATATGACCACTTTTTTCTCATTAATTTCTTGGATTTGTAGTAGTTCAGTGTTTTTTTGAACCAATCTATCTATTGTATGACAATTCCTTTCTAGTTAATCATCAATCCATTCTATCATTAGTTTTTGATGGCCTAATCTAGTTTAGTCATAATTCGGAACTCTTTTATATTGAGTTATGTGATTTCATTTCTTCGCTATGAATTGTGTGATCATGGAATCTAATTTCAAGGAAATTTAATTGTTGTTTATGGTATCTTATTTACTTCTCATATGATCCCTTTCCTTTTAGTGTATGGATCATGTGGTTTCTATTGGGTGAAAACATGTGTTCTATTAGGTTTTATAAAAGGATGTGTTTATTTAATGAACAAAATGTGCACATAGGTTTCTAATCTAATATTATTATATGGTTATTGGAATGATCCCAGATTTAGAAAATTTTCAAATAAAGGAATTGATATAAAATGGATTCCCTCATAAAACGTGATAATTAATGGATGATGTCAACTAATTGATGATATTTCTATTGAAATTGGTCTCCAATTAATGGTATTGATGATATAAAAAGGGAGATTGAATTTTTATTTAATTTTGATGAGACATTTTGAAACCATTTGATATGGAAAGCAGATGGGAGCCTCTGATACATAAGAAGGGGTTTTGTATTTGGATGGGCCTTTAAATTTTTTAGGGTTAACACATCAAGGTGTTCCTATACTTTTAGTATTTAAGAAATATCGAGTGGTTTACATGAAATAATAAGGGTGAATTACACAATTGGTTATTACTCTTCACATTTGGTCATTGTTCATGTCTATGATATGGATTTATGATATATGCATTGATAAATAGATTTTTTTAATGTACTTTGAAAACTGATTGTAAGAAATTATTTTATAACTGATATAAATGGGTTATTTAGATGATCTCAATGTACAATGTAATGTTATTTATATTGATTTTTTCCTTTTATACTTGATCATATGTATATTTATCTAAAAAATACTATTGATGAATCACTTGGTGGGATACCACTAGGCTTATACTTCTCACATCCTATAGAAAACCTTAGGCACTTAATCCAAGTTAGGAATGTTCAGTCTACTGTAATGGGAATGCAGGTTTCTTGGGAACCAGTGAATGGGTATCCATTTGTGTGAGAGTGAGTTGTTTCCCACATATTACATGATGTGGTTATAGTAATCTTTTTGAACATTAGGTTTAGCTTCTGGATTATTTTTGATGGGTTTGGATTTTATATTCTTATATATATATGTATACTACTATTTTAATATTTAATGTAATGTTTTATTATACCTTTACTCCTCTCTTATACATGTATTCCATGTACCTTTTTCTTATGTTGGGAAGAAATCATTCCCAATGGTTTTTTTGATTCCTAGGTTCTCATCAACAAGCCACAAGGATCTGGAATGTCGTTTAGTCATGTTGTGATGTGGGTCTAGTTCCAATATTGATGTGGGGTACTATTTGATTCATTAAACAATCAATATGCATCATTAAGAAACTTCGTCATTATATCATTCTTCGATGGTACACATATTATAGACCCAAATAATATTTATGCATTATATTTTTTTTGAATGTCCAGGAAATCTCTTTACTTAAAGATTCCACAATATTCTATATTTCCACAGCATCCCTTATATTATCCGATTTTATTCTCTCTAATGGATGATTGATAAACCATTTCAGCATGTTTGGTTGTTGTTCAATCCATTATGACTTCCATGTCTGTCCTTTTCAAATCTAGGAAAGATTTCCTCCTTCTCAATTATCATCAATGATATGGTTAGGATATCCTTTCAACATATAGAATATTCCTATTTTAGCGTCCAAAACATGATAATAGATTGAGAAGTTGTAGTCATTGGTGACCTCTAACCATCTTTAATGGTTCATATAAATATATATTAGTGTGAATACATATTTTTGCCACTTATATTCTACATAAATTTCAAACTTCATCCCATTATGATAATTCCATAAAAACCACATTGTGAAGATCATTATATCCAACGCGCAATAATGCATTGGATAGTTTTTATAATGAAATTTCAACTTCAAAAAGGTGTAGACTATCACTTTATCATTTTTTATTAGTGAAAAATCCATGAACTTCTATGAAGAATCATTATATAGAACCAAAATATACCCACTTGATTGTAGTTTCTATACTGGTGTGGTGGTAATTTGTTTTTCAATTTATTGATCCTATATTTTGATTTATTGGTCCAAAAAAACAACACTTCATATTGAGTTATCATGGTTTGAGTTTTTGATATCCATGATATGTTCCTCACTAATCATTGATAGTACCCATATAGTCTAAGGAAGATATGTATATCTATAATATATGTTGGTCAAGGAAACTCCAAAATATCTTATTCTTAAAATGTATCTAATTATACCCCTTTTCTGGTGACAACATTCCTCAAAAATGAAACTAACTCCATACAATACTTACAAATACTATAATTTCCATATATCTTCTCATTTTATAATGCCTTCAAAATAGTTTTCAAATTTTTCTCATATTCCTCCATGTGTTTTGATTAGTTTATAATATCATTTCTTGTGAATTTTTTTTGGGAATAAATAATTTAAATATTCATTATATCCATGTGGATTACCGGATCATTCTTTTGTTTGAAGGGAATCACTATGAAATCAATGTATTATTCCATTTTTGACAGGCAGTCTTGGGTATATCACTTTATTCAACATTAATTGGTGACATACTAGATGAATTCCCACCATAGAGATATACAAGTTCCCATGTACAAGATTAAACAATTAATAAATCTATAGTAGGGTATACTTGTTCCATATCCTAACATTATTCACTTCATGATAATCAATGTAGATGATAATTATACCATACTTATTCATTAATAATAGGACTAGAATACCTCATGGTGAAACACTAGTGTGTATATAACCACTTCTAGGATTCTCTTGTAACATCATCAATAGTTATTTTAACATATTATTGTCTATTCTATAGTGAAACATGGATATTGATGAAGATCATGGTATATGTTAAATTGAGAAATCAACGTCACAGTCAAGAATATGACAATTAAACCTTCTAGGGAATGAATTATTAGAGTTTTTTATTATGGGAATATCTTGTTTCATGATTCTCTACTTTATATTGAAATTTATACTATATATTTATACCCATAAGAGAATAATATCCATGATTTAGAAGAAGATTCTAAAGTTGATTCATCACCTTCCTTGTAGTTTTATTGAATTGGAGGATTAAATGTGACATGGAGAGTGTTTTCCATCTCCATGCATCTAATTTTGGCTTGATATAAAGACATTCAATCCATGATAGTTAAAAAATAATATTCCACCAAAGAAGATATGATAAAATTGTCTCGGTATTTGATTGAAAAGTCATTTAATTTGGAAGAGTTACATTCATCAAATAAAATAATTTCCCTATTTTTCCTATATATAACTAAAAACATATGTTTTTGTGGTCTTTTAATAGTTTAACTAAATAAACATGATAAGAATGACTGTATAGAACCAAAATAATATAAAATATATACTATTATTGAATGAATAGCCTTCTTTCCTATTAAATGTATCATTATCAGAATCCATACCAGCATTAGTGATAAAAAAATCCCTTCAATTATATATATTCATTAGATGTATTTATTATTGATTGAATTGTAAAATCCATGGACTAGGTAATAGGATTACCTAATTTATGTTCTCCTTATTATTGAAACCCCGGACTATAGTCTGAGTGCTGAAAAGATCCTTATTTTTGTTCCTCACATTAGTGGGATTCCTCATATCCCATTTGAATTTATTTACATGATGGAAATATTTTACATAGTTGAATTATATCCCCATTACCTTGATAATAATTCAAGGATAATTATTATGACTCTTATTAAATGTGGGTAGTTGGGTTTTAATTCAACTATGGAAAATATATATTGACCCTAATGAATTGAACTCTATTTTCATTATTTTATCTTAATCCCATCAAGACCAATATGAATTACCAATATCAATCATGAACATAAGGATTTTACAAATATTCAATTTATATCTATCAAAGTGACAAATACAAAATTATTTTCATAGACTCATATTTAATCCACTGTTGATGGGGTATACCATAATTTTGGTTTTGATGTCAAATATGAGGCATATTGTGAAATTATTGTGACGGATTCCTCATATACATTGATATAATATTCAGGATTGTACTGAATTGAAAATAATTCCAACTCAATTTTAATATTCAATTTTCATGGAAAATATTTATTGAAAAAAATATTTTTGGATCCTTCCCATTCCATGGATTTGATTTTATCCTTGTCCATTATATTATTGATCAGTTTCAAATAATGACCTATTTAAAAATATTATGATATATGAATAGATAAAAATTCTTATATTTATAGAATTTGATGATAAATAATATATTTTCAACGGGAATATTATAGTATTCCATGATGAGTGGGTTAGATGAATCCCTATATGTAGGAGGACTTTGTCACATAATGTTATATAACACAACTTTCTCCATAATAGCATAATAGAATTTGATATAAAGAATGTTACCATTTATAACATGAGTCAGTTGAGTATGTAATTCTAGGGCATTTTTATTTATCAACCCATCCTGTTAGGTATCTTATTAGGGAAATAAACACATTTCCTATCACATAAATTGTTGTCATGATTCCTCATATATCCATCCATAAATTAAAATAAAGTAAAATATTTGGATGAGAAATCTTAAACTAACAAATATTTAACTAATAATCTTTGGGCACATATGAATTAACATATAAATAACAGGTATAACCTAACATATGTGTCCTTATGTTCTAATAAGGGGTTCCCATGGTAATTTTATACTAGGTTTTCTATCATAACAATCGAGTCATGTCATTCATAATTATTCATACAGATTTTGACAATTTACCAAAACATATCCCTCAAGAGTATAATACAAGATGTGTTATAAGACCACCTTTTTATACAAGCTATAGGTTAGGTTAATAACCAATAAGATATTACGGGGTTATCACCCATCTGTACATATGTAAAAGATCCAAATCCACTTATAGTATTTAGTGATTTACTTCATCTCTTAGAAATGAATTTCTATAAAAAGTTGAAAAAAATTAGATCTATTGTCCAGCACATAGAAATATCCCTAGGGGTTTTGTTATTTTATTCTTGTCCTAAGACCCAAAAATAACAAGATGTTTCCTCTAATATAAACTCTAGTGACACAGTCCTCTTATACATTTTATTATAATTTTTTTAACAAAATAAAATAAACATCAACTTAGTATTTAAAATCCTAGTTTCTATAGAATACTAGTTTTATATATAATCAATGTCGTAATAAAATAGAAAATCATTATTTTAATCATTATAATTTCTATATTGATAACTTTGGTCTGTTAAAACTAAATAGTTTAACCTTAACGATACATAAATATAATCGGTGAGATACAAATCATAGTAAGGGAATGGTAATGATAATATATCACAAAATTTGAGTTATATTTCATGACATAATATCATAAAATTCATGTATCATGAATAATAATATGGATTTTGGATATATTGAATATGGGTTTATAAGAGTATAAAACCATATAAATGCGGGGACATCCTAAAACATGGAATAAGTAGAAGTCATGGTTCACTACCCAGACAATATATTATAGTATATAATACTCCATAGTGGATAAGGATTACTCCCACATCTCATAGATATCTTGTCATGAGTTATAACAAATACCCAATACATTGGGTAACTATTTGAAAACACCAATCATAACATATACATGGATATATGTGTCATATGAGGGAAGAGAAAATATGGAATAATGAAAATAAATACTTGTGTAATGTAATAGGCCACATAATCTATCCTCAATGAAAAGTCAATGGATATTAAATAAATATTCCATAGGGTGAACGGAATTACATATTTTTTATATTGATATTTGAATCAATAAGAAATTTTCTCCAATATGGATTTTATTTGAATAACAATTAATGGGGATGAGAATATAATTGGGTTTATAAAAGAAACATTCAAAATTACAGTTCTAAGTAATCATTAAAAGACTTTTAAAGCTGTAAAAGATATATATTATTCATATAATCTAGTGGTAGAAAAATGGTTAATCCTAAAATATTTCTTATTTTATGCAACCATTAATTTATAAAATACTTTAAAAGAGTGTTATATTGACAGATATAGAGGATTAGAAGCTCCCAATGATCAGTTTTGTAATTAAATAAGGTATTTATAAATTAATGTAAGTAATATATAACCCAGAAAATTTAGAGAGAATATAAAAGATATATATGTGAATTGAATATAACCAAAATTTAGATATATCACATAAGATTATATATATATAGAAACTGAGGTTGACAAATAATTATAACCCAATGAAAATAGGTTGTTTAAAGAGTTACCTTAACTCTGGTCCATATTTATTATAGAAATTCACCAAAAAACCTTAATAATAAAATTAATATTATTTAATAATAATTTCTGAACCGTTTTCTACTATATTATTTATTAAGATTTTTTAAAATTTTAGTTTTATCTAATTGAGATAATGAATGTTTAAACAATTTCCCAAGGTAGTTTATTTCACGGTTCTTTTTTCATAACTCATTTGGATGATTATGATAGTTCATTATGAAATGTTTGAATGATCAATATGTATGATGTTATGATTATAATATGCATATTGAATTTAAAATGTTTCTTAGTTTTAAAAATATATTTAATAATAGAATGATTTAATGATTTTAGTTATTATTAAAATCATAGTTCATTTATGCAAATTTTCACACAATGATGACATTTGTTTATATCAGATTGGTATGGTTCTCATGGCCTTGTAAACAATACTCCTAACACCCATAATGATTCAGTTATTCTATCATTCCTTCCATTCACATAGAGTACACCATCATCTTTTAATATTTGAATATTGGGTCTAAGGATCGATTTAGTGGGGATTAAGTATGGTTTCACAATCAATCACATCAGGTTTACGATTTTCATTTTTCATAGAAAAACCAACATATCCCACATCCATATCAAGGTACAAACCATATTTCAAAAGGCTCATGGTAATTTGATGTTTTAGACCCAGTAATTCTTATAACTCACATTGGTCAATATGATTGGAGTTCAGGATCATGAAAAAATTTTGAGAAATTTATTTCATACTATGAGAATCTTATATATTTATATTTTTTTTGAATCTATTCCAAACTAAATAGGGGATTGGTTGACTAATAAAATAATCGAGTGTTGAGTAATTCTATAAGTATAGGTGATTATATTAATGATTCCATATTTATATATTTGTCTATGGTTGTCCTTTGATTTCACATTATTTCATAAAAATTGGTAGTTGGTTGTATTTTGAATCAATATAACTAGGAACTTTTGAGTTTACCACCATCCATGGAGGATATTTGTATTTCAAGGATGAGATTCACCCATTATAAGGCATCATCAATAACTCGTTTATAATAGGAATCCAAACCCACATAGTTCCAAACCATATAGTATAATGTGATGTAGAAAGGACATATATAAGGGAACATACACATTTGGTATGGAGATAGAGCCTTATTAAGAAGTCATATGTATCCTGATTGTAATAGGAATAAATTTTTTTGTAGTTTAGTCAATGCATTCATGACTTACATCAGGGTATATTCCCTTTCATGGAGGCATTCTTATCATGTCACATAACATAGATAACTCACTATGGTTTCCATAATGGAATAATTTTATTATTATAGTGATATGATTGTTGAAAATCATTAATCCCCTATATTTCATGATCAGTTTTAGAAACAAGGGATAGAAATAAATCATACTCACTGCATATAGATATTGGAAAGGTGCACTTGGGATGCCCAAATGGAGTCTTTAACATGGAGCTCAGGAATTAGGAAGGTTTACTACACATCCTTATAGTATATTGAATCATATTTATCATAGTTTAAATAATCCCTAACTCGTTAATGGGCAGGGATATGTGATTACACTCAAAAGGATTATTATTAACCCCTAGGTTTTAGAATGTTATGGACATATTCCCAGACAAAATCCCATGTTACAAATTTTTCCTTTATCCTCTAACAGATAAAAAGAGATTATGACTATGAAAGGTCAATCAAATGTTTTTGGTATGTCGGGGAAGCCCATCATATCAACTGACATGAATAAGTCCACAAAAGTGTGTAACCCAATCCAATTAATGTATCTACCATTGTAAATTGGGGTTCTTGGCCATAGATTCAGGACCCATGGTTCATGTGATTTATGTCCAAAAATGACTTCTAGGTAAAGTTTACCTGAACTTGGGTGTCCTCCAAACATGTTCAATGTGTCTTCGAGCCATTTTTTGACATGTTAAAGGATTCCCACATTAGATAGGTGAAAAAGCTTAGGATGTCTATCTGAAACGTCCTGGTAAGAAACATTTCATATCTGGGGATGCATGGGAATCTCTTTATCATATAGTAGACATGTTTTATGATGAATGGACATGTCATAGTGATCTACCTTACATGTTTGAGGAATGTCACATGATCTAGCTGACTTTTCTAGGGAATTATGCTTAACAAATGTCACATGTCCAAGGTACTTTGTGTGATCAAATATGATATTTCATAGGGCTACCACATGATTCAGCTTACTTGTTTGGAGATCTTCATGTCGATTGGCCAATATGTCTAGAGGATTTCTTGTCTCTTGGATGACATTTTTGGTTATTATGGGAAAATCAATCTGAAATGTCTTGGTGTTGTCGTATGGATAATATGTATCTCACACAAAGCACATGACTCCGTCCCATGATAATCATTATATCCAGACTCACATAAGGATTCCATTATTTTTATCCATTATTACATAAATGTCACATTGTTCGTAAGTAATTGTCTAGTTGATACCTTTCAAAACCAAGTCGACATGAAGAAAATCCTTCATGTGATTTTGATGCACATACTGGAAGTCCATCACTTGATCAATATAGTGAATAAACAAAAATAATATTCATTTTGACAACCCAACACCAATAAACCCAAATCAGGTATTAAAAACATAATATTTACATTTCTGTTTTTGATACGAATAATCATGTCCCAATTTCAACCATCCAAAACATGAAAAAACATTTGAATTATTGGATAATTATCATATTGAAGGGAATTTTAGGTTTAGTTATTTATATAATTACTATAGACACTTAATTATCTTGTAAAAATAAAAGAACTAGTTTATAAAAATCTATATCACCCCTATAATTTCTTTAGGCCTATAACCCTTCTTAGAATACCCTACTTAAAAAATTTATTCATAACCTAGTGAAAGGAAACATATAAAATGAATGATTTCAGATTCTTAGATAGGGTAAACATTGGAAATATCAATTATTATCTAATAATAACAAGATCATAAGGTCATAAGAACATGAACATAATATTTTAGAATTACAAAATACATTCAATAGATCAAAATCTCTAGTCATGCAATAAATATTGATTGTTCATAAGAAATGAATCATAATAGAATCTAATTACTTGATTCATGAGAGAATATCATTAGAAAAAGTCATGGAATTTTTCCATACATATAAACATATAACATTGTATCCTTGTATAAATAGAATCAAGTTCACTTATTAAGTTAAGGAAATGAAATCAGGACATCAAATAAAAGTATGGACACTAAACCAGGTCTATGCATAATCATATGGAGATACAATCTAGTTTCCTATATGATCTCATTGACATGAAATAGAAGTCTATGCATAAACATATGGAAATTATTATAAGGGTTATTCCAAAACATTGGGACAAGAATTCCATATCTATATATGAAATTGTAAACATGAAAGTAGGTTCATGGATAACATATTTAATTCATGAGTTATCCAACACTATCCAATGCATTATAGAGATATATGGGTCCTACTTTCATCTAATTGAAATAATAAATATGTGTTCCACGATATAATAAATCATTCATCACATTAGAACACATAAAAATAAAATAATTTCATTGAAGTATAATCCATGGAAAAGGTAACAAGTTTCATTAACATCTTGTCATCATAAACATAACAATCCATAGAAATAATAAGGATATTATCCTTGAATTAAATCACTAGTAATAATTATTTATCATAATATTATTTCATTTAAGATAAAAAAGGATTTTTAAAATTACTTGGAATAATTCATGAGGTATATACATTTTCTATTTTAAAATCACTTCTCTTTTAAAAGGAAGTTCAATTAGAAATGAATAAAATTTATTTGAAAATAAACTCATAAAATTATAAAAAAATATTCAAAGCATTATGGGTTCATGAAATTTTTAAAATCTACTCACTTAATATATTTTAAAAAACATTCCCCCCATTATTATTTTTAAATGTCTCAAAGTACCTCTTTTGAAAAATGAAAAAAATTATACATTCTAACCACTTATAAAAAAGTCAAATAAGGGTAAAAATAATTTCTTAAGAATATTAAAATTATGTTTTTCAAAATATGGAAATTAAAGTGAAATATTTCTTAGATATGACTTAAAAATTACAATATCAAAAAATTATGTGATTTTTAAATAAACGCTTACCACTTGGGTAAATTTTTAATCACAATACTTATGAATTAAATAACATTATATAGATATGCATTTCCATTAATATTCAAGAGATAAATCATAAAATAAATACACAGGTAGTATATACACAACACAAAAAGAAACATATAGTGTATATGGAATATGTTCTGAAGAAATAAAATTAAGGTGAAAATACCTTACCATGTGCAAGACTCGTTAAGTATATTTTTTATATTTATATTCTTTTGATAATAACCTTTTCTTAACTCCTTAGAGTTCTATGAGTGGTATTAACTAATAAATACCCCTAGAATTAGGGGTTAGTTTATAAAAAGGTATTTGGGATATGATTGGATAAACATGATAGGTTTTTAAGTGTGAAGTATTGAGAAAAATAGGCACCCTTTTATAAGATATGTGAAAGGTACTCTTGGAATTTCTCAAAATCTTTAATTAATATAAATTAATATTCAATTATAAAGGTATCCCAACACATTTATATCAAATATAGGTTGATAATGACACTATATTCTCTCATATGGTAATTTTTGGACAAATTTAGGTAAATTTTTCATCCTTATCTTTTTTTCATCCCCTCATTAAATTTTTTAAAACTTACTATGATAGCATCCACTTTGAGTCTTTGAGTGTCAATATAGTTTCTATAAATGGAAAAAAGTCCCATAAATGGAATGTGGTTGATTTTATGAACCATATACTAACCACTGGCCCAAATATAGGATTTTTAAGAATTTTGTATCATTTAATAAAATATTATTTACTATAAAATATTGATAATGTCAATTTTTAGAACCATTCATTACATTGAAATTAACAATATCAACATAACACATAGAAAAATAATAAATAGTATTATATCCCTAACATGTGATGGTAATAAATAAAATTCATGTATTATATCAATTATCTGATATTGTATTACTTTTACTATATTTAATATAATTTAAATCATTTTTCTATTAATTATACCATTATAACATCAGTGTTTCTGAAATCATTAAATTTAATTATTTTATTACTTAAAATTAAAAATAAATCACTATGATGAAGATAAAAATTTAAGATTTAAAAATAATATATATTGAAAAATATCATCTGAATAACCCCATATTAATAATATTATAGTTATTAAAAACATAGTGTGACATGTATATCATTTATTGAAATAAAATACCAAAAATATTACAATCTCATCCAATTGCTTATAAAATTACATTGAACTAAATATTAGATGAGTATGTAATAAATTAACACATCTAATAAATTTTAGGTAGGTTTTGGGGTCATTTTATAATCCTTATAATTTTATTTTTATCTCTAATTAATTTATTTACCCTTGATTGTGGTATTAAAAAATTATTGACGTTACTAATTATGTTGACCAAAAAAGGAACCAATTTACTAAAGTTAAAACTCGTGATTCCATACATAGAATCAATTTTATAAAACTTACTTCACATAAGTTGAAAATTTTAGTTTAAAATTAAATTAGATAATCGTGATGAAAAATAGTTCTTCGGAAAAATCCCCCTTTTAAAATATAAAAAAAATTTATTCTAAATTCAAGAATAAAATAAATTTAAAAACTGTAATGGAATTATTTTAAATCAAAAAGGACTAATTAAATTTTAATGAAAATACAAAATATAATTTGACATTATAAATACTTTAAATTAAAAATATATTTTTTAATAAAAAATAGTATTTTAACTATTCATTAATAAATAAATCATTTTAGAAAATTTGTAAAAACAATTTTTAAGATAACTTTAACATGATGATTTCAAAAATGATGCTCGTTTTATTAAATACATTTTCATATATTAAATCTATTTTTTTTTTCTAAAAAAATCAATAATTTTTTTTAATGAAAATGCATTTATTAATAATTAAATGACTCTACTAAATATTGAGTTCTTATTTATAAATAAATAATTAATAAATCACTAATGAGTAGAATCGTTATATATTTCATAAATAACTTATTCCTATTCATACTCACTAATTTAACATCTAGGATATAATATTCAAATATTATTATTTCATTATTCATTTGAGATTGGTGTTTTATGCCATATATATTGTCAAATATAGTATGTCCTTTTGAAATATTAGTACAATTAATTCCCCCCCCCCTTTTATAATTTTTATCCTCATAATTTTAGCTTGGCCTCAGTAACCGGGGTTTGAATTTATAAAATACCTTTGTTAAAATTCCTGATTGTAAAATGGGTCCATGAAAATTACACTTTAAAAGAGATATTTAGAATTAAAAAAGGTCATTTTGAATAAAAAATACTTGGTTTCCATGAAGGAAAAATTGTGTGGGAAGATAAAACATGTAACGACCTGAACTATTATAATTAAAATTTCCCTTCTGATTTTAGTTAAATGTCTTATTATATAATATGGTTATAGAAAAACCATACACTTATTTGGGATTTAAAAATACCATTAAAATATATTTACTTTTGATAATATAGTTGTTGAATAGTTATCACATGGTTAACATAAATAAAGGATTTTAACAAATACAATTGTCTTAGACAAAGAAATTTATGAACTCATCCCATAGGATTATACACTATGAATCCCATTTGTTAGAGATTCCAAGGGAGACAACAATACCTAGATTTTTCCTTGATCAATCCCAATTTGAGATCCAACAACTTAAGCATGATCGAAGTCATTTACAAGAGAACTCGTCGAGATCATTACCCAAACCATATACAATGAACCACCCCAGGAATGTCTCAACATCATGAACCTTACTCCTATATTATTTTGGACGTATTAAAGGGATATGTATCAAGAGTCTAATGATATAAATATGTACATTATTTTTTATAGAAAAATGAATATATTTTTATCATACTATTATTACTTTATAAATGATTTTTATTTTGATACAATAAAACACAAATAGTATTTTTGGGTAATATTCAAATTCAATTGAGGAATTTATTTTTCTAATTTAATATATTTTATAAATAAATAATATTTTAATACATTATTATTATTAATTTTTTTATCAAATGATCATATAATGAAGTCAAATGTAATTATTATAAGGGATTAAAAACTATTATTGTCAAAAAACTATCATTTATTAATAAATGTCAATTTTATTTTAAAGTGAAAATCAAATATTTAGATAAATATTTAGATAAAATTAATATTTTTTTTGAAATCATTCTGTTGAAATTATCCAATTGTTATTTTGTCACAATATTTGGATACAGTCAAATTTTTGGGTAAAATTTAAATACCTTATAAATATAATTTATGTATTATGAAATCATAATAAACCAAAAGTGATGTAATAAATACTATAAAACGTCTCCAAGACCAAATATATATTTTATATTTAAATTAACGAGATTTTAAGTTTATTCAATTAATTTTATAAAGCCATTATGAATCCTCCATCCCATTAATATATTTTCAGGTTTTAAAATTATTTCTTTAAGAGTATGACTGTCCTTGAAAAAAGAAAGGTTATTATTTTATTAAGTTCAGACATTGAAAGTATAAAATAATTAAAACCCCTCCCATTTTTTCTAAACTAATAGACAAAACTATGGGATGGTTTATGGTTTTGGTTATTTTATTATATAGGGCCTAAAACCTACGATTGAGAAATATTAAAGAAATCCCCAATATTTTCTTATATAAACCCACCAATATCCCATTTATATTCACTAAAAATTCTTATAGAACATCATTAATTTACAATCCCTTCTCTATAGTCATCTCAAGTTTCCCCCAATCTCTCAAGAAGCCTCCTCCAAGCATTTGGTGTCACCCACTGAAGTAAGGGATCCTCACATTCTCTTCTTTATTACAGTTTCCTTATTATCATATTTCTTCTATTTACAATTCCTTATTTTGGTATATATATTTAAATTTAAAAACTAATTCATATTTAATTTAATAATTATGAGAAACACCTTTTTCTATCATCAACCCATTTTATGAATTATTATGTGGTGTTGTTATGTTGCTGAAATTTTACCGTGATTTTCCATGCCAAAACAATTTTGTAGTTAATAGCATGCACATTTTTTATAAAGGGTGTTCACATTTATATAATTATAATTATTTTAATTGGGACTTATATGTATGTATTCCACACTTCTCAATCTTTTAATAAAATAAGATGTTGAATGAATCAATGTTGTATGATCTATTTGGCACAATTAAGCATAAGAATTAAATGAATGACAAGTGCACCCAAAATTATATAGAAATATAATAATTTGGTAATTTTTAGTCTCATGAGAGGTCATGTTTTAAGAGAGAGTGAACCTCGTTATTTTATGGTACATTTTCCATCATTATGACTTGGCAGTTATCCTTGAACTATGTGTATGATGCATTGTTTTAAGTTATCTCCACATTTCCCATATTTTTATTATCATGATATATCATGTATTATTTTTCATGTTCCTCTTATTACCAATTGATATGACTATTTTATAACAAATTTCACATTTTTTCATGTATACTCTTTTATTGGTTTTAATATATCACCAATTTCTTATTTATTACCCAAGGTTATCCTGTACAGTTTTAAAATCCATGGAATATTATGATCATGTTAAGGAAGATTTAAATAAAGATGATGTATTTACTATTTTCATTTATTATGTAATGTACCTAATTACCAAATAAACTATACTTATCAATCATCCTAGTTTTGTTATATGTAATCTTATGTAATAAATCATATATTATTTTGAAAAAAAGATTTGGGTTGTTATAGTTGGTATCAAAGGAAAAGTTTAGTTATTTTTGGGATTAGGGTTATAAAACCATAGAGATAGCCTTTAAGATAAGAGTAAGTATAAGAAAACATTCCTATATTTTGGAAAGTATAGAGTAAGTGGTTTATCAATAAAATACATCCCTGTCTGGATACTACAAGTGGATGTGGTTCAAGCATAGATGTTCTGAGATGTTAAAACTATAACAAGGTGTGTCGGTCCTGACTTAGTGTAACCAAGTACACGACAATGAGCCTTACCATGCACCTGGTTTGAAACTCTTGGGGGTATTATTTGGTAAATTCACAACTAATTATGAACCATTATTAAGGGAACAAAAATATTACCCATAGGATTATATGTAGGAAATAGATCATAGATAACCTAGATTGAATCCTTGAAATTCATAAGTTAAGGAAATAAATGTAATTTATATGTTATCCCTTTAATATCATTGAATTACCATTTTTATAATTAATTGTTTAAAAACAATGATCCATTATTTTCACTTTATTCTATCCAATTGTTGGAAATATGATAAATCAAGTAAACAATCAATGTGATAGGCAATGTGATGACTTAGCCAATGATATGCCCAACTCGATGGGAGCAAGAATCAAAAACTTTGTGATGATAATGTCTTATCTGACTCATGTTATGAATGAAAACCTTGATCTGTAGGAGCGTCTAAATCCCCCTAGTAAGGAACAATCTATAATTGGGTTCTTTATGTGACAATGGTCTTTGACTTTCAATGGATCATCTGATCCATTAATTGAGGAACAACGAATCAAATCTATTGAGAATATTTTCTCCACCCTTCAATGTTATAAAAAAGACAAGGTTCTAATTAATTTTTATAATATAGAGGTAGAATATGATCAGTGGTGGACATTGATGAACAATACAAAGCCAGTGGAAGAGATCAAAGCAATGGGGTGGAAGGAATTCCAGAAAATCTTTTTTGATTAATATTTTACCTACAATATCGCACTTAAAATAGAAAGGGATTTCCTCAACCACCCTGCAAAAAGATGAAAAATTTATCATGGTGTATGAGGAAAACATAATGAGACATGGACGATATGCCTCCATTTTTTTTGTTACCCCTGAATGCAATGTCAATCACTTATTTTGTGGGCTAAAACATAGTCTAGGAAAATCCCTGGTGGTCCATGAATTTGATAGCATTGAATAAATTTTATGATGTGACATCAAAGTCAAAATAGAGATCGATGAATATCAAGGTAATAATAGTGATAATGATTAGAAAGTGGAGTCTAATTCTGGTGGTCTAATGGATAAATCTAATGGTTATGTGAAATTTCAAGATCCCACATTTCAAAGGTGGAGAAAGAGGAACATTGGAAATTTCCTAAGGGGAACAAGGAAATTATATAGGGGCAGGAAGGAAGAGAATCTAGCTAGTGATTTCTAACAGTATAAACCCACTAATGTGATGGAGGAAAGGAATACTCTATTAGACCCTCATCACATTGTTCATTTCTTCAACTGTAATGAACAATGGAACTTTTCAAACCAATTCACTAAGCTAAGGGTTTTTTAAGAAAACAACAACCTCCAAGGTTGCAAGTGAAAAAAATTTCCATTACAACTAATAAGGTGGATCCCAACAATGAGGTGGTGATTGGTACACTGGTTATTGATTCATTAATAGCGAATGTACTTCTGGATTATGGTTCTATGTATTCCTTGATATCACAAAATTTTAGTAGAACTATTCAAACAACACCATAATGGATTGATGAATAGATGTCATTGAAAATGGAAAATGTTGAAATTATATCATCCCAAGTATATAACTACTATTTTTTCACAATTTTGCGGTTAACTTCCCAAATAAACTTTTCATACTCTCCTTAGTAGAATTTGAAGCAATTTTAGGGATGCATTATATTTACTTATATAGATCCAAAATAAATTTCCATGAGAAGGAAATCACTCTCTGTATTGAAAATTGACCCCTGATTCTATACAAGTGAAACGAGGATAATGAATCTTTTTTATCACCAACATCTCAAGAATGGATATTATTTCACTATGAGTATGTTCATACAGATGAAATGACCAAGTCTATAGAAATAATCATCCTCAAAGACATGCCTATTGTGAGGGAATATACTAATATGTTTCTAGATGAATTTTATATTCTTCCTCCAAATAGAGATGTTGAACATTAAATTGATCTTATACCCAAGGAATTACCACTATCTAATACTCCATAGAGAATGTATATTGTGGAACTTGAGAAAATTAAGAAACAACTACAGGAGAATATGGATAAGTGGTTTATACTCCCATGTGCTTCTCCATGGGGTGCACCTATCCTCTTTGATAAGAAGACTGTTGGGTCAATGACCCTTTGGATTGATTATCATGAGCACAACAGGATCATGATAAATAAAAAGTATAGTCTAACTCATATTTCAATTTTTTCTAATATGTTACATGAAGAATGATACTTGTCTACAGTGGATTTATGGTTGGGATTTTACCAAGTTAGGGTGAATAAATTAGATATCCCCGAGAATTTTTTTTGTACATGGTAAGAGCACTTTGAGTTCATCATAATTCTATTCAGACTCTCTAATTCTCCATTAATATTTAGGGAGATTATGAATAGAGACTTTAGATATTATCTCAAAAAATTATTGGTAGTATTTCTTGATGATATTATAACATTCTCCTAATCCAAGGAGGAGCATGAGGAGAATCTGAGTACTGTGCTAAATACATTGTGAAAAAACAAATCTTTATGAAAAGTAAAAAAAATGTGAGTTCTAGTTATTGTAAGTATCCCTCTTGGGGAATATCAACACAAGAAATAGGATTTCTTTAGAGCCTTCAAAAATTGAACTAATAAAAGTATGGTCGAGGACAACATCTATGACATATATACTAATTTTCCATGGATTATCTTGGTATTATCATTGATTTGTGATAGATTTATTATGATTACAAAACCCTCTAAACAAGATAACTCAGATTGGAGTCAAGTTTTTATTGATTTATGAATGATAAGAGAGATTTAATGAGTTTAAAAGAAGGCTTATCACTGCACATGTGTTCAAACTACCCACTAGTAGAGAGATTTTGTGCTATTAAATGATGATTCAAAGAAGGGGTTTGGATGTGTGTCAATGTAAAACAAAAAATATATAGCCTATGCTTCTAGGATGTTGAATGGTCATGAACAGAACTACCCAACACATAATTTGGAGTTAGCTACAATGATCTTCACTTTAAAAATATTGTTGCATTATCTATTTGGGGATAATTGTGAAATATATAAGGATTATAAAATCCTCAAGTATATATTAAGATAGAAATAGCTAAATATGCACCAATTAATATTTTTTGTGATAATCAAGCTCAATGACAGATTAGTTAATTACCATCCTTGTAAATCAAATAATGTTATAGACTCTTTATGTTGAAAGGATCCCGAAATTCTATCATTGATGAGAATTATGGGGGATCTGATCTTCTTCGATTTGAAAATGATGTACATGGGTATTATAAAATTAGTAACATCATTAATCCTTTCACAAATGATTGCTCAAACCTTACCTTCTAGAGAGGTTAAATGATTCTCGAAGGAAAGATGTGGGAATTCATAGAAAGTGGAAAAAATAAGTAAACGGAAATCCTCATAGTTAAATTTTAATGAATAATTTTCTATACTATTTGTGTAAAAACTATGTGTACCATAAAAGTTTGAGTTAAATAAAGAGCTATTGGATGATATACATAGTTCAATATTTTCTATCTATCCTAGATGCATAAAGATGTATCGATATCTCTAATAACATTATTCGAGGGAAAATTTGATGAAGGATGTTGTGGAATATAAATCATGATTTTATGTATGTCAATAAGTGAAAACAAAAATGAAAAATTAAAATGGGTTGATGCAGCCACTACCCATACCAACATGGAAATGGGAAAACATCACCATAGACATTGTCACCATAATTTCGATGACATCCAGGGGAAAAAATTCTATCTGTTTTGTGATGGATTATCTTATAAAGACTAAAAACTTTTTTTCAATTAAAAATTACTTCTCACTTGATCAAATTACATAGATATACCTCATATAAGTGGCAAGGTTACATGGAGTACCACTATAAATTTTATTTGATCGAGATCTGGGATTCAACTCCATGTTCAGGAAAAGTCTCCAAATTCTCTAAACACTGATTTTAACTTTAATAAAACCTATCATCCTAAAACTAATGGACCACCTGAGAGGACTATTAATACACTAGAAGATATGTTTTGAGTATATTCTATGGAACTAAAAGGAGTATGGGAACAACATCTACCTCTGGTCGAGTTCTCTTACAACAACAGTTTCCACTTGAACATCAAATGGATCCCTATAAATCCCTTTATGAGATGATCTGTAGAGAACATGTATTCTAGGATGAAGTTAGGGAATGAAAACTTCTAGGTACTTAAATGGTCAATGAAATGGTGGAAAAGTTTAAGACCATTCAAAAACAAATCAAGGCAGTTCAAAGTCGAAAAAGATCCATGCTGATAATCATCAATGAGACCTCGAGTTTGATGTTGGGGATATGGTATTCCTCCACATATCTCTATGGAAAATTTAAAGAGATTTGGGAAAAATGTAAATATTATTCCAAGATAAATCAACCCCTTTTAGATCCTTGATATCATCTAAGTAGTGGCTTAACAAATAGTACAACCACATACACTATCTCAAGTATACGATGTATTCTATATATTCATATTGAGAAAGTACATACCAGACCCCTCACATGTACTCAATATGGAGGTTATACCATTTAAGAATGACCTTTCTTGTGATGATAAGATGGTGAACATATTAGATCCTAGAGAAAAAGATCAATGAAATATGACAATGCACCTTAACAAAGTGTTGCGAAGAAATAAGTGTTTGAGGAACATATATGGTAAGAGAATTATTTGTTGAAAATAAATTAACCTCGTCTATTTTAGTGTAGGAAATAACAATTTCTACGTAAAAAGTTCTAAAGGGGGAAAATTTTAATGAGACGAACTTTTATAAATACAATTTCCATTCTGATTTTAAATAAATATCTTATTATCTATTAGGGTTATAGAAAAAAATATGAAAATATTTGGGATTTAAAAATACTATTAATGAATCATTACCATTGATAATATATCTATTGAATAGTGACCACATGGCTATTATAAATATAGGTTTTTAAAAATCCAATTAACCAAAATAATGGTATTAAGGACCTTAACCAGTAGAATTGTACCCTATAATTCCAATTTATCATAGATTATGAGGGATATAGAATCACTAGGATTTTCCCTGGACCAAGAAAAATTTGTTATACAACAACTTAATCATGAGTGAATCTGTTTATGGGATAAGTTCAACCACATCGAGTTCACATCCCAAACCAAGTTTGTCGAACCACCTCATGAAAGTCTCACCATGAAACACCTTAATCTTAGTGTATTTTTGAGTGTATTAAAAGGACATGTATCAAGACCCTAGAAATATTATTATGTACATTATTTTTTATAGAACAATGAATATATTTTAATCCTTCTATTATTACTTTAGAAATAATTTTTATTTTGATACAATAAAACACAAACAATATTTTTGGGAAACATTAACATTAAGTTAAATTTTTTATTTTGATGAATTAATGTATTTTTAAAATAAATATAAATTCCGAAAAATATTATTACTAAATAATTTTTATCCAATTTTCATATAATGATGTCAAATGTAATTTTTATAAAAGTTTGAGAACTATTACTATCAAATACCCAAAATTTACTGATAGATGTAGATTTCATTTTAAATGTTAAAATTCAAATATTTAGAAAATTATATAGTAAAATGTAATACTATTTTTGGAATCAAAATTTCCAAATTATCCAATTGTGAATTGTTCATAATTTTTTGAGATAGTCAAATTTTTTTGTAGAAATTAATTACTGTATAAATATACCTTGTATATTATGACATCATAATGACCCAAAATTGAAGTAATAAATACTATAAAAGTAATAAAAGATCAAATATATTTTTTATATATAATATAATTATATTTTATGTTTATTTGAATAATTTTATAAATCCATTATTAATCCTCCAAAACAATTAATTTATTTTAATTTTTTAAAATGATTTATTTAAGTGTATGACTCACCTAAACATAAGAAAGGAAGTATTTTGTTATTTTCGTCACATGGACTTATAAAATAATGAAAACCAATCCCATTTGGAAGAAACTATGGTAAAAACCCATGGTAAGTCTTATATATTTGTTTATTTTATTAAATAGATTCCAAAACCTTAGTCTAAGAAATATTATAGAAACCCCTACTCTTTTCTTATATAAACCCACACAATATCCCATTTATCTTAACTCAAAATACTTGGATCACGTACTAACTCTTACCTACTATCTCTATAGTCCCCCAGAGGTTCCCCCAAGCTCTCAAGAAGGCTCTCCCAATAATATTTTGTCACACACTCAAGTAAGGGATCCTCACATTTTCTTCTTTATTCATGTTTCCTTATAATCTTACGAGTTCTGTTTCCAATTCCTTATGTTGGGATATGTATTTACATTTCCCTATTATTGCATATTTTATATCCAAATACATAGATACAAATTTCTATCTCATAAACCCATTTTGTGAATTATTAAGTGACGTCTTTATACTAGTGAAATTCACAATTTTCCATTCCAATTTTTTTTGGTGAATACCATACCCATTTCATATGAAGGGTGTTAAAATTTAAACATTTATGGTTATTTAAATTTGGACTTACATGTATTTATTACACACTCATTTATTTTTGAATAAAATTAGATGATGAATGAATCCATGGTGTTTGATCTTTGTGGAACACTTAAGCATGAGAATGAAATGAATATTATGGGTGCACCCGAAGTTATATAGCACTCCAATGAATTGTGTAATTTTTAGTCCCGTGAGGCATCATTTTGGGATTTATAGTGAACCTGGTTCATTTTTGATAATTTTTACATCATTATGTATTGGCAGTTATCCCTGACTTATATTTATGATGCATTGTTTTAAGTTGTTGCTTCATTTCCCATGTTATTATTATCATTCTATATCATTCCTTATTGTTCATGTTTATTTTATTACCCATTTATATGACTATTTTCTAACATGTTTTATCTTATTCCATTCTTATTATATTACTGGGATTTATATAACACCCATTTTTAATTTATATTCCTAGTTTATCCTATGTAGTTTCAAATTCCATGTAATATTATGATAATGTCAAGGAAGTTTTCAATAATGTCTATGTATGTGATGGTTTAATTTGTTATATAATGTTCCAAATCCCAATAGAAACTAGAATTATCAATCTTCTTGTTTGTATTAAGTGCAATATTATGTAATAAATCATATATTATTGTGAAATACAGAATAGGGTTGTTATAAAACATATATATGGAAGAGTAAACTACCTCTTTAGGACTGATAGATAATGATAGAGAATGTTATCATGAGAAATTTAACCATGACAAAAAAAATTCAATGATGGGTTAAAAGGAAATTTGTTTCTAGATAATAAATTTAAATTGATAAGGTTTTTTCTCAAGATTATTTTTCTTAGATTTGAGGAACAACATTGTTGACTAGTCAAAGAACATGAGGAAGCAAAATTAAATGAAAATTAGGTTTCATCCTTCATTTAATATCCACCATAATCTCACCTCTTTATCTAAATTATGAGTATTTCAGATTAATTTTTCATTCTTTAAGCACTAAAATAAACTTCTACTAGATTTCAGAATCCCCAAAAGAAAAAAATATATTCCTCATATATTTTGGAATTAAAAAATAACAATTTTTTAAGAACAAGAAAAGAAAATTCCAAAAAATAATATATCATATTATAAGTAAAACTAATTTAATATAAAAAATTAAATAGAAATACCCAATGTTAAAAAAATATCATTCAATAAATAATTATTCTTAAAATTCCTCAAAAAATTTCAAACTAAGATAAAAAAGAAAAAATTATATGGATGTTAACACATCTAATCCCAATATAAATTTATTATTTATCTCATAAATTTAAAATGGGAAAATATAAAGCCTCCATGATACACCAACAACTTCCATAAATAACATGATTTTCCATGACTCCATAATAAATGAATATAGGTCTAAAAAAAGGCAATTCAACCATTATTCCTAAAACAAAACTCCACAATATTCAATTAACTTAGTCACCTAAGGATTCTAAAATAGTAAACATCTTTTGAAATAACATAAATCACTTAACAACAACTCAATTTTAAAATACACGGATATATATATGATAAAACATATTATCAAAAAATTTACTTAAATTTTACCTATCAGATAGTTTTAAAAAATAAAATCAATTTCATTCTACGTAGGAAATCACATAAGACAGTGGTAAGTGATCCAAACTTATTTCCCTTTGGCTGTGAGTTCAAGAATCATGGTGCTGTTGGATGTTATGAGTTGTCACCAAACCTATGGGTTACCCTTTAAAAAAAACTATATTAATAGAATTCCCATAACATTCCCAAAATATGAATAATGTCTAAAACATTTAATAACACATAATTACCTAAGAAACATAGATATTAACAAAAATAAAGGATACCAAAACCATTAAACATATGTCTAGAAAACTTTATGTAATTATTCCTCAAATAAAACTTCTTGATAAAATAAACGGTTAAATATACCTATCCAAAAATATAATTTTCGACCGTAAAATTCCTTAACATAAAACCTAAAAGGGGTGTCTATGAATCTAAACATATTTTTATCCTCAAAATCATATACCCATGATGGTATCCATAACTCATTGGAAAAAATTATAATGAAAACATACTAATCAATAGGGTTTCCTAAATGAGCATCTGATACAAAATATAATAGCCTAGAACCCACACTCCTAGATCTTGGGCTAAAAACATAATATCTACATTTATATCTATTATAATAATAAACATAAACCCATTTTAAATATCCAAAATAAACAATAGAAATATAATTATTGTATCTATTTAACAAAAAAATAACCTTATAGTATTTTTGTTTTATAGAATTAGGATAAATTGTATCATATATTGATATAATATACAATTGGTTTATTAAATTCAATATCATCCCCCAAAATTTCTTCATATAGGGTACTTTAATTAGAAATATCCTACTAAAAAATTTCTTCCTAACTTGGGGAAATGGAGTATAAGATAAATGTTGAGCTTAAATTATTAGTAATGTAGAATAAGGTAGGTATCAATTATTATATAATCATAACATGGTAATAAGGGCATTAGAACATGATTTTAGAATTTTAAAATTATACCCTTCATATCATATAACATAATTGTGAATCATGTTATAAGTATTGGTTGTTCATGATATATAAATCATAACGCAATCAAATAGCATTGAATATGTCTGTATATCATTTTCATAAGTCATACAATTATCTCATACACGTAAACATATAATTTTTTAAACATTTATAAATATAAATAGTTTTATATATTAATTTTAGGACATAATATCATACCCTTACATAAATTAGAACTTATATAGGTCTTGTGAATTATCATGTTTAACCTTGTTAAACATAACCATTCTTAAAAGTTCCAAAGGAATTTTAATAATGTACAATTCACCCCCCACTTGTATCTGAGAATCTCATTCTTATTTCAATCCTATGTTTGGTATTATAGAGTATATCATACTCAGACATACCATCCTAATAATTGGTATCACAGCATTGGTCCAATCTAAATTAATCTCATAATTAGATTCAAAAGAGAATTAGTTCTCGGAATAGAATTTTCGGATTCGCATATTCGGATTCACACTTACAGATTCATATTTTTTTTTGGAATCTGTTTTTTGGACTCATATAGTTCAGATTCACTTTACTGTAGAGATACTTTTACTCTATATTTTTTTTCTTAGAATATTTTCCATGTTTACAAAAATTTTTTACTAACAAGTTTTTTGTGAAAAAAACTTTTCTTAAAGATGGAATGAATAATCTAAATCCTACCAGACCTCCTGTTTTTGATGGAAATGATTATGAATATTGGAGAGATTTCATGAAGACTTTCATTATCAACACTACAGTTGAAAATTTTTTATGCCTACCGGTGGATACAAAATTCCTGATAAATAAGTAAGATCCTTTACAAATAAAGAAAAGCATGAATATCAAATTAACTTTAAGGTACACAGTAATTTACTTTGTTCAATGACTAGAAATATATATAGCCAAATTTCATCTTGTGAAGCAGCAAATTCTATATGGAAGAAACCAGAAGTTACTCACTTTGGAACTTCTAAAGTAATTGAGACCAGAAGAGCCATGCTTAGAGATGAATATCGTGGTTTTAATTTTCCTTATGGTGAACCCATATTCAAATTGAAATAGAGATTTATGACCATTGTGAAGTCTCAACCACTGATTCATTATAACTAGTGCATATGGATCATTTTGGACCAACACAAACTGGAAGCATTGGGGGAAAATATTATGTATTTGTCTTGGTCGATGATTACACTAGATTTATGTGGGTTTATTTTCTAGAAAATAAGTATGAAGATTTTTCTTATTTAAAACGTTTTAGAGCCCAAGTTAAAAATGAGAAAAAACTTCCTTCGAAAACTATTCATAGTGATAATGGAGGAGAATTTAAAAATTTTGATTTTTAAACTTTTTGTAGTAGAAAAGGAATAACTCATAACTTTTCAGCACATAGAAAACCTCAACAAAATGGTGATGTTTAAAGAATAAATATAATTCTTCAAGAAATAACTAGAACCATGTTGAGTGAGTATTCTTGAGCCAAACATTTTTGGGATGAAGCTGTAAGTACTGCTCGTTATACTATAAATCATGTTTTGATTAGCCCTTTTCTTAATAAAACTCTTTATGAGTTATGGAATGGTAGGAAACCTAGACATTCCTACTTTAAGGTTTTTTGTTACAAGGTATTCATTCTAAATACTAAAGATAATTTACACAAATTTGCACCAAAATTTGATGAAGGAATTTTCTTAGGTTACACAAAAACTTCTAAGTATTATTGAGTTTTCAATAAAAACACTTGTACTGTTGAAGAGACAGTACATGTTAAATTTGATTAAACTGATCCTTTTGTTTTTAAACATCCCCAACCCACATCCACGAATGTGTTTTCAAAAACTGATTATCAACCTTTGATAGAAAATCCTTCTGATAAGGAAAATGTTCAAGAATATACTTCTAAAACATTTACCCCAAAATATTTCCTACCCTATGTTGATGAACTGGTTTGACAAAACTAAAATCAGTCATTTCTAAAGAATCATCCTAGTGATAGTATCATCGGTGATGTTAATCAACCCATAAGGACTAAAAGTTCCTTAATAAATGAAGTTGAGCATCTAGGATTCCTTTCCCAATTGGATCCAAAAAGCACTGATGATTCTTTTGGTGATGATGATTGGATTAAATTATTGCAGGATTAACTAAATGAATTCAAAAGGAATAAAGTCTGTACCTTGGTTGAAAGACCTAAGGAAACTTCTATAATTGGTGTAAAATGGGTATTTAGAAATAAATGTGATGAAAATGTTATCATAGTAAGAAATAAATCTAGATTAGTTGCTAAAGGCTATAATCAACAAGAAGGAAAAGACTATGAAGAAAACTCTGCTCCAGTAGCTAGACTTGAATCAATTCATATTTTATTTTCCTTTGCAACATTCTTCAATTTCAAACTTTTTTCAAATAGATTTGAAATGCAATTTTATTAATGGTTATGTTCAATAGGATGTTTTTGTTGAACAACCTCCTAGATTTGAAGATACAAAACATACTCGTCATGTTTTTAGACTTACCAAAGCTTTATATGGACTTAAAAAATCCCCTGGAGCCTGGTATGATAGACTTCCAGGATTTTTGCTTCAAAATTACAATGTTAAGGGAAATTTAAATCCAACCCTTTTTATAAAGAATGATAAAAAATGTTTTGATTGTTCTAATTTATGTTGATGACATTATATTTAGTTCAACTTAGAAATCCTTAACTGATTCCTTTGTGGATCTAATGAAATATAAGTCTGAAATGAGTATGATGGGTGAGTTAACATTTTTCCTAGGTTTTCAAATTTCTAAAAAACCATAAGGAATATATATATCCAAACATAAGTATATTAAAGATCTTCTTAAAAAGTATGGATATGGAAACACTAAGAGAATAAGTACTCCCATAAATACCTTAAACACACTTGATCGTGATGAAGCTGGGAAACCAGTAGATCAAAAATCTTATATAGGTATGATAGGAAGTCTACTTTACCTGACAACTATTCGACAAGACTTAATGTTTTTAGTATTCTTATGTGAAAGATATCAATCTAATCCTAAGGAATCTCATTTAAAGGCAGTGAAAAGAATTTTTCACTACTTAATGGGATCCATGGATTTAGACTATTTTATACTTCTAAAAATGATTTTGTCTTAAAAAGATTTTCAGATGCTGGCTTTGGTGGATGTAGAATGGATAGAAAAAGTACCTCCGGAACTTGTCATTTCTTAGGAGATTAATTAGTTTCTTGGTCTTGCAAGAAGAAACATTGTGTGGCACTTTCCACTACTGAAGCTGAATATTTAGCAGCTGGAAGTTGTTGTGCTCAAGTGTTGTGGATGTAACACACACTTAGAAACTATTGCTTGATTTTTACTAGGACTCAAATATTGTGTGATAACACAAGTGCCATTTCCTATAGTAAAAACCTTTCACATCACACTCGTGAAAAGTACATATATAATAGGCATCACTTTCTTAGGGATCACACACTAAAATGAGATATCATTCTTCAATTCATCGGAATTCAAGATCAACTTGCTGATATTTTTACAAAATCATTACCCTCTGATATATTTGAATACATTAAACAGAATTTTGGAATGATAACCATGAGGTAATCTTCCTCCATTAACTTTTTTTGAACCATTCTTCTTACAGTAAAAAACTCATTTTCATAGGTGGAGTACATCTTTTGTTGACGTTTTTCAAAATTTTCATAATAAAAATCTCATAGTTAGTTTTTCAAAATTTTAGTAATAAAATTTTCATACTGAAAATTTTCATATTGGAAATTTTCTTACTGGAAATTTTCGTAATGGGAATTTTCGTAATGGGAATTTTCTTACTCATAATTTTCGTAATCGAGTTTTGGTACTCAAACGTTTTGCAATAAAACTTTTAGATATTATGTTTTTCGTAGTAATTTTTTCATAGTGAGTTTTTCGTAGTCAAATTTTCATCAAGAAGAATATCACCTATTATGAATAATCTTCCTAGCCAATCTAAAAGGTATGATTTCTTCACTCAAGTTTTCATAGTCATTTTTACATGTTGGTATTTTCTTTCAATATTTCGGATTCGTTTCTTCTTAAATCCGAATGTTTTTCTTAAAACCTCAAAAGATCAGATTCAATATTTATTTGCGGGTATGTTTTCAACCTTCAGATCAGATCATAGAGTTTTTCAACTGTTTGATTGGAATTTGAAGTTTAAAGGTCACTTCCATTGCCTATATAAAGGGGACCCCCGAAGGGCTATCCCACACCGGTTTTCAAATCTTATGTGTCTCGAAGCTCTACCTCAGTTCATAAGCCCGTTACAAATCTCTCAAGGCTCCCCAGTCTGAATGTCTACAGAGTCCCCTTCTTAGGATATGTCTTCAGTCAAGATGATCTCAGAATGGCAGATATATAGGGAGAGGTTGGTACACCCAAATGTTTTAAATAAGTATGATTCTATAATTTCCAAGAATGTCAAACTCAATGGATGGGAAGATGTAGAAATTTCTAAAACATGAGCTCATGATGTGGTGTATCCGGACTTGCTCATAGAGTTTTATGAGTTAGCCAGTTTTTTCAAGGAAGATGGAAGGGAGAAGTTCTCCTTCAAAAGATATGGAAATACGTATTCTTTATCTTATACCAAGGCGACTAGCCTGGTTGGAATATCCTCTGAAGGAGAGGCATAATTTTTCTCTCATAAGTTGCCAGAAGTTCATGGTAGTTTTGTTAAGGAAAAGGCTATGGAGTGCCTTGGTCTTTCTGATATCAAGACTACAAAGAAAATCACCTATCTTTCTACCAACATTCGGATTATACATCTTTGGGTGTAAGGGTTTATCGTACCGTGGAAGGGTGATAAGGATCCCCTTAAGAAGAGTAACATGTATATTATAGATTTTTTGGTAAATCTATGAAAGGTGAACCTCATGAGAAATATCCTCATTATGATTCAGAACATCAAGAATGGAAATCTTAGAGCTCATATCATTATGTATCTTTCATTGATTTCTAAGTTTATAGTTCGGTGCCTAGAATCCTTCAAAATACCATGTAGCTCCATGCCAAGAAATTGCAAGGTGATGCTGATTAGTGATGACACCTTAAAGACAATGAAATTTGGCTTTTCCAAAGAGACAAGAGAATTCTATGATTTTCTAGAGGAGGAGGCAGAACCAATACTGCAAAATGTGGAAAAGGATGAACCTTCAAAGAAGGACAGTAAGAAGATGAAGTTGAAGGAAGTGCAAGATGAAGAAAAAACCCCTATTTCTAAAGAACCTCAATCCAGACCTCCTAAACCCAAAAAGCAGAAATCATATTCGGATGAAGTAGTTGCAAGGTGGAAGGAAGATTAAAAAGACTAGAAAAGCAGGGGAGCCACATTTTGGTTTGGATCCTGTTGAGGCTAAAGCCTTAAAAGAAATAGCTGTTGAAGAGCTTGATAGGAAATAAAAGGATAAAAAACAGAAGAAAAAGATTATAGAGGCTGAGATTTTCTAATCCCTTCTCAGGGATGCTGAAATTTATTCCGAGAACATCCTAGTGCCAAAATCGTTCCTTGTGGAACAATTGCCTGAGACTCCAGGAAAGAAGACTCCGGAAAATTCCAAAGAGAAGGAAGTTGAGAAAAAAGTGATGGATATTGTTCTAAATGATGTCAAGAAAGTTCAACAAGCTAATATGAGTGGTAAATCTGATGATGTAATTAGGAAAGTTGAATAATATTAAGATAAGGGAACCCCATCCGAAAAGTTGTCAATCCAGACGTCTCAAGTTGGATCTTAAAAAATTGTTACTCTGGGAGTTGATGCGAAAGGATAAGAAGAAGAAGTGAACAAGCTATCTGAAGAAGAAAGTCATAATCATGACTTTATCCTCCCTAAGGATGTTGAAGCTGGAGTTGGAAAAGAGAAAGTGGATGAAGATAAGGTTGTTCAACTTTCCGAAAGTGAGCTTGAATCAATAGATGAGGAAGCCATACCGAATATCTGAAAGGGTAATCAAGTGCTTGTCGACACCCCAACAAAAGATATTATCGGAAGGAAATAAGCTGGAGGAAATTCTAAGAGGAAGTTGGTAGAGATAGAGGAAGAACCATCTAAAAGAAGAATGTTTGATTCAGAGTCATCTACCCTAGGACATGATTTTGTGGTTCAGTCCCTGAAGAAGCTGGTGGATACCATTCCGATCTTTCCAGCAATTGAATCCTGATGCCAGATGCTTCAGCACAGTTTGAATCAGAAATCAGACTCTGTATCTAGGTTAATGGAAAAATGTGTAAATATTGAGGCAGATTTAAAAAAATTTCTGATCAATTATGAAGCTCACTGAAGTTCCTGCAAGAAAATGACCAAATGGTCAAAGAAGATTGTTGAAGATATGTAAGATCTTGATCAGTTCCAATAAGATTTTAAAGAGGCCTTTGGTACAGAAGATACCCAAATGAAAAAGCATTCATTCACCTTTCATGAAAATATAAACCTTGAACAAAATACTCAGATTCAGGATGAAAAAGATTTGAATGGAAATCTGAGCTATATTGTTCAATGCCTAAAAACAGAGAAGGATCTTCAGAGTGAGATGCACGAAAAACTTTTTAAGCAAGATGAATTGGAAAAGACTCAAGAATAAAGGATCATAGGCTTGGAGAAGCAAGTAGAATAGAAACACAAAGAAATGAAGAAGATGAAGAACATTGTCAAGATGCTAATACCCAAGGAAAAATAAACAAAATAGACCACTCTGATCTTTTGTTGCATTTTTTTCCTTGTTCTAATATTTCCAATCATAATGAAATTGTCGATGATTGTTTTGTTTGTATGTCTTTACTAATATTTCAGGTACCATATTTCTTTTACATTACCTCAAACTCTTTTTGAAAATCACAAAGGGGGAGAAAGGAAAAATAATTCTAAAAGAGAGATGAATAATCTAAAGGAGAAGACTTCTAAGTATAATAATATCATCACTAAGTAAGGGGGAGTGATCATTAAGAAGATTTCCCCATTCCGAAAATATAGAATACGATCCTCAGAGTTCCAAATCCTAAGGGTGAGTTAGTTGTATTCCCCATTGTTCATAAACACAGGGGAATAATCTTTAATTTCAAAGTCTTGAAATTTATTCTAAGTTATTACATTCTTTTTTGGTAGGATGTTTGTGCTTTTCAAAAAGGGGAAGATTGTCCAGTCAATAAGTATTTCCTTATGACTTTTTCATTCCTTCATATAAGGGGGAGATTGTTAAGACATCAAGGTTTCCTTATGAATTGTCCATTATTCTTGTTTTGAAAATCACAAACACCTTATTTCTAGGAAAAAACTCATTTTTACCCTGTATTACTTCGATAAAGAAAATGTCCTTCCCAAAGGAAATTTACCCCTAACTTGTTTTCATTGTTCATATCAAAATTCTCCCTAAGTATAAAAATCATATTCATATCTAAAAACTCAGATTCGTATAATACTTAGATACGAAACATTCTATTTTAGGATCCAAATTCCTGTTATGAACTTTTATGAAGTTCTACTCTGAATTCCCTCTTACGAACTTTTATAATGTTCAACTCTGAATTCTGATTATAAACTTATATAAATTTCTCATTATGAATTCTGATGATGAATTCTGATTACGAATTCTCATTATGAATTCTGATGATGAATTCTGATGATGAATTCTCATTATGAATTCTGATGATGAATTCTGATTATAAATTCTCATTATAAATTCTAATGATGATTTCTGATTACGAATTCTCATTACGAATTCTGATGATGAATTCTTATTACGATTTCTCATTATGAATTCTGATGACGAATTCTGATTACGAATTCTCATTATGAATTTTGATTGTGAATTATAATTATGAATTATGGATACGAACTTTTATGATGTTCGACTCCGAATTCTTATTCAAAAAAGAATCCGAATATCTCTTTATTATAGAATCCGAATTCATTTTCTGGTTAGACTTCAAACATTAACGTTCATCACTCCGATCTTTCATTTTCTCTCCATTCTGAATATCCGTTTTAGTTATGCTTTCACTTGTTCTATTATAAAATGATTTCGTGCCTTCAGTTATCAACTAACCATTGTTTGAGTGACACGTGTATAGGTCCCTCTGAAACTCAATGAAGAATATGACCATTGGAGGAGGGAGCCAACTGTTGGAGCTTTACCTGTAAATAGGAGCTCAATTGAAAAGAACATAACAACTTTGACATTAATCTTTGACAAGGTGCTTTTGAAGTGATTTCAAGAGAGAGAGACTCTTATCAACTCTCATGTATTGTGCAGAAAGTTTGAACAGCTTTTTCAAAATTTTCCTTGTGCAGATTTTCGTCGTGCGACTCCGATTGTTACTGCGTACAATAAAGGGATTCTGGGGATAGGAAGACATAGGTTCCAACACCTTGAAGTTGAGAGCTTCCTTGCTGGGGAAGACATCAGTTTTTACTACCTGATAGTTGAGGTCTTTTGGGGATTGCAAGACAGACTCCGATATTCATATCAAGGGCTTACCCTGGTGGCGGTAAGACAGACTTTCTTGAAAGTATAAATCAAGGGACCTTTATCCAAGGTTTTTGGATACCCTCCTCTTTGGGTTAAAAGATATTATACTTGTTACCAGTAGTTTTACTACTCTGTTTTTCCGCTGTAATTGTATTGTGATGGAAAGTATAACTATCTTGTACTTCCTTACTCTTATACTATGATTTAGTCAGATTCTATATTCATTAAGGTAGAATATTCATCTTTTTAAACATTATTTAAGTTCCATTTTCGGAATCACTTTTCTAGAATTTAGCAAGTGAATGGAACTTATATAGGTCTTTTGAATTATCTTGTTTAACCTTGTTGAATATATCCATTTTTAAAAGTTCCAAAGAAATTTTTAAAAGGTACAATTCACCCCCCTCTTGTATCTGAGAATCTCATTCGTATTTATATCCTACGTTTGGTATTATAGAGTATATCATACTCAGACATACCATCCTAACAACATAAACATATGGACATCAAACCAGGTCTACGCATAATCTTTTGAACATGAAAGAATGAACTACATATGATCACATGGACAAGAAAGATAAGTCTAGGCATAAGATTATGGAAATGATAAATAGATCCATGAATAAACTTATAGAAATTAAATCTATAACCACATTTGAAATTGTTATCATGGAATTAGGTTCATGAATAACATATTTACCTCTTGAGTTATCCATATCTAATCAATTCAATAGAGGTAGATATAGGTACTACCCCTAAAATAATAAAAATAATACATATGTATTCCAAAAGATAAAAAAGTATTCATTATATTAGAACAAATAAATAGAAAAAAATACATTAATGTATACCCAATGAAAAGGGAACACATTTCAAAAACATATTTTCATTACAAACATAAACCTTCAGAAAAAATAATATAGATTGTATCCTTGGAACATATTTTCATTAAATCATATGTATTATCAGTTCATGTTATCTTAATGGGAAAACTTATTTTTAACGATCAATTGGAATAATTATTCATGTATTTAACTTTTATATTTAAAAAACAATTCACTTTTTCAATAATATGTGAACTTATGAATGAAATAATTATATTTCCAAGTAATATATTGAACTTATAAAGGAAGAATCAAAGAATAAATCCATCATGATGGCATGAAAATACTTTCATTCCATATTAGAATAAAAACATTTCATCTATATTTTTATTAAAAAAGTCACACATTAACATCATTGTATAGTGAAAAATATTCATCTCCAAATATTTTTTTAAAATTAAAATATTTGTAAAAAATTCATGAGAATAGTAAAAACTATTTTTTAATTTTTTTGATGAAAATGTGGACATTGAAGAGAAATATTCCATAGATGATAAATAAAAATAATCAATCATGAATAATGCTGATATTTTAAAATAAACCCTTACCAGTTTGGTAACTTTTGAATCATAAACCCCATCAATGAAATAAATTTATATTGATATATATTTACCATAATTTTCATTAGAAGAATCAGAAAATAAATTCATGGGTAGTACATTCGACACAAAAAAGAAACATTTAGTGTATAAGGAATATGTTCCAAGGAAAA
This sequence comes from Viscum album, assembly GCA_963277665.1. Taxonomy (NCBI): domain Eukaryota; kingdom Viridiplantae; phylum Streptophyta; class Magnoliopsida; order Santalales; family Viscaceae; genus Viscum; species Viscum album. Next base: position 1,744,755,961 of record OY728152.1, read on the forward strand.
AAAATTGAGATGAAAATCCATTACCATGAGTCTGACTCGCCACATGCATTCTTTATCTTCCATTTTTTTTTGGAAAACCAGCTATTTATATAACCTTAAGACATTTAAGATTGGTTTATAAGAAAAATACATAAAGAACGAGGGGATGAATCATAGAAAGGGATTAATATAGGTATTGGTAGAGATAACTTGGTTTTAAATTGTGATGGACTAAGAAGAAGAGGTTTCTTTTCAAAAGATGGGAGAGAAACTCTATAAATTTCTCAAAATATTAAATTAATATAAATCAATATTCAATTATAAATGGATAAAAACTAATTTATTTCAAATATAGGATGATAATGGGTCAAAATAACATTTTATAATAATTTATGTAAATGTATAGGACACAGTTTTACCCTTATCATTTGATTTTAACACATTGTTAACTCTTAAAATTTATTGTGACAATAATCAGTGTTACTATTTGAAGGTCAATATAGTTATTATAAGTCGAAAATGGTCTATAAATTGACCAAATTTGACATTATCAACCATATTATAATATTTTTTTGAGTATAAAATTTTTATAACTTTTATATCATTTAATAAAATGTTATTAATTATAAAATATTAGTAGTGTCAATTATTGGAACTATTCATTATGTTGGCATTAAAAATATCTAAGTAGAACTTATAATTCCAATAAATATTTTATTATATATCTAACATTTCATGGTAATTTATATATTTCTTATTACGTTAATTATCTCAAATCATATTACTTTTAATATATCTAATATTTATTATTTTATTTTTCCATTAATTATATTATTAGTGCATTCATGTTTTTAAAAGAATTTATGGTAATTATTTATTCAATTAAAAATAAAAAATAAATTACCATGATGAAGATAAATCTTATATATTTCCAAATAATTTTTATTTTCAATCATATCCTTGGATAATTTTACAACAATTATTAATTTTAATAAAAACAAATGTATCACATGTTTGACATTTCTTGAAATCAAATATTATAAATTTAAGAAACTCATCCAAATGGAAATAAAATGACATAAAATAGAATATTGGATTGTTATGTAAAAAGGTATCTAATATAATGAAATTTTTGAAATTTTAGGGGTTATTTTGTAACCCATATCATATTATTTTTAACTCTAATTACCCAATTTACGTTTCACCATGGTAACAAAAATTATTAATTTTACCATTCATATCAAAAAAATAAAGGGAAATATTTATTAAGTTTGGATCTTCTAATTCAAAATATGGAATAGATTATTCATTGTTACAAACAAATAAGTGGGATAATTTAACTTAAAATTAAACTGGAATAACACGTTGGAAAATTATCTTTTTAAAAAATTCTATTTTTAAAATAAATTTTTTATTCTTAATTTAAGTATAAAATATATTTGAAAATCCATAATTTAAATATTTTAAATCCAAAGTAACTAATTAAATTATAACACTAATCCAAATTACTATTTTACTTTATAAATACTTTGTAATAAAAAAAATATTTTTCAATAAAATTGGTATTTTTCTCTATATATTGAAAGAAAATTCTATTAAAAAATTTAATAAACCAACATTTAAAGAAAATTTTTAAATTATGACGTTAAAATAAAGTTTATTTTCTTAAATTAATTATCCTAAATTAATTATATTATTTTCAAAAAAATCTATAATAATCATTTTTAAATAAAATGCATTTATGAATAATTAAATGAATATACTAAAAATATATTATTTATTTATAAATAATTAATTAAAAACTTATAAATGAGTTTAACCATTATATATTTTATAAACCACTTATTCTATTTATAATCTCCAATTTAATATCTATGATATAACAATTACAGAATAATATTTTGTTGTTTCTTTGAACTCATTATTTAATACCTTATACACTATTGAACATAGTCTTTACTTTAAAATATCCGGATATTACACACATTGTACATAATACCTTACATTGTTCATCAAATTGTTCTAGTGAAAGACTCTCAAGAATTAATTTCCTTTCACTCTGAGAATTCCACTATCTCTTTTGTCGTCTCGTGTGTTTTTTTATGTTGAGGGGGTGGGGGGAATTTATTGGCCTCACTACCCATGATCCATACTAATTCACACCATTTTTAAATCATATATATGGGCTTGAGTTAGTTGAGGTATCATCACATCACATGTTTCACAAAACCTACCACGGTCCATCCATGACATCAACTATCTATCGCGTAATAGACAACTATAGTATAATCAATCCATAAATGAAGTATTTATTATACTCATGACTTATCAAAGGGATTTATCATATTCAAATAAACATGTAAAATGACCCTTATTAATTTTTATGACATGTATTTGAGTCTTCACAATATCAAGACATGTGTTGAAGAGGCTTTCTCGTGATCGAGGAAGGCTTGGCTGAGGAAATTTTCAAGATCAAGTTGGTATCAAAGAGGGAATTTATGTAATAAATAGATTGATAAAATGAAGCAAATATACCCCCTAATAGGACAAATATTCTATACATCCTTCATATAACGGTACTGAAATTTTCAGATTTTATTTTATAAAGCCTGTGGAGATCACCCATCAATTATCTATCAGGGCTTTGTGTAATCAAATATACTTGTCTAAAATCCTTCACATGATAAAGGTGACATGACCAGTGGCCTCTACATGATAAATAAGACATATATATAGGGATATTGAGTGATAAATGGGTTTTTCATGTGAATCATATCATCCATTCACATGAAGATCATGTCAAATCCATTTTAAATGAAGTTTATGCCATTTTTTCCCCTTGTTATATAAATGTCATGGGATATTTTCAAGATTATATTGAATGAATCCTTACATGAGATGGGGAACTCATCTAGAAGCCTTTTCATGATTATAAACTATTTTCTTGAAGCATTCATGAGATCAAAAATGTTAGTTAGTGGGTCATCAACAAATCATGAATAGAACACACAAAGAACTTGACCCATTCAAATGATGTCCTTAGGGTCATGAGATTTAGGTGATCCAAGTGACTAATACACATATAACCATATATATCCTTTAGTCCCATATTTCAAAAAAAAATAACTATACTTTATTTATTTATCTAATTCTAAAACTCCCCACTCCAAATTATAGGGTCTATATAAATATCCCCCCCCCTCAGAAATGAGGAGCATTGGGATAATGACTCATTTCATAGGAATGTAGTTTCTTACATAAATAACTTGGGATTTCATCAGTCAGTGTTCTGAGTGGGTCTTGATCCTTTGAGTTAACATTTGTATTATATTGGGTTCTCTATAAATAGGGGAGTGGGTGGACATTAATTTCACTAGTGAACAAGAAATATAGAGCTATCATGACTTTTACTTTTGCATGATTGCGTCTCAATACCGAACTGTGTAGCTTTACTAATAATCAAATGTTTGGTCCAATTATGTGATATCTCCACATGATATATTTTTATGAGCAACATTCCTTAATGATTCACATATCAAACTTTATAATTGTTCAATAATAATTTGTTTGAGAAATGAAAAATTTTCATAGCCACAGTTTCGCTTCGCATGATTCACATGGTCTTTAAATGGAAACATGATCAGAAGGGATAAAATTAGTTCCTATGATTGAAAGGTATTTTATGGGTGATTAAATTTTTTAGAATTGTAAGATATTTTCTAATAAAAAACCTTTTATGGGTCATATGTTTCATGTGATGTAGCCCATGTTACATAGTTATTTTAACATATTCCCCTTTTCAAGGTGGTACTAATTATTATGTATGATTCACACATTTGTGAAGATGGATTATAGTTCATAGTCATTTAATGATGCAATTAATCGGTTGGATATGATTTCTAGGAATTGAAATTCCAACTATCAGCACCGAGTATTCTATGAAAATAATATTTTTTGAGGGGATTCTTTTAACTTAACTTTAGAACAACCCTATGTCATATATACTTCCTTTATATTGATTAGGTATCTTGATTGATACTACCATTACTTTTCCCAATAATAATCTTACATCTCATTGGTTGCCTTCCTCTCTTGATTTTATTCAAATGATAGTTTCTAAAAATAGTCTATTAGTTGTGGAACTACTTTATATACTTTCTTATATGTTGTATAACTCCCCTCTGGGTCTAGATGGTTGCAACCTCATCCCTCAAAAAATTTCTCAGAGTCACTCAAACATACATAATTCATATTTTAGTTATCTGAATTTTTTTTAGTTCAATGTGGTACTTTCACCCCAGAGGAAAATTTTTGGATGAATGGGAATCGCAATTCATGGTCAGGTGGAGTTGCATTAAATTTTATTATCAACTACATGTTATCCATCTTTATGACGCATCATGGATAACCTAGTTTTTCTTTTACCATAAATAAAAAATACTTATAAAGATAGTCAGACACTAGTGTCCTGACAGTAACCCCTTTCATATATCCCATGGTGAAGTAGGGATCTCACTCTAAGACTTATATCACATGGGAGGAATAACTCCTCCTAGGGAGATGTGTGATGGGTTCCTTTCTACTGTTGATGTTTGGGATAACACTAAGCCAGATCCATACATTGTCTGAGACATGATCACTACTTTGTAGGGGAAGTTAAAGAATGAGTTGAACCTACACTTGAACATTTCCATAAAATATTGGATAACATCATACCTTATCATAGTGGAACATGGAAAACTGCTATATTACCTCTTTGATTTCCTTCTTGAAAATTTTGAGATAGTGCATGCTGTTATTGGTACATTTTGGATGATTGAGAGAATGCCCCATGGGGCCATTAGGTGAGACCAAAGATATTCCCAAGTCATCAATTAGTAAGGTTTAGGCTATGTTTATTCATGGATGTATTTTCCTATATAGGGACACATGCTTGGTAATTCAAGTAATCATATTGGTGATGGTATCCTGATTAGAAGTGGGGAGGCCTCTTATTCTAGACATGTTGACTCTTTCCTATCATTATCAGATCCTTGTTCATATCCCACAAGGAAACATCCCTAACTATATAGGTGGACCTTTCCAACTCTTATTTGGTTGTATAAGTTAGATTTTACAATGATACAAATATCATAGTACTACATTGATCCCTTATTAATAATTTTTTCTCTAGTTATTGAATGTCGTAGGGATGAGGTGGTTCTGTTAAGCCCCAATGAGGTTACTGATATGTTCATCTGACATGAAATTTTCATTATCATTCAAATTTCCTATAGATACGAGTTAAATTATTGATAATGGTAGTGGTTCTCTTGATGAGAGGTCATATAAAATCTCTCTCTAGGAAGAGGATCAAGAATATCTCATAGAAGATTTGATTATATGTGAGCCATACCCCCTTATAAATTTTCTTCCTAGTTTACAGTATTCACATGGTTTATCCTATTCTCTTAGCTTGTTTTGAGGGAGAAAAAAAACCCATGACCATTCTCCGATTTTACATTATTTTAGTGTGTGAAGATACAAATAATAAAAAATTTCTTCTTCCTACTGATTCCCCTACCTATCTATATTATGAATATGAGCAAGAATCATTGGAAGCTTATCCATTTTGAAAACATAATAAATTATTTCATCTGGTAGATAAACCATTTACTATTCTACACCCCACATCTATGGAAACCATGGAGTTGATTTAAGAATCAGGGGATCCCCAAGCAAATTTTCTCATTATAGAGACATGAATCCAATCAACATTATAGGGTTTTTAGAGGAATAAATCCCTTTCATGGTAATGAAATGTGATCCACCTATTAAGGTTGAAATATAGTATAATCAATATCTTTCTTCCTCATTTTCATTGATGATGACTCCTTCAACGAGTTTGATACCTTTACATATGGAATCGACTATTTTTTCTTCCAATGATCCCCAATAAGTCACAAAGAGTTTATCACCATTAAGGATAATTTATCAGTGAATCACTACCATGATTATGATGACTCTCTTTGAGAACATTCTTGACAATTAGGACTATCTTCACCAACTATTCCATGATTTGGGAGCTGGTTTCTTTGTTTGGAAGCCATTTTAGGAAATTATGCTACAATTTTTCATGAATAGGTTTTAATTTTCTATAAATTAGAATTAAATATATAGTTTTGATGATAGGAATCTCTTGGTTGAATTAATAAGGTAAGCTTCATAGGAACATGAATAAATACATTAGAAAGTCTCTCAACTGAATTCTCATATGTATAACCTTATTATCTAGATAATAGGATTAGAAGTGATCATATCTCACACAAGGTCCCATATTTAGATTTCATCATCCTTATTAACTATCACTCATAAAGGAGTTGAAGATCTATCAAATTTTATTGAGACACATCACCCTTAGGAGATTGAGGAAGAGGTAGTGATAATTAAAAATAATCATTATATTTATGCCTCACACCCAACTCTGGCTAATTTAGCAAAGTCATCCTACAATATTTTATCATGATCAAGATAGGAATTATTTTCTCTATTTTTTTGGAAACTTGGAACCTTGGAGAGATTTTTGTATATGGAGATTCCCCCTTCTTTTTCACATCATCAATTAATAAATCTTATAAAATCAAGTAATTTTCATGGTTTCTTTCATTCCTCACGTGGATTGAATTTTTATACATTGGTATTATATATATCATTGATGATGTCAATCCTTTTTATAATACCAACTAAACCAAAACACCTAAATTTTAATTATTGAATCGTATCAGAATTATTATGAGAATTCCCCATGAATATGTTTTTGTATAATAATCCTCATTAATGAGTTGGATCTAGTAATCTACTGATCACTTAATTAAAAAGAATAATTTCAATGAAAATTTCATAGTGGAAAAGTTCTCTAATAGTTTCCTAATTCAATGGACATATAAATTATAACTTGATTTTATATATGGACCAATGATGATCCCCAAAATCGTTGTATATATTTTATAATGGATTAATTTTTACCTATGTTTCACATGGATAAATCTTAGTGGTCATGGTCCTAGATTTTACATGAGTTTCCCTTTTATGAGGTTTCCATTTGGTAAGTTGTGTTCCTCTTCCATTTAATAGGTTCTAAATATTTACTAGATCATACAAATTTTGTATCTAGTGAGCAGAGAGTAAACTTGTTTCTAGGTTACTCAATATGGTTTTTCACCCTATTGAATATTATGTCTCTTTAAGTTGGATTTTTATGGTATTTCAAGATATATTTTTTCTATATTTTTTGATCTTTGAGCTCAGATCACCATCTAATTTAGTTTAAGGATTTTATCTCGGTCCTTATCTTCCAATAGTTTAGTGTATTTTAGCTCAGACTATTTATCTCTCTAGTTTAGGGTATTTTAGCTTGGACCATATTTTTTTTGTAATTTAGGGTCTTCAATCTTAAACCATATAATTTTGTGCTATATGATCTTTTAGTTGGGACTTCCTATTTCTATAGTTTAGCATCTTCAAGATCTAATAATCTTCTGCTATAGTTTAGGGTCTTTTAGCTCAGTCCATCTATTGTCGATTGTGAAGGATGGGTATTCATGAAGGGTTTGGGAATCATTCAACCTTGATGGGATTCTGAAAAATGAGTATCCAAGATGGATTCTAAAATCCTAAATTGATAAATTTTATACTAATGAATTAATGTAACTTAATAGTTGTGAAATCCTACATTCTTTCATAAATTATGAAATACGGGTATTCATGATGGGCTATGAAACCCATAATACTTGCTGAGATTCATTTTGATATATGGTGTCATAATATTTGGTACACCTAATCCACTTGGATAGATGTTATATAGGTTATTTATGTCATAACTCAATAGTTTTAACTGTAGGTGATGTGATGGGGAAGACATATTGGGAATGATTTCAAAAAACTATGAGATGTAGAGTTCTAGCATGATGTTGAAGGGGATAATGAGGATTTAAGGTCCTTTATTTCAAGGAGGAGAAACCTAAAATTAATAGGTCAAAGAACCTTATTCATGAGACTATAGGATGTATATACATTGTCAATAAGATGGGGTTCCCACTTCATTCCATGGTTAATGACTGATTTGTGAATACTGAAATGTTTGGAAGATGAAGTGGTGTATGGGGAAAAGGTATATCCAAAAAGGGTTTTGGAGCCTAAGTTTAGTTTAGATTATGACTAGGAGTCTCAATCCCTATGTAATGAGGTTTTGAGTCACATGGTGTGGGCAATCAAAATGTTCAAGAATGGAATATCACATTCCTTCTTTTTGAATGGATGCAATAAAAAATGGAATAACATCATGGAATTTTAATTTTCTTTAGTATTATATTAAAGGGTATTATAAATCATGGTCTAGGAATTTATGATTTAACTAAAAATGTGCACTAGTGGATATAAGTTTTCCATTAGTAATGATGGAAAGTAGTATCACGTGTAGAAAGGATAATACTTCATGATTATATGGGGGGCATATCCCCAAGGACAAAAATATCCACTAGCTAGAGCTTCTGAGGAATTATGCTATTCATGATTGAATCCTAGTTGTGTACCTTTTGGATTAACCCATCCCTAATATAAGTTTTCTATAGGGAAGAACTAGGATCAGAGAAGCCCAAGGTCCACAGGGTTCCAAGAGAAGAATAGAAACTCCAGGTATTGGTTGGAAACCATTCAGGTATTATTGGTATGAAGGTGATTTTTGGAAAACATTATATTTAAAAAGGGTTTAGTGACCCAAAAAGATATGTTGTGTCCTAGTGAACACATTATCATTGTGATGAGATGTGAAAAATATTGACTCTATCTTTTTCCAAGACCTAGGTGCCTGGAAGCACAGATCAACTTTTACTAAGTCCCATAAGAAGGGACCAATGTTTTTTATACGTTTTTTTAATTTATACTCTAATTTTTTCATAAACTCTAGAGAAAAATAGTTTAGTAAGGGTATACGTGGATTTTTCTCATACCTCCCATTACAGGTTCTCTTCCTAATAAATTTTATGACTCTTTCACAAAATATTTATGGTCTTATGCTTTGGACCACCAAAGGATGAAATATAAGGTCTTAAATATTTAACTAAATTTCCTATAGTATAAGGTCATGATCCACAAGGAACCATTATTAGAGTTTGTTAAAAAATAACTAATTAAGATTCCTAGGGTAAACAGTACTCTAACATCCTTTGGATAATGTGTTGAAAATATTGAAAATAATGGATCAAGGTTCATGAATCATGAGTAATGGTATGAGAAAATCAAGTTGTGAATTATCACAGACTAATATATATTGATTATCTCTATTGTGATGATTCTAGGGATAATAAGGATTATAAGACCTTTTTAAGGATAAAACCATTTATTTGATGACCCAGATCTCATATGTTGGATCCTGGAGTAAAAATTCATAGTCAAACAATGGGTCCCTAAAAAATGAGAGTCCTTATCCAAGGGACATGGATGGTTTTTAGAAATTTAAGACACTGAGGACATGATGTGTAGTTTATTGATTAGGGTTATTGGATAGAAAATTCAAGCACACAGAACTTCGGTTGACCAGGTTGAGGCTTTTGCGGTCTTATGATAAGGAGTGATGGTGGAAAATGGTTTGTATAGTTTAACGTCATGAAATGAAAATGAAATAATTATTTAGTTTAACTTAATGAGATGAGTAAATCTTCTCGGAAGTTTAACATCATGTAGTAAGGATGTAGGAACTTATGTGAAATTATGCAAGATATACTTGGGGACACCATACACAAGTTGGAGGGAATTTTGATTTGGGAATAATTTTTTATATATGAATAGTCTTATTAATTTCTATCCATATGATAAATCCCTTCTTGTGATGATTTATCTCTAGTGTAAGCAAGACATACATAGATCTGATTCATAAGTAGGAAGTGCGATTATGTGTGACATGGCCCTCTTTAAATAAAGGTATATTAAATTTTAATAGATGTGATCCATGGGGTTTCATATTCATACTTTAAGGTCAATAATCATGCCATTGTTATCTCCTCAAAGGAGATCCCTCCTTGTAGATCTTACCCGTACAAATGGGATTTGGGAATTCTATTTTCTTCCCTACGTGACTTACAACATTATGGTTGGATAAGGGATCCTCTATAGAGATCATGATCATACTCAAGTATAGGAAATTTCAATATATTTTAATTTTATATGGATGTGTAAAATTCAAATCATGCATATATTTATAGATGAGATGGGATGATCTATGAAATTATAGGAATTTCATGATAGACTACATGATATTTATTTTAACAACATATGAATTTGATGTTGTCATGAATTTTTACATAATTTGATTGGGACATTTTCATATTGTTTAACCTCATGTGACATATATGTTTTCATGAAGTTTAATTGTCATGAAACTAGGACGTATCACCAAGAGGAGTAACTAACTCAGGGAAATCAGGACTTTATGGAAGATGTATACCCCTAAAAGGGATGTTATAAAAATAGGATTTCATAAGATTTCATTGAAAATGGGTACGATTCACATTTTTTGTAACATTGAGAAAATCTAATTCAACATTAATAGTTGGGTTATGGGAATTTTAAATCATGACCCAATAATAACCGAGTTAAATATATGTAGAAATAAGAGGTTATATGTCAACCATTGATAATAGAGAATGAATAATATTCCCTATTATCAAGAAAAATAACTACTGGGTTTAAGGGGGTCTATCATCTAGGATCAAAACACCCACTACGATAAAGATATTGGTATTTTTTTATCCAAAATCAAATTATACTAGTGTCCCATTGTATTAACCAATCCTCATTATCATTTTTATAGAGATAGAACTAGGTTAAATGGATCCCATGGTCCATGGGGTTGAAATGAAGGATCCAGGTGCCACTACATATCCAATAGTATGGGAATAATACCATAGGTAGTTCTTCCAAATATATTCCTCATGATTATTATGTTTATTTATGGGGATTGGGAATTTTTATTATATTTATGATGGGCCTAATATATTGGATCTTGTCATCACTACATATCCTATTGGAATACAAATCAATCCAAAGAATAGTTTATATATAAAAAATTCCTTACGTAGGTATGATCTATACACCCAGAGGGGGATATTTTTTCCATTTATCTTCTAAATAGATCCAAGATTTTGGATTTTTGAATCACTAAGAATTTTAGTATCGAAATAATGATGTAGATGCTAAATATACCAGGGGGTGAATTGTACAATTTAAAAATTCCTTTGGAACCTTTAAAGTTGGTTATAGATGACTATGTTTTCCTTAGACAAATAAAGTTCTAAGTTTAACAATGTTAAACTAAGAAAATTCACAACCCCTCTAGTCACCAACTGGAGAATTTGAACCAATGTTAACAATATAAGATTCTACCTTAAAGTGTATAGAATCTAAACTAATCAGAGTACAAGTGTAAGGAATATAAGAAGGTTATACTTTCCTTAGAAAAAAATGTGCAACGGAAACAAACAAGTAGTAAAACTACAAGTAACAAGATATGAGTCTTTTAACCCAAAGAGAAGGGTATCCAACAACCTTGGATAAAGGTCCCTTGATTTATACTTTCAACCAAGTCTGTCTTACCCACACCAGGGTAAGCCCTCGATACGAAGATCGAAATCTCGGTCTTGCTATCCCCGCAAGCCCTCAACTTCAAGGTAGTTGGAACCTCTGTCTTCCTTAGCAAGGAAGCCCTAAAATTTCAAGGTAGTCGACACCTCTGTCTTCCTATCCTCGGAAGTCCTCAAATGTAATCACCAACATTCGGAGTCACACGAAGCAATCTGAACGAGCAGTTCAGTATGCACAAGGCATGAAAAGATTCTCTCTCTAGAAATCACCTTAACAACGTGTGGTCTCTCGATCTATCAACATCATTTATCAGCACTATTTAGCTCTTTCAAATGAGATCCTATTTATAGGAAAATTTCCAATGGTCGGCTCCCTCCTCCAACGGTCATATTTTCCATGAAATTCGGAGGGACCGGTACAGATGTAACTCAACCAATGGTTTATTTGAAACAGATTGGATGACATTATTTTATAATAAAACATGTATAACTGAATGAAATACATCGTTTTGAAATGAAGCATATGTAGAAAAATCCATAAAAAATCGAAGTGTACGGAAATTAAATGTTCAGAGTCTAACCAAAATGAAATTCGTAGTTTGGTTTTATCAGAGATCGGAATCTGAACTTGCAGAGTTCGGAGTCGAACTAGTAAAAGTTCAGAGTTGAACTTCTAAAGAGTTAGGAGTCGAAATTCTTAAGAGTTCGGAGTCAAACTTCTTAAGAGTTCGGAGTCTAACTTCTTAAGAGTTCAGAGTCGATCTTCTTAAGAGTTCGGAGTCGACCTTCTTAAGAGTTCGGAGTCGAACTTATGAAGTGTTCAGAGTCAAAATTCTGAAGAGTTCGGAGTCGAACTTCTTAAGAGTTCGGAGTCAAACTTCTTAAGAGTTTGGAGTCGAACTTCAGAAGAGTTAGGAGTCAAACATCTTAAGAGTTCAGAGTCGAACTTCTCAAGAGTTCGGAGTCAAACTTCTTAAGAGTTCGGAGTCGAACTTCGTAAGATTTCAAAGTCGAACTTCTTAAGAGTTCGGAGTAGGACTACTTAAGAGTTCAGAGTCGAACTTCTTAAGAGTTCAGAGTCGAACTACTTAAGATTTCGTAGTCAAACTCATGAAAGTTCGGAGTCCAGAATTCAGATTGGAACTTCATTAAAGTTCTTATCCAGAATTCGGATCCCAAAAACAGAATGCTCCAAATCATTACATTATATGGCTCCGAGATTTTGGGTATGAATCCGGTTTTTGAACTTATGAAAAATATTTCTATGTATAAGAAAGTTAGGGTAAATATCCTTATAGAAGAAAATTTTCCTTATGAAGGTAAAATTTATATTTCCTTAAGTAAAAGGTGTTTGTGATTTTCAAAACAAGAAGGAATGGAAAATTCTTAAGGAAAACCCTATTGACTCAACAATCTCCCCCTTTTTGGAAAGCACAAACATCCTTATGAAAAAGAGTATACGGTCTTTGAAAAAATCTATTAGACTTTGAAATTAAAACTTATCTCCCTTTGTTCATGGATGAAAGTGAATACAACTAACTCCCCCTTAGGCATTGAAACACTAAGGATTGTATTCTAAATTTCTGGAGTGGAGTTTTCATTTTTGTAAGAATGAAAAACATCATTGTGGGAAACTCCCCCTTCCTTTAAGAATATTTAACTTAGAAATTTTTCCTTTCTCTTCCTTAGGAGTAGTTCTTTTTCCTTCTCCCCCGTTGTGATTTTCAAAAAGAATTAAAGGGTATGGAAAACAAAGAATGTTACCTGAAACATTAGTATATGAAAAGATACAATGAACCAAATAACATTTCATTAGAGTTGGAAAATTTTACAAAGACAGACAATTACAACAAAAGATCGGAGTGGATTAATTTTTCTTCCTTTTCCTTTGGGATGATCTTCTTTAACAAGGTTTTGAGCTTATTTAGGTCTCTTTGATCTTCCTAGACTTGCCTCTCCAAGGCTTTTGTCTTTTCATCTTGGACTCTTAAATCTTCTGCCTGGGCTACTGCCTGAGCCTCCATGGCTTCTTTCTGCAACTTTATTATTAAATCTTACTGAACAACTCTTTTCTCAAGATCAATCTAGAGATATCTATCATTTATAAGATTTTGAGACAGAGAATTTTCCTTGTAATTTAGTTCATTCACTTGTTGACTCCAGGAACTCTGCTAAATAATCAACTCATCTTGAAGATTCTTAATCTTTTTATCTGCTGAGTTAAAGGAATTTTGAACTTCAACTTGAAAACCTTCAAACTGAACTAAATCTTCATCAAATCTCTTTGACCACATTGTTATCTTACTGAAAGATCTTCTATGCACATCATAATTTATAAGAAATTTTTTTTGTTCAGCTTCCATCTTCAAAAAATTATCCATGACCATGAATAAAGAATCTGATTTCTGATTCATACTTTGTTGCGGCATCTGGCATCTAAAATCTATTGTTGGAAAAATCGGAATGGTGTCCACCAACTTCCTCAGATATTGAATCACAGAATCATGCCCATGAGATGATGATTCCGAATCAGAAACTTCTCTTTGAGATTGCACTTCTTCAACTTGCACTAGATTCCTTCTAGAGGTACCACCAACCTCTTTCCTCCTGATAACATCTCTTATAGGAGTATCCATGAGAACATTCTTCCCCTTGTCAAATTTCAGAATGAGTTCCTCATTAGGAGATACTTCCTTGGATTCAGAAACTTGAATAATCTGGTCTTCATCTGGTTTCTGTTTTTCTTAACCGTCCTCAAGAAACTTCCTCTCATAAGATTCTTCTTCATCATACAAGACATTTTCTTCTTCTTCTTGTTGTTTCTTACTAGATTCACCATCTCCCTTTTATAGAGTTACTAACATTGAGGATTCAGATGTATCTTTATAGTCATGTACTATCTTGATTAGGGTATCCAAATCTTCACTTCCCTCCTCCTCCTCTTCTTCTTCTTATGCTTCTTCTTCTTCTACCTCTTCAGCAACTTATTTTTCATCTTATTCAACTACTTCTATACCCTTGGCTTTTTCTTGAGTGATATAGTTCTTAGCTGTAGTTTATGGTAAAGAAGTCTCTGTAAGGAAAGATTTCAGAACCAGAATCAAATCAGAAGCTAACTCTTTAGCTCTCAACAAAGATTGCACCACTTCAGCTTCAGATATTTTCCTTTCCATTTTCTTCTCCTTCGCCTGTTCCTTAGCCTTTGCGGGGTCCAATCCGAATTGGGGATCCCCTTCCTTCCTCTTCTCTTTATCTTCCCTCCACTTGGCTGCCACTTCATCTGTATATGTTTTATGCTTCTTCGGCTTGGGGGGAGCAGATTGAGTTTCCTTAGCCTTAGGGTTTCCTTCATTAGCAACCACTTCCTTAATCTTCCTCTTCTTCCATTGCTTTTTGGATGGTTCTAGAGAGTGTGTTTCTTTTTGATCTGCTTCAACCTCTTCCACAGATTGAGGGTAAAATTCTCTGGATTCACTGAAAAAACCCATCTTCATCCTCTTCAAGGTATCATCACTTACTAACATGAGCTTGCAATTCCGGATCATTGATTTTCATGCAACATTGAAGGATTCTAAGAACCGAACTGTTAGATTAGATTGTAGGGCAGGGAACATGATTATGTGAGCTCTCAAATTGCCTTCTTTGATGTTCTTGATCGTAACCAAGACATGCCTCATCAGATTTATCATTCTTGGATTTACCAAAAAATCTAAGACATATATATCACTTTTCGTCAAATTGTCTTTATCACCTCTTCTTGGTACCAGAAAACCTTGTACAAAAAACTAGAGGATTTTATTGTTCGGCGTGAGATGAGAACTCTTAATGGTTGGATCATCCTTAAGTCCATGAAACATCAGTGTCTTATCCTTGTTGAAACTTCCTTGCACATCCGGAAGTTTGTATGAGCAGAATTAAGCTTCTCCTTCGTAGGATAAACCAACCAAGCTAGTGGACTTGGTGTAAGAAAGCTTATAAGTCTTGCCATAAGATTTGAAAGAAAACCAATCTTTGCCATCTTCCATCCGAAAAGAAACAGACTCGTAGAACTCGATCAGCAAATCTGTATAAATCATATCCTGTTTATCTGACTTTGATACGCATACATCTTCCCATCCATTCAGTTTAATATTATTAGAAATAAGGGAATCAAGCTTATAGATGTCCAGATGAACTGACATTTCCCTGAAGACTAACCACTTATTGATTGGTTTTGATGTTGACATATCTTGATATGTTGCTTCAGCAGACATTCGGAGTGAAGAATCCTGAAATATTCGGAATGGCTTTGGAAGGTATGAAACCGTTCTTAAAAAGAGCAGCAGGGCTTCGAGACGTAAAAGCTTTCAAAACCTATGTGGGATGAGTCTTTGGGGTCCCCTTTATATAGGTGATGGATGTGACCGTTTGTCTTCCAAAATTCATATAACGGTTGAAAAAACATTGATCTGATCTGACAGTTGAGAACAATCCCGCAAGAAAACACTTGACTCCGATCTTTTGAGGTTTTGAAGGAAACATTCGGATTTGAAGAAAACTAGAATCTAAACTTTAAAAAAACATCAGGAAAATACCAGCAAGAAAAAAATATGATAATGAAACTATAAGTAAGAAAATCATAGCTTTCGGATTGGTTAGAAAGATTGTTCATAATTGGTAATATTCTTCTTGAAGAAATAAATTTAAAGACAAACTCATTACAAAAATTCCAGTACGAAAATATTGTTATGAAAACTCTAGTACGAAAATCTCCATTCCGAAAATTTCAGTACGAAAATCTCCATTCCGAAAATTTCAATATGAAAATCTCCATTCCGAAAATTTCATTACGAAAATCTCCATTCTGAAAATTATCAGTTACGAAAAGTTTGAAAAACTAACTATGAAAGATTTTAGTTACACTATATTTGAAAAATAAACAGATTATGAAAATTTTTGTTATAGTAACAATCAAATGTACTCCCCCTATGCAAATTAGTTTATTACTGTTAGGATAATTGTTCAACAAGAAGTTAATGAAGAATTATTACCTTACGGTTATCATTCCTAAATTTTGTTTAATGTATTAAAATCTATTGGAGGGTAAAGATTTTGTGAAAATATCAGCAAGTTGATCTTGTGTTCCGATAAACTGAAGAATGATATCTCCTTTTAGTCTGTGATCCCTAAGAAAGTGATGCCTAATATCTATGTGTTTTGCACGAGAGTGATGAGTAGGGTTATTACTTAGGGCAATGGCACTTGTGTTATCACACAAAATCTGAGTCTTAGTAAAACTCATGCCATAATCTGTGAGTGTGTGTTGCATCCACAACACTTGAGCACAACAACTTCCAGCTACTACATATTCAGATTCAGCAGTGGAAAGTGCTACAGAATGTTGCTTCTTGCATGACCAAGAAACTAAAGAATCTCCTAAGAAATGAAAAGTTCCAGATGTACTTTTTCTATCCATTCTACATCCACCAAAGTCAGCATCAGAAAATCTTTTTAGAACAAAATCATTTCCAAAAGTATAAAATAATCCTAAATCCATGGTTCTCTTTAGGTAGCAAAAAATTATTTTTACTACCATTAAGTGAGATTCCTTAGGATTGGATTGATATCTTGCACATAAGCACACTGAAAACATCAGGTCTGGTCGACTAGCTGTTAAGTAATGTAAACTTCCTATCATACCTCTAAAAGATGTTTGATCTACTGGTTTCCTAGCTTCATCAAGATCTAAGGAGTTTGAGGTACCGATGGGAGTACTTATACTCTTAGTTTTGTCATAACCATAATTTTTGAGAAGATCTTTAATATTCTTATGTTGAGATATATAGGTTTCTTCTATTTTTTGGGAAATTTGAAAACCAAGGAAAAAGGTTAACTCACCCATCATACTCATTTCAAACTCAGATTTCATTAGACATGCAAAAGAATCAGTTAGAGATTACTGAGTTGAACCAAATATTATGTCATCAACATAAATTTGAAAAATCAAAACATTTTTCTTATCATTCTTTATAAAAAGGGTTGGATCTGAATTTCCCTTAACATAGTTATTTTGAAGCAAAAAACCTGTGATTTTATCATACCAGGCTCATGGGGCTTGCTCAAGACCATACAACGCTTTGGTAAGTCTAAAAACACGATCAGGATGTTTTGTATCTTCAAAGCCAGGAGGTTGTTCAACAAAAACATCCTCTTGAACATAACCGTTAAGAAAAGAACATTTCACATCCATTTGAAAATTTTTAAAATTGAAGAATTCTGCAAAGGCAAGTAGAATACTTATAGATTCAAGTCTAGCTACTGGAGAATAGGTTTCTTCATAGTCTATTCCCTCTTGCTGGTTATAACCTTTGGAAACTAATCTAACTTTATTTCTCACTATGACTCCATTTTCATCACACTTGTTTCTGAAGACCCAATTTACTCCAATGACAGAAGTTTCCTTAGGTCTTTCAACCAAGGTCTAGACTTTATTCCTCTCAAATTCATTTAGTTCATCTTGCAAGGATTTGATCCAATCATCATCACCTAAAGCTGCATCAGTGTTTTTTGGTTCTAATTGGGAAATAAATGATAGATGTTCTATTTCATTTCTTAAGGAACTTCTAGTCCTTATAGGTTGATTTACATCACCAATGATACTATCACTGGGATGATTCTTAAGAAACACTTGATTTGGGTTTTGTAAAACCTGTTCATCAACATAGGGAAGAAAGTATTCTGGGGTAAATGTTTCAGAAGTATCTTCTTGAACATTTTCCTTATCAGAAGGATCTTCTATCAAGGGTTGACACTCAGTTTTTGAAAACACATCTGAGGATGTAGGTTGGGATGGTTTAAAAACAAATGGATCAGACTCATCAAACATTACATGCACTATTTATTCAATAGTACATGTATTTTTATTGGAAACTCTATATGCCTTAGAAGTTGTGGAGTAACCTAAGAAAATTCCTTCATCAGATTTTGGTGCGAATTTATTTAAATTGTCTTTATTATTCGAAATGAATACTTTGTAACCAAAAAACCTGAAGTAATAATGTCTTGGTTTTCTACCTTTCCATAACTCATATGGAGTTTTATTAAGTAAAGGTCTAATCAACACTCGATTTATAGTATAACAAGCAGTACTTACAACCTCAGCCCAGAAATGTCTAGCTATAGAATATTCAATCAACATGGTTCTAGTTATCTCTTGACTAATTCTATTTCTTCTTTCAACTACAACATTTTGTTGAGGAGTTTTAGGTGATGAAAAATTGTGAGTAATACCTTTTCTACTACAAAAAGTTTCAAAATCAGAATTTTGAAATTCTCCTCCATGATCACTATGAATAGTTTTTAGTGGAAGATTTTTTTCTCATTTTTAACTTGTGCTCTAAAACTTTTGAAATAAGAAAAATCTTCAGACTTCTTTGCTATAAAATAGACCCAAGTAAATCTAGTGTAATAATCAACTAGAGAAAACACATAGTATTTGCCTCCTATACATCCAGTTTGTGTTGGTCCAAAAAGATCCATGTGCACTAACTGTAATGCATCAGTTGTTGAGACTTCACTGATTGATTTAAAACGAGATTTATGTTGCTTTCCATATTGACAAGGATCAAAAAATTTAGAAGAATCATATCTAAGATCTGGTAGATCCTTAACTAGTTTCTTCTTAGAGATTTTAAATAAGTTTCTAAGGTTACAGTGACCTAGTATTCTATACCATAACCATTAATGATCTTCTAATGCACTAAGGAAAGGTAAATCTTGGCTTCTAAGGTCTTCTAAGTTCAAAGTGTAAACATTCTCTTGCCTATTGGCTGAGAGAATAAATTCTTCCTTGGAATTGTGAACTAAGAATTTATCAATCCTAAAATTCACAGGGTATCCTTCATCACAGAACTGATTAATGCTAATGAGGTTGTTCTTAAGACCCTTAACAAATAAAAAATGTGAAATCAATGTTTTACCAAGAAAAACAATATTACCTATACCAACAATTTTTCCTTGAGCATTATCTCCAAAATTTACCTTTCCTACTTTCATTTTGATAACCCTTTCAAAATAGATTTTGTTACCAGTCATGTTCCTGGAACATCCACTATCCATGTACCATGTATTGTTGTTGGTACTTTCTCTATTCTCCTAAAAATAATGATTGAATTAGACTTTCGGAATCCAAACATGTTTGGATCCGAGATTTCCAGACAAAAAAATTTTAGGAACCCACACTTTCTTAGAAAAACAGGCTTTATGAAAACCTAGAGATTGGGTTTTATTTAAAAAAAAATTCTTTGCCCAGTGACCACCACAATGACACTTGGTACAAAATGGGTCATTTGGTAGAACAAAGTAGTTGTTACTAAAAGTTGGATTTGCATGGGTATAACCAAATCCAGATTTGTTTCTTAAAGGTCATATTTGAGAATACATTTTATCAAAATTTTCTTTACCATGGGTAAAGTTTGATAAAAACTTTTTAAGGAAACGATTTCAGACTTGAGTTTTATAACCAATTTTTTATCTTCAAAATCATTAGATTTAGAACTAGAGCTAGGCTCTAAAACACTTTTCTTATAAATTAATTTTTATAACTCTTTAGAAAGTTCATTCTTCTCAGAACTTACTTCCTCAATATTTTTTGAAATATTGATAAAATCAGCATTATTTCTATCAAGATCTTTAGAAAGATCTGATATTTATTTTGTAAGAATAGAATTACTAGAGTTTTCCTTATCAAGTTTTTTATTCAGTTTGGAATTCTCAATTTCAAGAAGTTCAGCAAACCTAGAAACTTCTTCATAGGTAGGTGAGGTATCTTCTTCATCAGAAGAGGATTCTTCATCTGAAGAGTTATAATACTTACTGTCATTAGAATTTAAAGAAAAATTGGTCAATGATTCAGCATTTCATACCATATCCATAAAGCAATGATTGTCAATGGGTAATTTGGCTATAGGACCAAGATTCTTCTGTCTTGAAGATTCATAATCTAAAGATTCATCTGAAGAGTCACCACCACTGGCACTCCAAGTGTCGTTTTCTTTCAGAAATTTCTTATCTTTGGTTTTGTAGTACTTTTTTCTATTCCTTTCAGAATGCCTTTCTTTCCTTTCATTCTTTTTGAGCAAAGGGAAATCTGGTCTAATATGTCCAGCTCTCTTGCATTCATAACAAGTGACTTCTCCATCTTTCCTATCTTTCCTTTCCTTTTTTTTATACTTGGATTGGAAATTTCTCTGGCCATCTATCTTGTTCATCCTTTGAGAAAGATTTGCTAAATCATTTTCTGAGATTTCAGTCTCACTAGATTCGGATTTGATAATAACATTCTTAGACTTGGATCTAGTTACTTTCTCATGATTCTTAATTTTCATATGATTTGATGTTGTTATAAAAACAACAGTACCATTTCCATTCTTCCTTTTGATGTTGTCAGCATCTCTCTTCATTATCATTTCATGTTGAAGAAGAGTTCCAAATAGTTTATCTAGAGAAATTTGAGTGACCTTCCTGTTCTCATCAGTAGCTGTTCTTTTGGATTCCCACTCATTGGGCATGATATCAATTATCTTATCAACAAGGGATTCTTCATCCATACCTTTCTCTCCCATAGACTGAAGACTATTCACAATAGTCATAAATCTATGTTGCAATTTACATATTGGTTCACCATACAGAAAATTGAATCCATTGTATTCAGCTCTAATCATATCTCTCCTAGTCTCAATCACTTTAGAAGTGCCAAAGTGTTTAACCTCTAACTTCTTCTAGATACAATTAGCTACTTCACAAGAAGAAATTTGGATATATATATTTCTAGTCATAGAAAAAAGTAAAGTATTGCGTACCTTATAATTGAGTTGATACTCTTGCTTTTCCTGGTTAGTGAAAGTTCTAACTTCCTTATCAGGAATTTTATAATCACCAGTAAGCATAACGAAATTATCCACACTAGTATTGATAAAAAAAGTCTTCATTCGATCTCTACAGTACTCATAGTCATTACCATCAAAGATTGGTGGTCTTGTAGGATTTATATTGTCAATAGAACCGACATTGACTCCTGCCATTCTTAGAATAATCTTGGCAACCAAACCAGTTAGTAGAAAAAGTTTTTAACCACAAAGTTCGGAATGACAAAGTTCGGAATGAAAAAGTTCAGAATGACAAAGAAAAATTATAATGAAAAAGTGAGCACAAAAAACTTTTATGTGAGTATAAGTATTTCAGAGACCTCCTCTTATACCAATTGTAGGATCGATATAATGATGTAGATGCTCAATATACAAGAGGGGGGTGAATTGTACACTTTAAAAATTCATTTGGAACCTTTAAAGTTGGTTACATATAACTATGTTTTCCTTAGACAAGGAAAGTTCTAAGTTTAACAAAGTTAAACAAAGGAAATTCACAACACCTCTAGTCACCAAATGGAGAAATGGAACCAATGTTAACAATATAAGATTCTACCTTAAAGCATATAAAATCTAAACTAATCAGAGTACACGTGTAAGGAAATATAATAAGGTTATACTTTCCTTACAAAACAATATGCAATGGAAACAAACAAGTAGTAAAACTACAAGTAACAAGATATTATCTTTTAACCCAAAAAGAAGGGTGTCCGACAACCTTGGATAAATGTCCCTTGATTTATACTTTCAAGAAAGTATGTCTTACCCACACCAGGGAAAGCCCTCGATACGAAGATTGGAATCTCTATCTTGCTATCCCCGCAAGCCCTCAACTTCAAGGTATTTGGAACCTCTGTATTCCTTAGCAAGGAATCCCTAGAACATCAAGGTAGTCAGCACCTCTGTATTCTTATCCTTGGAAGTCCTCAAATGTAATCACCAACATTCGGAGTCGCATGAAGCAATCTGAATGAGGAGTTCAGTACGCACAAGGCATAAAAAGATTCTCTCTCTAGAAATCACCATAACAGTGTGTGGTCTCTAGATCGATCAAATTCATTTATCAACAATATTGAGCTGTTTCAAATGAGATCCTATTTGTGTGAAAATTTCCAACAGTCAACTCCCTCCTCCAACAGTCATATTTTCCATGAAATTCGGTGGGACTTGTACACATGTAACTCAACCAACCGTTAATTTGAAACAAAATGGATGACATCGTTTTATAATAAACCATGTATAAATGAATGCACAACTTCATTTTGAAATGGATGATATGTAGAAAAGGCCATAAAAAATTGGAGTGTAAGAAAATTAAAAGTTCAGAGTCTAAACAAAATGAAATTTGGAGTTTGGTTTCATCAGAGATCGGAATCTGAACTTGTTGAGTTCAGATTCGAACTAGTAAAAGTTCGAAGTCGAACATCTTAAGAGTTCGGAGTCGAAATTCTTAAGAATTCAGGGTCTATCTTCTTAAGAGTTTGGAGTCAAACTTCTTAACAGTTTGGAGTTGAACTTCTGAAGATTTCGGAGTCGAACTTCTTAAGAGTTTGGAGTCGAACATCTTAAGAGTTCGGAGTCAAACTTCTCAAGAGTTCAGAGTCGACCTTATTAAGAGTTCGGAGTCGAACTTCTTAAGAGTTCGGAGTCAAACTTCATAAGAGTTCGGAGTCGAACTTCTTAAGAGTTCAGAGTCGAACTACTTAAGAGTTCGGAGTCGAACTTCTTAAGAGTTCGGAGTCGAACTACTTAAGAGTTCGTAGTCGAACTACTTAAGAGTTCGTAGTCGAACTCATGAATGTTCGGAGTCCAGAATTCGGATTGGAACTTCATTAAAGTTCTTATCCAGAATTCGGATCCCAAAAAAAGAATGCTCCAAATATTTACATTATATGGCTCCGAGATTTTGGGTATGAATCTGGTTTTTGAACTAAAGAAAAAATTTTCTATGTATAAGAAAGTTAGGGTAAATATCCTTATGGAAGAAAATTTTCCTTATGAAGGTAAATTTTATATTTGCTTATGTATAAGGTGTTTGTGATTTTCAAAACAAGAAGGAATGGAAAATTCATAAGGAAAACCTTATTGACTCAACAAGAATCATGTGAAAATAACAATATTGATGCAATTAGTTATCAAATGGAAATTCCATGAATAGGTATGAAATATTGATAAGATAAAATCATATATACGTGTTGTTGTTAGTTAGTTAAGGATTTTAATTGATTTCTTTGATAATATTCTTGGTATGTGATGAATTATTTAGAAATGAGGCTTCCAAGGATCCAATGGAGAGAAAGGAGAAAAAGAGCACAATTTTCCCATTACATGTTTGTCATCCCCATTACATGATGTGTAGTTGAGTTTCATAAAGTCCAGTAAGTTGTGATGAAATTCGTGAACCAAGGAGTGAAGATTACACATAATGAGTGGCCAATACGTGTCATAAACCCTTTAAAAGAGAAATCAAATCCTAAGATATAGATAGAAAGATGGTGTGGATTGTGAGTCTAGTATACACAACTAGAAAGTAGTCAAATATTCAATTCTTGATCAAGATATATGCAAGATACATATAGATTCAAAATTATTGGAGAATATCATGGATCGATGTTACATGATGGGAATCCCATTACATGTCATGTAATTTTTTGCCAATAAATAAAGAATTCGAGTAGTGGATTTGAGAGAGCTTCCATAGTGTAATTTTTTTGTTTTTCATTCCACTCTCATTCATTATTCTTCCCTCAACCTGAAAATTTAAATTTTTTCATCTATTTCAATTATTTTAATTCAAACATCATGGATTATATTTGATTCATCACCTTCATTCATTTTTAAATATTACCCTTCATTAACCCCTAATCATCGATGAAGCCAAGTGGCATTAATTTTCAATCTAATTTCATGTAATAAGTTAATTTCAATGTGATTTACTTTTCATAACTATGATTTCATGAATGTCCCCATTAATGATTTAAATTATTGCATGATTGTGAACTACTTAAATTAAATAGTTCTTATCATGTTGAATACAATGTCATTTTTTCATTTTTTTTACGCTCATTCTTACCATGAGTGGCTAAACCACCCATTGTAGGTATCTAAAGTAGGTGTATATGAACATAAAAATTAATTAATTCCCAATTTGGTAACCATAAGGATTAATAATCAGGGTAAATAATCATTTTCTATCTAATTTATTTGAACATCCCTGACCATGGTATATTTGAATGAAGGATCCTATACTATTTCGAGTAGATTAGGTTATTACCAATTGACTAAAATAATTTCTTCCTTAGAATCCAAGATTAATGCATCTAGGTTGAAACTATTTCTAGATCAAGGAATAGTTACCACTTATGTAGAACTAGTTTTTTTGACCAAAATCTACTATTGACCATCGCTTTCTTCATATCCTAAACCTTAGGATCCTTCCAAGTTAGAATTAACATCAACTTTTCTATAGATACCCTAAATTGATTTTGATCCCTCTCTTATTCATGAAGAAAACCATAAACTCCCTATATTTATTATTTCCAAACTAAACCAACCTAAAAGGAATCATACACCAAAAGGTTACAATCCTTTGACTTCCATTGACAGCTTCCTTCCACATATAATCGAACCCGGACTTTTACTATACTATGCACTTTTATAAAGTGATGTTTGGGAAAAAATACAATTCTAATCTGAACACAAATAGAGTTAATTCAACAATGTGTATGGGTGTATCAAATTTTGGCAATGTTTCCGAAGAGGGGTAACATTTTTCTTCTCATAGAAAATACTCTAAAAAATATATGGGATTACCTTTCCCTAACCCCATTTATTCAATTCTCCTTTCAAGAATACACTGCATTTCTACTCAAACTGGAATAGTGCATGTACAAAGGACCTTCAACCAATGTGAATATCCTTGAAACAAAATAATATTTAGCCTTCTATCCCAAGATCAAACAGTATCTTTATGCATGCTGCTGGTCAACCATGGCTGGCCCAAATAATCAATCTAAACGTAGCCCACCAAACCCCTTGAACATGTAGCAATTAGTTCCTAGAAGAACCTGATGTATCAAGTGAGGACCATCGTAGATTATAGATTTCCATCAATCCATGGTTCCACACCAAGTACAGTGAACCTTCCTCCTCAAGATCATACTTTTGAAATCATACCTGGATGCATTCCCATGATCTAGAACATGGGGAATTTCTGTGGACTTCAGAGTAAAGATCCTCATGAGAAGATATCTGACTTCCTATATGTATATAATTCCTTTTGAAGAAGAGGAGTATCATCAGATGCAATTAGACTCTATACCTTTCCCTTCTTTTTGTGAGATATATCCAAGGATTTTCTCGTGGTTCAAGCCCCCGAGTCTATCATGACTTGTGATGATCTGTCCAAGAAGATTATAGATAAATACTTTCCACCAGTATGGACTTAAAAACTCTGGAAAAACATTCATAATTTCACCCATACTGATGGAGAATCTACATGGGAATCTTGGGATAGATTTAAGTGACTGATGAGGAAGTTTCTACACTATGGTCTTGACAAGTAGATACAACTCCAAACATTCTTCCAAGGTCTCCAACCACCCACACAAACAGTCATCGATGTTGATTCTAATAGAGGAATGATGTTCAAGACACTTGAAGTAGGATGATCCATTTCAGATGAATTTTCACACAATTACATCCTATGGAAAAGTGATCATGGGTCACCTCAACATGGAATCCACCAAATAGATGAAAATAAAAGACTATTAGTGCAAGCTGAAGTGCTCACAAAGAAGTTATAATTATTCTAGCTGCTTGCTACAGCACCCCATCCTGATCTTTTAATGGAAATACAATCATGTGAAATTTGAAGTGTCCCACACATATAACAAGAATAAAAGGTATAAGTTGAAGAAACACAAGATCAATATTGTAACCACATCAATTAAAATCAGCAGAATCCTCCATTTCAATAGAAGAAGTGGTATTTTTAACATAGGCCGGATCAACAACCACCACAAAACAATCAAGGCTCTTATCAATATAAAAGTGGTCAAGAACCATTTTGGAATCAAGGACCACCAGGGTATCCTCTCATGGATAATGTACCAATAGCACAAAAATAAGGGAAGTAACAACCTTTTCCTCAAAGAGAACAACATTAATTTCAACCATCCTAGACAAGACCTCAGCAGTAACTGACCGCTATGAAAAGAAAATTAGTGAACCTCCAAGAAACTTTTGTTAAAAAAGAAGAATATATAATTACTATTCAATAGAAGAACATAAAGAACAAATGAGATACCTTTTGCAATATCATAGTTCAAATAGGCCAGACCTCGAAGACGTTGTCTGAAAGATTACTAGGTACTCTACTTGGTAATACCAAAATATACCCAAGGGAAGAACCAATGATATAGTGCTAATGAGTGGAAATATTTTTGACTTTCAACAACCAAATTGATGAAATTAATGTAAATATAAAAAACCTAAGATGCAAAAACCAGTGGAAGAAGAAAAATTCAATGAGACCACCTCAGTAACATCTCAATAAGTATATCCCGCTATAGATTCCCAAACACCTGAGAAACCAAAATAACCATTCCATGTTTCCCCACCACCATACAAGCCACATATTCCTTCTCTAAAAATATAAATTTAATTCATACAGGAGGAATAGTATAATGAGTTTCTATAAATGTTTTAGTGACTTCATATCAATATACCCTTTATAGAGGTCATTGTTCAAATGCCAAATTATATCAAATTCCTTAAGGTTATGATGTCTAAAAAAGGAATAATGGAAGATCCTGGTGTCATCAAACTAAATGGAGAAAGATATGATGTTTTTCAGTAGAAAATTCCCCCGAATATGAGATATATTGGAATTTATTTAGATCCATGTGCTATAGGAGACTGCAAATTTCGAAGAGATCTGTGTGATCTTATAGAAAGCATCAATTTAATGCTAATGAGACTTTTTTGAAAAAAAATAGACTTCAAGATCTCAAATAAACATAAGTAGTAATATAACTTGAATAAAAATAACTAAAGTAACCTAGAGTAATTCCTGTAGATGTGTTTGTTAAAATCAAAAAATTTATCTTTCCAGCTGACTTCTCAGTTCTAGAAGTAGAAGAAGAATATGACATCCCAATCATTCTTAGAATACCATTCTGAACCATAGAAAAGGCTATGATTGATGTTAATCGAGGATGTATGATATTTTAATTCAGAGAATAATAGGTAGTATTCAACCCCATAAAATCTTCTAAACAATTAGTGGACTCTATTTATTGTAATTCCATCTCTCTTAACCAAGATGAAAATGAATACATGTATTTAGAAAAAGATAGCGATGATTCACTTTCATATGTAGAATAAATGTATGATTTCAAGGAATAAAGATTGAATGAACCTCTAAGAATGGATATATTACTACCCTTCACCCCCTCAGTTATTCAACTGCCTACACTAGAGTTTATTCCTTTACTGAGTACCCATAAGTATTCATACTTAGGATATTCAACCTCTCTGCCAGTAAAAATAAACTCCGAACTGTCTCAAGAACAATAAGAACAATTGTTTGAAGTCTTGAAGAGACATAAGCATTCAATTTATGAGTGAGTGCCAAACCTAAAAGGAATCGGTCTGAATGTATGCACTCACAAGATTCTACTTGAGAATGATGGAAAACTGAAATACCAACTTCAAAGGTGTCTCACACCACCAATGAAAGAAGCTTCCAAAAAGGAAGTGTTGAAACTTTGGGATGTAAGAATAATTTTTTCCATTTCCAATAGTGAATGGGTGAGCCTAATATAAGTAGTTCACATGAAATATGGCCTTGTAGTGGAAAAGACTAATGAAAATGAATTGATATCAACACACCCCATCACTGTATGAAGAGTTTATATAGATTTCAGAGGTTTGAATGTAGAAATAATAAAAGATAACTTTCCTTTACCCATTATGGATCAAATATTAGATAGACATACATGACATGAATTATATTGTTTCTTGGATGGATATCTAGGATAAAATAAGATTTCAGTCGACCAATATAATTACTCGAAGACCACATTTACCTATCCATTTGGTACATCTGTGTATAAGCACATGTCATTCGGTATGTGTAATTCTCTAGAAAAATTTCAAATATGCATGAAACATATTTTCCCTAATATGGAAGAGTAATTCATAGAAATATATATGGATGAATTATCAATTTATGGAAGATATTTTTAAGTCTGGATATGTAATCTGAAGTCAGTCCTACAATGATTTGAAGAAAAAAAATTATACTCTTGCATTGGGAAAATTATCATTTTATAGTTCAAGGAGGCCTAGTCCTCGGGTATAAAATTTCCATAGATGTTATAGAAGTCGATCCATCCATAATCAAGGTCATCAAGGATTTACTCGAACATTTTATATTTAAAGTCCAAAGAATATTTTGGGGCCATGCTAGATACTACAGGTGATTTGTAAAAAAAAATCAAAAGTTTCCCATCCATTGACACGCCTATTGTCAAATGAAGTTCTATTTTATTTCACTAAATAATTTTAGAAGGCATTAAAAGCATTTAGGATAATCCTAATAGCATCCCCTGTAATCATTTCACTAAACCAGGATAAGGAATTTTAATTAATGTGTATTTCCAGTGACTTTGCTATCATTTTTGTTTTAGGACAACACATTGGTCACATATTCAATTCTATATAATGTGCCATCCAAAAAATGAATGAAGCCCAAGTCAACTACACAACTATAGAGAAATAACTCTTAGTAGTTGTGTATGCCTTTGATAAATTCAGTTTGTATCTGGACTTAACCTAGGTCACTTTGCACACCGATCATGCTTCTATAAGATATCTAATGAACAGAAATGATGTCGATACAAGGCTAATAAGGTTGATCATCATATTGAAATAATTTTATTTTGTGATCAAAAACACCAATTTCATGGAAATCTTGATCTCCATTCACTTATTCTGACTTCCTCTTCCACAAATCAAGGACATTGATGATACTAACATCAAAGTCAATTTACCTAATGAAACCTTTTTGTAGCATTAAAGTGTAATTGTGGTTTTGTGATATTTTCATTTATCTATCTATGAGATTTTTTCACCATGACCTCTCATATCCTAAAAAGAAAATATTTTTAGCTTAAGAAAAACATTACTACTAGGATGAACCACTCTTGTTAAGAATTTTATCGATGTCTTATTGTGACATTGAATCCATGAGAATGAAATCCCAAATGTGATAGAAATGTGTCAAACATCGCCAAAAACCGATTTTACCACTTCACATGGCATGTACTACATCATTATTGTAATTTACTATGTCTCAAAATGGGTAGATGATAAAGAAACATCACATGATATAGTGGCATTAGTCATGAATTTTCTAAAAAGGAATGTGTTCTCATTATTTGTATTTCTAGGATTTCTCATTAGTGATTGAGGAATGCATTTCTCCAACCAAGGTGTGAAAGTATTTCTCAGAATGTATCTAATTTGGTACAACACTGGAACTCCCTAACACCCAAGATCAAGTGGAAAAGTGGAGTAGTAAAATATAGAGATAAATAAAATCTTGGAAAAGATAGTGAACACAAGACGAAGTGACTGGAGTTTCAAACTGAATGATGCACTATGGGCATACCATACTACAATAAAAACACTAACAGGTACAACACCATTCCTACTCATTTAAGGGAAACCCTATCATCTTCCACTTGAACTAGAGCATTGCTCATTCTGGGAGTCAAGAAGATGAATTTAGATTTTGAGAATGATGTAGAGGCTTGGATGATATAGTTGACTACCTTGGAATAAATTAGGAATGATACCTATGACAATGCCAAGATCTACAAAGAAATAACTAAGAAATGACATGATCAATGCATTGCAGGGTAAATTTTTATCCAGGGGATTAATGTCCTCTTATTCAACTCTAGACTGAAATTGTTCCCTGGTAAGCTGAAATATCAATGGTCCGACCCCTTTTAAGATGTTTATACTTTACCTTATGGGAACATTTAAATTTAGAGGGAAGGCGGAACACCATTAAAAGTGAATGGCCAAAGATTGAAAATTTTTCCATAACCCTTACGTGAAGGTTGTGTCATCATCCTTAAGTTTAATAGAGATTTAATTGAGACATGCTATCAATTTTAAAGAAAGCATTGACTGGGACGCAACCCAGGGTAGGTCATCATAGGCTAGACTATAATAGGATAACCTTAAAAAATATTAGGATATTATAGAATATGGAGGCTAGGAGTTGAAATTATTGAGATGAAACAATTAACCGCAGGACATGTAATAGGATTACATGGTTTGTACCTCTTCCACCCAGAAATTCAACAAAAACAAGAAGTACATAATGTGAAACTTTTTTCTCATTGTGTAACATCCCATGAATGTTTTTTTTTAAAATATATGTCATCATCCTAAGTTCACGAACCATTAAACCACCTCCCTATCGACCTTCTACCTCCCCCCCATATAAAACCAACCACCACACCCCTCCCTTATCCTCCTCATCCTTTCCTGACTGAACATTAATGATTCTATCCTTGACCTCCTTGAGACACTAAATTTAGACTGTATCACTGAGACATGTAATGAGATGTATAGGGAACCTTTCATGGAGTTTTTGTCTATATTTGAGGTATCCATAGATAGCCTCTGATTACTCTTAAGAGGTCATCCACATGAGCTTTCATCTGCTGAGTTTGTCATTGGACTATGAATTTATACGGAGGATTTTTCCACATCAGAGGTATTTCTTAAACTTCAGATGAAGCCACTCTGATCCAATTTGAGATGCCTTTGGGAGATGATTTCATTAGACCCTCAGATATCACATGACCCGTAGATCACTAATTCTACCCAATTTCATAGCTTAGCCTTTTGGATACTTTATCACTCCTTAATGTACACATGGTTTTACAAGAATGAGTTGCATGGGAGAATGAACTAGGTATATGTGCTCATATTGGTAGCATCCTTGGGTGGCCCTCCCACCAACATGGATACATAATTTTATTTCTATTACAAGGCTCATGCCCTCCTAATTCAAGGTACCTTGATGGGAAAATCATTTATTACCCACTTATCCAGATACTTCAGAGTTTCTGATGCATCTCCTCCACTCACCTCTCTAGGACCAATTCAAATAATTGATTTATTAATGGTGGAAAATATGAATCTTTTAATAAGAGAGGATGATGTCTACCACTGGGCACCGAGAATTCATAAGGAAACAACAGTAGCATACCCACCAACATCAGTATACCCACCTCATGATCCATCCATTACTTCCCCACCTCCACCACCCACCAATATACCTACCCCTACCACCACCACATCTACCATACCTCCACCCACCCATCCCACTCTTCAGGATTTCTAGCCTATCCAGTTATGCGTCCAAGATAACCTGCACTAGATATCCACCCATATGTACTTACCTTTCATCAAGACTTCCTATTTAACCACTTCACTACCACTAACCCCTACAATCTCTTCTTGTTCTACCATTCCCTCATCAAGCATAGCCCACCCCATCCTTCCCTCCGATATTATTGACCCTATGACCCATCATAAGTAACTATCTAAGACAGACTGACATAGAAATGGGTAATCCACTACTACATAAATAGAGGTGATCTTCATTGATACATCTTCCAGATCCATGACCCCACTTTGGATCAACACCTCTCCACCACCCTTCCCAGTCCATCTGTTCAGTTATACGACTTCACCCTATGTCACTGATCCACTTATTCTTACTGAATATACTACCATAGATCCATCCATACAACCACCCTTACCACCAAATGTCATATTGATGATAGAAAAGATTTTGGGATCAGATGACGGACCTTAGTCAACCATTTTTTTATTTTATTTATGGACTTTTTGTTATATGTCTTGTTGTTTTCATAGTATTATCTATATATTCCCAAATTTTATACTTCTTCAATCATTTATATATATGGGAACTAATTTTTTCATTACTTTTTACCTGGATTGATTTTCAAATCTTTTTACATTTATAATAACCATGTCTAGATCCTCTTTTTCATTTATGGTTGTTGATGGGATGGTACCACCATCTATTCTGGTACAACAAGTAACTCAGTGTGTGGCCAAAATAGAAAATAAAATTCAAGAACTCTCATAGTATGTTCATGAAAAAAATCACCACATCGAGCTATGATACCATTCCTTCCACATCTGATTCATGCTCACGCTGATCCTAAAGTCATCAATCCTATCAAGCAACCACACGAGCGGGAAGACACTTCCACATGAATCTATAGAGTAAAAATGAGAAATTGGGTTGATGGACCCCAATGCTTAGTAGATTTTTATCCATCCATCTAGATAACAATTTTCTATTAGCGTTTTATGTGAGGAAACCCATAGATCATCACTGTTAGGTCCACTAGTCTTGATACAATGAGGGGGGAATTAGGGTATGCTGGATTAAGGAAACTTCCCATTTTATCTTGTTTCAATGTTAGAGAAAACTATATTCTCTCTCCTTCCCAGTGAAAAGTATGATAAAAAATTAAATAATGAACAGGACACATCAATTTTACTTGTTTCACCCTCACTATGCTACGTCCAAGGATAATACACCTATGATGTGCTGATATACCAAATCCACTATAAGCACACTTCTATTTACAAGTTTGAAGTGGACTCACTCTCTCTCTTGGTTTACAACCATTCAAAATTTTAGAACTCACTAATCTCTCAACTGAATTTATCTCACTACTTCTTCAGAAGATCCAATAAAACTTTAAAGTCATGTGGTTCCTCTAATTACCTCTAATGAGTGCATCCTTCACTATATGTAGATTCTCTATTGAAGTCCAAATTTCATCCAATAATGAATACACCTTCTCCACTGTTAACTGGGAAACAACCTTTGTATATACCTTTTTAAAGCTACCTACTTTGTGAAGCTCCTAATTTTGCGAAGCTCAAATAAGACTTTGCGAAGTCCCTACCTCTTCGAAAAGAAAACACATTCGCAGAGCTTAGTGCTTTGCAGAGAACACTACTTCAAAAAGCTCAAGCCTTTGTAGAGATTAAGATGTCGCAAAGCATAGGTTGTCGCAAATATGAATCCGTCGTAATGAGACTTCCTTCGCGAAGTTCACTGAGCCAATGCAGAACACACCTCTTTCATGGAGCTATATTAGCCTCTTCAAAGCTTCTATCTTTCATGAATCACACTAACTTCATGAACCCCATTTTCGATTTGAGAGCTACAAATTTATCTTGGAAAACACTCTACTTATCTCGAGGGGGTCGAGGCCCATTTATAGGAAATTCCATCGACTCAAGAACCTTCTATGTGAAGTCAACTCCACATCCTCTCAAATCTAAAAGATCATAATTTTTTTTCAAAATCCTTTCTTTTTCATGAAGCACCATGGGTACATTTAATATTTGTAAAGATCATAATTATCATGAAGTGTTCCATCAAAACCTTTGTGCCACTATAATTCCACTTCTTCCTTTGTGTCACCACAGTTATCCTTCTTGATTTACGCCACTGTAATTCTCCTTATTCTTTTTTACCACCTTCATATCTTCTCTTCCTTATTCATGGTTCTTTGTCAACATGGATTGTCAACAACATCTCTAGAACTCAAAAATTCTCCTTGTAAACCTTTTCTGTCAACAAACACAATCAACCCAAAAATGATGCAATGTTTCATTGAGGTATTTTTTCCTAAAAATTACTTTACTATATTGAGTCATTACTCTTGAGTCTTTTTATTTTCATTTAGATTCCCATTTAAAATTTATTGTAAAAATATTCTATCTTTAAATAAAATTGGTTAGAAGTGTTCATCATAATATGAACCTTACCATAAATCTAATAAAATTTATTTCAATTATATGGTCTAATGTTTCACCTAGTGTAGTTTGTTTAACCTATTTTGCAGGTGACCCAAATTCAGCATCCTAACAACACAAGTTTTCCCATGGAATGACACTACTAACAAGGAGCTCTCAATTCCCTTTATATTTAATTTTCAAATTTCCATTTCAAATTTTTCTGATCTTTATTTTCAATAACACTACCAGGAATAAATCCATGGACAATGTGCACACACTTCTACCTTATATGTGTGGTGGAGTTTTTCGTAAGTTTCATTTTTGATACACTTGATTATTTTTCAATTATTATCTATCTATGAGAAATTTTTCAAACGTTTAAGGATGATTTAAACCTGAAAAAATATTATTCCATTTTTCATAAAAAAATTATGTTGAAAATTGTTAGAATCCATGTTTTCTATATGGTTATAATTTCAAAATGATTGATGAGAATATAAATATAATTCAAAATCAACATTTTTAAAATTATGGTTAATTGACATACTGCATAACTTTATACACTTAGTGATTTTAAGTTTATATTTTTTTCTCATTCCCCAGAGGATTATAAGTCTATAATTTCATATTATTTCTGAGCATATTTATTGAGTGATACCTCGGACATGAATACCTATCATAACTTGCATTAATATCTTATTGAGGCTATGATTGAACCAGTATAATTTTAAAATTATTGTGGTAATATTTGTTGATACCTGCTTTCCTAATAACCACCTTGAATCTTTCCTTTATTTAGTCATAGTTTCCATGAATGACCTTTTATAATGAAGCTATTACAAGCTGATTTTTCCTTCCTACCCTTCTCTTTGTATAATGTATGGCTTTAATTTGAATAAGTTTGGGGGAGGAATTCAGACAACATAGGATGAATCAACTGTGAAGATGTATTATGTCACTCATCAGACTACTTGGATGCCATCCACTTATACTTTATAGCATTTCAATTCTATTTGGTTCCTTTGAAAAATAAAATATAATAAGAAAAATTGATGTCGGTCAAGTATTAAGATGATAAAAAATCACCATTTCCAAACTGAAGAATCTCTTGAAGAATCATATGGGGATAGTGTATTGATGTGAGATCAGGCCTAGATAAGAGTTTAGAATAATTAAAATAAAAATGGAAAAGGAATGGAATGAGATACCCTTTATTCACTTACTCAACATATACTTGGATCCAATATGAGATGATGGAATATTCGACTTGATTATCTTGGAGGATTCATTTTTTTCGCTTGTCACAAAATTTATGCATTATAATTCAGATATTACCTTTATTTTTTATATTTATTTTCACTATTTACCCACTTACCCATCACCTCAGAGTCATTAGTACCAAATTTTGGAATCCATCAGGATTATTTTTGTGCTTGTATTTACAAAGTAGATATGATAGAACTAATGCAAGCCTATGGTTAGAAGCATGTACTCAGGGTATGAGAAAAGCTATATTTTCATTTTACCTTGAGTGAAAAGAGAAAATTCATTGTGTGGTAAATTGAAAATGGTTATAAAATTCAAGAAATTGTTAAGAGATTGTAATTCAAGGATTAGAATTTATTAAAATAACTACGCTATGAAGCATGACTAATTTTCTATGTAGAGATGATTTTGGAGTCTAACAATTTCTGCTTACATTTAGCTTTATTTTCTTAATCATAATGAATTTTTTCTTCTTTATAAATTTCTTATCAATTTGAAATAACCATTGAGACCTTTTTTTCTTGAGGAAAATAAATTGTTCAAGTGTGGGGGAATTTGATAATCTAAAATGATATTTTTTTTGTCTGTTAGTTAATGATTTTAATTGTTTTATTCGATAATACTCTTGGTATGTACATAATTTTATGAAAAAAATGTTTCAAAAATTCCAAAGGAGAAAATGCAGAAGAAGAGCATAATTTTCCTATTACACATCATGAAACATCATTAAAGACATGTAGTTGGGTTTCATATCATCCAGCAAGTTGTAAAGCACTTCGTGAACCAATTTGTGAAGATTACACTTTGTTAGTGGACAATAAACATCGGGAAACCTTAAAATGACAAGTCTTCTATAAAGATATATCTAGAAAGTAGGTACACATTGTGAGTCTAGGATACACAATATTAAAGTATTCAAATCTTCAAATATTTGACAAAATACATGTGAGATACACATAGATTCAAAATTCGTGTAGAATTTCACAAATATGCATTACATGATGTGAATCCCATTACATGTCATGTATTTTTTTTCCTATAAATAAAGCTCTTAGGCAATAGATTTGAGAGAGATTCTAGAGAAGACAACTTTTTTTTTCATTCCCCTCTCATTCATTATTTTT
The DNA here is from genome assembly GCA_963277665.1 of Viscum album. Classification (NCBI taxonomy): domain Eukaryota; kingdom Viridiplantae; phylum Streptophyta; class Magnoliopsida; order Santalales; family Viscaceae; genus Viscum; species Viscum album. Next base: position 1,744,792,735 of record OY728152.1, read on the forward strand.
CTCTCAACCCTAAACTCTGAATTTATTTTTATCTTTTAATTATTTTAATATAAGCATCAAATTTTTTTTTCATCATCGCCTTCATTCCATTTTACATAATCACTTTTATTCACCCATGATCATCGGTAAACTCATGTGGCACTCATTTTTTCTTTTATTTAAATTAAGAGGTCAGTTTCATTATGATTTACATTTCTTAACACAGATTGCATGTTGTCCCCATTAAAAATTTAAATTATTGCATGATTTGGAACTATTTAAATTCAATCATTCTTATCACGTTGAATAAAATGTCAATTATTAATTTTTTTCACATGATCATACCATGAGTGGCTAAACCACCCATGGTAGGGATCGAGAGTAGGTGTATCTGAACATAATAAATCCTTAATTATCACTTTGCTAACCATAAGAATTATTAATCTGGATAAATAATATTTGTCTATCCTATTAATTTGAACTTCCCCAACCATGGTATATTTGAGTGAAGGACCCTATCTTGGTTAGAGTAGACTAGGTTATGACGAATAGCCTAAAATACTTTCTTCCTTAGAATCAAATATTAATTCATCTAGGTTGTCACAATTTTCTAAACAAGGAATAGTTACCTCTTAGGTGGAACTAATTGATTTGACCAAAATCAACTAGAAAACTCCACTTGCTTTATATCCTAAACCTTATGATCCTACCAAATTAGAATTAATATCACCTTTTCTATAGATACCAAATATTGATCTTGATCCCTCCTTTATCCATGAAGAAAACCATAAACTCTCAAGATTTAGTATTCCAAAACCGAACCAATCTAGATGGACTCCTACACCAAAAGGATCAAGGACATTGATTTCCAATACCAGCTTCCTCCCCCTCAAGATTGACCTCAAACATTCACTATACTACACCCTTTTATAATGTGAAGTTTTCGAAAACAATACAATTCTAATATGACCACAATCCATGAAAATTCTAGGACACGTGTGGTCGCATCACCCATATGATAGAAGAAAACATTTTTCCATTTATATTGTGGATGGACCTAGGACATGGAATCTGGGAATCACTAAATATCCTATGTAAATTGGAATCATGAAATATGTAGTTCTTGTATAAAAACTCCTTGGACATGCCTTACACTTGAACAGGTAATGGAAACAATCTTATATTTTGTATGGAACTATGAATAGATATCCTAATGTAACTATGTATCCAATGGTAATATAAATCATGACACATGTAGTTATTGTAATGGAAAATTACCTACACAGACCAAGACTGTATGTATAGGGGGGGGGGTCTATTTAAATTGCAGTAGGACCAAAAATTTTGTATCTATCTATCACTACATATATAATGTAAATAATAATTAACCCATATATATTTCAAAAAATGGAAATTCTCTCCACATGTTTTTTCCATTTACAAGGATAATTCATTTCCGTTTATATTTCTACTGGGCATAGGAATTGGGATTTAAGAGTCACTATATATCCAATGTAAATAGGAATAAATCCACCCGTAGTTATTTTATAAAAATTCCTTATGTAGGTATTACCCATGTGTACTTAGGGGATACATTCTTATATTATGGACAGGCCCTAGATTAATGATATGGGTGTCACAATATATCATATGGTAATAGGAATTAAGGCTCACATAGTTATTGAAATAGAAAATTTCCTTTGTATGATTCATAATGTATTCTTTTAAAAAAAATCAAGACACAAATATTTTTTGAATAGAACATTCCCTATGAAGATATAACCCACACAAAGGGATGGGAGTAATTCATTTTTCTTTCTAAAAAATATATCTCATTTTTAATGAATCCTTCATGAAGTTACATCCACCACATAGTTTAACTTCATGTGATTAGGATGTCTTTCATGCAGTTTGACAACAAGAGTTTTAGTTAAATAGCATGTGGTATGGATGTATTCTATGAAGATTAACTTCATGTGGTAAGAAACTTTTCCACAAAGTTTAACATCTTGAGGTAAGGAAATATTTTATGCATCTTAGCATCATATAATAAGAAAGTATTCTTTATATATTAAAATCAGTTTGTAATGATGTTAGATTCCATAATGTTTGATGAAATTTTTATGTCTTTTAATTCATGATATTATCTATTATAAAACTTCATAAGAAAACTCCCATTGGTTGGGGGTGCATTGTGTTTCCCATCCATTGTGTCCAATGAGTAAGCTCAAGTAGAATAGACCTCGTATATGATGTAAGTCCCTTTCCACTTGGGTTTTAGATTTGGAGGATTTTTTCCTAGTATTATTGGGGTGATGATAACCAATATCGGTTCTTATTGAATGAATGATCATAAGATAACCTTTTTAATGATGGTTCACAAAATCTGAATCTGATGAAATTTGATGTTGAGTTGTGTGCAAAAACTTTTCACATCAAGTGAGTCCAACTCATCTATCTACTTCTACAATTTCTCATCAAATGTGATTTTTCAATAGATATCTATTCGGAGTGAGGGAAATAAAAATTATATTAAAAACACTACTTTGGTTCTATAAACCAACAAATATGGAGTATCTTGTGTGATAGTTCATTTGGGGGGATGGTATGCCCATAAATAATGAAAGATCGTGTTCGGCTAATAGTTCATCTCCTTGTCCAACTTTTTTGTAGAATATTTGACATGGTCTTATTAAAGGACTATGTATATACATTTTCTACTTCATGATAGAAGGATGAATGGTCAGATTCGATGTGGTACTCCTGGAAAAATTTTCTCAATATAGTAGAACAGATGTTGATATTGTTTCCCATCAATATCATGTGAGGGGAACCACATCTGGTGATATTATTGGACTTCGTGAAGATAATGATATTTTTTTGTCCTGAATTCCTTTTGGGTTATTACCTCATATCAATTAGAAAAAAATTTAGTTGAAGAAAGGATGTACATAAACAACTTAGATATAGATGGGGGACGTGACATAACAATATATATTATCCATAAATAAAATGGAAAAAAATTAGGTGTATACAAAAATATATGTGTTTATTGATGAAGTTTTCATGAATTTAGAATGCATGATATTTCGAAAAGAATTCCAAAAAATACTGTAACATTATATGTTTGTGGTAATTAAGCCACATTATTTTGTAATAGACGTAGGTCCTAGACTAACATGCACTACAATATCCTGTATATACATCTTCTTTAATGGAATAATCTCTTCTTCTACAATGTATCAAAGGAGGATTCCATTGAAACTTCAATTTTAGGTGACTTTTTACTCATTTTCCCATCCCAAAGTGTAAAATTTGCTGCTCAACCTATAGTCTATTGCATTTTTTATTGATCTAATCGGTGGGTACCATTTTAGAGGTAATATATTACTGGACCCATATATCTAGGGGTAGAAATAATATCATCATGATATAGTGTAGTGTTTACCTAATAAAAACACTCTATTTCACATATGATGAAAGATGAACCACTATTCGGTGTGTGATATATAAAACCACTTTGGCTTCATCATGATTGACTGAGAATATTGTTCCATTTCATTGTGCATCAACATGATCATTCTCTATCGGGGAATGTGATGCAATGATCGTTCAAAATTATATTCTTTCATTATTCCTTTGACATAACTCATGGGAGGGGTCCATTCGTTCTTATAGATAATAGACTCACCATTATTTTGTTTAATCACAATATCTGAATACCCAATTATGTTATAGTATCATATATATGGATGTACGTCTAGTTACATGATGAAAATGATGGATTATAATTATTATACATTATTAGTGAGACCTTCAGAAAGTGAAAATGGGTAGGAAAAAATTTATTTTTCCAGGGAAACAAATGAAATCACCAGACCAGCCCAATTGAGCTTCAGATTTTCAATCCTTTTTCAAATAGGAGTTTAGGTGGAACCATAAAAATAAATATACAATATCCAAGGAGTGTAATGGGTATATAAACCCCCTCATTTGGATATTTAGTGTCCACTAGTGTGTTCTCCAAGGAGGGATGTGCCATAAGTAAATCAGCATGTTCATGCACATTAATTGGATTATGTTACATGAACTGGATGTCATGTTTTTATATAATAAACACCCATCATTCCAGACTCCCAATAAACATAGGGATGAAAAATATGTACTTGAGTGGGTTTATATTATAGATTGGTGGACATTGTGATGCTATAAGTGATTCCTCATCTTTTTCCATAAAAATCTTGTTGTGAGTCAGTTCTTAAAAGTAGTGGAATACTAGGTCTCAATTCCTAGTATCGTTTGACAAAGATAATAGAGATTTAATTCATTCCCCACATCACTTTTATGTGTTATGAGATTTTAAAGAGACCATTCTATAGTGGCCACATATATAATGTGTGAAATTACTTCCACCGGTTGAATATTGTTTTGATGGTGCGTTAAGTACTTCTAGAGATTCATGAATACTTCTTGGAAGTAATCAACTAATAAGAAAGAAACTACATTCATCACTAAACTAGTGAAGGGTAGGGATTTCACAGCTAGATTGGATATGAAAATACAAAAATATGTGAGGTTCCACTGGACCCCCTTAGTTCATTAAGATTCTTTGGTTGCCTAATTTCTAGGATTGTAATATTACTCTCTAGATTAAAGTTGATGTCATGGTGATGTTCCACAATACTAAGGAATTTCTATGATATTACCCCCGAATTACACTTCATTGGATTGACTATAATCTTTATTGTTGTAGCTTGATGAATATTATTTAAATACCTATGAGGTGATCACATCGATGTTGATATTTATCCACCAGTTAGTCGATATAACATTCCATAATTAAATCTAAAGAGTGTTTAAAGATATGATGCATGGAAATTTGGTAATAAGTACAGATTTATTTTATACAAAAGTAATGACATAATAAAAAAGGATCCCATAAGGTTCTCTAAAGGAAGTGGATTCTTCATCTCTAGGTGACATATTTATTTGATTATATCAATAACACGAATTCATGATGGTAAAGTCTAGGAATAAAGTTTTCTCATCAGTCAAAAGGTATGTGACTAACAATGGGAAATATTCATTAAGGTAGTGTCAAAAAAGGTCTATTAAATCAATATAGATCATGATATGTTCATTCTTAATCTTGATAAGGATGATGTTGGATAGACCTTTTGGATACTATAAATCCTGAAAGAAGTTGTATTTGATCAATTTTTGAACATATGATTCAACATTAGTAGAATAATATGGGTATATCCTCCAAGAAGTATCCATGAAACCTTTATAATTATTTTTTAAACTATGTTTATGTACATCCACATCAGGGTTCATATCGGTAATCTCTGTATAATTCCAATATAACACATCTTTATGTTAATTTATAAATAAAATATACCTCTCCTACTACTCAAGATGCACAGTGTCACTAATCAACATAGGACATACGTCTTCGTCTATTCCTTGATCTACCTTCTAGATCTCGTCGATAGCATTATAGATGTGATCCTAAAATTCTTGAGAAGTATTCCCAATGTAATCATATTCTTCTTAATTTTTTGAGATTATGAGGTAATACACAATTATAATGGATAATTCCAGGTAGTATTCATCTCTAATGATATAATAGAGACAATGGGAATAGAAATTGATGTCCTAGATGGCCTAGGATATTGTAGAGAGATTTGGGGGAATCTTTTATTCTCTTTCACTTGTACATGTGGCAGTATAGATATGAACAAAAAAAGATGTCGTAAATATCTTGGGAGAATTATTGATATCAACTAATGGCACAAGAGAAATCTTTGATTATTATATAGAATTATTTTTAATTTACTGTAAAGAATCCATTTTAGCTGATGTGATAGCTGTCACATGGATGAAAACTATTGAAGTTTGTGGTTCAAGATATCATGATGTGATTGAATATTCTTCCCTAATTAGGTCTATGGGAAACACATAATCACTATCAATAATTCTCTTGGGATTAATATGGTAGGTCCCCAATATATTGATAGTTGCAACCTACATATCATGATTCCCCACTGGTTACATTCTACCCTTTTTATAGAAAATTGTCTCAACATATTTGGGTTTACAAGACTTGAAGGGGGAGTTGTCATAATATAGTGTTCCATACTTACAATTTATGGGGTATTTTATGTATTGATGAAATATTTATGGTAATATAGAATTTATATATTGAAAATGTATTCCAAGCAAGATATTATTGATTTATATTACTAGATAACCATGAACTCAGCAATAGACATGAGATCGCCAAAGTGTGCCTTCAGATTAAACATTCAAAGAGGCCTTTGGATGCCATTATCATGCCCTTGAATGGTTAGCTTCATATGAGACAAGTTATCCAAACCTAATTACAAACTTCATAGGGTAAAATTGGGATGAGGTTGATCCTAGAACCATTTTTTAGCAAAGAACGTTTTTTGTTTACCTTATTAAAGTTTCCTAAAAAAATAAAATGGAACAATTTATCCTTAGATAACTTCCTCATGATATTTCACCTTAATTGAGATGGTGGAATGATATTATCATAGCACAGTCTCTACCCAGTAAACCTCAAATTCCATAAATTCTATGTAAAACTTTTGTGGGACATGATTAGTTCTTATTAGAGTTCATTTGAAATATATATAGCATACAGTATTAACATTTTCTCTAGGAAAACATCCATTTTTTTTTTCAGATTTTCATTTTTTTTCATAGGTCTATGCTTACCAAGGTTTGGTTTCTCCCTATTATATGGCTGGAGAGTTGAGGTCCTTATGTTAGATGTGCCTAGTGCTTGACCAATGGTGAAGGGAGCATCTGTTTCTAGTGTAGTAGGCCACACTGGTCTTCCCATTTTTCTTGGTTGATCATATAATCACACCCCCTCTAGAGGATCTTATAAAATTACTATAGTTTAACAACTAGTAGAGGACTTTGAGGAAAATCATTTCATCTATTGGGATTACTGATTTTCTCTACCATAGGATAGGGTTATGTGTATGGATTCAATGAGTGTTTGACATGTATATGTGGTTAAGCCACAACCACCCCATCCCCAATATCATCATTTTCTACTTTCTTTGCTTCCATATCCATGGCCCTGTATTAAGAAATCATTCTCAGGGGCGTATTCATAATCAATGAGGGGACACTTCAAGTGATATATGTTAATTGAACCAAATATGAGCACTTTATCCAATTATAGTTCCATTTTTTGGGGGTGATTCCTATTCTCCATATATTAATGAAAATAAATCTACAAGTATCAAATAATATATTGGATTTGGATTTGAATCTCGAATATTTTCCTACCTTCAAATATGAAATCTTCCTTTAAGAGATTTATACAATGATTCCACACCTATGTATTAATAGTATTACTATTTTTCAAAGATGAATTCTCAAAATAGAATGATCTTAGTCAATTTCCTTTTTATTCATCCATTTATAAAACTTTTGTCCATGTATAGCCTTCTAATCACCATATTCATCTTGTAGAGTGATGGTCACATAGGCCATCAGTTTTGGGTCCTTCTCTAGCATCACCTATCCAGAATTATCCATGATTTAGAGGATGTATTTGAATAAAAAGAAGCCCTGTATGGTGTGGCATAGTCTCTTAAATAAGGGGAAGTAGTCAGGATGGTCAGTGAGGTTGACATTATTGGGTTTCCTGGGTTATGGTAGCTTGAGTATGTTTTTTTCTATATATGAAAGTATATAACTTTAAAGTTGATCATTTAATAAGGAATAAACATTGTTCATATAGTCCTCAAATCACAAGAAACCGAGATATCTTTTTTTATTAAATAGGCTAATTTTTTGGCTACTACCACTTGATGGGGTGTACCAAATGATTTGGTGTGTTCCAGGGTGATAAAACAGAAACAACTATAAGTATTAGGGTAACAATAGCGATCTCTTCCTTACCAATCATTTATAAACATGTGAAGGGAGTGGGAAGCGATTTAGATCATTTTCAATAAATGTAATCTTCTAGGTGTTTTTCTGTGTCTTTGAACTCATGGAATTCTTTTGGATACATTATATTGGTCAAGGGTGTTTGTAACTCATGCCAAGGATTATCATCAAAATGTTATAGAAATTAATTTTTCAAGAGAGGGATGATGAGTGAATTGGTTAAACCTTTCCATCCAGTAATTATTCCAAAAATCCTCTCATTTTTTATTATTTTCCAATTTTTATGTTGTTTATCTCTATTTTCCTTACCGTGGTGCTCAATTGATAACTGAATTAATGATGAAGGACTTCCCATCCCATAATAGATATCGATGGAAGGATTCAATACAAAATTAATGTTGTCCCTACCTTTGTTTACATAAAACATTTCAGTTAGGTCCCCTGATACTGATCTAGAGGTTCCATCATTAGGCTACATCATTACACATAGTTCATGAGATGCAATTCTTAATCACCAACATCACCGAAGGTTGAGACTATAGGATTTTCGAAATTGGGATGGGAAAAATTTCATCCTCCCATTTTAGATATATATTCTTTTTGTGTGGTATGGGTGAACACCCCTTCTTTGGATTCCATTAGAGTAGCCAATGACTCGATGTAATTTAAGAGTTTTAGAGGTTTCTCTATCTAGACCACCTTTTATCTATAGTAAGTAAGTGTAGATGGATGAGGTGTCCTCACATTCATATCCCTGTAATTCCTGATCCGTTCTAGGACCAAATGATCTCCTTGATTGGAAAGAGGATTTTATATTAATGGAGTAAAGTGATGATCATTATCAAAATCCTCATTTATGTAGACTGAATTCCTAGATTCCAAGTTATATTGATGATCATAAGTCACGCTTTCATACAAATTGGTTCTCTCCGAATGTATGGAAGGAGGTATAGTCGTTTCTATTTGTAGATTAAACCAAGTGGGAATATTACCCATAAGTTATTCCTTATTGAGTTGTTTGAGATTCTATATCTTATTATCATACTATTCTAGTTTTTACCCAATAGAGATAATTTTAGCTCCTTTAGGTGGTGATTGGGATGTAGCCACACCATTCCCTTTATCCTTAGAATTGTTCATCTAAGGAGGGGTAAATTCGTCATTTAGAGGTGTTTTTTATGAAAACATCTCCAATTTCACATAATTTCAACCTTATTTGGTGAATCCAAATCACCTAACACTTTAGGAATAGTTTCTGGGTTTCATCGATCCATGTTTATGTCTTGTTCTACAATAGTTTATTTATTGATGGGGAAAATTGACTAAGGGGTATCATGAAATGGATGTTGTTACATCACTTTCCTTGTAATAGGTTGATTAAACCCCACTTACTCATCCTTTGAGAGTTGTATTAGGGTCATTTTTCATATCCCTATCAATATGGGACCATTTTTTATTATAATCCTTATGATGTTTGTTTACCTTTTCCATACAGTCATCATGTCTTCTTCTATGAATAGTGGTCTTGTAGGAATTTCTAATCATTCTCAAGGAACAATCCCTAATTAAAAAAGGTATTTTTCATAGTGGTAGGAATGGTTTGGATGTCATTCAAAAATATTTTCCTCCCAAAATAAAAAAGACTTGTTCTTTTTAGAGTAATGGAAATGAATAAAATTCCCCCATTCATGTGGGATGGGAATGATTTGGGGCCATTATTGTAACTTTTTTTATCATATTTACAAGGATTTGAGTTCTCAATTGGAGGATCTGATGGATCATGAGAATGAAATTGAGAAACAAATTCCCACATCTATGCAGGATGGAGTTGATCTAGAACCGATGCTGATTTTTCCAGACCCTCTTAGGGTGTGATAAACTTTGTAGTGAATATTGAGAAAAAAAATCACCAATACATACTGGTAGGGGTTCATTCACACTTCCTACTGATATTTATAGGATTATCTAAAGGTTTTATGAACTTATGGGAGGATGTAGTGGTAAAATTTCCCCCATCATTGTGGGTTGGGTTATCTCTTGGATAGATTCTATTGTGATAATATTATTAACTATTTCATTTTTCACAACAGTATTCACATATGAGTTGAGTGTAATAGAAATATATGATAACATTCTCTTCATATAGAATGTTTTCTAGTTTTCTACAACAATAGTTTCTACGTTTGAAATTGTTTTTACATTTTTCTGGGGGCCTATCTTAGGAGTCTATTGAAGACAATCCCTCTCTATTCCCAATGTCTTGGTGTCCTAAAAGTGGAGTAGTCTAATTATATTTTCCAAATAGAATGATAGTTACCCTATCAAATTAGTTCCCCCATGGATATAACATTACAAGATTCTATATCTATGGATATTTACTCTTCTAGAGACATAGTAAAGAGAAACAATCCCTGCTTTTCCCACCCTTAGATATGTAAATTTAACAAGACTCTAAAAATCCATTGAGGAAGAGTTGTTTCATGGTGGAGAAAAACACTTCATAAGATTTTTTTCGGATTTTCCAATCATGGGTTCTAGAATATGGAGAATGTGGTCATATCCTAATTATAATAAAGTGTATTTATGATTTCGAAATTACATGCATATCCTTGATAAGGGTGGTTTCTATCCTTAAACAACGGATGAGTTACCCATATATTTTTTCATAAATGAAGAATCAAATCCTTCCCTAGATCATATGGGATATCATAGTTAGAAGTGGAAATTTACCAGAACATGGTTGTGAAGGTATTTCCAACTATCTATCTCCATATATCCATTTCAGACTCTTCTTCATCAAAATTACATGCCTCCACCTAGTCAGACCAAAGAGGTTTCTTCTCTGGGTATCCTACTGGCCATGGTGAAGTGATATTGATAGTTGTTCGGGTACTATATATGGTTAAACCTAATTCTTTAAGCACCACTATATACAAAGGTGTATGGTAAATGGGGGGATTTCTTTATCTAATTGAGATATTAACATTAATAGGTTGACCACAATGGATTTCAGAAGTATAGTTTCTACAATCTATCTCTGCACTATATATAGGAGGTCTAAAAAAGTAGTGATCTAATTTTACATCAGTTTAAGAGTCAACAGAATATTTATGTTTAGAAGATATGCATCATAAAACCTCGAGGACAATGGCATAGAGTAGACTTGGGATATGAGCCTCATCCTATGTCATGGTGGGAATATGATAACATACCATTTGGTGTTGAGTAATGATATTATCCTAATTCATAAAAATTTCTAAAACATGTTTATAAATTCCAAGTGTTGTGGGGATTTTATATCGCTACAAAGAAGCTGTTGGATTATGATGGTGAGCTTATGTATCATCAAAAGAAATATAAACCTACCTGTTGGCGGTAGCTAGAATATTTTGTTCAATTCTGGATGAAGCGGGAGTATGATCCTAGTTCAACTATGAATTCCATAGAAAAATATTCTCACAAAGCTTTTGAATAGGGTAAGGGATATGAACCTCCTCTTATATAGACTCTATAATAAGTTGGTGTAGTCATTCATCAGTGGAAGTAGGGATATGATAATAGCTTCTTTAAGAATCAAGAACATGTCGAGTAGCTTCATAGAAAGTGATATAAGACTTATTTGTGGTGATTTCTATATTTTATTTACAAACCTCTATTGGATTATGAATATTCGTTTTCCCATGTCTTTGGATAATTCCATGAGAAATTATTGATAGAAATACATGCCTATCCCCAGGAATGTTTCGAACTGAGTTGTTGAGCACTAGTAGGAATGTGAATATGAGCATAATCATGTTTCTTTAGAGCATACCACTATTATTTTTCAACAATAATGTGACACATTCCCAATGGTGTGTTCCAAATTGAGTTGGTGAGCCTATTTCAGAACCAAAATTTGAGATTGAACTTGTGTCTCGTCCATTACTGGAATATTCTAATAATGTTCATGGATAAGAGATACATTGTGATCCTTCTATGTCAGAGCCACATGTTTGTACAGATCATGGAGATATGTTCTTTTGGATATCTAGATAAGTATATTTTTTTGTCCCTGTATCTATACTAGTTCGGGAATATACTAGAGGATCACTTTTGTTGTTTCTAGAATATATGAAACTTTTGTAAAGTATGTGCATGAGTGTAGGACTACACATTCAGGGTCTCTTTGATATATTATAACATGTATTCAATTGAAGAATAGATATAAAACCACTCTTTTCCTCCTTGTTCCATATGAATATGCTGATGTGGTTCATTCATGGGGGAAAGGATATGTGCATACCCCATGCTTATTATAAGAATATGCATAAAGGATTGACTAGAGTGACCCAGGATATGAAGTTACTCACTGGCCAATATAATAATTTTATGATGGTCATCATTATTGGATGTAGGGCAAGGAGACCACTCCCATTTATCCATATATGTCTATGCCCGAAGAGACCTCTTGTATCCATGAATTAGTTTATATGGTTGAAATTTATTTAGTGGAATCCTCATAAGAAATTTGATAGGTACTAGAAGTTTGTTTCTAGTGAAAGAGGTTGAATGAATCCCTGCTAGGTAGCTCATGAAATAGTATGAAGTTGTAATTGACTCCTTGATCCACCGTCCTAAAGTAAAGAAGGTTTTGATAGCAGTAGTCTGGGGATAAACATATAATGCAATTGGTGGTAGTGAAAAATACTATTGGTATCATTACATCTTTCTCTGATCAAGATATAATTTTCATCTTTAGTGTCTAGAGACCTCTATGGGAATCCATGAAGGTTTGGATCACTCCATGGTAGTGGTATTCTAGATAATCATGTTCACCACCTAAAGACGAAGGCATCTAGTTATTGATTTTTTTTTAAAAATAGAGAAGCTTACTATTGTAGATGAGGTTCAAGAATATATTCTTAATAAATAAATGATCTCAGGCCAAGAAATTTGTGAGAGAAACTTTTTACAATCACATAGACAACAAGATACAGATTCACCAAAAAGTGCATCATCGTAAGTATAAAACATGATCAATTAGAAAATCATGGGTAAAACCATTTTTAATAATTATTATCAGTTCATCCATTTTCTTTGTGTGGAATTTATATTGTTAGAAATTAAAATTTTATGGGAACCTTGTTATATTGTTGCAATATTTTAAGTTGAGAATACAATTTTTTCATGAAAGATGCAAAAAAACCAAAAAATTGTCAAAAATATTTTTTATTATTGAAGTGATTCATTTTTAGTTAACCATTTTCCCCATCAAAATGGTTTGGTTCCCCAATTTTTGGAGACATGTTGGGTGATACCTATAATGATTAAGTTATTCTGGAGTTACATGGTTTTAAATCATTTTCATCATATTTATTTCCCATTTGGATATTGGGTGTTGAATATCGCTGATGGGGGTTCAAGTATGGTTGCCCAATCATTCATATTGGCTTTACCATTTTCATATTTTCAAGAAACTCTCAATAGTTCCCTCATTATTAACATGGTACATACTGAATTTATGAAGGCAAGTAGGCATTTGATGTTTTTGTACCACCATCATAGAAGAAATCACATTGGATGAGAGGATGGTTGGTTGGGATTATAACTCCTTTATTGAGGATTTTTTCATACTCTAGGAATATTTTATAGATTTTTGATATACATATGAATCACTTACATAACCCATATGTGATTGGTTACCATAATAAAATTATTGGGTGTCGATTCCATCTATACATATATAGGGTTCTAATAATGATACAATATGTATGTTTCTGAGGTTCTCCTTCTATTTTCCGTAATTGCAATGAAATGGGTATCATATTGTACTTTGATTCTATATAACTAGTAATTTTGAATTTTACCATCCTCTTGGGATGTAATTGGTATCTTAAGGATGGGATTGAAAATTTTTTAGGAATCCTATATATCCTATTTATAATAGGGATCAAAACATAGGTATTTCCTTTTAGTCCAAACTGTATAATTTAACATCATGAGGAAAGTGAAACGGACTAAATACGACAAATGTATCCCTAAGAGTTAGAGGGGTTGAATCAGTGACATATTTTTATTTTATGTTATCTTTCTTTTATAACACACTTCCCCTCCTGTTAGTGAATTATCACTTTTCTAAAGAAAAAAACATTCACACATCTATAATAACACATGTATTTAAAAGGTTCACTATTCAATAAGAATATATAGTTCTTGACATGGTTTTGAAATAATCCAATACCATAGAATCCACTAGAAAAAAATAATTTTTTGTGGATAAAACTAGTATCAAATACCATTATACATGTGTATCATTATGTTCAATACAATAGTGAATGTTCCTCTTCTAGAACGAATGAAACAAATAATATTTTGTAACAAGTTAATAAATCTTCACCATTTAGTTCCATATATTCAACTACGCTAATTAAATAAATTCTACTTTTTTAATTCATAAAAAAAATTCTTCACTTTCCTACCCAACAGTTTGTATAAATAACTCTTCTAGAAATTGTATGAAAACTCAGTCTCATGGCTCTCTCTGATTCCCCAATCCGATTATTCTATTTATAAAACAATTAAGAAAAGATACTCCAAAAACAATTCTGATCTATCTTTATCTTTCCCCAAAAATTTCATTCTGATTGATCAGTCTAATCCTAAAAAACATACCACCATCTCTTCTATAGGCTTATTTCTTCTAGAGATGTATCTCAAGAAAAATCTATTTTTAAAACCTTCTTCGTCGAACTCTATCACCAAAGTATCATATCCCTTTATATATACCTCATTTTAATAGTGTCAGAGTACATCATACATTAACCTATACTTATAAGTGTGTAATAAATAGAATGGTTGAGAAACCACATTCATAATACCACCTTTTCAAAATTCTAGAAAATAAAAAATTACATTCATTTCATTGATATATTTAACAACAATATTTCTTCTCAAATCTTATTATTTATTCTTGTATGTAATTCAATCCTCTCACAAATTTATCCTCCTTAAAACTTATAAAACATTATACAAAAAGATACATAATTTAATTCCAATATTATTTATAATTTCAATTTTCTTGAATCACTTGAAGATACATTACACTGATGAATTCCAATTATAAGGTTGCAACTAAACCTATTCTTCGATTAACATTGTTTCAAATTCTATAGGCTGCAAACACTTTACATAAGAATCATTACAACTTCAAAAGATTCCACAACCCTTTTCCATAACTTTAGTATGTCCAAAAGGTTTCACATTTCTTCATTTCCTCAAAAAAATCATCAAACCAATGAAAATAGTGTTCGATGGATTTTTAGCCCCAGATGATTTATTGGTGTCACATCCTGTCCTATGAGACTTGAAGCACTTGAAAACATTCACAACTTCTTATTGTTAACCAACTGAAAACACATTTGAGACCATACTCCGATTCTTTAATTAAATTGGTTTACTACATTGGTGTACATCATTTGATTCATTGGTCTTTGATACCATTAGGATTATCGGTCCCAACAACATAAAACCTTTTTTCTTCCTCTTATAAAACTCTTCATCAGATTAATTATGTATACAAATAATTTTTTGGATGGATTAGTGATTGAATATCCCTGGATAGATCTATGTATCATCACGTCTGATTGATCAGTGTCTACAAAAAAATCTTTCAAAACCTCATCACCTGATGATTAATCCTTTTTATTAGTATGTTAGGTGGACCAGACAGTCTTTTGGATTGGTCATTTTTCTGGATTGGTCAATCAACACATCTGAAAAACAACTGAATATAAAAAATGAAAACTTCCAAACCTTCAAAAAATCTGTTTTTTATTATTCTCACACCGATGAACTATGACCAGAAGACATTGACACCTCACTCTATTTTCTTCAAAAAAAATTCTTACATCCTGACTTCTTCAATATGTTGATAAATTTGGATCGACATAGCATCTCCTAACATAAAAAACTTTTACCCTCTTTTCTTTCTCAAATATTTTCCTATATGTTTTATAGACAACTTATTATATTGAAAACAAAAAAAAATAAAAAAGAATTATCATATTTTTTATCAAATATCTAGAAATACATTAAGACTCTGGTAAGGCTTCTCACCCTAATCAAAAATTTTATTTTAGACACAATGTGAGTCTAAAATCCTCTTCACTTTGAAAACATCTTCTGAAAAAAAAACCAAAATTGATGGATTTTCTTAAGAAATGTGAATGTGAACTTTTGAGTCTGGTAATCCTTATTCTAATCACCACAACATAGAAAGTGAATTGATTTCCCATAATGACAAAAAAGGACCAACCAAACAGAAGAGGTATGGGATAAAAAGACATACCACAATGTTGGAGAGAAAGAGGTTGGACACCCATGTTCAACCTTAGTCTAAAAACTTCCTCTTTTGGTAAAATTTTTTGTAAACATGTCAGAAACGTTACATTATAGGAACATAATCTACCTTGAGTTCATTCTTCTCCAAATTCTACTTGATTAGGTGATATTTCATATCAATATGTTTTGAATGATATTGTAATAATTTAATTCTTATAAGGCTAACAGAACTCTGATTATCACAGCCCAAGAAATGAGGTAAATATAATTCTATAAGAAAATATTCTTATTATGACTTCATTAACATAAGCGGGGTTGCAACTTGAGTGTAAGAAACATACTCTGAATTATCCATGAAAATATTAATTGGACTTTTTTCTCTGTATGATAGATTAAAAAAATATCCATTAGAAAAAAAGCTATGCCAGATGTGGATCTTTTATCATCTACATTTCTTTCCCAATCAACATTTGTATTAAAAAAAACCATTATTCATGAGATATCATACCTAATTATGATATATTTTGTTTCGTTGATATATCTAAGAATTATTTTCTCCATCCAAGATATGTTATAACTTTGGATCATGTCTAAATATTTCTTATAAGGTAACAACATACAAAATATTTGGTCTTGAGGTTGTTAGATAAAAAAAATCCCAATAAATTTTCAAAACACATTAGAGCCAGCTCCCTTACCATCTCCATTATTAGTAAATTGGTTCCCACATAAATTATTGAGGAAACAAATTTTGAATTATCTATTACTATCTATTTAAGATTTTCCTTATCACACTTCTCTTGAGAAAGAAAATTGTATTTCTTATTTTTTGAGATTAATAATCTAGTAAATGTTTTCATTTCACCAAGCATGGACACTTAAATAATATTCTTAATTTATTCAGTAAGTCACTCATATGTTCTTTAATCATTAAATTAAAATATAATATCATTAACATATATAATAATAATGAGGTAAATCTCTTGAATTTCATCGTTGTATGGATTACTGTCAACTCCTCCTTTATTAAAGTTAAAATTTATTAAGTAGGTGTCCAATTTAGAATAATGTAACCTCATAGATTGATGTATCCCATACAAGGCTTTCTGAACTTGAATACATACCATTAATCCTTTCTAATTATAAAACCACATGGATTCTCAGTATAAACTTCTTGATCAAGTTCTTGATTGAGAAATTATGAATTTTCAAACATCTAAAAAAATTATAATTTTATTGTGCAGTAATTGAAAGAAATATTGTAATTGTTTCTAACCATTCTAATAGAGAAAAAGTCACATAAAAATCAATAACTTCAATTTGTGAGTGTCTATTAAAAAATAATATTTATTTTTTTCTTATCACTTCACTATACTCATTAAACTTGTTTTGGAACACCCATTTTGATCCAATAATATTTTAATCATTTGGTTTGGATAAAATATCCCCAGTATCATTCTTATCAATTTTATGTAACTCTTCATTCAAAGAACTAATCTATTTCGGATTCTCAAAATCATTGTTAACATCTCTCAAGTCAAATTTTTAACAAAACTAATTATGTGTTATACCTTTTTATATTATTCTTATTTAAACCTTTTGATGTTAATCAATAATAATTTTTTTACCTTCCACTTGTTTCCTTATCCTATGATTAGATGTATGAAATTATTCTTAATAATTAGAAATAACTGAGTCCGGTTCTTCCAAATTCATTCCATCATAATTGACATAATTAATTTCATGTTACTAAGAAAAAATTCATTAATATTCTTCATCTTCCTCATCTGGTTATTTTTGTGAAACACTTTCCTTGGATTTTCAAAAAAATTTATATAATAGAATAAACTATTTTACCTGTTTATTTATTCAAAAATTTGTATCCTCTACCATTAAGGGAGTATCAAATAAATATTTAATCTTGACCTCTCTGATCAAACTTTCAAAGATTTCCACCTTGTTTCCTTATGATTCAGGGACTCCCAAAAACTCTTATGTGTTTCAAACATGGAGTTTTATCATTAAACATTTTATAGAGATTCATATCAAAACATGTCATATAGAAGCATAAAATCTAGATATAAACTGTTGTTCTCAATGATTTACACCACAAGTAGTGAGAAAGACCACAATAAATCGACGTTATATGCCCCATGTAAACTAAACTAATTCTTATTTTTTTTTAAAAACCATTTTTTGGTGTGTGTATGGTGTACTGAACTGATGCTTATTTCCTTGTTTTTTTGGATAAATTCTAAAATCATTATTCTTATACTCACCACCATTATCAGTTCAAAAATTCTTCATAGAATATCTATATTCCTTCTCAGCTCATCTCTAGAAACTCTTAAACATTTTTAGATATTTAGATTTAAGTTTCAGATATATAATACAAGTAATGTGAGTAAAATCATTAATGAAATAAATGAAGTACTTTTCTCTAATATTTTGTTGTTTTCTAGTTTTCCCACAAATATCAGAATTAATTAGTTCTAGGGGAAGAGTTGAATTAATATCAACATTTTTATGAATAAAGTTTGTGATATTCCCTTTATAAATAATTGAACCACACAAATCTCCTCTTTTGGCATGTCATGAATATCATGTACAATAACATTATTTGATAACTTTTTAATTTTTCTCTAATACATATATCCTAGCCTTTTATTCCACAAGTGATTTTTTTTCAATAATTCTAAAGTAACATGATTTATGTACTTCACAAACTTGGAATATGTTTATTTTTGTAACAAATTTTTCATATTTCACTATTTTCACAATAAAACCATATTTTATAAAAACAACATTATTTATTCTATCAAAATGTTTGGAAACAATCAACATATTGTGTTTCAAACCATAAATAAATAATTAATAGTTAGATTTTATCTTTTCTTCTGAAAAAATAGCAGATCAACACCTTTGATTCTAAGAGATTAATAATTATCAAAATTCATTTTTCCTTCTTTAAAATATGTCACATTCTTTAAAAATTTAAAATATCATGTCATATGTTGAGAACACCCACTGTCCAAAATCATGGGTCATTTTCCTTTGGTAACTTTGAGGGATGTTTCTATAAAAATATTTTCTCCTTTTCCTTTATCATTCTTCATATAGGGATTCTGAGAATTTTTTTAAACATGTTGTTGAAATAGTAAAAAAAGAAGACACCATTTTGTAAGATGTTAAGGTTGTTCATATCTTTCACAAATAGTTTCCAATGGTTGGAATATATTTTCAATTTTGAAAACATATTTTTTAGATTTATTCCTTTTAGTGGATTGACTCCCTGTCAAACATTTCTTTCACTAAATTTTGGGAAAATTTAATATTTATGGTTAAACCAACACATATTATACATTTGTTAATATTCACCATAATACCATTAGTAACCATTCATATAATATTTAACTCTATACCTTTCATACTGAATGGAGTTAGGAACATGTTTTTCCGAAACTTTTCCATCCTTCCCATCAAAACATTGTTATGCACAAAAATTTATTTTATCACTTGAAATATTGTTCTTAAGTTCCAATTTCTTTACAAATTTATCATAACCGTTAGTAGTAGAAACTTTTTTTCCGGAATTATAATTTTATAAACATATTATTTTCCAATTTGTTTTGTTTTTTCCACATACATTATTTTTTTCATCCTTCTTCTTCTTATGAACATTTTCAATTTTATTTATTTCTAATGAATGTAACTTTTTTAGATCCTTTTTAGGTTAAACCATTATAAAACATTCACTGAACTCAAATATAGAGTTCTTGAATCTTGTTAATACCTCTCCAACCTTAGAAAACCATTGGTGAACATGTTTCAACTCTCCCTCCTTTTATCATACCTTTACATCCATATGTTCATTCTTTTTTTTCCTATTTAAGGGACTTATTCAAGTAATAAATATCTTCTAGAAACCTACCTTTGTCTTTAGGAACACATTCTTGGATTTTTTATAGGACATTCCCTTATTACATTCTTGATTTCTCCTCCATGTCTTATAGTCTTTTAGAGACATTCTTCAACTCTCTTTATATATGAAATTATAACCATATCTTTCTTCTTCAAAACTAATGCTCCAAAACTATTCATCATTCAATGATTTAATAAACATATTTTCAATTAAAAATTCATTGAATTTTTTAACTTCAACTTTACTATATTTATATTCATCATATTTAGAAAAAAAATATTATCCTTTCAAACATTGAGAAACTTTTATCTTTTTCTTTGGAATAATATTTTGACTTATCACCATGTTTCATCCAATATATTCTTTTCCTACTATAATCTTCATCACTATCTTCTGTATTCCTTTTTTGAGGTAAATTGACAGAAAATTTTCCCACAACTCCATATTCAAAACATTTTAGGGGTAGCCTCCCTTTATACTTTCCCTTACCTCTTTTCACTGTTCTAAAAAACAAGGACAAATATTCATTATGATTGTTACTATCCTAATGTTAAGATTCTGAATCACCAACTTCTTCATATTCAATAATATTCTTATATTTTTTTCATGGTATCCTTGAATGAAATTCCATGATCTTCTTTCGTTTTTCTTTTCATAACATTCTCCCATATCATTTCATAAGTAATGAAAGCACTATGAAGGTCATCCAAAGATAGATTTTTTGAATATATGTCTTCTAAAGATAAAAAAGTTTAATCAAACATTTTAAAAATAATTCTTAATATTTTTTAAAAATAGATGAATCTTAAATATTATAACCAAGACATATAATTGTGTTATATATATCAATAGCCATTTTAAAGTAGTCTTCAATAGATTCATACTCATCCATTTTGATATTTTCATAATTCAGCCTCCATATTTTTAAATATTTCTTCTTTACCTTTGTATTACCTTAATAAATGTTTTTAAACTTTCCCTAGATACATTTATTATTATAAACTCTCTAAACTCTAAGGAATTAAATTTCATAAAGTGATGATATTACATCATTCTTATCTCTTCCACCATTCTCTAGACTCTTCTTATCCACTAATATAAGAGGTTCATACTCAACAAGAGGAGGAAATCCATATATAGCTACTTCCAAAAAATTATAACCAAGAGACATAAGATATTGAAACATTATATCATTATAAGTACGATAGTTCTTTCTAATGTTGACCATAATCCCCTTACTGTTCATATAATTCAGACTCTCTATAACAACTTCTCTTCAAAAACATCAAAAAAGAGTAAATGAAGAGTATCTACACAAGTGTAAGGGTATTTCAAACATCCATAGGAACACACAAATTTACAAGGTTTACTACTCAACAATATTATTTAGTCCTTATAATGGTTTTAAAATAATCCAATACCAAATAATACACTATAAAACAATCCTTTTGTTCGGATAAAACAAGTTGGAAATAACTTTACACTTATGTAGCACTATGATCAATAAAGAAGTTCATGATATTCTTCTAGAATGAATGATGTAAATAATATTTTGTAACATGTAAATAATCCTACAATAGTCACCTCCAAACATGTCACTATGATGCTTCAACAACATACACTTGTTTTCATCAAAATACATTTCTTTACTTTCCCACCTAGAAGAAGGTAGAAACAAATCTTCTCGACTTAGTATGAAAAATCAGTTTGATGTCTCTTTTAGATTACCTAGTCTGATTCCTCTATCTAGAAAATAGGTAAGAAAAGATACTCTAAAAAAATTCTTAGCCACTTTTATCTCTCCCTCGAAATATAAGTCCAATTTATGGATCATACAGATAAAATATTATGATAATATCTTCCTTATGCTTCTTCTATATAGATATGTTGCTGAATAAAAATATGTACAGAAAACCTTATTTGGAAAACTATATCATAAAACCATTATTTCTCTCACTCCCTACTATATACGAACAGAGTCACAATACATTTCACTTCGACCTCTATATATTGGTGCACTAGAAATGGAATTTTTGAAAAACCAAATTCATTATCCCACTCAACCAAATTTACAGAAATTAAAATTTTATATTCATTTTTAATTCACCTTTGAACACTTAAAAAATTTCACAACTCTTCTTTATTATTATTTAATCTTCTCAAATATTCTCACAACTTCATCTTTCTTCAAACTTATAAACAATTCTTTAGTAAAATACTAATTGGAATTCTTATACTATTTATCATTCCAATTTTCTTGAACCACTTCAAAATATATAAAACCGATGAATTTGTATTCTGATTATTCAACTAAACCTGTTATTACATAAAAATTATTTCAAATTATGTGGGATACAAACACTTTTGAAGAAAATCATTACTCTTTCTCAAGATTCCAGAACCCTACATTGTCACTTTAGAATAATGAAAACAATTCACATTTTCTTCGTTAACTCAAAAAAATACATAGACCAATGAAAACATCATCCAATGAAGTTTTATCCCCCAATGATTTACTAGTATCACATATTGTCCAACGAAACGTGATCCACTTGAAAACATCCATGAATTCTTGTTCTTAACCAACTAAAAATACCTTTGAGACCATAATATAATGCTTCCATGAAAATAGTTGACTACATTGTTTTACATCATTCAATTTTGTTGTTCATTGACCACATCATGATTATCAGGCACAAAAACATAAAAATATCCATTATTCCTCTGATATAACTCTACATATGATGTCTTAAGTATATGAAGAAAAATTTCTGGTGGATCAGTGTGAGAATATCCTCCAATGGATTGGTGGCACATCACATCCAATCAACTAGTGTTAGCAATAGATTCATTCAAAACCTCAACAACTCTGGAATTATCCTTTGGTTTTGTCTATTTAGTGGATCAAATAGTCTAATGAACCAAAAAATCTTATAGATTGGTTGATCAGTACATCTAAAAAAATAAGACTCTTACAAATTCAAAATTTTCATTCTTCAAAAAGAATATACTTTTGATGATTCTCACACTGATAAACTGCGACCATAAGTATTTGAATTCATACTATATTTTCTTCAACAAACTATGTATTATATCATACCTTTTCATGTTGTTGAAAACTTTAGCATCAATATTGTATCATATAACTTATAGAATATACTCTCATACATTCCACCATAAATCGTGGATCACAAGTTTTTAAGAAAATATATGATATTAAAAACATACAAAACAGCAAAGCATTATAAGATTTGGTATAGAATATCTTTAATGAAATTTAGAGTCTGATATAGTTTCTCACTCTGATAAAAAATTTCATTATAGAAAACATGTGAATGAAATTTACTTCACTCAGAAAAAATATTCAGAAAATAAAACTGTAATTGATAGAATTTCTTAAGAAACGTTATTATAATAATATGTGTCTAAAAATACTTTTTCTGATCACCAAAACATAAAAATATATTTTATTTTTTATAATGGAAAAAAATTAAAACATAAAGAGAAAACACTTCTTTTAGAATCTAAAAACAACTTCCATCCAACAGGGTCCCAACAGGAATGACATATATGAGGGAACCTAGGCATTGGGTACGGATCATGATTATCCACTAAATGAGGCTAATATTCATTGTTAATATACATAATATTCATGTTCTTTATTATTCATAAACACTGTTTTAGTGCATTTTACACTTTGAACATCATTTCACATTATGATTGTAATACCTTCTTAAAATGCACTATTATGAGGTACATTTTTGAACATCATTTGAAGTACCAAATGATTCATATGATTATACATATTTTAATTTTATATTTTTGGAAATTGATCTACACTCCAATATGAACATGTTTCATTCAGGGTTCAATGGAGAATTCATGGAAGAAGATGGGGATATTTTGTGATGAAAGGAAGCAATTCTAGAGAAGGCGGATTGGACACCGGCCCACTGATGTGACGGTGGGGCCCAACATGAAGGCACAATGAATCCCAAATTTCGTGGTATGCTAGATAACATGTAGAGGAACAAATAACTCTTTATTATCCAATGCTAATTCGGCCTCCCTGGTTTCCATTTAAGCAGACCAATTAGAGATAAAATTATGGGCCAGATTCTGCGGCCCAGAAAAACATCCCACTAATATGCTCATATCTCGGAATCCACTACTCTAAATGGGCCCAAATTTTTCAATAGGTTATAAGACATCCGGGGATTCATTTTCTCCTTTTATTTCCAACTCTTATTAGGCCATCTAGAGGGTCTTCCAAGCGCATCTGTTCGGTGAAAGAAAGTTGGCTGCCACCTCAGGTCAAGGGTGGAAAAATCAACTCTCCCATACTTTCCACCCACCTATGGCCAACCATAATTAATTTAGGAGACTTAGAATATTGTAGGCTCGACCCAAGGGCTCAAAAATTCTTATTTATGGCAGTGGTGTTGGAGGATTGAAGGATATTTGGATGCTTTGTTCAATTGTAATGTTATGGTGCAATATTGTTGTCTCAAATTTGTCTTTCACATGTAAGTTGTTCAATTCACTTTAGTTTCTTAATAAAAGTTCTTCTTATACTCTTATTCTGTTGTTATTCATATCACTTTGATACTCTTGGATCAAGGTGTGAATTTATTCACACCAAACCTTGTGAAATTATTAACACAATGGTGTAGTGATCATTTTATTTTTGTTGTTTTCTTTACTTCTCCATTTCCTCCCTCATGAGTCCACTTTACGCTTCCATTGAAACCATGGGATCAATGGAGGGATAACCCACTTATGGGTTGAACCAAGGGAGTATCAAGGGGTTTATTGGATGTTATTTATCACCTCATTAATTTATAATCACTTCTTTAATTGAGATTTTTATTTTATGATTTTTAAACTTCATCATCCTTGTTGAATTTAAGGCCACACACTTCAAGTGATAATACGAACCTTTACCTTGAAGTGATCAAAACTTTGATCCTTCAAGTGTATAGGTGATTAGTATTAAAGGTTGTAGGCATTAAACCAGTAAGTGATGATGTTTTTTTATCTCCTTAAATGAACCCATCTCAAATATAAGAAATTTAAATCATTAAAAAGGAAATATGTCCAATCCACCCCGAGTGATAACCTAGGATCAACTCATTATTTTAAATTGAATTCACTTAAGTCTCTTAGAGTTACCTTAAACCCATCTAAAATCAACCCAAGTTGGCCACTTCATATCCAAAAACATTACTTAGAATATGCGTGTCTATAGGTTACTTCTTAGGTCTCTATGGATTCGATAACCCAAGATAGACTACAAGGACCGTCCTACCTTCTTCTTTTGGGTAAATTTGAGTGAGAATAAAATTTTGGCACCATTTCCGGGGACTTAAGTAAGTTACCTTATAAACTATCATCTTTTTTTTTCATCCCACTTCTCTTTTCTCACCCCTCACTCCAACGGAAGTCAATTTTGAACAAGTCCAAACATGGGAAACCTGTCTCTACTTTGATCACCCAACCCCATATGAACCAAAAATACATTCCAACCTATTATGAGTTCCAATCCCAACAAGGCCAATCGGAACATCCTCCTGTGGAATTCCAACAACTTAATTATCCTCTTGGAATAGACCATATGTACCAACACCTTGAACATCATAATACACATCGCTTACTTGAAAACTTATGTCAAAAAATGGAGATAATGAATTTTTAGGTTTCATCATTGAGGTTAGAACTACAAAGTATTAAAAATTGTGAGGAAACCATCCCTA
Organism: Viscum album; assembly: GCA_963277665.1. Classification (NCBI taxonomy): domain Eukaryota; kingdom Viridiplantae; phylum Streptophyta; class Magnoliopsida; order Santalales; family Viscaceae; genus Viscum; species Viscum album. The sequence continues at coordinate 1,744,818,646 of OY728152.1, forward strand.
CAAAAACTGTCACTTCCATAACCTTATGTGAAGTGTCTAGTTTCCCACAAACCTATCATGAATTTACTGAAGATAAAACCTTTGGATTTGGGGAAGATGGATAGGATCAAGGAATTGTTGATGTGTTTTTAAATCAAGAGGAAACTTATTTTTTGTATTCACAATAGGGAAATTTGACATCATGGATTGAATCTCATGAATATAACTCCATTAATGATTTTTCAAAAACACAAATCACTGAACCATTAAGAGAAATCACAAACTTTGAGTCCATACCCATTCCTGAAACGGATCTTTCCAATTTGGTGGTTGAATCTTCTATTCAAAATGAACCAATTCTATTGAGAAATTTTGAAAATGAAACTGATTTCAATTCAAAGTCCCAACCTATGTATGAAATTTTTAGCCTACCTGAACTTGAACAAAAGGACTTTCCATCCACCCTCAAGTTTCCATTCATTGGGGATAGCCAAAAACTTTCATTTGTCCCCATTTCATATCTTGAAACCACTAAAGAGGTGATTATTCATAATATCATAGAAAATACTACAAAAGAAATTGAATCCGTCATTTATGATATTCTTTGGATTTACCTGCTCATTTTAGAACAGAGGCTTGTGCATGATACAAATTCTAAACATAGAATCAATCTCAACCTAGTAGAAGTGGTGAAACATGTGGTCCTTATAAGGTTGAATGTTGGTATTGGATAAGTTGGGGGGTTCAAGTCGAGATAACGACATTAAACAAAGCGTTGCATGGGAGGAAACCCATGGTTTTCAAGTTTCCTATCATTTTGTTGTTTTAATAAAATTTATATTTTAATTAATCATTTTTATATTTAGGAAAAATAGACTGTTGACCTGTTCTTCTATTATGAGTATGGATGGGTATGAAAGGGGAGCACCATATTCATCCGTGTCACGTGGTGTGATCCTTGAGTAATGCCTTACCCAAAAATTTAAAAAGAAGACAATATATCATTAGTTTGTTTTATTTTAATGTTTTTGTAGGTTAAAATAAAAATACAAAAAGAATAATAAATAAAAATATAAAAATAATTAAAAAATGGGACAAACTGTAGGCCGTGGGGAAAACCCCGTCACAACCGGCGATGCCGCGGGGAATCGAACCCGGGACCGAAGGGAGACAGGGGCGCGCGCTTACCACTGAACTACGGCCTTTTGTGATTCTTTATTCTATAATTTTTATATTTATACTTATATTTTACTTTATTTATTATATATATATATATATATATATATATATTGTTTTGTTTTTTTTGTTTTTTTTCTTTTTTCTACTAGGGAACTCTGCAAGTGACATGGATATTAAAGGATTAAAAGGGAGCAACAAGAATTTCAACTTCAACCACAAGGTGATTTCATTCCATGATCCTCATTTTCAATTTCCTTTTTGAACTTTCTTTCTCTACCTCTACCCCCTTCTAAATTTTCATTTCTTTAAACACTGGGGACTATGTTGTTTTAAGTTGGGGGGAGAGGTAAAATAAAAAAATTTCTTTTGTGATAAAATGATTTGAAAAAAAATGTAAATGGAAGGCAGACTTTATTCAACTTTGAACATGGTAATACACATTTCACACTTTGAAACTGAATATCAAATAATTTAGCATGCCCTGATTATGATTTTAATCCTTGTATAATTTCATGAGCATAGATTTTGGAAAGTTTGGTTGTCCAATGTGATATTTCATCATTTATATTTTCATCCAAATAAAACAAATCACAATAAACGTCCTTTGGATAGTGGGGTATTAGTTTGATTTCCTATGGTCCCCTAAATAAATAGCACAGGTTTGGTGATCATTTTAGTTTAATATGAGTATTCAAAAAAAAATTCAAAAAAAAAATTTGCGCATAGAACAATGAAATGACCTAATGCCTGGCTTTCGGCACTTGGGGATCGCGACTCCACAGTTTTCTGGCCCGGAGTTGGGCATTTTATCTCTATTTTTGGTAATTTGAATTTGTTTTTGACTGAGTTAACTCGAGATGATGCCCGAGTATGTGATCTTCACTTGGTTCCCTAAGGTCTTTGAGCCTGGGAGTCATCGGCAAAGTCTCGCTATAGGGGTTCACTCTTTTGAGTGCAACATCAATTACCATGGCAAAATTGAAAAAAAAACAAAAAAAAAATAATATAATAAAAAAATGAATACTCATCTTAATATTGAAATGTGATTCCTCCTAGCGCTTCCATGATTTCCCCTTGAATAAAAATGAACCCCCATGTCTATTGTGATGCACAACACATCCTCATACTTAATTGATATTGGATGAAATATGGAAATGAATTTGAACAAAGGAATGGGCTTGGGATTGAGATCTGCTTATGAAACTATCTTGAATTAAAATATTTTGATGGGTTTCATGATTTTTTGGTATAAGGGTTTCTGGTGATCATTTTGTATTAAAATGTTTTTGGAAAAGGGAATTTCAATTTCATATTGTTGAGATATATTTTGCTCGGGACTAGAAAAACTCAAGTTGGGGGGTGTGACTATCCATTAAATGAGGCTAATATTCATTGTTAATATACAAAATATTCATGTTATTTATTATTCATAAACACCATTTTAGTGCATTTTACACTTTGAACATCATTTCACATTATGATTGTAATACCTTCTTAAAATGCACTATTATGAGGTTCATTTTTGAACATCATTTGAACTACCCAATTATTCATCTGATTATACATATTTTAATTTGATATTTTTGAAAATTGATCAAAACTCTAATATGAACATGTTTAATTCAGGGATCAATGGAGAATTCATGGAAGAAGATGGGGATATTTTGTGATGAAAGGAAGCAATTCTAAAGAAGGCAGATTGGACACCGGCCCACTGATAAGATGGTGGAGCCAAACATACAGGCCCAATGAATTCCATATTTCGTGGGATTCTAGAAGACATGTAGAGGAACAAATCACGCTTCATGATCCAATGCTACTTCGGCTTCCCTGGTGTCCATTTAGGCGGACCAATTTAGAGATAAAATTCTAGGCCAGATTCCACGGCCCAGAAAAACATCCCACTAATATGATCATATCTTGGAATCCACTATTCCAAATGGGCCCCAATTTTATAGGAGGTTGTAGGACATCCGAGTATCCATTTGATTCTTCTATGGACGACTCTGATTCGGCCATCTAGAAGGCCTTCCAAGCGCGTCCGTTCGGTGAAGGAAAGTTGTCTTCCACGTCGGGTCAAGGGTGGAAAAATCTACTCTCCCATACTTTCCACCCACCTATGTCCTACCATAATTAATTGAGGAGACATGGACTATTGAAGGCTCGACCCAAGGGCTAACAAATGCCTATTTAAGGAAGTGGTGTTGGATTATTGAAGGATATTTTGATGCTTTGTTCAATTGTAATGTTACGCTGCAATTTTGTTGTCTCAAATTTGTCTTTCACATGTAAGTTGTTCAATTCACATTGGTTTCTTAATAAATGTTCTTCTTCTACTATTATTCTGTTGTTCATAAAATCACTTTGATACCGTTAGATCAAGGTTTGAATTTATTCACACCAAACCTTGTGAAATTATTAACACAACGGTGGAGTGATCATTTTATTTTTGTTGTTTTATTTACTTCCCCATTTCCTCCCTCATGAGTCTAATTTCCGCTTCCATTGAAACCATGGGATCAATGGAGGGATAACCCACTTATGGGTTGATCCAAGGGAGTATCAAGGGACTGTATTGGATGTTATTTATCACCTCATTAATGTATAATCACTTCTTTAATTGAGATTTTTATTTGATGATTTTTAAACTCCATCATCCTTGTTGAATTTAAGGCCACACACTTCAAGTGCTAATATGAACCTTTACATTGAAGTGCTCAAAACGTTGATCCTTAAAGTGTATAGGTGATTAGTATTAAAGTTTTTAGGCATTAAACCATTAAGTGATGATGTTGTTGTATCTCCTTAAATGAACCCATCTCAAATATAAGAAATTGAAATCATTAAAAAGGAAATATGTCCAATCTACCCCGAGTGATAACCTATGATCATCTCATTATTATAAATCGAATTCAGTTAAGTCTCTTAGATTTCCTTTAAACCCATCTAAAATCAACCCAAGTTTTCCACTTCATAGCCAAAAACAGTCCTTATAATTTGCGTGTCTATAGGTTACTTCTTAGGTCTCTGTGGATTCGACAACCCAAGCTAGACTACAAGGACCATCCTACATTCTTCTTTTGGGTAAATTTGAGCGACAATCAGATCTTAAGCCTTGAGAAATAATCATTAATTTCCTTATTATAAAGAGAATTAGAGTCTTCATAGTTTTTTCAATTCCTTCTATACTTACACTTGTATAGATTCCATTTTATAGAGGTAGTTGTATCATGTGACTTAATGTGTCTTATACACTAAGGGTGCCCTGGTTGGGGAATTTTATGTTACTAGTGATACGATTAATGAATGTCCATAATCCCACATGAGTCATGATCAGTCTGAGAAACATGGTGTGGTAATAAATTAGATAAATACACGTGGATACATGAATTATAAACTAGCAGGCTCTAATGGAGGGGTTTACATTGATCTCGGGCCTTTGGAAGGCATCCTACGTATCCTGTTTATAACAGGAATTAGAGTTATTATTTATAAATTAATCCCTAAACAACTAAAGGGTTGGGAAATTTTATTACAATTGAAAGTATTATTATTAACCTTGAGGTTTAAGAAAGTTAGTGGCTTACACTTGTATGGAATCCCATGTTTTATATTTTTCCTCTATCCTCTGATGGATAACAAAATATGATAACCATGACTAGTCCACTGAATATGTTTGGTATGGAATGGAGGTATTTCTAAAATAATGAAATACATAGGGAAAAATTAGTGCATAACCTTAACCCATTAAGGGATCTACCCTTGTAAAGGGGGTTCTTGGTTAAAGGTTGATGTTCCACATTTCACATGTTAGACATCCGATCACGTCTTATAATAATAGTTGATATGTTATTTGGTGTCTTCCTGACAAGTCCTGGGTGTTTGTGGGATAAAATTGACATGTTGAAGTCCTTCCAAATAAATTAGTTGACATGTTAGAGGATGAATACTAGACATGTTCTGGTTGTATGTCTGACATGTCTGAGGATGTATAGACATGTCCTGGTCATTTAACTGACATGTCTAAGGATGTATGTACATGTCCCGGTTATCTTCCTAACTTTTCATAGGACTGTCATGGGATGCAACTGACTTTTTTGGGGGAAGAAACATAATAATGATCACCTAAATAAGGTTCATCACATGATCAATTCAGACATTTTAGAGGGCTACGACATGATTCATCTTAAGAGGATGTTGTGTGGCTTGGCTAATATGCCCATGTATTATCACATATTCTAGATGAAATGTCTGAGTGATGTTCCATTACTAACGAGTAGGTCAAATTAAGTGAAAAACTCCTTCACATAGAAATTACAGTATCCATACTCATGTAAGGCTTCTTTATGGTTCATCACTAATCATGTAATCTCATTAATGTTCATAGGGAATTGGTATGTTGAGACCTCGTGGGAACAATTTGACATGGAGAAATCCTTCACGTGATATGGTTGGCATACTAGTAGTCCTTATGGTGATCAATATGGTGATCATGAGATGTTTATATAAATTCAGAGTAATCTATTAAATCATTCACCGGGTGTAGCAGGAGGAAGAGTCTTTTGATTTCATGGAATTCTGCTCTGAAAATTCTCTTCTCACCTTTACAATATCTGGTTTTCTAAAATGAGGGATATGGGGATTTATACCCCATATCTAGGACACATATAATTGGTCTTCAATTTCATATATGGTATTGATTCTATGGATGGATTGTTGCATCACACATTTCACATGAACCTTCTTCGGGTCATCCATGGCATCATCCTTCTTTCATGTGATAAGAAGCGACCACATAATCAATCCTTAATTGTCCTATTCTTAGATCTTTTGAATTTTCAATAGAGTTTTTTTATAATAAAAATGACATTTCAATGTGAATTTACATGATCTATCCAACATATCAGATAGTCTTCGGGAGATGCAACCTCCTTTCAATGTCTCATTCATGTTATCGATAATGACTTGTTTGATACCCATAACAAGATCAAGTTGGAATGTTACACAACATTATCATGATCAAAATACTGATCATGCAATTTGAATATTCCCCTCACATGAAGAACATTTTAACTCTCTATCATATAAGGATACCAACTTTTTTCATGAATTATTTTTTAAATATGATTGAGATCACCCAGTGATTGTATATTAGGGTATCACATGTTCAAATGGACATGCCTGTATTCCTTCACTTGATAAATGAGTCATGTCTAGTGGCATTAACACAATGAATTTGTCTCGTCACATTGGAATTATGTGATTGATAGGTTTATCACAAAGAATGAATTATACCTTTATATGAAAATCAATTTAACTCCCTTTCACATAAATCTTGTTCATTTCTCAACTTCAATTTTACAAAAATTTTTGGTGATTGTTAGGAATATATCAACTGCATGTCAAATTATTTAGTTAAATCTAATGTAATCCTTCACATGATCATCCACTCTTGTCTAGAAGAATTCAAGAGATCATGAAGGATAGTGATAGGGGCTTCACATGATCATGAATTGATCATGTGACACGTATGACCAGTTCAAGTGTTGTCCTTACAGTTATGTAAATCATGTGAACCAAGTTTCTAATCCCCATGCATCCAAGATTATTCTTTAATCTCTTTGCAAAGAAAATAATAGCCATGCTTTGGGTATTTCTATTATTATAGAATTTTCAATTCTCTTTTGGCAAGAATCAAAAATGTTGTTGGGTTTCATTTAATATTATGGATATATATCCATTCCAAAATGGGAATGAAAATATAATATATGTATTTTGATAAATTTTCCCCCTAAAATTCTATTAAAACATCCTTGATGGTGGTATAGAAAACTTATGTACATTCTTCATAGTTGTGGTGAATTGACCATGTTTTTAACAATGTTTTAATTTTAGAATGAAAGGATATAATGGTAGCTAATGGATATTATAATGAAATAATAACATTATAGATTATTTATTATAATATAGACATTTTTTCATGTTTGATGAAATTTGTTTTGAAGTGAAGATGAAGAATGATTAAATGGATAGGTTGGTAGTTTTGCATTATCCTATGAATATATCATCTTTGGACACCCCTTAAGGGCCCATAGAATTGCATTTCTACAATACAAGAACTCCTTGTATGTGTAGAGAAGTGTTTTGGAAAAAAATGGGAAGATATTTTTCTAGATCCAAGCCATAAAATGTACCGAGAGAATGGGTAGTATTTATAAAGGGATGATAATGGTTTTTTCCAAACATTAATCAATAATAGGTTATTTTGGCTCATGATAACCAATATAGTTGAATATTATAATTAAATATAATTATTTGGGCATGTGAGGCTGATATAATGGTTTATTAAATAACCCATGATACATTTAATTAATTATTTATTTTATAATATATAATACCATATTTTGTATTATTTCACTCCTCGAAATTTTTTTACCTCTTTTATAAAAATCACAAAAATATACTTAGTAAATGTTTTTACATGTATCATTCAAAAATGAAATAAATTTTGTGAAAATAATTTTCTGTATATGAGAGAAGTATTGTTTAAATAAAATTCAGTATTTATTTGAAAATTTTGTATTTAAATATTATGATATTTTGTCTAAACCATTGAAAATTTTCTTATGGTCCCATAAAATTATATTACCCTTATTTTGAACCATAATAACACATTATAAACCAATTTTATTAAAATAAAGTTTCCACAAAATTATCATATTCATCAAAAAATGAAAATAAATCTTATTTTTTCACAAAAATAAAAAACAACCATTTCATGATTTTTATAATATTTTATAATATTTTTATCATAATATTAATTTAATATATTTAAATTTGATAAGACAAATACATATTATATTACTCTTCCAATCATTATATTATTATTAAAACACCTAATTTTTTGATGACCATATGGGTTGGATACATTCAATAAACACCTCATATTTCATTCATTCCACATTCAACTCTGTTTTCTATAAAATTTATCTGTATTTTCATTCTAAAAATGAATATTTTAGTACTAATATTTTATTCATTTATAAAGTGTTGTTCATGAGTTCAAAAAATCTAGTGGATTGATCATATCAAAATTCTCTTATTTTAGATATCTTATTTCCAATTTTCACCATTGTAACACATTCAACTCATATGGTTATATTTATTCTCTAATTATATTGTTCATGTCAATATAATATAATTTATTTAATTCTATCATTTGGATATATGTTTTTTATAATACTTCATTTCTAAACATGACACATTTGTTTTATCAAAAAATAATTTCACTTGAGAAAATTTATGGGTAGTTATAGATACGGGGATAGGTAATATCAACTCTTATGTTTTATATATTAGGTTAAATTAGTATATATGAATACATATAAGATTATAAAGAATATATAAGATGTTTTTTTTCAATAAAATAAAATATTTGATGATATTTAATAGTAAATCATAGGTTTCAACTAATGTGTATGTCTTTTGGGACTATTTAGTATGATTAATATGTACTTTTTATGAAAAATGAAAAATAAAATTTGGTTTTTGTTATTATTTTTTTTATGAAATTTTTTGATGCACTATTAATTTCACCATCAATAAAGTCTATATTAGGGTTAAAAATTAATTAATGAGATTCCCTGGTGAAATAAAACTATAAATAACAATATTATTATTGCATGTGAGCCTATAGACGTGGAAAAGAAGGTATTTTTGTTCAATGAATCTGAAATGAAAGAAGATGTTGTCTCTAATAGAAATTTAAGGGAGATAATTTATTGGGATATTTCTATGATATTGGAATATTTTTTAATATAAAAACATGTTTCCATGTCTATAGGATTGTTAATTCATTATTCTTTGAGTTTATTTTAACGAAAAAAATAAGAAAAACTGAATATTAAGATCATGATAGGGAATTTAAATGTTGTACAAGAATTTGAATTATATAATGTTATATATACTTTAATCATGTCTCTATAAAGAATAAGATGGTTTCATCTAGATATTGATATAACCAAAACAAAAACATATTTTTGTTGAACATCAATTATCATCAATGATGAATGGTATATATATTTATATACTGATGATTTACTGATTATGAATACCATTAAATGTGAAATAAAATATATATATTTGAAAAATGGAATAAATGAAAATATTCGAAAAATATCATGGTATCGATTTATTAAATAGGAATTAAACATTAAGAGTTTGACACTGAAGTTATTTAGAGTTTCAATGTTCTTAAAGAAGAATAATCGAGTTATTTATAAAAATATTAAAACAAAAATGAAAATTTTTACAAGGTTAGTCCTATGGAGACTTGTTCTTATTATTTTAATCATACGTTATTTGGGCCCAATTGAATCTAGTCGTGATGAAACTATCTAGTTTGTTCCAACCTTATAATGTTCTTAAATATGGTTTTGGATGATCTAGTTTATTTCATTCAATCTAATCTTATCAGTTATAGGTTTAATGGTTTAAGTCTGTCCCCTTCCGATTGGATGTTCAATAGAATAAAATTGTTGTATAACCATGAGTCCAATATGGTAAAGTTCGTGGTTATTTTACAATATTGGAATAAGTAAAATGGATCACATCCTAAGGCACTGAATAGTTTAATGGTCTTGAGTTACTACATACATACATGATTCTCACATTGCATCAAAAAATATGAAATATAATATAATAAATATTTTTTTAACTTTATTATTTATTAATGTAAATCAAAAATATCCTTCATATATCCCTTCTACATAGCCTAGGGAAATGAAAACATAATTAATTGTGACATCATATTCTTAGTTTGGGATTGTATACAATAAATTATATCATAAAATAAATAATACAAGGATAATATACTCAAGAAAATCAATAATTAAATATTCCATAAAACTAATACCTAAAAATTGGATGAAAACTCTGTATAATATAACATCTTAAATAATCACATGGATAACAATTATTAGTTTAATAATTATATAAATCATATTTCTTGACATCATAATATTATAATCAAGGTCTTTTACTAAGACAAAATACACAAAAGTGTAAGGGGAATTCCAAATAACCAAAATATACTGTTATATGAGACCTAACGATGCATTGAGGGCCTATAAAAATTATTTTTCATCACATAAAAATTTTAATCAATTCAACACAAGAAAGACAGGAAACATTGACAATGTAATGGCTCATATTGAAAATTCATCGTAAAAATGAAAATATTTTTCCCAATCAACAAACATAATTATATACTATCCAAATTAATAGGGTGAATTTCCTTAAAAGTGTATATCCATAGTAAATAATAATATTAAAAAAATAATTTTTAAAAAGAGGATCCTACATTAAAAAGTACACTGGATGATTTCTCGAGGAAAATACTCTTTTCATTTTCAAATTAATTTATAAAGAACAATAAAATTTTGAAATTATTAATGTAAATTTTTTATTTGAAATGAATCTCGAAATCATTTAAATTAAGCTTCAATTTATTGTGTGTTAATGGTGGTGAGAATTTATGTTCATGTCATACAGATAAAAACAAAGAATCCATTAAATTATTTGTGAAAAGACAAAAATTACCTCATTTAGAAATCTCTAAAAAAATTATTTGATATATTTTCATGAATTAAAAAAATTGTAGAAATGAAACATTAAAAAAATATATAATTAGAATAAAAATATTCATGAAATTTTTTTAGTTAAAATACGATGATGTTAAAAAATGATTCTTGACTGAATAAAATATATAGGTTTTCCATAAAAGCATTATTTTAGTCAAATGAGTACATATAAGAGGAATATAAAATGAAAACTATTAATTTTTATAAATAAATAAGGGATAATAAAAATGATTCTATTTAATATTGACATATTACATAATTCCACCAATAATGACTTAAATATAAAATATCCCTAATAATATGTGATTATGAAATCAAACCATACCTTACATTCGACGTGAATTATATGTTGTTTTATCCTCATTTATAAGAAAATATTAATTTATTATAATTTTATACCATATTTATATTCATAATTATAATATCTTATATGATTCAGTTATAACATATTAATACCTATTTATATATATTTTCTTATTAAATTTATCATTTCGTAGTGTATCTTATTTCTTTTTTACATGTATTTTATCGTTCAATAGTTTGAGTACCTACATATTTACTCATGGTTCAATCAATTCTAGGATATTAATCATGGAATAAATTAATAAATATTAATTATATAAAAAATTTAATCATCCTTGAATAGTGAATGTATAAAAATGAAATACATTGTTCATGAAGATGATATATCATATATATGCATAAAAGGTATTTTCATTTTTCAAAGAATTAAATGAAATAAAGGTAAATAATAATTCATATTTCTAGATGCATTGTTATTTCATAATATATATATATATACATATTAAATCTTTCCTTATTATAATCTATGAAAATAGAATGTGAAAAATGAATCACATCACGTTGTGGAGTTAGCAGTCCACACATATGAAAAAATACTTTATCATTTTCCTAAATATTGAAGGTAAAAGGTTAAGTTTGTATAATAATTATATAAGAATAATTATTTCATTAATATTATATATATTTTTCATATTTATATTCGAAATAATCCATATAAATTAGTGATGAAAAATTAATTACACCACTACGCAGAGATGGTAAGATATATATATGCATGGATGATGTTTTTACTTTTTAATATGATGGAAAAGGGATGGAAAATGGTTGTAGCATAATCATATCAAAATATCATTATATTTATGATATAGTATTTATTATTTCGTCATGGCTATAAATTATTTATTCGATTTAAAAGAATAAATAAAATAACAAAATTTTGAAAAAAGGATTTCCTTCTCTTGGGGAAATCTCATTTGGATCAATTCTTGAAGACCATAGGAATTGAATTCTTTATATACCATCATATCTATAATGTGGATAAGGATTATAGTGGATATTTTGGTAGGGAAAGGTTGATCTATATTGTGACAAACCAAATCTGGTTGCCATTAAAATGGAACCCAACCTAGCCCATGGCATGGCCTAAAGGGAGTTCCCGATCCCCATGATTCGGAACAAGTTCCCGGGTATCATAAAATGAAATTTGGAAATTTTATTTACCCAAGTATATAAACATAAAACTACAAGTGAATCCCATAAAACAAATATATATTTTTCAAACCAAAACATCTTTTAATAAATTTTAGAATTGAATTACACAATTTAAGATAATGTTTGAAGACTATTACAAAGGATAAAAAAAATATAGCCTAAGAACCTCTTCAAGGCAAGGTGCAGCGCCCTCAAGCCATATCCATGACACAACGCCACGAAGGAAGGCTAAAAACCCAAACTACAGGAACTAAAAGCATTACCCAAACCTATGAAAAAATAACCAAGTCTACTTACAGCCAAGGGTGTAAGTAGGGTGTGAGCCAAAGACCAGTAGGATTCCACCACAAAAAGATTCCATGTGATAATCATTATAAGACAAAAAGATTGCAAGTTTTGAAAACAAGAAATTCTAGTTACAATTTCTGAAAGATGCAACTTAAAAAATAGATTTCAAGTGGGATATTTTAAAATAAATAAACACTATTAAATACAATGAAAAAGCTACTGAATTTCTCCTTCCAAACACACCGTTTGATAATGGTAAGCATAAAATATCGAATGAGCACTAGCAACCTGAAACAACCATAGGCACTAGCTCGTTGCGGGTCCCAGGTACCTCATACTCATTGAAAGTAACCATACAAATATTAGTTCTCATACACATGAGCCACTATTAAGGAACAAACCCACAACCAAGTGGTTCCCCAACATCATCATCATCCTCATCATAGTTTAGTTAGTGTTTTCATTGTCAAAATTTCTACATGAAATAGGGTCCAAACCCCACGGGATTAGTAGCATACTAGTACACATCTATTCACCTAGATACATAGGTGTTCCATCTTTTTCTAAAAAAATTCCATAAGCCAAGAAATAAAATTTGCACATTAAAATACCACTTCCATGCCACACACACCAAATAACCCACACACATGTCACATGATCCCCCTTTTCATTCAAATTCATTTTGGAAATCATACTCACACAAAAACATCCCACAACACATTTCACCTCTCTTTCAAACATAGAAAAATTCTTTAAAAATTAAAAAAAACATTCCAAGATAATAAACATCACATATTATCCCTTTCACATTAAAATATACCATTTCAAAATTATATTCCTATAAAAATAGTTTGGAAACATAGTTACACCTCTTATATAAATCAAGAAACCATTTAAAACCTTCACAAAAAAAATCCAAGGAGTGTAACCACGTTTTTTCCATAAAATACTTCTACAAAACCGTCTTAAAAGACCAAAATCATACCAATATAAAATCAAACCAGAATTTGTATCCATAATATTATTTAAGAAAATTATTCTATAAATCATGAAATAACCCCAATGAACACAACATGAAATACAAACCAAAAAATATTCATTTTTGAAAAAAATCCACTTAAAATCCAATTTCTTAACAAATGCTACCTATTACAATTTTCACACCAAACACAAAGGAAGAGAATAAGGATAAAAATATAAATCACATAAAACTAACTCATCCGATAATTCTTACACATGGAATCACCGACCATTTATGCCAAAAACTCTAAACTGTTGTGTGAATCATCAATCACACCACTGCTACACCACAAGGAAGTGAAATCAAACCCTAATCCATAATATTTCACCAAAATGACATAAACTGAGTCCCTAGGAATATACCCTAGATGCTTGAAATTTTAGAACTATAAAGACCCATAAATTCCATTTATTTTTTTTAATTAAATAGAATTACTATAAGTCTGAAAAAATTGACGGCAAGTGATTCCGAGGCCTAGAGAGCCCGGAACGAATTTTTGAACTCTTTTTAAGGTATGTTCAGTAATAATATGAGAAAAAATTTATATCTTTTGAACCGGTGCTTGGATTAAAAATCCGAGGACACAATTGGATTTGTGGCGCCAAGATTCTTTTAATGGAAGCTTAACATTGTTTGAAAAAATTCAGATGAAAAAGCTAAATTTTATTATCTTTTGAAATTAAATAATAAAATAAATAAGATTATTTTATTTTTCTTTTTTGAAATCATTGAGCGGTGGTGGTGGGACCATTGTGAAATCTCAGACATTATATAAGATACTGTTAATGTCTTAAAACTTTCCTTTATTTGGTTTTATAATGACAACGCTTGTGTGTTTAATTGACTCATTACTTACAGTTGATTAATGTTTCATAATATTAAACATAGTGTGGGAGATTATTCAGTTATTTAATCAAATATTGGGATTGGGTTTTGGACACTCATGAGAGGAACCTCTGACAAAGTGTCGACGATGTCTTCCACCAACGTAGAACGGAGCTTTGTTGACCATTGGAGGATTCAAACCAGACAACGATGAGAAATGATACACCTTTGAAAGAAGGTTCATCTCCCTCATCTACAACATCTTCCAATGAATTAAAGGTAGGGGTTTTGTTTAAGAGTTTTATGATTAATTTACTCTTGATAATGTTAAACTCTTTCCATTTTATAACGCTGACATGGAGGGCACGAGCTGAACCAAGCAAGGCCCGAACCCTCCGCCAAACTTTCTTGGGTTGTCTTTTTCGTGGGTGACTGATAATTACAGTTGCAAGACAAAAACAGGAGCGACATAGTGACGGAAGAATTCCGGAAGGCCTGTAGGTGCAGTCAAAAAAGAAAACAGACCTTCAAAGAATCACTGGAGGCCCAAAGAAGCTCCGCCGGTAAGGAAACTCCTACAACCATAGAAGGAGACTGTTGGCTCCCACTGGCCATGAGAAGGTGGTCATCCCTAAAGGCACCGCGATGGATGAAGGGGAAGTCGGCCATCGTCAGTCACGTTGAAGTTGGTTGGCACACAACGATAGCGTGTCGTGGAGGAATTGGTACGGCTCCCAGCTATAGCAGAGGGTGAAGGGAAGACCGGTGCCTGCGGGTCCCATAGTTGACTATTCCATGTAATCCAGTTAGGTGGAACAGTGCCTTTCTGGCGCTGCTGGTTGGAAATCCAATTGGACTATGGTCCGTCAGAGAGGGGAAATGCGGGCTGCACCCTACTGGTGGGTGGCACCCAAATGGGTGGGTCAGGCAGAGCCCACGGCCCAGCGGACCAGACCGGGGCCATCTGAACTGGACCAAGCCCAGCACCTTCAGATTGGAATTAGCAGGCTGGGTCTAGTCAGTCAGACCGTGTCGGATAGGACTTGGACCTACTACGAGCCCAGATTCTATTAAAGGTGCATATCTCCAAAACAAAACATCTATTTGATGAACCATCTAGAGAACCAGGACCCTTAGGATGAGGATTTCCTTTTGAGATACTCTACTTGGGTTTTGGAAAAAAAAGATAAAGTATGACCCGGTTGGATCAGACTAGAATCCAACTGGGCCCTTGCTCTAAAATATGTACAACTTACAGACCGGGAATCTGATTGACATGCCATATATTGCATTGGAACCCTTATAACATGGAGGTTAATCATGTTACTTCTTCATGGCACTTAGTATAGGTTGATGTATGAACAATGGATTAAGGAGAAGATCCTCCTGAAATCAAGAGATCTTAGAGAGGGAAGCCAGTGGTTGGCTCTAACGTGATGAAGGAATAGCGATCCTCCATGGGTCAGTACCTAGAGATCCTATGTGGGTGATAACTTAGCAATCCTCCATGGGTCATCACTTAGTGATCCTCCGAGGGTCATCACTTAGAGATCCTCCATGGGTCAGCACTTAGCGATCCTCTGTGGGCCAGCTCGTAGTGATCCTCCATGAGTTATCACCTAACGATACTTTTTGGTTCATAACTTAGGAATCCTTTATGGATCAGTACTTAGTGATCCTCCATGGGTCAGCACCTAGAGATCCTCTATGGGTCATCACCTAGCAATCCTCTTTGTGTCATCGCCTAGTGACCTTGACTGGTTTAGCAGCAAAAGCTTCTCAACAGAATAATATAATCTATCTTTATGACTAACCATTATTATTCTTATTCTTTATGTTGTATATCTAGTTTTAGCTTAGTATTTACAGGTTCTTTGTGATCAGTATCATGCTTTCTGGATTAACTTTGTGTAATTCTAGGAGACCTTCAGGGGTCTCAGGGTCCCTAATGGGTGTTGTTATAATCACCTCTCCATGAGCTTCGCCCATACCTTATTTTGTCTGGTGTAGAAGACAGGTAGCATTGACTGAGACTTGGTAGCTAAGACTAGACGGTGTATGGAGGTGACCGGTTGGCATGGAGAGCCGTAGAGACAAGCTATACCTACCCTTCAAGTTGGATCTGTGGTGGATGATGTCAGGAGCTATTTTTCCCTTTTTGATGTACCTTCTTTCCGGTTGGGCTTGTATACTATACCCTTTACATTCAGTACTTAATCTTAAACTAAATGATGGTATTTAGTTGTGGTTGTATCTTTCTTCTTCCATTGTTTTTTACTTTTGTGCAATGGGCCATGTTTGTGTGTGTGCAGGTTTTGAGACAATGCCTTCTCATTTTAGGGATATGCCTTTCTGGTGGAAGTCTCCAACCACTATCCAATGAAATTTTGGCTTGGGGTAGTCATGACATGGTACCCAAGGGACTAGTTGTGAGAAGAACTTCAATAAAAGTGGACGAAAACCTAAGAAAATGGGTGGAACATGAGAGGAAACCAACTTACATGAGATATCTTGAAAAAACACCCCAAATACACTAGTATCTGAATTTCAAAACATCCAAAAATATAATTGAGGTTATAATAAGGCTGAGGAGTTCATGAAAGAACTGAATGGGTGAAAATAGTGAAAAATGAAATATTTTTGAAGGAAACAAATTACCTCTTCAAATATGAACGATTTGAGAAAGATTTAGATGTTTCTACCTAATATATTATGTAAATGAGCTACAAAGAGGCAGACACGAATATGGGGGATCTCCTATGGCTGTTGAATTTGTGTGGGAGGTGAAATCACAGAAAGATAGAAAAAAATGAACAAGATATTAATTAAAATATTTTTATTTAAAACTGGAAATGGGCTTAAGGGCTGGCCCAATTCCTTAAAGAAAATCCCAAATTCACCATGATTATAGATTCTAAAAGGGTATAAATAGATATTGTGGAGTTTATAGGTTAGGGGAGGCCATGATGGAAGTGGAATGGGTGAAAAATGTTGAAACAATAAAGTGTTATAAAAGAAACAAAATTGGTTTTTAAATCCGAAAATGGGCTCGCGTTTTGGCCCAAATCATGAAAACTCATCCTTTCCTCCAAAAATGCAAGGTAAACCCCCAAAAATATTAAATAATTAAAATTAAATGAAAAATATCTTTAAAATAATTCATGGATGTGACAAATATACCCACCATAAAACCTTTTTCCCTCGTAAATCCACGACAAGGCTAAAAGAAAAAAACTAAACCCAACCGAAAGGCCAAAACACATCCAATTAATCAATCAAGGAAGGTATACTCTCACAAACCGTTACATACATCACTTCCAAAAATGATCAAGCATGTTCAAACTAAATCCCAAAACAAAATATCTCAAACACTATCCGAACAAGACTCAATTAGCTTACCTCTAATGAACAATGAAAACAAACGAGGTCACCACATTCTTTCTTAAACAAAACCGTAGGGCGCAATCCAATACCAATGTTTACTCAAGGAGGATGTTGGCAATTAAATAACTCAGAATGATACTACTTATTTCTATACCAACACTAGGGAAAAAACCAAGTTATTGATATGGGTAGACACAAACAGAATCTCTACTATAAGGGGCAACCCAATTTTTTTTCTAAGATAGAATCCAAACACTAAAAGGGGGGTCCCAAATAGAATCCTTACATAAGGGGTATAATTTCATTATAATTTTTGAAAAGAAATTACATGAGACTAATAGTGGGTCTACCCACCTTAAGAACTAAATATCTTAACCGACCAGTATGAGACAACATGAAAAGACCCCAAACTTTAAACAGTTGGAATGACCACACAGTTAGTCCGAAACATTTGGGAAACTGTTGGTTAACCATGTAGAGCATTCTATCCACAGTGGAATCTTTGAACGGTTACATGGGCCATGACACATGGCCATGTAGAGATCATGTGGTAGCTAGTGACTCTTATCGCACTATTTTCTAGGTTGGCTTAGGGTTACTACTAAATGTGCACAAACTATGCGCTACCATATGCTGAGCCAAATTTTCATACTTTTCTATAAAAACTCAATAGAAACCAAATGGAGGAATGTATGAATGTAAGAGAAAACGTGGAAATAGTATTCCTTCACCTCTTTCCACTAAATGAGAAAAACTAGAGAAATACAACCATACCAGAGGTTTAAACCATTTCTATCTTTCATACTGAGGATAGGAATTAGACCAAAAATTTTTAATGACCCTGTAATTTCCCTATCTACACACCAGATTGACTCCAAGATCTATGGATGGAGCTCATATGATCAAAGAATCATCGGCCCCACATCCAGGCCTTAGGAAACCCTCGAATGGAATTTCTTTTTTCGGTCCCACAAAAAACTACACTGTGACCCCAGATGAGTTCAATGGGACACAACACACTCCAAACTCACTTAACAAAAGACTAAAAAAATTTCAAAACAAGTTATTAGAAGATTCACACACATCACCCCTTATTTCATCAGATGAAAAATAAAAATATGAAAATAAATATTCAAACACCTTCCTCTAAACAGAGTATGTTATGATTTTCTGAAGGGAGGAACACTTCTGATAAAAAGAGACTCTCAGAAGATTGCACAACCTTCACTTTTGTAGTCAAACGAGCACATGACATCGCAATGTGTAATCGAACATGACCCTTGTGACTGATAGAAACAATACATGGAAAGGGACCTTATGAAAATTACCCAAAAAACATACAATTCTAGATAGTGGCCATAACAGCCTCTCATGACCATATTTTCTAGGATGGTGTTTTAATAGGATCACGTGCTTTAAAAAGACTATGAAGGACCTAGAGGCCCTCTTAGACACCATCCACAGTAACAATCCCAGACTATATTCACCTTTGACGAATCAGGTAACTTAAGAAACTAAGGTATCTTTCAACCTTCCACGAGCACTCTCCCACTACCAGAAAATTTGAAAAACCAAGAAAGGAATTGGAGTAGACACAACCCCC
Source organism: Viscum album (assembly GCA_963277665.1). NCBI lineage: Eukaryota > Viridiplantae > Streptophyta > Magnoliopsida > Santalales > Viscaceae > Viscum > Viscum album. Next base: position 1,744,838,081 of record OY728152.1, read on the forward strand.
AAAGATTGAGAAAAAGTCTCATAATGGTGATCAACTTGAGAACTTTCCAATGGAGAAGAAATCTAGGCTGCACTTCTATCGTGCATTAAATCTTTATGGGAGAATACACTATCCAATGAGAGAACCCAAGGACCCAACCAAGATGGTCTATTGGTAAAAAAATCACTAGTCATAACTGAACACATGAGGGGAACCACTGTAAAGGCTTCCCGGAACATTTATCATAAAAATACCACTAACCATCCCTTCAACCCAACTTTCCAACCAAACACAATCCCAAAACACCATTCAACAAGAGGGTTTCTTGGACTCAACTATCCCAAAAAAACAACATTTGAAAAAACACATAAGACACACCACCCAAACCGGTCATTAAGACTTCAAGTATTACTTTAAAATAAGTCACTTCATTGAAAATAAATAGGTCGATGGTTAGCATACCCACCAATGGTATCTTATGGGCCTCACACATGAATGTTTCTGTGCCACACTAGAAACCCTCCTCATATCCATCCAAGAACTCATCCATTCTTACCATTAAACATCCATCATCCCATATAATCCCATGTTTGTGGTTTCTCATTGAAATACCGAAGGATAAAACAAAAATTCATTCCAATTTTCATAACCAAAACAATCAATCGACACTTCCTTTTTCTCGAACCTAATAATGAAAAAATTAATCCCAATTTATAGGATACAAAACATTTAATAAAGTCATAATAATTAAAATTAAAACTTAGTTCTAAGCTATCCACATCAATTTCAAAACACCTCAACCCATTTTAAACACTTTTGGTTTTATGAAAAACATCATTTTATCAAACCCATTCATTCAAAAACTCATCTATTTTATTTAAAACAAGGTTCTAATGATTCTTAAAACCTTTCAAATTCTCACTAGATACCAATTCAAAAATCCATTTCTAAACACCACACAAAAATTAAAAAATAATTTATACCATTCAAAACACTTTTTTAGTAATTCAGAAAGTTCCATTTGAATCATATTTTCAAAATTCACGTTGACCTAATTTATACTTTCGAAAGAGTTTAAATACACCTTTTCCCATTTCAAAAAAAATCAAAATTCAGTTTCACCATTTCACAAATCAATGCATTCCATTTTTATTGGAAAATCATTTCTCAAAAACATTATGCTTCTTAAGACCAAGACATGTTTTCTTTAAAACCAATCTTCTAAGATTCCAAAAATAAAGGACACAAGACAATGCGAGAGTAATCTAGTTTCACTGAGTGACTTGCTGATATGGTTGGAAGACATACGCTAATCACTTCACCATTATATAGAGTGTTATAGGGAAATATCATAGGCTCCACATGGCATGTCAGGCCCTACGAGCCCACTGAGACTATTAACCCAACTGTATTTTTATTTACCCTAATCATCATCAAACCAATACAACCAAAGGACATAGATAAAACCTGACTTCCCCTGGGGACTTGAATCACATCATAAGGTGTTTTGTCCAGGAACCCTACTTTTAATTGGAATTTCAAGCCCTAAAATTCCTTACTATGGACTATACCAACTCTTCCCCAAATAACATGACCCACAGTGTGAACATGACCCCTTTGATACCATTTTTTCACGAACCGAATCTAGTCGCCATCAAAATGGAACCCAACACAACCCATGGCACAGCCCGAAGGGCGTTCTTGATCCCCAGGGGGTGTCACAAGTTCTTGGGTATCATAAAAAGAAATTTGTGAATTATTTACCTGATTTTATAAACATTAAACAACAATTGAATTCCATAAAACAAATCTGGATTTTTCAAACCAAAACATATTTTTCTAAATTTTAGAATTGAATTACCCAATTTAAGAAAATTGTTTAATGACTATTAAAAAGGAAAAAAACCAAAAAGGACAGACCATGAACCTCCCTATGTAAAGGGGCATCTCCCACAATCCATCTCTACGACACTGTGCCAAGAAGGACCGCTAGAAACCCAAACACTGGCACTAAATGATTTACCCAAACGTATGACAAAATAACCAATTCTACTTACAGACAAGGGTGTATGTTGGGTGAGAGAAAATTCCCAACATGATTTCACCAAAAAAGTATTCCATGTGATAATAATTTTAAGACAAATATCTTGCAAGTTTTTTAAACAATAAATGTTAGTTACAATTTCAAAAAGATGAAACTTTAAAGAAAAACAGCTTTCAAGTGGGCTACATTAAAAGAAATCAACACTTTTAAATTGAATGAAAAAGGTACTAAATTTATCCATCAAAACAAATCATATGTCTATGGTAGGATTAAAATATCTAATTATCATTAGCAATAGGAAACAACCACAGGTACTAGCTCGATGTGGGTCTCAGGTACCTTGTACTCGGTGAAAGTAACCATTCAAATATTCATTCTTGTGCACACGATCCACTATTAGGGATCATACCCATAACCTAGTGGTTCCCAAAAATGATCATCATAATATTCATCATCATATTTTAGTTATTTTTGTCGTTGTTAAACTTGGTACGTGAAACAAGGGTCAAACCCCACAGGATCACTAGCATACTAGTACACGTCCACCCACATAGATACCTGTGTGTTCTCTCTTGTTCTCAAACAAGTTCCAAAATACATGAAATAAAATTTGAACATAAAAATACTACTTCATTGTCAGACACATAAAACATCCCACGCACATGTCACATGATATCCTTTTTTTATTCAAATTCATTTTGGAAGTCTTACTCACACCAAAATATCCCACAACACGATTCACCTCTCTTTCACACTTCAAAAAATCCTTTAAAAAATATTAAAAAAAACATTCCAAGAAATTAAAAATAAAATAACATAACATTCAAATTAAAATAGATTATTTCAAAAATACACACCTACCAAAACAGTTTGGCAACCTAGTTACACCTCTTACATAAATCAGAAAACCATTTAAAACCTTTATAATGAATATCCAAGGAGTGTAACCCTATTTTTCACATAAAGTACATATAAAAACCTTCTTTGAAGGAAAAAATAAGACCAATACCACATCAAAATATAATTTTCATCCATAACATCATTTAATAAAACTATTCCATAAATCATAAAACAAACCCAATGAACAGAACATAGAATAGACAACAAAATAATTCATTTTTGCACAAAAATGCCACTTAAAAACCAAGTGCTTAAAAAATTATACAAAATATAATTTTCCCACAAAAAAATGGAATATAATAATTATAAAAATATAAATCATGTAAAATTGACACATCTAATAATTCTTACACATGAAATCACCAACCATTTGTTCCAAAAACTTCAAACCGTTGTGTAAAACATCAATCGCACCACAGCCACACCACATGGATGTGAAGTCAAGCTATAATCTAGAACATTTAACCCAAATGAAACAAAATAAAACCCTAGGTATGAACCCTAGTTGCTGGACATTTTATAACCTCCATAAAAGTGGTTAAAACCCTAATCAAATTTGAGGAACATGAGAGGAAACCCACTTAATTGAGATATCTTGAATAAAATGACCCAAATACACAAGTATATAAATTTCCAAATAGAAAAAAATAAAAGTGAGTTTAGAATAATGATGATGAGTTCATTTCGAAACTGTAATGGGGGAAAGGAGTGAAAAATAAAAAGCTATGAAGGAAAAAATTATATCTTCAAATGTAGATGATTTTAGAAATATTTAGAAGTTTCTCCCTAATTCTTGATGGAAAGAATATCCAAAGAAGGATACAAAAAGATAGGGGTGGGAATATGGCTATTGGAATTTAGTGGGATGTGGAATCACCAAAAAAGAGTAAAAAATGAACAAGATATTAAATAAACAATTTTTTTAAAAGAACTTTAAATGGGATTACGGGCTGGCCCAATTACTTAAATAAAAACCCAAATACACCATGATTTATGGATTACTAGAGTGTCCAAATAGATATGGTGGTGTTTATAGGTTAGGGGAGGACATTTTGGATGTGTAATGAGTGAAATTGTTGAAAAATGAAAAAGTTGTAAAAGAGAAAAATTGGGTTTTAAATCTGGAAATAGGCTTGCTTTTTGGACCAAATCATAAAAACCCACCATTTCCTCCAAAAATGCATGGGAAACCCCCACAACAATGAAAGAATAGAAATTAAATGAAAAATAACTTTAAAATAAATCATGGATGTGACATAGATGTCTCAAGAAGTGTTAAAAATTAACATGAGGAGGTGTCCATTTATAATTGAGGTGAGTGGCACATTTGTAATTTTATAATGTTTTAACAAATTATTAATTTATGTTTTTGAAAAAAATGATGAAAAATGATGATATTTTAATGTCACATAGTTCTTGTTTGATTCTATATAAAATTATTTTTATGAATGTGTTTAGGTTATTTTATCCAATATCATTTTCGATTAACCCTCATGTAACCCTTCTTGACTATAACCATAATAACATCTCTTTCAATATTAAAGGGTTATAATCTTACTTATAATAAAAAATTTAAAATAAATGAAATATGAATTAAATTTCTAATAATATATCATCCTAATTTCCCCCATGATTTTAATAAAATTTCAATATTTTAATAAAATATTTTTTTAAAAAAAATATCAATACTATTATTTTTTAAAATATTGTTTTAATTTGACTTTAGTGGTATCGTGATAGAAGTTTAAATTGAATATAACCCTTTAAAACATACCTATCATGTTATAGTAAAATCAATAATTTTACAAACTCTATAAATTTTCCATACATTAGTACATTATGAGTATTTAAAATTATTTATGTGATTTTTCTTCTTCTTGTACAAGTGTTGTGTCAGCACTGTGTAAGCATTTATAGTTACTATTTCATCAATAAAAATTAATAAGTAATTGTTATGAAAAAAAATTAATAATTAAAAAAATTATAACTTTAATTATCAACTTTTTATTCTTATATAGAAAATAATTATTATATTAAAAATAGGGGAGTTACATTTTGAAATTTTTGTTAATTTAAATAATAAAAATTTAAATATCAATGGAAAACGAAAATAAAATCCATAAATGTAGTTTTATGATGGATGGGGTAGAATTGTATAGTATCAAATAAAACTAATTCATGTTTTGGGAAGATTTTGAGTTTATATTTTATGGATTTGAAATTATATTAACCATTTTACCCTTATTGAGGTGATATATATTTACCATAGTCTCTATTCATAACGAAAAAGGGTCATATTTTAAAAAATATGAACAAAATACTCATAAATAAGTAACATATTATTCATGATTTAGTTTTTAAAAACAGAATAATTAAAAATTAAAATAAATTTGTAAAATGAAAAATAAAATTAGATAAATATTTTTTAAGTATAAAAAATTAGTTATATCAAAATCATGAAAATTGATGACCCAAATGGAATAAAATAAATTATTCTAAATTAACAAGATCAAATGAATAAATAATAATATATAAATAATATAATGTTACTTTAAATTATAATTAAAATGAATTATATAAACAAAAAAAATTTATTTTTGTTCTATTCACTGAAAAATCAATCATTTTTAAAAAATCCCAAAATTTTTCCCTAAGGTAATTTAGATATGACAGTTTCAAAAATGAAAATAATTTATGAATATTAAATTTATAAAAATCTGTAATCATGGATTTAATGATATTCATGAATAAAAATATATGTATTATGTTGATGATTATCTAGAAAGAAAATCTTATTATAATTGAAGCTCAGGTGGTACAATCTCCCATTATTAAGAAGAAAATCATATAAATTTCCTTAATGCGGCCTATTGAAAAAATTGGGTATTTTTTAATAAAAAACATTAGGTTCCAATGATTCCTCTTCTATATTATAATTTCCCAAATTTACTTTTTCATCAAAGTCATCTAATTCACAAACAATTGTTATCTACTATTTGGAATTTGGATTGGATCTTCACTGAAGGATAACTATGTTTCTAATTCTATGTTTTCATAGGTGATCCCAGGCATTGGATTGTTCATGTACTTCCAGAATAAAAAAATTTGGATTAAATAAATTACTTGGGCTATTCTAGTTGGAATTAACTAATAGTAATCTAGAATACTAATTCATTCTAAAATTTTAAAAGTTAGGATGTACCATGAGATCAGTTTTCCATTCTAAATAGATCTTATAACACCCTTCCATAGTGATACATCCATGAAAAAATGATCACCCAAATGAAATTCTAAATCATTCCTTTAGTAATAAGTATATCTCATTTCCCTTAATTGAGAAGCTATAAGATGGGTATGAATAATAATTATCTTTGATGTTGTCTCCTCAAAAATTACTAGTTCAACAAGATTCACTTCAACAACTTCAACACTACAAATAGGATTACAAAATCTCATTCCATATAATTCTTTATGTGACGTTATTTTAATAGTTGAATGGAATTCAGTGTTATAGAAAAACACTACCTAAGGTAAAAAATTACCCCACATACCTTGAATATCAAGTGATCTTAACCTTAACATGTCTTTTTATGTTTGAACAGTCCTCTTATACTACCCATTTTTGTGAATATGAAAGGTAATTAAAAATAAAGCTCTATATTGGGAGACTTCTAAACACTTTTAAAAAAATTGATGAATTTTTTTTATCACTATCCATAATAATTGAAATAATTAAACCATTATGTCCTACAAAATCATTAATATAGATTAATTCAATATGCTCAAGTAATAAATAATCTCTTATTACAATAAATCTAAAGATTTGGTAAGATTATCAATATTAAAACATATGGTAATATGTTTTCTTGGATTCAATGGTAATCAAATTAAAATTTCCAAAGTAGTTTCATCTCATTTAAATATATGAATATTTAGAATATGCATGAATCCTTTAGTATATTTCCTTCTCACCATTCACCTATTAAAAACCCATGCATCTTTATAAATAACCATAAATTTTATTATTTATTCAATTTGAAAATAAAATAAAATAAATTATAATAAATGTTAGTAATACTAGGGAATAAATATAAATTTAATCTATGAGAATCATCTAGTAAATATATTTTCATCTCATGTATAGAAGGAAAACATTACCTCTTTCCAAATTTTTTAACACCATCTTTATAAAAAAGGAATTCCCATATAAAATTATTCAAAATCGTAATTTTCTTCTTAGAATTCTCAATATAAATTTATGAAATTTTTATATTTTATAATATATATTAATTTTTAATCATTTGAAAATGGAGTTATTTTTCCCTTTCCATTAAAATTACCATAACATTTTTCACTAAATTCAATAACAAGGGTTTCCTGTCAATCTTCATTTTGGTCAAGGCTCCAAGATCTTTCCTATAAAATTAATTAACCACCTTAATATCCATTCTAGGTTGGTAGTGTATCATGAAATAATAGTCCATGAGTATCTATAAACATATCATTTTCCTTATTTTAGATATTTTTTTAAATGAACTATTTTATACTCTTATGATTTGTGTATATCTAACAAATTTGGAACTGAAGATAAAATCTCTATTTCATAAATGGAAATATTATAGATGAAAACTCAATATCATGGGTTTAGTAGTTTTTCAAATGTATCTTTAACAATATTTATTCATATGAATTAACATTTTTGTTCTACTTAGCGACACATATATATCCCTTTTTCGATGAGTCGCTATATATGAAAAATACACCCCCTTATGATAGTATTGTAAACAATTGTGCAATGATAAACCACTAATTTAATTTATAATAACTATTTTTAAAATAAAATATCTATAGTAACATAAACCCATTATTTTTAAACTTTATCTATGAGTTTTTTAGTTCTAAAATGTTTTGAAGAAACCATTGAGAGTAACTTGCTAATCCAATGAAACTATGTACCAACATTTTTTTTCTACCAAGGAAACTCTTTAAACTCCTTTGTCTCTAATGGATATAATGATTTTATGTTATTATATATGATATGGAAAATAAAAGTAACTTATTGATGATATAATTCACACTTGAAAAATTTCTCATATAACTCATTTTCCCTAAGATCCTAAAAAATGATTCCAAAATGACTCTTATACATGTCATAACTTTTAGAGTACACAGTTATATAAAAACCAAATAACAAAAGAATATAATATATTATTCAAACACTCTTCTTATTAAATCAATAAAATTTGAAGGTGAATTATTCAATCCAAAGGGAATTATCATAAACCAATAATCTATATATCTCATTTGAAATTAAGTCTTTATAATATCTTTATTTCTTATATGAAATTGATGATACCCAGAACAAATATAAATATCTATGAGATATTATTCTCCTTGAAGTTTATCAAACATTTCATCAATACAATTCATAAGTTATTTTTTCTTTACAGTGATGGCATTGAGTTTTTGTATAACTAACACATAGCGTCATCATCTCATACTTCATTCTTATTGATAGTATATTATATCTTCAAGGTGAACGAGTGTGGCATATAAATACCATGTCCCAAACCTCCTATAGTTTTTTCCTAATTTCCACTATATCCATAATATATATCCTTTATGTATTCATATATATTGGTTTTTCATCATGGATTAATGTAATAAATAAAATAAATAAATGTTTAGGTGGATCTCAAAGTCATTTATCCATTAATATATTAATTCACAGTAATAACATCTTGTATAAAAGGCCTGAATATCCCTTAAATAGGATGACCATTATCTTTTTATCCCATAGTTTCATTAAATATAACTACTTAAGGGGGATCAAGATATGATTTAGATGAAGTATTCTCCCCTCTAAATATAAGGAGTTATAAATCCTCAACAAGAATCATAATTTCCATCTCTAGGAAATAAATTTGTGGATTATATTTTGAAATTCAATCCATAACATAGATTATATAAAATATGAACATATTCATAGTCATAATGTATGTAAATAAGACATGTTTACATGTCATAATGGGAACTTAATGACACAAACATTTTGTAGTGATACCCCAACTAGGAGGCTTGGCTGATAACTCCCTTCTTAAGGTTCTAGGGAAATACCTAATTTTCTTGGAAAGCATAGAATATATAAAATAGTGAACATATCTATAATCAAATAATGAATTACCTAAATTTTATTCTAAAATTAAAGTTCCTACCACCACATATTTAGGAATATAAACCTTAGTTGTAGTGATTACATAATCTTAGTTATTCTCCTTTATATTTATCTTGCACAAATTCCATTGATGCCTAGTACACTTATTTTCTTAGTTACACATCTATTTATAGATAAAGAATTGAACATTAGAATATTATTTCTTTCCCTTAAAATAACATGACTAATAGACTTTTTATCCACATGTGAAGAAAAATCCCATTCTAACCAAGCATATTCCATGTTGTTTCCTTCTAATTGTTTTGCAAGTTGGTATTTTCAGTATAAACTTCTTCCCTTTTTATATATTTCCATTACATGAATGCACAACCTCCCTATATTTTACTTGTTTTACAATTAATTCATATGAAATGGATAATTACTTCCCTATATTGATAGAAGACGATACTATGTCCATGTATGAGTAGAATGATTTTGAGACTATTTCCCTTTGAAGGATTTTCTTTGTCCCATCAATTAAATGGTGAATCCTACTCTTTATATTATGTAGATAGTCTATAAAATTCCAAGTTAACCATGTATTGTATTTCATATATAGAAATGTTTTTATATAACTTTTTTCTTATACATAGTATTTTTCTCTCCATGAAATCTCATTAGGGTTTGGCTTAGTGGTAAGCACCCCGTAAGGCTACATGGAAAATGGGGGTTCAAAACCCATGGGGCGCAGGTACTGTAGCAGTACTATAGTGGTACTGTAGTAGCGGTGGCACTGTTCATCAGCGGGCACTGTAGCGTCAGCAGGGCAATGTAGCGGCGGCAGGGCACTGTAGCGGCCGCGATACTGTGCGGTACTGTAGCAGCATGTTACTATTCACAGAATGTGAATTGGCCATAGAATTTGGGCCTACGGGCTATGTAAGGGGCTACAAGCCCACTGGGCCTTCGGGCTATGTAATGGGTTTCCCTCTACCCAGTTAAAAGAGGACACTGCTTTGATTTAATAATAAAAATGAGGATTCAGCCCCAACCATTAAAAAAATGAAATCTCATTACGTGTATAGAAAATATTATTATATGATAAATACCTCAAAATAAATACATCTTATGTTTTCAATTACCTCATTATCCTTAGTGTTTCGAATAAAATACCTTCATTTAATTTCATCACACATGATACGTAAAATAGAAATGAATTACATGTCTCATTCATTACTTACCAAAAAAATAAATATATTCTATATGGAGCCTATCCATATCTAATCTATAAATGAATAAATATTCATATTGAATAATGGAGATTTTCAATGTATTAAGAATTCCAAAATTATCGTATTACATTGTACATATGTAGATTTATATATATTAGAAAGGTTATTGGTCATAACCTGAACTAGCTTCCCTAGTACATTTCAACTTGTTTATATCAAAATCCAGCTATAATTTTTTTATATTTACCTGGAGGTTTATATCTGCAAATATTATGTACATTGATAAAATTTTCATTCATTCTACTAGGCAACATTTCAAAATAGTGGCATATAATATATAAAATCATTACATTATGTACCAGAATGTATAATTACAAATCATATAAAACACTTGGAATAAATGGAATATTTATTCATAGGTAATCTTTATATCATAATAATAGTATCATTAGGAATATTTTTAAATCTTAAAAATATTTTCAAATATTTTTTAATGGTCTATAAAGAGAATTTGAATTAACTGAATCATATCTGTCGAGAGTGTCAAGTCAGGTACACTATAATGGAAAACTAACCATGCACCATAATGACAATGAAGATTTACTTGACCATATATTTTCAAGATTATTTCTATTATAGGTATATGTTACTAAAACAAATACACAATTAGTGTCCACATATAGACTTATTATTAGGAAATGAACATAATTATTTTCTTACTTAAAAGATTTTTATTATATTCTTTAATTATTCATATTATCCTTTTTTTCATAGAGATACATTATCTAATATATGTGTTAAATAATCTAGTTCACAAGGTTTCTACCGAAGTCCCTATCATAAAAATAATAATGTTAGGACTGCAGTTTCGTAGATCTTTTGGGTATTTTACAATATTATCATAGGTATAATGGGTATCCTACAAAAATTATGAATTACATAATAGTATTGTGATAATTGATACATGGATTATTCTTCCATTACATCTGAAAAAATGTAATATAATATAATAATTCTTATGATAACTTTGTTATTTTTTAATCCCCAATTTCATTCATATATCCCTTCTTTAAATCCTTTGGAATGGAAAACACAATAAAATGTTATCTTAGATTCTCAGTAATGGAATGTGTACAATAAATGATATCGTAATACAAATAAAACTTGGATAACATAGTTGAGATAATCAATAATCCAATATTTCATTTATCTAGTACTAAAAAAATGTTTCCAAATCCATAGACAACATAATAACATAAATAATCACAAGTATAATAATAAAATTGTTTATAATGATAAATTGTATAATGTTGGACATCATAATCTTACCATCATGGCATTATGACAAGAAAACATATGTTTAAAGGTAAGTCATAATAGAAATACCCAAACTAGATTTTCTCATGAGAACTACTAATGAATCATGTCTCTAAAATTGGACTTTAATATTATATACTTTGTCTAGTGCATTCATCATATAAAATGGGATAAAAAAATAAACAATAGTTTTAAAAAGATAGAATAATAAATGATAATATTCTCCCAAGTAAATAAATCTAATAGTAATTCATCCAAAGGAATATGGTGAATTGTATCAAAATAGTAAATTACTAATAAGATATAATATTAACCAAATATTGTGGAAATATATGAGATATATATTAAAAAGTGCACCAGAATATTTCATAAGGAAAATAACCTTTTTATTTTGAAAACACATGTTTAAAAATAAAATTTTCCAAATATTAAATAATGTTTTTTATTTTAAATGAATAATGGGTTAATATAAATTTATATTCAATGAATTTATTTTCCAATATATTGGGAAATTCCATTATCAATGTGTAGGTAAAAACAAGGATTCCATTCAAATTTTTGATAAAAAGTGAAAAAGATCCTCATTAAGAAAATAATAAAAAATTACATTGAAATTTTTATTATAAATTAAAATATTGGAAAATGAAATTAATAGATCATACTGGAATAATTAAAACATTCAGGAAAATATTTTATTTTTTGTATATAAATCAATGTATAAAATTCTCGACCGAATTGAAAATAAATTCAGATTTTCCTAAAAAACATTCCTTCGGTCTCTTACCTTGTTAAAAGAGTAAAATTTATGTAATGAATATATAATTCAGAAATAAAATTATGAGAAGAAAATATATTTATTTAATGATATGAAGATCATATAATTCCTTTAATATAGACATATACATAAAAAATCATGAATAATGTTGATATTATGAAATAAACCCTTACCTCATGTCCAACTTTCTTGAAATGAAATTTAGCCTCAATTTTAATAAATTATAATATTTTATAATTATATACCTTCAACATATATTTACTTATAATATCGTATATGATAAAATTATATTATTTAAAGAGCATGTGTATCATAGAAAATACACATTTAGAAACTTTGCTTCTTTTGATACATAATATCTTCTGCTTCATTTGCAGACGCCTCAGACACCTGGAAAGAGTGTGTGTATCAAAGCAAGAGAAGGGATAAAGTAATATCATACTACAATATGGCCCATGTATTCGAGCCAAAACAGTTAGATATGACTCCATCCCTAAGTCGGAAAAACAAAAGGACCGCCAACGGCTCACGTGGGCCCACACAAGACGGGCAGAAACTGAATAGGGAACAATCATCATGCTTGGGCCACTAGACATCCCAAAAGAGAACTCAACCACCCAAGAGTTGCATGCATCCTTACCCCTGGAAAGACACCATCTCAACTTTTACAGAGATGGAGAATACCCCAGATATTCTTCCAGAACAAAGCTCGAGACCAAAGAAGATGCAAACTGAACCACCAGATCCCAACCCTACTCCAAGAAAAACCATGACAGACAACCTAACTCAGGATAAAGAAGGAATGATAGAAACTTCGCCACCAGGCCCAATCACCCGTCGAACATGGAAATGGGTGCAACAAGAAGTAAGAGATGGTAAACTGGAAGATCCAAAACCTGGGGGAGTGAAAAGACGATGTGAAACAAGGTGGTCAGCGGGGGACTCCTCTAAAAGATAGAAAATAATGGGTGGAAAAACAAGTACGGAAGACTCAAAGGTAGAGGTGGGAAAGACCCAGCCCCGCCTAGATAAATGATCATCTTATGCTTGAACTGCCATGGGCTTGGCAACCCACGTATAGTTCGCATGCTTCAGCGAAATTGCACCAAAAGTCACCCTGATATGGTTTTCCTGTCTGAGACCATACTAGAAAACAAGGACACCACAAGCATCACTCTGAAATGCGGCTTCCAAGGCTGCCTCCTGGTTCCCCGACAAGGCCACTTTAGAGGAATCTGTCTCCTTTGGAAGGATTTTGTCAACATGAAGATCTTGTCCTTCTCCTCACACCATGTGGTTGCGGCTATTCATGCGAACCACGCCCCGCCATGGACTTTCATGGGATTTTATGGTTGGTCGGCCCATAATGAGAAGTGGAAATTGTGGGACCTCCTCTGCAAGCTTCGTCACGACCTCCCAAGCCCTATTCTCTTTGGGGGGATTTCAATGAGATTATGTATCATAAGGAAAAAATAGGTGGATCCACCCGAACATCCTCTTCGATGAAGGATTTCAAGGATGCGGTCTTAGGGGCAGACTTGATTGACCTGGGTTATGCGGGTGATTCTTTTTACATGGTTTCGAGGTAACTCAGATGGAAATCACATTACTGAGTGACTTAACATATTTCTGGGATCTATATATTGGAGAAATCTCTTCAGTATGTTCCACAACAGCCACCTGACGCTCAACTACTTAGACCACTATCCAATAGTCATTTATTGCAGTCACAGAAAACAAAATAGGAAACCCTATAGACCCTTCATATTTGAAAGCATCTGGTAAAAAAACAATAATGCGAAGAGGTTGTCTGATCAAGATAGAAGAGTACCCAAACAGACGTTGGACTCAATCTCCAACAGGTCGCATCCAATCTGAGGTCATGGAGCGATAAAAAGTTCTGCCACCCCAATAGGCACTGTGATTTCCTGGAAAGGAAACTGCATAACATACTCAAGCAACCCCCGTCGGACTGAAACCTCTCTTCTATCAGTGGCACTCAAAAATATCTGGATGCGACCTTGTGCGTCAAGTAAAGCTTTTGGGATATGTGGGGGTGGGACACCCACATAAGCGAAGGAGATGCTAACTCACAGTATTTTCACCAGAAATCTTCAGTGAGGCGCTGGAAGAATTCTATTACTTGCATCTCTAAACCAGATGGTAGCAAACTCACCGGCACCGATGGTATTTACGATGTTCTAATTGGTTATTTCCATAACCTTTTCTTTGTAGGTAATCCTATCATTTCTGATAAAGTGGAGGATTGTATTAGACCAGTGATCACCGATGAGATCAATAGGGAACTTCCAAAAGATGTGACGGACGAGGAGATCTATCTGGATCTGAAACATATTCACCCCACTAAGGCCCCGGACCTAGACGGTTTCCACGCCCTCTTTTTCATACAATACTTGCACATCATCGGTCCGGACATCTGTAAAATGATGAAGAATATATGGGCCTGGAAAATGAGCATTTCTGTCATCAATGAAACTATCCTCGTTCTCATTCCCAAAATGAAGAGACCTTTGGTGGCCCCTGACTTCAGACCTATCAGTCTATGAAATGTCTCTTACAATATCTTCTCCAAGATCTTTGTCAATCGACTTTGCCCTTGGCTATCTGACATCATCTCGGAAAATAAGAGTGCCTTCATGGCAAAGAGACTGATTATTGATAATGTAATTGTGGCTCACGAAGTGTTTAACTCTATGAAAACACGTACCACCATGAAAATAGGAACCATGACCTGGAAACTGGATATGACTAAGGTCTATGATAAAGTGGAATGGTACTTTCTTAGAGTCTTTATGATGAAAATGGGCTTCTGCTCTAAATGGGTTGATCTAGTTATGAACTGTGTCTCGACCGTCTTGTTCCGAATCAAGGTCAATGGGGAGCTCCCTTGAGGAATTGTCCCATCCTGGGGCCTTCTCCAGGGAGATCCTCTCTCCCCTACCTTTTTATCTTGGTGGCTTATGTTTTCTCCGACCTTATCTTCAGGGTTGCATCCTCTAACACCATTCACAGAGCAAAGGTTTACCGAGCAAGCCCACCGGTTTCACACCTCTTCTTTGCTGATGACTGCTTCCTTTTCTCCAGAGCAACCACTAATGAATGTCGGGCTATCATCCAGGTGATCCAACAGTACGAGAGGGCATCCGGTCAGTCAATCATTCATGGAATGTTAGAAATCTCCTTCAGCGCCAAGGTACCTCCTGCCAAGAAAGAATAACTCTATGAATTTGCTAGTATCCATCTGGTTGAAAAGCACCAAAAGTACCTCGGGCTCCCCACTGTTTTTTGCCGCTCCATAAAAGAAATTTTTGCATCCTTTCTGGACATGATTGAGAAGAAAATTCAAGACTAGACTCCAAAAAAAATTTCCAAAGCAGGGAAAGAGATCCTCCTTAAATCCATCATCCAGTCTATCCCCAGCTATTTTATGTCCCTATTTAAGCTTCCGGTGGCCGTTTTCAATCAGATCCATTCACGCACAGCCAACATCTGGTGGGGGAAAAAAGAAGGAAGAAATAAAACCCACTGGATGGCCTGGGAGAAACTATGCAAACCCAAGCCTGAGGGAGGAATGGGATTCCAAAATCTCTTCCATTTCAATGAAGCTCTACGGGCTAATCAAGGTTGGCACTTGATTAACCGTCTATCATCCCTCTACACGCATGTTCTTTTAGCCAAATACTTTCCCCACAAGTACTTCCATGTCTCCTCTCTTGGCCCCCGTCCAAGCTTTCTCTACAGAAGCATTTGGGGGGCCCAAAGTCTCTTGGAAAAAGGTCTGGGTTGGAGGATCGTTAATAGAAAATCTGTTAATATTTGGACTGATCCCCAGTTGATTGATAAGGATGGAACGCGGGCCTCATCCCCTGCCCAACCAGGTTTTGAAGATGCCACTTTCAGATGCCTCTTTTCTGACCGGGGTCCAGGATGGTGCATTGATAAGATCCATGCATGGTTCAATGAAAGGGATAAAATAATCATCCTGAGTACCCCATGGGTCCCTGATGCTGACCCCGACCATCTATTCTGGACGCATGACCTTTCGGGAGCCTACACAGTGAAATCCGGATATCGGCTTGCCAGGGGCCATTAATCAGTCGACTGGGATGGGGAACCCTAGAAGTCAATTTCAAAACTCAACGTTTCTCAAAAAATACGCCACTTTTGGTGGCAGGTGTCCACAGGTACCCTTCCTAGCATGAGCCTACTTGCCTTCCAACATATGTCAAGTGAAGAATCTTGCCCTTTCTGCCTGAACATCACATAATCTCCCTTGCATGCCATCATCAAGTGCCCATGGGCTAAGGAAATTTAGAATTTGTGGGGCGCTGCTGCTGACACTTCATTGGCCATGTCCCCTGACCTCCCATCCTTCCTATTGAGATGGTGCTCCTCATTCTCGCCGGCTAAACTAGTTCACATTGCACCTTGGCATGGATCATTTGGGTCCATCGCAATGAGGAAATTTTTAACCACGTTCATAGACCCCCCTTTTTTTGGACTGAATGGGCCTCTTCGTGGGTTGAGGGCTGGAAGCACCACAATGGACACAAAAAGCCCGTGGGTCCCCCATCCTTTCCCTCCCACTGGTGTCCTCCAAGAGAAGGGATTATTAAGATTAATGTGGATGCGTCTCTCCCCAAGGATGGGCATGTCGGCCTTGGCACCCATGCCCAGAATCATCAGGGGAAAATTGTAGCAGCCAAATATGAAGCACACTACACTTTCTAGGAACCTATGGTGGCTGAGGCTACTGCCATACTTGTAGGTCTGATGCTCTCCATGAACAATGGTTGGGGTAATATCAACCTCAAATCAGACTGTCTCACCATTATCAATGCTATCAACTCCAACTATGGCGGCCTCTAGTCTTTTGGATCCCTCGTTAGGCGAATCCTGTCTTTATGTCAAGTCTTCTCAATATGCACTTTCTCCTTTACTAAATGAGAAGGAAACAATGATGCTCATCAGCTTACGGCATCAGGACCCGATGATGTTGACCAGCTCTGGCTGGACCATTTCCCTTTATGGGTTTGCATTTGTACGTCTGCTGATTTTCGACATTAATGAACCTTTTCCTTCAAAATAAATTTAAATAAATTTTTTATTAATATTTTTTTATGGAAATCATCATTTCTATGGGGTTATTTTTTCATTTTTCATGAATGTTTCAATTCAGTAGTTTTTGTCCCAGAATATTTCTCATTGTTACACTATCTAAATTTTTTTAAAAATTATATAAATATGATGCATAATAATTATATACATATTTTAATGATTTCTTAAAGTTGTAGATTGAAGAAATAATCACATTGTTCATGGAAATGGCAGGTAAGACATATACATGAATGTCGTTTAAAAAAAATAAAGGATGGAATGAAAGAAAGATAATAAATAATTAAAATTTCAAGAATAATTATTATATAATATATATATATATAATTTAAGTATATCTTTATCACAATCCATGTAATGAAGAAATAATCCAAAAATGAATTGCATTGCACCATGGAGGGAATAGTCCACACATACAGATAATAGTTGTTATTATTTTCTAATAGATAGATGGAAATGTGTTACTTTTATATTGTAATTATATAATAATGATTATATAATAAATATAATATATATTATTTATTTATTTATATTTATCCAAGTTAATAGCGATGAAAAATAAATTACACTAATAAGTGGAGA
Source organism: Viscum album (assembly GCA_963277665.1). Taxonomy (NCBI): domain Eukaryota; kingdom Viridiplantae; phylum Streptophyta; class Magnoliopsida; order Santalales; family Viscaceae; genus Viscum; species Viscum album. The sequence continues at coordinate 1,744,856,200 of OY728152.1, forward strand.
TGGTAATTTGTACATTTGCGCAAGCATAGGTTTTATCTTTTAATAAGATAGAAAAGAGATGGAATATGATTAAACAATAGTCATAATATCATATTAGTATATTATGATAATTTATTTGTTATTATATTATGGGTGAAACATATTTATAGTATGTTTTTTAAGAAGTAAAATTGAAGGTGTTGTAAAAAAGATTAATATCACTTTGAGAAACCACATTTGGATATCTTATTAAGGACCCTATGGTTGATATTTTGGGTAGAATGAAATTTATAATGGGGAAAATGATGATGGGGATAATGTTTTTAATGGTTTTTTTATCTTAGTGTCTAATTTTGTTTTAATAATTTAGGGGAGGAGTTGCCTATTTAATATTGAGGTGGGTGGCACACTTGGAAATTGTTATTGTTATAAAATATTATTTTTTCACATTATTGGATAAATGTATAAAAAATTGAAAATATTCAAAGGTGGTATGTATTATTTATAAATAAAACTAACCAATGAGGTTTATGAATGTTTTTAGGTTATCTTAACCATGATTGTTTTTATTAACCCTGTGGTAACCTATTTTTACCATAACTATTGTAACACCTTCTTTAATATTGAAGGGTTATAATTTTACTTAAAAGGTAAATATTAGATCATAATGGAAAGGAAATAAAATTTTACACCAGTTATCATCCTTATTTTCATATTGATTTTTTTAGTATTTTTAATTAATTTATTAAAATACATTTTTTAATAAAATATCATTAATTATATTTCTGACATTATTAATTTAATTTCGCTATAATGACATCATAATAGAAGTGTAATTCCAATATAAACCTGTCACACATCCCAATATGTTATATTCATATTTAAAATTTTTGGGGCCCCACAAATCAACCATAAAGTATTTCATTAATTTTTTTTTAAATATTTATAATTTTTTTTGTATTCCCATGCATTGTATTGATGTTGTGTAAGAATTTATGGTAATTATTGAATGATTAAAAAATTTTAAAATATAATTGATCAGATTAAAAAAATGATTTCATCATTAAAAACACAATTATAAATTATCTAATCCTCTTTTAATCATTTTTTTAAAATAAAAATTTTAATTTCAAGAGAGAGTTATTTTGAAATTTTAATTATTTTCAATAATTTCTATGTCATTGTCAGGGGAAAATGACACCAAAATGCCATATATCCTAAATTTCTATTTATATGGTGTATTTTCTCATATTAAAAAAACTATGTCATTATTAGGGTTTATTATGAGTGTTTTTAATTGTTTCACCCTATTTTATCCACTTTACCCTTATTAAGGTAAAAAATATTCAAAACATTCACTACACTTGATTAGTAAAATGGGATATTTTTACCAAATTTGAACCTCCTTACCCATAATATTTTATGAAATTTTTATGATTCAATTTATACAACCAACATAAATTAATTTTAATAGAAACTCATTAAAAGTAATGAAAATCAGTTAAAAAAGGTTTTATGCATAAAAATTAACTTATATCAAAATTATGGAAGTTTCTAATTAAAAAGTAATTAGTTATATTATTATAAATAAAATGGATAATACTTCAATATAGTGAAAAATAAATATTTTAATTGGAATTTTAATTCTAATGAAATGAAATTATAGAATTTGAAAAATTGATATATGTTTTACTATTCCCTGAGAAATCAACCATTTCAGAAAAATACCATAATTTCATTCAAATTTAATTTTTAATTTTATTATTTTAATAATGAAATTTATTTATGAAAATTCATTTTTTAAAATTCAAAAATTTAGGTTTTAATCACATTTTTCAATAAAATTATGTGCATTATGTTGTTATATCTCTAGAATGAAAAGATTACTATAATTTAAGCTTGGTTGTTCTTGTTCACTAATGCGTGAATGGGATATCATCTACCATATACAAAGATCATTTTCACACATTGGTTTTCAAAATCATAAATTTGTGTATGTGTGTCCTTTTTTGATTATTTTCTCTATTATATGAATGCATGATTAGAGTTTGATGTGTGATTTGTATTGATTCACTATAAATTATGTCTAGGTAATGATAAATAATTGTAGTTAATTGGACACCAAAATTCACCCTCGTATCATGAATATGCTTATCCTATTGGAATATAATCTACCGATAATATATACTATAGGGTTATATCATTTTATAATCAAATGAACTTCAAAATATAGTAATCCATATACACTACGAAATTCAACCCAAATTAGAAGATAATTCAAAACATCGCAACATAAACAATTATAGATAAATCAATGTTGTGTACTGGGTATTTCCTTCCGTCAATTCGTAATTTTGGATGGTTATATTCAAACATTTAATCAAGCTATAATAAAATAAAAATCATTCATATAAAAGGGGTTTTATAGTATACCATGTAATGGTCAAAAGTCTAATGAAGAACCTCAATATGAAAAAACATTAACCTCTTCATTAACTCATCAATGTACCATTTCATTTATAAAAAAAATTAAACGCTTTTTCCCTTTCATCTCAAATATTTCTATGGAGATACTATATTAAAATAATCTCAAGTAAAATTAATGTAGTTCTCAACTAAATGTGAGATAATATTAATTTCAAATTCATTCGTGGTATTTTCTAAAGACTGCGGTTATTTAATATTTTGAGTTCCGAAAAAAATGAACTTTTTTAGAAGTAAAATAACCTTGGAACCTTATTTCAATGTTCTATAGTTTAATTTTAAATAATTTCTCAATTTGAAAATGATCATTATATGTTCTCCAAAATAATCTTGAAACATCCTCTATTTTTTCCATCATTTTTTAGTAATGAATTATATTGTCTATAATAATGGTAATAAAATCGATGACATGTCTTTGGAAGATACAATTAATAAGATATATAATAATAATAAGTTCATTCTTAATTTAAATTTTCATCACAAGATATTCATAGTGCCCTTATGTGCATATAAATTTATTCATAAAATTATCATATTCTTTTGCAGTCACCTAATAATATCCATATATATTGATACTTTTCCAAATAAATTATTTCACCCATGAATTGTAATTCCAGAAACACAGTTTCTTAGAGTCAGTGCATTATTTTAATAAATTGGAATGATTACAAGGAATCAAATCCTGAAGGACCGATCAATTTAGTAGTCTTAGAAGATACATTACATACATGATATTTACATTGCAATTTATAACCTAAAATAATACATATATAATCCCTTGATAATGCTAGTATTCCCCTTTTTTAACACTGAATATCAATAATAAAACACATCTTGGTATCCTGTGGAAAATGAAACACAAGAATGGGGTGAGCTCAGATGCTCAGTAAGGGTAAATAATTTAATGTCTGCTACCATAAATAAGAATAAACTTTTAAGGAAAGAAGTATAATAAAAACAGAATCCTTTTAAACATAAAATTGAACATAATATAGAAATAATAAATAAAACATTACCATATAAACATGCATAGAGATATTCTAATAGCCTAATAATCATATTTAATAACTAACCTTATAAAGAGGGAATATATATTGTGGAACATCATAAACACATTGTCGAGGCTTTTTTCATGAAACCTCACATAATTGGGTAATAAATTATCCAAACCCAAACATAATTGTCTCATGAGACCTACTGATGCATCGAGGGGCTATAGAAGGCCTTGGTCGACACTTAAAAAGTCCAATGTATTCCTATTATCACTACTAGAAATCAGACCATGAGATACCGCCATTAGCTGCTTTTGATGGCCTTTAGGGACAGCCTCACGACCGCCAATGGGGGTCACATTAGGCACATCGTTGTCGGGTTATAGTGATCTCCAATGTCAGTCACTATAGGTGACCTAATGCTCGGCCTAATGGAGGCTGCTATTATATTGAGATATAGCAACCTCTGATGGAGTTCTCTATAGATAACCTAAAAATTGGCCTATAGCAACTGAAAATGGATGTCGCTGGGATTTGGAAAAAAATCCAACCATTAGTGACCTCTATTAGCAGCCTCTAACCTGGGAAAATTTTCTTTTTAAAAATTATAGTGCTTCTTCTTGAATAGTAAAAACAGATCTAAAATTAGAAAAAAAAAATCAATTCCAAACATCAAAAAACATGAGCATCATCAAAAACAATAAATAACAGACACACTTATTCACATATCCAGTGATCCAAACCGCTCCAATTCATTCCAATATTCTGATTCAATAAACCTACAATAAGATACAAAATAAAAATCTAAACAAGGAAAATTAAAATGGGACAAATTTATTCAGTTAGTATATATATATATAGTCAAATTCCGCTATTAGGCTATTAGGGGGTTTGTCCATTTGGGCATTTGGGAATTTTTTCAATTGTCCATATCTATATTAAGCCATTTATCCATTAAGACAATTTTCTAATATGCGATTATTCCATTTTTTTCATTATTCCAATAGGCTAATATAGCACTAGGACAATAGGACATTAGGTAATTAGGACAATAGTCCTTTTTTTCAATTTTACATTAGGCCATTAGGCCTTTGGGTTGTTAGGTCATTTGTCCATTAGGTCGTTGGGCCATTAGGCAGCTGGGACATTAGTCTGTTGGGGCATTAGTCCATTAGGATGTTAGTCCATTAGGATGTTAGTCAATTAGGCTATTAAGGAATTTGACCATTAGGCATTTGGCCTTTAAGCCGTTTGGCCCTCAGGGCATTAGGGTGTTAGTCATTAGGGATTTAGGTCATTAGGCAGTTTGGCCATTTGGGAATTTTTGAATATGTCCAATTGGCGATGTCTCTATTTATCCAATTGGCCATTAGGTCAATAGTCTAATATGTCATTAGGGAATTAGGTCATTATGCCAGTAGGCTAATATTCCATTAGGACAATTGTACATTAGGTAATTAGGACATTAGTTAATTAGGATAGTAGTCCATTTGGCCAATTTTCCCTTCTGTTGTTAGGCCGTTAGGGCGTTAGGATGTTAGGGCGTTAGGTCATTAGGGTGTTAGGCCATTAGGGAGTTTGGCCACTTGGGCATTTGGGAATTTGTCCAATTTTCCACTTATCTATTTAGCCAATTGTCCACTAGGACAATTTTGACATTAGGCCATTAGTCCATTAGGCCATTAGGCTCACCACTCTACTCTAGTAGAGACCTATTGTTTGCTTATACGTGAGGAGGTGTTTAAAAAGAGGTTTGGACAACCATTCAGCTAAATTCACCCGACATTGAACAAAATAGAGTAAAGTTTAGTACTGAAGAGCCCCCCTCAACCTCTCCCCCCTTGGATAGTCCCACTCTCAACCCCCTACATCCCCCACATTCCCCCCCCCCCCGGACACCCCCCCCCCAAACTCCCATAGACCCCCCCCCCCAAATATCCCACTACCAACCCACCCAGACAACCCCTACCCTGAAAACCCCCTTGGAAATCCCCCAACAAAACCCCCCACTCCCAACACCCACCCCCCCTTGTATAGCCCCCCCCCCCCAAATAAATTCCCCTCAAATAACCCCCTACCCCCACTCACCCCAGATAACCCCCACCCCCGGACAACCCCTACTCCCAACCAACCCCCCCTGAACACTCCCCCACACCTAGACATCCCCCCCCAACCCACCCCCCCCCCCCCGAATACACCCTCCACCCACCCTGGATAACCCCCCCAGATAGCCCCCACTCTCCCCTGATACCCCCCCCCCCCCCGAACATCCTCGCTCTCAACCCCCCCCCCCCCTCTTGAAAGCCACCCCCTTGGAGAGATCCCCCATCCCCCCAGCCCCGGGTAGCACCCCCCCCCCCCTTGGACAACCCCATATCCCCCCCCCCTTGACAACCCCCCCCCCCACTCACCCCAGAGATCCCCCCACCCCAAGACAATTCCCACTCCCCCATAAGACAACCCCCCTGGACAGCCCCCACCATCGGACAACCCCCACCCCCTGGACAGCCCCACCCCCATCCCCAGACACCCCCACTCACCCTAGACACCCCCACCCCCAGACATCCCCCACTCCCAACCCCCCTAGACACCCCCAGCCCCCACCCTCAGACTACCCTCCCTTGGAAAGCTCCTCCCCCATCCCCAGACATCTCCCCCCACTCACCCTGAACAGACGCCACTCTCATCACCCCAAGCCCCCCCCCCCCCCCCCACACACACACTCATCCTGGACATCCCCCCACCCCCGGACAGCCCCCACTCCGACCCCTTGGACATCCCCACTCCCTGATGGGACCATGTTGGACGGATAAGGAAGTAAGAAGAGTTTGATGTTATAGAGAGTAGTTTTTTTATTTTCAAAGAATCTAAATCAATTCACTTTGTAAAGGGCTTGAAAACTATGATGATTATTTTCTGATTTTTATTTCACAAATATAATAAGTTTTTATAACTTGTAATGCAAGCCTTATAAAGGTTCGAGAGATTAAAGAAGTGTTTTTGGAAAAGGAAATATAGTGGCGCGCAATTTAAAGATTGGAGAACAAGTGTGGCTTGCAAGTATATGTGGAACAGAAGTGTATGTTGCATGCAAGTCATACTTAAAGATCATCCCATCAAAATATGGTAAAGTAAATAAAGTGGCGCGCAAGTTAAATATTGGCGCACTAGTGTGGCATGCAAGTATATGTGGAGCACAAGTGTATGTTGCACGCAAGTCATATTTCAGCATCATCATATTAAAATATTACAAAAGAAATAAAGTGTCGCGCTAGTGATATATTGTCGTGTAAGTGATGGAGCGGTGTGCAAGTGCTAGAGCGATGCTCAAGTTCTAGAGCGATGCTCAAGTGCTAGAGCGATGCTCAAGTGCTAGAGCGATGCTCAAGTGCTAGAGCGGCGTGCAAGTTTATGAGGCATACAAGTCACCAAAATTCCTATAAATAGACGACTAGCCTTCTCATTTTTTAAGGCTCAACAGTTAAGAAAAAAATTGACCTTTGATCACGCAAGTAGTAGAGAGTGGTGCACAAGCTGAAGTGGCATGCAAGATGAGGGTTATTCATAAGGCGTGCAAGTAGGGTGGCGCGCAAGCAGAGTGGTGTGCAAGCAGAAGTGTCACGCAAGTTGTCAGAGGCATGCAAGCAGGGAGGTGTCTTAAAGGAGTTTGTTGTGTATAATCCAAAAGTGGCGCGCAAGTTGTGGGATGTGCACTATATTGGTGTTCTAGTAGTTAGTGGTGCGGAAGAAGTTAGGAATGCAAGTTGAGTTACATGCAAGCAGGTGTCACGCAAGTTGTGTGGTGCGCAAGCAGGGAGGTGCGCAAGTAGGGAGGTGCACAAGCAGGGAGTGGCGTGCAAGCCGTTTTCACCAGGAGATTCTTAATAGCTTCTTGGTAGGAAAGTGAAGATTTTTTTTGAAATATTTGATTTATGAAAGTTCATTAAGAAGCACAGAATCATTACATTACCCTATTTGTGCTAAGAGGGAGTATATGCACTATTGTATTGTTTTCAAAGTGCTACACAAGTGTAAGGGTATATCCTACTCATTGTATTCCACAACAGTGTATTGTTTTCTTGTGGATTGTGTGGTATTAGATTGTTTTCATACCATACCAAGGATGTAGCTACTCTTGTTGAGTAGTGAACCTTGTAAATCTTGTGTTCTTATGGTTGTGTGTGTTCAGCAGGGAAGAAACTCTTTAAAAAGAGGTGAAGGTTTTTTCCAAAAGAATGAAATTTTAAAAGAAAAATATATCACCGATTCAACCCCTCCCCCTCTCAGTGATACTTGGATCCTGGCTGGGAACTTCAATTGGTATTAGAGGGACATGTTTACTTCATTTATTTTTTGCTTAAGTAGTTGAAGAGAAGTTGTGATGAAGAATTTAAATTATGTGAACAGTAAGGGGATTCCAATTTTTGATGGAAAGAACCATCACATCTGGAAGGACAGAATGATGTATTATCTTTTGTATCTTGGATATGAAATTCTTGAAACTACAACAGATGGATTTACTTCTATTGATGATAAGGTTCCTCTTATTCCATTCTATAAGAAGAATATTTAGAATGATGGAAGAGCTAAAAATTTGTTACTCTCATCCCTTTATGAGAGTGAATTTTTAAGAGTGAAAGGTGTTTCTACATCCAAAAGAAATCTGGGATAAACTAAAGAACTTCTATGAAGGAAATACAAAAGTGAAGAAGTCTAAACTAAAAATCTGGAGACTAAAGTATGAATGCTTAAAAATGGGAGTGTCATAATATGTTGGGGATTTCTTTACCAGGATAAATCATATTGTCAGTACAATAAAATGTCTTGGTGAAACGTTCTAGGATTATAGAGTAGTCAAAAAGAACCTTCAGAATTCTACCTGATAATTTTGATGCTAAAGTATCTTCATTAGAGGATAGAGACCCGAAAACATTATCTTTGGATGATTTGAATAGTACTCTCATTACTTATGGGATGAAAAGGGATAAGACTATGAAGGGAAAAACAAAAGCTGATAGAGAAATGAAATTAAAGGCTACAAAGTGAGAGAATTCAAAGAAGACTCTTATTGAAGATGATGCTGGTGAATCTGATTCTGAAGATGAGGTATAGAAAAATTTTGATGAAATTTTATCCATGTTTTCTAAGAATGTGAAAAGAGTTATAGGTAAATACAATGTTAAACTTCCCTTGAAATGTTTTGAGTGTGGAGACATTGGTCACTTTGCGGATAACTGTCCTCAAAAGAATAAAGAAGAAGACAGTGATGATGATAACTAAAGGCCAAGAAGGATTTGGAAGAAACAAGCTAACAAAGATAAATACTTTTCAAAGGGGAAGGATTAAAAGTTCTTCAAATAAAAAAGAAGAAGCTTTTTATCTAAAGATGAAGATAATAAGACAACAATGATGAATCTGAGAAATTATTTGCTGCAAAAACAAGAGAGTATACCTTTATTGCTATAGGGAATAATGAAGATTACAAGAGAAACAGTTCAGAAGAAGAAGAAACTCAACTTGAATATCATCTGAAAGAAGAGTTGAAAGAATGCTTGATGAAGATAAGAAGGCTTGAGAAGGAAAACAACAAGCTGATAAATAAAAATTCCACATTAAACAATCAAGAAGGTTTTACTGATGAGAAAATCAAGATGGAAAAGGAGACTGATGATCTGAAAAATTCTCTTCAGAATACAAAGAATCATAATGATAATCTTAAAGTAAAGATGAAGCAAAAGGAAGAAGAGTTGAAACTTTTCCAATATAAAATTTATAAAGCTAAAGAAATGAATATCAGTTTCAGAAATTCTATCTCAGAAGTTGGTGAGTGTTCCAGTAAGAATGAACCAGACAAGGATCCAAAAAAGTTACCTTCAAAGGTTGAAACGAAATACAGAACTGGTTTTGATAAGAACAAGGCTGCAAAGACCATGTATGTGGTCAAAGTCCGCAATGATGAAAAATCAGAAGTGCATAAAAATCGAGTGACAAGAAATACTTCTAATACTTATGGTGTTGTTAAATCTGAAATGATAAAGGGAGTTACAAATGAAATCATGAAGGTTGATGGTCACCATTGTTCTATTAAGAAGGATGTTGAGAAGTGTGTTCACAAATCTTTTTAGTGTAGAATTTTCAGAGGCAAATATTATTTCTATAGTTAATCCTGGTATTGTAGTGGATTCAGACACATGGAAAATATGTATTGGTTCAACCAACAAAAATAAAACTATTCTATAAGTTATGAAAGACAAGGATTGAGGGGGAGTCAATCCTTTAAAATATAAAGTCTCTAAATAAATTTCAGAAGATATCTGAGAATACTGGTGTGAAAGTTGAGAATAGGTTCCATCCACTAGAAACTATTTGTGAAATACGTGATCGACCTGGGCATCATTCCAAGGGTTGCCTTAGTGTGTTACCAGAGCAACAAAATATTCTTAATAAATCTCAAAATTCATAGTTTTTAAAAGCTAAAAGGGAGAGGTCTGATATGTCTAAAAAGAAAGAGTGCATGGTTTTCTGGCCAGAACACATTGACCTGGATAGGAAATTAGAGGAAGCACAATAGAAAGTGATGGAAAAGGAAAAACAAAAAGCTCTTGTTATCGAATCTTCTTTGAAAGCTACAAAAGGAGAAAGTCCATGTATTCTTCATAGTGGGTGTTCTTCTCATATGACAGGAGAATTAATGTTTCTAAAGTATGTGAAAGTCTTCAAATAAGGAACTGTTACATTTGGAAATGATGAATCTTTGAGAATCAAAGGTGTTGGATCATCCATCATCGGAAAAAAAATGAAATCAAAGAAAACATTATCTATTGATGGTTTGAAACATAATCTTATGAGTGTTTCATAACACTTTGATGAGGGAAACAAAGTTATATTCAAAAAAAATGGGTTCATTGTGAAATGTGAAAATGATGGAAATATAGTCAAAAGAGTCCAACGTACAAAAGGAAACTTGTTCCAAGTTGGTGAAGTAAACAATTCTTGTTACATGGGAATGGTGGATGAAAATCAGTTGTGGCATAAAATGTAACGCCCCGACCCCAACTACTCAGAGTCGGTGCATTACTTCGTAACATTGGCATGATCACAAAAGGTCAAGTCTCGAAAGACCGATTAGTTTAGTAGCCTTGGAAACACTAGATACATTCATAAGTATTACATTACATCATAAAGTGAAAAACTAATAACAAAGTCTTCATAGTCCACACTCATATCCTCTTCTGACTATCCCTGCAGGTCATTCCTAAAATAATTCTTCACATCCTGGAAAAAATTAAAACATTGAAAGGGGTGAGCTCAGATGCTCAGTAAGGATAACAATATAGCGGAATCTTTCATCAATAAACATAAAAATTTAAGGCAATGTATAACTAAAACAAAAGCCTTTTAAACATGAACTTCAACATAATATGGCAAAAGTAAAATGCGATAATTCCATTCACTTCTTCACATGGATATTCTACTGGTCGAATAATCACATGCAATATCAATAACCACTTTCATAATGAGGGAATGTATAATGCCAGACATTCTGAAACATTTTGTCAAGGCCTCGGCCAAGACGTCTAAAATGATTAAGGCCTTGGCCAAAACCATAAATCAAATTGGGAAAGGTCCTCAACCAATTACATGTCTAGTTGTCTCATGAGACCTACCGATGCATCGAGGAGCTATAGCGGGCTCCACCCGCACTTATTAAGTCCAATACATTCCTCATATGAATAGGTTTAAACATATCATAAACCATAACATAATCGTATCACATAAAACATGCATAAAGGAAACATAAAATTTCCACATTTCAATCACAAGTTATCAATACAACACATTGATATAATAAAAATGCTTTCAAAACCATTTTCAATACCAAAATAAAAGAAAGTTAAAACTTTGTATTTATTTTTCATTAAAAAAATGATGGCTTGTAGAGGAAGCCGAAACTCAAATAATGGTCATGGAGGCGGAGAAGTAGTTGTCACCGCATAAGTACGGAAAGAAAAACATTCCCTTTTGTCGTTTATCAAAAAGCTTCATATAAAAAGATTTCTTTTGAATAAACGTAAAAGTCAAAGGGGTTTATACACCGTATAAAAGAAAGTTGTGTATAAAACCAAATATGCCTCAATGAAAGGGGATTGAGACGAAGTCCTTAAAAAGATCATTTTTTTAAATAAATTACATCTATAATGTGTATTCACTATAATTACACATAAATAATGTAAAAATACAAGATAGGACATAATAATATCATGACATAATTTGAAAGTAGGAGATTAACCCAAAGAATAGAAATTGGGTTAAGAAGTTCCCTTACCTCATCTCTGACTTGACTCAACCATTCTTTAACCTCCTGAATAATAATCTAGAGTTAATATATACCTTATTAAGAACCATTTTCAATTTCATTATCCTTTTTATATCACTTATTACAATGATATGAACATTATTTAATTATTTAAGTTAATAACGGTCGTTTTGTCGATCTTTGGTACTTGAGTCAACAATAAACTTCTTGTAATTAAAAGTTGTTTATGTGGTAGAATATCCATTATCTTTAGAATTATATTCATGATTTATATGTCATATATATCATATATATCCAGTATATATATTCATTTATAATATTACGTAACATTTATATGTAAGAAATGAAATGCACATTTCATGGAGACGGTAAGCCGTACATACGCATGAACGCTACATTCATTTCTATTTAGTATTTAATGGAATGAAATCATAATGATATAAATGTATAATATAATTCCAGTATAATATAGTGTATAATACCATTTACTCAATCCTTTATACATCCCACATATGGCATTAACGATTCAAATCACTTTGAGGGGGCGGTAGTCCGCACTTCCTAAAATGAAATTATCGTGTTTACCCATAATGGAAATCATAAAGTATGCCATAAATGAGAAATACAGAAGAATAAGTAAAACATAAACATATTATATATCATATATAAATATAGTGACATCTTAATGGCCACCTTTGAAGGTGTTATATGAGTGTTGAACAATCATCATTTCGTGAGGCAGAAATTCGCCATCCACAGAAACCGTATGTTCTTTAACCATTAAGTGTAGGTGTGTGTAAATGTAGCTCTAATACTTCTTATAACAACATACTAGTATATTTAGGATACTGGTTTTGTTACAAAATAAATGAATAAAAAGAGTTTATTGGGTTGGAGAAGCAAAATAAAACAAAATAACATTAGAGAAGACATTACCTCAAAATCGAGTAACTCTTTTTGATTTGAGCCAAGGCTTCCTTGGGAAGAGTTCTGCCCAAAGTGAGGCTTCTAGGAGTAATATGGGGAAGTTGGGAGAGTATTTTGGCAGAGGTTGGCTGAGTCAAATGGCTTGAAAGTGTGAATGAGGTGGTAGAGGTGGGGGCCTTTTATAAGAGGAGAGGAGGGGCACCCTTGGAAAGTAAGGAAATTTTACATTATTATACAATTCTTTTCGGATTCTAAAGGTCCCACACTTATATAATTCGTGGATAAGGTGATAAGGGTTATAAATCTACCCATCCAATAGTCTTTGGACATGTGTAAGCCTTGTATTGTACATTATCTTTTCATTTTATTAAAATCGTTAAATAATGAGGTCATCGCTGCATCATAATGATGTCATAAATAATTTAATTTATTTAATGTCTAAAAATTATAAAAAAAATACTATGATGTAGGAAATCTTTTTATCTTTCCAATGACTATTTATAGTCAAAAATATGACTTGTATAACCCCATGTAAAAATTGTTTTAGTAAAACATTTCATGTTTGTGTCATTTTTTACTTTAACATTAAATAAATATATATTAATGTCATTTTCCAACCAAAGTGGCTCCATGGGGTCCCAAAGTTGACCCATGGGTTGTCTTGGTCGGCCATGACTCATCCCATAGGGTTAGGACAAGTGTCAAGCCCATCTCATATTATTAAAACATTATTTTTACCTTAAACTACACTAATTACCTCTAATCGCGATTAAGAACTTAAAAGTTACTATTCACCAAAAAATTATTTTAATCTCATTGAACCACATTTTACTTCTTAATGACAACCATGTATGTCGGATTTTTTAAAATCAAATCACAGAAGTGGTAATATTTCATTTAAATGAAAAATCAGTTATTTAACTACCACTTAGTGGTTTCACTATTCCTCAAAAATTGATGTTTTTCAGAACAATGCCAAAATTTCACCCAAAGCTATAATTGATATTCCGAATTCAAAAATGATGTCTATTTTACAAAATTCCAAACATATAAGTTGCATTAATTAATTTTATAATTAATTCTCGCTGTCACAAGAATAGCTTGTTTTTAAGAAACAATTTATATCAAAAGATTGCCAATTGTTTATGTCCAATTTCAATGTTAAATTAATTCTAATGACCACCATTGGATAAAATGGTAAAAATATATTCTAATGATACTTTAAAACCACTAAATAGTATAATTTATCACTATAAATTATTTTTATTAAAAAAGTTGTTTTTAAATAATTTTCACTATTCATAAAAAATTGGATGTTCTCAGAAAATTACAAAAAATTCAACTTTGGATAATTTCAATATTACGAATACAAAAATGAAGTCCATTTTGAAATATAAAATTTCTATAATTTTAAAAAGTGGTTATTACTATTCATAACGGCTACTTTGATTAGTCGCGGTGTTTTAGAACTCGAAGTTGCGTACAATGCAAGCTATTGCATTATTGAATGAGAAGCGTATCGTGGAAGCTCGGGGTGTTACATTCTCCCCTCCTTTAATAAATTGCGTCCTCGCAATTTGAAATTTTTCTTTGAAAATAAAAGGTTGAAAAGAGAAAATACCTTTGAGGAAAACCCACATCGGATATAAGATTAATAAAATTTAGCCTTAATAAGAGGGAAAGGGAAATGAAAAATTCACCACCCAATTATGATCTCGATTAGGAGAACATTGGTGGAAATTCGAGACATATAATTGGATGAAAAACATAAATATTTGGAGGGAGTGATTGAGGTCATCAATCACAATCAACTGTCAAATTGAGGGCCTCAAAGCCTTCAATCTATGTTGATTTAAAATATCATCAGTTCAACAAGACATAAGGTATTAGGATAACACATTTTTTTGTTTTAATATCCCTTTACTATTGTTTAAGAATTAATTTATTCATTGAATAAGAGATAGGTATATATATATTTATTCTTGACAATTAGATTTTCAACCTTCAACTCATCTTTCACTCAAAAAGATAATAGAACTCAAAAATATTATACTTATCCTAATTGTATAAGGTTCCAAATGTTAACACATACCATTTATATTAGTAAAATTATTTTGTAATAACCAGGGACTTCCTGTAGGATGGTGGTAGGAAATAAAGGCCTGTCGCACTATGATTGTGGGTTCGATTCCTGCAGCTTTGTCCGACGCGACGACTTATGCCCCACCCTGCAGGTTGTCCTTTTCCTAAAACTATAGTATCATAATATTCCAAAAATAATATTCATAAATTTTTTAACCTTAAACAATACTATACAAAGATCAACTTAATCCACTCCAACCTTTATAGTTATCCAAAATACCTCTGTCCAGACTTTCTCTAAAAGGTCTCTTAATTCCAAAATCAATTTATCAGATTCCCCAAACAAAGTAAAGTTTCTCTTATTGTCACATACTAAAAATATAATTACCTTCATCATATTAAAACCTTACTGAAATCAACAAGTACTGCAGTACAATCCTTATATATATATATCACATTATTCTAATAACCAGAATATAATCCATGAGTCCAAAAGCACCAATACATTAGTTATTCTGCTTCAACTGTAGTAATAACATAAGATTGTCCTTGATCCCTTGGCCTTTTCTAAGGTGAGTTTCCCTGATGCTTAGAATATTCATTTGCATAATGCCCCATTTCCCTACAATTGTAGCATTCAACATTGATAGCCTCTTTCTTTCCCTTGCAATCACGCGCCTGGTGACCTTTTTCCCCATATTTATAACAAACTCCCATTCGTTTTAGGCAAGGACCAGGGTGATTCTTCCCACAATTATCACATAATGGAAAATCCTTCTATCCCTTTTTCCCTTTATCTGTCTCTTGTTCCACTGTTCTCTTCTTCTCTTGCTTTACTTTGTTGTCATAAGACTTAGAGAATTCGTTTTCTGTCTTGATAGCACACGAGACAATATCTTCGTATGATGAGAAGGATTGTGATACTAAAGCTCGACGGAGAAATGGTTTTAACCCATCAAAGAAACGATCAATCTTACTCCTTGGGTTACGTATATAATCGGCAGGATGCCTCGCTAACCTTGTAAAGTTAGCCTCATACTTTGTGACATTCTCATCCTCCTTCTGCCTTAGACTCAGAAATTGCCTTTCCATATATGCTCGATGGTCACGAGGAATTTATTTTTCTAAGAAAAGATCTTTGAACTCCCTCCATTCCATATTCTATACGTCATCATCTTCCTTTGTGTTTTGAATCAGCGACCACCACTGATCGGCATCTCTAGTGAGGCGGTAAACTGGCATGACAACCTTCTCCCTTTCGATACTCCCCAAGGCATGGAATATTTTCTCTAAGGAGTTTATCCATTGCTCAGCTACTAACGGATTTGTACCCCCATTAAATTTTGGTGGTTGTTTCCTCATGAAGTGGTCTAACATTGATCCTCCATATTGTGGATCAGGGTGATCCATACAAGTAAGGTTATTATTCATAACTTGAGTGAGTTGTCCTAGTATGGTAATAAGTTGATCAGCACCAGTTGTATCTCCAGATCCACAATAATTATCTTGAGCAGGAGGGAAATCCCTACACAGAGTGCGTGCATTGATACGGTTTCTATTCCTTCCACTAGGCGCCATTTCAAAACAATGGCATAAACTAGATTAGTTTATGAATCAAAATACATAATTCCATACTTGTAAAATACTTAACATAAATTGAACTATTTATGGATATAATCCATATTCATAAAAAGGTTTTATTTGAGGAAGTATATACTCATAACCTTTCATAGTGGTTTGTAAAGAAAATGAGAATTATCCTAAGCATATCCCCCAGGAGTGTCGTAACCAAGAGTGCAGTAAGGCCTGTTGTCATGCACCAGTTCCCGTTGGAGTCTAGCTCAAAGCGGTGTTTTCAGGTTTTACCCCAAGGTACATCTGTGCCAGAGCCACCTCTACCTGCTCGTATCCAGACAGGGATGTATTGCTCGGAAAACTCACAAAATCTCTACAATAACAAAATTCTTGGAAGTTCTTCTATACTAATCCTCAAAGTCTATCTTTGGGCTATGTGCTCTAATCAGAGTTTATCTAAATCTAGCTTCTAAGGTTAGTACTAAACTACCTCTGAGACCAACTATAACGCCCCGACCCAGCTACCCAGAGTCGGTTCATTACTTCGAAACATTGGCATGATCACAAAAGATCAAGTCTCGAAAGACCGATTAGTTTAGTAGCCTTGGAAACACTAGATACATTCATAAGTCTTACATTACATCATAAAGTGAAAAACTAATAAAAAATTCTTCATAGTCCACACTCATATCCTCTTCTGACTATCCTTGCAGGTCATTCCTAAAATACTTCTTCACATCCTGGAAAAAATTAAAACATTGAAAGTGGTGAGCTTAGATGCTCAGTAAGGATAACAATATAGTGGAAGCTTTCATCAATAAACATAAACATTTAAGGCAATGTATAACTAAAACAAAATCCTTTTAAACATGAACTTCAACATAATATGGCAAAAGTAAAATGAGATAATGCCATTCACTTCTTCACATGGATATTCTACTGGTCGAATAATCACATGCAATATCAATAACCACTTTCATAATGAGGGAATGTATAATTCCAGACATTCTGAAACATTTTGTCAAGGCCTCGGCAAAGACGTCTAAAATGATTAAGGCCTCGGCCAAAACCATAAATCAAATTGTGAAAGGGCCTCGACCAATTCCACGTCTAGTTGTCTCATGTGACCTACCGATGCATCGAGGAGCTATAGCGGGCTCCACCAGTCACTTATTAAGTCCAATACATTCCTCATATGAATAGGTTAAAACATATCATAAACCATAACATAATCGTATCACATAAAACATGCATAAAGGAAACATAAAATTTCCACATTTCAATCACAAGATATCAATACAACACATTGATATAATAAAAATTCTTTCAAAACCATTTTCAATACCAAAATAAAAGAAATTTAAAACTTTGTATTTATTTTTCATTAAAAAAATGATGGCTTGTAGAGGAAGCCGAAACTCAAATAATGGTCACGGTGGCGGAGAAGTCGTTGTCACCGCATAAGTATGGAAAGAAAAACATTCCCTTTTGTCGTTTAGCAAAACGCTTCGTATAAAAAGATTCCTTTTGAATAAACGTAAAAGTAAAAGGGGTTTATACACCATATAAAAGAAAGTTGTGTATAAAACCAAATATGCCTCAATGAAAGGGGATTGAGATGAAGTCCTTAAAAAGATCATTTTTTTAAATAAATTACATCTATAATGTGTATTCACTATATGTACACATAAATAATGTAAAAATACAAGATAGGACATAATAATATCATGACATAATTTGAAAGTAGGAGATTAACCCAAAGAATAGAAATTGGGTTAAGAAGTTCCCTTACCTCGTGTCTGACTTGACTCAACCATTCTTTAACCTCCTGAATAATAAACTAGAGTTAATATATACCTTATTAAGAACCATTTTCAATTTCATTATCCTTTTTATATCACTTATTACAATGATATGAACATTATGTAATTATTTAAGTTAATAACAGTCGTTTTGTCGATCTTTGGTACTTGTGTCAACAATAAACTTCTTATAATTACAAGTTGTTTATGTGGTAGAATATCCATTATCTCCAGAATTATATTCATGATTTAGATGTCATATATATCATATATATCCAGTATATACATTCATTTATAATATTACGTAACATTTATAGGTAAGAAATGAAATTCACCGTTCATGGAGACGGTAAGCCGTACGTACGCATGAACGCTACATTCATTTCTATTTCGTATTTAATGGAATGAAATCATAATGATATAAATGTATAATATAATTCCAGTATAATATAGTGTATAATTCCATTTAATCCATCCTTTATACATCCCACATATGGAATTAACGATTCAAATCACTTTGAGGGGGCGGTAGTCCGCACTTCCTAAAATGAAATTATCGCGTTTACCCATAATGGAAATCATAAAGTATGCCATAAATGAGAAATAAAGAAGAATAAGTAAAACATAAACATATCATATATCATATATAAATATAGTGACATCTTAATGGCCACCTTTTAAGGTGTTATATGAGTGTTGAACAATCATCGTTTCGTGAGGCAGAAATTCACCATCCACAGAAACCGTATGTTCTTTAACCATTAGATGTAGGTGTGTGTAAGTGTAGCTCTAATAATTCTTATAACAACATCCTAGTATATTGAGGATACTATTTTTTTTACAAAATAAATGAATAAAAAGTGTTTATGGGGTTGGAGAAGCAAAATAAAACAAAATAACATTAGAGAACACATTACCTCAAAATCGGGTAACTCTTTTTGATTTGAGCCAAAGGCTTCCTTGGGAAGTGTTCTGCCCAAAGTGAGGCTTCTAGGAGTAATATGGGGAAGTTGGGAGAGTATTTTGGCAGAGTTTTGCCGAGTCAAATGTCTTGAAAGTGTGAATGAGGTGGTAGAGGTGGGGGCCTTTTATAAGAGGAGAGGAGGGGCACTCTTGGAAAGTAAGGAAATTTTACATTATTATACAATTCTTTTCGGATTATAAAGGTCCCACACTTATATAATTCGTGGATAAGGTGATAAGGGTTCGAAATCTACCCATCCAATAGTCTTTGGAAAAGTTTAAGCCTTGTATTGTACATTATCTTTTCATTTTATTAAAATCATTAAATAATGAGGTCATCGCTGCATCATAATGATATCATAAATAATTTAATTTATTTAATGTCTAAAAATTATAAAAAAATACTATGATGTAGGAAATCTGTTTATCTTTCCAATGAATATTTATAGTCAAAAATATGACTTGTATAACCCTATGTAAATTTTTTTTTAGTAAAACATTTCATGTTTGTGTCATTTTTTACTTTAACATTAAATAAATATACATTAATGTCATTTTCCAACCAAATTGGCTCCATGGGGTCCCCAAGTTGACCCATGATTTGTCTTGGTCGGCCATGACTCATCCAATAGGAGTAGGACAAGTGTCAAGCCCATCTCATATTATTAAAACATTATTTTTACCTTAAACTACACTAATTACCTCTAATCGCGATTAAGAACTTAAAAGTTACTATTCATCAAAAAATTATTTTAATCTCATTGAACCACATTTTACTTTTTAATGACAACCATGTATGTCGGATTTTTGAAAATTAAATCACAGTAGTGGTAATATTTCCTTTAAACGAAAAATCAGTTATTTAACTACCACTTAGTGGTTTCACTATTCATCAAAAAATTGAAGTTTTTCAGAACAATGCCAAAATTTCATCCTAAGCTATAATTGATATTCCGAATTCAAAAATGATTTCTATTTTACAAAATTCCAAACATATAAGTTGCATTAATTAATTTTATAATTAATTATCGCTGTCACAATAATAGCGTGTTTTTAAGAAACAATTTATATCAAAATATTGGCAATTGTTTATGTCCAATTTCATTGTTAAATTAATTATAATGACCACCATTGGATAAAATGGTAAAAATATATTATAATTATACTTTAAAACCACTAAATAGTATAATTTATCACTATAAATTATTTTGATTAAAAAAGTTGTTTTTAAGTAATTTTCACTGTTCATAAAAAATTGGAAGTTCTCAGAAAATTACAAAAAATTCAACTTTGGATAATTTCGATATTACAAATACAAAAATGAAGTCCATTTTGAAATATAAAATTTCTAAAATTTTAAAAAGTGGTTATTACAATTCATAACGGCTACTTTGATTAGTCGCGGTGTTTTAGAACTCGAAGTTGCGTACAATGCAAGCTATTGCATTATTGAATGAGAAGCGTATCGTGGAAGCTCGGGGTGTTACATAAAAGGCCAGGAAATATGTGTCATAGAAACATGTGTAAGTTATCAATGTGAGACAGTGTTTGAGATATTCCTGATTTATCAAGGAGAAGAGATTGGGGCTGCACTATTTGTGAAAAGGGGAAGATTATGAACTCCTTTAATAAGAGAGTTGAAATTCGTTCAAAACAACCCTTGGAACTTATACATTCTGATATATGTGGACCAATGATCATGAAATAAAAAAATGGAGATAATTACTTCATTACTTTCATTGACGAATTTACTCACATTTCTTGTGTTATATATATGAGACATACGTCAGATGCTCTGAAAATGTTTAAGAGTTTCCGAAGGAAAGCAGAGAAAGAATGTTAGTATTCGGTAAAGAAGTTGAGAACTATTAATGGTGGAGAGTATAAGAATGCAGAGTTTGTAAGTTACCTCGAGAAACATGGAATTAAGAATGAGTTCAGTTAACCATACACGCCTCAACAAAATGGGGTTACTGGAAGAAATAATCAAAGTCTGGTGGAAATTGGGAGAACTATATTACTTGAACATAGTCTTTCTCATTATTATTAGAGGCATTCCATCAGCACTATTGTGTATATTCATAACCAATGTTTCTATAGGACAAACTCAGATATGACTCCATAGGAAATTTTCTATGGAAAAACATCATGTCTGAAACACTTGAGATTTTTTGAGATTCCATGTATTATAAAAAAGAAAGGTGGAAACCTGGGAAAGTTTTGAGTGTAGCGGTCTCGAATTACTTCTAGTGGACTGTAATTGATACCTATCAGGCACTCCATGGGTGGCTACACCCCCTGGGTGGGACACACCACCATCCCCAGTAGCAGCCATTTCCTCATGAAGCCCATTGGGTGGAGAGCCATGCTTCGTCCAATGCTCACATGTGAGAGTTCCCAAGTATTGGATTCATTCCTACCTCATTTTCCTCTTATACCAACTGTAGATACCCAAATCTTGATGTACATGGACATTACATTACTTTTTCGGAATACTTGATACATAACGAAAACAGATTCACAAGGACCGTAATCGTTTAGTGTCTTTGAAAACTCAGAAAAATAATCTTCTAATCATGGTGAAATAGATCTTCCCTTTTTTTCATACCTAAAACCTTTCTTTAAATCCTGTGGAAAAGAAAACTTATAAAGGTTGAGCTCAAATGCTCAGTAAAGGTAAGCATAGATAACATAAAACAATCCATAAACATTTGAATGCAAAAACTTGAACATAAAATCTAAACATAAAAATCTTGAGCAAAGACATAAATCATGGAAGTACGTAAGGCATATATCATAAAGGAACATCAATCTTGATAAACTATCATGGGAATAAATCATGTAATTGTGGAAACCATTCAGCACTTGTTATGTTTTCCATAGTAGAAAAGACATTGCATCCAAGACCATCTTAGTGGACAAAGACCCATTCTGAATCGAGTTTACTCCTCGTTCTAGTCCTATAACATTGAACCATATTAACTTACCATTCCAGCCATGTAAATCTAATGAGATATAAATCTTTAACCAATGCATTGGAGGTAGATATAGGTCCCACCCATCTCATAATGAAATAATTCTTACTTGTGCCACAACATAAACATAAATCTTTCATCATAACCCAAAGAATAAAATGGGGTTCATAAACATCATCCCATCATAACATAATCTATAAAAAAATTGATATTTCATCATAAGAAAGTTCAAACCATGTAAATCATAGAGACATTATACTTGAAACATACACATATAAATAATGTCATCTTATATGGAAAATGGTTTTGATAAAACATTTGAAATGAATTCTTGAGGAAAATATCCTTTCTTCTTTAAAATCAATTTCTTTTCACAAAACGTCATGACATTTTTAAAAGAAATCGATTTTGTTGAAAATAGTCATGAAATATTTTGGATTAAGATTCATGAAAATAAGGCTTTATAAAACCGTATAAATCCTTTCATTCTTTATAAGTTAAAAAAACATTATTCTCATACTTTTGCGGGAAAAGTCAAAAAGTACCTTGTAACGTAAACAAAAGAAAGATTCCTTACATACCACGTAGTAAAAGTAAAAAATGGGTAAAAAGGACTGTAAACATACATGAAACCATTTTTATAAAACAGGAACATGGATGATAAATATAACCTCAGTGAATACGTACGAATAAACAATCTCAGATAAAAACGAGATTGGAAAAGTTATCCCTTACCTTATGTCTGATATGCTTTGTATGTATCTGAACCTCCTGTATAATGATTTAAATAATGTCATTGACTTATTATAGAATCATATTCATTGTTATTATATTATATATGGTTCACTTTGGTATTTATATTACCCGTTCATTTGTTAATTCCATGTTAAAGTAGCGTTTTGGGTAAAATTGTTTCATTTATCATATGTGTTTGGACTTGTTGTTCTTGATATTATTATTACTTATATCAAGATTTAATTACTTAAAAAATGTAAAACATGATTTATATATCATATATATTCAATATATATATATATATAACCGATAGATAAATGAAATGAAACACATCGTTCTTGGAGACGGTAGGCCATACGTACGCATGAACACTGTTTTCTTCTTCTTTATTGACTTGAATGGAAGTAAGTAGATGACATATATATATGTATATATGTATACATAAATCCCGTAGCTTAATTATGTCATATATTTCATTATTATTCATTATATATAATTTATAATCATTCTTGAATGGTTAATCATGGAAAATGAATCTCATCGCGTTCGTGGAGACGGTAGTTCGTACGTACGCATGAGCGATGATATCATTCCCATGATCGTGGAATTGTATTGAAGTTTGTGTATAATATTAAAGAATCAATATAACTTTACAATAACCATATATAGTTATTTATTTACACAATTATACCCATCCATGTAAAGTGGTGGTGGAAAAACTGATTACACCACGGCTTGGAGACGGTATTCCGTACGTACGCACGCGTGGTGATTTCATTTTCCGTAGGATGGATAGAAGGTGAAATAGGGTTGTTTCATATTCATAATAACAAATAAGTATGTGAGTGATACTGATTTTATTACTCTATAATGAAACAACTAAATAAGAAGAAGTTTAAGAAGAAAGAAACTTGAGAGAATCGAAAGAAGAGATTACCTCTTCTTCAACGCACCTCCTTTAAGCCTTCTCTTAAGGATGTACAGTTGGTATGTTGAGAAGACCAAAACCTCCAGAATGTTGCTCGGAAAGTGGAGAAGAGAAATGGGCAGGGTTTTTCTGAGATTCAAGGCTCAAAAGGGTGTTATGAGAAGAGGGAAGGGGTTCCCTTTTTATAAGGGAGGAGAGGGTCACCTTTGGAATAACTCAAAATATTATTTTATAATAAAGTCATATTCAGTTTTTAATAGCTTAAAATTGATTTATTTAGAATCTAAGGTGGGTATGGGTCGAAATACTGTCATCCAATAGAATTTATACATGTTTAGGTTTCTATTTTAGCCTTATCATTTAGATTTAACTTTAAGTTAAATAATTTTACTTTTACCGTGTCTTCTTGTTTTCTTACACTATAAGGTTAGTAAATGTACTATAACAAGCCAAAAGAACCCCAATTTGTTTATTATTAATATATATAACCTTAGATAAGTCATTTGGAAGAACCTTATATTTTTAGGAATAAAATAACAATTAATAATATAATATTTGTTTTAAAAACGATTTTATGTCAATTTTTACACTATTTGGTAATTGATTTTTGTAAAAATAATAAAAGAATGAATAGTTTGAAAATTATAATTAAACAAATAATAACTTTTCATATTAACCTATAAAATTAGTTTAATTCATAAAAAGTATTAAATTACAATTATTTGGGTATTTATAACATCAATTCTGTCAATATTTCATTAATAAGATAATTACTGCATCATCATTGTGTCATAAATAAATTAAATAATTTAATGTCTAAAAATTATAAATAAAATATCATTATTTAGGAAATATTTTTATCTTTCTAATGAATATTTATAGTCGAATTTATATTATGTATAACCCTATATTAAAAATAGTGTAGTTATTAAACTTTGATTTTAACTATTTTAACTATTCTTTAAATAAAAGAATATTAAATGTCCTAATCTAATCCAAGTGGGCCTAAATGGTCATATTTTATTCCTAAGGTTGTTTCCCGTCGAATTACATTTATCCAATAGAATTAGGACATGTGTTAGGGTAATAATAATATCATATTCACCCTTTATTACACTAATTACTTTTACCCGTGGTTAAAAAATAAAAAGTTACTATTCACAAAAACTAATTTTCATCTCATTGAACCACATTTTAGTCCTTGATATTAACCGTGTCTGTCGGATTTTTGAAATTCCACTCACAGAAGTGGTAAAATTATGTTTTATGTAAATTTCCATATTCTCCTTGGAGGTGGGTAAAAAACGGTGAAAAGTTCAATAAAATTTTTATATATCTAAAATTATTATAAAATGACTCCAATGAATTAAATTGAACTTATATAGGTGTTATGTATCAATTTTGACCTAAAATAAATTTAAATAAAATAAATAATTATTTAAATAAAAAGTCGGTTTTTAAATAGTAACCTAGTGTTTTCACTATTCATCAAAAATTGAAAGTTTTCAGAAAAATACCGCAAATCCACCCTATGATAATTTTGGTATTCTGAATCCAAAAATAAAGTCCACTTTTAAAGAGAAAGTTTATAAAATTTTAAAAAGTGGGTATTACTATTCATAACGGCTAGTCTATAGAACACATCGTTGTTTCGTGAAACTCGATATTGCGTACAACACACGCTATCGTGGAAGGTAGTGATTGCGTGTAATGAAATCCAAGTCAGGGATGCATGTGGTGCAAGCTTCATTTGGTGTAGTGTACAACACAACACATCGATAAAATTAAAAAGAATATTTTTCATAAAATCTCGGGGTGTTACATTCTACCCCCCTTAAAATGATTTTTGCCCTCCAAATTCGTCGGAGTTATAAATGGTTTACTACTTGAAAGTTTCTTCAATAAAAACCCGCATCGTAAAAAATAATACCAAAACCAATATTTAAAAACTAAAGTATGAAACATAATGGTTACCCAAATTAACTAATTACTGGGTTTCCACATAGGAGAACATAGGTGAAAATAAGGATATGGAAGAGAAATCTAACCATCATGTTCTGATGGAGAGTGGTGGAGAACATGGCTATGAAAAAGCCAGCAATCACAAAGCCATAGATTTGTGATGATCTAAGGTACCATCTGATTCATCGGATATAAGGGCACTAGGACAACATTTTTGGTTATCAATATCATTTCCCTAAAGTTGAAGAAATTGGAATTAGAAGAAATACATTCTTGATTTTGGTACAGTCTCACAGTTGTTCATTCTTTGGACAATTTCCACTTCATATCTTAAAGAAATGAAGTTGAATTTTTCATTCGTGAAGTGTTAGCAGATCATGTGATAGAATGATGGGTCATTCCATTTGTCTTAAACAGAAGATTAGAAAAAGTTATCAAAAATACATAAGTCCATCTATAGTGAGATTAATCATATATGGTTCCTAAAATGGACTTATACTTCATATATCATACTTATTAATATAATAAAACTGGTTTCTACTAAACATGGACTTTCTGTAGGCCAGTGGTAGGCGATAAAGGCCTGTCGCACTTTAGTTGTGGGTTCGATTCCCACAGCCTTGTCCGACGCGACGGGTTTTCGCCCGTCCTACAGGTTGTCCTTTTTCTAAAACTACATTATTATAACATTCCATAAATAATATCGAAAAAAAATTCTACCCTTAAACAATTCTATCTGATGTCCAACTTAATCCATTCCAACCTTTAAGCTTATCGAAAATACTTCTGTCCAATCTCATAGTGTAATGAAAATGATTACTTGAGAGGTTACATAACAAGTACGTGAATACCATCATTTATCCCCCATATATCATACGATATATATTTTTGGTCACATTCCAAACATTTGAAGGCCTTAATCATGTATTCTCTTGAAAAATGAATACCCATTGAACCTTAGTGAAAACATGAATGTAGTTAAAAGTTAACACTTTCCACATAACAAAATCCTCTAAATTCTATATACTCAAACCATGATATCACTTAGTCCTCATATCAATCATGAGATCATGAATACTATCAAACAATTAATTTTCTCCTTGTCCCATAATTATGCACATATCATCTACTTTCTAAAATATTTGAAATAATTTTCATGGTTACCGGTACCATATTCTTATAGAAAACTACAATGGACCAATACAAATATATTTCAAAATTCTACGATACTATAAATGAGATTCCATGATACTATTTTGAAATCCAATTACATAAACACTTAATCATTACACAACATCATTGTCATACTCAACATCACAAATAGTGATCGCATGTGACTTCCCTTTATCCTTTTACTTAAGAGGTTACTCACATTGATCATCATTAACCCTTGGATTAGGGAATTGATTAGCATAATGCCCCATTTCTTTGCACCTGAATCATTGAAGTGTTGGTGAAGTGTTCTCTATAATCTTTTCATTATTCACTTCATTAGCAACCTTGTTCCCATTACTTCAACAATTAACTGCTCGATGACCTTCTTTTCCACACTTAATACTTTTTCTAGTCCCTTTAAGACAATCTCCACCATGCTTCTTTCCACACTTTGAGCATAAAGAAACATTCATATTCTTTTCACCATTATTCTGAGATTTCTCCTTGAACTCCATCTTTCATTTCTTGTCGAAACCATTAGATGGATATGTTACAAAAACTTCCAGTTCTACCTTGATAGCACAACGTACAATTTCTTCATAGCTACTGAATTATCTTATAGCTAATGCCCTTCAAAGACTTCGTTTTAAGCCACTGAAAAATCGGTCAACTTTACTTTCAGGTTGGATGATAAATCCAGATGCATACCTTGCAAGTCTTGTAAAATTCACTTCGTATATACCAAAAGATTCATCATCCTTCTACTTAATCTCAATAAACTACTTTTCCATCTTTGTTCGAAGAATATGAGGGATGTACTTACTGAAAAATAAGTTCTTGAACTCGTCCCATTCCATGGATTCAATTTCATCTCAGGGCCTCGTATTCTTAATTAGAGTCCACCATTGATCTGCTTCACCTTCTAAATGTTAAATATCCAGAATGAGTTTTTCATGTTCCAAACAATGAATTATGGAAAATATCTTTTAAATGGTACTAATCCATTTTTCAGCAATAACTAGATCAGAAGACCCACTGAAAAAAGGTGGATGTTGCCTCATGAAGGACTCAATAGAATATTGTTCCCTTCTCTGCTCATTTGGAAGTCTAGAATGATTCATAGCTTGTATAAGTATAGAAATAAAATTTTACACTCCATCTCCCATAACATTGGTTTTTTCAGGAGGAAAATCATTTCATTTTCCATTACATTGATCAATACGGTTCCTTCGGGTTCTAGCCATCGTCTAAAACCCAAAAAGAATAGTGCGAGAGACAAAAATCATGCTAGGGAAAACAACATAATAAAGGGGGAGTACCTTCAATATAAAACATCTTAGGTCTAATTATAATATCATTTCTATAATTATAGGACTATAAACTATACTTATACTTAGAATTAGGGACATCCCTAGACATACCTTAGAAATATCTCTAGGGATCTCAGTAAAGTTTTCGCATCCTAGTTTCCAAAGGTTAACTAAACCTTTCCTCTGATACAAACTGTAGAGGTCTGGAATTACTTCCAGTGGACTACAATTGAAACCCATAAGGGTACTCCATGGGTGGATACACCCCCTGGGTGGGACACACCATGATCCCCAGTGGTAGCCATTTCCTCATGAAGCCCTTGGGTGGAGAGCCATGCTTCGTCCAACGCTCACATGTGAGAGTTCCCAATGATCAGATTCATTCCTACCTCCTTTTCCTCGGATACCAACTGTAGAGACCCAATGCTCGATGTACATGGAAATTACATTACTTTTGCGGAATACTTGATACATAACAAAAATAGACGCACAAGGACCGTAATAGTTTAGTGTCTTTGGAAACTCAGAAAAATCATCTTCTAATCGTGGTGAAAGATCTTCAACATCTCCCATAAAGATCTTCCCCCTTTTTTTCATACCTAAAACCATTATTTAAATCCTGGGGAAAAGAAAACATATAAAGGTTGAGCTCAAATGATCAGTAAGGGTAAGTATAGAGAACATGAAACAATCCATAAACATTTGAATGCAAAAAACTTGAACATAAAATGTAAACATCAAAATCTTGAGCAAAGACATAAATCATGGAAGTACGTAAGACATATATCATAAAGGAAAATCATTCATGATAAACTAGAATGGGAATAAATCATGTAATTGTGGAAACCATTCAGCACTTGTTATTATTCCCATAGTAGCAAAGGCATTGCTGCCAAGACCATCTTAGTGGACAAAGTCCCATTCTGAATCGAGTTCACTCCTCGTTCCAGTCCTGTAACACTGAACCAGATTAACTTACCATTCTAGCCATGTCTATCTCATGAGATATAAATCTTTACCCAATGTATTGGAGGGAGATATAGGTCCCATCCATCTCATAATGAAATAATTCTTTCTTGTTCCACAACATAAACATAAATCATTCATCATTACCCAAAGAATAAAATGGGTTTCATAAACATCATACCATCATAATATAATCCATATAAAACAAATTGATATTTCATCATAAGAAAAGTGAAACCATGTAAATCATAGAGACATTATACTTGAAACACACACATATTAAATAGTGTCATCTTAGATGGAAAATGGTTTTGATAAAAAATTTGAAATGAATTCTTGAGGAAAATATCCTTTCTTCTTCAAAATCAATTTTTTTCACAAAAATTCATGCAATTGTTAAAAGAAAGAGATTTTTTTTGAAAATAGTCATGAAATATTTTTGTGGAAGCTTCAGGGAAATAAGGCTTTATAAAACCATATAAATCTTTTAATGTCGTATAAGTTAAAAAACATTCTTCTCATACTTTTGCCAGAAAAGTCAAAAAGTACCTCGTAACGTAAACAAAAGAAAGATTCCTTACATACCATGTAGTAAAAGTCAAAAATGGGTAAAAAAGACTTTAAACATACATGAAACCATTTTTATAAAATAGGAAAATGGATGATAAATATAACCCCAGTGAATACGTACGAATAAACAATCTCGGATAAAAACGAGATTGGAAAAGTTATCCCTTACCTTATGTCTGATATGCTTCATATGTTTCCGAACCTCCTGTATAATGATTTAAATAATTTCATTGACTTATTAAAGAATCATATTCATTGTTATTATATCATATATGATTCACTTAGATATTTATATTACCCGTTCATTTGTCAATTCCATGTTAAAGTAGCGCTTTGGGTAAAATTGTTTCATTTATCGTACGTGTTTGGACTTGTTGTTCTTGATATTATTATTAATTATATCATGATTTACATACATAAAGAATGTAAAACATGATTTATATATTATATATACTCAGTATATATATATATATATATATAATAGATAGATAAATGAAATGAAACACACCGTTCATGGAGACGGTAGGTCGTACGTACGCATGAACGTTGTTTTCCTTTCTTTATTGACTTGAATGGAAGTAAGTAGATGAAATATATATACATATATATATATGTATACATAAATCCCGTATCTTCATTATGTCATATATTTCATTATTATTCATTATATATACTTTATAATCATTCTTGAATGGTTAATCATGGAAAATGAATTTCATCATGTTCGTGGAGACGGTAGTCCGAACGTAAGCACGAGCGATGATATCATTCCCATGATCGTGGAATTGTATTGAAGTGTATGTATAATGTTAAAGAATCAATATCACTTTGCAATAACCATATATAGTCATTTATTTACACCATTATACCCATCCATGTAAGGTGGTGGTGGAAAAACTGATTACACCACGGCGTGGAGACGGTATTCCATACGTACGCACGCGTGGTGATTTCGTTTTCCATAGGATGGATAGAAGGTTAAATAGGGTTGTTTCATATTCATAATAACATATAAGTATATGATTGATACTGATGTTGTTACTTTATAATTAAACAACTAAATAAGAACAAGTTGAAGAAAGAAACTTGAGAGAATCGAAAGAAGATATTACCTCTTCTTCGACGCACCTCCTTTAAGCCTTCTCTTAAGGAAGTAGATTTGGTCTTTTGACAAGACCCGAACCACCAGATTGTTGCTAGAGAAGTGGAGAAGATAAATGGGTAGGTTTTTTCCGAGGTTAAAGGCTCAAAAGGGTGTGAATAGAAGAGGTAAGGGGTTACCTTTTTATAAGGGAGGAGAGGGGCACCTTTGAAAAAACTCAAAATATTATTTTATAACAAAGTCATATTCGGTTATTAATAGCACCAAATTGATTTATTTCAAAGCTAAGGTGGGTATGGGTCGAAAGCCTCTCATCCAATAGAATTTATAAAAGTTTAGGTTTCTATTTTAACCTTATCATTTAGATTTAACTTTAAGTTAAATAATTTTACTTTTACCGTGTCTTCTTGTTTTCTTACACTATAAGGTTAATAAAATTACTATAACAAGACAAACGAACCCCAAGTTTTTTATTATTGATATATATAACCTTATTAAATTAATTTGTCCGAACCTTAGATTTTTAGAAATAAAATAACAATTAATAATATAATATTTGTTTTAAAAATTATTTTATGTCAATTTTCACACTATTTGGTTATTGATTTTTGTGAAAATCATAAAAGAATAATTAGTTCAAAAAAGCTAATTAAATAAATAAAAACCTGTAATATCAACCTACAACATTAGTGTAATTCATAACAAGTCTCAAATTACATTTATTTGGGTATTTATAACATCAATTATGTCAATATTTCATTAGTAAGATAATTACTGTGTCATCATTGTGTCATAAATAATTAAGTTATTTAATGTCTCAAAATTATAAATAAAATACCATTATGTAGGAAATATTTTTATATTTATAATTAATATTTATAGTCTAATTTATCTTATGTATAACCTTATATTAAAAATGTTTTAGTTATTAAACTTTGATTTTAACTATTTTAACTATTCCTTAAATAAAATAATATTAAATGTCCTTATCTAATCCAAGTGGGCCTAAATGGTCATATTTTATTCCTAAGGTTGTTTTTGGTCGAATTACACTTATCCAATAGAATTAGGACAAGTATTAGGGTAATAATAATATCATTTTTACCCTTAATTACCCTATTTTACTTTTAACCGTGGTAAAAAAAGTAAAAAGTTACTATTCACCAAAAAAAATATTTTTTCATCTCATTGAACCACATTTTAGTCCTTGATATTAACTGTGTCTGTCGGATTTTCAAAATTCCACTCACAGAAGTGGTAAATATACGTTTTATGTGAATTTCTAAATTCTCCTAGGAGGGGGGTAAAAGATGGTGAAAAGTTCAGTAAAATTTTTATATATCTAAAATTATTATAAAATGACTCCAATGAATTACATTGAACTTATATAGGCATTATGTATCAATTTTGACCAAAAATAAATTTAAATAAAATAAATAATTATTTAAATTAAAAGTCGGTTTTTAAATAGTAACCCAGTGTTTTCACTATTCATCAAAAATTGATTGTTTTCAAAAAAATACAAAAAATTCACCCTATGCTAATTTCGATATTCCGAATCTAAAAATGAAGTCCATTTTGAAGGATAAAATTTATAAAATTTTAAAAAGTGGGTGTTACTATTCATAACGACTAGTTTATAGAACACATCATTGTTTAGTGTAACTCGGTATTGCATACAACACACGCTATCATGGAAGGTCGCGATTGCGTGTAATGCAAGCCAAGTTAGGGATGCGTATAGCGCAATCTCCTTTTGGTGTAGTATACAACACAAGACATTAATAAAATTAAAAAGAATATTTTTCATAAAATCTCAGGGTGTTACATTGAGCAAAGATGAGTTGATGGAATATTTATTGGGTATGCTCTAGAAGGAAGAGGAAATAGATTCCTCAATAAATAAACAGGAATAATTATTGATTATTCAGATGTGGAAGTTGTTAAAAATGATGAGAAATAAAAGCAGTCATTTGTTGATGTGGAAGTCGAGCAGGATAGAGAATATTTTTATAACAATTCGGATAATGCTGCAGACTGTGTTAATCCTACTCAAGAAGATGAATCCAGCTCAGAAATCTTGAGTGATGAGGATGGAGTTCAAACAACTCATCCTAGTTTGAGGAAGAAAGTGGAGGCTCAGAACATTACTGGAGATAAAAATCATAGGGTTAAAAAAAGAAGAAAAATGATTGTTATATCACATGCATCTCTTTATTCAAAAATTGAATTGAATGATGTAAATGAAGCATTTGAGCATCCATAATGTGTTCATGCTATAAATGAAGAGCTTTATCATATTGAGAAGAATGATACTTGGGAACTTTTACCCAATCCGGACAACAAGAAAATTATTGGTACAAAGTGGGTTTTTCGGAACAAGCTAAATGAAGAAGGTAAAGTAATAAGAAACAAAGAAAGATTGGTTTGTAAAGGGTGTTCACAAATTGAAGGCATTGATATTGATGAAACCTTTGCTCCGGTGGAATGATTAGAAACAATCATAATCTTTCTTGTTATTACTTCAAAACGAGGTTACAAAATCTTTCAAATGGATGTAAAATATGCATTGTTGAATGGTGCCCTTGACGAGGATGTTGACATTGATCAAACTTGTGGATTTGTTATTGGAAAGGATGAATGTTATGTGTGCCAGTTGAAGAAGGATTTTTATGGGCTAAACAGGCTTCGAGAGCATGGTATTCTAAATTAGATACTTGATTAAAGAAGATGAACTTAAAGAATGGGAGAGTTGAAAGCAATCTCTACATCAAGGAATGTCAGGAGTTTTCACTAATCGTTATTGTTTATGTCAATGATATTATATTTTCTGGAAATGATGAAAGATCATGTGAAAAATTTTCTGAGGAGATGAAGAATTTATTTGAGATGTCTATGCTGGGAGAAATGAAGTACTTTCTTGGGCTACAAATTTCACAGAAGAAGAATCGTGTTTCTCTATCTCAAGAAATGTATGCTAAGGAACTTCTGAAGAAGTTTGGCATGGAAAATTCAAAACCAGTTTCCACACCAATTTCAGTGGGAACCAAGTTTTCTAAACATAGATAAGGCAAGTAAGTTGATCAGAAAGTGTTTTGAAATCTTATTGGAAGTCTGTTGTATTTGACTACCTCAAGACCCGACATCATCTATGCTGTCACTTTATGAGAAATATTTCAGAGTGCTCCTAAAGAATCACATTTGATTGCTGGAAAAATAATTCTCACATATATCAAAGGCACAACAAATTTTGGAATTAGGTATGGTGGCTCATGAAATATTGATCTATTTGGGTATTCTGATGCTGATTGGGTGAGAAATATTGATGATCAAAGATCCACATCTTGTGGATTTTCCTTTCTGGGGAAAAGTTGTGTTAGTTGTCATACCAAGAAACAGAATTCAGATAATCTTAGAACAGCTTAAGCTGAGTATGTTGCTACTACTCAAGCTGCAACTCAACTAATGTGGATGAAGACTCAGCTAGAAGATCTACTTATTGAAGTAAAGCTACCATTGCTCTTGGGTAGTGATAATCAAAGTGCAATCAATCCTACAAGAAATCCGGTAAAACATTCTCGTTCAAAACACATTGATATAAAGTACCACTTCATCAAAGATTAGGTGGAGAATAATGAATTGGGGCTGGAGTACGTTCCTACATCTAAACAAGTGATTGATATATTTACAAAACCTTTGACAAAGGAACCATTTACAAAATTAAGGTTAAACATGGGTGTCCAACCTCCTTCTCATCATGGTTAAGGTATGTGTTTCTATCCCCACTCTCATCTTGACTTTGGATAGTGTTGTCAAGGGAGATAATTGTTTCATAAATCTATCCTTATAGATGAATGCATAAAGGAGTAGTTGTGGGTAAGCTGTGAATTCATCATGTATGTCTGTGAGCTATTCTAACTATTTGTTTCAGTGGTTGTAGGAAACAATGTTGTTTTCCAGGAAAGTTGAAGAAGTGATGAATGCTGAAGTAGAAGCTTGAAAGATGTTCTGAGAAAGGCTGAGGAGATGCGTTCATTAGACTTCATAGTCACTGCTTTTGGACAGCATAGTTTTGTCTGTCAATATTTTGTGTTTCCTACAATGAGTTAGCTCACATAGGCTTAGAATTGTTGATAAATAATCCATTGCTTAAGGTTACAAAGTTCTGTGATTTTTGAATCTTGGTTGACAACAAAATCCAAAGGGGGATATTGTTGGGACGAAGTTGGATGGATAAGAAAGTAATAAGAGTTTGTTGTTATAGAGTGTTTTTTTGTCAAAGAATCTAAATCAATTAACTTTGTAAAGTAATTGAAAACTACGAAGATGAATTGATGATTTGTATTTCAAAAATATCATAATTCTTGAGAACTTTTGATGCAATCCTTATGAATGATAGGGAGAGTAAGGAAGTTTTTTTGGTAAAATAAATAAAGTGGAACAAAATTTAAATATTGGCACGTAAGTGTGGCGTGGAAGTATATGTGGCACACAAGTGTATGTTGCACGAAATTCATATTTCAAGATCATCCCATCAAAATATGACAAAGGAAATAAAGTGGAACGCAAGTTAAATATTTTCGTGCAAGTGTGACACGCATGTATATGTGGCGCGCAAGTGTATGTTGCACGCAAGTCATATTTCAACATCATCATATCAAAATATTTCAAAGGAAAGAAAGTGTCACCCTAGTGATAGAATGTCGCACAAGTGCTTGAGCAGTGTGTAAGTGCTGGAGCGGTGCGCAAGTGTTTGTGATGCACAAGTAACCTAAATGACTACAAATAGATGACTAGACTCCTCATTTTGTAAGGATCAACACTTAAGAATAAATTTGAGCTCTAATCGTGCAAGTAGTAGAGAGTGGCATGCAAGATGAAGTGGCATCCAAGATGAAGGTTATTTATAAGGCGTGCAAGTAGGGTGGCGTGCAAGAAGAGTGGCACGCAAGAAGAAGTGTCTTGAAATGTTTTCAAAGGTGCTCATGCAGGGAGGTGTCTTCAAGGAGTGTGTTGTGTATAATCCAAAAGTGGCGCACAAGTTGTGAGTTGTGCACTATAGCGGTGTGCAAGTAGTTAGTGGTGTGCAAGCACGTAGGCGCGCAAGCTGAGTGGCGCGCAAGCAGGTGGCACGCAATTAGGTAATTTTTTCATTTTGTAAAATTAAATTAGGTCATTTGGTCATTAGGCCAATAGGATAATATTTAATTTTTCCAATAGGACATTAGGTAATTATGACATTAGTCAATTTGGAAAATTATTCCATTAGGTCATTAGGCCCTTCAGTCATTGGGTCATTAGGCCATTGCGCCATTAGGCCATTAGGCCCTTGGGTTGTTAGGCTGTTGGGGTGTTAGATCATGTGGGAGTTAGGCCATTGGGGAGTTTGGATGTTAAGCCGTTGGGCATTAGGCCGTTGGGGCATTAGGCCATTTATGCCATTTTGGCCATTTAAACATTAGGCTGTTAGGACAATAGGCCATTAAGCCATTCATCCCTTCGGTCAATATGTCATTGGGCCATAAGGCCATTAGGTTGTTAGGGTATTGGGTCACCTAGCGTAATTCCTATCCTCCAATGGTATTTTAATAAATTATTTGTCAAAATAATGTATCCAATTACTGATCATACTCTTAAAATTAGAAAACATTAGAGTTTTTACAAACATAAATTGTTCTAATCTCAACCAAATATATATTAATTTTATAAAAGGTAATTCCCCAGTGTGGCCTTTTAGAACCCTCCACACAGAGAAACCCCCTCCCCCATGAAGGGGTAGCACCCGGAGGTAGCTCCCCAGCCAGGGAAGGAGCTGTTGCCAACCGAGATGGCAGAGCGTCTTGAGGGTAATAGCCCGACAACGATGGTCCAGCATAGTGATCCGTCAGCAATTGGGTCGCGCCTCAATTTTCCCGCCTAGAAGAATCCAGGTGACCTAGCAAGGTGGGTGGATCCAGGGGAGAGGCTCACCCCGAAAGTAGACTCCCATGAATCGAACCCTGAACCTCCCAAAGAACAACCCGTTTTGGCAACTCACTTTCACCACCACACCACCACCGAAGTGGCACAAAAAAATCTATATTTATAGTCTAAATAAATATATAACATTCATTCCATAATAAATATAAAAGAAACACACCTTGTGAATATGATGCGTCATGCGTGGTCGGGGATTCTACCTCCACTCTGTGTGTCGGGGGCCAACAATAAATAAAAATTATAAAGATTTTAATAACAAAAATAATATAAAGTAAATAAATAAATCCAGTATAAACTTGTGTCGTATGATCCCCCTCACCATCACCCAAACACACATATTCCCGTAGTGTTCTACCCTCAGAGATCAATTGTGCATTTACCTCCTTGGAAGCACACAACTGTGACTCGAAATCTAAAAGCTATTGTGTCATCCGAGCAACAACCGGACTGAAAACCTCATTGAATGATACTACCTAATGATGAATCCATGTTCCATAGGTAAAACTATATCCATGCCCGTCATGACCAATAATGCGATCGAATATCTCATCCCTTTGCATGGGAAGCTGTCGCTGGTCCTCTGGCAGTTGATCTAACTAAGCTTCAAATTGAGACAGTGCAATATTTAAATATATAAATACATATATATGTTTATATATAGATTCATGTAATTATTGGTAATGATTTATAGAACTTACTAAAATATTTTTATCCTCTAGATCATTTAGATCATAATTTCTCATCCACACCGACATTTTATCAGTCAATGCACCTTGCTCCCGAGCCTGTGATGTGGTCCCTACAACGCTCAATTCTCAGAATAGCGTGATGACACCTCATACATTTAATTAATTCAAATTTCAAAAAATTATAATGTCACACATTCTTGAAAACATATATACCAAAATAAATATACTAACTTCAATGGACTCAATAGACCAATATGAAACTAAGTCAAGCCATTTAAATTGGAGAACACCTCTCGTGACTTTTTTCAGAATGTATGGGGCACCCACATTTGGTACCCAGTTCTCCCTCTTGACTTTTCTTATATAATCTTTCCACATATTAAATTTTTTTTCCATAAACACCTACCAAAACTCATCGGGGAAGACTTTCAAATTATTCTATTTAAGAAAAAATCACACATGTTAGTATTTTTTTAATATAGGGAAGAAACTAAAATGGTATTCTTACATGAACTTCCCTCCAAAGCTGATCTAATGTATCCCGAGGGATAGAATCCCTGTCACGTGTGGTCAATGGAAATAGATGCGGGTCATGTATGATATGACCGAGCTGATGAATAAATGCAGGGGAATTTAGACCCATAGGATCAAATCTATTTTCAAATGAAACATCAAAGGTCGTGTCGGAATTCCATGATGAAATGCCACGACCAGGGCCTCTATTGCAAGAGGAAGAAGCGGACGATTTTGATCCTGTTGAATACAATTTTTTACATAATTTGATAGATTTGAATATATATATATATATATATATACCTATTTAATAAAAAAATAATCACAGTTACATTCAAACATACCTCGACCTTGATATGTAGATGGCTCAGATCGATGATTAGGATATGTTGAATATTCACCAGACAAAGCTGCAGTCACAAAATACATTAGTAATGGGACCATCCAAAGTGACAAAAAGATAAATTAGATTGTTTTTTTAAAAAAATAACACTTTTAAAGTCGTTAATAAAACAAAAATGGAAAGAATGATTAGTTTTAAATGGATTTTTAAAATTCAGAAACTTAACAAAACAAGAAAAATTATGTACAAAAAAATGATTGTATTTAGAGGGTTATTTCTGGGGGAGTTGTTTTGGGAGGGGTTGACCTGTGGGGTGTCCAAGGGGGTCGGGAGTGGGGGATTTCTGTGGCTGGGGGTCGGGGGGCTATCCAGGTAGAGAGGGAGGAGCTGTGCAAGTGGGGGGGGGGGGGCTATCTGGGGGGAATTTTGGGGGTGGGCTGTTTGGGAGAGGGATGTCCAAGGGGGGGTTGGGAGTGGGGGATTTATGAGGGGTGGGGGTTGTAAAAAT
This sequence comes from Viscum album, assembly GCA_963277665.1. Taxonomy (NCBI): domain Eukaryota; kingdom Viridiplantae; phylum Streptophyta; class Magnoliopsida; order Santalales; family Viscaceae; genus Viscum; species Viscum album. The sequence goes on from OY728152.1 coordinate 1,744,895,056, forward strand.
GTAGGGGGAGGGGATAGGGGTGTTTTCAAGGGGATGGGGGTGGGGTGGGACTTTCCAAGGGATGGGGTGGAGGGGGAGGGGATGGGGGTGGGGGAATTCCAGGGGATGGGGGTGGGTTGTTTTCCAGATGGAGTGGGAGGGGATGTGCAAGTGGGGTTGGGGGTGGGAGGGATGTCCGAGGGTAGTCTTGGGGGTGGGTTGTTTGGGAGGGGGATGTCTATGGGTGGAGTGGGGGTGTCCATGTGGAGGGAGAGGGGCTGTGTCGGTGGGGGTGGGGGTGGACAGGGGGGCTATCCCGGAGAGTCTTGGGGGGTGGGTTGTCAGGGTGGGGGGCTGTCCAAGGTGGGGTTTGGAGTGGGGGATCTCCAGGGGTGGTGGTAGAGGGTTGTTCGAGGGTGGCGGTGGGGGGTTATCTAGTTGGAGGGTGAGAGGTTGTGTAGGTGGGTGGGTTGTCTGGGAGGAGTTTTGGGGAGAGGGTAGTCCAGGAGGGGGGGTTATCCAGTTGGAGGGGGAGGGGTGGGGTGGGGGGGGTATCCAGGGGTTGGGTATGGGGGGATGTAAAGGGAGAGGGTTTCATTCTAACTAATAATAAATAAAAATGAGTATGTACCAAATTATTTTTGGTTTTTTTTAAAAAATTTAAAAAAAGGATTTAAACTGAAGAGTGGGAAAACAATTATACCTTTCATTCAACATGAAAATTGACTGTCTCTCCATCAATGGATGCTCTAACCCAATAAATATCTTATTCATGTTAAATTACATTATGTTGATAATTTTTTTAGGAAACAAAGGGAAGAGTCTTGATTTCATCTTGTTTAAATAAAAAAACTCCTCACCTGGACATTTTCACACCTACATTCCAACTAGGATTTGAAGGCAAAGTAATGAAGAATACTTGTTCCGCTTGTGATTTCAAATTGAAAGGTTCATTATCAACTCATTAATTTTTTTTATAAAATGTAGTTAAAATTCACCAATGTAAATTGATATTGATTGGCTTTACTTCCACACACGGGATCAAACCAACTACACTACAATATGTACTTCAACCCTTGTGCATATACAACATCAATGATGTATGTCAATTGACCATAGTAATAACCAGAATTGAAAAATGGAAAACTAATGCCAATTTATTGTCTAGCTCATTTTTCGTCAACATATTTAATGCAAAATAGAAATCAATTAGCATCTATAGCTTTATAATGACAAGCCATTGTAGATGGACCCTCTTCTTGTTGGATAAATTGTTCAGTCAGCATGGGGTCACCTAACTTCCTCAGGTTATGAACCTAAATAATTAATAAAATTAAATAATTATTTATATAGAATTAAATTATTATAATACTTCACTCATAATTAAAATCAATTGATATGTACAAAATCCTTGAACCAATCTAGAAATGACGCATAATTAGATTGTTGAATTTGATACTCAGTCGCATGATAAATCTTTTCTTATAGCTCATTAATGTGTTTATTGAAAATGATAATGTGATGTTTAAATGATCTAATTATGAAAACAAAACATGTAAATGGTAAAACATAAAATTGATAAGACACTTACTGCATTAATGGTGGAACCGATGGAGTATTGAACAAGATATATCGATGCGCTTGTATCCACTCGATGTTGACCATATCAAATATAGTTTCTTCTCAAACTGGAAAATCATGAATCTTAGAGGGATTATATAAATTTGATTCAACATTCATATGATATTCTATACATAAATTAGTACACTCATCCCTCAAATAACAATTGGCCATTGATGCCTCTGGATGAGCTTTATTTCATACAAATCATTTCTATATATTCAAATACTGCTCAATAGGATACATCTAGAAGAAGTGAACTAGAATATCATCCATTACTTCATAAGTTAGGTACACTATCAAGTGAAATATAACATAAAAAAATTAGAGGGAAAATAGTTTCTCAAAGTGACAAAGCATAAGTACAATTCAAAACTGCAAACTTTTTAAATCACTCATTTGTTGATTTCTTAAAAAAGGATGTCTTAAAAAAATTACTCATCTCAATCAATGTTTGAACAACATTGTGGTATAAAAAATCAAAAATTACAATTGGAATCAACTGATAAATTAGTATTATATTGTCAGGACTTTTCAACCCTTGCAGTGTCCTACTCGTTAGATTCTTACACTTTTAAATATTAGAAGAGAAACCATCAGTCACCTTGAGAATCTTCAAAATGGAATGAAATGTCTCTTTCTCCATTTTATTCATCGTGTACTATAAAGAAGACGTATATTACTTTTTTCCCTAAGATAACTATAAATGAAACTATTTCATTTAACCCATTTCATCCAAATCACGATGTGCATTAACGTGGTCCTTTGATTTTCCACAGAAACCTTAAATGGTGCACAATATATTATCACAAACACATTTTTCAGTTTGCATGACATCCAAATTATGCCTTAGCATGTTCGTTTCCCAATAGGGGAGATTGTAAAAAATAATATTTTTTTCCAATTGTGACTGCAATGCCTACCTGCACCATTAATATTAGGTAATGGAAGAGCCACTAAAACCTAAAATTCATATACCGTGAAAGTGTTTTCTTCCTCAATTTGAAATAAAATTTCGACTGCTATCATGATCCTTAGTGCTGGGATGAACTCTCTGGAGCCATCAAATGTCACTCTATCCTTTCTGAACCTATGCTGAGGGGGGAGAAAAAATTTTTGACCCATGTATTTCCATTTTTTGGAATGTTTAAGCCACACATATTTTTTACTTTTATTGAAACAATGGAAAAAACATCCCCTTTCGTACTCCAGCCAAATAAATTTTCATAAGACAGGAAGTCATTGATTGTCAACCATAAACAACATGTAGTTTTAACATTTCATTCATTTCACAGTCAAAAGTAATCATAGAATCACCCCAAAATTCATTCAACTCATCAATAAATGGCTGAAGGTAAACATAAATCTTATCCCCTGGACATCTAGGTCCATCAATAAGAGTAGAAAGTAATATAAATTATTGCTCGATACAAATACACTGATAAATAATATACAGAACCAACAACATGGGACATGTTCTATGAGTTTCACCAACCATAAAATTGAATGGATTGAAACCATCTACTGCCAACCCCAATCGTATATTATGAACATCTTTACCAAATTAAGGGTGTCTCTTATCAAAATCCTTCCATGTACGAGAGCCTGTCAGGTGGGTTAACATATCACCTTCCTGATTTGTTTCTGTATTCTATCTCATTAAATTAGAAACTTTAGATGACATAAAAAAAATTCTACCCCAACTTTAGTGGAATGTAATGGATTTGATTTACAATAATTGGTTTTATCTATTTTTCAATCTCACTTTGATGTGTCTGATTTCCCTTATTCTCTTTCCACATGGAAGCTCCATAGACCATACAAATATCAAAATGGGAATTTTCTTTTCTTAACAACATACTGTTGTTTTCACATGCATATATAGTCTCATATGCAAAACCTATGTTCTCTATCAACTTATGAGCATGGTAATATGAATCAGGAATCTTATCATCAACATAAAGAACCTTTCTCAATAACACCAACATAATATCGAATAATATGTCTGACCAATGATTTATTGTCTTCAAATTCAAAAACTCCACAATAAATGAAAATTTACTGTAAGCAGTACATCCAAGATATAATTCAGTTTTTGCATCATCACGTAATTCATAACACATCCTCAAATCATGATCTACACCACATCACAGATTTATCTCACCAGTCTCAACATTATTAATATCAATGCCTTCAGGATCCAACCCACATACCATTTCAGTAAGGATTTCATGCATTGGATCATTCATCCTCACATTAACATCCATCTGAACTACATCTGTATTTTGATAATGAATATATTGTTTCCCCATGATGAGTCCAACTCTTATAGTTTTTCAAATATCCGTTCAAGAATAAGTGCTCTCTTACAGTATCTCATTTGAATTGATATCTGTTTTCACATTTCCTACATGGACAACAAATATAGTCTCTTTGAAATACTCTAGTGAACTCAATAAACTACATAATTTCCTTGAAATATTTTATAGAGGTTTGATTTGGAAGATCAATCCAACTCTTATCCATAATAATATATTATTAACAAACATTTACAGAAGACTTAATATTACATTCATTTTTAATATAAATTATATTTAAAATAAATACTGACCAATTACATGTGTACCATTGATAAAATAAATAATTCATATCTCTGAATAACAAACAATATAATAGATAATGAAATGGAAGTGAAGTCCTATGTCATCACAACTAAGTTTGTATAGTAAAATAAATGATTATTCTATATTCAAGAGTCCTTAATTATATTTTGATTTAAATTTAAAAAAATGGAAATTAAATATTTCATAACACTTGAAAGATTAGATGAAAATATATATAATAAAGAAACTATATTGAGAATTAATTTTGTCTATAATTCTATAGAGTAAAAATTTCTCAAGAAATAAATATTATAGCTATGTTATCTCATTATAAAAACATCCAATATACAAATTTTTCATCACAAATGTTTAATTTTGCATAATAATTGGTAAATTTTTACCCTAAGGAAACTGATTGGATCATCCACAACAAGATTTTCAACATTGAGCTATGAATTTCAAGTTTCCTAGTCACTTTTTTTCCCATAAAATGAATCACACTTATAATATTATTCTCCTGTAAACATGATCTTTGGTTCCCTTAAATATATTGTTCTTAAAAAATGGAGTTGGATAGATCATGGGTCATATATAATGATGTTTCTTAGGGTGTGTATAAGACATTGTTCACTTCTTATTTTCATCACACACACACACACACACACACATAGTTCACACACATTTTCCACTTATTTATTTCTTTACATACACACACCATCTATGCACACATTTTCCACTTACAATTTTCAATGCACATTTACATTTATGTGTGCATAGCCTCTTTCTTGTGAATCAACCAAAATAAGTACACATGATACCTTTTCAAACCATGTTCCTTTTGCAATCCTGATCAAATAGTGAATAATTCATGCAAGAATATGTACAGTCTTCTAAAACTTAGAGAAACTGTATCTTTATACAAATATTGTCTCACTACCTCTTGGATTCACACTGCCGTTGTTCCATGAGATGCATTAAATATTAACCATAAAATATAGCAATCAATATCTAATTTATATAAATCTAACTAATCTATATCAAGGATAACATCAAATATATTCAATTCCAGAATAAAAAAATACTAATCATTCTTGAATTATGTTGTCAATATAGAATATGTGGGACAATGAATGTGATCCCACATACTGAATCACAGGGTCCAAGATAGTGTCCTCATAGCCTCAAGAAGGTTTCCTTTTATGCAAGATGTTTGTTACCAGTAGTAACGGTCTGAATGTAATCAGTGTAGAAAATATACCCTTGGTATTAATAAAGAAACGGATAAAACATAACATAATAGAGTCAATAAACAATGAAAAATCATAATCCATGGTAGGTATCTCAAGTCATATAGTAAAAACCAAATACACCCAAATTGTTAGGTTAATAAAAGTGTGGTAAATAACAAGAATGTGAAAAAATATTGATGCATCACTCTAAATTCCTTCCCAATCTACCTATTAACATTATTCTCTGTATCCAAGCCTCTATCATCAGGGCCTTTCCTTTTCTTGGATCCTAGACTATGATGTCTTCACATGCATTGAGATGCCCATGCATTGTGGGAATATGAAAGTAGTAGGAAACAACCAATTTGTCCTTAACACATGTGCATTGGTATAGGAGTTTATGTTGTGATAATAAATAAATGTGAATGAAATAAAACACAGAACCATGTTTGGAGTGGTCATTCTCTCAAAAAAATTGCCTCTCTTATAGAAATGTAGATATAACAAAATTCACGAACTTAGTCAACCACAATGTCACATCATGTATTCCAAAACATCAAAAAGGTAAGAGTATCATTTCAAACGATAGAATTCCATCAAGACCCATCTCTCTCTCTCTCTGTTAATCCATAATTCCAACACATTTTTACACTCCCTTGGTCCTTCATATCCCCAAACTACATCTCAAGTCATGTCCTTGAATACCATCATGCCCAATTTTAACCTTAAGGTTAAAATCACAAAAGTCTACCATGACCCTATATGAGGTAAAGAAAATATAATATACCCCATCATATATCTCAATCCAATCTTCATGGAACATGCATCATCTTATCACGGTCCCCCTTAAGGGATAATGATCCATGATGAGTACACACGTATCATTGGTACCATGCATAGAACAACACAATATAAAATATACAAAGTACGTCACATTGAAACCTGGAATATCATATAGGGGAACAATATATAATATTAATAAAAACATATAGTTTGGAAACACTCATAGGTGATCAAACTCAACCATGGGTCTCAAGGGCTATGCAAGCACACACATGTGGTCAAACCTCAAACATTTTTATATGGTATAAATAGAGAGAGAGAGAGACATGCGCTAAACTCAAGAATGATATAAATCAAATAACAACACAATTTAATATCAATGCAGTCAACATATACATAAACTCTCTGTTATATGTAACTTCCAACCTCAAGTAAAGTGTGAAGTATTATAATACACACACTATCAACACACTTTGTTTCATAATTCATCATGCACACAAGACTATATACACAAGAACTTCTACTTACACACTTTTTATTCACACATAATATTCATATAATCTTCACGCATTCCAAATTTGTGAAATAAATTACCAAAAATCAAAACAATAAAATGGAAATTAGGGAATACCAGTTAGTGTGACAAATAGAGAAGGGGGTGGAGCCAAAGGTGGTGCTCTGAGGGAGAAGAGAGGAAGCATAGGGGATCTGGAGTCAGAGGTGGTGCGGTGAGGGAGATTATGGGTAGTGATGGTGGTGGGGAGGTGGAGGAGGAGGTGGTGAGGTGGTGGTGATGTAACGAGGGAGGGGACGGGCGGTACAGTGAGGGAGGGGATGGGTGACGACATCTGTGGGGAGCCAGACGCAGAGGAAGTGCGGCGTTAGCAGTGCAACATCAGTGGTGCGGTGAGGGAGGGGACAGGTGGTGAAAGTGGTGTAATGAGGGAGGGGACGAGCAGCTGTAGGGGGTATGGTTTTGGGATTGAGCGCGAGTGGGGGGGTTTGAGGGGAGGGCGACAATTTTTTTTCGGGAATCCTAGAAACCTCTATTAGTGGTCGCCCATGTAAGGTGTCTCCAAAGCATCCATTATAAATAGTGTATGAAAGTTATAAAACATAACCAATATAAACATTCATATTAAAAATATCATATGAAATGTCAATACTTAAACATTAAGCTACTAATGATATCAAAATAGTGCATCCATAGTCAAACATATCATAAAACATTCAATAAAATATGGAATATTGAATCATCATATATTAACCTTAATTATTTATAAAATCTAACAAAGGATGTTGATATAGATTAAAGTGATCTAAAAACTCATTAAAACTCTTCCAAAATATCCCTTTTTTACTTTGAAATTATTTGAAAGCTGACGTAATTATAAAAGAAAAAATTTTATTTTAAAATAACCTAGTAATATTATAAAGAAATATTCAAAATGATAATGTGTCATAATGGTAGAAAATATATTCTCACACTGTATATGTAAGAAAACATTCTTTCCTCAATTTTTCGAAAAGGTCATATAGTACGTCATCTGAAAAATGACAGAAATATTCCTTTAAAAAAAATTTATAAAAAATAAAACATCTGTATAAATGAATTTAAAAAATATTCTATGAATATAAATATTATTTTTAAATACATGTATGAGAATCATGTATGTGGGTGATAAATATGTCTCATTATATACATACGTATAAACAATCTTGGATAATAATGTGATTACAAAATTAACCCTTAACTTGTAGTTTCTTTTAGTCGAGCTTGAGTTAAGCTACTATATAATGATTAAAGTGAGTTATTAAATTATAAAATATCTATACCAGTATTTATGATATCGTATATCATCCTCTAATATCATTTTGTTAATAGTATTTCATTATTACCATTGTTTCGGGTGTTAACTGCATCATTTACTATGCATGTTTTTTAAGTAAGTCTGGTTTCTTATTAATGGGATACATTTTACTCAAACATATAATGATATTTAGTTAATAAATATTATGTTTACTTACATTATGATTTTTATAATCATTATTGAATGGTTAATGTGGATAATGAATCTCATCGCGTTGTGGAGACGATAGGTTGTACGTATGCACAAGTGGCGATATCATTCCTTTAATGGTTAAATGATATGAGAATGTATGGTATATTAATTGTACAGAATAATATAAATTTCATATTCATTATTTATTTCTATTATAGCCATTGTTATACCCATCAAAATATAGTAATGTTTAATAACAAATTACACCACGACATGAAGATGGTAAGTCGTACGCACGCACGCATGGTGATATTATTATTTATAGGATAGATAAAATTAAGAATATAGTTTTACCATGATTATAATAAGGTCTTAGTATATTTATGATTCTGGTTTTATTACTTTTTTATGGAAAAACATATAAATAGGAAGTATAAGATGAAAAGAACTTTGAAATAAGAGATAAAATGATTACCTCTTATTTGTGTGTCTCTATTATATTTCCACACTTTATGCCCAAAGGTTATCCTATAGAATCAGTTTAGGGTATTTGGGAGGATATTTGGTCAGGTTTTGGATGAGAAAAAGTTCTTTGGGTTTGTTAAAAAAAGTTAAGGAGAAGTTCCCTTTTACGGAAGAGGTGAGAGGCACTTTTGGAAAGTCTTGAAATATGAATTTATTATAAATTTATTTTCGGTTTAAAATGTCTAAAAAGTAATTTATTTAATGTATAATATGATTATTGGTCTAAATAATCTCAACAAACAAGGTTTAGACAAGTTTATTTCAGAAATTTAACGTTATCTTTTGGATTTAATCCTATGTTAAATATGTTAACTCTTACCGTGTCTTCTTGTATTTTTATACTATATGGTTAATACAGATAATATAAAATTTAAATAAAACACAAAGTAGACCATTAATGAAATTTCTAACACAATATAATTAATTTGTACAAATATTAAATTTTTATGACTATTATATCATTTAACAAAATAGTGTTTGTTTTAGAAAAACCCAATTATATCAATTTTGACACTATTTAGTAATTGATTTTTGTTAAAGTCATAAAAACTTAATTCCTTCAAAAAACATTAAATCATCCCTAAAATTTCAATTTTATCCAAAAAATTTGTGTATGGAATCAAAATTCTAAAATTACATTTATTTTAACATTTATAATTTCTTTTATTTCTATCATTCATTTATAAGGTAATCATTGCATCAATATTGTGTCATAAATAAATTCATTTATTTTATGTCTCAAAATTATAAATAAAATACCATGATTTAAGAAATATTTTTATCTTTATAATTAATATTTATAGTCAAATAGATCAGTTATATAACCCATATTAAAATTATTTTAGTAAAAAGATACATGTTTATGTTATATTTCTCTTTACTTTAAATTAATAATTATAACATGTAATTATCACTCCTAAGTGGATCTCAAATGAAAAAAGTTTGGCCTATGGATTTTGTTGGTCTCACATGATTCATACAATAATTTTAGGACATGTGTTATGGTATTTTTATATTATTATAATATTATTTTTTCCTTTATTCACCGAATTTACCCTTTTACCGTGGTAAATAAAAATTAATACTCAACTTACTATTCATAATGACCAAAAATAAAAGTCACTTATTTACATAATTTAGATCATCTAATTCCAAATATGTAATCCATTTTCCCAAATTAAAAACCCATAATTTTCATTAATTAATTTAAAATTAATCACTATTTTTAAAATGAGAAAATGGGTTTTTCAAAAGTAAAAACCATCAAAAGATTTACAAGTGTTTATGTCAAATCTAAATGTAAACTAACTTAAAATGATAAAAAATGGGTTAAATGATAAAAAAATATAATTACACTTTAAATCCAATTAAAAAGATAATCTTACTATATAAATAATTTATATTAAAAAGTATTTCTAAATTAAAATAAAGTATTTTTTACTATTCATTAAAATATGAATGCTTTCAGAAAAAACACTAAAAATTTATCGAAACTAAATTTTTATGCCCCACTTATAAATAATAATTTCATATTTTTAAATTTAATATATAAAAGTTTCAAATATTTTATTTAAAAATGGTTCTCCATTAAAAGGTGTAAAACCGCATTCTTTGAAAAATAATTCTTTTATCAAAAAAATTGAATTTATTCTTATATTATATATAAAAAACATAGAAGATGAATGTTAAAAATATATGTAACATATAAAATTCAAAATTTAGTTATTACAATTCATAACCGCTCTTTAAACGACTAGTTATGGTGCACTTGAACTCTAGCATGCGTGTAGTGAAAGCTATTTGAATTATCTAAAAAGAATCCTATCATGGAAGCATGGGATGTAAAATTATTCCCTCATTGAATAACTTTCATCCTCAAAATTTAAACTCAATATTGAAAACTAGGGGTTTGAAAAATTTAAAATATCTTTATTCAAATCCCACATTGAAAAATGGATTAATGACACCTTTATTTTAAAATAATGATAGGGAAGTATGAAGGTTACTAGAAATAAAACATACTTGGGTTCTATGTAGGAAACTTGTACATGAATGAAAATTTAACAATGAAGTTTTGATGGAGTAGTATAGAGAACATTGTGAGGAGAAATTTAACAACCAGAAATCTATAAATCTGTGATTATCCAATTGACCATTTGACTCATTGGAAGGAAAAGTACTAGTAAAACATATTCGGTTTTATGATCCTTTCCCTAGTATTAAATAATTTATTAACTTAATTTAATAAGAACAGATGGAATAATAATTAATTGTCATGTATAGTTTCATCCTTTAACTAATTTCTCCAATAAACACATCTTTCTCTCCAAAATATAATAAAATTTAAAAATATTCTATTTATCTTATTCTTATAAGGATACAAATATAAAATTATAACATTTAAATAAAGAAAACTATGTTATACTAAATAGGGACATCTTGTAGGCCAATAGTAGTTGATAAAGCCTTGTTTCACTTAGGGAGTGGGTTCGATTCTCGTAGCCTTGTCCGACGCGACGGGTTGTCACCCAACCTTTTGGTTGTCCTTTTCATAAAACTACATTAATATAACATTCCATAAATTTTTTTAAGAAATTTTCTAACCTCAAATAATACTATCCAATATCCAATTTAATTTTTTCCATCCTTTTGGATAATCCAAAATAATTATGTCCAAACTCCCAATCCAAAAATTTATAAGGAATGTCACATAACATAATGGAGATTTTTTTGTCATATAATAAGAACGTGAATACCTTCATCATGTATTCTCCTAAACTATGTTAATAACCTTAATTACCATAAAACCTTATTTAATACGTCTATGCTTCCTTATTCCTTTTTTAAAACATAGAATATTGTATATACTGCTTAAATATAAAAATGTTGTAAACTCCAACAATGATGGAATAAATAGGACATTAATTAGTTCCAAGGTAGTAAATAATGTCCAATATAAATTCTCTAAATCAGTCATATATTTATTCCAACATCATTATCTCATACAAATTAAGGGTTATCATTCCTCAAACATATATTTTCTAAAAAAATTAACTTTCATCTATGTCACTTTATATGTTATCATACAATCCCTAATCCTTAATAAAATAGTACGGTAATACAATCCTATTTTTCATAATTCATATAACTAGTACATCATTAATAAAATAATGATATGACATAATTATTTAATAGAAACATAAGCACATTAATCATTCATTTTAATCATCGGCAGTATCATTACATGATTATTATGTAATAGAATCATCTAGAGTATACTCTGACGATTGAGACATTGATTCGCATTGTGTCTCATCTTCTTCAGTTGAATAATTGTACATTGGAATAATTTTTATCACCCTTTTAATCCCACACATGTTGTCCTTTTTCTTCAGGATTATAAAAAACTCCCATTGCCTTCTTGAAATTACTAGGATGATTCTTTCCACAGTTACCTCATGTTGGAAGATCATTATTTCCCTTTTTCTCTAAATCCAAATTTTTCATAGCTATACATTTATTCTAATGTTTCCCTCCATAGTTATAATACATAGTGTATTCATTACCTATCCCAATATCACTTGATATTATGTCCTCATATGATTATAATTCTTGGGAGATTGTTTCCCTTTGAAATATTTTTTAAGATCATGAAAGACATGGCCCTTCTAACTCTTTGGACAATGTGTGTTGGTGGAGTCCTCATTCCTTCTACTAGGTGATATTTCTAAATGACTACATACACTATGTTCGGTCATATCATAATCAATAATCCAAAAACTAGAATAATTATTAAGATGAATTGATAAATTACATGTATCTCATCACGTATTCATAAAAAAAAGTTTGGGGACATATTTATTCATTAATCCTTCATAAGGGTTTGTAATAAAAATGTGAATTATCTAAAGAATATCCCCCCATGAGTGTAAAACTATGTGCATTTTAAGGCCTCTTGTCATGTTCCAGGTTACCCTGAGTCTATCCTGAAACTCCTTATTGAATTTTTCACCCCTAGGTATATTTGTGCTAGAACCACGCCCACTCGTAGTATCCAGACAGTGATGTATTTTCTAGGAATACCCACATAATCTCTATATTACCCAAAATTTTAGGATTTTTCTCTATACCTATAATCAATCTCTATAGAATGGTAATGTTCCCCAATCACGTTTTTTCTAAATCTAGTTTCCAATGTTTGTAGAAAACATTCTTTCACACCAACTGTAATGCCCCGATCCCAGTTTCCCATTACTAGTGAATTATTTTAAAATATTGGCTTGATTATAAGGAATCAAATCCCAAATAACTAATTAGTTTATCAATATTGTAAAATAGATTACATACATGAACTTTAGATTACAATTTCTAACATAAAATATAGTATAGATAATCCATTGAGAACTCCATTATTACCTTTGCTTAACACTACATATAAATCGTAAAATACAATTTGGAATCCTAGGTAATATGAAACATAAGAATGGGGTGAGATGAGATTTTCATTAAGGGTAAACAAATTAAGAGGAAGCTATCATAAATAAGAATAAATATTTAAGGCAGGATGTATAATAAAAACAACAACATTTTAAACACAAACTTTAACATAATATGGAATAAATAAATAAAAAATTATTATATATACATGCAGATGGATATTATACTAGTCGGATAATCCCAAGTAATAACTAACCTTATAAATATGGAATACATAATGTGGGACATATTAAACACACCATCATGGCTTCAACGAAGACACAATACATAAATGGGTAAGATATTAGCCAGAACCAAAACATAATTGTCTCATGAGACCTACTGATTCATCAAGGGGCTATAGAAGGCCCTACCCGACACATAAAAAGTCCAATGAAGTCCTCTTATGAAAAGGGTAAAACATTACCAACATAAACATTCATATTAAAAATGTTATATGAAATGTAAATACTTAAACCATAAGCTATGAATGTTATCAAAATAGTGCATCCACGGTAAAACATGTCATACAATCTTCAATAAAATATGGAATATTTTATCATAATATATTATCCATAATTTAGCATAAAATTCAACAAAGTATGTTGACAGAGATGAAAGTGATCTAAAAAATCATTAAAACTGTTTTAGAAATAGCCCTTTTTACTATGAAATAATTTGAAATCCTGCATAATTATAAAAGAAAACATTTCCTTTGAGAATAACCTATTAATATTGTAAGGAAATCATCATAATTTTAAGGCTTCATAATGGTGGAAAATATCCGCTCATGCTGTATAAGTTAAAAAAATTGTTCCTTAATTTGTTGAAAAGTACATATAGTACCTCGTTTGGAAAACAACCTAAAGGTTCCTTCCAAACCATTTTTTAAAAATTAAAACATGGGAATAGTTGAATTTAAATAATATTATAGTAATATAAATATTATTTTGAAATACATGAATATGAATCATGGATGGGGATGATAAATATGTCCTAGTAGATACTTACTTATAAACAATCTCGGATAATAATGAGATTGAGAAATTAAACCCTATATTTTACAATCGCTTAGTAAAGGGTGAGTTAAACTCTTTCATAATGACTAAATTATGTTATTAAATTATAAAATAACCATATCCGTATTTATGATATCATATATTCTCCTCTAATATTGTTTTGTTAATAATATTTCAGTATTACCCTTATTTCGGGTGTTAACTACATCATTTTCGTAAGAATGTTTTGTTATGTGAGTATTATTTATTATGAATGGAATATAATTTATTAAAATACATAATTAAATATGTTTGATAAATATTATATTAATTTATCAAATGATTTTTATAATAATTCTTTGATGGTTAATGTGGAGAATGAATCTCATAACGTCGTGGAGATGGTAGGTCGTATGTATGCATGAGTGATGATTTAATTCCTTTAATGGTTAAATGATATAGAAATGGATGGTATATTAATTAAAAATGACTATAATAATTTCATATTTATTATTTATATCTATTATACTTATCATTATACCCTTCCAAATAAAGTAATGTTGAATAAAAAATTACACCACGGTGTGGAGATGGTAAGCAGTATGTATGCATGCATAGTGATATTATTATTCATATGATTGATAAAATGAGGAATATTGTTGTAAGATGATTATAATAACATCTAAATATATTTATGATACTAGGTTTATTACTTTGGTATGGAAAAAACATAGAAATATAAAGTAGAGGAAAAAATGTACTTTGAATGAAGAGATAAAATGATTGCCACTTCTTCGAGTATCACTTTTATTTTCACAAATAAACTCCTTAATTTGGTTTTCTTCCCAAAGGGTGGCCTCTAGTATGAATTGAGGGAATTTTTTAGGAGATTTAGGTAGGGTTTTTTGGAGACCAATGGCTTTGGATGTGTGAATAAAAGATAAGTAGAAGTGCCCGCTTATAGGAGTGGTGTGGGGCACTTTAGGAAAGTCTTCAAATATTAATTTAGTATTAATTTATTTTCTATTTATAATGTCTTAAAAGTGATTTATTTGGAGGATAATATGAGTATGGGTCAAAAACCTCTCAAAAAATAAGTTTTAGACAAGTTTAGGCCATAAAGTTAACCTTATCTTTTGGCATTAACCCTTAGTTAAATAAGTTAACTCTTACCGTGTCTTTTTGTATTTTTATACTATATGGTTAATATATTTATTATAAAATGCCAAGAGAACCCAAATTGGATAATTAATTACATTTTTAACAATATATAATTCATTTGGACTAATCTTAGTTTTTATGACTATTATATCATTTAATAAAATATTATTTGTTTAAAAAACTCATTTATGTCAATTTTGACTCTATTTAGTTATTGATTTTTGATAAATTCATAAATACTTGATTCCATAGAAAAAAATAATTAAATAATACCTAAAATTTCAATTTTATCCAAAAAATTCATGTATTTCATCAAAAAGATAAAATTATATTTATTTTAATATTTATAATATCATTTATTTCAATCATTCATTAATAAGGTAATCACTGCATCATTATTGTGTCATAAATACATTTATTTATTTAATGTATAAAAATTATAAATAAAATACCATGATTTAGGAAATATTTTTATATTTATAATTACTATTTATAGTCAAATATATCCATCATAGAACCCCATATTAAAATTGTTTTATAAAAAAGATAAATGTAAATGTTATATTTCTCTTTACATTAAATTAATTATTATAACATGTCATTATTACACCCAAGAGGCTACCAAGTGCCAATACTTTAGAATATGGATTTTTTTGGTCTCTCATTAATCATAAAATAAGATTAGGACATGTGTTAGGGTATTTTTATATTGTTATAATATTATTTTTACCTTTATTCACCGAATTTACCATTTAATAGTGGTAAATAAAAAGAATTACTGGAGTTACTTTTCATAATCTACATAAATAAATGGATCATATTTAAATAATTTTGAAATTTTGATTTAAAAAATCTCATATATTTTCCCAAATTCAAAATATATAATTTTCAGTAATTAATTTTAAATTAATTCATATTTTCAAAACAGGAAAACATGGTTTTCAAAAGTAAAAACCATAAAAATATTGATATGTTTTATGTCTAATTTAAATGTAGAATTAATTAAAATGGTAAAAACTAGATTAAATGAACAAGAAATAATATAATTACACTTCAAAACCAATTAAAAATATAATCTAACTATATATATAATTTAGATGAAAAAACAATTTTGAATTAAAATGCAGTATTTTTCACTATTTGTTAAAATATGAATGTTATTTGAAAACAATACTAAAAAATTATTCAAACTAAATTTTTATGTCCTTATTCTTAAAAAGAAATTATTTTTGTAAAATTGAATATATAAAAGTATCAAATATTATATTTAAAAGGATTTCTCCATTAAAAGGTGAAAAACTGTATTCCTTGAAAAATACATCTTTTATCTAAAAATTTGTATTTTTTATTCTATTAAGTCTAAGAAACACATAATATAAATGTTAAAATTATATGGAATATATAAAATTCAAATTTTGGTTAATAATATTAATAAAAACTATTTTTACAACTAGTCATGATGTGCTTGAACTCAGGGTTGCGTGTAGGGAAAGCAATTTGAATTATCTAAAAAGAAGAATATCGTGGAAGCTTGAGGTGTTACATGAATTAAAAAAATGGTCATCAATATAAGTAAATATATATTTATTTTTTAAATGGGAATGTCTCGACTTATACTAATTTAGACAGTGCTGCATACATTCTTCATCTGTTCTAGAATGATATTTGTGACCACCAATGATGACACAATTTGATGAATAAAACCAATGGTCACATGATTTTAGTTCTATCATCTAAATTATCAAAAATAAGCTGGGACTATTTTAGGATTATTATGATGATAAAGAGATGATAATTATCCATATTTATAAGAAAATAATTAATTCATCCTCTTGATATTATGTAAATTAGGATAATTCATCACGAATAGCCTTAGGATACATATCCATGAATATAAATAATATACCCTAAGAATTATCCTCTTAATAATCCTGAATAAAATAATATAACTAAGATGAGAGAGTCATGATTATTTGTGGTAATCTTCCATTCAATACCTACTCATATTTCCAACACACCTATGAAGAAATAAAAATTTCAATAAATGAAAAAATAACATTTTTATGATAATAGATTAAATAAGAATTTGTGTAAATATTATAATCCATAGAAAGATTAATGTTGAAATGTTTTATATTTGGAATAATGAAATAACATGCAACTTAAATATTTTTTATAAGTATAATAAAAATGGAATATAAAACTAAAAAATTTCATCTATCATAATGGAGTAGTGATTTGAATCATAGAAGCCAAAATATCCACATCCTAACATAAGTGAATAATCAATTTGTATAAAAATGAAGATTGAAATATACATTAATAAATTTATGACATAAAATTTAATGAACCAATAAGAATGAAGATACATAGAATCACATCCAACCAATTAACTATATGGATTAATTATCTACTATATATAATATAATACAATAATGGCTATCTTCAGGAGTCCTTAATGGCTGAGACTCACTATTAATTTGAATTCATTCATAATATATCTAAGAGTGGTTTCCTACTCCCATTAAAGAATAGTAGTATAATTGAGGCCCTATAGTAAATAAGCAATAAATCTTTCTTCTTTATGGAGTAAGACTCTTAAAAAATATTGTAGGTTTCCTAATAGGCGACTATGATGCTATGCTTTTAGAGTCACTTCGAAATCATGATTTGATTTGATTTATTTTCACTATTAAAATAAAATAAAGTGTCTATTCCTGATTAAAAAATAGATATTGTGGTTAGAGGTCACTCTCACACATCCAAAAAATCCAAATTTTGAATTACCATATTTCATATTTTGATAAGAATATGATCCTTAGTTTTGAATCACAATATTTAAAGTACATACAATAATGATAATTAGTAAAATATTTTTCCCAACCATCCTGAAAATATTCACTATATCAAAGTATGAATGGAGAAAAATAATAAATACTTTTTATATTTTATCATTCCTTAATCTCATTTTAATATGATATTCTTATAGGATACCATTTGAGATGATACCAAGAGGAAAATACACTAATTCAAAATTGAATGTGGAATTTTCTAGTAAAAAACTGAACCCCTTGTAGAATATTTTCAAAATCCGAGACCATATAATGTTTCATTATTTTTTATATAATAATTTATTGAACATATTCTTAATTACTTTCTATCTGATATCTTCAAGTAATATTTTTAATACAAAAATCCATATATTTCCATCTTGGACCATCAAACTAACATTAGATTAAATTCGTGTCTTGTGGATATAAATATTTCCTTGTATTTTATCTAGGAACACATCAGGTACAAAAAACCATGAGCACTATTATAGGAAGAGGGATTCATCCAATATAATTCCATTATAGTTTCCACTATTGAAGTTGTAACTCACTCACCATTGCAAAACAAATTTTATATTGTATGAATAGTGTAAATTACCATATTTAGGATATTAGGGTATTTCAATTGAAAAAGTATTTAGATCATCATCTATATAGTTCAACGGAGTCCATAATAGAGATTATTTCTAGAAAAACTCAAGTTAATGTGTCCTATAAAAATACATCTCAAAATGAAACATAAAATTAAATAATTTATAACTCTACAATATAACATCAATGAATCCTAAATATATTATATAATTCACCTCAAAAAATATTTATAAAATAATACTAGTAGATTAAAATATTTTGAGATAAAATTAACATAATAAAAGTGGTAATTATATGTTTTATGGTGTAGTTAAATACTTTAATATAGCGTGAACCAATAGTTTAAATAATCACTATAATCATCTAGATCCTATGGAATTATTGGAGATATATTTATTAAATCAATCACATTTAATGTGATTCCAAAAAGTTTACACTTTCAACTCAAAACAATAGTGTTTTTCTAAAAAATTATTTATCTTCAATATAAATCCTATGAACATTAATTAGATATAAGTAACATTAATTAAATAAAAAACCATGATCAAATCCAAAAATAAAATTCTAACAACCCATGGTAACTCATAGAATCACAAGGGAAAAAGTTATATATAATTTATATTGAACTTTTTATTGAGTTTTGATTATCCAATATATAGTCAACCTTTAATAAATAAATAATAATACATGTTTTAAACCTTTGAGAAAATAAATTATATGGGTAATAAAAATTTAATAATATAGGAAAATAAATTAAAACATCAAAAATAGAAACTAATATTAAACTATAAAAGACTTTTTACATGATATCTTACACTTAAAAATAACGAAGATTTAAAAGAAAGAAATTGATATAAATAATGAAAAATACATCCCAAACGTGAACATATTTTTTTAACACCATTGATCTATCCTCGTGTGACCAAAGGTAACAACCTAATAATTGCAATATTAGTACATGAAAAAAAATCAACCATTATACCCCCTTAAAATGAGGTTTATAATTGTAACGCCCTGACCATAATTACCCAGAGTTGGTGCATTATTTTAATACATTGGCATGATACAAGGAAATCATGTCCCGAAAGACCAATCAGTTTAGCAGTCTTGGAAATAGATTACATAAATACACTTCACATTACCATTTCAAACATAAAATACACCATAGATTGTTCTTTGAGAATGCCATTATTCCCTTATATCTTAAATCTTCATATCAATAATAATACACTTCTTAGAAATCATGGTAAAATAAAACATAAGAAAGAGGTGATCTCAGATGCAAAGTAAGGGTAAACAATTTAGAGGAATATAACATAAACAATAGGCATGGTGAATAATTAAAAACACATGCCTTTATAAATAATAAACATGAACACTTTATGGATGAAATATGAGATGAGTAAATAATTCCATAATAAAACATAGTCATGGATATTATACTAGTATAATAACCACATGAACCATCAGTATTATTATCATAATGAGGGAATGTATAATTCCATACATTCTGAAACATTTTTTCAAGGCCTTGACCAAGACGTCTAAAAATGATTATGGCCTCAACCAAAACTATTTGTAAAATTGGGAAAGGCCTTGTCTAATTACACTTCTAATTGTCTCATTAAACTTTCTGATGCATCGAGGAGCTATAATGGGATCCACCTGTCACTTACTATGTCCAATAAATTCCTCATATAGAAAGGTTTAAACATAACATAAACATTAGTATTAAAACTAGCATATGGAATGTCAATAATTTAACCCTAAAAAATGAATGGTATAAAAATAACACCTCCATAATCGAATATATCACAAAAACATCATTAAATTATAGAATATTTGTATCATAATAAATCAACCTTGATCAAGAATAATATCTAGTAAAGGATGTTGGCATAGTTGAAAATGATGAGTAAAAATCTTTGAGAGAAATATCCATTTTTCAGGAAATAATTTGAAATTCACAAAATTTATAAAGGAATTTATTTAAAAAATAGTATTTAATCAAAGTTTCCCATACCACTTTGGAACTTAGGAAAGTAATTAAAATTTTAAAACATTCATGTCCATATAAATAAATCCCTTAAATAATTTTGAAAACATGGACATTAATGAGAATGGTTTAGAAGAATAAATCATTAAAACATTTAAAATGATGTTTTAGTAATAAAATTCAATTAAAAATAATTGCTTTTAAAACTATTTTATGAAACATGGAGATGGATAATAAATTTGACACAATAGATACTTATGTAAAAACATCCTCGGATAATAAAGAGATTGTGAAATTAAACATTACCTTGCACTTTCTTTGGGTCAAGGGTATGATTAACCTCCTGTATAATGAACATAGTGTGTCATTAAATTATACCAGAACCATATTCATATTTATTATATCATACATGATTCATTTATGACTTTATACTACCCATTTAATAATTATTTCCATGTTAAATTAACATTTTGCATAATAATTATTTTCTTTATCGTACGTGTTTTAAATTATTATTCTTGATCGTATAATTTATATCATGATTTATAATACTCCAAAGATATTAACCTTGATTTATATATCAAATATATTTAGAATATAAATATTTAAAATATATAGATATATGAAATGGAAGGCACCGTTTATGGATACGGTAGGTCGTACGTACACATAAATGTTGTTTCTGTTTCTGTATCGTATTAAATGGAAGTAAGAAAATAAGATATATGTAAGTACATACATGCATATATATATATATATATATATTAAGTGAAATTATTATGTCATATATTACATAATTATTGATAATATATATTTTTATAATCATCGTTGAATAGTGAATGTGGAAATGAATTTCATCGTGTCGTGTAGACGATAATATGTGCGTACGTACGAGTGACAATAACATTATATTCATGGTGAAATCATATGTAATTGGATGGTATATCATATATAAAGAATAATTAACATGTTATATTTATTATTTACATTAGTTATACTCATTATTATTCCCATCCAAATAATTAATTGTTTGAATAACAAACTACACCACGACGTGGAGACGATAAGCCTTATGTACGCTTGTATGGTGACTTTGTCATTTATAGGATGGATAGAGTAACAAATATGGTTGTAAAATACTTATAATAAAATTAATGTATTTATTAGGTACTGAAGTTATTATTTTGGAATGGAAACAACAAATAAAGAGGAATCTGAAGAAGAAAAGAACTTGAAAGAGGGTGGTGAAATTATTATCTCTTCTTCGGGTGTTACCTTTTGAGTTGATCAAAAGGGATCCTTAGGTTAGATTTCTGATCAAATTAAAAAATCTAGGTTTATGTTAGGGAAGTTTCGAGGATATTTGGGTAGGGTTTGGCTGATCAAAATGCATTTGGAGGTGTGATTTTGATAGAAGGGGAAGTTCCCTTTAATAAGAGAGGTGAGGGTCACTTTAGGAAAATCTTGAAATATTATTTTATTATACAATCATATTCGGTGTCTAATGGCTCAAAATAAATTTATTTCTAAAATTAAGTGGTTATGGGTCGAAATAATCTCAACAAATAGGTTTTAGACATGTTTAAGTTACCATATGAACCTTATCTTTTAGATTTAACTCTTAGTTAAATAGTTTAACATTTACCATGTCTCCTTGTATTTTAATTTTATATGGTAATAAACATAAAATAAAATTCCAATAGAACCCCAAGTAGTTCATTAATGACATATATATCATTATAGGAGTCCTTTGGATGAACCGTATATTTTTAGAACTAATATATAATTTAATGATATAGTATTTATTTTAAAAACTCATTTATGTCAATTTTGACACTATTTGGTATGTTGTTTTTTTAAGTCATAACAGCATGATTATTTTGAAAAAAAATGCATTGAATAAAACCTAAAATGTTATATTCACTTATCAAATTCTTGGATGTCAAAAATACTTTGATATTATATTTATGTTAATATTTATAATACCATTTATTTGATTCTTTCATTAATAAGGTAATTATTGCATCATCATTGTGTCATAAATAAATTAAATTATTTAATGCCTAAAAAATACAAATAAAATACCATTATGTAAGAAATATTTTTATATTTCTAATGAATATTTATAGTATAATTTATATTTTGTATAACCCAATATTAAAAATGGTTTAGATAATAAACCTTGAATTTAACACTTTTAACTCTTCTTTAAATAAAATAATAATAAATGTCCTATTCTAATCCAAGTCGACCATAGAGGATCATATTTTACTTATAATAATGTTTTTTTTGAATTACACTTATCCAATAGAATTAGGACATATTTTAGGTTAAATATAATATCATTTTACCCTTAATTATCCTATTTACTTTTAAATACGGTAAAAAGAAGTCAAAAGTTACTATTCACAAAAAATTATTTTCATCTTATTGGACCAAATTTTACTTATTTATGTCAACCATTTATCTAATATTTTATAAATTCAACTCACAGAAGTGGAAAAATTATGTTTTATGCTAATTTGCAAATTCTCTTAGAAGTTGGGTAAAAAACGTTTAAAAGTTCAATAAAATTATACACAACTTATTTTATTATAAAATGAATCCAATGAATGACATTGAACTTATGTAGGTATTATATATCTATTTTTACTGAAAATAAATTTAAATAAAATGAGTAATTATTTAAATAAAAATTTGGTTTTAAATAATAAAGCAGTGTTTTTTACTATACATCAAAAATTGAAAGTTTTCAGAAAAATGCAAAAAATATACCATAAGCTAATTTTGACATTCCAAATTAAAAAATTAAGTACATTTTTTAAATTAAAAACATTGATGTTTCATTTATTAATTTAAAATTAATTCCCATTTTCAAAACCAAAAGGTGGGTTTTTAAAAAAGTAAAAACTATCAAAAGATTGACATGTGTTTATGTCAAATATAAATGTGAAATTACATATAATGACCTAAACTGTATCAAAGGATAAAAATATAATCTAATTATTCTTCCAAACCCTTAAAATGTATAATTGAACAAAATAAATTATTTTGATTAAAAAAGTTGTTTTCAATTAAAATTTAGTATTTTTCATTATTCAACCAAATATGAAAGTCATCATAAAAACACCAAAAAAATTTAAAAACTAAATTTATATGTCCCGATTCTAATGAAAAGGTTTATTTTTTCAAATTGAATATATAAAAGTGTCAAATATTAGATTTAAAAAGGGTTCCCCATTAAAATGTGGTAAAATTGTATTTTCTAAAAAGTACTTCCTTTATCCGAAAAAAATAAATTTGTTCTTATATTATGTCTAAGAAATACATAATATGGTTGTTAAAATTACATAGAATATATAAGATTAAAAATTCAGTTAATACTATTCATAAATTCTTTTGAACGGCTAGTTTGGTAAGTCGTGGTGTGCTTGAACATGGTGCTGCATGTAGCACAAGTTATTGAATTATTTTGAAGAAATAAAGTACTATGAAATATTGGGGTTTTACATTCTACTCTCCTTCAATAAATTTCATCCTCAAAATTTGAAATTGTTCTTCAAAAATAAATAGTTAAAAATAGGAAAATACCTTTGTGGAAAACCCAGATCAGAAATTGGGTTAATAAAATTTAATCATAATAAGAGGGAAAGGGAAATTAAAATTCACCACCAAATTATGATCTTGATTGGGAGAACATTAGGGGAAATTATACACACATAATTGTAGGAAAAACGTAAATATTTATAGGGAGTGATTGAGGTCATCAATCACAAACAACTGTAAAATTGAGGGTCTCAAAGCCATCAATCTATGATGATTTAAAATATAGTTAGTTCAATAAAATATAAGGTATTAGGATAACACATTTTTGGTTTTAAGATCCCTTACCTACAGTTTATGAATTTATTTATTCATATAATGAAAGGGAAAAAAATATACTTGACAAGTAGAGTTTCATCCTTCAACTAATTCCTACCACAAACTCATCTTTCACACCAATGTAAAATAGAATTCAAAAATATTCAATTTATCTTATTTGCATTGGGTTCCAAAAAAATGAATTTATAATTAATCTATTAGACCATTTTATAAAACTACATTATACAAAATATTACATCATATAGGACAATGGTAGGCGATGCACCCATTTCGCCCTTTGGTTGCGGGTTCAAGTCTCATGGCCATGCCGGACGCGACGGGTTGTCACCCGACCTCTGGGTTGTCCTTTTTATGACAATCCAAAAATAATATCAATAAATGATTTAACCTTAAAAATAGTATCTAGTGTCAAATGTAATCAATTCCAACCTTTAGAATTTTCCGAAATACTTATGTACTAACTCATTGTCCAAAGTATATAAGCAAGGTAAACATAATGAAGATACTTTTTTCCATGTAATAACATGTGAATACCTTCATCATGTATTCTTTTAAAAAACTGTGACACCCTGAATTATCATAAAACCATATTGATTACATTCCTTCTCTCTTATTCCTTATAGAATACTATATATACTCCTTCAATCCAAAATTGTTGTAAACTCCAACAATGATGGAATATGAAAATCATTAATCATTTTCAAGGTAGTCATGAATATCCAATATAATTTATCCAAATCAATCCTATATTATTCCAAAATCTCTACCTATGTATCAGAACCATATTATGGTTTATATTTCTCTCAACCAAATATTTCCCAAAACATGTAACCTACTATTGAGTTGCTTTTCTTGGTTCCACACAAGCTCAAGTTCATAATGAAATAGTACTACAATACAATCTTTATATACTATATAATTCTAATAACATGTATGTCAATAATATAATAATTAAATGACACAATAATTTAATAACAACATAATAAATCTAATCACTCATCCTTATCTTCGGTAGTATCATTACTTGATTATTATCCAATAGTAGCATTTGGGGTATACTCTGATTATTTGGACATTGATTTTCATAGTGTATCAACTCCTTGTAGATGAAGCATTGTACATTTGAAACATTTTTCTTACCCTATTAATCATGTACTTTGTTTTCATTTTCTCCACACATATAAAAAACTCACATTCCCTTCAAACTTTTACCAAGGTGATTCTTTCCACAGTTTTCATATATTAGGAAATCCTTCTTTCCCCTCTTCCCTTTATCTATCTTTCACTCTTCTATACTTTTCTTCTCTAGCTTCCCTTAAAAGCCACAGGACTTAGAGAATTCATTACTTGTTCTATTAACACATGATACTATTTCATCATATGGTGATAATACAAGGGAGACTATTTCCTTTCTAAATGTTGGATTAATACCATTAAATATATGATCCTTCTTACTCTTTGAATCATGAGTTTTTCCGGAGTACTCATTCAATCTACTGAGCACCATTTCTAAAAAATGGAATACACTAGGTTAGTTTATGAATCACAATGCATAATTCTAAAATTGTAAAATACCAAACATAAATTGAAAATATTATGAATATAATAATTAATAATAATTTTTTTGAGGAAGTATTTACTCTTAAATCCTTCATAATGTCTTATAATGAAAATGTGAGTAATTCTAAGAAAATCCCTCAGGAGTGTCGTAACCAAGAGTGAAGCAAGGCCCACTGTCATGTGCCAGGATACCCTAACTCAAGCCCGAAACTCATTGTCAGAGTTTTCACTCCGAGGTACATCTATGCCAGAGCTGCCTCAATCTACTCGTATCCAGAAAGATATGTATTTCATGAAAAATACACCAAATATCTACATTATCAAAATTCTAGAAAGTTCTTATATACTAATACTCAAATTCTATCTTAGGGTAATGTTCTCTAATCATAGTTTATCTAAATCTATATAAACGGTCATTACTAAACTTCCTATGATACCAACAGTATCGCCCCGACCCCAGTTACCCAAAGTTGGTGCATTATTTTAATACATTTTCATGATACAAGGAAATAATGTCTCAAAATACCAATCAGTTTAGCAGTCTTGGTAATAGATTACATACATCATCTTCACATTATAATTTAAAACATAAAATATAGCATAGATAGTTATTTGAGAACGCCATTATTCCCTTTTAGATTAACCCTGCATATTAATTGTAATACAATTCTTAGAAATCCTGATAAAATAAAACATAATAATGGGGTGAGCTCAGATGCTCAGTAATGTTAAACAATTTAGTGGAAAATAACATAAACAAGAGGCATGATGAATAATTGAAAAAAATGCCTTTAAAAATAATAAATATGAAAACTTTTTGGCAGAAATATTAGATGAGTAAATAATTCTATAATAAAACATAGTCATTCCTATTATACTAATCTAATAACATCATGAACCATCAATTTTATTTTCATAATGAGGGAATGTATAATGCCAGACATTCTGAAACATTCTTTCAAGGCCTCGTTCAAGACGTCTAAAAATGATTAAGGCCTCAGCTCAAAACTATATATCAATTTTGGAAAGGCCTCGACCAATTCCACATCTAATTGTCTCATTAGACATATCAATGTATCGAGGATCTATAACAGGCTCTACCAGTCACTTACTATGTCCAATACATTCTTTATATGGAAATTTTGAAACATAACATAAACATTCATATTAAAACTAGAATATGAAATTTCAATACTTTAACCCTAAACCATGAATGGTATAAAAATAACACATCTGCAGTAAAATATATCACAAAAACTTCAATAAAATATTGAATATTTGTATCATAACGAATCAACCTCGATCAAGAATAATATCCCATAAATGATGTTGGCATAGTTGAAGATGATCAGTAAACGTTTTTGAGAGAAATATCCCTTTTTCCTGAAATTATTAAAATTCACATAATTTATAAAGGAAGTCCTTTAAAATGTTGTTTTGAATCAAAGTGTCCCATACCACTTTTAAACTTTTGAAAGTAATTAACATTTTAAAACATTCATGTCCATATAAATAAATCCTTTAAATCATTTTGAAAACATGGACATTAATGAGAAAGGTTTAGAAGAATAAATATTAAAAACATTTAAAATGATTTTTTAGTAAAAAATAGTCCCTTAAAAATAATACCTTTTAAAACTCTTTTATGAATCATGTATAGGGATAATAAATATGTCCTAGTAGATACTTATGTAAAAACAACCTCAGATAATAAAGAGATTGTGAAATTAAACCTTACCATGCACATTCCTTTGTTTGAGGGTACGTCTAACCTCCTGTATAATGACCATAGTATGTTATTAAATTATACTAAAACCATATTCATATTTATTAAATCATACATTATTTATTTATGACTTTATACTACCCATTTAATAATTATTTCCATGTTAAATTCAAATTTCGGTTAAAAATCGCTTTCGTTATCTTACGAGTTTTAACTTGTTACTCTTGATTATATCATTTAGATAATGATTTAAATACTTCCAGAATATAAACCTTGATTTATATATCATATATATTTAGAATATAAATATTTATAATAGATAGATATATGAAATGGAAGGCACCGTTTATGGAGACGGTAGGTCGTACGTATGCATAAATGAGGTTTTTGTTTTCATATCATTTTAAATGGAAGTAAATAAGATATATGTAAGTACATATATATATATATTGAGTATAATTATTATTTCATATATTACATACTTAATAATAATATATATTTTTATAATCATAGTTTAATGGTGAATATGGAAATGAATTTCTTCACGTCGTGGAGACGGTAATCCGTGCGTACGCACGAGCAACAATATCATTATATTTATGGTGAAGTCATATGTAATTGGATGATATATTATGTATAAATAATCATTAACAAGTTATATTTATTATTTACATCAGTTATACTCATTATTATACTCATCCTAATAATGAAGTGTTTGAATAACAGACTACACCTAGATGTGGAGACGGCAAGTCGTACGTACGCACGTACTGTGACTTTGTCATTTATATGATGGATAGAATAAAGAATATGGTTGTAAAATATTTATAATAACATGAAAGTATGTAGAAGTTACAGGAGTTATTATTTTCATATGGAAACAACAAATAAAGAGAAAGTGGAAGAAGAAAAGAACTTGAAAGAGGCTTGTAAAATTATTACCTCTTCTCTGGGTGTTTCCTTTTTTGTTGATCAAAAGTGATCCTTAGGTTTGGTTTCTGATCAAAGTAAGGACTATAGGTTGATGTGAGGGAAGTTGGGAGGATAGTTTTTTAGGTTTTTGTAGATCCAAATGAATTTGGTGGTGTTATTTTGAGATAAGGGGAAGTGCCCTTCAATAATAGAGGTGAGGGCCATTTTATGAAAATCTTGAAATATTATTTTATTATACAACCATATTCGTTTTCTTAAGGATACAAATGAATCTATTTCAAGACATAGGTGTTTATTGGTCGAAATAATCTCAACCATTAGGTTTTAGACATGTTATGTTACCATATTAACCTTAACTTTTATATTAAACTCTTAGTTAAATAGTTTAACGTTTACCATGTCTCCTTGTATATTTAAATTATACAGTTAGTAAGCTTAAAATAAAATTCCAAGAGAACCCCAAGTGGTTCATTAATGACATATATATCATTATAAGAGTCCTTTGGATGATCCTTATATTTTTAGGACTATTATATAATTTAATGATATAGTATTTGTTTTAAAAACTCATTTATGTCAATTTTGACACTTTTTGGTATTTTGTTTTTTTTGAAAGTCATAACAACATGATTTCATCGAACATAATAAATTGAATCACCCTTAACATGTCATATTCACTTATAAAATTCTTGTATGTCATAAAAACTTTGATATTATATCTATGTTAATATTTATAATACCATTTATTTGATTCTTTCATTAATAAGGTAATTATTGCATCATCCCTCTGGCATAAATAGATTAAATTATTTAATTTCTAAAAATTATAAATAAAATACCATTATGTAAGAAATATTTTTATATTTATAATGAATATTTATAGTCTAATTTATCTTATGTATAACCCTGTATTAAAAATGGTTTAGTTTATAAACTTTTAATTTAATACTTTTTACTCTTCTTTAAATAAAATATTAATAATTGGCCTAATCTAATCCAAGTGGACCAAAGAGGATCATATTTTATTCCTAATTTTTTTCATAGAACTAAACTTATCCATTATAATTTGAACATGTTTTATGGTAATTATAATATCATTTTTACCCTTAATTACTCTATTTACTTTTAACCGCAGTAAAAAGAACTCAAAAGTTACTATTCATCAAAAATTATTTACATCTTATTGAACTACATTTTACTTATTGATGTCAACTATGTATCTCATATTTTTTAAATTCAACTCACAGAAGTGGGAAAATTATGTTTTAATCTAATTTGCAAATGTCTCCTTGTATTCTTATATTATATGGTTAATAAACAAAAAATAAAATTACAAGAGAACCCCAAGTGGTTCATTAATGACATATATATCATTATAAGAGTCATTTGGACAATACTTAAATTTTTAGGACTATTATTTAATTTAATGATATAGTATTTGTTTTAAAAACTCATTTATGTCAATTTAGACACTATTTGGTATTTTGTTTTTTGTGAAAGTCATAACGTAATGATTAATTCGAACAAAATAAATTGAATCAACCCTAACATGTCATATTAACCAATCAAATTCGCGGATGTCATAAAAACATTGAGATTATATTTATGTTAATATTTATAATACAACTTATTTGATTTTTTCATTAATAAGGTAATTATTACATCATCACTATGTCATAAATAAATTAAATTATTTAATGTCTAAAAATCATAAATAAAATATCATTATGTAGGAAATATTTTTATATTTATAATGATTATTTATAGTCGTATTTATCATATTTATATCTCTATATTAAAAATGGTTTAGTTAATAAACATTAAATTTAACAATTTTAAATCTTCATTAAATAAAATAATAATAAATGCCCTAATCTAATCCATGTGGACCAAAGAGGGTCATATTTTATTCCTAATATTGTTTTTAGTTGAATTACACTTATCCAACAGAATTAGGACATGTGTTAGGGTATTTATAATATCATTTTTACCCTTAATTATCCTATTTACTTTAAACTGCGGTAAAAAAAATTCAAAAGTTACTATTCAACAAAAATTATTTTCATCTTATTAAACCACATTTTACTTACTAATTTCAACCACTTCTCTTGGATATTTTAAATTTAACTCATAGAAGTGGTAAATTTAATTTTTATGCAAATTTTCATATGCTCCTAGAAGGTGGGTAAAAAACGTTAAAAAGTTCAATAAAATTTTATACATATAATCTTTTTATAAAATGACTCCAATGAATTAAATTGAACTTATATAAGTATAATATATCTATTTTTACTTAAAATAAATTTAAATAAATAGTCAGTTTTAAATAATAATGCAGTGTTTTTCAATACTCATCATAAATTGAATGTTTTCAGAAAAATACCAAAAATTTACACGAAGATAATTTTGATATTCCAAATTCAAAAATTAAGACCATTATTTAATAAAAACATATAAGTTTCATTTATTAATTTATAATTAATTTCTATTGTCAAAACCAAAAAGTCGGTTTTTAAAAATTTAAAAACTGTCAAAATGTTTACATGTGTTTATGTCAAATATAAATGTGAAATTACATATAATGACCTAAATTTATTTAAATGATAAAAATATAATCTAATTATACTTCCAAACCATTCAAATGTATAATTGAACACTATAAATTATATTTACTAAACAATTTGTTTTTAATTAAAATTTGGTATTTTTCATTATTTAACCAAATATGAAAGTCATTAGAAAACCACCAAAAATTTATCAAAACAAAATGTTTATGAATAGATTATAAAGAAGAAGTTTATTTTTTAAAATTAAATATCTAAAAGTGTCAAATATCGGATTTAAAAAGGGTTTTCCATTAAAAGGTGGTAAAATTTCATTTTCTGAAAAATACTTCCTTTATCTAGAAAAAATGAATTTGTTCTTATATTATTTCTAAGAAAAACAAAATATGGATGTTAAAATTATAAATAATATATAAAACTAAAAATTTAGTTAATACTATTCATAACTACTTTTGAATATCTAGTTTGGTTAGTCGTGGTGTGCTTGAACTTGGTGTTGTGTGTAATGAAAGTTATTGAATTACTTTGAAGAAATAACATACTATGAAATATTGTGGTGTTACATTCTACCTTCATTCAATAAATCGCGTCCTCACAATTTGAAATTGTTCATCAAAAATAAAATGTTAACTATAGAAAAATACCTTTGTGGAAAACCCACATCAGAAATTGGGTTAATAAAATTTTGTCCTGATAAGAAGGAGAGGGAAATGAAAAATTCACCACCAAATTATGATATAAATTAGGAGAACATTAGTGGAAATTAGAGACACATAATTGGAGGAAATACATAACTATTTATAGGGAGTGATTGTGCTCATCAATCACAAACAAGGGTAAAATTGAGGGCCTAAAATCCATCAATCTATGATGATTTAAAATAGCATCTGTTCAACAAAACATAAGGTATTGGGATAAAACATTTTTGGTTTTAATATCCCTTACCTAAAGTTTAAGAATTAATTTATTCATAGAATAAGAGGAAAAAATATTCATTACAAGTAGAGTTTCGTCCATAAACTAAATCCTACCACAAAATCATCTTTCCCACCAAAGGATAATAGAATAAAAAAATATTTTATTTATCCTAATTGTATAGGGTTCCAAATAAATTAATTTATAATTAATCTATCAGACCATTTGAAACAAACTACATTATAAAAACTATGACATCACATAGGCCAGTGGTAGGTGATGCACCCTTATCTCCCTTCATTTGCGGGTTCAAGTATCGTAGCATTACTAGACGTGATGGGTTGTCGTCCGAACTTCGGGTTGTCCTTTTTATGACAGTCCAAAAATAATCTCAAGAAATGATTTAACCTTAAAAATAGTATCCAATGTCAAAATTAATCGATTCCAAACATTATACTTATCCAAAATAATTATGTCCTAACTCACAATCCAAAATTTATAAGGAAGGTAAACATAATGAAGATCATGTTTTCCACATAATAACATTTGAATACCTTCATCATGTATTCTTTTACAACACTGTAACACCCTAAATTACCAAAAAAACTGTATTGATTACATTCATTCTCCCTTATTACTTATAAAATACCTGATATACTCCTTCTATCAAAATCTGTTGTAAACTCCAATAATGATGGAATATAAAAATCATTAATCTATTTCAAGAAAGTCTAGAATATCCAATATAATTTATCCAAATCAGTAATATATTATTTCAAAATCATTACCACAATATCAGAACCATATTATGGTTTATCTTTTTCTCAAATATATATTTTCCAAAAAAAAACCTTTTATTGAGTCATTTTTCTTTGTTCTACACAATATCAAATTATTAATGAAATAGTACTATAGTGTTATCCTTATAGACTCTATAATTTTTATAATATGTACGCCTTTAATATAATATGCATATGACACAATAATATAATAACAACATAATAAATCTAATCATTCATCTTTATCTTTGGTAGTATCAAAACATGATTGTTGTCCAACAGCAGCATTTGGGGTATACTCTGATGATTTGGACATTGATTTGCGTAGTGTCCCAACTCCATGTAGATGAAGCATTGTACATTTGAAACATTTTTCTTACCCTCATAATCACGTAATTGGTGTCATTTTTTTCCAAACTTATAACAAACTCCCATTCCCATCAAGCATTTACCAAGGTGATTCTTTCCACAGTTATCATATATGGTAAAATCCTTCATTCCCCTCTTCCATTTATCCATCTTTCACTGTTATATACTTTTCTTATGTGGCTTCCCTTCAAAGCCATAGGACTCGGATAATTCTTTACTTATCTTATTAACACATGATATTATTTCTTAATATGATGATAATACATGGTAGAATGTTTCCTTTATAAATGTAGGCTTAATACCATGAAATATATGATCCTTGTTACTCTTTGAATCATGCCTATTACTGGAGTTTCATTCAATCTACTGGGCTCCATTTATAAACAATGGCATACACTAGGTTAGTTTATGAATCACATTGGATAATTCCAAACTTGTAAAATATCTAAAGTAAATTGAAAAGATTATGCATAAAATCTATAATCATAAAAAAATTCTTTGAGAAAGTATTAACTTCTAAATCATTCATAATGGCTTTTAATAAAAATGTAAATTATCTTAAGCATATCCCATTAGATTATCGTAACCAAGAGTGCAGCAAGGCCCATTGTCGTGTGCCAGGATACCTCGGGTCAAGCCCAAAACTCCTTGTCAGATTTTTCAATCCTAGGTACATATGTGCTAGAGCCGCCTCTACCTGATCATATCCAGAGAGAGATGTATAGTTTGGAAAAATAGAAAATCTCTACCTTACCAAAATTCAAGGAAATTCTTCTATACTTATCCTCTAAGTCTATCTTAGGTTAATGTTCTCTAATCATAGTTTATCTAAATCTATATACAATGTTGTTTCTAAACTTCCTATGATACCAAATGTAACCCCCCGACCCTAGTTACCCAGATTCGGTGCATTATTTTAATACATTGGTATGATACAAGGAAATCATTTCCCGAAAGACTAATCAATTTAGCAGTCTTGGAAATAGATTACATACACCAACATCACATTAAAATTTCAAAAATAAAATACATGATAGATAGTTCTTTGAGAATGCCATTATTCCGTTTTAGATTAACCATGAAAATTAATCATAATACACTTCTTGGAAATCCTAGAAAAATAAAACATAATAAATGGGTGATCTCAGATGCTCAGTAAGGGTAAAAATTTTAGCGGAAGATAACATAGACAATAGGCATGGTGGATAATTGAAAACACATGCCTTTACAAATAATAAACATGAACACATTATGGTAGAAATATGAGATGAGTAAATAATACCATAGTAAAACATAGTTATCGGTATTCTACTAGTCTAATAACCACAGGAACCATCAATATTATTTTCATAATGATGGAATGTATAATGCAAGACATTCTGAAACATTTTGTCAAGGCCTCGAACAAGACATCTAAAAATGATTAAGGCCTCAGCCAAAACCATATATCAAATCAGGAAAGGCCTTGTCCAATTCCATGTCTAATTGTCTCATGAGACCTATGGATGCATCGAGGATCTATAGCAGGCTCCACCCATCACTTACTATGTCCAATACATTACTCATATAGAAATGTTGAAACATAACCTTAACATTTGTATTAAAACTAGCATGCGAAATGTCAATTATTTAACGCTAAACCATGAATGGTATAAAAATAACACATACACAGTCAAATATATCACAAAACCTTCAATATAATTTTGAATATTTGTATCATAATAAATCCAACTCGATCAGAAATAATATCCCGTAAATGATGTTGGCATAGTTGAAAATGATCAGTAAAAATATTTGAGATAAATATACCTTTTTCATGAAATCATTTAAAAGTCACATAATTTATAAAGGAGGTAATTTAAAAGATAATTTTGATTCAAATTGTACCATACCAGTTTGAAACTTTTTAAATGAATTAACATTTTAAAACATTCATGTACATATAAATAAATCCTTTAAATCATTTTGAAAACATAGCCATTAATGAGAAAGGTTTAGAATAATTAATATTTAAAACATTTAAAATGATGTTTTAGTAAAAGACCCTTAAAAAGAATCCATTTTAAAACTCTTTTATAAAACATGGACACGGATAATAAATATGTCCCAGTGGATACTTATGTAAAAACAGCCTCAGATAAGAAAGAGATTGTGAAATTAACACTTAGCTTTCACTTTCCTTTGGTCGTGGGTACGTTTAACCTCCTGTATAATGACCATAGTATGTTATTAAATTATAAAAGAACCATATTAATATTTATTATATCATAAATTATTCATTTATGACTTTATACTACCTATTTAATAATGATTCCCATGTTAAATTAACATTTTGTGTAATAATCGCTTTCTTTGTTGTACGTGTTTTAACTTGTTATTCTTGATCGTATTATTTAGATCCTGATTTAAATACTTCAAGAATATAAACCATTATTTATATATCATATATATTTAGAATATAAATATTTATAATATATATATATATGAAATGGAAGGCACAATTTATGGAGACGGTAGGTCGTACTGACAGATAAACACTGTTCCCGTTTTCATATCGTATTAAATGGATGTAAATAAGATATATATATAAGTACATACATACATACATGTATATATATTAATTATAATTATTATTTCATATATTATATACTTACTTATAATATATATTTTTATAATCATAGTTGAATGGTGAATGTGGAAATAAATTTCATCGCGTCGTGGAGTTAGTAATCCATGCGTATGCACGAGCGACAATATCATTATATTGATGGTAAAATCATATGTAATTGGATTATATATCATATATACAGAATAATTAACATGTTATATTTATTATTTACATTATTTGTACTCATTATTTTACCCATCCAAATAATGATGTGTTTGAATAAAAAACTACACCCCGACATGGAGACGGCAAGTCATACGTAAGCACGTATGATGACTTTGACATTTATATGTTGGATAGAATAACAAATATGGTTGTACCATATTTGTAATAACATGAAAGTATGTAGGAGGTACTGGAGTTATTATTTTGTTGTGGAAAAAACAAATAAAGAGGAAGTGGAAGAATAAAAGAACCTGAAAGAGGGTGGTGAAATTATTACCTCTTCTTCATGTGTTTCCTTTTGAGTTGATCAAAAGGGCTCTGTAGGTTGGCTTTTTGATCAAATTAAGGAAACTAGGTTGATGTGAGGTAAGTTGGAAGGATATTAGGGCAGGGTTTGGCCAATCCAAATGGCTTTTCAAGTTTGATTTTGAGATAATGGGAAGTTCCCTTTAATAAGAGAGGTGAGGGTCACTTTATGAAAATCTAGAAATATTATTTTATTATACAATAATATTAAGTTTATAATTACTCCAAATGAATTTATTTAGAGACTATTGTTGTTATTGTTCTATATAATCTCAACAAATGGGTTTTATATATGTATAGGATACCATATTAGCCTTATCTTTTATATTTAACTATTAGTTAAATAGTTTTACATTTACCATGTCTCCTTGTATTTTTATATTATATGGTTAATAAACATAAAATAAAATGCTTAGAGAACCCCAAGTGGTTCATTAATGACATATATATCATTATAAAAGTTTTTTGGCCGAACCTTATATTTTTAAGACTATTATATAATTTAATGATATAGTATTTGTTTTAAAAACTCATTTATGTCAATACTAACACTATTTGGTATTTTGTTTTTTGTGAAAGTCATAACAGCATGATTACTTCAAAAAAATACATTTAATCACCCATAACATTTAATATTCACCTAGAAAGTTCGTGGATGTCATAAAATGTTTGAGATTATATTTATGTTAATATTTATAATACCATTTATTTGATTCTTTCATTAATAAGGTAATTATTGCATCATCATTGTGTCATAAATAAATTAAATTATATAATGTATGAAAATTATAAAAAAATTACCATTATGTAGGAAATTGTTTTATATTTATAATAAAAATTTATAGTCGAATTCATATTATGTATAACACTATATTAAAAGTGGATTAGTTAATAGTATTTGAATTTAACACTTTTAAATCTTCTTTAAATAAAATAATTATAAATGTCCTAATCTAATCCAAATTGACCAAATAGGATCATATTTTATTAAAATTATTGTTTTTATTTGAATTAAACTTATCTAATAGAATTAGGACATGTGTTATAGAAATTATAAAATCATTTTTACCCTTAATTACCCTATTTACATTTAACCGCAGTAAAAAAGTCAAAAGTTACTATTCACAAAAAATTATTTTCATATTATTAAACCAAATATTACTTTCTTATGTCAACCATGTCTCTCAGATTTTTGAAATTCAACTCACAGAAGTGGTAAAATTACGTTTTTTTTTCAAATTTGCAAATACTCCTAGAAGGTGGGTAAAAAACATTAAAAGGTTAAAATAAATTTTTAACATCATATTTTATCACAAAATGATTCCAATGAATTACATTGAAATTATATGGGTATTATATATATATTTTGACTTAAAATTAATTTAAATAAAATAATTAATTATTTAAACAAAAAGTTGGTTTTAAATTATAATGTAGTGTTTTTCACTATTCATCAAAAATTTAATATTTTTATAAAAATACAAAAATTTTAACCTAAGATAATTTTGATATTCCAAATTCAAAAATTGATTCCATTTTCTCAAATTCGAACATTTAAGTTGAATTTATTAATTTAAAATTAATTCCCTTAGTCAAAACCAAAAAGTGGGGTTTTTAAAAAGTAAAACCAGTCAAAAGATTGACATGTGTTTATCTCAAATTTAAATGTGTAATAACATATAATGACCTAAATTGTATTAAATGATAAAAATATAATCTAATTATACTTCCAAACAATTCAAATGTAAAATTGAACACTATAAATTATTTTGATTAAAAAATTTGTTTTCAATTTAAATTTAGTATTTTTTATTATTCAACCTAATATGAAATTCATTAGAAAAGCACCAAAAATTTATCACAACTAAATTTTTATGTACCAATTATATGGAATAAGTTTATTTTGTAAAATTTAATATATAAAAGTTTCAAATATTGGATTTAAAAAAGGGTTCTCCATTAAAAGGTGGTAAAATTTCATTTTATAAAAAATACTTCCTTTATGTGAAAAAATGAATTTTCTCTTATATTATGTCTAATAAAGACATAATATGGATGTTAAAATGATATAGAATATATAAAATTAAAAATTCAGTTAATACTATTCATAACCACTTTAGAATGGCAAGTTTGGTAAGTCTGGGTGTGCTTGAACTCAGTGTTACGTAGAGCGCAAGTTATTGACTTACTTTGAAGAAATAACATACTATGAAATCCTGGGGTGTTACATTCTCCCCTAATTGAAAAAATTGATTCCTTGCAATTTTAAATTTTTGTTCAAAAATAAAATCTAAAAAATATGAAAAATACCATTCATGAAAACCCACATCAGAAATTGGGTTAATAGAATTTAGTCTTAATAAGATGGAAAGGGAAAAGAAATATTCAACACCAAATTTTGATCTCTATTAATAGAACATTATTGGAAATTAGAGACACATAATTGGAGGAAAAATTTAAAAATTTATAGGGAGTGATTGAGGTCATCAATCCTAAATAAGTGTAAAATTAAAAGTCTCAAATCCATTAATCTATGATGATTTAAAATATCGTCGGTTCAACAAAACATAAGGTATCAGGATAACAAATTTTTTGTTTTAAGATCCCTTACCTAATGTTTAAGAATTAATTTAATCATAGAATAAGTGGGAAAAAATATACATGACAAGTAGAGTTTCATCCATTAACTAATTCCTACCACAAACTCATCTTTCACACCAATGGATAATAGAATTCAAAAATATTCTATTTATCCTAATTGTATAGGGTTACAAAATAATGAATTTATAATTAATCTGCCATACCATTTAAAAAACTAAATTATACAAACTAGGACATCACATTGGCCATTATTAGGTGATTCACCCTTGTCACCCTTCGGTTTTGGGTTCAAGTCTCGCAGCCTTGCTGGACGCGACAGGTTG
Source organism: Viscum album (assembly GCA_963277665.1). NCBI lineage: Eukaryota > Viridiplantae > Streptophyta > Magnoliopsida > Santalales > Viscaceae > Viscum > Viscum album. The sequence goes on from OY728152.1 coordinate 1,744,934,642, forward strand.
TTGCCTGACCACTGAGTTGTCCTTTTTATGACAATCCAAAAATAATCTCAAGAAATTATTTAACCTTAACAATATTATCCAATGTCAAACATAATAGATTCCAACCTTTAGACTAATCCAAAATACTTATGTCCTACCTCACAATCAAAAATTTATAAGGAAGGTAAAGACAATAAAGATCCTTTTTGCCATGTAATAACATGTGAATACCTTCATCATGTATTCTTTTAAAACACTATAACTCCCTGAATTACCATAAAATCATATTGATTACATTCATTATAACTTATTTCTTATAGAATACTTGATATACTCATTATATCCAAAATATGTTGTAAACTCCAACAATGATGGAATATACAAATCATTAATCAGTTTCATGGAAGTCAAGAATATCAAATATAATTTATCCAAATCAATCATATATTATTCCAAAATCACTACCTCAGTATCAGAACCATATTATGGTTTATCTTTCTCTCAACCATATATTTTCCAAAAAAAATTAACCTGCTATTGAGTCACTTTTCTTGGTTCCTCACAATCTCAAGTTCTTAATTAAATATTACTGCAGTAAAATCCTTATATACTTTATAATTTTTATAACATATACATCATTAATAAAATACTCAAATGACACAAAACTTTAATAAAAACATAATAAATCTAATAATTCATCTTAATCTTCTGTAGTATCATAACTTGATTATTATCCAATAGCAGTATTTGGAGTATACTCTGATGATTCGGACATTGATTTGGGTAGTGTCTCAACTCCTTGCAGATGAATAATTATACATTTGAAACCTTTTTCTTACCCTTTAAATCACGTACTTGGTGACCTTTTTCTCCACACATATAAAGAAGCTCCCATTCCCTTCAAAAATTTACCAAGGTGATTCTTTCCACAGTTTTTATATATGGGAAAATTCTTTTTCCCCTCTTCCCTTTATATATCCTTCACTCTTTCATACTTTTCTTCTCTGGATTCGGTTCAAATCCATAGGACTCATAAAATTATTTACATATCTTATTAACATGTGATATTATTTATTCATTTGATAATAATACATGGGAGACTATTTCATTTCTAAATGTTGGCTCAATACCAGTAAATATATGATTATTCTTACTCATTAGATCATGTGTATTACTAGAGTTATCATTCCATCTACTAGGATCCATTTCTAAAAAATGGTATACACTAGGTTAGTTTTTGATTCACAATACATAATTCCAAACTTGTAAAATACCTAATTTAAATTGATAATATAATGCATATAATCTATAATCATAAAATGTCTTCTTTGAGGAAGTATTAACTCCTAAATCTGTCATAATGGCTTCTAAGGAAAATGTGGATTATCCTTAGAATATCCTCCATGAGTGTCGTAACCATGTGTGCAATAAAGCATGTTGTTGTGTCCAGGATACCTCGAGTCAAGCCCAAAAATCCTTATGGGAGTTTTCACACCTTGGTACATTTGTGCTAGAGCCACCTCTACCTGCTCGTATCCAGTCAGAGATGTATTTCTTGAAAAATACCCAAAATATCAACATTACCAAAATTCTAGGAAGTTATTCCATACTAATCCTCAAATTATATCTTAGGGTAATGTTTTCTAAACACAGTTTATCTAAATATATATACATGGTTGTTGCTAAACATCCTCTGATACCAACTGTAATGCGCCGACCCCAGTTACCCAGATTCGGTGCATTATTTTAAAACATTAACATGATATAAGGAAATCATGTCCCAAAAGACCGATCAGTTTAGCAGTCTTGGAAATATATTACCTACATCAACTTCACATTACAATTTGAAACCTGAAATATAGCATAGATCGTTCTTTGAAAATTACATTTTTCCGTTTTAGCTTAACCCTGAATCTCAATCATAATACACTTCTTTAAAATCCTGGTAAAATAAAACATAAGAAAGGGGTGAGCTCAGATGCTCAGTACGGGTAAACAATTTAGAGGAATAAAACATAAACAATAGGCATGGTGAATAATTGAAAACGCATGCCTTTAGAAATAATAAACATGAACACTTTATGGAAGAAATATGAGATGAGTAAATAATCCCATAACAAAACATAGTCATGGGTATTCTACTATTCAAATAACCACATGAACCATCAATATTTTTTTCATAATGAGGGAATGTATAATTCCAGACATTTTGAAACATTTTGTCAAGGCCTCGACCAAGACATATAAAAATGATTAAGGCCTCGGCCAAATCCATATATCAAATTTGGGACGGCCTTGAAAAATTCCACATCTAATTGTCTCATGAGACCTGCTGACGCATAGAGGACCTATAGCGGGCTCTAGATGTCACTTACTATGGCCAATACATTCTCATATAAAGAGGTTGAAACGTAACATAAACATTCGTATTAAAACTAGCATATGAAATGTCAATAATTTAACCCAAAACCATGAAGGGTATAAAAATAACACATCCATAGTCAAATATATCACAAAACCTTCAATACAATATGGAATATTTATATCATAATAAATCAAACTCTATCAAGAATAATATTTGGTAAAGGATGTTGGCATAGTTGAAAATGATCAGTAAAAATATTTGAGAGAAATATCCCTTTTTCATGCAATCATTTAAAAGTAACATAATTTATAATGTAATTTAATTAAAAGGTATTTTTGAATCAAAGTGTCCCATACCACTCTGAAACATTTGAACGTAATTAACATTTTAAAACATTCATGTCTATATAAATAAATCCTTTAAATAATTTTTAAAACATGGACATTAATGAGAAAGGTTTAGAAAAATAAATCTTTAAAACATTTAAAATGATTTTTTAGTAAAAATTTCCCTTAAAAATAATCCCTTTGAAAACTCTTTAATGAAACATGGACATTGATAATAAATATTTCCCAGTAGATACTTATGTAAAAACAATCTCGGATAATAAAGAGATTGTAAAATTAACCGTTACCTTGCACTTTCCTTTAGTCAAGGGTACATTTAGGCTCCTGTATAATGACCATAGTATGTTATTAAATTATACCAAAAACAAATTAATATTTATTAGATCATACATGATTCATTTATTACTTTATACTACCCATTTAATAATGATTTCCATGTAAAATTTACATTTCAGGTAATAATCACTTTCTTTATCGTACATGTTTTAACTTGTTATTCTTGATCGTATCATTTAGATAATGATTTAAATACTTATAGAATATAAATATTGATTTATATATCATATATATTTAGAATATAAATATTTATAATAGATATATATATGAAATAGATGGAACATTTTATGGAGACGGTAGGTTGTACATACGCATAAACGTTGTTTCCGTTTTCATATCATATTAAATGGAAGTAAGTAAATAAGATATATGTAAGTAAATACATACATATATATATATATATATTTAGTAGAATTATTTTTTCATATATCACATATTTATTAATAATAAATATTTTTATAATCATCGTTGAATTGTGAATGTGGAAATGAATTTCATTGCTTCATGGAGATGGTTATCTGTGCGTACACATGAGCAACAATACCATTTTATTGATGGTAAAATAGTATGTAATTGGATGTTATATCATATATACAGAATAATTAGCATGTTATATTTAGTATTTAAATTAGTTATACTCATTATTATACCCATCCAAATAATGAAGTGTTTGAATAAAAAACTACTCCACGATGTGGAGACGGTAAGCCATACATATGCACGTATGGTGACTTTGTCATTTATAGGATGGATAGAATAAAAAATATGATTGTAAAATATTTATAATAACATGAAATTATGTTTTAGGTACTGGAGTTTTTATTTTGTTATGGAAGTAACAAAGAAAGATGAAGTGGAAGAAGAAAAGAACTTCAAAAAGTGTGGTGAAATTATTACCTCTTCGTCAAGTGTTTTCTTTTGAGTTGATTAAAAGGGCTCATTAGGTTGGATTTTAAATCAAATTAAGGACTCTAGGTAGATGGGAGAGAAGTTGAGAGGATATTATTGTAGTTTTTGGACAAGCCAAATGGCTTTGGAGATGTGTTTTTGAGATAAGGGGAAGTGCCCTTTAATAATAGAGGTGAGGGTCACTTTAGGAAAATATTGAAATATTATTTTATTATACAATCATATTCGGTTTCTAATGTCTCAAAATTAATTTATTTAGAGAATTAGGTGGTTATGGGTAGAAATAATCTCAACTAGTAGGTTTTAAACATGTTTAGGTTACCATATTAACCTTATATTTTATATTTAACTCTTAGTTAAATAGTTTAACATTTACCATGTATCCTTGTATTTTTATATTATAAGGTTAATAAACATAAAATAAAATTCCAAGTGAACCCCAAGTTATTAATTAATGACATATATATCATTATAAGGGACCTCTGGCTGAACAATATATTTTTAGGACTATTATATAATTTAATGATATTGTATTTTTTTAAAAACCCATTTTTGTCCATTTTGACACTATTTGGTATTTTCTTTTTTGTGAAAGTCATACCAGCAAGATTACTTCGAAAAAAAATACATTTAATAAATCCTAACATGTCACATTCTCCTAGAAATTCTTTGTATGTCATAAAAACATTGAGATTATATTTATGTTAATATTTATAATACCATTTATTTGATTCATTCATTAATAAGGTAATTATTGCATCATCATTGTGTCATAAATAAATTAAATTATTAATCTTTAAAAATTATAAATAAAATACCATTATGTAGGAAATATATTTATATTTCTAATAAATATTTTTATTCGAATTTATCTTATGTATAACCCTATATTAAAAAATTTTAGTTAATAAACATCGAATTTAACACTTTTAACTCTTCTTTAAATAAAATAATAATAAATGGACTAATCTACTCTAAGTGGACCAAAGAGAGTCATATTTTATTCCTAATATAGTTTTTATTCTAATTACATTTATCCAATATAATTAGGACATGTGATAGGGTAATTATAATATCATTTTTACCCTTAATTACCCTATTTACTTTAAACCACTGTAAAAAAATCAAAAGTTACTATTCCCCAAAAAATTATTTTCATCTTATTGAACCACATTTTACTTTCTAATTTCAAACGCGTCTCTTAGATTTTTTAAATTCAACTCACAGAAGTGGTAAAATTATGTTTTTCGCAAATTTGCAAATGCTCCTATAAGATGGGTAAAAAATGTTAAAAAGTTCAATAAAATTTTATATATCTAATTTTATTGTAAAATGACTCCATATAATTACATTGAACTTATATAGGTATTATATATCTACTTTTACTTAAAATAAATTTAAATAAAAAAAATAATTATTTAAATAAAATGTCGATTTTAAATAATAACGTAGTGTTTTTCACTATTCATAAAAAATAGAATTTTTTCAGAAAAATACCAAAAATTTTCCCTAACCTTATTTGGTATTATAAATTAAAAAATGAAGTCCATTTTTTAAAATTAAAAAAAAATATAAGTTGCATTTATTAATTTAAAATTAATTCCCATTTTCAAAACCAAAAAGTGGGTTTTTAAAAAATTACAATTTATCAAAAGATTAACATCTTTTTATGTCAAATTTAATTTTGAAATTACATATAATTACCTAAATTGTATTAAATGATAAAAATATAATATAATTATTTTTCCACGCCATTCAAATGTATAATTGAACTTTATAAATTATTTTGATTGAAACAGTTGTTTTCAATTAAAATTTAGTATTTTTCATTATTCAACAGAATATGAAAGTTATCAAAAAAACACCAAAAATTTATCAAAACTATATTTGTTTGTCTTGATTCTAAATAAAAAGTTTAATTTTCCAAATTTAATATATAAAAGTGTCAAATATTGGATTTAAAAAGTGTTTTCCATTAAAATGTTGTAAAATTACATTTTATGAAAAATACTTCCTTTATCTGAAAAAAATGAATTTGTTATTATATTTTGTCTAATAAAGACATAATATGTATGTTAAATTATATAGAATATATAAAATTCAAAATTTAGTTTATATTATGCATAACCGCTTTTGAACGGCTAGTTTGGGAAGTTGTGGTGTTCTTGAACTCGGTGTTGCGTGTCGCACAAGTTATTGAATTACTTTGAAGAAATAATGTACTATGAAATCATGGGGTGTTAAAATCACATTAAATTAAATATATCAGATAAAACCACATATATATATATATTTATATATATGAGTGTCCTTTTTTGGTAGTAAATTAGTTTCTTTGTATGATACCACCATGGATATAAGAAATGAATTTTATAATATAAAACAAAATTGAAAGTATAAAATATAATTTTCAAATATACAATTATATCCTTTTCATATTAAAAAAAATAATTATTTATAAAACAAATTTCAAAAAAAATTAAATACATATAACTAAAATTATAACGTAAATAATTTAATGAACATTAAATAATTTTCCACATAAAATAAGTCATAACATCATATATCAACCATAAGCCTATGGAGACAATATAGAACCCCAGTAAGAAGAACAATCTATCAATATAAAATAAAATCATTATTATATATAACCTAAATTAAAATCATGGGTATCTTCAATAAGAAATTCAATAACCAGGGAATGAAATAACATGGAAAAAATCCAATGTGTAATAATAAACTTGTATATAACTTAACCTTAGTCTCCAAAAATGATACCCACAGATTACAAGTAAATATAATAAAAATTGAACAAAAAATATTAAATATTATTTACTAAATAATAACCTCTAATGATTGATCAAGAACATTCACAATCCCCCATCCTAGTTCCCAATTCCACATCATAATCATTAATGTTAAGAAATCAATAAACAATTTCAAATACCATGGATGATAATCAAGACATAATCCAATATGAAATATTCATATAAAATATTATATGAATTTCATTACAAGTATTAACGAAATAAAAGGACAAAATATTTAATTTAGAAAAATCAATGAAACATGAAACATTGTTTACATGTCTCTCGATTTAAAAAAAGTATTAATGAGATTTTGATAAACACGTTGTATGAATGAAATTTTTAATTACAACTATAATACATTGATACTAGTAAAAACTAATTTATATAATAATAAAATTTCTTAATGAATGGGGAAACAAATATAACATATAGGTATATAACATATTCATGTCATTATTGGAAAATTAAAATAACTATATTCCTTAAGTTCCCATAAAATTAAAAACTAGTGTTATTTTAAAGAAACATTTACCTTAGAGAATTAAAATCTGGTGTTTTAATTAAATAATAGTATATTAATGAGGCAACCAATATAGAGGTCATGTATCAGATAGATGTAGATGATTAATTAGTGATTGTCTTTTTTATAATTTCATTATTGATATTACAATTTGTGACTGGTTAAATTCTATATACAGTCTCTTAAAAGTCCAATACAACAAAATGAGATTTTACTATCAATTTTAAATTAAATAAATACTATATTGAATATCATGTTTCACATAAGTCTCAAAACAAAAACATATAATTATACATTTAATTTATATTTAAATATTCTAATGGAAATTAAAACATATTTAGAATTCAATATGAAACAACATTATGAGATGTGAAAGTGGAATAAAACCATAGGTATACATAAATAAAATGAATGTGAAATCATTATACTCAAGGTTTTCCAATATTTACTTAACTCTAACTATAATAATAAAAATAATTTGGATAATTATAAATATTATATAAATTGTAAGATAGTGATAAATGATTATGATTAATATTTACAAGAATTTATGTATGGATTTAAATATTAATGAATTCTAATCATTATAAATATGGTATCTGGATATTTAATCATTATAAATATGAAATTTGGAAATATATTCATTGCATTTGTGGTTTTTTAGTATGGATATATCAAACATGAATATTGAATTTGTGTACTCTACTACAAATACCCCTTTTATCAGTTGTAAAAATGGCCCTTAACATTGTTAGAAAAGCATTGTTGAAGCCGGCGAAGATAAGGGGGGTCCCCTTTATCAGTGCTCTGAAAACCGCTGATAAAGACCCCTTTTATCAGTGCTAAAAAATCGCTGATAAAAGGGGTCCTTTATTAGCACAAAAACAAAGCGCTGATAAAAGGGTCCTTTATGATTGCTTTCTTTTTAGCACTGATAATGGACCCCTTTTATCAATGCATTTTTTAGCGCTGATAAAGGTTAAAAAAATATAATAAAAATTTAAAAATTTAAAAAAAAAATCATGCCAATCGGGGGGGCTTTTATAGCGCTTGAGCCCCACTTTTACAGCGCTTTTCTGCCCCCCTCTAGCACCTACACGCACCCCTCCACCCTTTATCAGCTCTATCCCCCACCCTTTATAAACACTAGACCCCAAGTTCACCCATGCATACGCATCCCTGATTCCACCTGGATTTGATCTCGAGACCTCCCCCATGCGCGCCTGAAGCCATTGTCACTCCCCTATATTGATTTTATGTCCTATTAATGATATATCTATTAATTTATATATATATAGTTATATGTATCCATATAGTAATATATATTTATATTAATATATATATAGTTATATTAAAATATATATAGTAATATTAATATATATATATAGTTATATTAATATATATATTTATAATGATATTAATATATATATTTATAGTTATATTAATATATATATGTAGTTATATTAATATATATATATAGTTAGATTAATATATAAGTATATAAATATTCATATATTTGTATTTGAAATAAAATTGATATTAGTTATTATTTAGATAAAACTAATATATTTTATATGTAAATATATTTTATTATTTATATTTGTAATTAAATTTTTATCTGTGAATATATAAAAAATATGTATACATTGTTATATATTTGATTATAAATAGAAGTGAATTTTAGAAAATGATAAAATTTCAAAGTAATAATATCAATATGAATGTAATACCTTGGAATAAATTTAGTCCCCACCAAAAAAATCCAATAATACCCCCTTAAACGAGGTTGAAAATCCGCAAAATGTTAAAAAATTGGGGTATCCCGATTAAAAAATCAGTTTTGGAGGCCTTATGGGACTTTTTTGGTCGTCAAAATGTGACCAAGGCTTTTCCTCTATCACTAGCACGTAGAGCTCACCGTAGGATTCGATTTGATATATGGTAGAGCTCAAACGGACACCCGGATCAAGAGTTATGGCCATTTGATGTTCGAGTTGCATTTTCAACATATTTTGGATCTTTTCTTAATTTTTTTTATTTTTTTAGTAATAAAATTGTTATTAAATTACTATTAATTCATAATAATTAGAAAATTATTAATTAAAAATACTGTTTTAATTTTTTTATAATCCATTTTCACTAAATATCTTATATATTAAGTTTATTAAGTGTAAATTTATATTTATACTTATCTAAAATATATTTAAAAATTATATATTATATTTATATCAATATAACTAGATTTATATATTAATATATTATTATTAATTAATTTTTTTGAAGTCGGATTTTTATCAATGCTTTTCAAAAAAGCACTGATAAAGACCCCCCCCCCTTCATCAGCGCTACTAAAAAAGCGCTGATAAAGGGGGCCCCTTTATCAGCGCTAAAAAACGATGAAAAAGGGGTACTTTTATCAGTTCTTTTTTTAGAGAAGATAAAGGTACCCCCCCCCCTTATCAGTGCTTTTTCATTATTACTGATAGAGGTTAGCGCCAGGAAAAACTGTTTTTGTGGTAGTGGTATTTTATTTGTAAAAAATTGAAAAAATATAATTATAAATTTAATCAAATAGATAATATGTACATAATATATTTTATTACAAATTTATATCTTATTTTTATGTGTTGTGTGTTATTGTTATCTCTATTTATTTTTTATTTATTTACCTTATTCAATGAAACATTTTCATACCAATATATTGATAAAATTAAAATTATAGAAGATAAATAATTTTTTTCGTATGTGTGACAACATTTCCATACTCAATACTTAATGATCAGTATAATAGCATCGATTGAATTTTCTAACATTCCCATCGTGTTTTAGGTTTTTAGTAGTAGATAATTATGAAATAAATCATATATATAAATATTTTACAAGGAAAGTTTGACCCATCCACTTAATATCTAATTTTTTCTAAAAACAATCTTAAATTTAATTCCATGTTTTGTTCAAAACACCTTTTCTTTTTTAAAGATAAATCCGTATAATGGAAAGATAAATTGTTGAATTTCTCCTACTCAAAATTAATCCTTATGAAATAGTGATTGAAATTATGGGATGAAAAAAAAATTATTTTTAAGGTATATCATGCGAATGAAATTCATTACAGCATATTAAAAATTTTGAAATCTCATAGAAAACATTCATTTTATATCATTAACCTTGATATGAAAATAATAATTTTCATAATTATGATTCCCACTTCAATTACATAATTATTTCATAAAACAAGTCATATTAAGTCATAAAATAAAAATAATCATCATGGGTTATATTTAAAATCAGATGTACAATTAAAAAAATTTCATGGATAACAAACTTGTCAACATTAGATATGGAATATAATTTCCTTTGAATTTACTTTTATGTTACCTATTGAAATAAAAATACAATGAGGAAATATAAAATTAATTTTTATAAAAATATTATAGTTTCCTTGGGACATCATTATCATGCCAATACTACAATCACTCCTATAAGCACATGAGTAAATGGATTATCCCACTTGGATAATTCCACCATATATTCCCTGAAGAAAAAAATTCATTACCCAATGCAACGGAGTGATATATCAAGAACACCTATAATTGTGAACAATTTACAAGGACTATAAATACAAAAAATGTGGAGAATTTTTCTGTAAATAATAAAATCTCATACGATATTAAATCTATAAAACAAATATAAGTACTTTCAAGTATCTCATTAAAAAAGGATAAAAATCAATTTCTATGGGAAAATAATAAAATGAAAAATTCCAAAAATAATAGGAAATAAGATATTCATTTAAAAACTGGGTAAACATGTAGTGGAATATTTTTAAATAATATTTTTTATGATAGTGGTAAATTTTATCATGAGGTAAATGTTATGAACAAACATTTTTTCTCTTTTAAAAAAAGAGTAAAAATAGAACAGTTTTGAAAAACAAATGTGAAGGGATTAATTTTGAAACCAATGTCTAGAATGTAAAATCTATTCTTAAAATAATAATAAAAAAATTTGAGTAAATTTATTTCATCATTTAATTATTTTATAAAACATGGATATGGAAGAAAATGTGTCGGGAATAAATCATTACAAAATTTTAAATGTTTTTAAGGAAATCCCTTAAATTGAGTACGATTTTCAATGTACAAACATTAAATATTGGGTTAAAGAATTGTATTTATTATTTAAATTCTTACAATTATTTTTAGATATATACCTTATTATTAAACCTTTTATATCATTCATTACTTTTACTTTCATAGTTATTAATTTTTTTTAAATTTCATGTCAGATGTTTTGATAATTCTTGGTTCGTAATTCTAAAAAAACATCGATAGGTTGACCAAATTATAAGAAATAATTATTAATTAATCTCTATAAAATTACCCATGAAATTATTATAAATTTTATGAATTTAATAAAATAATAAAATTATCAATTAAATGTCGAAAAAATAAATCTCATCATATTATGGAGGTGGTAGTCCACATGAATGCATGAGCGACGTTATCATTTTCCGACTGATGGAAGGGAATGAAAGTATGTAAAATAATAATTTACCATTATTAAAAATATAAAAATTATATCAAATATATTAATTTTATTCCAATATTTTAACCATCCATATGTGGTGGTGAAATAATTTAATATAATATATTTCTCGAATCAAAATTATATCTATAACAAACTCGAATCCAATAACATATTGTTGATGACAACTTTATTTCATTTTAATGAGATACAAGGGATCACATATCCAAGGTTTGATCATTTAAAATTTCTTGAATAAAAAATACATATATGATACCCATTTTACATTAGGAATAAAAAATACAGGTTATTGTAATGGAAAACATTCTACATCCTTGAACTCATTTAATGAATTCATCTTCATATCAAGGGAAATGGAAACAAGATAAGGGTGAGATAAAATTCTCAATAAGGGTTATGTACAAAGTAATTTATCATGAATCAATAACAGATAATAAATATATCAACATTAATAACAAAACAAATATTATATTTAATTAATTAGTTGATTAAAATTATTGGATAATGCCTAATCAATATGAAAAAGTAAATAATTGAGAAAAAAATAAATTTAATTAATAAAATGAGAATATAATAAATACAATGATAATAATAATGTCCAAATCTCATAGATAATAATAATAACTTCTTCTTAAATAAATTAAATTCTTAATTATTTGACATCATTATCTTAGGCATCATAATACCTCTACCATCAAGACCTTTCACAATATAGTTTAATACTATTGGTAAATCCTATTTAATGATAGGTTATTTATTCATATAAATAGAATATTTATTAATTAAGTAAATATCTATAACTAAACCCATGCATCACTTCATGTCCAAAGTATTCCTAATATATCAAATAATCTATTTAATTCCTGAATAATTTGTTATACCATCAAATATCTCTATTGAGTAAAGAACTGGAATTTATCAATTTTTTCCTAGATAATCAAATAACATTAATAGTAAGAAAAATATTTGAAATTGGAAAATAGTTTTGGAAATAATAATATATGTGTTATAAATAATAATTTTATTTAACGTAAATATAATTTCCCATGAAAAATGATCTCAATAAAGTGATTGTCTCTAGAGAAAATTAACAATCACAAAATTAAACAAGAAATGAGATATGAAAATTATTTCATAAAAAATATAGGTTTTCAAAATTAAATCATGAATTAACAGGTATTAATGTTAATAAAATAATTGGGGTAGTATATACACCTCATAAAAAGTTAATAGGTCCATATTAACAAATATGTCTCAATGAAATGGAAAAGTAGATGAAACCACTTACCTCACGCTTCTTTTTGGATGAACGTGGTATAAACTCATGTATAATGGTTTTATTAATTTTATTAATTTATTATAGAACCATATTCATATTTATAATGTCATATATTTTCCCCTTATAACATTACAACACTTTTTTTTAAGTATTATTTCATTATTATCATTGTTTCAGCTGTTAATTGCCTATTTTTCTAATGCTTGTTTTATAGCTAAAGTTTCAATTATTTTTCATAGGATATATATCCATAATATCTAGAATAATAATATTTTTTAAAATATAAGATTAACTCATTAAATACATTTTTGAAACCATTCTTGAATATTTTATATATAAATGAATCACATCGCTTCATGTAGATTGTAAGTCATACGCACACATGAGTGAAGATATCATTCCATTAATGATTTAAAGGGTAATTATTTGGGTGATATATTAATTTTCAAGAATAAATATCATCTCATATATTACACATATATTCATAAAATTTACCCTTATTACCTTCTACATAAATTATTAGTGAAAAATGAATCACATCACTTCGTGAGGCGGTAGTCATCCCTACATACGAGTGGCATTATAATATTTTAAATGGAATAGAATGTGAGATGGTATATGTGATATTATATTCCAAAAAGTATAATAAAATCAAAAATATTATATATAAAAATTTAATCCATCATTATATGAAATCATGATATGTCTCGATCGAAAATAAGCTACATCGGTTCATGGGGCAGTGGTCTTCCCACATAGGATCGGCGATTTAGTTTTCATTTCATGGAGGAGGGTATGGATAAATATTATTAAATACATATAAGGTAATATATGTATATTATAGATAATTGTTTTATTATATTTTATGTTCCATACAAAATTTATTGTTGTAAAAGAAGAAAGAAAATGAATTAGCTTCGTAAAGATTATTACGTTCTCCTAGAGAAACCTCTATTAGATATACTAATAATGACACAAATATTGGTAATCTAGAAAGATTAGAAGCTGAAGAATTTGTATAAGGATATTGGGGAGATATTTTTTAGGTTTTTTTTAATAATTTTTTTCTTGATATGTGTGAATAAGTTATGTTATTGAGTGTCCTTTTATAAGTGGCTGAGAGGAAACACATGGAATTTTTTTAAATAATATAATTAATTCATATTTTCAACATTATAAAGAATTTAAAATCAAATACAATCAACCCTTAGTGGTTATAATTTCATTATATGGTATGAAAACTGGTTTGGACATGTTTTCGGTCATTTAAATGCTTATCTTCTTAGTCAAACCCCCTATAATTTTATTTACCTTAACCAATGTAATTAATTATTATTATTTTGACTATTCATTTAGGTAAAAAATATAATGAAATTATAATATAATATAAATTATTAATTTTACAAATATTTAATCCATTTTTCAAATCTAAATTCACATAATTAGAAGAAATAAGTTTAAAATTAAACCCACCAGCGCATCGACGAAAAGGTTTTTACAAAGAAAAATTTTCAAAATTTAAAAATGTTTTTATACAAAAATAAAATTTGAAATTGATTCCAATGAAATAATTTTGGTTAATAAGAATATAAATGATCTAATTTTACATTTAAAATTATATTAAAATAAAATGGGGATAATAAATTTGATAAATTTAAAGTAAATTTTTAATAAAAATTAGTATTTTTTACTATTCGTTGACAAAATAAACTTTTCCTAAAAATAAAAAAACCAATCACTCTAATATAATTTTTATATTATGATTTCAAAAATTAAGTTCATTTTTTAAAATAAATTTTCAAAATTTTTGTAAATAATTATTTTATATTATGTGTGAAATTCATGACTAAATGGTCTTTTTGAAAAGTATTTATTTTCCAAAAACATTTAATTTTTATTCAAATTATTATAAATTTCTTTATAATAAATATATAAAAATTTAAATTATTTTATAAAATACTAAACCACATAATTTCCCTAATTTATTCATTTCTTAATGGAATGGTTATAACAATCATGTTTAAATAATAATATTTTAAAATAGTATTGTTTAACTAAGTGTTTCATATATCACAATCTATGGAAGAAATTAAGTTTATCATAGAATAAATATATATTTTACATTCAAGGGGTGTTGCATTATACCCTAATATAAAAATTTCATCCTTGATATTTTTTGGATATTACCTTCTAAAAAAAGTAGTTCATTTTCATAATATTCTATGGTTTCTATATCGCTTCCTCTATTTTATGATTTCTCTAAAGTACTCTTACCAATCGATTATATTGATTCCTAAATACATTTTCCTTAGTATCAAGAATATTTATGTGTTCTTCATAGGTAGATAAATTAGGTTCCAATTATACCTCTTTATAGGTGATAACATGCATTTGTTCTAGCATGTACTTCTTTAACAATGATATATTTAACACATCATGTACTTTAGAGATTATTCATGGAATTTCCAAATGATAATCTAAATATCCAATCAATTATAAAATTTCAAATGGTCTGATGTTCCTAGGGAACATATTTACCTTCTAATCGAACATTTTAACACCCTTTCTTGGAAACAATTTCCTGAAAAATTGATCTCCAACATGGAATTTTAAATCATTCCTATGATTATCAATAGAAATATTTTTGATTACTTTTAACAAATTTTATATGATCTTGAATAGCATTTTTATTTTTTTCCTCTTCAAAAGGTTATGGGCCTTCAAGTATCCTTTCACTAACATCATTCGAAAAAGTTGGAGTATAAAATCTCTTTCCATATAATGTTTCTTACGATTCCATTTGAATAATTGAGTGGAAACTATTGTTATAGGAAAACTATAACGTATGTAAATATTGATACCGCATACATTAAAAGTAAATTTAGAATGACCTCAACATGTATTCCACATTTGAATAGTCCTTTAAATATATCCATCAGTTTGAGGATGGTGGGTGGTGCTCAAATAAAGCTCAATATCAAGAGCCTTCAGAAGACTACCAAAATTTTAATGTAAAACTGGGATCATGATCATAAAAAATCAAAATATTTTTTCAACAAAGACTTATAACTTCATTAATATATATTATTTTAGGAACTAAATAGGTAAATATTCACTTATATATAGTAAATGTGTAGATTTGGTTAGATGAAAAAGAATAATCCATATTGCATCATTGTTTCTAGGAGTCTATGGTAGCCTGTGACAAAGTATATAGTATTTTGAAGCCATTTTTACTTAGGAATAGGAAGAGGTTGCATAAATCCCCTAGGGTGATATCTCTTAGCTTTAGATTGATTAAAAAACAAACATATAGATGAATAATTAACAATTTCTTACTTCATGTTATCCAACAAAAAATCTTCCCTCAAATCCCTATACATCATAGTGTTACCATGGTGTATAGATAAATTTGAGATATGATCACCATCCAGAAACTCCCTTTTCATCTCAGTTATATATGTAAAACATAATATCTTTTGAAACATCATAACTCCATCTTCAAAAATAATGTCTTCCAAATTTCCCTTATTTATATATTTAACTTTCTTCTAAATATTATCATCATCATATTGATAAATTTTTATCATTTCAAATAAAGTTGGTTTTGAAATAATCTAAAAAAGAGTAGTTTCTCCCATACCTTAATAATTAACATATTCATATTTAATTTAACCATGAAAATTGGATTCATCAAAATCCTCATTTTGGTCAGAACTCCATGATTCTTCATGATTAATGCACATGCTACCTTCTTTTCCTTCCATGGGTGGTAGTGTATTGAACATTAATAACAGATCCAACTTTCTTCTTAATGAATAGAACAGGGGATCCCCTTGGTGAACTCTCAGGTAATTAATAAATTACCCCACAGTTCCTCAATTGGATGTCCAGATAATTCCTTAATAAATAAATCAATATATACATATAAAATAGTTATATCCTCAATTAGAAAATTTTCTTCTCCACACATATATGTTTCTTCTTCCCCAAGATTCTTATTTAGATGTGCTACAATGGATTCATATCGACAAGAATCAAATGATGAAGTCTCTACTTTAACGATAAGGAAATCCATATATTAATAATTAATTTTAATTTAATGCTCAGTACAAAAAGTATTTTCATCATATTTTGAAATCTAGTATATAAAAAGGATTATATCAAATTCAACCATATTTTTGATAATAAAGTCTACAAATAAAGAAGGATTATGATTCAAAATCGGGATTCCATAACCCATACTTTTTACAATGAGACTTCCACTAGTAGTTGGGACAAACAACTCTATTCATACGGTGCTAGGTAAATATCTAATTTTATAGAAAACATGGATTATATAAATGGTCTGATATATTGAGAACAAAATAAAGCATTCAATAGATTTTATGCTATAATTAAAGTACCCACCACAACATCATTAGGAATTTCCACCTCAGTATTAGTGATTTTATATAGTTGTACTTCCCCACTTGGAATTTTTATTGTAGATTTACCATGATGATTGGGATATTGGATTATATAATGACCCATATCTCCATAATTTTAATAAATATAAATTCCCTTTAATTATTTCCCTTGATTATTCTTTCTATAGTTTCCACAAAATAGAAATCACTTCATCCTCTTCTTCATTATTTATGGATTCTGCTTTTCATGGTTCTTAGCTGACCCCTAATTTTCTTGATTTACATTGAACATATATGATATATATAATACCTTCTCCATGTTTATTGTGTTTAAAACTCTTTCTTTGTATGATGAAAATGTTTGAGATACCAACACACTTTGGATCCCTATCTTAATACCTTTAATGAAATGGTTGATATTGAATTTATTAGGGTGCATATAATTTTTACCATACATGGGGAGTCTTGTAAATAAGAATCATAATCTGAAAACACATTTATCTTCATTTTTTGCTAAGATAAGGAACATTTTATTCATTTTAGTTTGATGATCGTAGTGGAAATATTTGTTGAAGAATATCTCCTTAAATATTTTTCATTATATATATTCTATTTATTCTTCCTCCCTGGTATTCTAGATCAATTACCACCATTAATCAGCATCTCCCTTGAAATTGTATACTCCTAGTATAACCTTTTCCATTTCATCACATCCCAAATCTAGATATATCTTTTAAAGGGACTAAATCCATATCTTAGATACCACTATATTTTTATTCCACCTAAATAATGACAGAATTCTATTGACAGAAGCAATCCAACATAGGATAATAATGTTGTGGGATAATAGGTTTCTCCATTCATGTAAGGATATTTTCCATCACCCTGATAATGCTAACCTAATATAGCCAAAATCTAATTAGTTCCAATACCATCTATATTATCTTTCTCCGAAGGGATGTCTCTTCATTTTCCATGTGAATCGATAACATTATGTCTTCTATGTGTCACTAATAAAAAATATAATATACTTCATTAGCTCATAAAATTATTAATTTTAAATAATAAAACATAATTCTAAATCATGTTTAGCACATAACATAAATAAAAAATTTATGAATTTTTATTTATAGAATCTTAAACTTGGTGCCTTTGGGTATATAATTATTTTCAATCCATCAAAATAGTTTTTAAAGAAAATAAGAATTATTCCAAAAAAAATTACCCAAGAGTGTAAAATTAGGTTATAAATAAGGATATCATATTATACTAGGAAACACTTAAGTCAGTACTAACATTATTTTTTCAGAGTTATTATCCCATGGTCTATCTATGCCAAAACTATGTCCAATTATATTATTCAAACATGTATGTCTTTCTAGGAATAAAAAAATAATATATACCTTACAAAAACATATTTTGGTCATCTATACTTATTATCAAAATAAATCATTGAGTTATGTTACCTAATCTATGTTTTACTTAATCTAGTTCCTAAGGATTCTAATAAACTTTTTTGGATACCAGTTCTAAATAACCCAACTCCAGTAACCTAGAGAAAGTTTTTAACATTATTACACATGGATTAGATGAAAAGGAACATATCACCAATGATCGATCAGTTTAGTAGTCTTTCTAATCCAAATATATACTTGATACCCAATTTACATTTGTATAAAAATAAAAAACATAGTAATGGAAAAACTTTAGTGTTTTTAAACTCATTTAATAAATATATCATCATATCATATGGAAAAAACATGATAAGGGTGAGATAAAATACTCAGTAAGGGTTTTATATAGTGAAATAAATATTGAATCCATAAGAAATAATCAATATGGAATTTTAAATAAATAAACTCATATTCAATTTAATAAATAACATGAATATATTGATAAGATAAGGCATAATTGATAAAGTAAGAAAAATAATTAAACACATGCCATTTAATTATTAAACTCAGAATGAAATTCATCCAGAGAAAATATCAATGTGATAATCTCATGGATAATAATAATAAAATAATTCTCACTGAAGGAAAATTTTCATTATTGGATATTATAATCTCAGGCATCGTGATACCTCTAATATGAAAACCTTTCATAAGACAGTATTAAACTATGGGTAAAATAGATTTAACTATAGATCATTGATTTTCCTCATGATAATATCAATGCATTGCAGTGATATCTAATATTGGGTCCCACCCATTACTTCATTTCCAAATAAATCCTCATATATAAAATAATCTATTTAATTCATGTGTAATGTTCCTTATCATCAAACATTTGTACTAATTAATTCATATGGATTTATCAAAATTCCCTAGATAATAAAATAAAATCTAAAGTAAACACCTTATGTACAAATTTAATGCATTTTATAAAATAATCATATTAACTTTATAAAGAATATGGATTTGTAAGAGAACTGCAATTTCCAAATAAAAATGATCTCAATAAAGTGAATGTATCAATAGAAAGTTAACAATCAAAAAATTAAATAAAAAATTTAAAGACATAGATTTTTTCCATGTAATTTTTTTAATTATACAGAATGAGACAGCAAAATTCGATAGTGCATGATTTTGAGGCCCATATTTCCCAGAATGATCTGTTAAAGTTTTGTTAAATTTTAAATAGCATGCGTAAGTAGTTTTCCTGAAAATGGGGAATAACTCTTAAATAATTGCCCATATCAGAAATCTGAGGGCACCGTTGCGCTCAGAATGGCAGGTCTACCCTAATAGTGATTTAAGTTTAGTTGGTACGTGCCTCCCGTAAGAAAACCCAAAAATGGCATAACTACAAAAGAAAGTAATTAAATAAAATTATTTTATTTTTCAAATACTTATAACTGAAGAATGGTAACTCAAATTCAAAATATAAAACCACCTCTGAACTCGTGAGGGTATTCATTCCTTAGGCTAATACTAACATTGTTCAGTGCGGGCCACCAGTGAAAGTTAGTTTTTGGTTGTAAATAAAATAATTAAGTGGAAGTTATTTTATTGTAAAATACATATTTTCTAAATGGTAACTCAGATTGAAAATCTAAGAGTACCATTGGCTTTGTTGGGCTGTGTTCTCCTTAGGAAGATCCTAACATTGATAGGTGCGGGTCAAGGGTGTACGCTAATAATTTATTGAATTTTTTTCAGGTACATTCAGTAGACGTACGAGCAGTGTTTTATAACTTCTGAACCGTTACTCAGATTAAAAATTTGAGGGCACTGTTGTATCCACAGCATCAGAATTTGCTTAAGTGATGCTTTACTTTGATAGCAGTAGGTCCAGAGAAAAAGTTATGTTTTGTGACTTTTTAAATGAAATGAAATAAAATAATTTTATTATTTTATTTCATATCCTCCCACAGACAAATAAAGGGGTGGGGCCAGCAACGTGTCAAGCCAATAAATGGATTGACCTGAGAACCCTAAGTAACGACGTCATTGGGCAATTAGAAAGCTTCCTAATTGCTGAGCCCCATTAAATTCCAACATTTTTACTTACCCTACCCCTCTCTTATATATATGGATCTTGGGGAGTGGTATTGATACAGCTTCACCAAGAAAAGGAGTGATGAAGGAGAACCGTGACGCCAAACCCTTAGAATATGGATCTGATCCTAGAGGGAGGTGACAGGTGACACTAAACCACGAACCTGAGGACAACGTGTGAGCGGCATCGTTGGGATCCTATTACAGGAATGAATAACAGCGACCAGCCTTCAAGTGTGGGCATTTCTCCGATGATTCGAGGTAGAGGGTTTATTTGTTTAAATTTATTTAAAATATTCCCCCTTCCCCGTTCTACAAAATTTTTGGAAGAACACAGGTCTTCCAACTAACAGGTTGATCCACAAATCATATTTTTTGCAGGAGGATGTTATGGGGTATCCTTGTGGGGTTTTGTTTATTGTTTAATACAAGAAATTTTTAAACCTATTTCATCCTCCCTTTGATCATGAGATTACATGGGGGGCGTGGTCCGAATGAACCCAGACCGAACCCTCTGCAAATTTTATACCCTTGCGCCTTCCGTGGAAGACTGCTGACATAGCAGAACCAACCGGCTACGAATGGGGAAACGTTCTAATGCATGCTGTGAGAGGAGGTCGTGGCACGAAGCCGTAGTGGGCATCAGATCAGCTGACACCGGCCGGCCGTGGAGGAGGTGCTACACGTCGTCGCGCGCCGCCAGTGTGAAAATGGGTCATGGCTCATCTGCCACGGAAGATGGAGAAGGATGTCGGATCATCGTTCGGCTGTGGAAGGGAACGACGGTGTGTCATTGCACACCACCAGTGAGCAGCAGACAGCAGCCGAAGCCGAGGCAGAGTAGGAAAAACCCGCACCTCCGGCGGGTTCCGCAGTGATCGGGCAATGCCCATGTGGTCCTACCATTACAAACATTAAATGGCCTTTGGCTGTTCGGGATCTCAGAGGATCAGCTCCCCCAAACTGCTTGGTGGAAGCACAGTAGTCTATTCCCTTCGCGGTCGGACCGCCCTCCAGCGGGCCGGGACGCCTGCCCAGCGGGCCGCCCCCCAGCGGGCCGGGCCATGCCCTACCAGCCTGGTCTCACCCCACTATGGGCCGCCCCTTTTTGCGGGCCAGGGTATACCTCATCCCAGCAGTCTGAGTCTGTCGTAGCTCATCCCAGACCAGGTCGGGCGGGGTCGGTCCGACTGGGTTGGAACGGACCCCGGCCCCACTGGGCCCAGAAACACTTAAAGGGACTTATCTCGAGAACCAGACATCCTTATGATGAACCGTGTGTGGTGTTGGGATCCCTGGATCAGGAAAGTCCTTTGGACTTACTCCATGAGGTTTTGGAGAAACTTGGAGTACGGCCGGGTTGGATCGCACCCAAATCCAACGAGGCCCTCGGCACTAAAATTCCAATAATGCACAGACCGGGCATCCGGTTGTTGCACCGTTTGTTGTGATGGAACCCTTGTGACAAGAAAAATCATTGGGTAGCTTCTTTGTGAGACTTCGTGCTGGTTGAAATATGACTGATGGCTTGGGGATCAGTTCCCTCAAACGTGCAACGTATGGAACCCTGCGACTGGCTGAGACCTGATGACTGCTGAATTTTCGACTCGGAGTGACTCGACGGCCATGGTATGCGATGGAGTGGAGTACTTCAGCAGTCTGTAGTGGGAAGCGACCATGGTATGTGATGGGGAGGAGTGCCTCAACAGGCCACGGTGGGGGATCAGCTCTGTGTGACCTGACAAACCCACAGTACGCGATGAGGAGAAGTACATCAGCAGTTCCAGGTTAGTGCGAAGCACCTCTGTGTGCCTCAGCAAGCCCACTGTACTCGATAGAGGATGGGTTCTCTATTAGCCAAGGTCTTTGACGTTTTATCTGGGGATGTTACTTGTTCTTAGGCCGAGAAAATTTTTTGATTCCTATCAGAATTCATAGTGATATTGTGTGGGTCATCATCATATCATGTATCTTTGAGTTGTATACCTGGTTTGAGATGAGACTTGAATTGAGCTATGTCTACTGCTTTGTGATTTGTGATTGAGATCATACCTTATTGTTTTCCTTGTGGAATTCTGAGAGACCTTTGGGGTTCTTGGGGTCCCTTATGAGTATCATTATACTCACCCTTGCACAGGCATCGCCCGCACCTTATTGTGTCTTGTGTAGATGATGACCCGTTGGGCTGAGGTTTGAGGGAGCCAGGACTCGGTGGTATGCGGTGGAGATAGGCAGACGTCATGTGCTGAGGAGGCGATCTATACCTAATTTTCATGTATGATCCTTGGAGGATGACTCAGTTTCTATTTTCCCTTTTTCATTTGTATTGTTCCTTTTAGTTGTACTTTTACTTTCAGTTAGGCATGTATTCTGACCCCTTTTTACTTTCAGCACTTCTTTTTTACTACAGCAATTTACTTCATAGTTGCTTCTTCTTGTGTTCTCGGACTATGTGTTTGTATAGTTTTAAAGGAAACACCTTCCCATTTTAGGGAATACACCTTCAATGCTAGTCAACAGCCCCTAGCCTATGGTAGGCGGGCTTTGGGTAGTCACGGAATGGTCCTTGGGGGACGGGTCATGACAAAGTGGTATCAGAGGAGTTTGGTTCTACCGAAGAACTAGGACACTAATATTTTTTGTAAAGCAATAGTGTTATGTGTTATGAGGGTGGTTCTTAGTTTGATGAATCCAGTGTTGGTGCGGCAGCTGACGTATCCATTCACCAGGACACACTGCTAAAAATCTGGCCTATAGCGACCACCAAGGGCGGTCACTTTAGGCCCGAAGCTGTAGGCCTACAGCGACCGCCATTGGAAGTCGCTAAAGCTGGCTGATATTCCGGCCTACAGTGATAGCCATTGGCGGTCTCATAAGCTGGCCAAAATGTCAGTTTGCAGTGACTGCCACTAGCAGTTGCTGTTTGTCTGAAGCGACCGCCAATGGCGATCGCTGTTGAGGTTAGCAGGCAACCTAGAGTGACCGCCTGTGGCAGTCGCTAAACTTGAAATATATTTTTTAAAAAAAATTCATGGTACAGAATAAAAAAACAGCATATAAATCATAAAAAATAGGAAACAAATCCAAACACCATAATCATCATGATCATCATAAACAATAAATGATATACGTGCTTTAACAATCCACAATCATCTACTTTAGAAACCTACAATAAGATACAAAGAAAACAGCTAAAAAAACAAAAATAAATTTGAAATATTTATTCAGTTATTATATATATATATAATAAAATGAAATATGACATCTCATCGGTGCTATAATAATTTAAAACCCCCAATTTAAGAAATGTTATCATTTTAGGATTTTTTTCTTGTTTTGGAGCCTTTTCTTTAGTTTCTGAAAGTGTTTTGTTGTCTAAAAAGGAATGTTTTCTACATGAACCACATGTCTGATGGACGTTCTATCTCCTCCTATATGTCATGAATAATATTCCTATTGTTTTCTTGTGGTTTCAGGTCATTCGGGGCACATTTTCTCTGAATTCGACCGTGACACACTGTTTTGGCCTTTTATGACTCCGAAAACATGTTTATGGTCACCATGGTCGAAATAAACCTCTAATTGATGTTCCTTATACCCAAACTTTTGATAATTTACCCAAAGATTGTTTTCGTATGATTTCATGGCATTCTGAGGTCGTTTGGGTGGTTTTGACCACCCAACGCGCCCTTTTAGAGCGCGCTGAACTGCTAAAAATGACACATTCGGTCTTACCGTGCGCACCACACATCCGATGGATGTGATATCTCCTCTTACACGTCATGAATAATATTCCTATTGTTTTATTGTGGTTTCAGGTCATTAGGAGCATGTTTTCTCTGAATTTAACTGTCACAATCCATTTTGATCTTTTATTACTCCTGAAACGCATTTCTGGTCACTATGGTCAAACGACGCCTCTGATTGACATTTATTCTACCTGAAAATTTTACAATTCACAACATGGTTGTTGTCGTATGATTTCATGGCATTCTGAGGTCGTTCGGGTGGTTTGGACAACCCAACGTTCCCTTTTAGAGCGCGCTGAACTGCTGAAAACGACAAATTCGGTCATACCACACAAACCACATGTCTGATGGACGATCTGTATCCTCCTACATTTCACAAAAAATATTCTTATTGTTTTTATGTGGTTTGAGGTCATTCGGAGCACGTTTGCTCTAAATTCGACCGTCACACGCCATTTTGGTCTTTTATGACTCCAAAAATGTGTTTCCAGTCACCGTGGTCAAACAACACCTCTGATTAACGTTCCATCTACCCGAAAAATTCTCAATTCACACCATGGTTGTTGTCGTGTGATTTCATGTCATTCAGTAGTCGTTCAGGTGGTTTTTGACCACCAAACGTGCCCTTTAGAGCGCGCCAATCTGAGGAAAATGACACATTGGGTCGTACCGCATGCACCGCACATCCGATGGACATGTTGTCTCCTCCTACATCTCACAAATAAAATTTCTATTTTTTTTGGGTGGTTTCATGTCATTCTGAGCACGTTTTCTTTGAATCCGGCCGTCACACACTGTGTTGGTCTTTTATGACTCTGGAAATGTGTTTTCATTCACTACGGTCAAACAACACCTCCGATTGATGTTCCATCTACCTGAACCTTTCTCAATTCAAACCAATGTGGTTGTCGTATGATTTCATGGTATTCTGAGGTCATTCGGGTGGTTTTGACCACCCAACGTGCCCTTTTAGTGCTTGTCGAACTACTGAAAATGACACATTTGGTCATACCATGAGCACCTCATGTCTGATTGATATGTCCTCTCCTACATGTCACGAATAATATTACTATTGTTTTCGTGTTGTTTCAAGTCATTTGGAGCATGTTTGCTCTGAATTCGACCGTCGCACGTCGTTTTGGGCTTTTATGACATCAAAAATGCGTTTCTTGTCACCTCGGTCAAACAAAACCTCCGATTGACATGACTTATACCCAACCATTTCAAAATTAATACCAAGGTTGTTGTCGTATGATTTCGTGGCATTTCAAGGTCATTCGGGTGGTTTTGACCACCCAACGCGCCCTTTTAGAGCGCGTCGAACTGCTGAAAATGACATGTTCGGTCATACCACATGCACCACATGTCTGATGGATGTTCCATCTCCTCCTACATGTCATAAATAAAATTCCTATTGTTTTTTTGTGTTTTTAGGTCATTCAAATCACGTTTTCTCTGAATTCGACCATCACGTGCCGTTTTGGTCTTTTATGACTCCGGAAAATTGTTTCCAGTCACCTTGGTCAAATAACACCTCCTATTGATGTGTTGTCTGCCTGAAAATTTCACAATTCACACCATTGTTGTTGTCGTATGATTTCATGGCATTCTGAGGTCGTTCGGGTGGTTTTGACAACCCAACGAGCCTTTTTAGAGCATGCTGAACTGCTAAAAATGACACATTCGGTCGTACCATGTGTACCGCACATCTGATGGATCTATCGTCTCCTCTTATATGTCACGAATAATATTCTGATTGTGTTCGTGTGGTTTCAGGTCATTCGGAGCACGTTTGATCTGAATTCGACCGCCACACACCGTTTTGGTCTTTTTTTACTCTAAAAACGCATTTCGAGCCACTACAGTTAAACAACACCTCTTATTGACATGTCGTCAGCTTGAAAATTTCTCAATTCACACCACGGTTGTTTTAGTATGATTTCATGGCATTCTGAGGTCATTCGGGTGGTTTTGACTACCCAACACGTCCTTTTAGAGCGCGTCGAACTGCTGAAAAAGGCACATTTGGTCGTATCGCATGTACCACACGTCTGATGGATGTTCCATCTCATCCTACATGTCTAGAATAATATTCCTATTGTTTTCATGTGGTTTCAGTTCATTTGGAGCACGTTTACTCTGAATTTGACCATCCCACGCCGATTTGGTCTTTTATGACTCCGGAAATGCTTTTCTGGTCATCACGGTCATAAAACACCTCCGATTGACATGTCTTTAGCCTGAGAATTATCCAATTCACACCACGATTGTTGTCGTAATATTTCATGGTATTCTAAGGTCATTCGAGTGGGTTTGACCACCCAACGTGCCCTTTTAGAGCGCATTGAACTGCTGAAAACGACACATTTGGTCATACCGTGCGTATCACATGTCTGATTGATGTGTCGTCTCTTACTACATGTCATGGATAATATTCCTATTGTTTTCGTGTGGTTTCAAGTCATTCAGAGCATGTTTCCTTGAATTCGACTATCACACACCGTTTTGGTCTTTTATGACTCTGGAAATGCATTTCCGGTCACCGCGGTCAAAAGAAACCTCTGATTGATGTGTCTTATTCTTGAACATTTCATAAATAACACCAAGTTTGTTTTAGTATGATTTCATGGCATTATGAGATCATTCGGGTGGTTTTGACCACCCAACGCACCCTTTTATAGCGCGCCAAACTGCTGAAACGATACATTCGGTTGTACCGCGCGCACCGCATGTCTGATGGACGTTCTGTCTCCTCCTACCTGTCACGAATAATATTCCTATTTTTTTGTTTGGTTTCAGGTCATTCAGAGCACATTTTCTCTGAATTCGACCATGACATGCTGTTTTGGTCTTATATGACTCAGGAAACGCGTTTCCGGTCACCGCAGTCAAACAACATCTCAGATTGACGCGATGTCTGCCCAACCATTTCACAATTCAAACCACGGTTGTTGTTGTATGATTTCATGGAATTCCGAGGTCATTCGAATGGTTTTGACCATGCAACGCGCCCTTTTAGAGTGCACTAAATTGCTGAAAATAACACATTCGGTCGTACCGCGCGCACCATACGTCCGATGGAGCAGATTTCTCTGAAGGGGATAATGGCATAATGACTAATTGTCCTAATGGAAACTTGGCCTATTGTATCATTGTAAAATTGGAATAATGGAATAATGGCCTAATGTCCATTTGTTCTAACATCCAATTGAACAATTGTCCAACTGGCCAATTTCCCTAATGTCCTAACAGCCTAACGCCCAATTGTTCTATTTTATTGTTGCACAATTGGGTGGGGGGATGTCCGGTGGTGCGGGGGGGGTGTACAGGGGTGGGGGTGCTGTCCGGGGGTGGGGACTGTCTAGGGGTGGGGCTGGCTGTCTGGGGGGTCTTTCCGGGGGTGGAGGGGGTTGTCTAGGGTGGGGGGTGATGTCTGGGGGTGGGGGTGCTATCTGGGGGGGTTGTCCGGGGGTGCGGGGGGGGGGGGGGGGGCTGTCCGGTGTGGGGGGGGGGTGTTGTCCGGGGGTGGGGGTTGTCCGATGGTGGGGTGCGCTGTCCGAGGTGCGGGGGGTTCTGTCTGCGGTGGGGGGATGTCCGGGGTGGGGGTGCTATCCGGGGGTGGGCGGGGTGTGTCTGAGGGTGGGGCGGGCTGTCCGGGGTGTAGGGGGGCTGTCTCGGAGGGCTATCCGGGGTGGGGGTGTTCAGGTTGGGGGGATGTTTGGGGGTGGGGGAGCTGTCTGGGGGGGGGGGGTTGTCTAGGGTGTGGGGGGGGGGCTGTCCAGGGACTACAAATAGTGAACCTGAGTTCAATCATCAAAAACAAGTTTCATGGTTTATATTAGGAATCACATGGTTTTTTCAAAACTATTACAGGACATGAAATTTTAAACAATAAATAATTAAATGAACAAAAAATAACCAAATCAATAATATGTTTCTTGGTTATTTCTTAATTCGTGCACACAAACATTGCATTAGGACAAAACACACATGATACCCCCAAATCACAAAAAATCTCACTAGAAACCCAACCTAAACATCATTAACAACCCCACCAATAAAAACAGAAACACACCTCGTGAATATGATGCGTCATGCGTGGTCATGAATTCTACCTCCATCCGGTGGGCTAGCGGCCTACAACAAATAAACATTATGAATATTTTCATAACAAAAACAATATAAATTAAATAAATAAATATAGTATAATCCATCATCCTATGATCCCTAGAACCATCACCTGGACGCACATATTCCCGCAGTGCTCTAACCTCAGTGATCAATTGTGCATTTGCCTTCTCAGAAGCGTGCAATCGTTCCTTGAAATCTGACAACTGATGTGTCATCTAAGCAACAGTAGGACCGAAAACCATAGCGTGTGACACTAAAGAATGAGGAATCACTATTCCATAGGTCAAATTATATCCATCCCATCCCGACCAATAATATGATGAAAGATATCATCCCTTCGCATGGGAAGCTGTCGCTGGTCCTCTGGAAGATGTTCTAACTCTGATTCAAATTGATCCTATGAAATATTTTAATATATATACCTATGTATTTTAATATACAGATTTATGTAAGTATTGGTAAGTACAAGCACTTACTATCAGTGATGAAGCCTCCGGATCACTGTGATCACGAGTCCTCATCCAAACCGACATTTTATCAGTGGGTGAACCTTGCTCCCGCAACTATATATGAATAGAATATAAACACAAAACCATATTAATTAATAAATTTAAAAATGAATAATAAAAACCTCATGTCGGATCTAAGACATGTGACGAGTCCCGAGCCTGTGAGGTGGTCCCTGCAATGCTCGATTCTCAGAATGGCGTACTGACACATCCTACATTCAACTCATTAAAATTTCAAACAAATCACACATTCTTGAAAATATATATACCAAATTAAATATACAAACCACAACACCCTCAATAGACCAATATGCAACTAAGTCATGCAATTGAGCCAGGAGGACACCTCTCGGGACTTTTTCCAGAATGTCTGGGGCACCCACATTTGGTACCCAGTGGTCCCTCTTCACTTTGCCTTTATAGTCTTTCCACATGTTATGGAATTTTCTCATACACACGAGTCGAAACTCATCAGGGCATACTTTAAAATTTTTCTATTAAAGAAAAAAATTACATATATTAGTATTGTTTATACATAGGCAATAAAGTAAAATGGTCTTCTTACCTGAACCTCCCTCTAAAGACGATCTAATGTGTTATGAGGGATAGAATCCCATTCACGTGTGGTGAATGGAAATCTATGTTGGTAATGTATGATATGACCCAGCTGACAAATAAATGCAGGGGCATTCAGTCCCATAGGATGACATACCTCATCAAAGGAAACATCAAATGTTGTGTCGGAATTCCATTATAAAATTCCACGACTAAGGCATCTCTTGTGATAGGAAGAAGAAATCGAGTCTGATATTGTTGGAAAAAAATTATATATAATTTGACAGATGTTATATATATATATATATATGTTTATCAATTACATAAAAAATAGAGACAATGACATTAAATCATACCTCGACCCTGATACGTAGATTCCTCAGATGGATGATGTGGATCTTCTTCCTCTTCCCCTGACATGATTGTAGTCCTAGAAAACATCAGTAAGGGGACTATCCAAAGTGTCCAAAAGATAAATTGGATTGTTCTTAAAAAAATCAAACTTCTATAGTTGTTAATAAAACAAAAAGGTATTGAATAATTAGTTGTGAATGAATTTTAGAAAATCAGAAAGTTAACAAAATAGATATACAAATTATGTAAAAAACAAATCAATGCATAGCCAAATTACAGATTTAATTAATGAAAATTCAAGCAGTACATGAACTAGATGAAGAATACATTAATGTGAAGATACACCGAAAATAACATCAATATACCAAGAGTTAAATCACCCTAAATATTTATAACTGAATAAACTTCCAAAAGTGAGGATTAAAACTTACAAGGATTTATAAAATGGTTAGATAATTTATGATATCCTAGGACATTCAATACTGAATACCAGGAAAGCAATTTTACCTTTCATTAAGCATGATAATTGACCATTTCTCCTTCAACAGCCACTCTGACCCAATAAATATCATATTCACGTTGAACTATGGTATGTTGATCAAGCTATTGGGAAACAAACAGAACAGTCTCGGGTTCATCTTCTTCAAATAAAAACACTCATCACCGAATCATTTTGACAACAACTTGCCAAATTGGATTCGAAGGAAAAGTAACTAAGAATACTTGTTCCACTTGTGATGTCAAAATAAAAGGTTCATTCTCAACTCATTCATTTCTGTATAACAAATTGTTAAAATTCACCAATGAAAACTGATGTTGATCAACTTTACATCCATGCACTGGATCAACCCAATTACACTTTAACAATATGTACTTCAACCCATTTGTGTATACAACTTCAAGGATGTCTATCGATTGACCATAGTAATAACTATAATTGAAAAATGGACAACTGATGCCAATATTTTTTGTTGCTCGTTTGTCATCAACATCTTTAATGTGAAATCGAAAACCATTAGTATCTATAGCTTTATAACTATGAGCCGTTATAGATGGACCCTCATCTAGTTGGAAAAATTCTTCTGTTAGCGTGGGGTCCCCTAACTCCCTCAACTTATGAACCTAAATAATTCATAAAATTCAATAGTGATATGTGCAGAATGAAATTAGTGTAATACTTCACTCATAATGAAAATAAATTTATATGTACATAATCCTTGAACCAATCATGAAATGACACATAATGAAATTGTTGAATTTGAAACTCAGTCACACGATACATCTCTTCTTTTATCTCATTAATTTTTTTCCTGCAAATGATAACGCGATGTTTAAATGATCAACTTATGAAAACAAAACATGAAAAAGTTGAACAATAAAAGTGATAGGATACTTACTGCATTAATGGTGCAACTGATGGAGTATTGAAAAAGATATATCAATGTGCTTGTATTCACTCGATGTTGTCAATATCAAATGTGTTTCCTTCTCCAACTAGACCATCATTAATCTGAGAGGGCTTATCTAATTCTTTTTCAACATCCGTATGATATTCTACACAAAAATTAGTACACTCATCCATCAAATAACCATTGGATATTCATGCCTCCGGACGAGCTCTGTTGTGTACAAATCATTTCAATATACTCAAAGACCACTCAATAGGATACATCCACCTGAATTTCACTACACTAGTAGCCATTACTTCATCTGTCAGGTGCACTGTCATGTAGACCACAACATTGAAAAATGAGGGGGAAATAGTTTCTCAAAGTGAAAATGCATAAGTACAATTCGGTCCTGTAAACTCTTTAAATCACTCATTCGTTGATTTCTTAAAAAATGATTTCTAAACAAAATTACTCATCTCAATCAATGGATGAACAACATTGGGGGATAAACAATCACAAATTGCAATTGGAATAAACTGTTGATGTAGTATGTGATTTTCATTACATTTCAACCCTTACAATGTCTTGCTCGTCAGATTCACACACTTTGAAATATTATAAGAGTAACCATCAGGCACCTAGAGCATCTTTAAAATGGAATTAAATGTTTCTTTCTCCTTTGTAGTCATCATATACTATGCAACAGGCATATATGACTTGTTTCCCTCAGCTAACTGTAAATGCAACTATTTCCTTAAACCCATTTCTTCCAAATCACAGTGTGCATTAACATGGTCCTTTGATTTTCCACTAACACATAAAATGGTCCACAATATGTTATCATAAATTTTTTTTTCAATGTGCATGACATCCAAATTATGCATCATCGTGTTTGTTTTCCAATATGGAAGACTATAAAAAATTCTTTTCTTTTTCCAATTGTGACTGCGCTGCCTACCCGCAACATGAATATTACGTACTGGAGGAGCAACAAAATACTGAATTTCATATACAATGCGGATGTTTTCTTCCTCAATCCATGATTAAATTTCGACTCCTATCATGATCTTTGGTGCTGGGATAAACTCTCTAGAACCATCAAATTCCACTCTGTCCTTTCTAAACCTATACTGAGGGGGGAGAAAACTTTTGTGACCCATGTCTACTCATTTTTTGGAATTATTAATCCATACATATTTTTTACTTTTATTGCAACAAGGGAAAGAAAATTACCCTTTCGTACTCCAGCCTGATAAATTTTTATAAGCTGGGAAGTCATGGATTGTCCATAATAAAGCAGCCTATAGTTTGAACATTTCATTCATTCCACAGTCATAAGTCATCACACCATCACCCCAAAATTCATTCAACTCATCAATCAATGGCTAAAGGTAAACATAAACCTTATCCTCTGGACATTTAGGTCCACCAATAAGAGTGGAATGTAATATAAATTGTTGCTTCATACAAAGCCATAGATGAATAATATACGGAACCAACACCACGGGCCATGTGCTATGAGTTTCACCAACTATAGACTTGAATGGATTGAAACCATCTGCTACCAATCCCAATCGAACATTACGAACATCTTTAGAAAAGTCGGGATGTCTCTTATAAAAATCCTTCCATGCATGAGAGTCTGTCGGGTGGGTTAAAATATCACTTTCATGAACTCTTTCTGCATTCCATCTCATTAAATTAGAAACTTTAGATGACATAAAAAATATTTTCTACCTCGGTTTAAGGGGAAAGTAACGCATTTTCTTTACAGAAATCAGTTTCCCATATATTGCAATCTGAATTTGATGAGCATGATTTCCACTGTTCTCTTTCCACCTGGAATCACCACAAACTGTACAAATATCCAAATGGGCAGTTTCCTTTCTAAACAACATACAATTGTTTGTACATGGATCTATTATATCATATGTAAAACCTAAGTTCTCTGTCAACTTACGAGCATGGTAATATGACTCAGGAATCTTAGCGTCGATAGGAATAACATTTTTCAATAACTCCAAAAGCATGTCAAATGATGTGTCTAACCAAATATTCAATGTCTTCAAATTCAACAACTCCACGATAAATGACAGTTTATTGTAAGAAGTACATCCAGGATATAATTCTGTTTTTTCATCATCAAGTGCTTCATAAAACCTCCTCAAATCACGATATGCACTAGAGAGAAGATTTATCTCACCGGTCTAATGATTCTAGATGTCAATACCTCCTGGATCCAACCCACGTACCATTTCAGTAAGCATTTCATACATTGGATCATTCATCCTTGCATCAACATCCATCTGAACTACATCCGTATTTTGACAATGAACATATTCTTCTCCATGACAAGTCCAACTCTTATATTTTTTCATAAATACATTAAAAAATAGGTGCTCCCTAATAGTATCTCATGTGAATTGATATTCGTTAGCACATTTTCTATAATGACAATTAATATAGTCACTTTCAAATACTCTGGTGAAGTCAATAAACTGCATAATGCCATGGAAATATTCTCTAGATGTTCGATTTGGAAGATCAATCAAACTCTTATCCATAATAATATTTTTATAACAAACATTTACACAATACCTGTTACATTTTCATTTTTCAAATAAACTATATTTAAAATAAATACTAATAAATTGTATGTAACCCATTGATAAAATAATAATGTAAGTGAAATCCCATGTCATACCTGATTGTGCTATAAACTTGGAAGGGAGGGGAGCCGATGGCAGTGCTGTGAGGGAGAGGAGAGGTATAAAAGGGGATCTTGATCCATCGGCAGTGCGGCGAGGGAGGGGACGGGCGGCGGCGGCAGGGAGCCGGAGGAGAAGAGGCGGTGAGGTGGCGACGGTGCAGCGAGGGTGGGACGACGAGGGAGGGGACCAAGGATAGCGGGGAGCCGGAGTGGACGAGCGGCAGTGGCGAGGGGACGAGTAGAAACTGTACAGGGAGGGAGGGGACCAGGCGGGCAGCGGTGCGACAAGGGAGGGTACAATGAGGGAGGGGACGGGTGGTGGTTGTTTGGCGAGGGAGGGGATGGGGGCTGGCGGGGATCCAGCGTGGAGGGTGGTGAGGGGATGGGGGACGGGCAGCAAGGAGGGGTTGTTTTGGGTGGGGGGATGTCTAGGGTATGGGGAGGGTAGTCTGGGGTGCAAGGGGTCCTGTTCGTGGTGCAAGTGGGGGCTATCCAGAGTGGGGGGGGTTGTCCGTGGTGCGGGGGGGGGGGGGGGTTGTTCGGGGTGCAGGGGGGGCTGTCTGGGGTGGGGGTTGTCTGGGGTGGGGGAGGGCTAAGGGGGTGGAGGGCGGAGGCCGAAGAGCGGAGGCCAGAGGCCGGAGGGCAGAGGGGTCAAAGACCAGAGGGGGCGGAGGCCGGAGGGTGGAGGCCAGAGGGTGGAGGGATGCCGGAGGGGACAGAGGGTAGGGCGGTGGATGGTCGGAGGGTGGAGGGTGGGCGGAGGGCGAGCAGAGCAGGAGGGAAGAGGGTGGAGGGCGAGCTGAGGGCAGTGGATGACGAGGGCGGAGGGTGTAGGGTGATGAGGGAGGCGAGTGGTGGAGGGCAGAGAGGGCGCACAACGATGGGGGAGG
Source organism: Viscum album (assembly GCA_963277665.1). NCBI lineage: Eukaryota > Viridiplantae > Streptophyta > Magnoliopsida > Santalales > Viscaceae > Viscum > Viscum album. The sequence continues at coordinate 1,744,969,933 of OY728152.1, forward strand.
GCAGAGGGCAGTGATGGGGGAGGGTGCACGGCGAGGTCGAGGGTAAGGGAGGAGGGCTCACAAGGGGCTGGGGGCACTGAAGCCCCCCTTTTTTGGAAAATCTCAGCAACCGCCAGAGGCAGTTGCTATAGCGCACCTATAGCGACCGCCATAGGCGGTCGCCTGTGTCAGGGGGATTTAAAGCCCAATATTGTAGTATTGACCCGGAATTCTGATTTCTGACTCAGTGCATGAAAAATAGATTGTGTGTGTTTTGAAAAGTTTTCTTTTTTGATCTCTTTATTTAGATCACCAGGTATAACTTATTGGCTATGGAATACCTATCTTCTTTCAGGATTCCTCCATGTAGAAAGCCATTCAGGATTCTCGAGAGAGTACACGATGATGGCCCACTAAGCTTTGAGGCCTCGGTGCCAGGCCCTCTGACATTATTGGCACCTTCTGGTGGTGTACCAGAAACACCACTACCCATTGGGAAGCCACTACCACCAGTTCCACCAGAAGAGGATGTACGCCAAATGAGCACATAGCATGAGTTCCAGCGGCAGAGGCCTCTGAGGTTATGAGGTGAGACTGACCCATAGGCAGTTTTGGACTGGCTGGAGACTATGGGATGAGTTTTATACTTGGTTGGGACACCAGCTGATTTTATGGTGATTCTAGAAGCCAACCTTTTTCAGGAAGACACAGGGAGATGGTCTATCCTAATGCTTTAGATACACAATGAGGCGACCCTCATCTAGGCAGACTTCGAGGGCCTTCTCAATGCAGAGTTAATCCTAGTGACCTTACACTAAGTGTGTATACGGGAGATACTACACTTACAGTAGGGTAACATGATAGTGGACTAGTACTCGGCGAGGTTTACTGATATCTCTCACTACTCCACCGACATGGTAAGGGACCCCTTCATCAGGGTCTAGACCTTTGAGCAGGGTCTCTGACAGGATATCAGAGCATCGATGGTATCGCTCAGCATGCCGAATCAAACTGGGGTGCTAGAGAAAGTTCCATTGGTGGAGAGATTACTATCTAGGAAAGAACCCATAGTGAGAGCCACCACCGGACGTCAGGTAGTATAGTTTTCTACATAAAGAATCAGGAAGATGGCACTAAGGTCCATGTAGACTAGACCTTCTGGTGGAAGACCCTAGGATGTATGGTCAATGGTTTGAGGTTCATGAGGCAGAGGAAGATAGGTGAGGGACACGTAGTTTTACAAGTGCAGTGGGCAGGGTCACATGGCTCACCACTTCCTGAACCACCGTACAAATGACCAGCAGACAGTTGAGGGACCACTAAGGCAGAGGTAGAGGTTCAGGCGAGGAGGTCCACAGGGTGGCGGACAAGGCAGAGGAGCTAGTCGTGCAGCAGACGGTTGGTGGAATTTCAAGGTTCTACAACCACCACTGCCAGGTGGTCCACCCCAACCACAGGGAGTATGAGGACAAGAACGATCCCAGCTCCAAGCAGTTCAGGCCTACGACCACGGAACTTCGGAGATGATTATAAGTATGATCTATTTCTACTCCACCATAGTTACAGTACTTATAGGCATAGGTCTTAGTCACTATTTTATTGCCTTGACCCTCGTTCGGAGCTTGGATATTTTGATGGGGTCATTGGATCGATCCTTATGGATAGATACTCCTACAGGAGCAGATTTGACGACTACACACTGGTGTCGGTACTGTGAGATTACTCTTAGAGGAGAGAGCTCTGGCTGGGATCTTCTAGTAGCGGCATTGAGGCCTTATGATGTCATCTTGGGTATAGACTGGTTATCCATAGTCCATGATCATATTGACTGTATTAGGTGCAATGTGCGGTGTGTCTGCACGGATTACACTAGGTTTTGTTTCACCGTTGAGAAGGGAACCTTTGTAGCATAGGATGAACTTACCCAGAAGAGGGTGTAGCAGATTACTCATCAGTTGGATCTCCTTACCCTCAAACTAACTAATGTCGACAGTCCGAGAAATCCTATAGTGGAGGACCAGTATGTCGATGTCTTTCCTGATAACATTTTGGGACAACCTCCATGCAGAGAGGTAGACTTTTACATCGACCTATACCCCGGGACAACACTAATATCTACACCAGCATATCAGATGGCTCCATTGGAGATTTGTTAGTTATGGGTATAGTTGGAGGACTTGAAGGGAAAGTGCTTCATATGACCTAGTGTTTCTCCATGGGCAGCACTAATTCTGTTCACCAAGAAGGCAGATGGGAGTTTGAGAGTCTTTGTGGACAACCGGCACCAGAACCATGTGTAGAAGACGACCTTCAGATGTCGGTATGGTCATTATGAGTTCTTGGTTATGCCATTCAGCTAGACCAATGTTCCATTAGTGTTCATGGGACTCATGAATAGGATATTTCATCCATTCCTCAATCGCTTCATGGTGGTGTTCATCGATGACATCTTGGTGTAATCGGTGATGGAGGAGGAGCATGTCTATCATCTTTAGATAGTTCTGGATACACTCCAACAGCAAAATCTTTATGGTAAACTCTCGAAGTGCCATTTATGGATATGATAGGTCCATTTTTTGGGACAAGTTATCATAGAGGCTGGATTTACAGTGAATCCGGTGAAGATAGAGGTTGTACTTTCTTGGGAGCTACCTAGGAGTGTGATGGAGGTGCAAAGTTTCCTAGGGTTCGATGGGTACTACTGAAGGTTCATGTCTGACTTTTCCAGAGTTTAGGCACCCTTTTCAGCATTTAAAAAGAAGGGGAATCCCTTTGTATGGATGGGGAGATGCCATCAGAGTTTCCAGGAGTTGAGGCAGAGACTGACGAGTGCTCCCATCTTGAGGCTACCAGAAGAGGGTGTTGGGTATGTAGTCTACTTTTATGCATCAGGGACCGGGCATGGGTGTTTCCTAATGCAGGAGTGAGTAGTGACCACTTATGGATTGTGACAGTTGATACAACATGATCATAACTACGCAACCCATGACATGGAGCTAGAATCAGTGGTCTTTGACTCAATAATGTGGCGACTTTACTGGATGGATGAACGTTTTATAGTCTACTCTGATCACAAGAGTCTCAGGTATATCTTCTTTCAGAAGGACCTGAAGCTGAGATATCGGATATGGATAGAGTTCCTCTATTAGTATGACTTGGAGATAATCTATACTCCTGGGAAGGGGAACGTGGTAGCAGATGCACTCAGTAGGAGGTCTGGTCTGCAGTTGCTGAGTGAGGCAACAGATCAGCTAGTCACGTTTTAGATATCCTTCATGGATAGAGATGGAGCAGCATACCTCCAGTCTATGACAGTCACTCCCCCCCACTCCTTCAGTGATTCTGGGAGGCGCAACATGGGTAAAATTATTATGAGGCTCGACGTGCTTAGATATTCTCAGGGCAGGCACCTGATGGATTTTCTGAAGTTAGGGAGCACGTCATACTCTTCATCAGGTGTACCATGGTACTGTTGGTGCTATAGGAGTAGGTTTTGAGGGAGTTATATACATCCCCTCTGGTGGTATATCCTGGTGTGGTGAATATGTACCAGGACCACTTGTGTCATCACTAGTGTCCAGGTATGAAGAAGGTTGTGGCAATGTTTTTTTCATGATGCCTCACTTGTCATCCAGTGAAGGTCGAGCATCAGGTTCCAGTAGGCTTAGCTTAGCCACTAGAGGTGCCAGACTGGAAGTGGGATGAGAAATTCATCGACTGTGTTACAGGGCTTCCATTTACATCCCAGGTACATGACTCCATTTGGGTGATTGTTGATCGACTCACCAAGTCGGCCCACTTCCTCCTTATCCGAGAGCAGGGGTCAGTTGAGGTATTAGGATGCCTATACGTTCAGAAGATTGTGAAACATCATGGGGTGTGATTAGACACTAGATGAGGCTAATATTAATTTCTAATTTATATACTTTTCATGTGATTCGTTATTCATAAATACCATTTTAGTTCATTTTACACTTTGAACATCATTTCACATCATGATTGCAATTCTTTCCTAAAGTGTACTATTACATGGTACGTTCTTGAACAGGTCATAAAACACCAATTGGTCTTGATTTTATTTTCATATTATATTTTCAGGTCTCCCATGATATAAGGAACAATTAATTCTTTTTTAGCACTTGGAGATTCAGTTTGGAAGACCACCAAAGTGGGCCTTGAACCAACCACATTCTGGGAGAAGTGATTTGGACAGAATCCCAATAAAAGAATTGTATTGGCCTTGATTCAAGCCCAAAAAGTCTCAAAATTTAACTAGAGATATAATACATCATGGTTAAAATTTCATTTAATAGTGGTCCAAGCTGATTCTAATGTTTTAATGGAGTTCCAGGTGGTCCAATTTAAAAATTCAATTCTGGACCAGATTCCATGGCCCAGAAAAACATCCCACCATTTAAATCATATCTCGCGAACAACACCCTATTTTTGGATGAACTTATACAGGATATTAGGATACATCTGTGGATTTAATTATGTCTTCTATGTCCCACTCCAATTCTTCCTTATAGAAGGTCCTTACAGCGTGTCTTTCCAGTCGATGCAAGCTGGATTCCATTTCCGGTGAAGAGTGGAAAAGTCACATCTCCATTAATTTTCCACCCACCATTCCCCAAAAAAAATAATTAAAGGCACATGGGATGATGGGGTATCGGCCAAAGACTTCCAAAATTCCTATTTAAAGAAATATTGGTGGAGTATTTGAAGGATCTTGGAGCTTTGTTTTGATTTTAGTGTTATTATGCCAAATTGTCTTTGTAACATTTTTCCTTCTCTTGTATGTTGTTCAAATCACATTAGTTTTCAATAAAAGTTCTTATTCTTCTATTGTTATATTCTTCTTCATATCACCTTGATGTCATTGCCTTAATATGTAAACTTTTTCACACCAAACCCTGTGATTTTATCCACACAACGGTGGACGGATCTTTATTTTTGAGTGTTTACTTCTTCAATTCCACCCTCGTAAGTCTACTTCCCGCTTCTGTTGAGATCATGTTATCAATGGAGGGATAGATATTTTATGGGTTGATCCAAGGGGGTAGAAAAGGGATATATTGGATGTTATTTATCACCCTCTAAATTTTATTAATTTCTTTTATTTGAGTTTCTTTCATTAAATGATTTTCTCTCTTCCTCTTCCTTATTGAATTTATTTTCCCCACTTTTATGTGTTAATTAGATTCTTTACATTGGAGTGCTCATTAAAATGATCCTACAAGTGTATAGGTGATTAGTATGTGTTTGTGTTGGTGCTTAATCAGTAAGTGGTGAGGGTAGTTTGAATTCATTTCATGAATTCTTCTCAAGTTAATGAAATTGAAATTGTAAAAGAAAACAATAATGCATCCAATCCACCCCGATAAATAACCTAGGATCAACTAATTTTCTCATAATTAGAATTCACATAGATCTTTTAGTGATCTTTTAAAACCATCAAAAATCAACCCTAGTTGGCCACTTCACATCCAAAAATACATCTCTTTTCATTGAGTGTCTAAATGTTCTTCTTAGGTCCTTGAGGATTCGACAAACCAAGATACACTGCAAGCGACCGCTTTAACCATAGAACGTGGGTAAATTGGGGCGACACCAAATTTTGGCATCATTTCTAGGGACCAAGTAAGTTCCTTAGACCAAAAACCTTCTTTTCTACACCCATTCTTCTATTCTCACTCGAATTCTTTTATCTTTTCTCGTTCTCGCTTTTTTTTCTTTTGGGGCATGTCCGCCTACATCCATGATAACTCAAACAGATTAGTTAGGGTGGAAACTCCTAGGATATGGGAGGCAAGTTAATCTAAGGGATTGTTTACATTTGATCAAAATATTCTTGAAACTCCAAATTCACCAATTAAAACAAGTCCAATGGAGGTTCTTCAAATAAATAAAATGGTAAACACTATGGGTGATCAAATGGGAAACCCAAAACAAGAAGCTCCAAACAAAGGGAATGTGGTCAATCAAACCATGAATGACTACCTCACTCTAGCATGGACCAATGCCCCCTCATTCATTAGAAAAAATTCCCTAGTATATGCCAACTACATCTGTGAACCCCATGTCCTAAACCACCTTCCAACATTCCATGGAATAGAGTCATAGATGCCCTACCTTCACATTAAGGAGCTGAATGACATTGTAGAAACCATGTGTCCCCCACATCAACTTGAATCATCAAAATTGAGTCTATTTCTCTTTTCATTAAAGGATAGAGATAAAAATTGTCTAAAAAATTTTAGACTATCATCCATCAACTCTTGGGACCAATTACAAAAGGAATTATACAAAAAATACTTTCCCCACCACAAAACAATAGCACTTAAAAAGAGCATCCAAAACTTTTTTGAAAAAGAAGGAGAGTCATTATATGAAACATGGGAGAGATTCAAAGACACCCAAAACATGGTTCCACGCAATGGTTTTCCTATTCCTGAGCAAGTGATAATTTTCTATGAAGGGTTTGGATCGGGAAACAAGAAATTCATTTACATGATGTGTAATGGGACCTTTAAAAACAAATCCCCAAATGATGCTTATGAGTATCTAGAAATCCTTGCTGAACAAAACCAAACATGGGGAACATCAACTTATTCTGAAAAGCCACAAAGAACTATTGTAATGCATATACTTAGAGAAGAGGAAAGCCTTAGGGAGAAACTTGCAGCACTCTCTAGGAAGGTTGAAGAGATAGACCACAGGAAAATCCATGAAATCCAAACTGGAGACCCTGTTTGCACAATCTGTGATAAGCATGACCATAAAACAGAAAACTGCCCAACCATTCCATCCATCAAGAATGTTGTAGACGCCGGAAAAGTCCGTTGTTCCCAAACGAAGCTCCGGATGCGGAAAGCGAAGTGATATTTGGAGTCGGAAGAACGTTTCGGAGGGCCCGGAGGCCTTGCGCGGAATTTCAGAGGCCCGCGCGCAAAGGGGATGTTCCGCGCGCAAACCCCCCGGGATGCGCGCAATGCGCCGGTCCGGCGCGCAATTTTGCGCGCCGCGAGTCCGCGCGACTCCCCGGCGCGCCGCGCCCGATTCCGCGCCCGCGAGGAGAATTTCGCGCTCGCACCCTGGATTCCGCGCCCGGGGTTGCCTATAAATACAAGGCGACCCCCAACGTTTCAAAGGTGGCTGGAAGTCGAAACGTCTCTCGTGCGCGCAATTCAACCCCTTCCGCGCGCAATGACGAACTTCAGGTAACCTCTTTTCTTTCGCGCAAGAAAGCCTCGGGGTCCGCCTTCGCGCGCAATCCCCGTTGGCTCCTTTCATTTGAATAAAAAATCACCCTAAGGCCTTCGCGCGCAAAAGAACCCGCTTGCGCGCAATTGCCCCCGGGGTGCGCGCAATCCGGCCCGATTGCGCGCACCCCCCCTTCTTTCAAGTGGCCATTCGTTAAAGAATGAGCCGTTGCCCCCGCGCGCTATCCGAAGCCCGGTGTGAGCATTCTCAAGCATCCGCGCGCAAGGCGCTGGCCCAATTGCGCGCCAGCCGCCCCGATTGCGCGCTGTCCCGCAGTATTGCGCGCAAAGCTTCCTTTTTGCGCGCAATCTGCCAGGGTCGTCCCCGTTGACCTCCTAAGGGTACCTGCCCGCGTGGCGCCCGATGCTCCTCATCCTGGGTGCCCGCACCGTGCGTTGTCTTCCCGTGCGGCCCTCCAGGTTCGTGCGAAGTGACATACACCCATCGTCCGGCAACCTCTGCCCTACATGACGTTAAACTGCGCATACGTCCGAGCTACAAGACGTTAAACTGTTCAGCATTCGTCCCGCATGACGTTAAACTGCGCATACGTCCAGTATGACGTTAAACTGCATATGCGTCCAGCATGACGTTAAACTGCACATCCGTCCAAGCTGCACGACGTTAAACTGCCTAGCCCCCATCGTCTGCGCTGCAAGACGTTAAACTGCCAAGTGCTTCGTCCTCAACACATGACGTTAAACTGTACTTCGTCCGGCAAGACGTTAAACCGTCCGCTTCGTCCTCAACACACGACGTTAAACTGTACTTCGTCCGGCAAGACGTTAAACCGTCCGCTTCATCCGATCCCGTGCTCTGCACGCAGGATCTCCCCCGGTTTGGATGTGGCCCCCACCCGCTCGTCTCTGCAGGGATGTCGGGATTGTCCCGCTTTCGGGGCGATTTAATGGGAGTGGCTTTTCCCTACGGGGGCATGGTATTACAAACCCCTAATTTCTCGTGGGAGGCTGCACATGTGTATCTCCATTGCGCCTCCCCACTGCCGAAGCCAGTAGAGGGTATGACTGGGATCGAGGTGTCTTCCGCTTTCGGTCCAAGTCCCTTCCAACTGAGTTTTGCTGCAACCGGGCTGCCTCAAGTGCGTAAGTCCTGACAGAATGAACTACGTGGACTTTGATCCCTGTCTTCTATACAGGGTACGTAGGAAGCCTCCCCGAGGTTCAAGCCCACCACCTGGTCGTCCCGGTCGTATTTACGTCGGTTCGTCCATCAGTGGACCCCTCCAGGGTTCACGCCTGCGTTGATTCACCTATGAATCCGCCCCGGTGGGAGACTGCCCGTGTGTATCTCCACGGTGCCTCCCCACAGCCCCCCTTTTCCATTTCCCCTTTTATCGTCCAGCATGACGTGAAACTGTGATCCACCCGGCCGTTCCATCCCCCTCTGTGCGAGGTGGTTCGGTTCAATCCTCCGCCCGGCGGCCTCGACCTCTTCGTGAGTCGGCTTGCCGACGTCCAGCATGACGTTAAACTGTATACCCGAACTACGTTGACTTTGATCCGTGTTAACACGCGGTACGTAGGAAGCCCCTCTGGGGTCCAAGCTCTTCACTTCATCATCCATCCTGATCCTTACCCGGGCCGCCACATCCCGGTGGGGTCATGCCACTTCACTCCACTCCACGTTACTTGGGAAGCCGCCCATGTGCTGGCCCCAGCGTCGGAGGTTCCCCGCAAGGGGTTCTGTCATCTGATCCGCTTTTCGTGTTGATCGGTCCGATGCCGTCCCCGCTGGACGTTAAACTCGCGGCATACCCCGTGTTAAACATGGGAAGCTGAGGAAAACCTCAGGTGACACAGTTCCCCGCACCTAGTATGGGATGCCTCAGGCCATCATGCCTTCGAGAAGCCCTATTAGGGACGGAAGACAGATGTGCAGAGCCGCAGTGTTACGACACGCCCCCAGCACCCAGAGCCACCCGGCCTTCTCACCGCAGGTTGCTGCCCCGCCCAGACTCCTTGGAACGTCCGGGCGGAAGCAGCGTAATTAACCGGTGTCCATGAAGATATGGCGCCGGGAACGAGATTCACGAACATTCTTAAGTCTATGAGGGAGACCCGGATTAGGCGACAAGTTCCGAGGAGACGTCCAAGGAAGGAGGAGCCGACATCCCATCATCCCGGTTTCGATCAAGGAGCAGACGCCCCTGAATAAGGGACGGATGCCGCCCGCCCTTGGAAAGCGGGACTGCGGGACCACAAGCCGCGCGCCCATCCCCTCGGGTCGACGGGTGCACGCGCGAACGCGTCCTGGCGGAACAGCGTAACCCGACGCACATCCGCACCGAAACAGAAAAATGGTGAACCCGACGTGAATCTCTTCTCCTCAATACGAAGACCGATGGCTTTCAGAGGTGTTGGAAGACCGGCGTGTTGCCCGGCCAAGCATTCAGTCTTACCCGCCAGGGGCTGGGGAAGTGAAATCGGGCACTCCGTCTCGCAATGTCGAGGGCCTGGGTTCCCCCCACGGAAGGCGTCGTGGCGCTAAAGGTTGGTTGTCGATTCCTTTTTCCTGTCAGTATTAATGGGTCATTCTCCCTGCTTTCAGAAATCAGGTCGCCCGATCCAGTGCCCGATCGCCACCCGCCCACTGGCGCAGGGACAGGGGAAACACCGACGCGGCTACTCCGCGCGGTCCCGCCCGTTCCGCAGCCGTCCTAGCAGCCGCAATTGCGGGACGACCACGCCCTCTCTCCCCCTCGGAGGTCATCCAGAGAAGGGTGATCAACACCCTGGTGCGGAGATACGAGGAAGAGGGAGTCATCCCCACTAGGGAAATGGCTCGCCTAGACCTTGAGGAGGCTGCGCCTCGCCACCACCGCCGCCCCCGAGGGCCGCGCAGGGAGGCACCGCTGCCTATCTCAACGTCCAACCGCTTCGGGAGTTTATCCCCGGAGCGCTCTGACAGTTCCCTTCCCTACGCGGATGAGGTGGAAGAGGCCCGGGATCACCCTATCCGGGATTCGCTCCAGGGATCCACGGTAAGGACTCCCGCCAGGCCACGGCGACACCGCCGCCAGGCCTCTCCAGTCGAAGAGCGGGCTCTCCACCTGCCCGCGCCGCTCATCCCGACTCGTCTGTCTCGACGCCAACGTCGGGCACGAGCGGAAGAGGATGCCCACCTTGGGGCTCTAGCAACAGCGGCCGCATTGGCCCGAGCCACTGCTGGCTCCAGTCGCCAGGCCTCTGCGCATCCTGAGCAGGGGAACTCCTATGCCCGACCCGGATCGAGGCCCCGACCGCCCCAAAGGCAGGTTGGGTCGACTCTCCCGGTTGCTGGCACTGGCAGTAGCCACCGCGGACCACCTCGCGGTAGCGCTATTCACCGGCAGGATCTACTCTGTGTGGCCGATCCAGGAGGCATGGGTCATCCCACCTTCCGATCCCGGCCCGGAGGCCTGCCCGGAATCATCTCTCCCCGCGTCCCCTTTGATATCTGTCCCGGTGCCCTTCGCACCTCGGTTCCCAGTCCTCTCGGCCCCAGCACCAGTGCGGCCGGAGGACGCCAGGACAGAGATCAGCCCTGCCCCGGGGAACTGCCCAGGGGCAGGAAGGCAAGGCGTCGACGCCGAGGGAAGAATGTTACGGAATTCCGGACAGAGATCCGACCGGTTTGTTTCTCTGACTCAGAGGCGGAGTACGATTCGGCGACTGAGCCCTCTCCCCAATCCCGCCAGTCAAGGGCAGGGGGTAGGAATGCGGCACGTCAGCCTCGTGCTCCCCCGAGAGCGAGATCGATGTGATCCCCGCGTCTCTCCGAAGGTATATCCGGAGTAACGAGGGCCTGATAGACCCCCAAGGATCAAGCTTGCGGTTGGTACCGGCCCCTCCGGAAGTGCCTTCCGCCTCGATCGGAGAAGCCGGAGACTTTTTCTGGGGATCGACGGTCGAACCACGATCTAGTGCACCCTCGGCGAGCACCGATGCTACGGCAGGATGTTCGCTCGCCGGCCCGTCCTATCGTGATGTGGTAGCTGGGGCACCGCCACCCTCAGGGGGAGGCCCGGGATATGGAGGCCAATCGGCCTGCTCGCCGTATTCACCGCCGGCCAGCCCGTCGGCCCGACGGCCCGCATCGGCACCACTGCCGGTTCCCCGTCCATTCCCAGCCATTGAAGAGGACCGAGGAGATCTGGGTCCCGAGTTTGAATCGTGGAGCTTCTGGACCGTCCTTGCAGAGGGCCACTTCCCTGAGAAGTTTTGGCCAGTCGCAGGACCGGGCTTCGATGCACCCGAATCGCTCACCCCGGATGAGTTCGAATGCTTCCGCCGAACTCTCCGGGAGACTCACTCCCGTCTTCACTGCCTACAAATGCCATACCCCGGGAGTCAAGCGCACCTGGAGGATATTGGTGAGCAGTGCCGTCAAATTGACCTGGCCATGCTCCCCGCGGTTCGGCACCCCGGGTCATTTGGGCACCACGAGGCCCTCCAACAACAATGCGTCGAGTGTTTTCAAGCACTCCGCAAAGTTATCGTGGAAGCCACTCCCCACGTGTATATCCGTGGATGGGGGCAGTACGCTGCCCTACGCTTCAGTGTGATCCGCCGACAGCCCGATTCGCTGGGTGGCCCTGAGGGTATATCCCCAGGGACAGGAACGGTCAATATGGCTGACCTGTCGGGAGAGGGGAACGACTTGGAACTTCTCGACGGGGGCTTCCCCCCCGAAGACAAGCCGTCGTCAGATCCATCAGTGAGAGTTACTCGTCATCAGAGAAACCTCCTGGGGCTCCCCGCACCCACTGAAGCACTGACGTTGAGCCGGAACGTCAGCAAAGGAAAAGAGCACAGCGAGGCTATAAGGCCCGCCGACCCATCTGCCTCCATGCAGAGGGCAGAGGAGGATCCCGAGAAGGCTACGCTACGTCAGCAGCTCGCCGAACAGAAGAGGCCGGTTGACCAGCTCCTCGCCGAGCGCGCTGCAGAACGGCGGCCTGACTATGGTGATCCTAGGCCAGGACAGCAGGGACCCGAACAACCGCTCCTTGATGAGACTCTCCCGGGCAACCGTGATCATGCCGTGTTCGCCGACAGGAGAGAGGCCATTGCCTATGGCAAGAGGGCGCGGTATGTTTCGCCACACCCTCCCGAGCGGCGGGACTACTTGAGGGACCCCGCTCGGATTCCTCCCGCTGCCCCAAGGGCCGCTCCGCCAGCCATCCCACGAGCTGCCGAGTTCGACGACCCGGTCGACGACCCGGTTGAAGGGCCGTGCAATGCGCTCGTGGTTAGAGATCCTCGCCAGGACTGGAACCCATGTCCGGACGATCCGATGGCGGCGCTCATTGCCCGCTTGGAAGCCTTGGAGACTCGGCAGGTGGCGATCCCACCGGACGGCAAGCCCTACCCAGCATGGGTGGATGACATGCCGGCGCCTCCGGGATTCGGGAATCCCACTTTCGCCCCCTTCAATGGGACTGGAGATCCGCCACAGCATTTGGCCCACTTCAACTCGAGGTGCGGGCCTATGTTGGGGACTCCGGCGCAGCAGGAGGCCGCTAAGCTTCGCTGCTTTGTCCAGACACTGGAAGGGCCAGCATTTGTCTGGTACATCCAGCTTCCCGTCGGGTCGATAACTAGCTGGGAGGACCTTCGTAGACAATTCCTCTACCAGTTCAGTTCCACGACCCGGAAGACGAGTATCGCAGACCTCTTCAAGTGCAAGCAGAGGCCTGATGAGCGAGTCGCGGACTTCGTCGCCCGATGGAAGGGTCTCACGTATTCCCTTGACATGCCATTGACTCAGGAGCAGTTGCTGACAATGTGCGTCGGGAACGTCAAGACCGAGCTGGTCCCTTCCCTGATTACTCAGAATTACCCCGGAGGGTTCAGGGACTTCTCAGACAAAGCTCAACGTCTTGAGGAAGCCCTGCAACAGGCCAGCCAGGCACACCCGCTGCCTCCTATGATTCCTGCAAGGAGAGCCAGCAGGGCTGAGCCCGCTGCTGTGGCCCAGATAGAGGCTCCCAGGCCGTTGGAGCTGCTGCCGGTGAGGCCAGCTCCGCAGCCTCACAGGAATCCGCCTCCACGGGCTCAGTTCCCGGCCCAGCAACGGCAGCCTCAGAACCGGCCGGCCCCTCCGCGTAATGTACCGCCACAACCTAGGCGAGATAATCAGGGTCCACCTCCTCGGCAGGCCCCTCCAGCCCCTCGTCAAGACCGCGCTCCCAGGGGCCCGCGACACCTGACGTACTCATTCCATGAGGATCAGGTCCCCGGTTATTTCCGGAGCGCCCTGGAGCAGAGGATTGTGCGACTGCCTGAGTGTTGGAAGCCAGAGGAGGCACATCTCACAGATAACCCCCGCTACTGCCCCTACCATCGAGCCCTGGGGCACACCATCCAGCGGTGCTATGTGTTCAAGGACTGGCTCCAAGACCAGATTAACAACAATGTAATCAGGTTGGGCCCAGCTCCAGCACAAGTGGCGGGCGTATTCGTGGGATCAGATGACGATAGTGGCAACGAGGACGAATGGCAGCTGGTCTCCGACCGCGGGTCCCAGAAGTACAATAACTGGATGGCCCGCAAGACGACCATTCGCGCCCAGGGAATCATCCGTGCGCGCTTGAATCAGCCTGAGCCCCCAGAACCTGCGGGTGCTGCTTCGGCATCGTCGTCCCAGTCTGCCTCCTCCAAGAGGAGCAAACGGCGGCAGCGCAAGAAGGAAGAGCGCGCCCCGCCAGTTCCGCCACTATCCCGTACTCTCGGCGATTTCATGCCCCCAGAGATGGGGGTCCCTCCTCGGATCCGCCCGGTGATGGATGACTCGTCCGATGACGGTGTTGGGTACGCTTCGGTTAATACCGTCGAGCTGGTAAATCCCATTTCGGTTCCCGACGTTGAAGAACACCAGGTGGACCTCCCTAGCGTCCCCGGTCGTCGCCACCGTCGGAAGAACCGCAGCAGCAGGAGTCGCCGGGGCACAGCCGTTGGTACCTCCAGCCAGGCCGTGCACGCCACTGAGACTAGGCAGCAGGCTCAAGATCGAGCTCAACGTGCGCAGGCTCCCCATCCGGGGATGACGGATTCGCCTCCGCCACTGTTTGTGGTGTGGGACCAGGCAGAACCGCCTCAGCCGCGTCGCGACCAGCTCCGCCCTGCCACAAGTCCATCCCGGCCTCCTGACTCCAGTACGGTGACCATTTCCCGGACTGCGACCAGTGAACAGCGGGATGCGCCAAGCACCAGTCGGCCACCGATCCAACCGGTAAGGCCCGTCATGCCACCAATCGCAGAGCAACCTCCTGCAACCAGGAACTCGCGCTTGGCCAAAAAGTATGATGTCCTGAAGCACTTGGCCGACATCCCAGCAAGGCTCTCCATCCTTGAGGCTCTGCGCATGTCATCTGAGATGCGCGAGGCACTCGCTGAAGCCCTGAAGAGCCCCCTCCAGTTTGAGACAGAGGTTGCGGCTGCAGAGGCCTTTCACGCCGAAACGATCGAGGACGCCGAATGTCAGGCAGTTATCTCGTTCTCTGGTAAGGATGAAGACCCTCCTATACAGGGACACATTCGTCCGCTGTATGTCACTGGCCAGTTCAACGGCCTTGAAGTCCGGCGTTGTCTTGTCGACACGGGGTCCGGGATTAACCTGATTCCAACTCGGACGCTCCGGAGATTGGGGTTGTCTGAGGATGACTTGATTCCCTCCGACCTCAGGATCCAGGGGTACGACCGCACCGAGCAAACCCCGGTCGGCAAGATACGTTTGAAGACCCAGTTCGGTGACTTGGTTGCCAACACCGAATTCATGGTAGTCTCTCAGGACACTGCGTATAACGCATTGATGGGCAGGCCATGGCTTCACCTTCACGCGGCGGTTCCCTCGTCATACCACCAATGCCTCAAATACTCCCTTAATGGTCGAGTAGGCGTGCTTCAAGGAGATGCCTCTCCTTTTGCCTCATGTGAAGCCCGTTACCTGGACGCGGACTATTACAAGAGCAAGGATAAGCAGATCCTGGCAGGTGAGGTTGAGCCTGTCGCTGTTGCAAGCGATCCCTGGGCAGGTCTGGATGACGCTTACGTCCTCCCGATTCACCGGTTTGACGTCGCCATGGTCTTGACGGTCCGCGAGTCTCCTGATGAGACGGCCGCGACCGCCCGCGCCAGCACCAGTGGCCCAGCAGGACCTGGTAGCCCCAATGCAGTTTCCAACGCAGTCTCTCCCGTGGATGATCCCTCCCCGAGTGGAGAGGGTATGGAAGACGCACCCCCAGCCTTTGAGGAGGGCGTCCCCGCCACGGTCGATGAGTTAATACAGGTGAACCTTGGAACCGAGGCCGATCCAAGACCCACGTTGGTTAGTGCCGCCATGCCCTCTGAGGAGCGGCAGCAGTACGTGGACTTTCTCAGGCAGCACCGTGATGTGTTCGCTTGGGGCTATGACGAGATGCCGGGGCTAGATCCTCAGGTAGCCGTCCACCGCCTTGGTCTCCTGGCGAACCATCGCGGGTTCAAGCAGCCTCCCAGGAAGATGCACCCATCCCATGGTGCCATGGTTGAGGCCGAAGTTGACAAGCTTATCAAAGCCAACTTCGTGAGGGAAGTTCAGTACCCCAAATGGCTGGCCAACATTGTGCCGGTCAGGAAGAAGAACGGGCAGATTAGAGTCTGCATCGACTTCCGCGATCTCAACCGCCACTGTCCGAAGGATGATTTTCCCCTTCCAGTGACAGAGCTGTTGATTGATGCCACGGCAGGGTTCCAAGCCCTCTCCTTCATGGATGGATACTCCGGATACAACCAAATTCGGATGGCCCCTGAGGATGAGGAGTTCACTGCCTTCAGGGCCCCCCAAGGTACCTTTTGCTACCGGGTCATGCCCTTCGGCCTGAAGAATGCAGGTGCCACCTACCAACGGGCGATGCACCGCATATTCAAGCCAATCCTCGGCACACTGGTGGAATGCTACGTCGACGACTTGGTTGTCAAATCGCGCCAGCGTCAGGACCATCTCAAAGATCTTGAGAAAGTGTTCGGCTTCCTCCGGTCTCGCTGCCTGAAGATGAACCCGTTGAAGTGTGCCTTTGGGGTCACCTCCGGAATGTTCCTTGGATTTGTGGTAAGATACCGGGGTATTGAGATCGACCCAGAGAAGATCAGGGCGATTAGCCAAATGCCTCCCCCGGGTACCGTCCGGGAACTGCAAGGGTTCCAAGGCCACTTAGCCTATATACGCCGATTCATCGCGAATCTGGCCGGCAAGTGTAAGCCCTTTTCTCGGCTTATGAAGAAAGGTGCCACCTATGTATGGGATAAAGAGTGTCAGACCGCTTTCGAGGAAATCAAGCAGTACCTGCTTCAACCTCCGGTCCTGATGCCGCCCGTATCCGGAAAGCCGCTGGTCCTTTATGTGACCGCCCTGGAACGGTCCCTGGGTGCCCTTCTCGCCCAGAAGAACAACGAGGGAACAGAGAATAGCCTCTATTACCTCAGTCGCATGCTCCTCGATGCGGAGGTTAGGTATTCCCCCATCGAGAAGAGCTGCCTGGCGCTCGTATTTGCCGTACAGAAATTACGGCACTACTTGCAGCACCATGAGGTACAGTTGGTTTCTCGGGTAGACCCGTTGAAATATATCCTGAGCCGACCTATGTTGACTGGCCGTCTAGCGCGGTGGGCTGTGATTCTCCAGCAGTTCGACATCAGGTATGTGTCTCAGAAGGCCATCAAAGGGCAAGCGTTGGCAGACTTTCTGGCCGCTCACCCGACCTCCGCGGATCAGCCGCTGGATCTAGGCTTTCCTGATGAGACCATTCTCTCGGTTGATCGAGCCGATCCATGCTGGCAGATGCACTTTGACGGTGCCTCCCGGAGCCCCACCGGTAGAAGACTCGATAATCCTAAGCTCAATAGAGTGGGCTTGGGCATCGTCTTCATTACCCCGGAGCGAGCCGTGCTGCCATACTCTTTCCTGTTGTCAGAGGGCTGTACCAACAATGAGGCGGAATACCATGCCCTCATCACCGGCCTCGAGTTGGCTCTCGAGATCGACGTGCCCCGTCTGTGCGTGAAAGGGGACTCTGAGCTGGTCGTTAAGCAGATCAATGGCGACTACGTTGTCAGGAAGCCGGAACTTGTGCCATTTTTGGAGTGCACCCTTCTTCTGATGGCTCGGTTCCCTTCTCGGCCGGAAATTGTCCATGTTCCCCGGTCGCAGAACGGTCGAGCAGATGCTTTGGTCAGCCTGGCTGCGTCACTTGCGGAACCTGAACAGGACAACCTGATCGTCCGCGTGACGCGCCGCAGGCTCATCGCTCCCGTTATCCCGGAAGAAGATCGCGGCCCGTTGGTAAGTAACCTCACCACGGTTGCCCCTATGCCCGGAGCCCCGAGTACCCCAGATATAGCAGTCGAATCAGCCCATGATTGGAGGGCGCCTTTGGTTGAGTACCTCCAACATGGCATTCTTCCGTCAGATCGGGCCGAGCGCGAGCGAGTTCGACGCCGCGCATCGCAGTTCGTCCTCCAGAGCAGTCCCGGTCTGGAGAAGATCCTCTACAAGCGCGGGTTTGATGGTGTTCTCCTCCGTTTCCTTCAGGGAGTCGAGATCCCACGAGTCATGCAAGAGGTTCATGCTGGTTCATGTGGCGCCCACCAGACTGGGCCGAAGCTGTCCCACCAGATTCGGAGGTTGGGATACTTCTGGCCCTCTATGATCCATGACTGCATCGAGTACGCCAGGAGGTGCCATGCGTGCCAGGTTCATGCGAACTTTGTGCATCGGCCGCCGGAGCCTCTCCATACCACAAGGTATTCCTGGCCCTTTGCAGTCTGGGGGATGGACGTCGTGGGACCTTACCCGCCGGCGACAGCTCGCCAGTGCCGGTTCATTCTGACCGCCACGGACTTCTTCTCCAAATGGGCAGAAGCGATTCCGCTCAGAGAGGTCAAATCCTGTTCGATCGCTGACTTCGTGACCTCCAACATCATCTACCGATTTGGAGTGCCTCACGCTATCCTCGCGGATAACGGAACCAATTTCTGAGCAGCCGAGTTGAAGAAGTTGTACGCCAAGTATAACATCCGCTCGAACCATACATCTCGCTATCATGCGCAGGCGAATGGACAGATCGAGGCGTTTAACAAAACCCTCTCTAACATTCTGCAAAAGATGGTTGGTCAGAACAAGAAGAGTTGGCCGGACAAGCTCCCCAACGCCCTCTGGGCTTATCGGACGACGACTCGCAATTCCACCCAGATGACCCCTTATTCCCTGGTGTATGGAGCTGAGGCCGTCCTGCCCATCGAGATCCAGTTACCGTCCTTGCGCACTGCGGTCTACGACCAGCAAGCGCCGGACAGAGTTGCTGAAGCCCGTCTAGTCGAGTTGGAAGCACTGGATGAGAATAGACTTCGCGCTTTGCACAACTTGGAGAGGCATCAAAGCAGGATGGCTCGAGCTTTCAATAAGAAGGTTCGCCTCCGCTCCTTCCTGCAGGGTGATCTAGTGCTAGCCCTAAGAGCGCCGATGATCCCCGGCAGGAAGCCACCCAAGTTGGAGCCCAAGTGGGAGGGACCGTTTGTTGTCCACAAGGTCTATCCCAATGGCGCGTACTCTATAGCGACTATGGATGGTGAGCGTGTCACTCCTCCCACCAACGCTAGGTTCCTCAAGCAATACTTTGCCTGAGTGTTCAATCGTCCTGCATGACGCTAAACTGCACTTCGTCCTGCACGACGTTAAACTGCATTCGTCCAGGCTACAAGACGTTAAACTATTCAGCATTCGTCCGCGCTGCAAGACGTTAAACTGCCAAGTGCTTCGTCCTGCATGACGCTAAACTGCACTACGTCCGAGCTACAAGACGTTAAACTGTTCAGCATTCGTCCTGCATGACGTAAAACTGCCCCTCCAGAACTACGTGCGGCTTGATTCCCATCCTTATGGGATACGTAGGACCGCCTGAACATTCATGTTTCAGGCCCAGCCCCATCCTTCGGGAATTTCCATCCCATCTCGGGCCCTTGGCCCAGTTGCCCCCGGGTGTGCGGCGTATGGTGTGAGTGCGGGGCTATGCCCTCATTCACGTCGGTTTGCTCGTCACGCTGTACGCCCCCCCCACGTTTGGGGATGCCTTCTGCTCCCCCCTTCTTTTTCCTCATCGTCCTGCATGACGTTAAACTGCACTTCAAGAACTACGTATGGCTTGATTCCCATCCTTATGGGATACGTAGGACCGCCTGGACATTCATGCTTCAGGCCCAGCCCCATTTCCCGGGAATCTCTATCCCGCGTTGGGCCTCTGGCCCCAGTTCCCCTCCTTTTTTGTGTGAGGCGTATCGCGTGAGCGGGGGATTATGTCCTCATTCGCGTCGGTCTACTGGCCGCGCCGTACGCCTCCCCCGTGTGTGGGACTACCTCACACCCCTCATCGTCCTGCATGACGTTAAACTGCCTCTCCAGAACTACGTATGGCTTGATTCCCATCCTTATGGGATACGTAGGACCGCCTGGACGCTTGTGTCTCAGGTCCAGCCCCGTCTCTTGGTTGATCACGGGGATCTGCCCCCCTTCGGTTGCTCTCAGGGTGAGTCCTCCGACCCTTTCCGGAGATCTGTTAACGTGTTTTGGGTGCTTTGGTCTATGACTCGTAGTGTCAGATTCAATCCTGACAAGTCCTGTGTTGCTTGTCAGGCCCCGCGCTTCCTCTTGTTCGAGCCTTCACTCAAAGGGATCCTCGTTAGCGGTTTGGGTGCGATGCCTCAGTGCTCTCCCACCGCTCCGGGTCGATTTACCGGCGGGTCTTGGGCCGCAAATCGATATGAATCCTGCGATTGAGCGGTTGATGCTCGTTTGCTTGCCCCGTCTTAGGCTGACGCGATCGGATGTTGTGTTGCGAATGCGTCAGCAACGTCCTTGATCGCCATGTCAGCTCTCTCAGGCTCTGAACATTGGTTGCGCAGTCCTCATCACACTCCGCCTTTGTGCGTTGTAGTGGGATCTTGACACTCTCTTCATACTGACCTCCGGTACGCCTCTACACGTTAGGCAGACCAACCAGGGTAATGATGTCGTTCGAGGCTCCCATGATCTGAGCACCAAGGATATATGCAGATATCCTCCCTAAGGGCCATGCGTAGCTGGACCCTCGTCCCCGTAAGGAGGAGAGAGTCGCCCGAACAATTGCGTTCTGGGCCCAGTATATCTGGAGGCTAGCATCTCTGCCCCTCGGGTGATGGACATACGCAGACCCCCATCCCAAGACTCTTCTCCTGGAATCGTGCGTGACCGCAGGGCCGGGTATGCTCCCACCTCCGCCGTGTCCGCCGTACCGCGGTAAGCGGATTCCTCCATGGTCCGAACCACACGACCTTAAACTGTGTTGTCTGGTCCTACCACACGACCGTAAACTGTGATCGTCTTGGCCGCCCGACGAGAAAACGGCACTGCATCGTGATGTTCCCCTCAGGGGACACTCATGTTGGGCGCTGGTTAATAACCACGCCATTCATCAATGCCTTCCGTGGCTTGATTATTGCGGCGACGCCAGAGATTTCTCAATCACAGGCATGTCGCCGCACAACGAAAAACCATTCATCTTTAAGGACAAACAAGAAATATCAAATGCCGCTTCTTTTGTGTGCGAGGGTCAGACCCGCACTCTTCCCCGCGCTGGTGCCCGATTGTGTTGCACCGCGCTTCAAGAACTACGTGCGGCTTGATTCCCATCCTTATGGGATATGTAGGAACGCCCGAATGTTTAAAACTTCGGGTCCAGCCCCCCATCTCTTAGAGATTCCCCCTTCTCTGGGGAATCCGCCGCCTTCAGGTCACCCTCAAGGCGCGTAACCCGACCCCTTGCAGTGGTCCACCGGTGTCAAGAGTACTCTGGTTTATTGCCAGGAGGGTCAGGATCCGCTTGGTCAGGTTTCCTCCACTTTTCAGGCTTCGCGCTCCCTTTCATTCGGACCCATCGTCTACGCCCTGGGTGGAGCCCCCGTGAACGGTTCGGACACAATGCCTCAGTGCTCTCCCACCGACTCGGGCCGGTACCCCCAATGGCCTCGGGCAGCAAATCGATATGAATCCTGCGATTGAGCGGTCGATGCTCGTTTGCTGCCTCATTCCACCAACGGTTAGTGCGATATTGATGCTGCTTTTCCGCCACGGTCGGCAGTACTCCCATATCGTTACGCCGGTGCCCCCAGTCCTTGAGTGAATGGCCGCATGATTCACATTTTCCACCTCCCATTCTAACCAGGCGAAACCTCGACACTCCTGACACTATCCCTCAGTGCATCTTCGCATATCCAGGGGATATGACCGGATGCGGCGTACTTTGAGGCCCTTATGGTCCGAGCTCTAAGACCTTAAACTAAGATCTCCCCTTATGGTCCGAGCTCTAAGACCTTAAACTAAGATCTCCCCTTATGGTCCGAGCTCTAAGACCTTAAACTAAGATCTCCCCTTATGGTCCGAGCTCTAAGACCTTAAACTAAGATCTCCCCTTATGGTCCGAGCTCTAAGACCTTAAACTAAGATCTCTCCTTAATGGTCCGAGCTCTAAGACCTTAAACTAAGATCTCCCTTTATGGTCCGAGCTCTAAGACCTTAAACTAAGATCTCCCCTTATGGTCCGAGCTCTAAGACCTTAAACTAAGATCTCCCCTTATGGTCCGAGCTCTCAGACCTTAAACTAAGATCTCTCCTTATGGTCCGAGCTCTAAGACCTTAAACTAAGATCTCTCCTTCGGGTCCGAGCTCTAAGACCTTAAACTAAGATCTCTCCTTATGGTCCGAGCTCTAAGACCTTAAACTAAGATCTAGCCCTTATGGTCCGAGCTCTAAGACCTTAAACTAAAATCCTCTAGCCCTATGGTCCGAGCTCTAAGACCTTAAACTAAGATCCTCCACCTTTATGGTCCGAGCTCTAAGACCTTAAACTAAGATCCAGCCCTTATGGTCCGAGCTCTAAGACCCTAAACTAAGATCTACCCCAAATGGGGTCCTACGTCCTGCATGACGTTAAACTGCACTCTCAGAACTACGTGTGGCTTGATCTCCATCTTGATGGAGTACGTAGGAACGCCCGGGCATTTCGACTCGGGTCCAGCCTCAGGGATCGTTAAGTCCCTCCCCTCCTCGTCGCCGGCCGTCTGGCCTGACTTCGGGTAGAGTGGTGCAGTTGTGATATTCTCCCCGATTCAGCTCGGGATGCCCCATCGCAAGGATGGGAAGCGACGGTTTCCTCGTCAGAGAGGTGCTGTCTGAGAATTGAGGTGACTCACGGCCAGATTAGTGCATCCGCCTAATACGTTTTCCCCACGGTGGCGCAATTTTGAGAGCGTTGGATTCTGTCCGAACAAATCGTCACTTCGCCCCACGCTTCGCATGCCCTGTTGATCTGGATTTTCCACCCTTGTGTCTGAAGGAACCCCAAAGCGGTATTCATGATGACATGTGGTCCGCCTCCTGCAATATGAATGATGGCCTTTTTCGGTCCGTCTATTGCAGTTGTTATGGTCGATCCACTGTCCGCCTACCGTCTTGGGCATTTCCTGGAAGGCCGACCGTTGTGGATGTCTGGATTCGGGACACGCGATTCACCCTTTCTCATTTCCCTATGTTCGGATAAAATCTCAACGCCCCTAGCGTTGTCCCGCTCGTGTGTTGGAACAAGTTGGGGGATGATACATTGGTTAGGTCTGAGGTCTCCTTTCCTAGGAATGACCTCCCTCTTTTCTCCAGAAACCCAGGCCCAATTATGGATGCCTGATGCTTGGTTAACACTCCCGCAAGACAACGAATTGTGGTTGAGCATATTAAACCGAAAGACGCAGATAAATATATTGATTCATACAAATGGATCGAAATATTGAATAACGGAAGCAAAATGTTCTTGGAATGGCAAAAAACAAAGCCCCTAGGGATTAGCGTGCTGGATAAGTCTTTCTAACGCCGCTACCCTTTGGCTGGCGGCCTCCAGGGCTACTTCTCGTTCTCTGCGTGCCCTCTCCTCATCGGCGGTCGCAGCACGCAGTTCGTCAATCCTGGCCTGTGCGCGCTCCCGCTCGACTTGGAGTGTGACCATCTGTTGGCCCGCCTCCGTCAGCTGTACCTGAGCGTCGATCAGTTGTGCCGATAGTTGCTCCACAAGCTCGGTACATGCTGCGACGAAGGCCTCCTTCTCTGCCGCCTGCCCTTCGAGGCGCCGGACTTCCTGCTCTGCCGCGATGAGCGCCTGCGTGCTCTCCGACATGTCCCGACTTTGTGCGACGTCGGCACGCCGGCGGCTCTCGCGCATCTTCTCGGCCATGAAATCACGGACCGTCAGATGGAGGCGTTGAGCATCATCTCCCCCGGCACACAGGAAGCGCAGCCAGGTCTGAAGTGATCCCATGCGCCCCAGCCATTCCGATGGGTCTCGCTTGAGGAAGCGCTGGATGCACTTCCACCCCCTGCGTCGCGTTACCCGGCTATCCTCGACCGCCTCCGCGTCCGAGTCATCCATCTCCTCGGGGTCGGCAGGCCGGTAAGCAGGGAAGGCAGCCAGCAGGTCTGCTGCAGGGTCCGCCCCTGGGAGATCCTCACGAGGGATAGGTTCCCCTACATCCGGGAAACCTTCTTCTCTCTCCCCAGCGGCGCTGACACCCTCGTCGGCCCCCAACCTCTCTCCGATGTCAGCACCGCCGATGTCCGGAGCCCCTTGATCAGCAGTTGGTGGGGCCGGCTCGGTTTGGAAGGTCTGTTCCGGAGCAGGCGGCATGTCCACCACTGGTCCACTCGTAGATGGCCCGGGTTCGGCAACCCGACGAGCCTCCAATGTTGAGATCACTGCGCGGGGCATGCCATGGTTAGTCACGGATCGTCAATGGCAAGCACCAGCAGTAAAGTAGGGAGACTTACGGGAGTTCGGAGCGTCATCTTCCGCTACCCCGGTCGCCGCAGGAACAGTTGCAGCAGGGGACCCCTTAGCACTTGACAGTTCGATGATAGGTGTCTGGCCCCCGCCTTGTCCTGCTGGCGCCTCTCCTGCTCCTGTTGAGGACGCCTGACCGACATCCGTGTGCTCCTGAGAAGGATGGAGAAACGGGTTAGAAGCTGCATAAGAGAATGGATGAAGCAGGTTGAGTAGGGATAGAAGCGGACCTCGAGGAGCTCAGTGACATCAACGTTGTCAGAGCCGGCCACCTCGCCACTCTCCCGTGGGCTCCCCCGATGGGACCTTCCCTCGGAGCCTTCATCCTCCCCCGTTTCCTCCTCCTCCTCGGAGTCGCTACTGTCATCTTCTCCCGGCGGCATCTGTTCTGGAGCGGGCTCGAGACCGAGCATCACCTTCACCAGAAGGGATGGCTCCGCACGCTGACCACGTTGGCGCGCGTACTCGTCCATGGCCGTCAGATATGCATATTGCCGGTTGAAGTCCACCCTGTCGGTGATCTGGAGGCGCCCGACCTCTGGCAGATAGATTCCTTCTCTGAGTATCTTTCGCCAGATGACGTCGGTCCCCAGTGACTGCCGCAGGGTCATCCAGGCCGACCACAGCGCCGGGAAGACTGCATCGTGGGAGGGTTCGAGCAGACGCCTCACCTGCTTCCCGGGCCGCTCCTCGACCGCCGCATGTGCCCCCTCTCTGGGCGCCGAGGTCGTAGCGGCAGCCTGCGATGTGCCAGCCGCCGAAGTCCCTGCTCGCGCCGGCCCCGCTGCTTGGCGCGCCTCCGTTCTCCCCCGTGTGGCGGCGCCTCGCCTCCTCCCTTGACGCCCGGTCTCCGCACGGGTGACCTCGAGCCGCCGAACTGGCTTCCGTAGAAGCCCCTCAGGGTATGCGATGGCCCAGTGTTCGGCATACTCGGTTGCCAAGCCTGCGTCGATCCCGGTAGGAGGGAGATTGATGACGTCGCCAGAGCCGAAGGCGACAAACATCAGCCACATCTGGCGAAGGACGCAAGGGTTCGTCTCCTCCCGGACAGCGGTGAATACCCTCTTCGGCATCCGCTGAAGGCACCCGAACTGCCTGGCGAACCGGGTCGGCACGTAAGGCTCGCAGATCACCTTCCCGTCGATCCGAGTCACGAGCACCCCGCCCCGCATGTTCAGGAAGTATTCATGCTGCTCCAGCGGGCCCTGTCCGTTGTCGATCATCTGGCCGACGGGAGTGGGGAACGGGCTGAAGTTGAAATTGGCATGATTGCCAATCCGAACCCTCACGCCCTCCTCACTGAGGGTCATCGGAGCGACCCCCGCAATGTTCAGCAGGGAGGGTCGCAGGCCGTTGCCCGGAGGACTGATGGCATTTGGGAACGTATACCCACCAAGGTGAGCAGCCACCCAGCCGTGGAAGAACTGAAAGGGCCCACAGATCCTTCGTGGCGACCCCCCTCGTGAGATGCGTCCCAGAATGGCATACAGCCTCGCCAGTACTGGGACCCCGAGGTTGTACCTCTTATTGGCAGCCATGGCGCCCGCCATCGCCAGCGTCGCCGGGCGGACGCCCATCCTCGCATCCCGCACTGGCAGGAGCCACCCGCTCAGAAAGGCGGCTAGGAACGCCGCGTACCGGACGTTCGGGTCCCGGGCCTCGATGACGCGGTACCCCCATGAGTGGTAGTCGCCCGTCTCCAGGACCCGCCAATACGACCCGTTCCGGCTCCTCTGAGCTGCGGTCGGGCACCGCTTCCCCCTGCCTGGCATCTTGACCGCCGGGTCATGCTCCAGGAACTGGCCGAACCAATACTTGTAGGCTATGTCCTTCTGGAAGTCTTGGATCCCGAGCCGCTGCGTAGCCAGGTCAAGCAGATGCCAGGTCAGAATGGGAGTCCGTGACCTGTCCTCCCAGATGTTCTTCGGTGGCAGGAACTCATCGTACTGGTAGCCCTCCAGCGGGATACCTCCGATGCAGTGGATGTCCCAGAGACCGATGCCGACCTCCCCATGGTGAAGATGGAAGGTGTTGGTATCCGGGGACCAGCGAGTGAACAGCTCCGGCCCGAGCTCAGACTGCTGGTAGAAGTGGAACTGCGACGTCCACACCGCCTCGAACAGGCCGATGTACCGCAGCTCCTCTGCGAAGTGATCGCAAGTGTGGCGTACCCAGAACGCCCAGGCCCACTCACTGGTGAAGTTGCCCCCAGATCGCAAGTCCCAGTCCTTCAGCCAGCCCTTGGTGTCGTCAGTGACACTCTGACGGTATGTGCTCGAGTAGAGGGCTGGAGAATTCTCCGCAGTAGGCTCACCCCCGTCAATGGTTCGCGTCCTCGGGTTCAGGACGTAGACATCCAAGTGCCTGGTTTCCCTGGCAGGATGCCCATTGTTGGTGATGTTATAGCGGTGAAGCTCGTCCTCCCGGGTCACCCAGGTCCGCGGCGCATCAATCTCGAACCCTGGCACCGGAACCTCATCGAGGATGCCGAAGTTCCAGAGGGGCAGGTTGTCTGACAATGGGTATGTCTTCTGGGCCGGCGTTAGTAAGTCGAACAAGGATTGATTGTTAGAAACAATCTCCTTGGCTCCGTAAACCTCCTCGTTCGTCGCCATCTCAGCCCTGCGAGTGGCGGCATCCCCCTCATTTCCTCTGTGCGCGGCCATCTCAGAAGTTTCGGGAGTCGTGCGGGTTAAGGGATGAAGCGTGCGGGATCGGACGAGGCTGGTGGAAAAGTTTGAAGGCTGGCGCGCAATCCAAGTGGACGGCGCGCAATTGGGAAGGCTGTCGCGCAAAGTTCCGGGTCTTCGCGCAAAAACAGGCGAAATCCGGACGGTTTTGCGCGCCGATCGGGCGAATTCCGCGACCGGAAGAGGCAATTTCGCGCACGAGAGCTTTGGAGCTTATCGCGCGGAAGGCCAGAGTACGGAACGCGGGACCCAGCGCCCCTATTTATAGGCGAGGCCGGGTCCGCGCTGCGCGGAAAGCGCTTTGCGCGACCGCAGCGGCGAATTTCGCGACCGGCGCCCCTTTTTGCGCGCCTAAGTCCCGCGCCGCCCAGGACTTCGGCATTCCGGCGTCTCCCTCGGAACCCGATCGTTGCGACCTCTCGCCGATCAGATTCCGAGGGGGGGCTTTTGTAGACGCCGGAAAAGTCCGTTGTTCCCAAACGAAGCTCCGGATGCGGAAAGCGAAGTGATATTTGGAGTCGGAAGAACGTTTCGGAGGGCCCGGAGGCCTTGCGCGGAATTTCAGAGGCCCGCGCGCAAAGGGGATGTTCCGCGCGCAAACCCCCCGGGATGCGCGCAATGCGCCGGTCCGGCGCGCAATTTTGCGCGCCGCGAGTCCGCGCGACTCCCCGGCGCGCCGCGCCCGATTCCGCGCCCGCGAGGAGAATTTCGCGCTCGCACCCTGGATTCCGCGCCCGGGGTTGCCTATAAATACAAGGCGACCCCCAACGTTTCAAAGGTGGCTGGAAGTCGAAACGTCTCTCGTGCGCGCAATTCAACCCCTTCCGCGCGCAATGACGAACTTCAGGTAACCTCCTTTCTTTCGCGCAAGAAAGCCTCGGGGTCCGCCTTCGCGCGCAATCCCCGTTGGCTCCTTTCATTTGAATAAAAAATCACCCTAAGGCCTTCGCGCGCAAAAGAACCCGCTTGCGCGCAATTGCCCCTGGGGTGCGCGCAATCCGGCCCGATTGCGCGCACCCCCCCTTCTTTCAAGTGGCCATTCGTTAAAGAATGAGCCGTTGCCCCCGCGCGCTATCCGAAGCCCGGTGTGAGCATTCTCAAGCATCCGCGCGCAAGGCGCTGGCCCAATTGCGCGCCAGCCGCCCCGATTGCGCGCTGTCCCGCAGTATTGCGCGCAAAGCTTCCTTTTTGCGCGCAATCTGCCAGGGTCGTCCACGTTGACCTCCTAAGGGTACCTGCCCGCGTGGCGCCCGATGCTCCTCATCCTGGGTGCCCGCACCGTGCGTTGTCTTCTCGTGCGGCCCTCCAGGTTCGTGCGAAGTGACATACACCCATCGTCCGGCAACCTCTGCCCTGCATGATGTTAAACTGCGCATACGTCCGAGCTACAAGACGTTAAACTGTTCAGCATTCGTCCCGCATGACGTTAAACTGCGCATACGTCCAGTATGACGTTAAACTGCATATGCGTCCAGCATGACGTTAAACTGCACATCCGTCCAAGCTGCACGACGTTAAACTGCCTAGCCCCCATCGTCCGCGCTGCAAGACGTTAAACTGCCAAGTGCTTCGTCCTCAACACATGACGTTAAACTGTACTTCGTCCGGCAAGACGTTAAACCGTCCGCTTCGTCCTCAACACACGACGTTAAACTGTACTTCGTCCGGCAAGACGTTAAACCGTCCGCTTCATCCGATCCCGTGCTCTGCACGCAGGATCTCCCCCGGTTTGGATGTGGCCCCCACCCGCTCGTCTCTGCAGGGATGTCGGGATTGTCCCGCTTTCGGGGCGATTTAATGGGAGTGGCTTTTCCCTACGGGGGCAGGGTATTACAAACCCCTAATTTCTCGTGGGAGGCTGCACATGTGTATCTCCATTGCGCCTCCCCACTGCCGAAGCCAGTAGAGGGTATGACTGGGATCGAGGTGTCTTCCGCTTTCGGTCCAAGTCCCTTCCAACTGAGTTTTGCTGCAACCGGGCTGCCTCAAGTGCGTAAGTCCTGACAGAATGAACTACGTGGACTTTGATCCCTGTCTTCTATACAGGGTACGTAGGAAGCCTCCCCGAGGTTCAAGCCCACCACCTGGTCGTCCCGGTCGTATTTACGTCGGTTCGTCCATCAGTGGACCCCTCCAGGGTTCACGCCTGCGTTGATTCACCTATGAATCCGCCCCTGTGGGAGACTGCCCGTGTGTATCTCCACGGTGCCTCCCCACAGCCCCCCTTTTCCATTTCCCCTTTTATCGTCCAGCATGACGTGAAACTGTGATCCACCCGGCCGTTCCATCCCCCTCTGTGCGAGGTGGTTCGGTTCAATCCTCCGCCCGGCGGCCTCGACCTCTTCGTGAGTCGGCTTGCCGACGTCCAGCATGACGTTAAACTGTATACCCGAACTACGTTGACTTTGATCCGTGTTAACACGCGGTACGTAGGAAGCCCCTCTGGGGTCCAAGCTCTTCACTTCATCATCCATCCTGATCCTTACCCGGGCCGCCACATCCCGGTGGGGTCATGCCACTTCACTCCACTCCACGTTACTTGGGAAGCCGCCCATGTGCTGGCCCCAGCGTCGGAGGTTCCTCGCAAGGGGTTCTGTCATCTGATCCGCTTTTCGTGTTGATCGGTCTGATGCCGTCCCTGCTGGACGTTAAACTCGCGGCATACCCCGTGTTAAACATGGGAAGCTGAGGAAAACCTCAGGTGACACAGTTCCCCGCACCTAGTACGGGATGCCTCAGGCCATCATGCCTTCGAGAAGCCCTATTAGGGACGGAAGACAGATGTGCAGAGCCGCAGTGTTACGACACGCCCCCAGCACCCAGAGCCACCCGGCCTTCTCACCGCAGGTTGCTGCCCCGCCCAGACTCCTTGGAACGTCCGGGCGGAAGCAGCGTAATTAACCGGTGTCCATGAAGATATGGCGCCGGGAACGAGATTCACGAACATTCTTAAGTCTATGAGGGAGACCCGGATTAGGCGACAAGTTCCGAGGAGACGTCCAAGGAAGGAGGAGCCGACATCCCATCATCCCGGTTTCGATCAAGGAGCAGACGCCCCTGAATAAGGGACGGATGCCGCCCGCCCTTGGAAAGCGGGACTGCGGGACCACAAGCCGCGCGCCCATCCCCTCGGGTCGACGGGTGTACGCGCGAATGCGTCCTGGCGGAACAGCGTAACCCGACGCACATCCGCACCGAAACAAATGTTCTTTTAGGAGGACCACCTACTGAAGTCAATGCCCTAAACTTTCAAAATCCCCAATACCCAAACACATTCAAACCGAGGTATAATGACCACCAAGGCATCTGATGGAAATATAACCAACAACCTAGCCAACCACAAGGACCAAACCCCTACCCTACAAAAAATTTCCAAAACCATAACCAATTCTAACCACAAAAAGTCCAATACCAACTTCCTCTAGTCCAATACCAACAACCAAAGTATCCCCCTGGCATATCCCAACCAACGCAAGCCCATTTCCAATCTGTCCCTCTCCCAATCCGTGAACAACTATGCAAACAAATGAAAGGATGAACTCAGAAGTCTCTTCCCTAAAACAAGAACTTCAAACCATCAAAACTGGAAAATCACCCATGCCTAAACGAGCCATTCCAAAAAAACAATAAGGGGAGAGTCAAGTTTCACTCAAAAAACTCATGAACAACTAAAGGCTGTGATAATTCTAAGAAGTGGGAAATCAGTTGAGAAACCTGAACAAATAATTCAAAAACCATCTGAAGCTTCAAACACTAATTAAAATTCAAATGAACCACATGATCAAACTAAAAAAATGATAACATTGTCAAAGAAACAACCATTCAAAAAACAACCCCACAACCTACACCATTTCCTCAACACATTAGGGGGAAAACCAATCCTGAATTGAGTGAAACATTGAGGGAAATATTCTCACAAGTCAAGTTGAACATTACACTCCTCGATTCAATTCAAACCATTCCCGCATACTCAAAGTACCTTAAGGATTTTTTCACTTTAAAAAGAAAATTTTCACATAAAAACCATGTCATTTTGGATGCTAATGTAAGTACCACCATTCAAGGGACCATTCCTCCTAAGTTGAATGACCCGGGTTGCCCATAAATCAATGTTGCACTAGGAGAGAGAAAAGTCGTCAAGGCCTTATGTGACCTAGGTGCTAGTGTCAATATCATCCCCTATGTTGTGTACTACTAATTTGGCCTAGAAGAGCTCCAACCCACATCTATCACACTTCAACTTGCTGATCGTAGTATTAGGGTTCCAAAGGGGATCTTAAAGGATGTTTTGGTGAAAGATGAAAATTTCATTAAACAAGCTGACTTAATTGTTCTTGAAAATCACCCAAGCTTAGGTCCTAGGGAGAAAACCCCAATCATCCTTTGTCATATTTTCCTTGTAATAATCAACTCTGTTATCCAAGTCCGAAATGGGAACATGACCATCACATTTGGAAACATGAGTCTAGACTTGAACATCTACAATAAAAACTCTAAAATTGGAGATGATGAATAGATCCATGAGTTTAATTGGATAGGTAGTGTTGATAGTGATCTCAAGGAACATCAAGGAATTACCGAAGGATGTTTAAGTAAAGAAGAGATTGATTTTCTTTTTTCACGTGAGGTAAATTTGTCTCATTGGCTTCAATCTCTTTTAGATAGCTCTATTTCTGATTTTATAGAATCCCCAATCAATGATACCATGGGTGAAATCAATAACATCGAGTCCATACACATTCATGACACTACTATAGCTAATATAGTGGATGAAAATTATTTTCAAAAGGAACCAATTTTGTCAAGAAATCTGAACAATTAAACTGAGTTCAATACAAAGTCTCATCCTTTCTTGGAAACTGATAACCACTCTGGTCTTGAATTTAAGTTTTTACCATTATGAATCAAGTATCCGTTCTTAGGGGACAATCAATCCTTTCATGTTTTCATCTCTTCCTCTCTTGAAGTCGATCATGAGAGGGTGCTTCTATATGTCCTTAGGAGACATAAGAAAGCCATTGGATAGACCCTATCTGATATTCATGGGACTATCCCACTTATCGGGACTCATAGAATTGTTCAAGAATCTGATTCAAAGCCATGTTGTCAACCTTAGCGGTGACTCAATCATAATCTCATAGAAGTAGTGAGAAAAGAACATTTGAAATTTTTAAAAACTGGTATCATCTATAATATAGCTGAGAGTGAGTGGGTTAACCCAATCCATGTGGTTCTAAAGAAGGCTGGAATCACGGTAATAACCAATAAGGATGGAGAGATGATTCCAACAGGGGTTAGTAGTGGATGGAGAGTCTGTATTGACTATAAGAAGATCAACTCTTGTACAAAGAAAGACCGTTTCCCCTTTCCCTTTATTGATCAAGTCCTCGAGTGAGTGGCGGGTCATTAATTCTAATGCTTCCTAGATGGATTATTAGGGTATAATCAAATCGAAGTCTCCTTAGAGGATCAAGGAAAAACAACCTTCACTTGTCCATTTGGAACTTTTTCCTTCGAGCGCATGCCCTTTGGGTTATGTAATACCGTTGGTACCTTCTAGCAGTGCATGATGGGAATCTTCTCGGACATGGTGGGGGATTTGTTAGAGGTCTTCATTGATGAATTCTCCATGTTTGGGGATAATTTTTGAGGGATGCCTTCTAAATGTTTAAAAGGTTTTGTCAATAAGTGAGGATAATAATCTCATAATAAATTGAGAAAAATTACATTTCATGGTAAGGGAAGGACATGTTCTAGGTCATCTGGTATCTGGTATAGGGATTGAAGTTGATAAAGCTAAGGTTGAAATCATTCATCACCTTCCCTCTCCTAAAATTGTTAAGGAAGTGAGGTCCTTCTTAGGACATGATGGTTTTTATAGAAGGTTCCTTAAGAATTTTAGCTCTATTTTTCGACCACTTTGTACTCTATTGGTAAAAGATGCTCCATTTTTTTGGACAGAAATATGTGAGGAATCATTCTCTACACTCAAATTAACTCTTATATCTCGACCTATCATGAAATATCCAAATTGGAAACTTCTTTTCGAGCTCATGTGTGATTCAAGTGACTTCACTGTAGGAGCAGTCTTAGGACAACAGTGTGAGAAAACTTCATGTGTCATTGCATATGCAAGAAAATATTTAAATGATGCACAAATAAACTACACCACTACTGAGAAATATTTTCTTGCTATTGTCTTTTACTTACATAAATCCAGGTCTTATCTCTTAGGATCACCCATCATTGTCTTCACCGACTATTCAGCCCTAAAATACCTTTTACAAAAAAAATATGCCAAGGCCAGATTGATTAGGTGGGTCTTTCTTCTTCAAGAGTTTAATTTAACCATTAATGATAAAAAGGGTGTTGAAAATGTTGTATTTGATCACCTGTATAGGATGGAATTCAAAGACAACTCACACCACCTCTTTGTGTCTGATTCATTTCCCGATGAGCACCTCTATTAAATGAGTGATTTCCCTTGGTATGGTGACATAGAAAACCATTTGGTGACAGGTGACATTCCAAAATTCCTCGGGACCCAAGATAAGTTTAAATTCCTTTATGATGACAAAAACTATGTGTTTGATGATCCTTACCTCTTTAAGTTTTGTCCTGATCAAATCACCAGGAGATGTGTTCCTGAGTCTGATCAAGAGTCCATTCTAAAATTTTATCATGGAGAGGCATGTGGAGGCAACTTTTCTACAAAGAAAACCACTTAAAAGGTCCTCCAAATTGGTTTCTACTATCCTAACCTCACTAATTATTCCTTCCAATTCTGCAAAAGTTGTCCTCATTGTCAGCAATTAGGATCCATTACCAAAAGGAATCAAATGCCCCTCACTCCCATTCTGGTCGTTGAAATCTTTGATTATTGGGGAATTGATTTCATGGGAACATTTACAAACTTTAAGGGATACCTCTACATCCACTTAGCTTTAGATTACGTCTCAAAATGGGTTGAGGCCATTCCCACCAAGATTAATGATCATTAAGTTGTGATCGGATTCCTAAAAGAGCATATCTTTTCTAGATTTGGAATTCCAAGGGCTATAATCAGTGATCATGGAACCCATTTCTACAACTTCCCATTCTCTTAACTCATGCCTAAATATGGTATTACTCATAAAGTATCCACTGCATACCATCCTCAAACCAACGGTCAAGCTGAGTGGGAAAATAGAGAAATTAGGTAGATTCTTGAAAAAACTGTCAATCCCTCAAGGAAATATTGGTCCGAGAAACTCTTAGATGCCCTTTGGGCATATCAAAATGCTTTTAAAACCATACTAAACATGTCACCGTATATATTGATTTATGGAAAAGCATGTAATTTACCTGTTGAAATTGAGCATAAGTCATTTTGGGCAATAAAAAAATGAACTTTGACATTTCATTGGATGAAACAAAAAACAAAATTAGATCATAATGAACTTGAATAACTTAGGATGGAGTCTTATGAAAATTCAAGGATCAATAAATCTAATGTTAAAGCCTACCAATCTAGGAATATCAAAGTCTAACACTTTGAACTGGGAAAATTCGTGCTCTTGTATAGTTCAAAACTTCATCTACACCCGGTAAAGCTAAGGTCTAGATGGTCTGATCCATACCTAGTTCATCATGTGTACCCACATGGGGTAATAGAGATTCAGGATCCCACAAGTGGTCATGTCTCCAAAGTCAATGGGTATAGGTTAAAACCATTCATTGAACCATTCAATAAACAAGAAACCAAGGAGGAGTTAACTGGGCCAACATATGAACCAGAAAAAAATTTAATAGATTTAGGGTCTATGTCATCCTAATGACGTTACACAAAAGTTCTACATGGGAGGAAACCCTTGGTTTTCATGTTTACAATATTTGTGAATCATATTTTGTTTCTTTCTTCTTCATTTTTTTATTTTTTTGAAAAAAATAGACTGTTGACATGTTCTTCTTTTATGAGTAAGGACTGGTATGAAAGGGGAGCACTGTATTCATTTGTTTCACACAGTGTGATCCATGATTAATACCTTATCCAGAAAATTTAAAGAATACAATTTATTGTCAATTTTATTTAGAAAAATATAGATTGTTGACATGTTCTTCTTTTATGAGTACGGATGGGTATGAAAGGGAAGTATCGTATTCATCCATGTCACACAGTGTGATCCCTGAGTAATACCTTACCTAGAAAATTGAAAGAAGAAAATGTATCATCATTTTGATTAAATATATATATATATATACATAGATTTTTGACCTCTTCTTTTTTTTATGAGTAAGTATGGGTATGAAAGGGGAGCACCATATTCATCTGTGTCACACGGTGTGATCCCTGAGTAATAACTTACCCATAAAATTTAAAGAAGAAAATGTATCATCAGTTTGATTTTTAAAATAAAAAAAAAATAAAAACAAGGAAAACTATAAAAATGTTGATACATGGTTTTAAATAAATTGTTGTGTTGTTTGTTTTTTCTAGTTTTATCTTCTTTGTATGCTCAGGAACTATTTTGGGTGATACATATTCGATCAAGGATGTGCCTACATCTCCCAAGAGATCAAAGGAGTAATCTGGAGCATCATGAACTTCATCTTCAAAAACCAGGTGAATTTGTTCCATGTTTATTTTTTAAAATTATTTTTAGAACACCTCTCATCTACCTCTACCCCTTCTAATCTTTCATTTCTTTAAACACTGGGGACAGTGTAATTTTATGTTGGGAGAGATGAAATAAAAAAAATGTGTGCATAAAAAAATGCGTGGAAGGAAAAAATTTCATTAACCTTGAACATGATAACACACATTGAAAACATTGAAATTGGATATAAAATAATTTTTCAAGCCTTGATTTGGATTTTAATGAAATTTTAGGTTCATGTGCATAGATTTTGGAAAGTTCAGTTGTCCGGTGTGATTTTTCACTATTATATTTTCATCCATTTAATAAAAAAACACAATGCATGTCCTCTAGATTATGGGGTTTTATTTTGAGTTCTTGGGGACCCATAAAAAATAGCATAGGTTTGGCGATCATTTTAATTTTAACATGAGTATTAAAAAAATCATTTTGCGCTAGAGAAATGAATTGGCCTAATTTGTGGCTTTCGGCACTAGGGGATCGTGACTCCATAGTTGTCTGGCCCGGAGTTGGTCATTTTATCTCTATTTGTGGTAATTTGAATTTTCTTGATTGACTTAACTCAAGATGATTCCCGAGTATGTGATATTAACTTGGTTCCCTAAGGTATTTGAGCCTGGGAGTCATCGGAAAAGTCTTTCTACTTGGGATGACAAGATTGAGTTTAATTTCAATCACCATGGAAAAATTGAAAAACAAAATAAAAACAAAAAAACAAAAAATAATAATAATAAATGAGTACTCATCTTAATATTAAAATTTTATTTCTCCTAGCTCTTCCATATTTTTTCCCTCGAATGAAAATGAACCCCCTTGTCTATTATGATGCACAACACTTAATCATGCTTAATTGAATTTGGATGAAATATGGAGATGAATCTGAACAAAGGAATGGGATTGGTCTTGGGATATGACTATGGACGTAGCTTGTTTTAAAGGATTTTTATGGGTTTCAGAATTTTTTGGTATGTGATTTTTGGGTGAGAAATGTGTATTAAATGTTTTTGGAAAAGGGAATTCATATTTCATATTTTTGAAAAATATTTTGCTCGGGACTAGAAAAATCAAGTTGGGGGGTGTGATTACCCATTGTAAGAGTCTAATATTCATCATTAATTTATATAGTTATCATGTGATTTGTTATTCATAAATACCATTTTAGTGAATTTTACACTTTGAACGTCATTTAATATGATGATTATAATTCTTTCTTAAAGTGCACTATTACATGGTACATTCTTGAACAGATCATAAAACACAAAATGGTCATGGATTTATTTTCATATTCTATTTTCAGTTATCCCATGATATAAGGAACAATTCATTCTTTTGGGGCACTTGACGAATCAATTTGGAAGACCACCAAAGTGGGCCTCGAACCAACCACATTCTGGGTGAAGTGATTTGGACAACATCCCAATAAAAGAATTGTTGCAGCCATGATTCAAGCCAAAAAAGTCTCAAAATTTAACTGGAGATAAAATAAATCATGGGTAAAATTTCATTAAACAGTGGCCTAAGCTAATTCTAATGTTTTAATGGAGTTACAGGTGGCCCCAGTTAAAGATGGAATTCTAGGCCAGATTCCATAGCCCAGAAAAAAATACCAAATTTAAATCATATCTAATGAACCAAAACGTATTTTGGGCTGAAATTTCACAAGAATTTAGGAAACGTCCGCTGATTTATTTATGTATACTATTGAACACTCCAATTCGGCCTTCTATAAGGTCTTTTCGGTTCGTCTTTTCGGTGGATACAAGCTGGATTCCATTTCGGGGGAAGAGTGAAAAGGTTACATCTCCATTAATTGTCCACCCACTATTCCCCAACAAAATTAATTAAAGGAGCATGGGATGATGGGGGCTCAGGGAAAGACTTGAAAAATTCATATTTAAGGTAGTAGTGGTGGAGAATTTTACGGATCTTGGAGCTTTGTTTTGATTGTAATGTTATTATGCCAAAGTGTCTTTGTAACATTTTTCCTTCACATGTAAGTTGTTCGAATCGCATTAGTTTTCAATAAAATTTCTTCTTATTCTCTTTTTATGTTCTTATTCATATCACCTTGATACTGTTTCCTGAAGGTGTGAACTTTTCCACACCAAACCTTGTGATTTTGTTCAAACAACAGTGGAGTGATCTTTATTTTTGAGTTTTTACTTCTTCAATTCCACCCTCGTAAGTCTACTTCCTACTTCCGTAGAGAACATGTTATCAATTAAGGGATAGTTATTTTATGGGTTGACTCAAGGGGGTAGAAAGTCACTATATTGGATGTTATTTATCACTCTCTAAATGTTATTAATTTTTTTATTTGAGTTTCTTTCATTAAATGATTTTCTCTCTTCCTCTTCCTTATTGAATTTATTCACCCCACTTTTATGTGCTAATTAGATTCTTTACCCTGGAGTGCTCATGAAAATGATCTTACAAGTGTAGAGGTGATTAGTATGTGTTTGTGGTGGTGTTTAATCAGTATGTGATGAGGGTAGTTTGAATTCATTTCATGAATTCTTCTCAAGTTAATGAAAATGAAATTGTAAAAGAAAACGACAATTCATCCAATCCACCCCGAGCAATAACCTAGGATCAACTCCTTTTCTCATAATTAGAATTCACATAGATCTTTTAGTGCTCTTTTAAAACCATCTAAAATAAACCCTAGTTGGCAACTTTATATCCAAAAATCCATCACTTTTCATTGAGTGTCTAAAGGTTCTTCTTAGGTCTTTGAGGATTCGACAACCCAAGTTGCACTGCAAGAGACCGCTTTAACCTTAGAACTTGGGTAAATTTGGGCGACACCAAATTTTGGCGCCGTTTCCAGGGACCAATTAAGTTCCTTGGACCAAAAACTTCTGTTATTACCCCCATTCTTCTATTCTCACCAAAATTCTATTATCTTTTCCCTTTCTCACTTTTTTTTTCTTTTGGTGCATGTTCGCCTACATCTGCGATAACTCAAACAGATTAGTTATAGTGGAAACTCCTAGGATAGGGGATTCAAGTTCATTTAAGGTATTTTTTACCTTTTCTCAAAATATTCTTTAAACTACAAATTCACCAATTAAAACAAGTCCAATGGAGGGTGTTCAAAGAAATCAAATGGTAAACCATGTGGGTGATCAAATGGGAAACCCAAAACAAGAAGCTCCAAACATAGGGGATGTGGTCGATCAAACCATGAATGACTACCTCACTCCAGCATGGACCAATTCCCCCTCATGCATTAGAAACAATTCCCTAGGAGATGCCAACTACATCTTTAAACCCCATGTCCTAAACCACCTTCCAACATTCCATGGAATGGAGTCTGAGATGCCCTACCTTCACATTAAGGATTTCAATGGCATTGTAGACACCATGTGTCCCCCACATCAACTTGAATCAGCTAAAATGAGGATATTTCCATTTTCATTGTAGGATAGAGATAAAAATTGGCTGAAAAATTTGAGACCATCATCCATCAACTCTTGGGACCAATTACAAAGGGAATTCTACAAAAAATACTCTCCCCACCATAGAACAATAGCACTTAAAAAGAGCATCCAAAACTTTTTTGAAAAAGAGGGAGAGTCATTCTATGAAACATGGGAGAGATTCAAAGACACCCTAAACATGGTTCCACACCATGGTTTTCCTATTCCTAAACAATTGATAATTTTCTATGAAGGGTTGGGCTCGGGGAACAATCAATTCATTGTCATGATGTGTAGTGGGACCTTTAAAAACAAATCCCCAAATCATGCTTATGAGTATCTAGAAATCCTTGCTGAACAAAACCCAACATGGGGAACATCACCTTATTTTGAAAAGCCACAAAGAACTAATGGAATGCATACACTTAGAGAAGTGGAAAGCCTTAGGGCAAAACTTGTAGCACTCTCTAGGAAGGTTGAAGATATAGACTATACGAAAATCTACGAAATCCAAACTGTAGACCATATCTGCACAATCTGTGACATGCATGACCACAAAACAAACAACTACCCAACCATTCCAACCATCAAGGATGTTCTTTTAGGAGGACCACATTCTGAAGTCAATGCCCTAAACTTTCAAAATTTTCAATACCCAAACACATTCAACCCAAGGTATAATGACCACCCAGGCTTCCGATAGAAAGATAACCAACAATCTAGCCAACCACAAGGACCAAACCCCTACCCTACACAAAATTTTCAAAACCATAACCAATTCCAACCCCAACCAGTCCAATACCAACATCCTCCAATCCAATACCAAAAACCCATACAACAACCAAATTATCCCACCTGGGATAACCCAACCAACACAAGCCCATTCCCAATCTCTCCTTCTCCCAATCCATGAAAAACTGTGCAAACAAATGAAAGGATGAACTCAGAAGTCCCTTCCCGAAAACAGGAACTTCAAACCATCAAAAATGGAAACGCACCCATGCATACACAAGACATTCCACAACAAACAATAAGGGGAGAGTAAAGTTTCACTCCAAAAACTCATGAACAACTAAAGGATTTGACTGTTCTAAGAAGTGGGAAATCAATTGAGAAACATGAACAAATAATTCAAAAAACATATGAAGTTTCAAAAACTAATGAAAATTATAATGTACCACACGATCAAACTGAAAAACATGATAACATTTTCAATGAAACAACCCTTCAAAAAACAACCCCACAATCTGCACCATTTCCTCAACACGTGAGGGATAAAACCAAGCCAGAATTAACTGAATCATTGAGGGAAATATTCTCACCAATCAAGATGAACATTCCACTCCTAAATGAAATTCAAACCATTCATGCATGATCAAAGTACCTTAAGGACTTGTGCACTTTTAAAAGATAATTTTCACTTAAAAACCAAGTCCTTTTGGCTGCTAATGTGAGTACCACCATTTAAGGGACCATTCCTCCTAAGATGAAAGACCCGGGTTTCCCTTAAATCAATGTTGAACAAGGAGAGAGAAACGTTTTCAAGGAAATATGTGACCTAGGTGCTAGTGTCAATCTCATCCCCTATGTTGTGTACTACAATTAGGCCTAGAAGATCTCCAACCCACATCTGTCACACTTCAACTTGCTGATCATAGTATTAGGGTTCCAAAGGGGATATTAAAGGATGTTTTGGAGAAAGTTGAAAAATTCATTTACCGAGATGAATTCATTGTTCTTGAAAATCAACCAAGCATATGTCCTAGGGAGAAAACCCCAACCATCCTTGTTCGTCCCTTCCTTGTAACAATCAACTATGTCATCCGAGTCCGCAATGGGAACAAGACCATCACATTTGGAAACATGAGTCTAAACTTGAACATATACAATGAAAACTCTCAAATTGGGGGTGATGAAGAGATAAATTAGGTAAATTGGATATGTAGTGTTGATAGTGAACTCAAGGAACAAAAAGGAATTACTGAAGGATGTTTAAGTCAATAAGAGATTGATTTTCTTTGTTTACATGAGGGAAATTTGTCTCCTTGGCTTGAATCTCTTTCAGATAGCTCTATTGATGATTTTTTAGAATCACCAATCAATGATACCATGGGTGAAATCAATAACATCTAGTCCATACCCATTCATGAAACTATTATATCTAATATAGTGGATGAAAATTCTTTTCACAAGAAACCAATTTTGCCAAGAAATCTGAACAAAGAAACTGAGTTCAATACAACGACTCATCCTTTCTTGGAAACTG
Organism: Viscum album; assembly: GCA_963277665.1. Taxonomy (NCBI): domain Eukaryota; kingdom Viridiplantae; phylum Streptophyta; class Magnoliopsida; order Santalales; family Viscaceae; genus Viscum; species Viscum album. The sequence continues at coordinate 1,745,011,080 of OY728152.1, forward strand.
ATAACCACTCTGATCTTGAATTGAAGGTTTTACCTTCATGACTCAAGTTTGCATTATTAGGGTACAATAAATTATTTAATGTTGTCATCTCTTCCTCTCTTGAATCCAATCATGAGAGGATTCTTCTTGATGTCCTTATGATACACAAGAAATCCATTGGATGGACCCTATCTGATATTACTGGGATTATACTACTTATTGGGACTCATAGAATTGTTCTAGAATCTGATTCAAAACCATTTCATCAACCTCAGTGGTGAATCAATCCTAATATTATCGAAGTAGTGAGAAAAGAACTTTTGAAATTGTTAAAAGCTTGTATCATCTATCATATAGCTGAGAGTGAGTGGGTTAGCCCAATCCACGTGGTTCTAAAGAAGGCCGGAATCATAGTAATAACCAATAAGGACAGAGAGATGCATCCAAAAAGGGTTAGTAGTGGATGGAGAGTCTGTATTGACTATATTAAGCTCAACTCTTGTACCAAGAAAGACCATTTCCCCTTGCCCTTTATTGATCAAGTCCTTGAGTGAGTGGCAGGTCATCAATTCTACGGCTTCCAAGATGGATTCTCGGGTTATAATCAAATTGAAGTCTCCTTAGAGGATCAAGGAAAAACAACCTTCACTTGTCCATTTTGAAATTTTTCCTTCAAGAACATGCCCTTTTGGTTATGTAATTCCCCTGGTACCTTCTAGCGATTCATGATGGGAATCTTCTCAGACATGGTGGGGGATTGGTTAGATGTATTCATGGATGAGTTCTCCATGTTTGGGGATAATTTTTTATGATTAATTCTAAATGTTGAAAAGGTTTTGTCAATATGTGAGGATAATAATATCATACTAAATTGGGAAAAATTACATTTCATGGTAAGGGAAGGACATGTTCTAGGTCATCTGTTATATGGTAGAGGGATTGAAGTTGATAAAGCTACGGTTGAAATCATTCGTCACCTTCCCTCTCCTAAAACTATTAAGGAAATGAGGTCCTTTTTAGGACATCCTGGTTTTTATAGGAGGGTCATTAGGAATTTCATCTCTATTTCTTGAACACTTTGTGCTCTATTGGTAAAAGATGCTCCATTTTTATGGACAGAAAGCTGTGAGGAATCATTCTCTACACTCAAGTCAACTCTTATATCTCCACCTATCATGAAATATCCAAATTGGAAACTTCCTATCGAGCTGATATGTGATGAAAATGACTTCGTTGTAGGAGCAGTCTTATGACAACAGTGTGAGAAAACTCCATGTGTCATTTCTTATGCAAGAAAATCTTTAAATGATGCAAAAATTAACTACACCAATACTGAGAAAGAGTTTCTTTCTGTGGTCTTTTCCTTAGAGAAATCCAGGTCTTATCTCTTAGGATCACCCATCATTGTCTTCACCGACCATTCAGCCCTAAAATACCTTTTCTAAAAACAAGATGCCAAAGATAGATTGATTAGGTGGGTCTTTCTTCTTCAATAGTTCATTTTAACCATTAAGGACAAAAAAGGGTGTTGAAAATGTTGTAGCTGATCACCTATCTTGGATGGAATTCAAAGACAACTCACACCACCTCCCTGTGTCTGATTAATTTCCCGATGAGCACCTCTATTCAGTGAGTGACTACCCTTGGTATGCTGACATAGCAAACCATTTGTTGACAGGTGACAATCCAAAATTCATGGGGACCCAAGCTAAGAGGAAATTCCATTCTGATGTCAAACACTATGTGTTTGATTATACTTAACTCTTCAAGTTCTTTCCTGATCAAATCATCAGGAGACGTGTTCCCGAGTCTGATCAAGAGTCCATTATAAAAAATTTTCATGGAGAGGCATCTGGAGGCCACTTTTCTACAACAAAAACCACTACAAAGGTCCTCCAAAGTGGTTTTTACTAGGCTAACCTCACTAAGGATTCCTTCCAATTATGAAAAATTTGTCCTCAGTGTCAGAAATTAGGATACATTACCAAAAGGAATCCAATGCCCCTCACTCCCATTCTGGTCATTGAAATCTTTGATTGTTGGGGAATTGATTTCGTGGGACCCTTTCCAAACTCTAAGGGATACCTCTACAACCTCTTAGCTGTTGATTACGTCTCAAAATGGGTTGAGGCCATTCCCAAAAAGACTAATGATCATCAATGTCACGACCTGTCCTTGGGGCCCGTGTCGTGACTACCCCAAGCCCACCTCCCATAGGCCAGGGGCTGGAGACTAGAACCAAAGGCGTAAATCCCAACAAAAGGGAAGGCATTTCCTTTATAAAGTAAACAAACACCACAGAGTAAGCCAGCAGAAGTAAACACTAAGTAAAATTGGGTACAAAAGTAAGTGTGAAAAGTAAATGGGCCAGAATACAAACCCAAACTGAAAGTAAAGTACAACAAGAAAGAAAGTACAACAACTGAAAGTAAAGCAGCAACGTCAAGTCGTCCACTGGAAGTCCCACCTGAAGGGTGGGTACATATAGCCACCTCAGCTCCACGGGTCCAGCCGTCCGCTCCGTGTACGTCCCACCCAGTGGTCCACCTCCAGGTACTGAATACTCCACAAGTCTCTACCACGATCGGAAATGTTTGTCGTCTGTATCCAACACAACGTAGTGTGGGCATAGCCCGTGCAGGGGTGAGTATACGTTACTCAGTAGGGACCCCGAGACCCCCGAAGGTCTCCCAAAATCCACAAAGGATATTCACAAAGTAAAGATACAATCACGAAGTAACAACCAACACTACTTAGGTATATTCCCATACATATACCTAAGTCATCAATTCCAGTTCGTCTCCAACATCCGATCCCAAGTTCGATCACGTCCACACAGGATAGTACAACCCAATCCACATAGGAAAGCAAGTTAATCATATCGAAGATAATGATTGAAAGTCAAGACTCAGCTCACACATGTATACTTCTTCATAAGGTGATAGAGATGATCAGATATAGCCACTAATTCATCTAAGTTGGGACCCACGTAGGATACTAAACCAGCTAAGCTGTCAGACCCACATAGGATACAGACCAGCTACTCTGCCAAACCCATGTAGGATAGCAAGAACAGAGTCAGACACTGCCAGACCCACGTAGGATACATGAACAGTAGTCATTGTCGTCGAACCCACGTAGGATTTCAGTACGGTCTTCACCGCTACCGAACCAACGGAGGATTTCAGTGTAGTCTTCATTGTCGTCGAACCCACGGAGGATTTAAGTATGGTCTTCACCGCTGCCGAACCCACATAGGATTTCAGTGCGGTCTTCATCATCGTCGAACCCACGAAGGATTTCAGTATGGTCTTCATCGTTGTCGAACCCACATAAGATTTCAGTGCAGTCTTCATCACCGTCGAACCCACGGAGGATTTCAGAATGGTCTTCATCGCTGTCGAACCCACATAGGATTTCAGTGTAGTCGTCACAGCCGCAGTCGTAGTCGCTGCCAGCTCTAGGGTTCCCGCACATAGCATACTCGATTCCGGGAGGGTCCGCTCCACGAGCGAAGTGGGTTGATACATCAACTGACACGTAGACCAATGTTGATGTATCTCAATGTTCCATCTCGACAAGAGGAACTCAATGTGACAGACGGCGCGTCAATCGAACGCCCGGACTGAGAGTTATTGCCTTTTTCGTTCGAGGGGCCTGGTTGGTTTTTAAGTCAAAACCAACCCGACCTCACTCCAACTGCGTCCAAGCCTCTAGAGGAGTAAGCCAAAGGTCTGTATCACTAAGAGGAATCCAAAAAAGTCGACGGCACGTCAATCGGACATACGTATCTCAAGTTATAAGTGTTTCCACTCTGAGGGCCCGGTTGGTTTTGTGTTCGAACCAACTCGGTTGCACCCAAAGTTCTCTGAAACCATGAGTGTAATATACCGAAATGATTGTCTTGATCCAAGGATAGCATCACAACTAGCAGTGCGCCGATCGGAGGTCCGTAGCCCATGATATGTGCGTTTGAACGGAACTATCCAGAAATAGGGGTTTTTGGGCCCGGACCGACCCGGCCCAAGACCCCCCCTGGGTTGGCCCGAACCGGGTCGACCCGAACCAGGTCCAGGTCTGGTCCATTAGGGAACGGCGCGGCGCGGCGTGGCCGGTCCGGCCTGGGGCGGCTCGGTGCTGGCCAAGCGGACGCGCAAAGGCGGCGGCTGCCCCCTTGATTGAAGCTGCGGCCCCGCGTGGGGGCCGCTCCCTTCTGCCAACGGACGCGGCGCTAGGCACCGCATCTCCCACGGGTCCCGCACGGCTATGGAACAGGTCGCCTGCCACCGCGGCTTCAGCTACGGCGGTTCCTCCTGGCGGCGCACCGGGACGCCGCTGCCTCCGGCCGCAGGCACCGCCAGTGTAGTCCGCGGGCCACCAGAGCCACTCTGGTGGTCCGTTCTTACTCCCGTCTGCGCCTGGGGTCGTCTCGAGACCCGTACATTACTACGAAGGGTTCAAAACGCCCTTGCAGCCCGCTTCGTCATCACCCGTTGATCTGCACACCAAGAACAGAGAATCGGTGGGTTCAGACTTGTTCGTTGGTCCGCACCCACCACGTTAGTGGTTCAAACGTCTTTTAATAATTTAAACACATGCCAAGGATTCAATCCACATAAAATAAATTAAACCAAACCCCCTACCTCAAGGCGTCTTCGAAAGAAGGTTCGTCGTGGGAAAAGGGACGTCGCGGAAGAAGGATTGTTAGCGTCGCGGTACATGGCGTCGCGGAGAAGAGGATCATCGACATCGCGATACATGGCGTCGCGGAGAAGAGGATCGTCAGCATCCCGGTACATGGCATTGCGGAGAAGAGAATCGGCGTCATGGTACATGACATCGCGTCGTCGATCTCTGAGGATTCGACGTCCTTCGTCATCCTTCATCGGAGGATGGCGTTCTTCGTCAGCGACGGTGTGTTCTTCGCGTTCTTCAAGGAGGAAGATGAGGATTCCAAGACTTGAGCTCTCCTCTTCAAATCCTTCTTGTACAACGAAACTACTGAATAAAATAAGGATTTTCCTTATTTTATTTCTAATGCCAACTGTTTTTGAAATTCAAAATCAGATCACGATTTAATTATCTATCATTGACCAATTAATGAGGCTTTTAATAATCCAATTAAATGCAAGAGTTGACTTCTCATTTAAGAGGGGGTGCGGGTGAGTTACCATATTAAATTCACGTGGGAGGTAAAAAGGAAATAAAGGGGAGGGGCTCGTGTGGGCCCCACTTCACTAATATCCTACCTAGGGTAGTTAGGAACTAGTGGGTCCCACCCCTACCTCCAAGCACAGGTTTAAGCCACCTTAAATGAAAATAAAATTGGTTGCACAAATTTTATTTTTATTCTCTAGTTAACCCAATTAATTAATATCCTCACCCGAGAAAACACAACTCTAGAAAAGGTGTTCTTATGTAATTATCGGCGCTGCCGTTCCATCGGTGCCCTCGGATTTCGATTCCGAGCACTGGTTCAAAATTTAGGAAAACCCACTCGTACGTTTACTGAACGTACCCGAGCTAAACATCGGAAATTGATTCCGGCCACACCGGGCCTCATAATCAGGTGCCGTCAGAAATAGTGTTCTTGTAAAATCCCAAAGAAAATTAAAAAAAATCCTGTGAATTTTACGAGTCTTTAAATTACTCCCATCTCAGGGATTTACACCCTCGTAAATATACATCATAAACTAGGGGGAAAATGTGGGTACTGTGCACGCATCTGAGCCTCCCGCTCCCAAGTTCTCTCCTGGAGGTTCTCATGCTGCCATCTGATGCGCACTAGAGGAATCAACCACCCACGTAGGACCCACTCCTATCGATCCTCAATATCCACCGGGACCTCCGAAAATGTCACCCCATCGTCAATGTCTAGCTCCCCATGGTCGATGATATGCGTCGGGTCGTGCACGTATCTCCTTATCTGAGATACGTGGAAGACGTCGTGCACCCGGTGCAACTGAGGTCGTAGAGTCAGGGAGTAAGCCACCTTGCCTACCCTGCTGTGGACCTGGACTGGTCCGATGAAGCGCAGAGATAGATTTCCGCCTTGGCCAAATCTCATTAATCCACGTCGAGGTGAGACCCGCAAGAAAACATTATCTCCCTCATCAAACTCTAGTGGCCTCCTCCTCCTGTCAGCATAAGACTTCCGCCGACTCTGATCTGTCCTCATCCGCTCCTGGATGACCTGGACCTTCTCTATCGTGCCCTAGACCATCTCTGGTCCCACAAGTGCTGACTCCCCAGGGTCTGTCTAGCACACAGGTGATCTGCAAGGTTGGCCGTACAACTCCTCGTATGGTGCCATCCCGATGGTGGAGTGGTAGCTGTTGTTGTACGCGAACTCCACCAAGGGTAGATGTTCCTCCCAACAGCGACCAAAGTTGAGGACACATGCATAGAGCATGTCCTCGAGAGTTTGAATGGTCCTCTCCGTCTGAACATTCTTCTGAGGGTGAAAGGCGGTGCTCAGGCGTAGCTGCGTCCCGAATGCCTCCTACAACCCCTTCCAAAGTTGAGAGGTAAAGGGAGCATCTCGATCGGAGATGATAGATGATGGCACACCATGAAGCCGTACAATCTCCTGAATGTATAGATGTCCCAAGATCTCTACTAAGCCATGCTCTCTGATGGGTAAGAAGTGGGCCGACTTAGTGATTCGGTCATCAATCACCCAAATGGAGTCGTGACCTCTGGAAGTGCGTGGAAGTCCAGTCACGAAATCCATAGATATCCCATCCCAGTTCTACTTCGGGACCTCCAAGGGTTATACCAAGACTGCTGCTACCTGGTGCTCTATCTTCACCTGCTGGCAGGTGAGGCATCGAGAAATGAACTCTGCCACAACCTTCTTCAAACCCGGCCACCAGTTTTGTCGTCTGAGATCCTGGTACATCTTCACCACTCCTGGATGTAACGCTAAAGGGGAAGTGTGAAACTCTCTCAACACCTCCTCCTATAAAGCAACTGGTACCATGGTACGTCCTCTGAAAAAGATGTCGTGCTCTCCTCCTATAGAGAATCCATCAGGTGCCTATCCTGAGGATATCTGCGCACGCCGCATCTCACAGTCAATGTCCTCACGTTGTGCCTCTCTGACCCGCTGTAGTAGTGGAGGAGTGACTATGAGTGACAGAAGAAAAGCTACACCATCTCTATCCACGAAGGATATCTGCAAAGCAGCTAGCTGCTCTGTCGCCTCCCCGAGTATCTGGATGCCTGTCCTCCTACTGAGAGCATCGGCTACTACGTTCCCCTTTCCATGAGTATAGACTATCTCAAAGTCATAGTCCTGGAGGAACTCGAGCCATAACCACTGTCTTAGATTCAGGTCCCTCTGCGAGAATATGTACTTGAGTCTCTGGTGGTCATAGTATATTGTAAAGCGCTCACCCATCAGATAGTGTCGCCACATCTTTTGAGAGAAGACCACTACAGCTAACTCCAGGTCATGGGTAGCGTAGTTCTTCTCATGCTGCCTCAACTGACATGATCCATAGGTGATCATGGCCCGCTCCTACATCAAGACACATCCGAGTCCAGTCCCTGATGCATCGCAGTAGACTACGTACCCTACTCCCTCCTCTGGTAGCCTCAAGATAGGCGTGCCGGTCAATCTCTGTCTCAGCTTCTAGAAACTCTGCTGACATCTGTCTGACCACACGAAGGGTTTCCCCTTCTTCGTCAAAGATGAGAGTGGTGCCGCAACTCTGGAGAAGTTTGGCACAAACTTCCGGTAGTACCCAACTAGACCCAAGAAACTCCGCACCTCTGTCACGCTCCTAGGTGGCTCCCAAGCTAGCACTACCTCGATCTTCGCAAGATCCACCTCAACTCCCGCATCAGAGATGATGTGTCCTAAGAAGTGGACCTCACGTAACCAGAACTGACACTTCGAGAGCTTTCCATAAATCTAGTGCTCTCAGAGTGTGTCTAGTACAACCCGTAAGTGGTAGGCGTGCTCCTCCTCAGTGGTCGAGTATATCAATATGTCGTGGATGAAGACCACAACAAATCGATCGAGGTATGGCTGAAAGATCCTACTCATGAGACTCATGAACACTGTTGGAGAATTGGTTACGCCAAAAGTCATAACAAAGAACTCATAGTGGCCATACTGACATCTGAAGGATGTCTTATGCACGTCCTTGTCTCGAACTCTGAGCTGATGATAGCCTGATCTAAGGTCTATCTTCAAGAACCACCGTGCTCCCTTGAGCCGATCGAATAGGTCTTCAGTCCTTGGTAGCAGATACTAGTTCCTCACGGTCACCTGGTTCAGGCGACGACAGTCGACACGAAGTCGCAAGCTCTCGTCCGCCTTCTTGGCGAACAATATCGGGGAAGCCTAGGGTGAAACACTTGGTCGGATGAATCCCTGCCCTGCAAGTCCTCCAACTGTACCCGTAGCTCTCGAAGCTCAGCAAGGGCCATCCGATATGCTGGAGTGGATATCGGGGCTATCCCGGGGTACAGGTCAATATAGAAGTCTACCTCTCTGCGAGGAGGTAGTCCTGGGAAGTCATCGGGGAAAACCTTCGCATACTGATCCACCACTACAGGAAAACTCGGACTCCGCACATCAACTGCTCCTAAGATGAGTCTAGCCAACTGATGAGTGATGGGATGTCCTCTCCTCTGTGTGATTCTATTCTGCGCCGCAAAGGCTCCCTTCTCACCGATGAAGGTAAACCTGCTCTCATCGGTGCGTACACACCGCACCTTGCGCCTAATATAGTTGATCTGAGCATGGACTGTGGATAACCAATGCATGCCCAAGATGACGTCGTAAGGCCTCGACACTGCTACAATAAGATCCCAGCCAAAGCTCTCACCTCCTAGAGTAAGCTCATACTGCCGGCACCAGTGCGTAATCGTCGATTCTACTCCCATAAGAGTCTCTAGCCGTAAGGATCGAGCCGACAGCTCCGTCAGAATCTCCGAGCTCTGAACAATGGCAGCGGAAATAAAAGAATGACTCGCTCCTGTATCTATAAGAACTGCAGCAAGGGTGGAGTAGAAACAGATAGTACCTCGAATCATCTCTGGTACGCCGTGGTCATAGGCCTCCACTGCTTGAAGCTGAGCCTGTCTCTTCCCTCCATCTCCCTGTGTTCGGGGTGGACCTCCTGGTGGTGGTGGTGGTAAAGCCTCAAAGCGTCGCCCACCACCTGCTACTCAGCCAGATCCCCTGCCTCATCCGCCTGCTCTCGGTAGACTTCCACGGTCGACCCTCTACCTTTGCCTAGGTGGCCCCTCAACCGTATGTTGCTCATCTGCATGGTGGGTCGAGTAGTTAGGAGCCATGTGGCCCTGCCAGCCGCATGCGTAGCACTGCTAGCTCCTCAGAAGGCTGGATCTACGCCCTGTGCCCCGCACCTCTGAGCCAGTGTCTTGAGGTCGTCTGACTGATGGACCAGTCCACCTAGACCCCTGTGACATCCGTTGACTACTAGATACAGATTACTCTGCTACGTGCCGCCCTGCGGTAGGTCTCGCTGTTGGTGTAGGCTCGGTAAGAAAGCTCTCAATGATGAGGGCTCGCTCCAGCACTCTTGCATGTGTCAGAATGCTGAGGGAGATCATCGACACCCTGATCTCATGCCTCAGTTCCTGATCGAAGGTCCGGGCCCAGAAGAATGGGTACCGTACCATGTTCGTCGAATAGCGCGAGAGATCGGTAAATCTCACCGAGTATTGGGCGATCGTCATGCTTCCCTGCCGCAGCTATAGAAGATCCTGGATGCACACTGCATGGAGGGTGGCTGGGAAGAACTCCAAGCGAAAGAGGCTATGGAAGTCCGCCCAGAGGAGAGATTCCTTGTCGTGCACCTGAAGCATCAAACTCCACCATCTTCCTGTGGCCGCATGCAGGAGGCTCGATGCGAGGATAAACATGAGGTCAGCTGGTGTCCCAACTAACCTGAAAACTCGCACAACTACCTCCATCCAATCCTCGGCTGCCTGAGGGTCCGTCTCCCCACAAAACCTGGGCTATCTCTGATGCTGAAACTCATGCAGTGCACTAATGCGACGTGCACTCTCAGCGACAGGGGATGGTAGCATTGGTGGCTCGGTGGGTAGTGGTACCGCGGGTGCCTCCGTTGAAAAAGGGCCCTGTACTGAGGCCTCGTCGCTCGGTGGGTTGTCATCTCACTCAAAGCTCGGAACCCCAGCTGGCTGCCATCATGGGGCCATCCTGAAAAGAAACCGGTGTGCCACGGTCAAAATAGTATACCTAGTGATATGACACAAAGTAATCACAAAGAAAACATTTGAAACACACATGCAATCAATGTTTTCGTGCACTGAGTCGGAAATCAGAAGTCAGGTTCTTGGTTTACGGATATGTCAGCCGTCGCACCAACACTGGACTCCCTAGACTCATAACCACACTCAATACCCTTGACACTATTGCTTCACATAGAAGAAAGATAAGAGTCCTGAGTTCTGTGGTTGAACCGAACTCCTCTGATACCAATTTGTCATGACCCGTCCTCGGGGCCCATGCCGTGACTACCCCAATCCCGCCTCCCATAGTCCAGGGGCTGGCGACTAGCACCAAAGGCGTAAATCCCGACAAAAGGGAAGGCATTGCCTTTATAAAGTAAACAAACACCATAGAGTAAGGCATAAGAAGTAAACACTAAGTAAAACTGGGTACAAAAGTAAGTGCGGAAAGTAAATGGGCCAGAATACAAACCCAAACTGAACATAAAGTACAACATGAAAGAAAGTACAGCAACTGAAAGTAAAGCAGCAACGTTGAGTCATCCATTGGAAGTCCCAACTGAAGGGTGGGTACAGATTTCCACCTCAGCTCCATCGGTCCAGCCGTCCACTCCGTGTACGTCCCGCCCATTGGTCCACCTCTAGGTACAGACTGATCCACTAGCCTCAACCACGATCAGTGCTATCCATCGTCTGCATCCAACACAACGTAGTGCGGGCATAGCCCGTGCATGGGTGAGTATAAGCTTCTCAGTAGGGACCCTGAGACCCCCGAAGGTCTCCCAAAATCCACAAAGGATATCCACAAAGGAAAGATACAATCACGAAGTAACAACCAACACTACTTAGTTATATGCCCATACATATATCTAAGTCATCAAGTCTAGTTCATCTCTAACATCTGAGCCCAAGTTCGATCACGTCCACACAGGATAGTACAACCCAATCCACATAGGAAAGCGAGTCAATCATATCAAAGATAATGATTTAAAGTCAAGACTCATCTCACACAGGTATACTTCTTCGTAAGGTGATAGAGATGATCAGATATAGCCACTGATTCATCATATCTGGGACCTACGTAGGATACTATACCAGCTAAGCTGTCGGACCCACATAGGATATAGACCAGCTACTCTGCCAGACCCACTTAGGATAGCAAGAACAGAGTCAGACACTACCAGACCCACGTAGGATACAAGAACAGTAGTCATTTCCTTCGAACCCACAGAGGATTTCAGTACGGTCTTCATCACTGCCGAACCCACGGAGGATTTCAGTTCAGTCTTCATTGTCGTCGAACCCACGGAGGATTTCAGTACAGTCTTCATCGCTGCCGAACCCACATAGGATTTCAATGCAGTCTTCATCACCGTCGAACCCATGAAGGATTTCAGTACGGTCTTCATCGATGCCGAACACACATAGGATTTCAGTGCAGTTTTCATCACCATCGAACCCACGGAGGATTTCAGTACGGTCTTCATCACTGCCAAACCCACATAGGATTTCAGTGTAGTTGTCACAGTCGCAGTCGCAGCCGCTTCCAGCTCTAGGATTCCCCCACACAACATGCTCGATTCCGGGAGGGTCATCTCCACGAGCCAAGGGGTTATATACATCAACTAACATGTATTCCGGAGTTTATGTATCTCAAAGTTCCGTCTCGACAAGAGGAACTCAACGTGACAGACGGCGCGCTAATCGAACGCCTGTTCTGAGAGTTATTGGCTTTTTCGTTCCAGGGGCCCTGTTGGTTTTTAAGTCAAAACCAACCCGACCGCACTCCAACTGCATCCAAACCCCGAGTGGCATAAGAAAAAAGGTCTGTCTCACTAAAGGGAGTCCAACAAAGTCGATGGTATATCAATCGGACGGCCGGAGCTCAAGTTATAAGTGTTTCCGCTCTGAGGGCCCGGTTGGTTTCGTGTTCGAACCAACCCGGACGTACCCAAAGTTTTCCAAAACCTTGAGTGTAATATACCGAAATGACTGTCTCGATCCAAGGATTGCATCTCAACTAACGGTGTGTCGATTGGAGGTCCGTAGCCCAGGATATGGGTGTTTGAACGGAACTATCCGGAAATAGGGGTTTTTGGGCCCAGACCAACCCGGCCCAAGACCCCCCCTTGGTCGGCCCGAACCAGGTCAACTCGAACCGGGTCAACCCAAACCAGGTCTGGGACTGGCCCATTATGGCACGACCCAGCCCGGTGGGTGCGGCCCAGCCCTGTGGGCGCGGCCCGGCCGGGCCTAGGCGGCCCGGCCTGGTGCGGCCCGTCCGGCCTGGGGTGGCTCGACGCTGCCCACGCAGGGTCGGCTCGGCGCTGGCTGAGCGGACGCGCAAAGGGGGCGGTTGGCCCCTTGATTGAAGTCGCGGTCCCACGTGGGGGGCGCTCCCTTCTGCCAACGGACGTGGCGCTGGGCGCCGTGTCTCCCCCAGGTCCCGCGCGGCCACGGGACCGGCTGCCTGCCGCCGCGGCGGTCCTTACTGGCGGCGCGCTGAGACACCGCCGCCTCTGGTCACCGGCAACCCGTGCCACCGGTGTAGTCCACAGGCCCCCGGAGCCGCTCCGGTGGTCCGTTCTTGCTCCCCTCTGCGCATGGGGTCGTCTCGGGACCCGTAGATTACTGTGAAGTGTTCAAAACGCCCTTGCGGCCCGCTTCATCATCGCCCGTCGATCTGCACACCAAGAACAGAGAATCGGTGGGTTCGGACTTTTTCATTGGTCCTCACCCACCGTGTTAGTGGTTCAAACATCTTTCAATAATTTAAACACATATCGAGGATTGAATCCACATAAAATAAATTAATCCAAACCTCGTACCTCAAGGTGTCGTCGAACGAAGGTTCATCGCGGAAAAAAGGACGTCACGGAAAAAGGATCATCTGCGTCGCGGTACATGGAATTGCGGAGAAGAGGATCGTCGGCGTCATGGTACACGGCGTCGCAGAGAAGAGGATCGTCGGCGTTGCGGTACCCGACGTCGCAGAGAATAGGATTGGTGTCACGGTACACGGCGTCGTGTCGTTGATCTCCGAGGATTCGGCATCCTTCGTCGTCCTTCATCGGAGGCTGGCGTTCTTTGTTGGCAATGGTGCGTTCTTCGCGTTCTTTAAGGAGGAAGATGAGAATTCCAAGACTTTCTCTCTCCTCTTTAAATCCTTCTCGCACAAAGAAACAACACAATATAATAAGGCTTTTCCTTATATTATTTCTCATGACAACTGTTTTTGAAATTCAAAATCAGATCACGATTTAATTATCGAGTGTTGACCAATTAATGAGGCATTTAATAATCCAATTAAACCCGAGAGTTGACTTGTCATTTAAGAGGGGGGTGCGGGTGAGTTACCATATTAAATGCATGTGGGAGGTAAAAAGGAAATAAAGGGGTGAGGATCGGGTGGGCCCCACTTCACTAATATCCTACCTAAGATAGTTAGGAACTAGTGGGTCCCACCCCAACCTCCAAGCATAGGTTTGAGCTACCTTAAATAAAAATAAAATTGGTTGCACAAATTTTATTTTTATTCTTTAGTTAACCCAATTAATTAATAACCTCACCCAAGCAAACACAACTCCGGAAAAGGTGTTTGTATGCAATTATCGGCGCTACGGTTCCATCGCTGCCCTCAGATTTCGATTCCGAGCACAGGTTCAAAAGTTAGGAAAACCCGCTCATTTGTTTACTGAACATACCCGAGCTAAAATTCGGAAATTGATTCCGGGCACACTGGGCCTTGGAATCAGGTGCCGTCAAGAAACTGCATTCTTGTAAAATCCCAAAGAAAATTAAAAAAAAATTCCCTTGAATTTTACGGGTCATTACAATCAATTTGTGATCCGATTCCTAAAAGAGCATATCTTTTCTAGATTTGGAATTCCGAGAGCAATAATCAGTGATCGTGGAACCAATTTCTGCAACTGCCCATTCTCTTCACTCATTTCCAAGTATGGTATTACTCATAAAGTTTCCACTGCATACCATCCTCAAACCAATGGTCAAGATGAGTTGGAGAATAGAGAAATTAAGCAAATTCTTGATAAAACGTTCAATCCCTCTAGGAAAGATTGGTCAGAGAAACTCTTATAAGCCCTTTGGGCATATCAAACTGCTTTCAAAACTATCCTAGGCATGTCACCGTATAGATTGGTTTATGGAAAATCATGTCATTTACCTGTTGAAATTGAGCATAAGGCCTTTTGGGCAATAAAAAAAATAAACTTTGACATTTCATTGGTGGAAACAAAAAGTAAATTAGATCTTAATGAACTCGAGGAACTTAGGATAGAGGATTATGAAAATTCAACGATCAATAAATATAAAGTTCAAGCCTACCAATCTAGTAATCTCAAAGTCAAACACTTTGAACAGGGAAAATTTGTGCTCTTGTATAGTTAAAAACATCATCTACACCGGGGAAAGCTAAGGTCTAGATGGTCCAATCCTTACCTAGTGCATCCTATGTACCCTAATGGAGCAATAGATATGCAGGATCCCATAAGTGGTCATGTTTTCAAACTCAATGGGCATAGGTTAAAACCATTCATTAAATCATTCAATAAACAAGAAATCAAGGAGGAGTTGATATTTGGTGTAAGGGTACTATAGCGGCGACGGGTACTATGTGGAACTGTAGCAGCGTGGGTACTGTAGCAGTACTATTCACAAAATGGGCGTTGGGCCAAAAATTTGGGTCTACGGGCCATGTAATGGGCTAATTGCCCACTGGGACTCCGGGCTATGTAATGGGTCTCCCTCTACCCTGTTAAAAGAGGTCATTGCTTTGATTTAATAATAAATGAGGCTTTAGCCCCAACCTTTTAAAAAAAGGAAATGAAGGAGGAGTTAACTGAGCCAACATATAATCCAGAAAAAAAAATTAATAGATTTAGGGTCTATGTCGGGCAAACAACGTTAATAAAATGTGCCACATGGGAGGAAACCCATGGTTTTCAGGTTTCTAATCTTTGTGAATCATCTTTTGTTTCTTTCTTCTTCATTTTATTATTTTTTTTAAAAAAATAGACTGTTGACTTGTTCTTCTTTAATGAGTAAGGATGGGTATGAAAGGGGAGCACTATATTCATTCGTGTCACACGGTGTGATCCCTAAGAAATACCTTACCCAGAAAATTTAATGAAGACAGTGTATCATCAGTTTGATTTAAAAAAATATATAGATTATTGACCTGTTCTTATTTTATGAGTACAGATTGGTATGAAAGGGGAGCAATGTATTCATCCATGTCACGAGGTGTGATCCCTGAGTAATACCTTACCCAAAAAATTAAATATGACAATGTATCATCATTTTGAATATATATATATATATATATATATATATATTGTTCATCTGTCCTTATTTTATTAGTAAGGATGGGTATGAAAGAGGAGCACCATATTCATCCATGTCACGCGGTGTGATCCCAGAGTAATAACTTACCCAGAATATTTTAATAAGAAAATGTATCATCAATTTGAATTTTAAAATAAAAAAATAAAAAACAAGGATAACCATAAAAATGTTGATACTTCGTTTTAATTAAATGGTTGTGTTGTTTGTTTAGTCTGGTTTTTTCTTCTTTGTATGTTCAGGGACTATTTTGGGTGATACATATTCGATCAAGGAGGTGCCTACATCTCCCAAGTGATCAGAGGAGTAATCTGGATCATCATGAACTTAAACTTCAAAAACCAGGTGAATTTGTTCCATTTTTATTGTTTCAAATTAATTTTAGAACACCTATCATCTACCTCAACCCCTTATAATATTTTTTTTATATAAACACCGATGACAATGTTATTTTATGTTGGGGGAGATGAAATAAAAAAAAAATTGAGTACATAAAAAAAATGTGTGGAAGGAAAACTTTTCATTAACATTAAACATGATAAAACACATTGGAAACATTGATATTGGTATCAAAGAATTTTTCATGCCTTGATTCTGATTTTAATGCAAGTTTAGGTTCATGTGTATAGATTTTGGAAAGTGCGGTTGTCTGATGTGATTTTTCACCGTTATATTTTCATCCATTTAATAAAAAAACACAATGCACGTCCTCTAGATTTTGGGGTTTTAGTTTGAGTTCTTGGGTACCCATAATAAATAGCATAGGTTTTCCGATCATTTTAATTTTAACATGAGTATTCAAAAAAATCAATTTGCGCGTAGAGAAATGAATTGTCCTAATGTGTGGATTTCGGCACTTGGTGATTGTGACTCCATAGTTGTCCGACCCGGAGTTGAGAATTTTATCTCTATTTGTGTTAATTTGAATTTGTTTTTGATTGAATTAACTCGAGATTATTCTTGAGTATGTGAGATTCACTTGGTTCCCTAAGGTCTTTGAGCCTGGGAGTCATCGGCAAAGTCTAGATACATGGGTTAACAAGATTAAGTTCAATTTCAATCACCATGGAAAAATTTAAAAACAAAAAAAACAAAAAAAAACAATAAAATAAAATAAAATAAAAAATGAGTATTCATCTTAATATTAAAATTTTATTTCTCCTAGCGCTTCCATATTTTCTCCCTCTAATGAAAATGAACCCCCTAGTCTACTGTGATGCACAACACTTCATCATGCTTAATTGAATTTGGATGAAATATGGTGACGAATTCAATCAAAGGAATGGGCTGGGGATTGGGATATTCCTATGGACATATCTTGTTTTAAATGATTTTTATGGGTTTCATAATTGTTTGGTATGAGTTTTTTGGGTGAGAAATGTGTATTAAAAGTTTTTGGAAAAGGGAATTCAAATTTCATATTTTTGAGAAATATTTTACTCGGGACTAGAAAAACTCAAGTTGGGGGTGTGATTATCCACTGGAAGAGGCTAATATTCATTGTTAATTTATATAGTTTTCATGTGATTTGTTATTCATAAATACAATTTTAGTTCATTTTACACTTTGAACATCATTTCATATCATGATTGCAATTCTTTCCTAAAGTGCACTGTTACATGGTACATTCTTGAACAGATCATAAAACACAAAATTGTATTTATTTTATTTTTCATATTCTATTTTCAGGTCTCCCATGATATAAGGAACAATTCATTCTTTTGGAGCACTTGGAGATTCAATTTTGAAGACTACCAAAGTGGGCCTTGAACCAACAACATTCTGGGCAAAGTGATTTGGACAACAGCCCAATAAAAGAATTGTAGTGGCCATGATTCAAGCCCAAAAAGTCTCAAACTTTAACTATTGATAGAAGAAATCATGGGGAACACTTCATTAAATAGTTACCTAAGCTAATTCGAATGTTTTATGGAGTTCCAGGTGGCCCTGGTTAAAGATTCAATTCTGGGCCAGATTCCACAGCCCAGAAACACATCCCACCATTTAAATCATATCTCATGAACCAAAACGTATTTTGGGCTGAAATTTTATAGGATATTAGTATATATCTGGTGATTCCTGTATGTCTTCAATGTCCCACACCAATTAGGTCTTATAAAAGGAAATTTTCGCGCGTCTTTATGGTGGATGCAAGCTGGATTCCATTTCGGGGGAAGAGTGGAAAAGTCACATCTCCATTAATTTTCCACCCACCTTTCCCCAACAAAATTAATTAAAGGAACATGGGATGATGGGGGCTCGGAAAAAGACTTCCAAAATTCTTATTTAAGGTCATAGTGGTGGAGTATTTTATGGATCTTGGAGCTTTTTTTATTGTAATGTTATTATGAAAAATTGTCTTTGTAGCATTTTTCCTTCTCATGTATGTTGTTTGAATCACAATAGTTTTCCATAAAGGTTATTCTTATTCTCTTATTATATTCTTATTCATATCACCTTGATACCATTTCCTTAAGGTGTGAACTTTTTCACACCAAACCTTGTGATTTTGTTCACACAACGGTGGAGTGATATTTATTTTTGAGTTTTTACTTCTTCAATTCCACCCTCATAAGTCTACTTCCTACTTCCGTTGAGAACATGTTATCAATGAAGGGTTATATATTTTATGGGTTGATCTAAGGGGGTAGAAAGGGTCTGTATTGGATGTTATTTATCACTCTCTAAATGTTATTAATTTCTTTTATTTGAGTTTTTTTCATTAAATGATTTTCTCTGTTTCTCTTCCTTATTGAATTTATTTTCCCCACTTTTATGTGTTAATTAGATTCTTTACCTTGGAGTGCTCATGAAAATGATCCTACAAGTGTATAGGTGATTAGTATGTGTTTTTGGTGGGTTTTAATCAGTAATTTATGAGGGTAGTTTGAATTCATTGCATGAATTCTTCTCAAGTTAATGAAATTGAAATTGTAAAAGAAAACGATAATTCATCCAATACACCCCGTGAAATAACCTTGGATCAAATAATTTTCTCATAATTATAATTAACATATATCTTTTAGTGCCCTTTTAAAACCATCTAAAATCAATCCTCATTGGCCACTTCATAGCCAAAAATCCATCTCTTTTCATTGAGTGTCTAATGGTTCTTCTTAGGTCTCTAAGGATTCGACAACCCAAGCTACACTGAAAGAGACCGCTTTAACCTTAGAACTTGGGGAAATTTGGGCGACACCAGGGTGTCATCGACGATCATCTCTGACAGTGATCCATGTTTCATATCCTGGTTGTGGAAGGGATTGTAGGAGGTGTTTTGGACTCAGCTGCGTTTGAGCACTGCCTTTCATCCTCAAACGGATGGTCAGATGGAGCGGACCATTCAGACACTGGGGGGCATGCTTCGTGCATGCGTCCTAGATTTTTGCCATAGTTGGGAGGATCCCTTTCTCTTGGGGGAGTTCACATACAACAATAGTTATCACTCCACCATCAGTATGTCACCATTCGAGACCCTATACGGTTGACCTTGGATATCACCTCTATGTTGGACAGACCTAGGGGAATCAGCACATATGGGTCTAGAGTTGGCACGACCTACCACGTAGAAGGTGCAGACCATCTAGGAGCAGATGAAGACAGGACCGCCTAGGTAGAAGTCATATGCTGACAGAAGACAGATACCTCTAGAGTTCTAGGATGGGGACCATGTTTTCTTATGAGTCTCTCCTCGATGGGGACTATGAATATTTGGTTGAGGCGGTAAGTTATCACCAAGGTTTATCAGGCCATTTCTGATACTTTGGAGGAAAGGTGAGGTTGAAAACTGTTTGGTACTTCCACCATAGATGGAGAAGGTGCAAGAAGTCTTACATGTATCTCAACTGATGAGATATGTGCATGACCCATCTCAAGTCATCGACCATGCCGAGATGGACTTAGACGACGGGGTGATGTTTACAGAGGTTAGATTAGAGATTGAGGATCAACAAGAGTGGGCCCTTTGTGGGCATTCAATACCTTTAGTGAATGTTAATTGGAAGCACGAGAACCCCCATGAGAGCACATAGAATCAGAAGTCTTAGATTCGTGCTCAGTACCCCCATTTGATTTCATAGTCTATATTGTGGCATTCAGGGAAAAAAATCCCTATGGTGGGGAGAATGTAAAGACCTTGATTTCTTCTATGTAATTTTTTTAATTATATGTAATTATTTAGAGACCTCAAAATTTTACGGTGTGTGATTCTGAGGCCTCGAGTGACTAGAACGATTCATCGAAGTTTTCTTAAACATTAAATAGCACGCATAAGCAGTTTTCCTAAAAAAGTGGAATTACACTTAAACGGTTGCTCGGATCAGAAATCTAAGAGCACTGTTACGCTCAGGATGAAAAGTTTAACCTAGGTGTGACTTAAGTTTAGTCGGCATGGGTATCTTGTGAGAAAACCCAAAAATGGCATAACAGTAAATAAAATTAATAAATAAATTTTTTTTTCAAATGATTATAACTCACGAACAGTTACATGGATTGAAAATCTGAGACCACTGCTAAACTCGTGAGGGTATTCTTTCCTTAGGCTGATACTAACATTGGTTGGCGCAGGCCACCATTGAAATTTAGTTTTTGGTCGTAAATAAAATAATTAAGTGGCAATTATTTTATTGTAAAATTCATAACTTCTAAATGGTAACTTGGATTGAAAATATGAGAGTACTATTAGGTTTGTTGGGGTGTGTTCTCCTTAGGCAGAGCCTAACCTCAAGTGGCGTGGGTCGAGGGTGAATGCTAATAATTTATTGAACTTTTTTTGGGTATGTTCAGTAAACGCACGAGTGAAATTTTCTAATTTATGAACCATTGCTTGGATTAAAAATATGAGGGCACCGTTGAATCTGTAGCATCATAATTTACTTATGTGAGGCTTTACTTTGATCATAGTAGGTTTGGGGAAAAAGTTAAGTATTGTGAATTTTTAAAAGAAATGAAATAAAATAATATTAATATTTTATTTCATATCCTCCAACGGTCATGTAATGGGGTGGATCCAGCGACCTGTCTAGCCAATAAATGCATTGACCTACCAACCCTAAGTAATGAAGTCGTAGGGGAATTCGGAAGCTTCTTAATAGTTGAGTGCCATTAAATTCTAACGTCGTTACTTACCCTCCCCATATCTAATATATATGGAGCATGAGGAGGGGTATCATCACAGCTTCGCCAAGAAACGAAGTGCTGAAGGAGCACCGTGATGTCGGACCCATAGAAGATGAAGCTGATCCCAACAGGAGGTGACGAGTAAAACCAAACCATGAACCAGAGGACGACGTGTGAGCAGCGTCGTTGGGAGCCTGTTGTGGGAACAAAGAACACTGAACCACCTTCAAGCGCAACCATTTCTCTAATGTCTCAAGGTAGGGGGTTTATTCATTTACGTTTCCTTAAAAGATTCCCTCTTCCCCATTATTAAAATTATACGATGAACACAGTTCAATCGACTAAAGCGTTGATATGCAAATCATTTGTTTTGTGGGAGGTTGTTACGGGGTATCCTTGTGGGGTTTTGTTAGTTGTTTAATAAAATAAATTGTTAACCCATTTTAACCTCCCTTTTATCACGATCTAACATGTAGGGCGTGGGCCTAACAAACCCGACCCAAACCCTCTCCAACTCTGTTACACTTGTGCCTACCATGGAAGACTATTGGCAAAGTGGCAGCAACCTTCTATGAAGGAGTCGATGTGCCAACGCACGCCCCGAGAGGAGGTCGCAGAATGAAGCCACAAAAAAAATTGGAGTGGTCAACACCAGCCAACCGTGGAGGAGGTGCAGCATGCCATCGCACACTACTAGTGTCCAAAGGGGTCCCGGCTCGTCATACGTGGTAGACGGAGAAGGCGGCTGCCTCGTCGGCCGGCTGCAGAAGGGAAGGGAGGCGCGCTGTCGCGCACCGTCGGGAAGAAAAAGGCTACTTCCAAAGGTGCAGTGGAGAAGGCAGAACTCGCACCTCCGGCAGGTTCTGTGGTGACCGAGCGGCGCCCATGTGGCGGTGCTGCTTCAATGGCCGAATTGACTTTGGCCGTTCGGAATCTCAGGGGAGCGACTCCCCTGATCATCCTAGAAGAAGCACCGTGGGCAGCGCCTATTATAGTCGGACCACCCTCCAGCGAGACACTACAAGCAGGCTGAGCTGCCTAACCATTGGGAAGTTTCCCATTGGCCTGGGCCGCTCCCCACCCCGGGTCGGGCTGCGCCCCGCCGCGGGATGGGACTCGCCCTGCTGGTCGGGTCTTTCCCCCCTACGGGTCGGGCCACGCGCCGCCGCGGGCCGGGATGTGCCTCACCGGTAGGGTCGCGCCCCCATGTGGGTCGGGCCTCACCCTTCCCCCAACTGGACCACACCCTTCCACGAGCCGGGTCGCCCCCTTGTGGGCCGGTCCGATGCCCCCCCCCCCCCCCCCCGTGGGCCGGGCCGCCCCTTTGCAGGCCCTAACCTACACTGGTCAGGCCACCCTATTTTGTGGGCCATGCCAGACCTTGACCTCGAAAGTTGATTCCTCCATAGCCTATCCCAGACTGGGTCGAGCCCGGTACGTCCAACTATGTCGGACTGGACCCTGGCCCAACTGGGCCCAGAAACACTTAAAAGGCCTTATCTCGAGAATCAGACTTCCATTTGATGAACCTTCTGTGGTTTTGGGATCCTTGGTGCGAGAAGGTACTTTTGACATAGTCCATGAGAATTTTGGAGAAACCTAGAGTATGGATGGGTTGGATCGCACACGAATCCAACCAGGCCCTCAGCACTAAAATGCCAATAACGCACTGACCAGGGGTCTGGTTGACACGCTGTCTATTGCGTTGGAACCCTTGTGACATGAAAGATCATCAGGTTACTTTTTTGTGAGACTTAGTGCTAGTTAAAATACGACTGATGGATTGGGGAGTGGTTCTATCAATCACACTATGTACGGAACCTTGTGACTGGTTGAGACCTTATGACTGCTGACATTTCGACTCGGAGTGACTCGACGGCCACGATTCATGATGGGGAGGAGTACCACAGCAGGCCATGGTGGGGAGCGGCCACAGTACATGATGGGGAGGAGTACATCAGCAGGCCACGGTGGGGGAGCGGCTCTATGTGACCTGGCAGACCCATGGTATGCGATTCAGAGGAGTACTTCAGAAAATCAAGGTTAGTGGGAAGTGCCTCTATGTGACGCGGAAGGCCCACTATACTCAATAGAGAGGAGCTCTCCAGTAGCTGAGGTGTTCGGCGTTGTGATTGGGGATGTAACTTGTTCCTAGGCCTAGAGAATTCGTGGCTGGCTATTATAATTCATAGTGATCTTGTGTGGGTCAGCATCATATCATGTTTCTCTAAGTTGTATACCTAGTTTGATGTGAGAATCTAATTGAGTTGTGTCAATTTCTTAGATATTTTTGATTGAGAACATGCCTTGTGGTATTCCTTGTGGAATTATGAGAGACCTTCGGGGGTCTCAGGGCCCTTACTAAGTATCATTATACTCACTCCTTCATGGGCTCCACCCATACCTTATTGTGTCTTGTGCAGATAATGTGCAACCGGGCTGAGTTTTGAGGGAGACAGGCGGATGTGGGGTGCTGAGGAGGAGATCTGTTCCTACCATTAATATAGGATCCTTAGAGAAAGACTCATCAGCTATTTTCCCTTTTTCAGTTGTATTATTCCTTTATGTTGTACTCGTACTTTCAATTGGGCTTGTATTCCGACCCCG
Organism: Viscum album; assembly: GCA_963277665.1. Lineage (NCBI taxonomy): Eukaryota > Viridiplantae > Streptophyta > Magnoliopsida > Santalales > Viscaceae > Viscum > Viscum album. The sequence goes on from OY728152.1 coordinate 1,745,034,381, forward strand.
TTTTCCATTCAACACTCCTTTTTACTACAACAGTTTATTTCAAAGTTGCTTCTGGTTGTGTTCTCGGACCATGTTTTTGTACAGGTTTTAAGGCAATGCCTTTTTATTTTATGTTATACGCCATAGGTGCTAGTTGCCAGACCCTGACCTACGGAAGGCAAGCTTGGGGTAGTCACAGCACCGGCCCCGGGGGACGAGTCGTGACAGAAACGATAGGTGACCTTGAATCCATTAGTAATATATATTTTTTAAAATATTCCAAAATAAATAGGTATTGATGTTACATACATCAATGAGGATGTATATACATGCCACAAAAGATTTATTAGGTTCATATTAACAAATATGTCTTAATGAAATACAAACTTTGATGAAATCTATTACCTCACACACAATTTTGGATGAACGTGCTTTAAAATCATGTATAATGGTTTTAGGAATGTTAATAATTTATTAAATACCATATTAATATTTTTAATATCATATATAATCTAATTATATATTTTTTCATCTTTTTTGTATATATTATTTTATTATTTTCATTTTACGGTTGTTAATTTCCTTATTTTCTCAAGCATGTTTTGTCGTGAGAGTACTAGTTATTTTTCTTAGGATATATATCCATCATATCCATAATAATATTAACGTTAAAAATAAAATATTTACTTATTATATAAATTTTTAAAACCATTCTATAATATTGGACATATAAAATCAACCACATCACTTCGTGGAAATGGAAAGTCATACGTACACATGAGTAATTACATCATTACATTAATGAGTGAGTGTGTAAAGAACTAGGTTATATATTAATTATAAATAATAATAATCAGGTAATATATATCACATATATTAATTAATTTTATACTTATTACCTTCCATTTAAAGAGTAAGTGAGAAACGAATCACATTGCTTTGCGAGGTAGAAGTCTAATGAACGAATGATTGATGTTATCATAATTTAAGTGGAATTTAAAGTAAGATGGTATTTGTGATATTATTATTTAAAAATAATAATAATATAATAAATCTTATATATGTATAGTTAACCCATCATTATATAAAATAGTGAGATGTATTGATGGAAAATGATTTAAATGGGTTTGTGAGGTTGTGGTCTATCGTACACACGATCCATGATTCTGTTTCCCATGTAGTGGATGAGGATATAGATAAATATTATTAAATAAATATAATAAAATATAATTATATTTTGAATAATTGTGTTATTATACTGAATGTGATAATGTAGAGACCCAAACATGACGTACATAGACATTACAATACTTTTTTGGAATACTTAATACATGAAAAAAAACAGATGCCTAAAGAACGTATAAATTTAGTTTCTCTGGAAACTCGGAACATAATCTTCTAATCATGGTGAAAGATCTTCAAAATCTCCCATAAAGATATTCCCATTTGGTTTTCTTACCTAAAACATTTCTTTATATCCAGGGGAAAAGAAAACATAAAAAGGGGTGAGCTAAAATTCTCATTAAGTGTAAACATGGAGAACATAAAACAATCCCTAAACATTTAAACATAAGAACATGAACATAAAACATCAAAATCACGAGTAATGACATAAATCTTTGCAGTGCATAAGGAATAGATCAAAAAAACATTAATCATGATAAAATAGCATGGAGAATAAAACATGTAATTGTGGAAAACCATTAAGAATATGATATGATTTCCATAGTAACCAATGTATTGCTGCCAAGACCATCATAGTTGACAAATTACCTTACTGAATCGAGTTCACTCCTTGTTCCGGTCCTGTATCACTGAACCAGATTAACTTGCCATTCCAGCCATGTCTATCTCATGAGATATAAATCTTTACCCAAGGCATTGGAGGGAGATATAAGTCCCACCCATCTCATAATGAAATCATTCTTACGTGTGCCATAATATAAACATAAATCATTCATCACAACCCAAAGAATAAAATTGGTTCCATAAACATCATCCCATCATAACAAAATCCCTATAAAACAAATGGATATCATTTCATCATAAAAAAAGTGAAACCATGTAAATAATAGATACATTATACATGAAACATTCACATATGAAATAATGTCATCTTAGATGGAAAATGTTTTTGGTAAAACACTTTAAATGAATTCTTGAGTAAAATATCCTTTCTTATTCAAAATAATTTTCTTTTCACAAAATGCCATGAAATTTTAAAAGAATAGTATTTTGTTGAAAATAGTCATGAAATAATGTAGAGTAAGCTTCATGATAATAAGGCATTATAAAACCCTAAAAATACATTCATGTCGTATAAATTTAAAAAAACATTCTCCTCATACTTTTAACAGAAAAGTCAAAAGGTACCACGTATGGTAAACAAAAGAAATATTCCTTCCATAACAAAAAGTAAAATTCAAGAGGGGTAAACATGAATTTAATCATACATGTAATAATATTAAAGTCTTTATGAAAACATTTTTATGTACATGGATGAAAAATATAACCCCAGTAAAATACTTACGAATAAACAATCTCGGATAAGAATGAGATTGAAATAATTTTCCCTTACCTTATGTCCAATTTCTTCCGTACGTGTAAAAAACTCATGTATAGTAGTTTTAAACATATTATTAACTTGTAACAGAACCATAATAATATTTATGATATCATATATTTTCACTTATGACTTTATATTACCCATTCTTTTGTCAATTCCATGTTAAAGCAGCATTTTGGGTAAAATCGTTTCATTTATCGTACATGTTTGGACTTGTTGTTCTTGATATTATTACTTATATCCTGATTTACATAATTCTAGAATGTAAAATATGATATATATATATATATATATATATATATATATATAACATATATATTCAGAATATAAATATATATGGTAGATCAATAAATGGAATGAAATACACCGTTCATGGAGACGGTAGGTCGTACGTACGCATGAACGTTGTATTTGTTTTCTTTATTGAATTGAATGGAATTAAGTAAATTAAAAATATATGTACAGAAATACAGTATCATTATTATGTCATATATTTCATGATTATTTAATATATATAATTTATAATCATTCTTGAATGGTTAACATGGAGAATGAATCTCATCCCGTCGTGGAGACGGTAATTCGTACGTACGCACGAGCGATGACATCATTCACATAATTATTGAATTGAATTGGAGTGGATGATATAATATCTCAGAATCATTATGATGTTATTATATCCATATATAGTTATTCTTTACACCATTATACCCATCCATGTATGGTGGTGGTGGAAAAACAGGTTACACCACGGCGTGGAGACGGTATTCTGTACGTACGCACACGCGGTGATTTCATTTTCCGTAGGATGGATAGAAGGTGAAATAGGTTTGTTACATATTTATAATAACATATAAGTATATGAGTTATACTGATGTTATTAATTTATAATGAAACAAATAAATAAGAGGAAGTAGAAGAAGAAAGAAACTTGAAAGAATCGGTAGAAGAGATTACCTCTTCCTCGACGTGCCTCTTTTAAACTTCCTCTTAGGGAACTAGAGTTGGTGTACTGAGAAGACAAGAACCTATATGATATAACTAGATATGTTGAGAAGATAAATATTCAGGGGTTTTACAAGCTTTAAGGCTCAAAATTGTGTGTGGAGGAGAGTGAGGAGGTTCCCTTTTATAATAGAGGAGAGGGGCAGCTTTGTAAATCTCAAAAATATTAATTTAATATAAATTCAAACCCCACTTAAAAACTTCCAAAATGACTCAAATATAAAGCTTAGATGAGATAGGGTTTAAATACCATCATAAAATAAAATTTAGACATGTTTTTAATTTATTTTAAACCTTGTCAATTTTATTTATCCTTATTTAATATATTTAATTTTATTTGTGGAAATAATATTCTAAATTTTAAATTGTTATAAATAATTACTTATGTGTTTTTAATTGTCCATAATTGGATAATTTATGACATTTGAGACCATATAAATTTAAATTTATTATTTATAAATATTTTTGTGATTTTTGAACATTGTTATAATATGTTATTTTTATAAAATAACAATAGTATCAATTTTGACACTATTCATTTATTTGAATTTAAATAAACTCTACACAGATTATATATTCGAACAAAAATACTTAATAGATTTCTAATATGTCCTATTAATATATAAATCAGTGTATAACATTAAATATTTCATATAATATTTATTCTAATATTTTTAAAACCATTTATTTGATATTTCTCTTAATAAAATAATTACCACAGCATTATTGTATAATTATTTAATATTTCTATTTGTTGCATAAAAATTAAAAATAAAATCCAATGATGAAGAAAAATCTATTAACTTTCATAATAATACTTTTACTCTAATTTATCATCTTAAAATCACAACATTTAAATTGTTATATTTATTAGCTTATGAAGGTGACAACTTTGACATCATTTAAAATAAAATAATATAAGTGTCATAATCGATTTTATAATGCTCCAAATTGTCAAATATTAGACCATTGGATTTTTATGGTTTACATGTACATGACCAATATGTTTTGGTCAGTTTTTTGTGCCTTTTATGGTCACTGTTAGTTAAATGAAAACTATAATATTTATTTTTCACTAAACAAACAATTTCTGCATCACTATTGTGTCACCATTAATGACAATTATTTATTCCCTAAAAATTCTAAATAAATTTTCATGAAGTATATAATTTTATTATATTTCTAGATACTATTTATATTCTAGTTTTTATGAAGTTTATCACTAAATTATAATTATTACACTTATAAGATATAAGAGAGTGACATGTTGTCACTTTCTTTGGTTTTAATAATAATTACATAATTTTCATAGTCAAAATTCCATGAAATGAATCTATTTAGACCCTTAGGTGATATGGGTCGAATTTTATTCATCCAATAGAATTTTTTCAGGTGTTGGGGTAATTTTATAATCTTATTTTTACCTTTAATTACCCGATTTACCTTTAACTATAGTAAATAAAATTTACCATAGTTACTATTCATAATGCCCAAAAATAAAAAGTAACCTATTAACATAATTTGGACCTAATTATTCCAAATATAAAATAAATTTTTCCAAATTAAAAACACAGAAGTTTCTGTAATTAATTTAAAATTAATCATGTTGTCGAAAATAACGGGTTTTTGTTTAAAACATTGCAAAAGATTGAATTGATTTAACCTACGAATTCAATGCTAAGGACATAAATTATATTAAATGTTAAAAATATATTATATTTATACTTTAAAACAATTTACTATTTTAATTTAACAATATATATTATCTTAACGAAAAAAAAAAATTTAAGAAAAATTTAGCGTGTTTTAACTATTCATCAAAATAAGAACGTTGTCAGAAAAATATCAAAACTTTATCCAATGTAAATTTTTATTTCCTGATTCAATAGAAGAAGTTTATTTTGTAAAATTGAACTTATAAAGTTTTCAAAATTAGATTTAAAATGGGTTCTCCCTCAAAAGTCAGCAAAACTGCATTTTTTGAAAAATACTTCTTTTATCCAAAAAAATGATTTTGTTCTCATAACTCATTCCAAAAAATATTTAAGATGAATTATAATGTTATAAAATTAAAAAATCTGTTAATAATATTCATAACGGCTAGTTCATAATAATATTATAACAATTTATCATTGTCTAGTGAAACTCGGTATTGCATACGACACACACAATTGAGGAAGGCCGCTCTTGCGTGTAATGCAAGCCAAGTCAGGGTTGCTTGTTGGGAGAGCTTCCTTTGGTGTTGCGTATAACATAGTCAAAATATAGTTCTGTTATACATTGATCAAAATCTATACTTGGTGTTGTGTAACATTAATTTTCTTCGAAAGAACATGAAATTGTGCATCACAAGACAAGAATAGTGTTGTGTATACTACAAGCTAATACGGTGTTGAGTATAGCGCAAAAAAATCTTGGTGAAGCGTACAACAAAATATATGAATTAAATTAAAAAGAATATATCTCATAAAATCTTGGGGTGTAACACTCTACCCCCCTTAAAATGAATTTCTCCCTCGAAATTCATCTGGGTTATAAATAATTTACTACTTGATAGTTTATTTCATAGAAACCCACATCATAAAAAGGAATACTAAAACATAATTTTAAAAAGTGAATTAAGAAACATAACGGTTAACCAAATTAACTCATCATTGGGTTTCCACATCGGATAACATAGGTGAAAATATTGATATGGAAGAGATATATAACCATCATCTTCTGATGAAGAGTGGTAGAGGACATGGCTATGCAAAATCCAACAATCACAAAGCCATAAATTTGTTATGATCTAAGGTACCATCTGATTCATTAGATATGAGGGAACTAGGAAAACATTTTTGGTTTTGAAGATCATTTACCAAATGTTGAAGAATTTCTGAATTAAAATAAATACTTACTTGATTTTGGTATAATCTCACTGTTGCTCATGCCTTGAACAATTTACACTTTATCTCTTAAAGAAATGAAGTTGAATTTGTCTTTAATGAAGTATTTTCAGATCATGCGATAGAATGATAGGTCATTCCATCTGTCTCAAACATAAGGTTAGAAAAAGTTATATACATAAGTCCATAAATAGTCAGATTAATCGTATATGGTTCCAAAAATGGACTTATACTTCATCTATCATACCGCTTAATAAAATAAAACTGGTTTCTACTAACCAGGAACTTCTTGTTGACCAATGGTAGGCGATAAAGGCATGTCGCACTTCGGTTGTGGGTTCGATTCCCGCAACCTTGTCTGACGCGACGGGTTGTCGCGCATCCTGCAGGTTGTCCTTTTTCTAAAACTACACTATTATGACATCACAGAATAAAAAAGGAAAAAAATATTCTATCCTTAAACAGTACTATCTGGTTTCCGACATAATCCTTTCCAATCTTTAGACTTATCCAAAATACATCTTCCCAATCTCATAAAGAAAACGATTACTGGAAAGGTCACATAAAAAGCATGTGAATACCATTATTTATCCCCCATATATCATAAGATATATCTTGTTGATCACATTCTAAACATGTGAATACCTTAATCATGTATTCATGAAACATTAATTACTATAGAACCTTAGTGAAAACTTGAATTTTGTCAAACGTTAACTCTTTCCACAGACCAAAATACCAAAATTTCTATATACTACAACCATGATGCCACTTTGTCCTTATATCAGTCATGAGACTGTTAATACTATCATTTTCTCTGTATCCCTTCATTATGTTCATATCTTCTTCTTTCAAAAAATATCTGAATAACATTTCACGGTTACCGATACCATTAAACATATACTTTCAAATACATTAGGAAAAACAATAGTGTAACAATCCTTAGATGTGTCTTTATTCCATAGTACCATTACCTATACAACATAAATCATTCCACTACTTTCTAAAACCATTGATCGATCTTTAACAATTCTTTCATCTCACATATCATTTGTAGTCTCTTCATCATCATCAACATAAATACTACCCATACGACCATGCTGATTCTCTTCATGAGATTTTCCCTTAGGGAATTGGTTTTCATAATGCCCGTAAATTCTACATTTAAAACATTTAACCATTTTTGATGTCTTAGAAATACCAGCATCTATTTCCACAGTGTCAACTGAACCTTTTCCTTCGCAATTACTGGCCTTGTATCCTTTTCCACACCCAAAGCATCTTCCATTTCCTTTGAAACATTCTCCTTGATGTATCTTCCCACATTATTTACATGAGGAAAATTGAACATTCTTTCCACTATGATCATCATGAAAATCCTTCTTTCTTTTATTAACTGAGTCAGGAAACTTACCAAAGTTGAGATTATTTATCATATTATGAGATTTATGATTAGGCATGATAACGATGTTTTGCCTTCCAAATCCCATTTCATTTGCTTAATAATGAAGAATATCATTCCACTGCCTATCATATTCTCCATTAACATGAATCCTATTGTTTCGTGCCATTTCTTAAAACCCAAAAAGAATAGTATGAGAGGAAAAACTCGTACTAGAAAAACAACATAATCTAGGGGGAGTAAATTCAATCTCTAACATCTTAGGTTTAATTATATGATTTTTACCATAATTCTAGGACTATAACCTATACTTATACTTAACCTTAGGGACATCCCTAGATATACCTTAAAAATATCTCTGGGAATATCACTAAACTTTTCGCATCCTAGTTTCCAAAGGTTAACTAAACCTTCTCTCTAATGCCAACTGTAGAGACCCAAACTTGACGTACATGGGCATTACAATAATTTTGTAAAATACTTAATACATGAAAAAATAGACGTCTAAATAACGTATTAGTTTAGTGTCTTTGGAAACTCGGAACATAATCTTCTAATCATGGTGAAAGATCTTCAACATCTCCCATAAAGATTTTCCCCATTGGATTTCTTACCTAAAACATGTCTTTATATCCTGGGTAAAAGAAAACATAAAAAGGGGTGAGCTCAAATGCTCAGTAAGGGTAAACATGGAGAACATGAAACAATCCCTAAACATTTGAACGTAAGAACATGAACATAGAACATCAAAATCATGAGTAATGAAATAAATCATGGTAGTGCATAAGGCATAGATCAAAAAAGAACATTAATCATGATAAAATACCATGGGGAATAAAACATGTAATTGTGGAAAACCATTAAGCACATGATATGATTTCCATAGTAGCGAAGGAATTGCTTCCAAGACCATCATAGTGGACAAAGTCCCTTACTGAATCGAGTTCACTCCTCATTCCAGTCCTATATCACTGAACTAGATTAACTTGCCGTTCCAGCCATGTCTATCTCATGAGATATAAATCATTAACCAATGCATTGGAGGGAGATATCGGTACCACCCACCTCATAATGAAATTATTCTTATATGCTCCACAACATAAACATAAATCATTCATCATAACCTAAATAATAAAATGGGTTTTATAAACATCATCCCATCATAACATAATCTATATAAAACAAATGGATATCATTTCATCAGAAGAAAAGTGAAACCATGTAAATCATAGAGTCATTATACATGAAACATACACATATGAAATAATGTCATCTTAGATGGAAAATGGTTTTGATAAAACACTGGAAATGAATTCTTGAGGAAAATATCATTTCTTCTTCAAAATCATTTTCTTTTCACAAAATGCCATGCAATTTTAAAAGAATAGGATTTTTTAGAAAATAGTCCTGAAATCTTTTAGAGTAAGCTTCATGAAAATAAGGCATTATAAAACCGTAAAAATCCATTCATGTCTTATAAGTTAAAAAAACATTCTCCGTGTACTTTTACCAGAAAATTCAAAAGGTAGCAGGTTTGGTAAACAAAAGAAAGATTACTTCCATAACACAAAGTAAAAGTCAAGAGGGGTAAACATGACATTAAACATACATGGAAGAATATTAAGCACTTTATGGAAACATTTTTGTGGACATGGATGAAAAATATAACCCCAGTAAAATACTTATGAATAAACAATCTCAGATAAGAACGAGATTGGAATAATTATCCCTTACCTTAGGTCCAATATCGTCCATATGTGTCTGAAACACCTGTATAGTGGTTTTAAACATATTATTAACTTGTAACAGAACCATAATAATATTTATGATTTCATATATGATTCACTTATTACTTTATATTACCCGTTCTTTTGTCAATTCCATGTTAAAGCAGCATTTTGGGTAAAATCGTTTCATTTATCGTACGTGTTTGGACTTGTTGTTCTTGATATTATTACTTATATACTGATTTACTTAGTTCCAGAATTTAAAAAATTATTTGTATATAACATATATATTCATCATATAAATATATATGGTATATCAATAAATGGAATGAAATACAGCGTTCATGGAGTCGGTAGGTTGTATGTACGCATGAATGCTGTATTCATTTCCTTATTGAATTTTATGGAATTAAGTAAATGAAACATATATGAACATAAATACAGTATCATTATTATGTCATATGTTTCATGATTATTTATTATATATACTTTATAATCATTCTTGAATGGTTAACATTGAGAATGAATCTCATCGTGTCGTGGAGACGGTAATCCATACGTACGCACGAGCAATGATATCGTTCCCATAATTATTTAATGGAATTAGAGTGGATGATATAATATCTCAGAATCAATATGAAGTTATAATAACCATATATAGTTATTATTTACAACATTATACCAAACCATGTAAGGTGGTGGTGGAAAAACAGATTACACCACGGCGTGGAGACGGTATTCCGTACGTACGCACGCGCAATGATTTCATTTTCCGTAGGATGGATAGAAGGTGAAATAGGGTTGTTTCATATTTATAATAAAATATCAATATATTAGTTATACTTATGTTATTACTTTATAATTGAACAAATAAATAAGACGAATTTTAAGAAGAAAGAAACTTGAAAGAATCGGTAGAATAGATCACCTCTTCCTCGACGTGCCTCTTTTAAACTTTGTCTTAGGGCACTAGAGGTTGTCTTTTGAGAAGAAAAGAACCTCTATGATATAACTAGATAATTTCAAAAGAGAAATGGTCAGGGGTTGGCTGAGCTGGAAGGCTCAAAATTGTGTGTGGAGGAGAGGGATGAGGTGCCCTTTTATAAGAGAGAAGCGGGGCACCATTGGAATCCTCAAAAATATTAATTATATATAAATTCAAACCCCACATAAAAACATCCAAAATGACTCAAATCCTAAGATTAAATAAGATAGGGTTGTAATATCATCAACCAATAAAATTTATACTTGTTTTTAATTTATTTTATACCTTATCAACTTGATTTATCCTTATTTAATCTATTTAATTTTATTTGTGGTAATAATATTCTAAATTTTAAATTGTTATAGATAATTACTTATTTGTTGAGAATTGTCCATAATTGGATACTTTATGAATGTTTAGACAATATAAATATAAATTTATAATTTTTAAATATTTTTGTGATTTTTAAACGGTTTTATAATATGTAATTTTTATAAAATAACAATAGTGTCAATTTTGACACTATTCATTTATTGAATTTAAATAAAATGTAAATATAAGATATATTCGAACCAAAATATTTAATAGATTAATAATATGTCATATTAATGTATAAAATTAGTGGGGAACATTAAATAGTTCATATAATATTTATTTTAATACTTTTAAAACAATTTATTTGATATTTCTCTTAATAAAATAATTACTACAACATTATTGTATAATTATTTAATATATCGATTTGTTGCATAAAAATTAAAATTAAAATCCTATGATGAAGATAAATTTATTAAATTTCATAATAATACTTTTACTCAAATATATCATCTTAAAGTAAAAACATCTAAATTTTTAAATTTATTAAATTATGAAGGTGACAACTTTGACATCATTTTAAATAAAATAATATAAGTGTCATAATCAATTTTATAAGGCTCTAAATGGTCAAATATTCTACCATTGGATGATTATGGTTTACATGTACATGAAAAATAAGTTTTTTCCAGTTTTTGTGCCTTTTATGGTTACTATTAGTTTAATAAAAATTATATTATTCATTTTTCACTAAATAAACAATTTCTGCATCACTATTGTGTCACTAGTGATGACAATTATTTAATCCCTAAAAATTCTAAATAAATTATCATGATGTATATAATTTTATTATATTTCTGGATACTATTTATATTCTAGTTTTATAAATTTTGTCACTAAATTAAAATTATTACACTTATAATATATAAGAGAGTGACATGTTGTCACTTTCTTTGGTATTAATAATAATTACATCATTTTCATGGTCAAAAGTCCATGAAATGAATCTATTTTTACCCTTAGGTGATATGGTCGACATTTATTCATCCAATATAATTTTTTATGGTGTTAGGATAATTTTATAATCTTATTTTTACCCTTAATTAACCAATTTACATTTAACTATAGTAAATAAAATTTACCATAGTTACTATTCATAATGCCCAAAAATAAAATGTCACCTATTAACATAATTTGGACCTACTGATTCCAAATATGGAATATATTTTTGCAAATTAAAAACACAGATGTTTCAGTAATTAATTTAAAATTAATCCCATTGTCGAAAAAATGGGTTTTTGTTTAAAACATTGCAAAAATTTGAATTGATTTAACCTACGAATTCAATGTAAAATAAATGCTAATGAGATAAATTATATTAAATGGTAAAAATATATTATATTTATACTTTAAAACAATTTACTATTATAATATAACCATATAAATTATCTTAATGAAAAATGTTGTTTTTGAGTAAAATTTAGCATGTTTTAACTATTCATCAAAATAAGAACATTGTCAGAAAAATATCAGAACTTTATCCAATGTAAATTTTTATATCCGGATTCAAAATAAGAAGTTTATTTTGTAAAATTGAACTTATAATTTTGTCAACAATTAGATTTAAAATGGGTTCGCCGACAAAAGGTGACAAAACAGCATTTTTTAAAAAATACTTCTTTTATCCGAAAAATTGATTTTGTTCTCATAACTCATTCCAGAAAATGTGTAAGATGAATTATAATGTTATAAAATTAAAAATTCATTTAATACTATTCATAATGGCCAGTTAATAATAATATTATAACAATATATCTTTGTCTATTGGAACTCGGTATTGCGTACAACACGCACTATTGAGGAAGGTCGCTCTTGCGTGTAATGCAAGCCAAGTCAGGGTTGCGTGTTGGGAAAGCTTCCTTTGGTGTTGAGTATAACATACTCAGAATATAGTTCAGTTATATATTGATCAAAATATATACTTGGTGTTGTGTAAAATTAATTTTATTCGAAAGAACTTGAAATTGTACATCACAAGGAAAGAATAGTGTTGCGTATACTGCAAGCTAATACGGTGTTGCGTATAGCGCAAGCTAATCTTGGTGAAGCGTACAAAAAAAGATATGAAAGGAATTAAAAATAATATATCTCATAAAATCTCAGGGTGTTACAGATAATATATAATTGAAGGTGGTAAAAGAAGAACGAAAATGAAAGAGCTTCTTTAAGATGAACAACTCTCTTAGAGAAACCTCATTTGGAACTCCTCTTAATTAAATAACGGTTTGTATTTTTGGATGAAATGAGTCTCTAAAATGTGTCTAAATATTTTTTGGAGATATTTTTATAGGGTTTGGTAAAGGAAAAATGCATTTTATGTTTGATTATGTGGAAGGAAGGAGTGGACTTATATAATTGGGGGAGAGGGCACACATGGAATTTTCAAAACAATTGTGCGTACCCACATTTTTTAAATTAAACTAAGATCCAAAATGAGATATTATAAAAAATTAGAGTTTCTAGTGTCTCAATATATCCATAAAATGTTTTTTTGAAATATTTAATGTCATTTTAAACAATTATCTTGTTAGTTTAACCCCTGGTAACCTGTTTTTACCATAACCATAGTAGTTAATTGTTATTATTTTCACTATTCATTATGATAAAAAAAATAGTTTAACATACTTTTTAATTTTAATTATTTTTATTCTAATTATTAATTCTATTTCCAAGAATTAAATTCATAAAATTTTCATAATAAAATTTAAAATTAAACTCACAGACGTGTCAAAAAAGTTTTTCCTAAAGGAAAACATTCAAAACATTCACTGTTTTTATATCAATATTCTATATAAAATTATTAAAAAGAAATAATTCAAGATAATAAGTATAATATTGAACTATTGTTTATTTTAAAACCATATTTATATAAAATTTATCTTGTAAACTCTTCAAAAAAACATAGTTTTTAATAAAAATGACTATTTTTAAATTTTCATAGAAAAATGTAAATATCTAGAAAATTCCCAAAAAATCACACTATGATAATTTTTAAATTATTATTGGAATATCGATGCATATTTTGTGAAATAAAATTTCTAAAATTGATGAAAATAAATTTTAAATTATGGGTGGATAGTTGGACTAAACAAACATAAAAATGTATTTTTTTTCAAAATCATTTCTTTTTCTTTAAAATGATCCAGATTTTATTAATAATCAATAAATCACCATTTAATTAATTTTATTCATGTCTAAATATATATAATTTTAAAAATTTAATGAGTTTTTAATAGCTAGTTTATAATGGTCATTCTCAAATAAAAATATTTTAATAGATTATTATGTTTTGTTTCAACTAGATGTTGCGTATATCAGAAGCTATCAAAGTCGTTAAATTAATTCTAAAAGGAATATATTATAAAGTCTTATAGAGATAAAATATCCTAAATATCATATATATTAATTTTATACTTCATTTTAAATAGATATATGAGGTGGTGATGAAAAATTAAACACATCTCTTTGTGGCGGTGGTTATCCTTTGGCACACATGAGTAATGATTTAATATAACATATGATGTAATAAAAGATGAAAAAGGATTATACCATAAAAATAATAATATTTGAGTCTAATAGTGAAAATTTTATTAATATTTCATCATGGCTAGTATGGGTACGGTTGTGGTAGAATAAGAAATAAACACGAATGAAGTCAGTTCAGAGTTATACCGCTTGTTTAGAAGACCCCCTTTTTCTTACGTATTACACCCTCTATGTTTTTAATAGTTGACAACAGGACCTATAAGACATGGGTATAGTTATTTGGAAATAATATGGGTAGGTTTTTGTTTAACTAAATGGATCATGGTTTTTCATTAGGATTTAAGAGAAGGTTAACTTTTTTATGAGAGGCGATGAGAACTATTATAATTATTCAAATATTTAAAATAATATTTTGTTTCTCTCATGATAATATAGAATAAAAAAAATATATTTTAAATATAAGGTGATAAAAGTTTAAATACATATATTTAATATTAGTAATGATTATAATTTTTAACCTTATAACATATTTTTAACCATATTTAATTTATTTTACCCTTTACCATGTTGAAATTATTTTACCATGGATACTATTTATAATATGAAAAAAAAATTAAATTGACCTCATTAATAAATTTTAACATCATAATTATGAATATAAAATCCATTTTTAATGGTTAAATCCTTATAATTATATTAAATACATTTTATTATAGGTGTGGAAACACCAAGGAAAAAATGAGTTTTAAAATATTTGTTTTTATGAATAAAAATGATTTACACTAAAATCAATTAAATTGATGATTCATATGAGATTAATTTGATTATTTGTAACATAATATTACTTATTAAACCTTATAAAATAAAAAATGTAATGGTTTATTATAAATTCTTGAAATGAAATTACAGCTTTTATTAAAATCAATATTTTACAATATTTATTGAAAACCAAATATTATTAAAATGAATACCAACAATCCAATATATAAAAAAACTTCTATGATGATATTAAAATATTATTGCATATTAGAAATTTTAAATAATTTAATTATGAAATATAAATTTTAAATAAAACTATATAATTCACAGAAACACTTTTCTTTCAAGTTAACAGTTTTATTTATGATTGAAAAATAACATGAAATTATTGTAGAAAATATGAATCCCTAAAATCTTAACATGATTATTACCTAGATATGTAATTTATTTAGTATTAAAATTGTTTAGGTTTTCACATTCAACCCCTATTAAATATATGATTTCCCTATAATAATATTCATTATTTAAACATGCAAATAAATGTTTCACTAAAACCCTTTTTAGGTTCCCATTGTGCATCTTCAATCATTTCAGGTTTTCAAAAAACATTAACCAATTGGGATGCACTATTAAATAACTCCTTAACTCTATGATATAGAATATAAACTGTATTTTTATTAAATTAATGAATATTTTCCAACTAAATTACTTTTTTGATAGGAGATAACATTCATTGGGAATATATTTCATTAAAATTTAAATAAGAAAAATATCTATTACCTAAGAAAAGACCTTAGACAAGGTTTCACATTAATAAACTGATCCCAATTTCTCTAAATTTTTATATAGACTAATAAATAGTCATATAAACTATTCTTTATTATTGAAAAACATAAAAAATTCCAAGGTGATATTTTATAAAAAAACATGGCCTCATACCTAAAATGAGAGATCATTTATCTGGTAATATTCATAAGTTTTCTAACTGTAAGGTTATATCCTCATGTGTGACTGAATCATAGATTCCATCACAACCATTTTATATTTTTTTCCTTTAAAAACTAGATTTTTCTCTATGGCTTTATCCAACCATGTTGGTGTTTAAAACCATTTTCCATATAAATACTCAAAAGTGTGCCACCTATATACTAGAATGAAGACGGTCTTTATAGGAAAATTCTATAGTATAATTATGTCGATCCCAACTACCCAGGTCATATAGTTATCAGAATTGAATAATATCTTCTAATGTCTTAATCATTCGATCAAAATTTCTATTATATTAAAGATGAAAACTATACAAAAACATAACTAAATACCCATAAACATAAGAAGACTCTTCCAGAAATATAATGACAATATAGGATCATAGTTAGAAATAGTATATTTTAGGACTGTATTAGTCTGAATATCTTTTTATGATAAAGTAAATTAGGATAATCAAATGATATCATTAGTTAATTAGTTATAAATTTAATATATTTTTTCAATTGATCCAAAATAACTGAAATCACATTATTACATCAAGTTGTCTTTAGTAACCACACCCCAAAATTCATGGACATATTTTCCCATTTTAATTTAAGCATTAAAAAAATTTTAATCATTCCCATTAATTATTTTCTTTCATATTTTAAATATTTAAAAAACAATAATTTCATTGAAAAAATTGTAATAAACATCTTCAATATTTTAAAAAAATTATATACATAAAGGTCTCTATTCATCTTAGTAATATAGAGTGAATTGAAAAGGAGAGCATTGATATACATTAAATAATTTATTTTCCAATTGGGGATCACTTGGAACAGACAAAAACCCTGATAATCATATAATACCTTACTTGTTAACAATAAATTTAGGGAATATTCCTTTATAAACAAACTCCACTATTTTTTGCAGACCAAGATCATCCTTCTAAGCATTCTTAGTTCCTTCCAAAAAATATGGGGGAACCCACACCTAAATGAAAATTGAAGTAATTCCTCAATGCACAATTTCAGAAAACAAATTGTGTGTACTATTAACCAATTGGTCATGCTCAAAAATATTATAAATAATGATGCATTTTAACTCAAAACGCCATCTACATTATTATCATTTCTTGGATGATAGTGAATTATGAAATAAAATTCCTTTATTAATTGTAAAAATGTTCTATGGAATGTGTTTATCTCATTCTAAGTGAATATGAACTTTAAAATTTTATTCTATGTATATAACTCACATTGTACAACATATAAAATATAACTTGAATATATAATAAAAAACTACTATTTCTTTTTCAAGATCATGAGAAGGGTAGTTCCGCACATAGAGGTTCAATTTTCATAAATCATATGGAATTACTCGATAACCATTCATTGATGTGCAACAAAGTCTCTTTAATGTTCCATAACTATAAATAATAAACTCAAGACTTTTGGGTAGAAATTATAATACAGGAACCTTATCCAAACATCTATGAAAATTCTAAAAAATGAATCACGGTCAAAATTCTAGATTATTTTAACTAAATTTATAGTTAACTTAGTTAGTTGTATAGATAACAGTGAAATGTTTCAATAAACAGTTATCAGTAAACTAACAATTAATGAAAACATCAAATATCAGTGACATTTTTATGTCATGGACCCTCTCCCACCAACATATTTTTATAAATATCAACTCATATGTCATATTTAAGAATAACATTCCCATTGAATGAAATCGAGTACATTGTGCTTTCCCATTTGATAAATTTTACATACAAATTATTCCATTTTAAAGTCTGTAAAACAGTCCTTAAATATTTCTAATGTTTCTATTAACATTTTGAATAATATAGAATAACATCAAAAATAGATAATAAAAAATTATTTAAAAAAACAAGACAAACTATATTCAGAGGTTCTATGAAAGAATATAGAGAATTAATCAACACAAAATGAATAACAACAAAGTCATAATTAACTTACCTAGTATGAAATTCCATCTTTAAAAATTATTACTACTTGAAATTTTTTTAATGATATCTGAAAATAATATCTATCTTTGAAAAATACTTATCACCTTGATTTTGATCAAAACAATCATCTATAAAAGGAAATGGATCCTTTTTCTTAACATTAATTTTGTGAGTAATCTATAATAAATGCACAGTATCATATAACTAGCCTTAAATTAAATAATAGTATAACACCAAGGTTATGTTCTAGGGAAAATGAATCTATAACAAATAATTCTTATAATTGTGTTTTTAATTCTAATAAATCAATTATATCAATTTGATAATGAGGTTTTTAAGTTGGAATAGATTTGGGAAATAAGTCAATTGTAAATTTAACATCCTAGTCTAGAATTGAATAAGTGAAATCATCAAGAAACACATACATGTGTTCATTTATGATTGGCACATCACTAGTTTGAACAACATCTATATTTTCAATAATATGTGCTTAATATAATATTCTTATCTTTGAAATTTATCATATAATCCTACCTTGAAATCCAATCCAAATTCAAAATAACATCAAACAAGATATTGGGAAAGACAATTATTTTTTTGTAAATAATATTTCGAAGATAATAATATGAATATTGTTATAAATATTTTATTAATAATACTTTATATATTAGTTTTTACTAAATGATATTTCTCAATTCCAAGATTTAATATATTTGTTTTACCATCAAATTTCTTAGAAATTAAATAATGTGTCGACATAGGTCAAATAATACTTTAGAATTATCAGTGTAAATATTTAATGTACTTATCACCACTTCATTTTCTTGGTTTTCATTTCGTGATGTATTCATGAATTATATTTCCAAACCCTTATACTTAAGATCTTAATGACCTTATCATTTATTGTTTTCCTTGTAAAACATCAGAAAAATAGCCCATCCCATTGCATTTAAATCAACTAAAATACTTCTTATAATTGTTTTTCTAAACATTTACAAGACTATTATCTTTGAAATTATGATCCAAAAGTCCTAGAATACCACATTGATAATTGTTTCATGATTTCATAACCTAGGACTATTATTATTACACATACAATAAGAGTGAAATTTATTTCACTTTTAATTGGATTTATTATTTAGAGGAATTCCAATTATATGAAACAGAAAATGATTCAAATATTTGTTGTTTAAATTTTTAAAAAATAGATCTCAACATTTTCTATAGTATTAACCACTTTTAAATTGATTTCATTTTCATGGGAGTCCAAATCTATTAGAATCCTTGGCATTAATCATGAGTAAAACATGTCAATTTAATAATCTTGGTCCAAATTGAAAATTATATCATACATTGCCAATCTAGTATAATTTTAATCACATGTTGGAAAATTGTGCCGCTCATTTTTATTCAGTAATAAAAATTTCATTTTTATCAAAAGTTAAAAAATACTACGAAAATACTTTTCAAGGAAAATATCCTTAAATACCACCCATTCAATGTAATAATTTTTATCATTTTCATTAGTATTCATAACCAAAGAAACCCAATTATTGAATTCATCCAGAAAATGATATGTGCTGATTGCTATATTTTATTGTATAAAATAACCTAAAATTTTAAATACAGTTTTCATAGAATTCATCCATCCTTTAGATATAATGGGGTTGGAGGGTCCACCAAATATCAATGTGTGTTATTTCATGAAATTATCCACTATATAAATATTAATCTATGAGATGTTTAATTTCACAGTAGAATCCTGAAAAACATTAATTTAATACATCAACTGATTTATGTTAGCTTCAAACAACTTTATTCAAATTCTAACTATTTTAGGTTGTTGTTTCATAAGTATATTATCCTCTTGATACATTTTCACTTCATTTTTCTTGTTTCATCTCAGAAAACCTGTAACGCCCCAACTCCAGTTACCCAGATTCGGTGCATTATTACATAACATTGGCATGATCACAAGAGTTCAAGTCTCGAAAGACCGATTAGTTTAGTGGCCTTGGAATCACTAGATACATTCATAAAGTTTACATTACATCATAAAGTAAAAACTATAACAACTTCTTGTCTCCATAGTGATACCCCCTTATAAAATCCCTATAGGTCAATCATAAAATACTTATTCACATCCTAGGAAAAATAAAACATTGAAAGCGGTGATCTCAGTTTCTCAGTAAGGATAACAATATAGAGAAAAATTTCATAAATAAGTATAAACATTTAAGGAAATGTATAACTAAAACAAAATAATTTTAAACATGAACTTCAGCATAATATGGAAAATATAAAATGAAATAATTCCATTTACTAATTCACATGGATATTCTACTAGTCGAATAAACAAATTCAATATCAATAAGCACTTTCATAATTATGGAATGCATAATTCCAGACTATCATAACCACATAGTCAAGGCCTTGTGCCAAGACAACAAAATAATATTTTGTCAAGGCATTGTTACAAGACACTATTTTGTCTCATGAGACCTACCGATGCATCATGGAGCTATAGAGGGCTCCACCCATCACTTATTAAGTCCAGTGCATTCCTCATATGAACAGGTTTAAACATAACATAAACATTCATTTTAAAACTAGCATACGAAATGTCAATACATTCTCCATAAACAATGAATGGTATAAAAATAACAAATCCACAGTCAAATATATAACAAAACCTTAAATTAAATATGGAAGTATTGTATCATAATAAATCAACTTCAAATAAGCTTAAAACCCATCAAAGGATGTTGACATAGATGAAATCAAAACTATTTGAGAGAAATATCTCTTTTTTTGAAATAATTTAAAAGCCACACAATTATAAAATAAAACATTTACTTTCAAAATATTCTTATAATATTTTAAGGGAAGCTTTGATGATTTTTTAATGGTGGAAAATATCCACACCCTCCGTATAAGTTAAAAAGACATTCTTACCTTAATTCTTTCGAAAAGGTTAAAAAGGACCTTTTTGGAAAACGATAGAAATATTCCTTTATAAACATCTTATAAAAAGTAAAAAAGTTTATAAATTACTTTAACTCATAGTCTATAAAATAGTAAGAATGATTTGAAATAAATTTTTAGTAAACATGGATGTGGATGATAAAAAGGTCCTAGTAGATAATTACGTATAAACAACCTCGGATAATGAAAAGATTGTGAAATAAACCCTTACCATGTACTTTTCCTTTGTTGAGAGTAGGTTAACCTCATATATAATGGTGAAATAATTGTTATTAAATTATAAATGAATCATATACATTAATATGATATCATATATGAACTTTTAACATTGCTTTGTTAATAATATCTTAGTATTATCGTCGTTTCAGGTGTTAACATACTCGTTTTCTTGTATATGTTTTGTTATATAATTCGTGTTTGTTATGGATAGGTTGTATATTATTCATATACTAGATTATATCAAGTCCTTAAACATTATTTTTAATCATCAAATGATAATTATACTTGCATGGATACTATGGGGAATGAATCTAATCGTGTTCGTGGAGACGGTAGTCCGTACGTACGCACGAGCGACAATATCATTATTTTGATATTAAAATAATATATAAATGGTTGGTATATCATATATACAGAATAATTATCATGTTATATTTATTATTTACATCAATTATACGTAATTATCATACCCATCAAAATAATAATGTTTTGAATAACAATTACACCATGACGTGGAGACTGTAAGCGTACGTACGCACGTATGGTAACGTGTTATTCAAAGGATGGATAAAATAATGAATATGGATGTACCATATTTATAATAACATAATAGTATATATAAGATACTAGTGTTATTATTTTATAATGAAAATAACAAAGAAAGAAGAAGTTGAATAAGAAAGGAACTACAAAGAGGGTGGTGAAAACATTACCTCTTCTTCAGGTTCTTCCTTTTGATTTGATCAAAAGGGCTCCTTAAATTGGCTTTATGATCAAAATAAAGCCTCTAGGTTTAAGTGAGGGAATTTTAGAGAATATTTGGGCAGTTTTTTTCTGAGACAAAAGGCTTTGAAAGTGTGAATTAGAGGGAATGGGAAGTTCCCTTTTATAAGAGGTGTGAGGGGCACCTTTGGAAAAGCTAGAAATATTATTTTATAATAAATTAATATTCGGTTTTTAATGGCTCAAAGTGGATTATGTAAAGGTTAAGGTGGGTATAGGTCGAAATACTTTCAACCAATAGATTTTATACAGGTTTTTCTCACTGTATTAACCTTATCATTTATATTTAACTATTAGTTAAATAGTTTAACATTTACCATGTCTCTTTGTATTTTTATATTATATAGTTAATAAACTTACTATATACCTCCAAGAGACCCCCAAGTGGTCCATTAATGATACACCTATCATTATATAAGTCCTTTTTCCGACCCTTAGATTTTTAGGAATAGAATATCAATTAATAATATAATATTTGTTTTAACAACTCTTTTATATCAATTTTGACATTATTGGGTATTTTATTTTTGATAATTTCATAACAGCATTATTAATTCAAAGAAAAAATATATATAACCAATCCTAATATGTCATATTAACCTAGAAAATTAGTGTAATTTACAAAAAGTATCAAATTACATTTATTTTGATATTTATAATATCAATTATTTTAATATTTCATTAATTAGGTAATTACTGCATCACCATTGTGTCATAAATAAATTAAATTATATAATGTCTAAAAATTATAAAAAAATACCATTATGTAGGAAATAATTTTATATTTATAATTAATATTTATAATCTAGTTTATCTTAGGTGTAGCCCTATATTAAAAATGTTTTAGTTAATAAAAATTGATTTTAACTCTTTTAACTCTTCTTTTATTAAATAATAATAAATGTCCTTATCTAATCCAAGTGGACCTAAATGATAATATTTTATTCCTAAGGTTCTTTTTTTTCGAGATAAACTTGTCCAATAGAATTAGGACATGTTTTCAGGTAATATTAATATCATTTTTACCCTTAATTACCCTATTTACTTTTAACCGTGGTGAATAAAAGTATTAAGTTACTATTCACTGAAAATTATTCTTATCTTATTAAACCACATTTTAGTCTTTGATATTAACTGTGTCTCTTAGATTTTCTAAATTCCACTCACAAAAGTGGTAAAATTATGTTTTATGTAAATTTGCAAATTCTTTTAAGAGGTGGGTAAAAGACGGTGAAAAGTTCAATAAAAATTTTTATATATCTAAAATTATTTTAAACTATCTCTAATGAATTAAATTGAACTTATATAGGTATTATTTATCTATTTTGACCTTAATTAAATTTAAATAAAATAAATAATTATAAAAATTCGGTTTTAAACTATAACTTAGTGTTTTTCACTATTCATCAAAAATTGAATGTTTTCAGAAAAATACCAAAAATTCACCCTAAGCTAATTTGATATTCTGAATCCAAAAATGAAGTGCATTTTGAAAGATAAAATTTATAAAATTTCAAAATGTGGGTATTACTATTCATAACGGCTAGTTTGATTGGTTGTGGTTTGTTTTAGAACTCAAAGTTCCGTACAACACACGCTACTATATTATTCACAGAGAAGCATACTATGGAAGATTGGGGTGTTACATTCTCCCCTCCTTCAAATAATTTCATCCTAGAAATTTCTATAGTACTACTACATGAAAACACTTGGGTGGTTCTTCATAATAAGTTCCTCGGGTTCCCACGTTGCCTCTTCCATCTTATGTTTTCTCCATAGAACTTTTACCAGACGAGTCATCCAGTTTCTCCGCACTTGTTCTCTTGTATCAAGAATCTTGAAGGGATTTTGACAATAAGACAGATCAGGTTCCAGTTCTAATTTCTCATAGGTGAGTACATGCATTGGGTCAGACATGTATTTTCTCAACAGTGATATGTGGAACACATCATGAACTTTGGAGAGACTTGGCGGCATTTCCAAATGGTAAGCTACAGCCCCGATTCGTTCTAGAATTTCGAAAGGTCCGATGTACCTGGGACTCAATTTACCCTTCTTACCGAAACGTATAACTCTCTTCCATGGAGATACCTTCAAGAAAACATGATCTCCTACCTGAAATTCCAAATCCTTACTTCAATTATCGGCATTGCTCTTCTGCCTAATTTGAGCGACTTTGATGTGGTTTTGGATTACCTTTACCTTTTCCATCATTTTCTCCACCAGTTATGGGCCTACGAGTTTTCTTTCACCAACATCATCCCAACAGGTTGGTGTACGACATCTCTTTCCGTATAATGCTTCATACAGTGCCATCCTAAAACTTGAATGGAAGCTATTGTTATATGAAAATTCAACCAGAGGTAAATATTGATCCCACATACCCTGAAAGTCAAGTGAGAATGATCTCAACATATCTTCTAAGGTTTAAATAGTCCATTCTGATTGTCCATCAGTTTGGGGGTGGTAGGCAGTGGTCAAATGACGTTCAGTTCCAGGGCTTTCTGAATACTTTTCCATAATCTTGAAGTAAAATGTGGATCACGATCAGAATCAATCGATATGGGTACTCGATGAAGTCTCACAACTTCATTAATATATAGTCTTGTTAGACATTCAACTGGTAAATCTTCCCTTATAGCAAGAAAACGTGCTGATTTGGTAAGATGATCAATAATGACCCATATTGCATCGTTCCTTCTAGGAGTCTTGGGTAGTCCCATGACAAAGTCCATAGTGATACTATCCCATTTCCACTCAGGTATGGGAAGAGGTTTCATGACTCCTCCAGGCTGTTTCCTTCCATCTTTCACTTGTTGACAAACCATACATCATGACACAAAATTAGCAATCTCCATCTTCATGTTGTCCCACCAAAAATGTTCCTTCTAATCTCTATACATTTTGGTGCTCTCGGGGTGTATAGAGAAATTGGAACTATGAGCATCATCCAATAATTACCTTTTTAGATCAGGTATATTGTGAACCCAAAGTCTCTTCCCATATTTCAAAATTCCATCTTCATACACAAAGTCACTCAATCTCCCATTATTCACAGATTTAATCTTCTTTTGAAACTCTTCATCATCGGTCTGAGAACTCTTTATCCTTTCTAGTAAATATGGTTTGGCAACCATTTGAAAAGGCATTGATGTTTCACCTTCCATGGTGATTCCCATATCCATCTTTACTAGATCCATGTATATAGGATCTTTTTCAATTCTCATCTTGTTCAAAACTCTATGATCCATTCTACTCAAAGCATCTACCACCTTATTTTCCTCCCCTGGGTGGTAGTGTATCATGTAATCATAATCCTTGAGTAGTTCAAGACATCACATTTTCCTCATGTTGAGTTCTTTCTGTGAGAAAATATACTTCGAACTCTTGTGATCAGTATAAATCTCACATTTTTCACCATAGATATATTATCTCCATATCTTCAAAGAAAAGATTACAGCAGCTAACTCAGGATCATGAGTAGGATAGGTTTTCTCATGAATTTTTAGTTGTCGTGATGCATAGGTAATAACCCTATCATTCTGCATAAGGACACAACCAAGTCCTTTCTTCGATGCATCACTATAAATAAAGAATCCAACATTCCCTGATCGTAGATTCAATATAGGATAATTGAATAATATTCTCTTCAGTTCGTCAAAACATTCTTCACACTCTTTTTTCCAAACAAATCTAACCCCTTTACGTGTGAGCTTCATTAATGGTTTATCCAATCAGGAAAAATTATGGACGAAAGGCCGATAATAACCTGCTAAACCAATAAAACTGTGTACCTCAGTTATACTCATTGGTGCTGGCCATTCTTATAATGTCTTGGTCTTAAAATGATCAACAGAAATTCCATTCTTAGAGACAATATGGGCAAGAAAAGAGATCTCTTGAAGCCAGAATTCACACTTTCTAAACTTCCCATATAATTCGTGTCTTCTAAGAGCCTTCAGGATAATGCTCAAGTGATTTTCATGATCTTCATAGATTTTGGAATATAACAAGAAATCATCAATAAATACCACTACAAAATCATTGAGATATTCCTTGAAAACACTATTCATTATATCCATGAAAACAGAGGGTGTATTAGTCAGCCCAAATGGCATTACTGTAAACTCGTAATGCCCGTACCTGATTTGAAATGTTGTCTTCGGAATGTATTCCTTCTTCTCACACAACTGATGGTATCCAGATAGAATTTTAATCTGTGAAAAGTATTGATCTCCATGCAGTTGTTCAAATAAATCATCAATGCGAGGTAGGGGATACTTGTTCTTTATTGTTATAGTGTTGATCTTCCTATAGTCGATACATAACCTCATAGATCCATCTTTATTTTTAACAAAAATTACAGGGGCTCCCCATGGAGAAACACTAGGGAGAATAAATCCCTTATTACTCAATTCCTCTAGTTGTTTCTTTAGTTCAACTAATTCCATAGTGGATATTCTATAAGGGGTCTTCGATATAGTCCTCGAACTAGGAATTAAATCAATGGAAAACAAAATTTCTCATTCTAGAGGATGTCCACGTAAATATTTTCGAAACACATCTACATATTACTTCAAAATAGGTACATCCCCTATTTGAACATTCCTTTCCTCGGCCATAGTTATTTCATTCTCTTCTTCTCCGATAACTGAATTTAGTTGATCTATTGTGGGTGGATCTAGATAAGAATTAGTTGGTGACGATTCTGCCCTAAAGATAAGGTGTTCCTTATCATCATCATCAAAAATTTTAACCTCTTTCTTCTTACAATAAATCTTTTTAACATGGTCTGAAAGCCAATCCATACCAAGGATTATATCAAATTCAATCATGGGTATGACGATGAGATCAGCAGATAAAGAACATTTATATGCCCTAATGGGGATGGATCCGCATAACTTTGTAGAAATGATACTTCCCTTAGGAGTTTTAACTAAAAAATCCCTTGTTAAATCAAATTGTAAATATCTAATTTTCTTAGAAAACTAGGAAGATATGAAACAATGCGATGATACGGAATCAAATAATGCATTTTCTAAACATGAGGAAACCATTAAATTACCTGCCACTAGGTCTTTCGGAGAATCTACCTCAGCAATAGTGATAACATAATATTGACCTTGATCCCTTGGCATTTTCTGAGTAAAGTTCCTCTAACGCTTAGGAAATTCATTTGCATAATGTCCCATCTCCCTGTAGTTTTAGCATTGAACATTGGTAGCTTCTTTCTTCCCCATGAAATCATGAGCATGGTGGCCTTTTTCACCACACTTGTAACAGACTCCAATTCCTTTCAAGAAAGTACCGAGGTGTTTCTTCCCACATTTACTGCCGGATAGATAATCAAATTTTCCCTTCTTCCCTTTATTTCCATTTCCAGAGTGATCATAAGATATCTTCTTCTCTTTATTTGCTTTAAAGTCGTAAGACTTAGAGAATTCTTTTTCTGTCTTGAAAGCACATGAGACAATATCTTCGTATGATGAGAAGGATTATGACACTAATGATCGACGAAGAAATGGTTTTAACCCATCAAATAAACGATTAATCTTACTTATTTGGTTACTTATATAATCTCAATCATACTTTGTTAACCTTGTAAATTTGGCCTCATACATTGCGACATTGTCATCCTTCTTTTGTCTCAGACTTAGAAATTGTCATTCCATATCTGCTCGATGGTCACGAGGAAAGTATTTTTCTAAGAAAATCTCTCTGAACTCCCTCTATTCCATATTTGATACTTCATCATCTTCCTTCGTGTTTTGAATCAATGACCACCATTGGTCAGCATCTCCAGTGAGGCGGTAAACTGCCTTGATAACTTTTTCCCTTTCACTACTCCCCAAGGCATGAAATATTTTCTCTAAGGAATTTATCCATTGATCATTTACTAAAGGATTTGTACTCCAATTGAATTTTGGTGGTTGGTGCCTCATGAAGCGATATAACATTGATCCTCCACATTGTGGATCAGGGTGCTCCATACGGGTATGGTTATTATTCATAACCTGAGTGAGTTGTCCCAGTATGGTGATTAGCTGATTAGCACCAGTTGCATCACCAGCTCCACTATAATTATCTTGAGCTGGATAGAAATCCCTACATGGAGTGTGTGCATTGATACGGTTTCTATTTCTTCTACAAGGCACCATTTCTAAACAATGGCATAAACTAGGTTAGTTTATTAATCGAAATACATAATTCCAAACTGGTACAACACTTACAAAAATTAAACAATTTATGGATATAACCCATAATCATAAAAAAATTGTCTTTGAGTAAGTATATACTTATAAACCATTCATAATGTTTTGTAAAGAAAATGAGAATTATCCTAAGCATATCCCCTGAGAGTGTTATAACCAAGAGTGCAGCAAGGCCTGTTGTCGTGCACCAGTTCTTGTTTGAGTGTAGCTCAAAGCGGTGTTTTCGGGTTTTTACCCCTAGGTACATCTGTTCCAGAGCCACCTCTACCTGCTCGTATCCAGACAGGGATGTATTTCATGGAAAACTTAGAAAATATCTAAAGTACCAAAATTATAGGAATTTTTTCTATACCAATCCTCAAAGTCCATCTTAGGTCTATGTGATCTAATCAGAGTTTATCTAAATATAGCTCCCATTGTTTGTACTAAACTTCCTGTTATACCAACTGTAACACCCCAACCCTAGTTACCCAGAGTCAGTGCATTATTATATAACATTGGAATGATTACAAAAGATCAAGTATCGAAAGAACTATTAGTTTAGTAGTCTTGGAATCAGTAGATATATATACAAAGTTTACATTACAAAATAAAGTGAAAAATACAACAACATCTTGTCTCCACAGTCATATCCTCTTATACTATCCCTACAGGTCATTCATAAAATACTTCTTCACATCCTGGGAAAAATAAAACATTGAAAGGGGTGAGCTCAGATGCTCAGTAAGGATAACAATATATCAAAAAATTTCATAAATAAGCATTAACATTTAAGGAAATGTATAACTAAAACAAAATCCTTTTAAACATTAACTTCAGCATAATATAGAGAAGGTAAAATGAAATAATGCCATTTATTTATTCACATGGATACTCTACTTGTCGAATAATCACATTGAATATCAGTAAACACTTTCATAATGATGGAATGCATAATGCCAGACTATCATAACCACATAGTCAAGGCCTTGTGTCAAGACTAAAAAATAAGATTTTGTCAAGGCCTTGTTCCAAGACACTAGTTTTTCTCATGAGACCTACCGATGCATCGAGGAGCTATAGCGGGCTCCGCCTATCACTTATTAAGTCCAATGCATTCCTCATATGAACATGTTTAAACATAACATAAACATTTTTATTACAACTAGCATACGAAATGTCAATAATTTCTCCATAAACAATGAATGGTATAAAAATAACACATCCACAGTCAAACATATCACAAAACATTCAATAAAATATGGAAGTTTTGTATCATAATAAATCAACTTCAAATAATCTTAAAACCCATCAAAGGATGTTGACATAGATGAAATAAAAACTATTTGAGTGAAGTATCTCTTTTTTTTAAATCATTTGAAAGTCACATAATTATAAAATAAAACAATTACATTAAAAATATTATTATAAGCTTGTAAGGGAAGCTTTGACGATTTTATAATAGTGGAAAACAGCCACACCCGCCGTATAAGTTAAAAATACATTCTTACCTTAATTCTTTCGAAAAGGTTAAAAAGGACCTTGTTTGGAAAAAGACAGAAAGATTCCTTTATAGAATTCTCATAAAAAGTCAAAAAGGGTATTAATGACTTTAAAACATAGTCTGTAAAATAGTAATAATGATTTGAAATACATTTTTAAGAAACATGGATGTGGATAATAAAAAGGTCCTAGTAGATAATTACGTATAAACAACCTCGGATAATGATGAGATTGTGAAATAAACCCTTACCATGTACTTTTCCTTGGTTTAGGGTAGTTTAACATCCTATATAATGGGGAAATAATTGTTATTAATTTATACAAGAATCATATAGATTAATATTATATCATATATGATCTTTTAACATTTCTTTGTTAATAATATCTTAGTATTATCATCGTTTCGGGTGTTAACTTACTCGTTTTATTTTATATTTTTTGTTACACAAGTCATTTTTTTATGTATAAGTTGCATATTATTCATATACAGGATTATATCAAGTCCTTAAAAATTATTTTTAATCATCAAGTGAGAATTAGACTTTCTTGGATACGATGGGGAATGAATCACATCGCGTTCCTGGAGACGGTAGTCCGTACGTACGCACGAGTGACAATATCATTATTTTGATATTAAAATAATATATAAATGGATGGTATATCATATTTTCATAATAATTATCATGTTATATTTATTATTTAAATCAATTACACATCATTATCATACCCATCAAAATAATAATGTTTTGAATAATAATTACACCACGACGTGGAGACGGTAAGTCGTTCGTATGCACGTATAGTGACGTGTCCCTCAAAGGATGGATAGAATAATGAATATGGATGTATCATATTTATAATAACACCACAGTATGTATAAGAAACTGGAGTTATTATTTTAGAATTGTAATAACAATGGAAGAATAAATTGAAGAAGAAAGGAACTTGAATGAGGGTGGTGAAAACATTACCTCTTCTTCAGGTTCTTCCTTTTTATTTCATCAAAAATGATACTTAGAATGGATTTATGATCAAACTAAGGCCTATAGGTTGAAGTGAGGGAAGTGGAGAGAATATTTGGGTAGGTTTTGGTCGTGTCAAAAGGCTATGAAGGTGTGAATTAGAGGGAAGGGGAAGTTCCCTTTTATAAGAGGGGTGAGGGGAACCTTTGGAAAAGCTAGAAATATTATTTTATAATAAATTCATATTCGGTTTCGAATGGATAGAAAGGGGATTATTTAATGTTTAAGGTGGGGATGGGTCTAAATCCTTTCAACCTGTAGATTTTAGACATGTTTGGGTAACTATATTAACCGTATCATTTATATTTAACTCTTAGTTAAATAGTTTTACATTTACCATGTCTCTTTGTATTTTTGTATTATATAGTGAATAAGCTTACTATATACCTCAAAGAGACCCCCAAGTGGTCCATTAATGATAAAAATTTAATTATATAAGTCTTTTGTATGAACCTTACATTTTTAGGAATAGAATATCAATTAATAATATAATATTTGTTTTAAAAACTCTTTTATGTCAATTTTGACACTATTGAGTATTTTGTTTTTGATAATTTCATAACAGTATTATTACTTAGAAAAAAATATATATAACCAATAATAATATGTCATATTAACCTATAAAATTTGTGGAATTTATAAAAAGTCTAAATTACATTTATGTTGATATTTATAATATCAATTATTTTAATATTTCATTAATTAGGTAATTACTGCATCACCATTGTGTCATAAATAAATTATTTTATTTAATGTCTAAAAATTAAAAATAAAATTCCATTATTTAGGAAATCGTTTTATCTTTCTAATGAATATTTATAATCAAATTTATCTTATGTATAACCCTATATTAAAAATGTTTTAGTTATTAATCTTTGATTTTAGCTCTTTTAACTTTTATTTGAATTAAATAATAGTAAATGTCCTCATCTAATCCAAGTGGACCTAAATGATAATATTTTATTCCTAATATTGTTTTTCGTCGATATACACTTGTCCAATATAATTATTACATGTTTTATTTTAATATTAATATCATTTTTACCCTTAATTACCCTATTTACTTTTAACCATGGTAAATAAAAGTAAAAAGTTATTATCCACCAAAAATTATTTTTATCTTATTAAACCACATTTTACTCCTTGATATTAACCATGTCTCTCATATTTTCAGAATTCCACTCACAGAAGCGGTAAAATTATGTTTTATGTAAATTTTCAAATTCTCTTAAGAGGTGGGTAAAAGACGGTGAAAAGTTCAATAAACTTTTTATATATCTAAAATTATTCTAAACTAACTCTAGTGAATTACATTGAACTTATATAGGTATTATGTATCTATTTTGACCTTAAATAAATTTAAATAAAATATATAATTATCAAAATTCGGTTTTACACTATAACTCAGTGTTATTTCACTATTCATCAAAAATTGATTGTTTTCAGAAAAATACAAAAAATTCACCCTAAGATAATTTTGATATTTCGAATCCAAAAATGAAGTCCATTTTGAAAGATTAAATTTATAAAATTTCAAAATTTTGGTATTAATATTCATAACGGCTAGTTTTATTGGTTGTGGTGTGTGTTAGAACTCATAGTTGTGTATAACACACACTACTGTATTATTCAAAAAGAAGCGTACCATTGAAGCTTGGGGTGTCACAAAACCATTCAAAACCACTCATTTATTATATGAATAATCATGGACACCCTCAATATTATTTCATGGTATTATATTTTATATATTGACATATATTAAATGGCATTTCTTAACAACATGTAAACAATTTACGTATAGTAATCCTTTCTCTGATATCAAAAATAACAAAATGTACCTTAAACAACCTATAATGTTGATTTTATTAAATGTAATTAATATTTATACATTGCAATGATCTTATAGTTTTAGAGTTTTAAATAATTTTTCAAAATTATTACATAACAATCACTTAAAAATCAATGTGTTGACAACAATAAATATATGTTTTTATAAAAAATTTGACTCTTAAATTTATACACAAGATACATTCAATATATGTTATCTTACTTTAATATGAACCCCCATAAAGTAATGATATTCCTTTCTATTTTTTCAACTAATCCTTACGATGAGTGAATTTTAATAAAATGTAAGATATGAAAGAAATTCAATTTAAGTTAAAAAAAGATAGAAAATATTTAGTCCATTTTAAAAAAAAATAAAATGACTTTTAAAATTTTTCATTTATATAATTAACTTGGAGCCAAGATACTAATTTATATTATCTTAAAATAAATATCACATAAAAAATATTTTTATAAAGATTCACATATGTAATCATAAATGATAAATCATAATCTTGATGGTTTCATGTAAAATATATTTACACATGAAAACATTTTCTTGAAAAACATAATTTTTACATATAAAAGGGGAATAAAATATTCTTTATATATAATCTCAATATCATACCATATGAAATCAAAATAATTCGATGAAATTTCATTTGAAATAATAGAAAATTCATGATGGTACCTTAGGAAATCATCTTCATGTCACTATTACAATCAATACTACAGGAACTTTTACAAATAGAATAAAAAACTTGCTTAATTCAAATATATGTTCCCTATTATATGAATCAAAACCCAATGCATTGGAGAGATATAATGGGTTCACATGTCATCATGTACTATGTATATGTACATTAAAATATATAAAAAACAATTAATATTTCATTTCCATCCTAAAATATCTTTAAATATTCTTTTTATCTCATATATAGAAACACTTTCCGGATTCAATTAAGAATATGGTAAATACTCATTTTTTCATTGGGAAACTCATAAAATAAAAAAATCTGATAAGAGTAGAAAATAATATATTATATTAAAAAAATTAAAATTTTAGGAATAAAAATATTAAATAATAATGTTCATGACCATGTGAAAAAAGTATTAATGTAGTAAATGTTAAGTAAAATCATTATTTTCTCACATTTGTAAAAGGGGTTAAAAGTATGATGTATAGAAAACAGTTAGAAAATTTCATTTTTCAAAACCACAATATGAAAATTAAAATATTGTATTAAAATTAATTTTAAAAACAAATTTTTTAATGTAATAAAATTAATGAATCATTTTATAGTACATAGGTATGGTGGAAAATGTTCTGTAAAACTCCTTTAAAACATTATAAAAAAGGTTTTATAGAAAACACTTTACCTTAATTTTGAATCACCATGTATGTATAATAACTCCTATAAAATAAATTTATATTAATTATTTACTTGATTAAAAACGTTTCTAGTTGTATAAAATTATTTTTATCTATTTTATTTCATTTAATACCATGTCTCACATAGTTAATATTTCAGTTTTGATGATGGTGGACGTTTTGAGGATGGTCAGTTAATAGTCCCAAAACAACTTCGACAGGAAGACCATGGTAAAAGAGGTCATATTTTCAATATATCTATAATATTATTGATTAAAATATTATTTTTTATACATTAGATTCATTTTTATAGTTTTCCATATAAGGTAGAATTAAAAAGGAATAACATCGCTTAGTGGGGGTGGTTGTCCACACGTACACACTTGTGATGTTATTATTTTACAATTCATGGAAGGGTATGAAGTTATATAATTAATTATCTTCATAAAATAAAACTTTTATCACAAATATCATACATATTACAATGATCCATCATTTTAACTACACTTAAATAGTATAATATAGAAATAAAACACATCACTTCACTGATGTTCTAGTCCACATGTGAATATGATTGATGTTTTCTTATCTCGTAGGGTGAAAACGAGATGAAAAACTCTTGTAACGTAAAAATAATAACCTATTTTTATATATTATATATTTATGATACTTAATCATAATCATTAGGATATGTCTGTAAGAGTTAGAATAAGAAATAAAAATGAAAGAAAATGGTTCTGATATGTAACACTACTTTTGAAAACATCCATTGTCTTACAACTGAAGCTTTATTAGTTGGTCATTCATTGAAAAAATAACTTATAGTTTTGGGGTAGGGGGTATGTTAGGAAGGTATTTGGATATTTATAGGTCAATTTAAATAGATTAAATTATTTTAACAACATTTAATATAATGTGGCCTTTTATAAGTGATAGGCGTGGAACTCTTGTAATTATTCAACATATTATAATGATATTAATTCGCACTCATGTCCATGCGGCAATAAAAAACATTTTATAATATGTTTAGATAATGTAAGGTATAATTTAATAAAATATTAATAAAGATAATATTTTTGATGTTATCTCATAGTTTTAAACTTAATTAACTTATTTAACCATTTATTGGGGTGATTTTTTTAACATTATTACTATTCATTATAAATAAAAATGAAATTTAACACATCAATAAATTTAAACATATTAATTAAAAATTTGAAACATGTTTCTAAAGATACAATTTGAGTAATATTTAGACGTCAATTTTAATAAAGGTGTGAAAAACGTAATGGAAAATGTTCAAGTAAAATGTATTTTTAAGTAGAAAAATCATATTACACCAATATAATGGATAATTCCCATCTGATAGACATTAATTGGAATATATTTAATAAAATGGGACTTAGGTAAATTTAATATATATATATATATATAATGTTAATTTTTAAATACAAGAAATGGAAAGATAAATTTTATAAAAATAAGCATTTCAAACTATTTAAAAAAAAAATTGAAATATACAAAAGAAATTCACCCTAAAAAAAATTTACATGTTGATATAATTTTTTTCCATTTCATAAAATAAAAATTATAAAATTATGATATTTCACTTTTAAGTAAAACTATCTAATTCATGGAAGACAATTCAATCCAAATAAAACATTTTCATTTTTTATTGAGTATTAAATAAAAAAACAAATTGAATATGACCCCATAAAATATAATAATGAATATTAAAAATACATGAAATTTATTAAATATTAATAATAAATAGCTTTTCAAATAATTTTATTAAATTTATTAATTTGAATAATAATTTTTTAGGAATATTTTTTACGTATTGTGTATTTTTACATTTATATATTTAATTTTTTACAATAGAATAATTATACTAAGGAAAATTATTAAAAAATAAATAAATTAATATTCAAAAAATTATTTTTTACATTGTCTGGAATAAGAAAAATGTTCTTACACATAAAAGTTTCATTTATCAAAAATATTTATTTATTTGTTATGTGTTTTCATATTAAAATTAATATTTTCCAATATTATAAATATTTTTTAGTAAACTAGGTTTCATATTATTAAAAAGAATTTAAAATTCAGAAATATGTATAATTTCATTTATAGTAAGAGAATTATTTTGTTGGTGTAAAATTTAGTTACCATGGAAAAGTTAAAAATTCTATTTTCAATAAATTGTTTTAAAATTATTGTGTATTTTTATCTAAATAATTTAATTGGATATATATTTAATATTTGATATAATGTAATATATATATATATATATTTATTAACACTATTATATTATGTAATTGATAGGATATAATAATAAGAATATTTAATGTTCAAGAAGACAATTTTCTAGAATTTTTTTATATATCGTAATTGAAAATTAAATGTTCATTTTAAGATATCTATAAATTGAATTAGATTATATAGAGTCAAAATTTGGAATGATCATGTAGATATAGGGTAATTGTGTCTATATAATATTTAAAAATAAATAAATACCAGTATAAATAATATAAAAATGTTTAAAGGTATAAACATTTCTAATTTATTATGGATTCATTTATGTTTAATTATATAGAAATATATTTTGACAAAACTAACCTGGATACCCTCTATAAATGGTACCCAACCGGAACATCAATATACTTGAAGGGAGTTCTCGATCCACATGGGCAGATGTCTTGTACCCAGGCATCAACAACAAACAAAGGGACCGATTTCACCAACCTGAAGTATAAAACATGACATATATACATATATGAAAGAAAAAATGGAAGAAAAATAGAATATATATTTCATAATTGATAAATAAAAACAAAATATATACAACATAAATGGTATAAAAACAATCTCTAAAATACAAGTACAACTAAAAGGGAATATAAAACGAAACCATTACACAAACATTATCCATTTCATAGTGTGGGAAAACTCCATCCATCTAACCATCCAGCTAGAAAAACTTACCTAGAAGAAAACCTCACCACCTCACTACAACACCATTCCTTTCCTTGTATCGAATGACATAACAAGGTCTATGCACTATGGAAGGGGTATGTTGGGTGTTAGCTAACAGGCTATGCAAGATCCCACCTAGATGTACCATAATAAGTCTTTATAAAATAATCCAAGCATGATCGGCTTTAAATAAAATAATGCATGATATATATTTTAATATATTTATATCTAAATCATGAAAAATAAGGTAATTTCCCATTTTTCCATTCCAAATAATCCCTTTAAATTAGTATCTAGCCTTTCATATAAATATATCAAATCATATTTATCATATCAAACCAAATCATGTATCACAAATCATATTCAATCCACATATATAAAACTAAAACAATACATTCCAAAAAATAAAAATTTATCCAATACAAATCATGGGTAACATCACACAAAGGATTAATATAGGTTAGAATATCTAGGAAACTCATAGCTAAACGTAGAAAAATTGACTGTACATCAAGCCTCTATACATATGCATCGAAACTATAAAGCAAAAGAACACATTTGTAAGTTATCCTCTAATAGGTATTACAATTCCTCAGAAATATGAGCCAAGGGAGGATAGAAACACCAAATGAGTGAACCCCTCGATAGTGTATGTGGAATATTACTACACCTTAAACCTAATTAACCAAGGCCACCCATGTTCTCTATTTTATTAAAAAATCATTCCAAACCATTCTTTGAAAACAATTTCGTAAAATCATTTCAAATTTATTTGAGAACATCTTTTTTTACCAAAACAAGGGTAAATCCATCTTTTATAAAAAAACCATTTCTGCACACTGAAATAATATTAGTGAATCGTATCATTTAATTTATAAAAAAAATTATC
Source organism: Viscum album (assembly GCA_963277665.1). Lineage (NCBI taxonomy): Eukaryota > Viridiplantae > Streptophyta > Magnoliopsida > Santalales > Viscaceae > Viscum > Viscum album. The sequence continues at coordinate 1,745,072,267 of OY728152.1, forward strand.
AAAAATAGAAGAAATGAATTTCACCAACATGGGATAGAGACAGAACCACCTACCTCAAAACGTTGGTCGCACATGCCCACAAAAGGGATACACCAAGAAAAAGAACAAAAAAATGACAAAAAAGACCCTAGAATCAATCTACACATCTAAAAATTGATTCAATTTTACAAATGGTTCAATGAATAAAAAATCATAACATACTTAAAAGAAATCACACTCATGAAACCATAGCCAACTATAGATCAAACCTTAGAACTGGATCACTTGAAAGATCAAAAAGACTAAAAAGAATCATCATTTTCAGTCAAAGGATTCAATAACATAATGCAATAGTTCTACTACGATTAATGTAAATAGAGAATCAAAAAGGTTTACTCACCTAGAGAGATTCAACCCAATATATAAAGTGATCAATCATTTAATGTAATGTTTTAGATGGAGTAGAGATCCCCATAATCACCAGAGAGAGATACATGGTTGATATGTAAGATGGTTGTGGAAGAATGAAATAAGAATCAGTCGTGCAGAATCATAAATCCACAACTCATGATACTTACATGCTACGCAACCCTTCTACATGTTTCATAATATGTAGTGTCCATATACTCTGAAAACTCGATTCCTTTTTATTAAAAACCTGATTTTTAACATTACATGACATTAAATCATTACATAGTGGGTACTACATTCATGATGAATTATTAGCTCCAAACACGAGCCTGATGACAAAATATATGGTGTTTAAACTAGTTACATGGTTTATATTTGACCAGAGGTCTAAAAAAATAATAGATTCATAAACAAAACCCCAAACCACCTTTGGCATTATTTGAACACGAGGAGAAACCCACTACACCATTAATACAATTATAGCCAGAATCCATTAATTCAAAAAACATACATCCCTTGACTTTAATTCATTTCAAAAAAACTGTTATCCATCCTCAAGAGTCCCAAGAAACTCTCAATTAATGAGTAAAAATAATAAATAGAAATAAATTACCTGAAATAGGGTAGTAGTATTTTACAAACTCATCACCATAAGAATTTTTATCCCCATGACGTAATGTTGAAGAATAAAGTCTATTAAAGAGGTGAGGCATATCCTCCCTCATCAATGAATCACACTCCCATATCTTGTGATAATCTGATATGTGCTACCATAACACTCTTAGAAATGGAATATATTTTGTAATTCCCCGACAAAAGTTACCCAGAGTCGGTGCATTATTACATAACATTGGCATGATCACAAGAAAGAACAAGTCTCGAAAGACCAATTAGTTTAGTATCCTTGGAAACACTAGATATATTCACAAAGTTTTACATTACATCATTAAAATTAAAACTACAACAACATAGTCTCCATAGTCCACACTTATATCCCCTCATACAATCCCTACAAGTCATTCATAAATTACTTCTTCACATCCTGGGAAAAATAAAACATAGAAAATGGGTGAGCTCAAATGCCCAGTAAGGATAACAATATTGCAGAAACTTTCATAAATAAGAACAAACATTTAAGGCAATGTATAACTAAAACAAAATCATTTTAAACTTGAACTTCAACATAGTATGGCAAAAATAAAATTGAAATAATGCGATTTACTTATTCACATGGTTATTCTACTAATCGAATAATCACATGAAATATCAATAACCACTTTAATAATGATGGAATTCATAATTCCAAACTATCATAACCACATAGCCAAGGCCTCGTGCCAAGACTAAAAATAAGATTTTTTTCAAGGCCTTGTGCCAAGACACTAGTTTGTCTCATGAGACGTACCGATTCATCGAGGAGCTATAGCGGGCTCCACCCGTCACTTACTAACTCCAATGCATTCCCATTGAAAAGGTTTAAACATAACATAAACACTCGTATTAAAACTATCATACGAAATGTCAATACTTTCTCCATAAACTATGAATGGTATAAAAATAACACATCCACAGTAAAACATATCACAAAACCTTAAATACAATACAAAAGTTTTGTATCATAATAAATCAACTTCAAATAAGATTAAAATCCATAAAAGGATGTTGACATAGATGAAATCAAAACTATTTGAGAGAAATATCTCTTTTCTCGAAATTATTGAAAAGTCACACATTTATAAAGGAAGTAATTTAAACGATATTTTTGAATAAAAGTGTCCCATACCACTTTGAAACGTTTGAAAATAAATATCATTTAAAAACATTCATGTCCATATAAATAAATCCTTAAAATCATTTTGAAAACATGGACATTAATTAAAAATATTTAAAAATATAAATCCTTAGATCATTTAAAATTATGATCTTGATAGAGTACCTTTCACAAATTCTTAAAATATTCATTTTGAAATCATTTAAAAGTCACATAATTATAAAAAAACATTTACATTGAAAAAATTATTATATGCTTGTAAGGGAAGCTTCGACGATTTTATAACGGCGGAAAATAGTTTCACCTGCCGTATAAGTTAAAAAAACATTCATACCTTAATTCTGTCGAAAAGGTTAAAACGGACCTTGTTTGGAAAATGACAGAAATATTCCTTTATAAACCACTTATAAAAATCAACAAGGGTATAAATGACTTTAACCCATATTATAGTAAATAGTAAAATAAATTTGAAATAAATTTTTAAGAAACATGGATGTGGATGATAAAGAAGTCCCAGTAGATTATTACGTATAAACAACCTAGGATAATGAAGAGATTGAAAAATAAACCCTTACCTTGTAATTTTCCTTGGTTGAGGGTAGTTTAACCTCCTGTATAATGGTGAAATAATTTTTATTAAATTATACAATAATCATATACATTATTATGTTATCATATATGATCTTTTAACATTGCTTTGTTAATAATATCTTAGTATTATCATCGTTCCGGGTGTTAACTTACTCGTTTTCTTTTATATGTTTTGTTATGTAAGACATGTTTTTCATGGATAGGCTGTATCGTATTCATATCCAGAATAATATCAAGTCCTTAAACCTTATTTTTAAATCATCAAATGATAATTATACTGGAATGGATATGATGGATAATGAATCTCAATGCGTTTGTGGAGACGGTAGTCTGTACGTACGTACGAGCGACAGTATCATTATTTTGATATTAAAATAATATATAATTGGATGTTATATAATATATAAAGAATAATTATCATGTTTTATTTATTATTTACACTAATTAAAAATCATTATTATACCCATCCAAATAATAATTTATTGAATAACAATTACACCACGACGTGGAGACGGTAAGTCGTACGTACGCACGTATGGTGACATGTCATTCAAAGGATGGATAGAATACTGAATATGGTTGTACCATATTTATAATAATATTACAGTATATAGGAGATACTGAATTAATTATTTTAGAATGGGAATAACAAAGAAAGAATAATTTGAAGAAGAAATTAATTTGAAAAAGGGTGGTGAAAACATTACCTCTTCTTCGGGTTCTTCCTTTTGATTTGATCAAAAGGGATCCTTAGGTTGGATTTCTGATCAAAATAAGGCCATTAAGTTGTATTAATAGAAGTTTAGAGAGTATTTGGTCAGGGTTTGGCCAAACCAAAAGTCTTTTAAGGTGTGAAGAATTGGTTAGATGTGGTGTCCTTTTATAAGGGGGGGAGGGGCACCTTTGGAAAACATTGAAATATTATTTTATAATAAATTCATATTGAGTTTATAATGTCTCCAAAGTGGATTATTTAAAGTTTAAGGTGGTTATGGGTCGAAAAACATACAAACAATAGAATTTAGATAGGTTTGGATCATTATATTAACCTTATCTTTAAGTATTAACTCTTAGTTAATTAGTTCCACTTTTACATTGTCTCTTTGTATTTTTATATTATATGGTTAATAAACATACTATATACATCCAAGAGACCCCCAAGTGGTCCATTAATGATACACCTATCATGATATAAGTCTCTTTTCCGATCCTTATATTTTTGGGAATTGAATATCAATTAATAATATAATATTATTTTTAAAAACTCTTTTATGTCAATTTTGACACTATTTGGAAAATTTATTTTTGTGAAAATCATAACAGAATTATTACTTAGAAAAAAGTAAATTAAATCATTACTAATATGTCATATTAAACTATAAAAGTAGTTTAATTCATAAAAAGTCTCAAATTATATTTATTTGGGTATTTATAATATCTATTATTTTAATTTTTTACTATTATGGTAATTACTCCATCATCATTGTGTCATAAATAAATTCAATTATTTATTGTCTAAAAATTATAAATAAAATATGATTATGTAGTAAATATTTTTAGATTTCTAATTAATATTTATAATCTAAAATTCAACATATATAACCCTATGTAAAAAATGTTTTTCTAAAAGATATATGCTTATGTCATTTTTGTGTTTATTTTAACTTAATTAATGTAAAGTGTCATTATCACTTACAAGTGGCTCCATGGGGTCCCAAAATCGACCCAAAGATTACCATGGTTGGACATGTATCAACCAATAAGTTTAGGACACATTTTATGGTAATTTGTTATTATTATAATATTATTTTTTAACCCTTATTTACCGGATTTACCCTTTAACCATGGTAAATAAAATATTTACCGAAGTAATTATTCAAAATATCTAAAAATAATAGTTACCTATTTACACATTTTGAAAATCCTGATTATAAATATGGAATCCATTTTTCCAAATTCAAAACACAGAAGTGGCAGAAATTAATTTAAAATTAATTCCCGTTGTTAAAACAAAAAGCGTGTTTTTAAGAGATAATAACTATAAATAGATTGACACCTTTTTATGTCTGGTTTAATTGTAAAATTATGTAAAATGACCAAAATTGTATTAAATGGTAAAAATATTTTCTAAATATACTTTAAAACCACTCAAATTCATAATTTATCAATATAAATTATTTTGATTAAAAAAGTTGTTTTTAATTAAAATTTAGTAATTTTCACTATTCATCAAAATATAAATGTTATCCGAAAAGTTCCAAAATTTCAACCTAGGCTAAATTAGATATTCTGAATCCAAAAATGAAGTCCATTTTGAGAGATAAAATTTATAAAATTTCTAAAATTGGGTATTACTATTCATAACCGCTATTTTGATTAGTTGTAGTGTGTGTTAGAACTCGAAGTTGCGTACAACACACGCTACTGTATTATTCAAAGAGAAGATTACCGTGGAAGCTTGGGGTGTTACCTTGTAAATTTTTTATTTCCCCATTCTAAAGAATAAATTCATTTCGTCAAATTGAATATATAAAAGTTTAAAACATTGGATTAAAAAAAGGGTTTCACCATTAAAAGTTGGTAAAAGTGCATTTTTTGAAAAATGCTTCTTTTATCTGAAAAAAATGAATTTGTTCTTACATTATGTCTAAGAAACTCATAATATGGATTCTAAAATTATAAGGATTATTTAAAGTTTAAAATTTATTTAATACTATTCAGAAACTCTTTTTAACGACTTGTTTGGTAAGTCATGGTACGCTTGAACTCGGTGTTGCGTGTAGTGGAAGTTATTGAATTATTTTGAAGAAATAACATAGTATGAAATCTTAGGGTGTTACATTATCCCCTCCTTCAATAAATTTTGTCCTCTCAATTTGAATTTGTTCTTCTAAAATAAAAGGTTGAATATAGAAAATACCTTTGTGGGAAAACCCATATGAGAAATTGGGTAAATAAAATTTAGTCTTAATAAGAGGATAAGTAAAATGAAAGGGTCACCACCAAATTATGATCTCTATTCGGAGAACATTGGTGGAAATTAGAGGCATATAATTGGAGGGAAAATTTAAATATTTATAGGTAGTGATTGAGGTCATCAATCACAAACAAGTGTAAAATTGAGGTCCTTAAATTCATCAATATATGATGATTTGAAATACCATTGGTTCAACAAAACATAGGGTATTAGGATAACACATTTTTTGTTTTAGGATTCCTTAAATAATTTATAAGAATTAATTTATTCATAAAATAAGATAAGAAGAAAAATATATTTTTGAAAAGTAGAGTTCCATCCTTTAACTAATTTCTACCACATACTCATCTTTCACTCTAAAAGAAAATAGAATGTAAAAAATATATTCTATTTATCCTATTCGTGTAGGGTTCCAAAAAAATGAATTTATAATTCATATACCATATCTTTTAAAAAAAATTACATAATTTAATCAAGGACATCATGTGTGTCAATGGTAGGTGATACACCCTTGTCACCCTTCGGTTGTGGGTTCAAGTCTCACGGCCTTTACAGATGCGGCGGGTTGCCGCCCGACCTCCGGGTTGTCTTTTTATGGCAATCCAGAAATAATTCAAACTAGATCTAGCCAAAATAAATTAGTCCAAAATTTATAAGGAAGGTAAACAAAATAAATATCCTTTTTTCCATGTAATAACATGTGAACACCTTCATCTTGTATTATTTTAAGACACTACAACATCCTGAATTACCATAAAACCTTATTGATTACATACATGATCCCTTATTCCTTAAATAATAATATATATACTCCTTCAATCCAAAAATGTTGTAAACCCCAACAATTATGGAATATACAAATCATTAATCAGTTTCAAGGTAGTCAAGAATATCAAATATAATTTATCCAAATCAATCATGTATTATTCTAAAATCACTACCTTGGTATCAGAACCATATTATGGTTTATCATTCTCTCAACCGTATATTTTCCAAAAATTTAACCTGCTATTGAGTCACTTTTCTTTATTCCACACAATCTCAAGTCCTTAATGAAATAGTACTGCAGTACAATCCTTATATACTCCATAATTATTATAACAAGTATATTGTTGATACAACACTCAAATGACATAATCAACATAAGAACTCTACTCATTCCTCTTCATATGTGGTAGTATCATAACTTGATTATTATCCAATAGCATCATTTGCGGCATAGTCTGATGACTGGGACATAGGTTTGCGTAGTGTCCAAACTCCTTGCAAATGAAGCATTGTACATTTGAAACCATTTTCTTACCCTTGAATTCACGTACTATGTGTCCTTTTCCTCCACACTTATAACATACTCCCATTCCCTTAAAGCATTTTCCAAGGTGATTCTTTCCACAGTTATCACATATGGGAAAATCCTTTTTTACCTTCTTCCTTTTATCTATCCTTCTCTCTACCATCCTTTCCTTCTCTGGCTTCCCTTCAAAGCCATAGGACTCCGAGAATTATTTACTTATCTTATCAACACATGATACTATTTCTTCATATGATGATAATACGTGGGAGATTATTTCCCTTCTAAATTCTATATTAAGACCATGAAAGATATGATCCTCCTTACTATATGGATCATGCATATTGCTGGAGTTCGCATTCCTTCTATTGGGTTCCATTTATAAACAATGTCAAAAACTAGATCAGTTTATGAATCAAAATACATAATTCCATACTTGTAAAACACTTAACATAAATTGAACTATTTATGGATATAATCCAAAATCATAAAAATGTTTTCTTTGAGGAATTGTATACTCATAAACCCTTCATAATGGATTGTAAAGAAAATTAGACTTATCCTAATCATATCCCCCAGGAGTGTCGTAACCAATAGTGCAGCAAGGCCCGTTGTCGTGCACTAATTCCCATTCGAGTCCAGCTCAAAGCGGTTTTTTTGGGTTTTACCGCTAGGTACATCTATTCCAGAGCCGCCTCTACCTGCTCGTATCCAGACAGGGATGTATTGCTCGGAAAACTCACAAAATCTCTACAATACCAAAATTCTAGGAAGTTATTCTATACTAATCCTTAATGTCCATCTTAAATCTATGTGCTCTAATCAGAGTTTATCTAAATCTAGATTCCAAGGTTTGTACTAAACTTCCTCTGATACCAACTGTAACGCCCTGACCCCAGTTACCCAGAGTCGGTGCATTATTACATAACATTGGCATGATCACAAGAAAGATCATGTCTCGAAATACCGATTAGTTTAGTAGCCTTGGAAACCCTAGATATATTCATAAAGTTTTACATTACATCATAAAAATGAAAACTACAACAACATAGTCTCCATAGTCCACACTCTTATCCCCTCATACAATCCCTGCAGGCCATTCATAAATTACTTCTTTACATCCTGGGAAGAATAAAACATAGAAAAGGGGTGAGCTCAAATTCCCATCAAGGATAACAATAGAGCGGAAACTTTCACAAATAAGAACAAACATTTAAGGAAATGTACAACTAAAACAAAAGCTTTTTAAACTTGAACTTCAACATAGTATGGTAAAAATAAAATGAAATTATTCCATTTACTTATTCAAATGGATATTCTACTAATCGAATAATCACATGCAATATCAATAACCACTTTCATAATGATGGAATTCATAATGCCAGACTATCATAACCACATATCCAAGGCCTCGTGCCAAGACTACAAATAAGATTTCGTCAAGGCCTTGTTTCAAGACACTAGTTTGTCTCATGAGACCTACCGATGCATCGAGGATCTATAGCGGGCTCCACCCGTCACTTACTAAGTCCAATTCATTCCCATATGAAAATTTTGAAACATAACATAAACATTCGTATTAAAACTAGTATACGAAATGTCAATACTTTCTCCATAAACCATGAATGGTATAAAAATAACACATCCACAGTAAAACATATCACAAAACCTTCAATACAATACAAATGTTTTGTAGCATAATAAATCAACTTCAAATAAGATAAAAATCTATCAAAGGATGTTGACATAGATGAAATCAAAACTATTTGAGAGAAATATCTCTTTTCTCAAAATTATTGAAAAGTCACACATCTATAAAGGAAGTAATTTAAAAGATATTTTTGAATAAAAGTGTCCCATACCACTTTGAAAAATTTGAAAAGAAATATCATTTCAAAACATTCATGTACATATAAATAAATCCTCAAAATCATTTTGAAAACATGGACATTAATTAAAAAGATTTAGAAAGATAAATCTTTAAAACATTTAAAATTATTATCTTGATAAAGAGTACCCTTCACAAATTCTAAAAATAATCATTTTGAAATAATTTAAAACTCAAATAATTATAAAATAAAACATTTACTTTGAAAATATTCTTATAAGCTTGTAAGGGATGCTTCGACGATTTTATAACGGCGGAAAATAGCCGCACCTTCCGTATAAGTTAAAAAAACATTCTTACCTTAATTCTATCGAAAAGGTTAAAAATGACCTTGTTTCGAAAATGACGGAAATATTCCTTTATAAACCACTTATAAAAGTCAAAAAGGGTATAAATGACTTTAACCAATATCCTAGTAAATATTAAAAAAAATTGAAATACATTTTCAAGAAACATGGATGTGTATGATAAAGAAGTCCCAGTAGATTATTACGTATAAACAACCTCGGATAATGAATAGATTGTGAAATAAACCATTACCTTGTAATTTTCCATGTTTGAGAGTAGGTAAACCTCCTGTATAATGATGAAATAATTTTTATTAAATTATAAAATAATCATATACATTATTATGTTATCATATATGATCTTTTAACATTCCTTTGTTAATAATGTCTTAGTATTATCGTTGTTCTGGGTGTTAACTTACTCGTTTTCTTTTATATGTTTTATTACGTAATCCATGATTGTCATGGATAGGTTGTATCTTATTCATATCCAAAATGATATCAAGTCCTTAAACATTATTTTTAAATCATCAAATGATAATTATACTTGAATGGATACGATGGAGAATGAATCTAATCGCGTTCTTGGAGACGGTAGTCCGTATGTACGCACGAGCGACAATATCATTATTTTGATATTAAAATAATATATAATTGGATGGTATATAATATATATAGAATCATTATCATGTTATATTTATTATTTACATGAATTAAAAATTATTATTATACCTATCCAAATAATAATTTTTTGAATAACAATTACACCACGACGTGGAGACGGTAAGACGTACGTACGCACGTATGGTGACATGTCATTCAAAGGATGGATAGAATACTGAATATGGTTGTACCATATTTATAATAATACTACAGTACATAGGAGATGCTGAATTCATTATTTTAGAATGGTAATAACAAAGAATGAATAAGTTGAAGAAGAAATGAATTTGAAAAGAGGTGGTAAAAACATTACCTCTTCTTCGGGTTCTTCCTTTTGATTTGATCAAAAGGGATCCTTAGTTTTGCCTTCTGATCAAAATAAGGCCTCTAGGTTGTAGTAATTCAAGTTTAGAGATTATTTGGGCAGGGTTTGGCCGAACTAAAAGGCTTTTAAGGTTTGAATAATTGGTTAGAAGTGGTGTCCTTTTATAAGGGGGAGGAGGGGCACCTTTAGAAAAGCTAGAAATATTATTTTATAATAAATTCATATTCGGTTTCTAATGGCTCAAAAGTGTATTATTTAAATTTTAAGGTGGGGATGGGTCGAAAAACACTCAACCAGTAGAATTTAGACAAGTTTGGGTCATTATATTAACCTTGTCTTTAAGTATTAACTCGTAGTTAATTAGTTTCACTTTTACAATGTCTCTTTGTATTTTTATATTATATGGTTAATAAACTTACTATATACATCCAAGAGACCCCCAAGTGGTGCATTAATGATACAAATATCATGATATAAGTCTATTGGCAGAACCTTATATTTTTAGGAATTGAATATCAATTAATAGTATTATATTTGTTTTAAAAACTCTTTTATGTCAATTTTGACACTATTTGGAAAATTGATTTTTGTGAAAATCATAACAGAATGATTACTTCGAAAAAAGTTAATTAAATAATTCATAATATGGCGTATTAACCTATTAAATTATTTTATTTCATAAAAAGTCTCAAATTATATTTATTTTGGTATTTATAATATCAATTATTTTAATTTTTTACTATTATGGTAATTACTGCGTCATCACTGTGTCATAAATAAATTAAATTATTTTTTGTCTAAAAATTATAAATAAAATATAGTTATTTAGTAAATCGTTTTATCGTTCTAATGAATATTTATAATCGAAAATCCAACATATATATCCCTATGTAAAAAATATTTTTCTAAAATATATATGCTTATGTCATTTTTGTATTTATTTTAACTTAATTAATGTACAGTGTCATTATCACTTACAACTGGCACCATGGGGTCCCAAAATCGACCCAAAGATTTCCATGGTCTAACATGTATCAACCAATAAGGTTAGGACACATTTTAGGGTAATTTGTTATTATTAAAATATTATTTTTTAACCCTTATTTTCCAGATGTACCCTTTAACCACGGTAAATAAAATATTTACCGAAGTAATTATTCAAAATATCTAAAAATAAAAGTTACCTATTTACAAAATTTGAACATCCTGATTCCAAATATTGAATCCTTTTTTCCAAATTCAAAACACATAAGTGGCAGAAATTAATTTAAAATTAATTCCCGTTGTTAAAACAAAAAGCGTGTTTTTAAGAGATAATAACTATCAAAAGATTGACACACTACAGAAAAACCGCCGTTTCGCGGCGGTTTTTTAGCGGCGGTTTTTAAAACCGCCGCTAAAAAAAATCCGGGTGGCGTTTCGCGGCGGTTTAAAAACCGCCGCTAAAAAACCGCCGCGAAACGACAATTTTTTTTTTTTTTTTAAATTTAATTTTTTCGGTGATTAGCGGCGGTTTTTTAAAAAACTGCCGCGAAATGAAATGAAAAAAATAAAAATAATAAAAAAAACTAATATATTGTTATATAAATACATTTATATTGATATAAATATAATATATATATTATAAATATGTTTTAGATAAATATAAATAGACTACTACATTTAATATATAATAAATTTAGTGAAAATGGCTTCAAAATATTTTTAAAAAATATTATTAATTAATAATTTTCTATTTATTATCGATTAAAAAACATTTAATAACAATTTGAAGGGTAAAAAAAATTAAAAAAAGATCCAAAACATGTTGAAAACGGAACTCAAACTTCAAACGGCCATAACTTTTGATCCGGGTGTCCGTTTGAGCTCTACCACATATCAAATCGAAGCCTGCGACGAGCTCTACGTCGCTGTGACTGGGGCTAGCCCAGTCAAGGGTTTTTCGACCCCAAAAAAGGCATAGAAGGCCTCCAAAACTGAGTTTTTAGCCGGGGCACCCCGATTTTTCAAAATTCAAACAGGTATAACTTCCGATCCGGATGTCCGTTAGGCCTGTACCACATATCATATCGTAGATTGTTTCATTTTCTTCGATTTGACTGGTTGTGGCGTTGAAACAGGATTCTAGATTATATGTTATGGTTGTTTTAACATTATATGGCTTTTCAAATACACACACATATATGTATTTATTCGTAAATATATATGTGTCTGTGTGTGTGTGTGTGTGTATTGTGTGTATTGTGTGTATGTATAGATGTATTTATGTATTTATTCATAAACACACATAAAAAATTTTATAAATGTATTTAAAACTAATCTTATAAATATATATTAATGGTTGCTCTATTTATTACTATTTATTTGGGTTTCTATGACTTCTTATCTTTATCAATGGTTTTTTGGGGTTATTATGATGATTATGTTAAATTCTTAAGAGGTTTTCCAGAGTTTTCAGGAGTTGTCATGAGTTTTCATGCGTTCTCATGCTTTCTAATACTTCTTCATGCTTCTCTATCTATTTTCATGTGTTTTCATGATTTTTTATCCCTTATCACGCCTTTTCATACTTTTTCATGTGTTTCAGATACTATATATCATATATTACTTATTATTTATTATATATTATATATTATATATTATTTATTATTTATTATTTATTATTTATTGTTTATTATTTATTATTTATTATTATTTTTTCTTTATTATTTATTATTTATGATTTATTATTATTTATTATTTATTATTTATGATTTATGATTTATGATTTATTATTTATTATTTATCATTTATCATTTATCATTTATTATTTATAATTTATAATTTATAATTTATAATTTATTATTTATTGTTTAAAATTAATTATTTATCATTAATTATTTACAATTAAATATTTATTATTTATTATTATTATTTATTTATAATTTATAATGTATTATTTATTATTTATTATTTATTATTTATTATTATTTATTATTATATATTATTTATTATTTATTATTTATTATTTATTATTTATTATTTATTATTTATTTATTATTTACGATTTATTATTTATTATTATTTATTATTTATTATTTATTATTTATTGTTTATTCTTTATTATTTATTATTTATTATTTATTATTTATTATTTATTATTTATTATTTATTATTTATTATTTATTATTTATTATTTATTATATATTATTTATTATTTATCATTTATCATTTATTATTTATAATTTATAATTTATAATTTATAATTTATTATTTGAAATTAATTATTTATCATTAATTATTTAAAATTAAAAATTAAAAATTTATTATTTTTTATTATTTTTTATTTATAATTTATTATTTATTATTTATTATTTATTATTATTTATTATTTTTATTATTATTTATTTATTATTTATTATTTATTATTTATTTATTATTTACGATTTATTATTTATTATTATTTATTATTTATTATTTATTATTTATTTATTATTTATTATTTATTATTTATTATTTATGATTTATTATTTATTATTTATTATTTATTATTTATTATTTATTATTTATTATTTATTAGTTATTATCTATTATTATTTATTATTTATTTATATTTTACGATTTATTATTTATTATTATTTATTTATTATTTATTTATTATTTATTATTTATTATTTATTATTTATTATTTATTATTTATGATTTATTATTTATTATTTATTATTTATTATTTATTTATATTTTACGATTTATTATTTATTATTATTTATTTATTATTTATTATTTATTATTTATTATTTATCATTAATCATTTAAAATTAAAAATTAAAAATTTATTATTTATTATTATTTTTTATTTATAATTTATAATTTATAATTTATAATTTATTATTATTTATTATTATTTATTATTTATTATTATTTATTTATTATTTATTATTTATTATTTATTTATTATTTACGATTTATTATTTATTATTATTTATTTATTATTTATTATTTATTATTTATTATTTATTATTTATTATTTATTATTTATTATTTACCATTTATTATTTATTATTATTTATTTATTATTTATTATTTATTATTTATTATTTATTATTTATTATTTACGATTTATTATTTATTATTATTTATTTATTATTTATTATTTATTATTTATTATTTATTATTTATTATTTATTATTTATTATTTATTATTTATTATTTATTATTTATTATTTATTATTATTTATTATTTATTATCTATTATCTATTAGTTATGTATTATTTGTTTTTTCAATTAATATATATAAGTATATTAAATTCTGTTTATTAACCACATGGCGGGCTTGCTGGAGTGGTAAAGTCTTTGAATAATAAGCAAGAGGTCAGAGGTTCAAATCTCACCAGACGCAGATTTTATTTATATTGCATGGGCATGTGCATGGGCAGCTGCCATGCAGGCAGCTGCATGGGCATGTGCATGCATGCATGGATAAAGTAATACGAAATTAAATAAAATAAAAGTGAATTAGATAAAATAAAAAGGAAATAAATAAAAAACGCAATAAATAAATAAAAAATGAAATAAATAAATAGAAAACGAAATAAATAAATGATAAACGGAATAAATAAATGATAAACGGAATAAATAAATGATAAACGGAATAAATAAATAAATAAATAAATAAATAAATAAATAAATAAATAAACGAAATAAATAAATAATAAACGAAATAAATAAATAATAAACGAAATAAATAAATAATAAACGAAATAAATAAACGAAATAAATAAACGAAATAAATAATAAACGAAATAAATAAATAATAAACGAAATAAACAAATAATAATAATAAAATAAACAAATAATAAAAAAATCAAAAAAATCAGAAAAATTCAAAAAAATTCACAAAAATTCAAAAAAAAAATTAAAATAGCGGCGGTTTAAACCGCCGCTAAAAAACCGCCGCAAAACGTTCCGACGGTTTTGAAAACCGCCGCGAATAGTTTCCCGACGCCACATTTAGCGGCGGTTTTTGAAAACCGCCGCCAATCCATTTAGCGGCGGTTTAAACCGCCCCGAAACGCAAAAAAAACCGCCCCTAAATGCTTATTTTGACGTAGTGACACCATTTTATGTCTGGTTTAATTGTAAAATTTTGTACAATGACCAAAATTGTATTAAATGGTAAAAATATATTCTAAATATAATTTAAAACCACTCAAATTCATAATTTATCAATATAAATTATTTCGATTAAAAAGTTGTTTTTAATTAAAATTTAGTAATTCTCACTATTCATCAAAATATAAATGTTATCCGAAAAGTTCCAAAATTTCACCCTAGGATAAATTCGATATTCTGAATCCAAAAATGAAGTCCATTTTTAACGATAAAATTTATAAAATATCAAAAACTAGGTATTACTATTCATAACCGCTATTTTGATTGGTTGTAGTGTGTGTTAGAACTCGAAGTTGCGTACAACACACGCTAGTGTATTATTCAAAGAGAAGCGTACCGTGGAAGCTTGGGGTGTTGCCTTGTAAATTTTTTATGTCCCCATTGTAAATAATAATTTCATTTAGTCAAATTGAATATATAAAAGTTTAAAATATTGGATTAAAAAAAGGGTTTCACTATTAAAAGTTGGTAAAAGTGCATATTTTGAAAAATATTTCTTTTATCTGAAAAAAATGAATTTATTCTTACATTATGTCTAAGAAACTCATAATATGGATTCTAAAATTATAAGGATTATATAAATTTTAAAATTTATTTAATACTATTCATAAACTCTTTTGAACGGCTTGTTTGGTAAGTCATGGTGCGCTTTAACTCGGTGTTGCGTGTATTGAAAGTTATTGAATTATTTTGAAGAAATAAACACACTATGAAATCTTGGGGTGTTACAAATTTACCCTGTAAGACATTCAGTTGAGAGTCAACAATCTCTACTGGCTACTCTATAACAAAAACATTTGGCTCTAACACAATATCATCCAAATTCAAAATGTGAGATGTATTATAATATTATTTCCTCAACTATGATATGTGGAAATTATCCTGAATTCTTATCAAATGAATCAAAAATTATAATTGTAAAGAAACCTACCCAGTCATCTCAATGACCTCAAATGGTCCAACATATATTGGTCACATCTTTCCCTATTTTTCTAGAAAATGGTTCCCAACTAAGGAGATACTTTAATGAAAACCCGACCACCTATGGAAAAATAAAAAAGACAATGACCCTAATCCCCATAAGATTTCTGTTGAACAAGTGTTATAACCAGACACCAACATATATCTTGAATCCTCACAGATGTCTCTTGAATCAATCTTATACCCACCAAGGATGCTTCATCTACCTCTACCCATCCAAGAAGTTATCATCACGGGTGGCCATACAATTCTTTTAAAGCATCCATTTTAATAAATGAATTATAATTGCGGTTATAAGGGCACACATACAATCCCATATAGATACCACATAATCCATCAAAATATAAGACACATGAACAGAGCATGTCCTCAAAAATCTTAATATCATGCTCCATCTGACTGTCTATATGTGGATGGTATGTTGCACTCATCCTTACCTGAGTCCCCATCACTTCACGGAGACTCCTCCATAAACTCTATGTAATCCCAGGTTACCTTTATAAAACAATGGTAAAATTATTTCCATGTATCCTCACAATCTCTATCACATACAACTTACCCAGATCTTTAACATTAGTAGTTTCCTGGATAAGAATGAAATGAGATGACTTTTTAAACTAATAAAACACCACCCATATAGAATTTATTCCTTAATTATTTTATGTTAATCCAGCAAAAAATACCATGGATACCTATTCTAATTTCCAAACCACCACCAGAAGAGTCCAGAGGTAACTATAATTTTTCAATTTCTCTTCCTTTATATATTGGAAAGTGTAATAGCGGGACACATAATCAACAATTTCATGATTGATTATCGGCCACAAAATTTTCATATAATGTCATAATATATCTTCATAGTTCTCATATGAATAAACCATGAAGAAATATGACAATAAAAAAACTAATCTTATGATAGATACTGGAATGAAAAATTGATCCCTAAAACTATGAATACCACCTGAAGAGAGAGACAAACCAGAAATGGTCCCTCAACCTTATAGGTTTAATTTAATTACTATAAACACATCATCATGTTGTAGGATTTAAAAAATAAAATTAAGGTGATATGATGATAACTAAACACTGGTCCGGACCATACGTGAAATATACTCATGAGTATCTAGATGTAATTGAGAAAAAAAACCCATAAGGTTTCACTTTTCCATTGATTCCAAAATTGACTAAAATGTCACTTTCCTTCTGAGATCCTATTCGATGACATTTCCTTTCACCATGGTTTTAGAAATATCGAAGAAAAATGTCTAAAGGTATTCAACCCACCACCTTTGTTTAAGATTCATATCTTTTAAACAAAAATAACTCAAACTCATATGGTTAGAAAATACTATGACCTTATCCCAAAAAGTATTATTCCACTAAAATTTATGCTCATGCATAACTACAACAAGAACTAAATCATGAGTGTGGTAATTCTTCTCATGCAGTTGAATCTAATGAGAATAGTAAGCCACCACATGATCTTCCTGTATTCTAACATAACTAAATCTAGTGCCAAAATCATCATAGAAAATGACATACCCCTTTCTGAGATCAAGTAAGATAAAAATATGATCTAATGTCATAAGTCATTATTTCTCATTGAAAGAAAACCGAAATACTGAATCCCTTGTTAATTTGACCCATTTCATGGAAATAGTAGTCAAAGTTGAAACCAACTTTGAGAAATCAATGAATAAATATTGAAAATATACATTAAAGCTATGAATTATTAGAATCTCAAAGACATTTTTGGGATCTTCACTTGAAAAAAAGCCTTCAAATTATCCAGATAAACTTATTATCCATTAATATAAATCACATTATCCAATAACATCACTTCATGGTTCTAGATATTTCATTTCTAAATCATTCCAAATATAGAGTAAATCCTTAATATTTCCATAAACAAACTAAAACGGTGCTTGTGTTAAAAATTAGATTTTTAATAAATCAAAATACCATCCATGAAAACTAACACAAATGTGTCAATATATTTATGGAATATATGATTAATCAAAGCCATAAATACTACAAGTTAATTAGACAAAACAAACTCCATCAAAACATATTGGTAATGTCCATACATGATCTGGAAATCCATATTTAGTATTCCACACTCCTGAATGATTTGTTGATGATAACTTAACCGAAGAAGAATCACTGAAAACCACTTCCCCCTTTAACTGAAAAAAAAATTCACATGAGGTAAAGGATACTTGTTCATAACAGTCACCCAATCCAAATTCTAATATTCCACATACAATAAAAGTGAACTATCTGCATTCTTAGAAAATAAAAATGGGTCTTCTTAAGGAAAAAACTAGTTAAAAAACCATTCTACATCATAAAATCTAATTATAACCTCATCCCCTTCATCTCTGCTGGTTCCATAAGCTATGAAGGTATCTAAATTACCTGTGTACCTTGACCCAGGCCAATCGTAAAATCCACATCCATATCTAATGGTTTTTCAGAGAAATATTTCAAGAAAATGTATAGAAAATCCCAAACAAATATGGTATGATAAATAGTAGATGAAATAAAATTGGTCTCAGCCACTAAAAATTAAAAAAAAACTCCAGAACTCTGGGTGGAATTATCCACCAAAAACAATCCTCAGATTCCACTCACCCTAAAAACACCATGAAAACCTATCAGCTGTAAAAATAATGACATGGTGATGATAAAAATCAACCTTACCATGATGAGAGATAATCCAATAAAACTCCATGATGACATCAAATAAATAGATCAAGAACAAAAAAATCCAAGACAAACTCTACATCAGTGATCAATAGCATAAAATAAGTACATTGAAACCTCTACTATTTCCTCTTCCCATGAGGTGTCTCTAAATACATAATAAAGAACAAGATATCCATTTGAAGTTTAAGCATATTAAAAAAATGGCCAGTCATAAAAAATTGGTAAGAAACTATTAAAATAAATCAATCAATATAGAAGATACAATAATGATGGTACCTCTCACTATAATAGGACCCACATATACATTTTTTAGAAATTCATCTACTATAAGAAGGGGATTCACTCCTAGGGACTCTGGATAGAGCCTTATAGTCTTTGAATCAACTAAATACAATATATTAAACATTGGGTATGATGATCCTTGATCATATCAAGTAGTAGGAATATACTAATGGAGACATTACAGATGAACATAACGTCCGAAATTGTTACACATTTTCGTAGGTAAAAGAAATGAATTTCAGATGTGTCTGACCTTTCCACACTGTTAGAAATTTAGGTGCACGCTCCTAATTATAACTAAAGATGAAGATGAGGTCAGACACTAAGAACCACCACCTTGTACTATGATGATCTTTACACTTCCTATTTTTTCCTAAAGGAACACTAAAGTTCAATTAGGTGGCTATGAAGGGGAAGAATATACAACCATGCCTTCCATATTCATATCTACAATCATAGCTCTACCCACTACCTCCACATATGTTGAAATAATTCGCATAAATTCATGTGATTTGATATCTGGTCGTAAACCCTACATGTACATTTGATCTTTTATCTGGTCATTTTTTATAACCACTTGAGAAAAAGACAAGATCAGCAAACTAATTGGTTTCTGAAACTGAATGCACTCCATTCTATTAAGATAAGAACTTTGAATACTTCAAAATCATTAGAGAGTTTATACCAGACCTCTGGAAAAAGAGGGTCTTGAAACCCTTCAGATTTAAGACTAGATGCATATCCACATGTACCATGAAATCACATTATCACTTACTAGGACTGTGACACCCCGAACCTATTTCATGTGTAATAATAATATTTCATGGTTTTATTGTAGTTAATTTTCATGGTACCCAAACAATGTTTTTAAAAAATAAAAACAATGCATGTTTTATTCAATTAAACATTGAAACGATTACATTGAAACATGGAATGAAGACCATATATAGCCTAGGAAACTTATGGAAATTTTGAGGAGCTCCACTAGGAGACCTCCTAACACCAAAATGAGACCAAGAAGGCAGTCCTCATCCTTTGGACTAATAGTAGTAAAGAATGTATATGTTAGGATAAGAGAACATGTACTAAGAAGCAAAGGGATATAGAGAATCATCGTTATATGACAAACTGTTTTATAGATATGAGATACCCTAAACTTGTATTTATAAGGGTCTTCCTGACCGTTGGAAATACATCTGACCATTTTTATAACTATTGGAGTTTAAAATCAGGTGACCATTAGTTTTTTATTAAATGGATATATTTATAATTTAAATATTTTTAAGAATAGTTTTCTTTAAAATAATAAATTGAAAATTAATATCGTTCAATTACAGGTATAGGTTTCAAAGTAAATATTATCTCACTTTGTTTACAAATTATTTAAAATAACTATTTTTACTAAAAATAATTTATTCTTATCGAATTATTATTTGATATAATATTTTAAATAATAATTATGATAATATATGAATATAGCTAATTTGTGGTTTTATTTCCAAAATATGATATATATATATATATATATATATAAAGTACTAATTACTAGATTATAAATTTTGATTAGACTAATGTTTTATAACATTATTAACTTTTTTAATGTTTTAAAATTACAAATATTATGTAACAAATTATAATAATTATTTTTTAAGTTATTATATATTTAATAATTAATTAAATTTACCACATTTTAAGTATATGATACGAAATATATTTATATATATATATACTTGTTTTATAAATGGATTTAATATAAAATTATAAGATAATTTTAATAGATTATTAGTTTTATATATAACTTTTTCCGTTTTAAAAGTTATGATAATAATAGTTATATAATAATAATAATATATTATTAAAATAAAAGAAAAAAATAGACGGAATCACGAAAAGGGATTTGAAGTGTCGCAACGCAAGCGAGAAGATCTGTGAAGAGAATAGGGGTCTGCACTTCGGGTGAAGATTGAGAGTCCAAGACATAGGTGAGGGTTTTTTAGGGCCACATTTAGGGTTTCAGCAGGGCATGATGAGGGTTTCAACGGCTTCAGGTCGCACTTGAGGGTGGCGTCAAACAGTGTCCAGCATCGGGGATCTAGAGCACGGTCGAGGCGTCGGGTGTTGCATCGCGTGGAAAGGGAGTCAATAGAGAGGTCGCAGTGGTCATGCTCAGCAGCAACATCACAAGCATGAGAGTCCGCATTAGGGATTCAGCCGTAGAGGCATGGTAGAGGACTAAGTCAAGCAGGTCACTGGTTGACGTGTTCAAGGAATGTGGTTAGTGTTCATCCTAGATTTTCATACGGTCCGTTTTTTTTGGAGAACCAGGTGAGGTAGGTTTTTATTTTTGTTCTAATCCTTTATCGAATGAAAATCTCGTCCACCTGTTCATTTTCCTTTTGATTTTCTACGAGATTCCCAGTCGGTAGATTATTTCTCAGTATGGATATATACTGTATTGCTTTTGGTTTGTGAACCAATTTGAATGATTTTGGTCCACTCATGTCCATTTTGACATCCTGCTTTCAATATTTCAATGTTTAACTATTTGAATGTATCTATCCATGATTATTATTTTCACACCCATAACTTTCAATCTTGAGATAATTATTTATTACACCATACCAATAAACACTTCAATTCTTTTGTAACGGGAAAAAGAAACATGTCGTCCTGTGAGTCCACAGCCTTGAGATTTCATTCCTACATTTCTTCACATAAATTAATTGTAAGGGTTCTATCTTTACATTGTGTGTTCTTTTACTATACTTATATAAAAAGTATATATATAAACATATATATGTTTGATCATAAAACTTTCTGGTTTTCTTGGATGACTTTGGCATGGAAATTCTCGATTTTAAATGATGTTATTAAATCCATGTAAGGGTTCTCATTTTTTTCGTTTTCCCTTGTGTTTAAATTTTTACGAAGGTTATATATATATATATATATATATATTTATATATATAAGTTTGTTCATAAACCTACTAGTTTCTTCTATGAATTTAGAATATTGAATTTTAGTTCTAAATGAGGTTCTTATTTCCTTATAAACCATGCAAGGGCTTGTGATGTTTTGTATTTGATATATATAGATATATATATATATACTTAAACATATATATGTATTTTTTCATAAAAAACCTTTTCTATTTTATATCATGATTTTCAATTAATGATCCTTTCTTTAAACAATGTTCTGAATATATGTAATCATGTAAGTTTCATTAGGTTTCTGATGAAAAACCCTTATAAGCATTATGTATATACAGCTATATATATATAAATATATACATTGATCCTAAATCTAATTTAGGTTTTCCAAAGGTTGATAATAATGTACAAAAAATATTTTTGATGTATGAAAGGCTTATAAGAATTGATTTAAAAATTGTTTTAGAAATAAAATCCTTTATATATGCATTTTTTATATACGGATTACACAAAATTTAATCCTAAATAATTTTAGGTTTTCATAATATTGATTTATTAGATTATTTTAATGTGTATAGTATTTATAGATAATTTTTTATTAACAATTTTGGGGTTTTCCAGAACTATATATATATATATATATTTATAATGATAAAAGTGAGTTTTTTATAAACAGATTTCTCAACCTATTTTAAAGGAGAATTATCTTCATGTTAATAAAGTGTGTCTTTTACTACCCACATAATTTATTTAAATACTCTTTTGATTATGAAAAATCTATATGGATGACTATACACATAAGTATAACACACATATTTTCATAAGTTTTAAATAGTATTATATATGTTAGTTACTTGTGTGATTGATTTTCATGCTTTTCAATTTATAACTTTGGGTTAAATGGTTGGAAGTACCCTTCTGTAATTTTTATACAGAAACATGCATATTAATGTGATTTTAGGCAATTATGAATTTAATACCTCACATGAAATAATTTATTTCGATTTAAAATGACTATATATTCAATCCATTTTTCATTATGCATGCTTTTTCTTATTTAAGTTCATTTATCATTTCCATGATTTCAGCATTTAATGTCTATCATGAAGTCATAAACATATATGCTTATACATTGATTGTTAACTATCACAGAGAAAGGGTTTTCTTAAAAGTATCATTTCTCAAATCAAACACTCTCTTATTTATTTATCACTTATTTGTAAATTTAATTATTCATGTGATAGGGGACACTTTGGATAATATAAATTAAATATTCAAAGTGGTATGGGGCACGTTGAATATATGACCTTACTAGAAATAAGAGGAATGTATTGGACTTTGTATATAATTGGTTGGGGACAGGTTAATGAAATCCCTATGAGTTGGGGACTAGTTAATGAAATCCCTATGAGTTGGGGACTGGTTAATGAAATCCCCACAATGAATTTGTAGTTCTCATGAGACAAATTAGGTCATGGCATGTGGACTTAACATAGTCTAGCATTATACATTCCCTCATTATGTTTATAGTATTTAATTCACCAAGTGTGTATTCAACTAGAGAATATTATTGTTTAAGAGCCTATACTTATGTGTTTTATAACATGTAAATGCACATGGATTAATGTTTATTCAGCACTCAAAAATTTATCTTCTATTTTATTATTTACATTTAGTAAGGAAATAAATTAATGTTATTATTTAATGTGCAACTCTGATCATGAATTACATTCATTTATAAAATTTGTACTTTCACTTTCCCATGTCACACAAATCATAATTAGAATAACTCTTGATATATATGATGCACACCATATATTTTGTATAAGTATGCTTATGATTGGAACATATTTTATTGTATCCCTGTTAATGCTCCTTAAAATGCTCACTAGAAACTCTTGGAAAACTATTATATTATGCATCATCAATTGCAGTCTTCTTTAAGAAAATTTTTAAGGAATATTTTTAAAGGGATGTTTTAATAAGGTTTTATTTGAAATATTATATTCTAAACCCCCCCTACAGAGAAATATTTTTCTCACCCTATTTTATCATTATATTTTTTACAGGTTTAGTATATTTGAGTTTCACGGATTGGTGATAGCTTTGTGGAGTCTTTTAAGTATAGTATTTGAAGGACAGTAATTTTTGTATCTAGTTTTATGCACCATAAACTATTAATATCTTCTATAGTGGAACATGATGTGTAATTCCTTAGATTTTATTTTTATAAAAAAATTACACACCATGTTTTATTTTAAACACATTGGCCTTGAGGCAATCTGGGGATGAGGCATGACAGTTGGTATCGAATGATCGGTTTTGAAAACCCTGGAAAATTAGAACAACAATAAAAACATGATTATGACTTACAAAGTAGGACTCTTCTTAAAATTTTCATATAGAATATGAAACAAGTATTTTGTGTCTCACAACAGAATTATTAGAATGCATAATTTTCTGAGTAATTTTCAGAGACATACCAATCATTTGTGAACCTATGTCTAACCTGTAAATTCCTATATCTAGTTTCTAACAACCCAAATATCCTTCCAATTTATCAAGTATTGAGTCACGTTTACTATCTCATGTTTTAAGCACAAATTTATTTATATGTACATAAAGGAAGGTACTATGAAGGCCTTTTCTTGTCTTTCACCCTATCTAAGGGATATCTGGCTCAAGAGAAGTTCTGAGAAGCTACATAGGTGGGAAATCCACATGAATCCTATATATTCCATGTCATGAATTACAGTAGGTGTGGGAGTATTTATATCATTTGGTTTATATAAAACCAACTCAATAGTTTGGTCTATCAGAACCATGTTCATTCTAATATCTTTGAACTCTTCACCTCATGTTCCACCTTTCTGAGGACCTACTACTTCTCACATGAGTTTGACTCGAGTTGTGAGAGGTGTATCTGGGTAAATGTAATTGAGGATTTTAATAACATTTTGGGGATTAATATAACTGGAAGAACCTACCAGTAATGTCTCTGATGATGGTGGACCTGGTGAAGGGGCATCATGGGTGAATTCTGTGGGTTGGTAATGGGAAGCTTAAGAGGAGTAGGAATTGTGAGGATGAAATTATTTGAAGGGGAAATAATGTGACACCCTGAACCTATTTCATGTGTAATAATAATATTTCATGGTTTTACTTTGTTTAATTTTTGAATGTTTAAAAAAAAGCATGTTTTATTCAATTAAACACAAAAACAATTAAATTTAAACAATCTCGATAACAATAGATAGTCTAGGAAACAAATGTCAAATATGAGGAGCGCCACTGGGAGACCTCCTAACACCACAATGAGACCAAACAGGTATCCCTCATCCTTTGTACTGACTGTAGTAAATAATGTAATCCCTAGGAGAAGGGAACATGTACTAAGAAGCATATGGATGTAGAGAACCATCATTATACACCAAAATATTTTAATGATATGAGATACCCTAAGCATGTATTAATAAGGGTCTTCTTGACTGTTGGAAATACATGTGACCATTGTTATAGCCATTACAGTTTAAAATCATGTGACTATTAGTGTTTTTTTTAAATGTATATATTTATAAGTTAAAAAATTTTAAGAACAGTTTTCTTTAGAATAAAAAATTTAAAATTAATATTGTTTTATTATAGGCATAATTTTCCAATTAAATATTATCTCAATTTATTTATAGATTATTTAAAATAACTATTTTTATTAAACTAAATTTATTCTTATCGAATTATTATTAAATGGAATATTTTAAATAATAATTATACAAATATACGAATACAGAAAAGTTGTGGTTTGATTTCAAAAATATGATATATATATATATATATATAAAGTAATAATTATTATATTATAAATTTTGATTAGATTAAAGTTTTATAACATTATTAAATTTTTTATAGTGTCAAAATTAAAAATATTTTGTAACAAATTATAATAATTTTTATATTCAAGTTGATACACATTCAATTATTAATTTAATTTACAAAATTTTAAGTATATGATACGAAATATATATATATATATACATGTTTTATAAATGGATATAATAAAAACTCTTAATTTTAAAAAAAATATTGATAAGAAAATTTTAATATATTATTAGTTTTATATATAACTTTTAACTTTTTAAAAGTTATTATAATAATAGTGATATAATAATAATAATATATTATTAAAATAAAAGAAAAAAATATAGTGAATCTCCTATAGGTATTTGGGGTGTCGCGACTGAAGTGGGAAGATCCAAGAAGAGAGGAGGGGTTCGTGCTTCGGGTGTAGGTCAAGAGTTCAAGACCTATGTGAGGGTTTTTTGGGGCCACATTTAGGGTTTCATGAGGGAGTGCCTAGGGTTTTAGCAGGTTCACATCACACTAGATGGTGGCATTGAGTAGGGTCCGTCATCGGGGATCTCAAGCATGATCGAGGTGTCGGGTGTCACATCGCAAGGCAAGGGAGTTGATGGAGAGGTCACGACAGTTATGCTCAGCAACTGTATCACAAGAGGGAGAGGCCCCATTAGGGTTTCGGCCTTAGAGGAATGGTGGAGGTATAGGTCAAGCAGGCCACCGATCTATGTGTTCAATTAATGAGGATAGGGTTCATCCTGGGTTTTGTTGCGGTCTGTTTCTTTGGTGATCCAAATGAGGTAGGTTTTTATTTTGGTCCTAATCCTTTATCAAATTTTAATCTCATCCATGTTTTCATCTACTTTTTTATTTTCTACAAGATTCCCTATGGGTAGACTATTTTCTAGTATGGATATATACTTTTTTGATTTTGATTCGTGAACCAATTTGATTGATTTTTGTCCTCTCCCATTTGTTTCGACTTCCTACTTTTGATTTGTCGATGTTTTACTATTTGAACAAATCTTTCCTTGATTATTATTTTCACACCCACATCTTGAAAGATTGAGATACTTATTTATAACACCATACCAATAAACACTTCTATGATTTTGCAACGAGAAAAAGAAACATGAAGCCATATGAGTCCATGACTACAAGATTTCTTTCCTACATTTCTTCACGACAATTAATTGCAAGGGTTCTATATTATCCTTATGTGTTATTTTACTATACTTATATAAAAAGTATATATATAATCATATATATTTTTGATCATAAAACCTATGGGTTTTCTTAGATGACTTTGTCATGGAAATTCTCGATTTTAAATAATGTTCTTAAATCCATGTAAAGGTTCTCATTTTTTTTGTTTGGAATTGTGTTTAAATTTTTATGAAGGTTATATATATATATATATACCTATGTTCATTAACCTACTAGTTTCTTCTATTATTTTAGAATGGTGAATTTTAGTTCTAAATGATGTTTTAATTCCTTGTAAACCATGCAAGGAATTGTGATGTTTTGTATTTGATAAATCTATATATATATATATATATATATGTATAATTAAACATATAAATGTATTTGTTCATAAAACAAACCTTTTCTATTTTATATCATGATTTTCAATTAATGAACCTTTTTTTAAATAGCGTTCTTATTATATGTAAATCAAGTAAGTGTCATTAGGTTTCTTATACAAAACCGTTATATACATTATGTATATACAACTATATATATATATAATTTCATCCTAAATCTAATTTAGGTTTTCCAAAGGTTTATAAGAATTTATAAAAAAAATTTATTATGAAAGGCTTACAAGAATCAATTTAAAAATTGGATTAGAAATGCAATCTTTTATACACACTTTTTGTATATACATATTACACAACATTCAATCCTAAATAATTCTGGGTTTTCCAAATACTGATTTATTAGATGATTTTAATGTGTATAATATTTATGGAGAATTTATGAGTAATAATTTTTGGGTTTTCCATACACATATATATATATTTATAGTGATAAAAATGAGTTTTTACATAAATAGATTTCTCAACATATTTTAAAAGAGAATTATCTTTATGTTAAAAAAGTATGTGTTTTCATAACCACATAATTTATTTAAATACACTTCTGATTATGAAAAATTTGTGTGGATGAATATACACATATTTAGGACACACTTATTTTCACAATATTTATATTGAATTTGTAATTTTAATAAGATGTGTGGTTGATTTTCATGATTTTAAATTTATAACATTGGGTTAAATAGTTGTAAGTACCCTTGTGAAATGTTTATACACAATCACGCATAGTAAAGTGTGTTTAGGAAATTATGAATTCAACACCTCACATGAAATAATTTTTTTACATTTAAAATGATTATGTATTTAATCCATTTGTCATTATGAAAACTTTTGGTTATTTAAATTCATTTATCATTTCAATGATTTGAGCATGAAATGTTTATCATGAATTCATAAAAATGTATGCTTATACTTTGATTGTTAACTATCACAGGGAAATGGTTTTATTAAAATTATCATTTTTCATATCAAACACTCTATTATTTATTTATCAATTATTAATAAATTTAATTATTCAAATGGTATGGGACACTTTGAATAAGAGAAATTAAATATTCAAAGTTTTATGGGACACATTGAATATATGACCTTATTGGACATAAGAAGAATGTATTGGACTCAGTATATAACAGGTTGGGGACCAATTAATGAATTACTTATGGGTTGGGGACCGGTTAATGAAAGCCATGTGGGTTGAGTACCAGTTAATCAAAGCCCCATGATGCATCGGTGGTTCTCATGAGAAAAATCGGGTCATGGAATTAATCCTTGACATTGTCTAGAATTATACATTCACTCGTTTGGTTTATAGTATTTAATTGACCAAGTGTGTATTCAACTAGAGAATATGCTTGGTTAAGAGCCTTTAATTATGAGTATCAGAATAAGTAAATTCACATGGCATAATGTTTATTCATCACTTAGAAATATATCTTCCAATTTATGATTTATTTTTAGTAAGGAAAAAATTTAATGTTATTATTTTATGTGCACCTCGGATCATGAATTACTTTCATTTATAAATTATGTACTTGGACTTTCACATGTCACACATAGTGCAGTTAGAATAACTCTTGATATATATGATGCACACTATATATTTTGTATAAGTATTATTATGATTAGAACATTTTTTATTTTATCCTTATTAATTTTCCTTCAAATGCTCACTAGAATCTCTTGGAAATATATTATGTTATTCTTCATGAATTTCTGTTTTCTTTATGAAATTTTTTTAGGAACATTTTTAAAGATAAGTCTTTATAAGGTTTTATTTAAAATATTATATTTTAAAAACCACATTACAGGGAATTCTTATGGTCACCGTACGTTTTAATTTAATTTTTAATATGTTTAGTAGATATTAGTTAAAAAT
This sequence comes from Viscum album, assembly GCA_963277665.1. NCBI lineage: Eukaryota > Viridiplantae > Streptophyta > Magnoliopsida > Santalales > Viscaceae > Viscum > Viscum album. The sequence goes on from OY728152.1 coordinate 1,745,101,837, forward strand.
ATTGGTGGTAGATTTTTAGAGTCCTTTCTATAGAGTATTTGAAATATTGTAATTTTTGTATCTCGTTTTCCAGACCCTAAACCGGTAATATCTTTTTTAGTGGAACATTATGTGTAATTCTACAGCTTTTATTATTTTTTAAAAAATTCACAACATGTTTTATTATAAACGCACTAGCTCCGGGGCAGTCTAGGGATGGGGCGTGATAGTTGGTATCAAAGGATTGGTTTAGGAAACCCTATAAAATTAGAAAAAAAATTAAAACTTTATTATGTCTTAGTAAGTAGAATTATTATTAAAATTCTCAAATGGCATATGAAATAGACCTTTTGTCTCTCCCCACTGAATTATTAGAACAAATAATTGTCGAGTCATTTTCAGAGACATACCAGTCATTTTTGAACCTACATCTAACCTATAAACTCCTTTATCAAGTGTCTAACAACCCAAATGTCCTTCAACTTTATCAAGGACTGAGTCACATTCACTATATCATATCACAAGCGCAACTTTCGTTTTATGCACAGAAATGAAGGTACTACAAAGGCCTCTCCTTGTGTTTCACCCTATCTGAGTGATATCTGGCTCTAGATAAGTTCCGAGAAGCTGTGGAAGTGGGAGACCCTCATGTGGCCTATATGTTCCAAGTCATGAATTATAGTAGGTATTGGAGCCTTTATAACATCTTGTTTTTGGAAAACCAAGTGATCGGTTTGGACTATCGGAACCATGTTCATTCTAATATCTCCAAACTCTTCACCTCCCAAGCCACCATTATGAGGACCTACTATTTCCCACATGAGTTTGACTCGAGTTGTGAGAGGTGTATCTGAGCGAATGAAAATAAGGAGTTTAAGAATGTTTTGGGGATGAATCTAACTGGAAAAACCTACCAGCAATGTCTTTGACGTTGGTGGACCAGGTTAAGGGGCATCAGGGGTGAAGTCTATGGGTAGGTAATTGGAAGCTTAAGAGCGGGGCAGAATTGCGAGGATTCAATTCTTTGAAGGGGGGGAATAATGTGACGCACTGAACCTATTTCATGTCTATTAATAATATTTCAGGGTTTTACTTTGTTTAATTTTGTTCCTACCCAAACAATATTTTTAAAAAATAAAAACAAGGCATGTTTTATTCAATTAAACACTGAAACAATTACATTGCAACAATCCCTGAACACCATAGATAGCCTAGGAAACTAACGTTAAATCCAATGAGCTCCACTAGGATACCTCTTAACACTACAATGAGACAAAGCAAGTACCCCCATCCTTTGGACTGACCATAGTAAAGAATGTAATCGTTAGGAGAAGGGAATATATACTAAGAAGCATAGGGATGTAGAGGACCATCGTTATATGCCAAACTATTTTAATGATATGAGATACCCTAAACGTGTATTTATAATGGTATTCTTGACCGTTGGAAATACATGTGACCGTTGTTATAGCCATTGGATTTTAAAATCAATTGACTATTAGTGTTTTATTAAATGGATATATTTATAATTTAAACATTTTTTAGAACAATTTTCATTAAAATAATAAATTGAAAATTAATATTGTTTTATTATAGATATTGTTTTTATAGTAAATATTATCTCACCTTTTTTATATATTATTTAAAATAACTATTTTTATTAAAAAGAATTTATTCTTATTGTATTATTATTTAACCGAATATTATGAATAATAATTATACTAATATATTAATATACATAATTTGTGGTTTGATTTCCAAAATATTATATATATATATATATATAATTTAATAATTATTACATTATATATTTTGGTGAGATTAAAGTTTTATAACATTATTACCTTTTTAAAGTTTCAAAAATAAAAATATTTTGTAAAAAATTATAATAATTTTTTTTTCAAGTTAATACATATTCAATTATTAATTTAATTTACAACATTTTAAGTATATGATACGAAATATATATATATATATATATATATATATATATATATATTTGTTTCAAAAATGGATTTAATATAAACTTTTACTTTTTAAAAAAATATTGATTATATAATATTAATATATTATTAGTTTTATATATAACTTTTGACATTTTAAAAGTTTTGATAATAATAGTGATATAATAATAATAATATATTATTTAAATAAAAGAAAAAATAGAGGGAATCCCGTAAAGGGATTTGCAGTGTCCTAACGCAAGTGGGAAGATCTGTGAAGAGAGAAGGGGTTCGCGCTTTGGGTGCTGGTCGTGAGTTCGAGACCTAGGTGAGGGATTGTCCAGGCCACGTTTAGGGTTCCAAAAGGGCAGGATGAGGGTTTTAGCAGGTTCATGCCGCACGTGAGGGGGAGTTGAGCATGGTCTAGTGTCGGGGATAATGAGCACGGTCGAGGCCTAGAGTGTCACATCGCGAGGCATAGGAGTCGAGGGAGAGGTCATGGCGGTCACGCTCAGCAACGTCCCCACAATCAGAAGAGGTCGTGTTAGGTCTTCTGGCTCAAAGGTATGGAGGAGGTCTGGGTCGAGTAGGCCACTAGTCAACTTGTTCAAGGAATACGGTTAGGGATTATCCCGGGTTTTGTTGTGGTCCATTTCTTTAGAGATCCAGGTAAGGTAGGTTTTTATTTTTATTCTAATCCTTTTTATAATTTAAATCTCATCCACCTATTCATATTATCTTTGTTTTTCTATCAGATTCCCTATTGGTAGACTATTTTTTAATATGGATATATACTATTTTTCTTTTAATTTGTGAACGAATTTGAATAATTTTTTTCTTCTCATTTCAATTTCGAATTCCTGCTTTTAATTTGTCAATGTTTTACTATTTTAATGAATATTTCCTTGATTTTAATTTTTACACCCACATCTTTCAAGCTTGAGATACAGATTTGTAACACCATGCCAATAAAAACTTCTATTATTTTGCAACAGGAAAAAGAAACTTCCGGTCCTGTGAGTCCACATCTATGATATTTCTTTCCTGAATTTCTTCATGGAAATTAATTGTGAGGGTTCTATCATTGCCTTATGTGTACTTTTACTATACTTATATAAAAAGTATATATATAAACATATATATTTTATATCTTAAAACCAACTGGTTTTCTTGGATGGCTTTGTCATGGAAATTCTAGATTTTAAATGAAGTTCTTAAATTTATGTAAGGGTTCACATTTTTTTAGTTTTGCCTTGTGTTTAAATTTTTATGAAGGTTATATATGTATATATATATATATATCTTTCAAAAACCTACTCATTTCTTCTATGATTTTAGAATGGTTAATTTTAGATCTAAATAAGGTTCTTAATTCCTTGTAAACCATAAAAGGGTTTGTGATGTTTTGTATTTGGAATATCTATTTCTATACTTAAACATATATATATGTATTTGTTCATTGAACAAACCTTTTCTATTTTATATCATGATTTTCGATTAATGAACCTTTGATTAAATAATGTTCTCAATGTATGTAAATAAACTAAGTCTCATTAGGTTTCTAATGCAAACCCCTTATATATATTATGTATATACTGCTATAAATATATATATATATATATAATTTGATCCTAAATCTAATTTAGGTTTTCCAAATGTTGATAAGAATGTATAAAAAATGTTTTTGAAGTATGAAGGGCTTACAAAAATCGATTTAAAATTTGTTTTAGAAATGCAATCCTTTATATACAATTTTTGTATATATGGATTACACAACATTCAATCCAAAACAATTTTGGGTTTTCCAAATAATGATTTATTAGATGATTTTAATGAATATAATATTTATGAAGAATTTATGATTAAAAAATTTTGGGTTTTCCACACCTATATATATATTTCTTGTGATAAAAATGAGTTTTTTCATAAACCGACTTCTCCACATATTTTAAAAGAGAATTATCTTTATGTTAAGAAAGTTGGATTTTTCCTACCCCCATAATTTATTTAAAGACTCTTATAATTATGAAAATTTTGTGTGGATTAATATACACATATGTATAACATGCATATTTTCATAAGTTTAAAATGGTATTATTTATGTTAGTAAGTTGTGTGGTTGATTTTCATTCTTTTCAATTTATAACTTTGTGTTAAATAGTTAGAAGTACCCTTGTGTAATTTTTATAAACATACATGCATAGTAAAGTGTGTTTAGGAAATTACTCATTCAATAACTCACAAGAAAGAAAAATTACATTTAAAATGATTATGTATTCAATCCATTTATCATTATGCATGATTTTTCTTATTTAGGTTAATTTATCATTTCCATGATTTGAGCATGTAATATCTATCATGAATTGATAAACATACATGCTTATACTTTGATTTTTAACTATCATGAATAAATGGTTTTCTTAAAAGTATCAATTTTCAAATCAAACACTATATTACTTATTTATCACTTATTTATAAATTTAATTATTTAAGTTGTATGGGAAACTTTGAATAAGAGAAATTTAATATTCAAAGTTATGTGGCACACATTGAATATATGACCTTACAAGAAAAAATAGGAATGTATTGGACTTGGTATATAATGGGTTGGGGACCAGTTAATGAAATCCCTATGAGTTGGGGACCAGTTAATGAAATATCTTCAGGTTGGGGACCAGTTAATGAAATCCCCACAATGCATCGGTAGTTATCATGAGACAAATCAGGTCAATTCATGAGTCCTTGACATAATCTAGAATTATACATTCCCTCATTATGTTTATAGAATTTAATTCACCAAGTGTGTATTAAACTAGAGAATATGATTGGTTAAGATCCTGTACTAATGAGTATCAGAAGAAGTAAATGCCCCTGGAATAATGTTTATTCACCACTCGAAAATTTATCTGCCAATTTATGATTTACATTTAGTAAGGAAATAAATCAATGTTATTATTTTATGCGCAACTCTGATCATGAATTACATTCATTTGTAAATTATGTTCTTTCACTTTCGCATACATAGTATAGTTAGAATGAATAGTGATATATATGTTTCACACCATATATTTTTTTATAAGAATTCTTATGATTGAAACATGTTTTACTGTAGTCCTGTTAATTTTCCTTAAAAATCTCACTGGAAACTCTAGGAAAACTGTTATTTTATGCTTCATGAGTTTCAATTTTCATTATGAAAATATTTTAGAAATTTTTTTAAAGGGAATTTTTATGAGATTTTATTTAAAATATTATATTTTATAACCCCCTTATTGTGCATTCTAATTCTCACCCTAAATTTCATTTTAATTTTTTACTAGTTTAGTAGATTTGACTTACACTGATTGGTGGTCGCTTTTAGAGTCTTTTCTGTACAATTTATGAAGGATTGTAATTTTCGTATCTAGTTTTCCATACCCTAAATCATAAATATATTATGTAGTGGAACATTATTAGTAATTATTTATCTTTTCATTTTATAAAAAAAATTACCCACCATGTTTTATTTTAAACGCACCGGATCTGGGGAAGTCTTTGGTTAGGGCGTGACAAGGACCCTCAAGTCTGAATGTTTCACACTCCACAATGATAAACTTAGGTGGATAAAGGAAGTTAAAAATACAATTGATATTTTCAAGATAGTCCTTCTACTCTTTAGGTTCTTTCATGACATTAAATCATGGTGTCTTGTCATGAAAGAACTCATGTGATCAATCTATTTCCCCTCCATCTCCAAGTTATACATTAACGACTATGTTCGGAACTTTTTTTACGTTTTGGTTGATAGCATGAACTACCCAAATGATATCCTTAATATAATTATGATCCATATGATGATTCCATTAGGTATAATAAGTCACACCCACCCATGGAACTAATGGAACATGTCTCAAAGGCATACTTCTACACACAAAAATAGATTAAACTACCATACAATAGATTACTCTAATTAAAAACCAAAAAACCATAAGTAAAAACTATGATCAATATAGTGAACTAAAAATGAGACATATAACCTAAAATCCCATGCTAACTTGAGTCTCATCATAGGAATATATGATCATAAACTCACCAAAATATACCTCTAATGTCAAACATTCTTATATCAATTCAACCAACCATACCAATATAAGGGCTCATGAGGAAGGACGACCTTTCGTACCAAACTGTGGAAAACCAGACCCTAATACCCTATCAAATTGGTACCCAACCTAAATTTCGACATACATGAAAGGTATTTCTAATCCCCATGGGATTTATTCTATCACTCGGGTGTTAAAAAATAATGGAGGGTACAATTTATCACACCCTAATGGAGGAAAACTGAAATATAAATAATAAAACAAAGGACGAAAACATGATTATATATTTTATAATAGATGGATAAAAATAGAAGAGATATAAATTAAACAATACCAATACAATCTCCAAAATACAATTCCATCTTCAAAGGAATATAAAACTAAACAATTACTATGATATTCTCGATGTGATAATGTGGAAAACTCTCTCCATATCACCATCTAACAACCCAAACCTAGCTGATAAAAAACCTCACCACCTAATAATGACACCTTGACTCTCCCTACATCGAAAGATATAACAAGATCTATGTACCTCGGATGGGGTGTGTAGGGTGTGAGCCAACTTGCTCAGTACGATTCCACCAGGTGTTTCATAATAGGTATCCCTTCGATAATCTAAGCATGATCAACATTAATGAAAACCAAACATGAAAAATAGTTTATTTTTTTATATAAAAATCATTGAAAAATAATTTAATTTCACCATTTTAAACATTTCTTAATAAAGAATGTAAATCAATATCACTAATTTCGTATACATATATCAAAGAAAATATATCATTTCAAACGATATCATGCATCACATATCTTATCAAATCCATGGGAGTAAAAATAATACAGTACAATAAAAAATAGACCAAATTGTATAAATCAAAGCACATGTAACATCATAACAAGGATTTCTATAGGTCATGTTGTAAATGAAAATTGTACCTAAACATAGAAAATCACACACACATCAAGCCTCTATAGATATGCATTGAATCTTGAGAGAAAAGTAACACCCCAAAAAGTGAACCCCCCCCCCAATATGTCTAGAAATTCCCTTAAAAGGCCTAGGGAGATGAGAAACACCCTATGAGAGAACCTCCAAACAATGTAGAAGTCCTATTACTACAACTTCCACCAATGTATCCAAGGATTCTCATGTGATCTATTTTCCAAACAATTTCTTTCAAAAACATGATTTAAAAACCATTTCCCAATGCTTTGAAAATAGTTGTTTATTTTTCAAAACAAGGATAATATTATCTTTTTTCAAAAACCCATTTACACGCACACAAATCAAATCATTTATTAAAAAAAATTATTTATAAAACAATTTATCTATTTCTAGGGAAATTTAGTTCACCAACATAGTATAGAGATGAAACCACCTGTATTAAAACATGGGTTGCACATGCTCACAAAAGTGATCCACCAACAAGAAGAACAAAACATGGGTAATGGAGTCCCTAGAATCAATCTAAACATAAATAATAGAATTGAATAAATTTATCAAACGGTTCATTGAAGAGAAAATACCACAACATATCATAAAGAAAACTCACCCATTGTACCATGAACAACAAAATATCAGTCCTCGGAACAAGATCACATGAAATATCTAGAAATAATCAATAAGAGCCTGCATTGTTTATCAAAGGATCCAATAATGATTCCAAATGACACTACCGAAATCAATGGAAATGATGAAAGAGAAAGGATTTCTCACTTAGAGAGATAAAACCTAACCAAAATATACATCAATCAGTGAATGAAATGATTTTGACAGAGCATAGGTTCCCAAAATCACTGTAGAGTGCCTTTAGGTTGAGAGGGAATAAAGCTATAGAAGAATGAAAGAATAATTGGTCATGTATCACTTTAAATCCACAAATCATGACACATACAGAGAAGGTAACCCTTTTACATGTTGTGTAATCCATGTGGTCCATGTATGGAAGAAAACCCATTACCTATCTATTAAAAACATGATTTTTAAAATTACACAACATCAAATATTTACATGACATATACACTTTAACACTATGTAGTCAACTTAGGACATGATCTTGAAGATCAAATACATGGAGTGTAAACTAGTTACATGGTGGTTAACCACCTAGAAAACAGCAAAAACCACATATTCTTACAAAAAAACACATGTTAGGTCTATAAGACCTCTTCATTCCTTAAACCTTTATTTTGAAAATCACAAAAACCTTCTTGATAAATATATTTTCCTTACTCTTTCATGTATTTCCTAACACTTTCATAAATTTCCTTATAACCAAAATTTCCATAGACTTTTGAGTTAAATATTTTTATTAAGGTTTCTAGTAATCTGTTTTTACATACCAGAAAAGTTCTTAAGGTTATGATTTTTTGGGTCATGGTTATACCATACCAGAATTTCTTAAGATGCTATTTTCTGATTCTTTGTTTTCACTACGATATCGATTTCCATTCAAAATGAAATTTGGTATCATATTTTCCTTATACATATAATTCTAGCATTGCAGTCTTAAGACAGATTTGTCATATATTTTTTATGCCATATCGAAAATTTCAATATCGAATTTTCTATATCGAGATATTCTATAACGGAAATTTTATTTTCATACTTCTTTCAATATCGACATTTTCAATGTCGGGATTTCTATACCAGAAATTTTCCATTTCGCATTTCTAAAGAATATTTTCTTAACACTGTCTATATTAGATATAGTGATAAAGTTTCTTATGATACCGATACTGGAGAATAAGAAACTAGTACCGAGAATTTCCTTATGCACTGTATTCTATTATTTCATACCGGTTATATTATGTCAGGCCGCAAATCATGATACTGGTACCGAAATTTGTAAAAATATAGTTTTCATAAAATATTTTCTTACACTTTACTCATACCAATATTATGAAACTCCATTCCAAAATTTATAATTCCAGAATTTATTATTCAAAGCATTAATTCCTTAAAATTTTGAATCTTATATTTTCATATCATTCCAATTTTATCAGATTCCAAATTCATTACACTCAAGGTGTAAGATCATTATATTCGTCGTAAGACATATAAAAAAATGTCATTGTTTCTGTTATAAACTAACCATTGTATGTTTGTCACGTGTCCAGGTCCCTCCGAAAATTAAGGAAATATGACCAATGGAGTGGAACCGACTTGAATTTTTAAAGCTATAAATAGGACCTCAAGGGATATAGAAGTTCACAAGTTTATAATTTCACGAGTTCAAAAGTTCTAATGCTTGAATTTTAGAGTTCATCTCTCTAAAATTGAATTTCTCTAGAGTGAGAGGCTCTTATAAACTCTCGGGCTTTGTGTAGAAGGTTTGAATGGCTTGTTCAAACTTTTCTTCGTGTAGAGTTTCTTCGTGAAGAGGTGAAATTTCCTTAAAATCAGAGACTTCGGGTTGTGATGTCAGAGGTGCCAATTTACATACAAATCAAGGGATTTTGGGGATAGCAATATAGATACCAATATTAGGATTGAGGACTTACCCAAGTTTGGGTAAGACATACATTCTTGTAAGTTTAAAATAAGGGACCTTTATCCAAGGTTTTTGGATACCCTCCTCTTTGGGTTAAAAGAAGATTGTAAATTTTCTCTATATTGTAAGAGTTAGGATGTTTTCTTTTTGTACAAACTTTCTAACTTTTATCTCTGATTGTAAGAAATTCTATATGCCTTGTGGTATAATTTCTTTTTAATAAAAAATTATTAATATTTATACTTAATAACATTATATTTTCTCTTAGAAGGTGATTTCTTATTAGAGGTGTTGTGAATTTTTTTTATAAAAATATCCTTAAGAAAATTTTAAAGTATAAAATTCACCCCCCTATTGTATATTATTCTTTTCATCACTATTGCGATACTAATATTGGTATAGAGTAGAATATCATACTTCTTACATTCCTAACAATTGGTATCAGAGGATTGGTTCAATCTGAATTAATCTCATGATTAGATTCAGAAGAGAAATCATCTTCTTCATTTTTTATGGAATCATAATTTAGGACTCATAAAGTTCAGATTCATATTTTTCTTAGAGATAATCTAGTTCTATTTCCCTCATTGAGTATATTTTTCTCCTTGTTTACAAACTTTTATTACTAACAAGTTTGTGTGTAAAGATTTTCCTTAAGATGGAAGGTTTAAATGTTGGTTCTATCGACAATCTAAATCCTACCAGACCTCTTATTTTTGAGGGAAATGATTATGAGTACTAGAGAGATAGGATGAAGACTTTCGTTATCAATAATGGAGTTGATAACTACCTAATTCTGATAGAAGACTATAAGATTCCTGATAAGGAATTGAGAACTTTTATGAATCAGGAGAAATCCGAATATCAAGAAAATTTCAGAGTCAGAAATGCATTACTTTGTTTCAGGACTAGGAATGTCTATATTCAAATATCTTCATGTGAAGCTACAAATAGTATCTGGATGAAACTTGAAGTTACACAATTTGGTACTTCTAAAGTTATAGAGATAAGAAGAGCTATGTTGATAGATGAATGAAAATGCTTTAACTTTCCTTATGGAGAACCCATAAAAAATTTCAGAAATGGTTCATGACAATTGTGAAAACAATTGTTGAGAACATGAAAGTCACACATATTTCCTTAGATGAGTTATTTGGAACTCTTCTTCAACAAGAGATAAGAATGAAGAGAGATGATGATAATGTTAAAAAGAAGACTAGGAATGGAGGAGTTTCTTTTACAACTACTTAAAAACATATGAAATCCAAGAATCTAGAAAGAGTTACAAGATCAAAGTCAAAAAAAAAGTTTCTATTCAATCAGAATCTCGTGATATAAAAAAAATCTGAGAATGAGTTAGCCAATCTTGCTCAGAAAATGAACAAGATAGTATCTTAGAAGAACTATCAGAATAAGTTCATAAGTTCAGCAGTTCACACGCTTTCATTTTAGAGTTCATCTCTCTAAAATTGAATTTCTCTAGAGTGAGAGACTCTTATAAACTCTCAGGCTTCATGCAAAAAGTTTGAATGGCCTGTTCAAACTTTGCTTTGTGCAGATTGTCTTCGTGCATTGGTGTGATTTCCTTATAATTAGAGACTTTGGGTTATGAAGTCAGTGGTGTTGATTTCCTTACAAATATAGGGCTTGCAGGGATATCAAGACAGATAACAATCTTATGATTAAGGACTTACCCAGGTTTGGGTAAGATAGACTTTCTTATAAGTATAAAATAAGGGACATTTATCCAAGGTTGTTGGATACCCTCCTCTTTGGGTTAAAAGAAGATTGTAAATTTCCATTGGTTTGTAAGAGTTAGGAATTTTTTTTTTGTAAAAACTTTCTAACTTGTATCTCTGATTGTAAGAAATTGTTTACTCCTTGTGGTAGAATTTCTTTGTAATAAAGGTTTCTTAAGCTTTAGATTTAAGAACATTATATTTTCTCTAAGAATGTGATTTCTTATTAGTGGTGTTGTGAATTTTGTTTACACAAAATTTCATTAAATTTTTTAAAGTATACAATTCACCCCCCCCCCTCTTGTATATTTTTATTTTCAACACTATTGTGATCCTAATATTGGTATAGAGTAGAATATCATACTCCTTACCTTCCTAACAATTGGTATTAGAGGATTGGTTCAATATGAATTAATCTCATGATTATATTCAGAAGAGAAATCTTTTTCTTCATTTTTATTTGGAATCATAATTTCAAACTCATAATGTTTAGATTCATATTTTTCTTAAAGATAATCTAGATCTAATTTTCTCTCTTATGATATTTTTTCCTTGTTTATAAACTTTTATTACTAACAAGTTTGTGTGGAAAAATTTTCCTTAAGATGGAAGGTTTAAATGTTGGTTCTATTGACAATCTAAATCCTACCAGACCTCTTATTTTTTATGGGAATGATTATGAGTACTGGAGAGATAGGGTGAAGACATTCCTTATCAATATTAGAGTTGATAACTACCTGATGATGATAGGAGACTATATGATTCTTGATAAGGAATTGAGAACTTTTACGAATCAGGAGAAATCAGAATATCAAGAAATATTAGAGTAAGAAATGCATTGCTATGTTCCATGACTAGGAACATCTATAGTCAAATATCATTATGTGAAGATGAAAATAGTATCTAGATGAAACTTGAAGTTACACATTTTGGTACTTCTACAGTTATAGAGATAAGAAGATCTATGTTGAGAGCTGAATACCATGGCTTTAACTTTCCTTATGGAGAACCCATAAGAAATGTTCAGCAAAGGTTCATGTCAATTTTGAATAGATTACAGTCTATTGGAAAAAAAGGATTAGATGATGAGCCACTTGTAGATAATATCATAGACATTATTCCAAATTAATGGGAGTCCAAGAGGATAGAAAATGATGAGAATAGTAAAGTCACCCAGATTTCCTTAGATGATCTGTTTAGACTCTTCTTCAACACGAGACAAGAATGAAGAGAGATGTTGATAATGTTAAAAATAAGAATGGGAATGGAGGAGTTTCTTTTCCAACTTCTTCAAAACATATGAAATCCAAGACTCCAGAAATAGTTACAAGATCAAAGTCAAATAAAGTTTTTGTTCAGTCAGAATCTCGTGATACAGAAAAATATATGAATGAGTTAGCCAATCTTGCTTGGAGACTGAACAAGATAGTAGCTCAAAAGAACTATTAAAATAAGTTCAGAAGTTCACTAGTTCACAAGCTAACACCATTGAATTTTAGAGTTCATCTCTCTAAAAGTGAATTTATCTAGAGTGATAGGATCTTATAAACTCTCAGGCTTCGTGCAGAAATATTGAATGGATTGTTTCAAACTTTGCTTCATGCAGATTTTATTCGTACAGAGGTTTGATTTCTTTAAAATTAGAGACTTCAGGTTGTGAGGTCAGAGGTGCTGATTTTCTTACAAATCGAGGGCTTGTGGGGATTGAAAGACATATACCAATTTTAGTATTGAGGAATTACCTGGGTTTGGGTAAGACAAACTTTCTTGTAAGTATAAAACAAGGGACATTTATCCAAGGTTGTTTGATAACCTCCTCTTTGGGTTAAAAGAATATTGTGAATTTCCACTGCTTTGTAAGAGTTAGGAATTTTTCTTTTTGTACAAACTTTCTAACTTGTATCTCTGATTGTATGAAATTCTATATGCCTTGTGGTATAATTTCTTTGTAAAAAAGGTTTCTTAAGCTTTAGACTTAAGAACTTTATATTTTCTCTAAGAAGGTGATTTCTTATTAGTGGTGTTGTGAATTTTGTTTATACAAAATTTCATTATATTTTTTTAAGTATACAATTCACCCCCCTCTTGTATATTTTTATTTTCAACACTATTGTGACCCTAATATTGGTATAGATTAGAATATCATACTCCTTACCTTTCAAACAATTGGTATCAGAGGATTGGTTCAATCTGAATTAATCTCACGATTATATTCAGAAGGGAGATATTTTTCTTCATTTTTATTTGGAATCATAATTTTAGACTTATAATGTTCAGATTCATATTTTTCTTAAAGATAATATAGTTCTATTTTCCTCACTTAGGATATTTTTTTCCTTGTCTACAAACATTTATTATGAACAAGTTTGTGCGGAAAAATTTTCCTTAAGATGGAAGGTTTAAATGTTAGTTCTATTGACAATCTAAATCCTACCAGACCTCCTATTTTTTATGGGAATGATTATGAGTAGTGGAGAGATAGGATGAAGACTTTACTTATCAATAGTAGAGTTGATAACTACCTAATGCTAATAGGAGACTATATGATTCTTGATAAGGAATTGAGAAATTTTATGAATCAAGAGAAATAAGAATATCAAGAAAATTTTAGAGTAAGAAATTCATTGCTATGTTCCATGACTAGGAAAATCTATATTCATATATCTTTATGTGAAGATGAAAAAAGTATCTAGATGAAACTTGAAGTTACACATTTTGGTACTTCTACAGTTATAGAGACAAGAAGATCTATGTGGAGAGCTGAATACCATGGCTTTAACTTTCCTTATGGAGAACCCTTAATAAATGTTCAGCAAAGGTTCATGACAGTTTTGAACAGATTACAGTCTATTGGAGAAAAAGGATTGGATTATGAGGAACTTGTAGCTAATATCATAGACATTATTCCAAATTAATGGGAGTCCAAGAGGATAGAAAATGATGAGAACAGAAAAGTCACCCAGATTTCCTTAGATGAGCTGTTTGGACTCTTCTACAACACGAGAAAAGAATGAAGAGAGATGCTGATAATGTTAAAAATAAGAATGGGAATGGAGGAGTTGCTTTTACAACTACTTCAAAATATATGAAATCCAAGACTCCAGAAAGAGTTACAAGATAAAAGTAAAATAAAGTTTCTCTTCAGTCAGAATCTCGTGATACAGAAAAATCTATGAATGAGTTAGCCAATCTTGCTCGGAGACTAAAAAAGATAGTAGCTTAGAAGAACTATCAAAATAAGTTCAGAATTTCACTAGTTCACAAGTTAACACCCTTGAATTTTAGAGTTCATCTCTCTAAAAGTGAATTTCTCTAGAGTGAGAGGATCTTATAAACTCTCAGGCTTCGTGCAGAAAGATTGAATGGATTGTTCAAACTTTGCTTCATGCAGATTTTATTCGTGTAGAGGTGTGATTTCCTTAAAATTAGAGACTTCATGTTGTGAGGTCAGAGGTGATGATTTTCTTACAAATCGAGGGCTTGTGGGGATAGCAAGCCATATACCAATCTTAGGATTGAGGAATTACCTGGGTTTGGGTAAGACAAACTTTCTTGTAAGTATAAAACAAGGTACATTTATCCAAGGTTGTTTGATACCCTCCTCTTTGGGATAAAAGAAGATTGTAAATTTCCACTGCTTTGTAAGAGTTATAAAATTTTCTTTTTGTACAAACTTTCTAACTTTTATCTATGATTGTAAGAAATTCTATATGCCTTGTGGTAGAATTTCTGTGTAAGAAAAGTTTATTATGATTTTGACTTAAGAACTTTATATTTTCTCTAAGAAGGAGCTTTCTTATTAGAGGTGTTGTGAATTTTTTTCGTACAAAATTTTATTAAGAAATTATACAATTCACCCCCCCCCCCCTTGTATATTGTGATTTTCAGAAATATTAAAATCTTAATATTGGTATAGAGTAGAATATCATACTCTTTACCTTCCTGACAACACAAACCACCTAGGTTGTTCACCAAACTCAAGTAGAACCCTGATAATCCATTAAAATATTTATACCCAGGCTCTATTAATTCAAACGGCTTATTTACGTAATCATTAGTTCATTTTACAAAAAAAAATTATATCCAACCTCAGGAGTCCCAAGATACAACCAATTAAAGAAGAAAAAAATAAAGAGAGGGGAATTATCTGAAATTGGGAAACATGATGTTACATATTGACATTATAGATTTTTTTAGAGAAAATCATACAATAACAACCAATTGTTTCCAATCGAACATATCCTACACCTATTTGATATCAAATTTACCCTTTATCTAATATAAATTTCCCATGAAATGCCTATAAATTTAACCTATAAATGGATCTCTCAACTACCCCTTCCAAAACAGTTGTTTCTATTTAATCCCCCTTGAATCCCTTATAATTTCTTGAACTTTACTGTCCCCTCCCACTTTTTGAAGCCTCGTATCAATAGACTATTATTAATTCTTTAATTATAATCAAATTAATCATGATATGGTGTGATTTCCTAAAATTAATATTGATTTCCTTCTATTCCTATTCATTTACATTATCACCTAAACAATTTATAAACATTTTTATACAATATAATAATGTTATATTAATATTTTTTTCTATTAAACTTATATTATCATAATAAAACTATATATTATTACTCATAAATTATGTTTAACAAGTTCACATTTCATTTAGTTATACAATACTTAAGAACAACATTATGATGATTTCATTAGGAATGATTAAGAAAAAATAATTTTCAATAAAATATGTAATAATTTCTAATTTATGATTTTTTATAAATTAATTAATTGAAATATTAATATTTAACACCCAATTAATATAAGACCATGTAATCATTAAAATGTTTTGAAACATGAGAATTATAGATTTTATCTTGAATAACCACTCCTAAAACTCCACTAGAAGGAACAAGAAACATCATATCTTATTATGGATAATATATTATGGTACCATGAATATTCTATAGATAATAAACTCATGAACAAGAAATGTTTACTGAATAAATTATACACATGATAGGTGAGGAATAATTGAAACAACTAATAACTGAAGATAAAAATTAACTAAAAATAAGTTTAAATTTCATAATAATAAAAATAAAAAAATAAAATAAAATTTCATATATAAAAATGTGGTTTTGAAATAGATTATTAATGTTCTTTATTATATTATATAGGTGTTTAGAGATTTTACTACTAAGTAGGATTTTATGGTATGTGGTTTTGTCTCAATTTCCCTTCACTGAGACATGTTTTTTATGATACACTTGTTTTTGTTTACATGGTTCATAAAAAATATAATTTATTTTTTATATCATTATTCTCTCTATATTAATTTAATTGAATGTTCTTTTTTTAATTTTTTTGTTTACAATTTTTTTATTCATAAATTTTAAAATCTGTAAGGGATTTCAAAAATTCAAATCCCATTTATTGTGTTATAATAATTATTTCACTACATAATTCTTATATAATTGGTTTTTTATAACAATTGATTATTTTATCATGTATTTACTCCTTATCTAAGGCATTTATATTTTTAAAATAAAAATATACTTCTTTGATTGATTTTATTCTAACTAAAAATGTAAAATATCTAACAATAATTCTCATTTTATATACTAACTCTTCCTCCTTCATGTACATATTAATTAATTCAAATTTATTATATAAAAATAGTGTGAAAATAATCATATTTTTGTTAAATAATTTTCACTTTTTTGTATTTTATTTACATCTTCTTAACATTTTTTAGGAAGATTCCTTTCTATGATATCATGGTTTCCCAAGTACTGTTAATATACTCCTTATTTTTTAGTCTATATTATTTTAACTAAAAGCACAAAAAAATCATAGTTATTCTATTATTTAAAGTAATTTTTTCTAATGGTATTCAAAAAAAAACATCTATATCAACATCCTTTTGTGTTTTATTGTCAATATTATTAAGGGATATTCTCTAATTATATGAATAAATATTTTTTTCTCATGATGGATTATGATCATGTTTTATAGTGTTATTCATGAAGCCTCCTTCTATGTCATGGGATAACAATTATATATAGGAATTATGAATGTTTCTATGTGCTTGTGTCACATATTTGTATAGTTTATCATTTTGTGACAAGTGGTGTATTATATAGTTCTACAATGAAGTGGTGAATTTTACATCTCATGAGAATAAGAGGGATCATGAGAGGTTACCGAAATCCCATGGGTACACATGTAGTTAGACTAATACCAAATGGTTATACATGAAGCTAACATAATACTAAGAGAACACATGAATTTATCCAAATAAAAAAGGTTCAAGGGTGGTTTTCCTATACACAAAATAATACTTGAGTTATTATCCTAATACCATGGGTACATAGGAGGATATTATTATTACATGTGTACATGGATTATTATCCCAATGCCCAAAATGGTACACAGGTGGTAAGACAAAGTCAAAAAAATACTAGTTGTTTCCCAAGGAAAAAATGCTAACATAGTTTTTTAACCTAATCCTACTATATTATTAGTAAAGCATCCCATAATTTTCATAAATATATATTAAATTTATATATATGAATATTCTTTAAATTACATAATATTCCACACTAGATTTGTCTTGGTCTAGTATCTTTGGAATATTTTAATCATATACAATTGCTTCAGAAATTTTATACATCATCTCCCACATAGATATTCATAACTATCACCCCTCTTAGATATATAATACATAAAAATTTCATTGTATCATGGGAATGGGAACATAAGAAAGAGTGTGATCTAAGGAACATTAAGGTTAAAAAAGGGATATATCAATGATCCTATAATAATAACATGGGGAAAAGGTATTAGAACATGTAAATGACATTCAAAAACCATAAAATACTTATCATATTTCATAATATTGATTCATTGCATAAATATTATATGTTTATATGATATAAATTATAAATGAATAAAAAAACCACATATAAGAGAGCATAATATAGGCATAAGAGATGGAATTTTGGAATTAAAAAAAGTTGAGAAATAATTTACTTACTACTCAAAGATCATTTCAAAGTCTATCATAGTGTAATTTGTTCCCTTACAAAACCATCATAGTACTCAAGGTTTACTCTTATAGATATCAATGTTAACAGAGGACCTTACTGAACTGGTATAACTCCCCATTCCAATCCTATTTATCTCATAATAAATAAAACTTAACTCAATTCATGGGAGAGATATATTTCCCTTACTCTAGATAAAATAAATCACATATATGTGTGTGTATGTGTGCCACATGTTCAAAATCCCTTCATCATATCAGAAACCATGAAAAGAAATGGGATTCATAAACATTTCATAATTCTATAACATAAGGAAAAAGTAAAATTATTCATAAACATCATTCCATCCTAAAAAATAAACCATATAAAGAAAGAATATAGATTGTATCCATGGATTATATTCCTAATAATTCATAAGTAACATTACTATTTTTACTTTATTGAATCAAAATATAATTAAAAAATTATTGAA
Organism: Viscum album; assembly: GCA_963277665.1. Lineage (NCBI taxonomy): Eukaryota > Viridiplantae > Streptophyta > Magnoliopsida > Santalales > Viscaceae > Viscum > Viscum album. Next base: position 1,745,120,595 of record OY728152.1, read on the forward strand.
AAAATAATATCTAAATTTTGAAATGACATATTTAAAATAAAAAATCCAAAATATTATAGAAAAATTTTAATTGAATATAAAAATGGAAAAAGTTAAAGGAAACCTCTAAATATTGGGCATCATTTATGGCTGGAAATTTTTTTCATTCCATATAAGTTTACAAAATATTTATTCCGCACTTTTTTCTAAAAAGTCACAAAATTCCTTATTTGGAAAATAAGAAGAAGAATACATAATACCATTTTATAAATCAGGAAATTTTAAAAAATTATTTTATGAAATAATTTTAGAATATTAAAAAAACTTATATTTTTTAGAAAACATAAGGTTTTTTGACCAAAGAGTGAAGTGAAGTTGATTTCCCTTAAAAACATATTTTTGGTCTCTTGATAACATAGAGTGAGGGAAATAAAAAGAAACAATTTATTTTAATGAATTATATAGGGTATAATAATACTCATGAGTTTTCATGGTGGTACATAATTATTTTTCATCTTCAAAAACATAAACATAAACAATACCAAAAAATAAGAAGACTCTATCATAAAACCCATTACCTTAGGTCGGACATCCTTTATAAGTTTTCAGAAAAAAATTATAATAAATATAGATTTATTATATATCATATTAAATAACCATAATCATATATATCATAATATATATTATTTTATTTTAACCTTTTATCACTATTTTAATTACAATTCTATATTAAAATCAGAATTCTATGTAATAATTGCTTCTGTTTTCATGTAAGTTTTGATTTGGAAGTTTCCCACCTCGCACTTTGATCATAGTTTCAACATCTAAATTTTTTTAATCATGATATAAGTATAATATATCTATTATATTTTTTCATCCATAAATTATATGGATTGAAAAATTAATTACGCGATTCATCAAGACAGCAGGAAGTACATACTCATGCACACTATTTTAATTTTCTAATTGATGGAATGAAATAAAGGTAAATATTAATTCAAATTCCCAAGATCATTATTATATTATATATATTATATATATCATAAATTTTTTTCCCTCATTAACATTTATGTAAAATATAAATGAAAATTTAATCACATTTCTTCATTGAGGTGGTAGTCCACACGAAGGAATGAGTGACATTATCATTGTACAATGGATTTGATAGAAAGAAAGTGGAGATGATATTATCATTCAAAAAATAAAACTATGTCATAAAAACATATATAAATATAAAACTCATCATAATACCAAATTCATAAATAATGGTGATGAAAAATTAATTGTATCGCTACATATAGATGGTAAACTGTACAAACAAACAAGGGATATTTTCACTTCACATTTGATGGGAAAGAGGGTGTATAATGGTGTTTCAAAAATAATAATAAATTTTAATTATATTTAGGATAATTAAGTTATTGTTTTACTAATAATATAATATATTTATTAGGTATAAAATCATTTTTTAAATAAAGTGATTGGTTAAAGTGGTTGCCTCTTCTTTGAAAGGACTCATTTATATCACTTCTAAAAGGATCTTGGATTATTATTTTTGGATGAAAAAAACTACCGATTCTATATTTTGAAGTTAGAAAGATAAATTTTCATAGGATGGTTGATCTATAAGGAAGTAATTTTTCTGAAGAATAGAAAAGAGTGATGCCCTTTAATAAATGAGAATAGTAGTACACTTGGAATTTCTTAAAATATTAAATTAATATGAATTTATTTTGATGAAAAAGTTGCTCAAATTTTATTTTATTCAATGTTAAAATGTCTATGATTCAAAATCCTCTCAGCCAATAAAATTTGGAAAATTATAGATCATATTTTTACCCTTATCATATATTTTTAACCCGTGTTAACACTTTTGACAAATTCCATAACATTAATTTTTTATACTCTTAAAGGGAAAATTATTTTCCTATAAAATAAAAAAAAACCATAAATAAGCCTTGGTTGGTGGTTAAAACCATATAAAATTTATTTTAATGAATAATTTTTTATTAATTTTATATCAGTCAATAAAATATTATTTTTTATAAATTATCAGTAATGTCATTTAAAATTTTATTCTTTTAATTTAACATTAAATAAATTAAGACAAAGGGGAAATTATAATGTAATTACTTCACACATCCCTTATATAACATATAGATCTAGAAAATGCATGGGATAAATTAAATTATTCATATTAAATAACTATTAATATTTTTAATATTATTTATTATATTTATTGTTAAATGAAGAAATAATGAATCGATGTTGCTTAAGAAGTTAAATTCATTATATAATTTCATAAAATAAAAATAAATTTATGTGAGGAAAATAAATTTATTATGATCAAAATAGAAAAAATTATTCATTAATAACTTTGTTTTATCATTAATTGGACACATAAGAGATATTAAAAATGATTATAGTGACATTATATACCTTTATTTGATTTAAATATTATATAGATCATTTTGATGGAATAATATACATTTAAACATTCAATTTCAATGAAAATATGATAAGGGACTCATTAAACTCAAACAATATTTACTAATAAGAAATATTAGGGTCTTAACACTTTTTTTTACCTAGATTTTCCTGATTTTCCTTTTACTAAGGTTATAAATTATAACATGGTTACTTTATATGTTGAAAAAAAATAAGTGGGGTCTGTTTAAAAATTTAAACATCCTATTTATAAATATATAATAAATTTTATCTGATTTAATGCCTTTAAATTTTATAAATTAATTTCAATTTAGGTTCTCAAAATGAATTGAATATTGTTTTTTTAATACATTTTTTACTATATAATAAGATTTATTATTGTCTTATGAATTATAATAATATTATATGAATATTAATAAAATTTATTAAAAATATATAATATAAATTATACTAAAAATATTCCCTAATATTTGAAAATTTTATTTATTAGGATCAAAATACATTGCGTGAAAAAATAATTTTTTTTAAAAGGATATCATTTATTTTCAAATAGTTTTTATTTTAATATTAAATTTGTTGAAAACAGATGAATTTTTTTATTATATGTGAAATACAAACATTTTTATATTTTAATTAGTCATATTCATACCCACTAATCCATCATCTAGTTTATTATAATATTTTAATTGAGTATTGTGGTTCATCTAAACTCGTCCTTGCATGTAACACAAGCTACTGAAAAAAGTAATTAATTTGAAAAAATAAATATTTCATAAAATCTCAGGGTGTTACTAACATGTCTTCATGGGTCGTTAAATTTATATGGGCTATGGTTATATTAGATTTATTATTTTCTCAAAATTCCTTTACTATTATGGTGTAGTATAGTGATAGTCCGTGGTTGATCCCATAGGGAGGAATCTTACTCTTAAAGGTTACTCATTTGAGACCTTTTTAGATAGGATTCATTTTGAGTTGCTTTGGTTTAAGAGTTTTTTAAATATATAGTTAAACTTTGCTTCAAATTATTATAGAGTTTTTTTGATCAATTTTGAGTATCTGTGAGAAGGATAATCTTAATTCTGATTTGAGTGGGGTCTTAGAGATTAGGCTAAAAATCAAGCTGAAGTTTCTAGTTCAATTTTTCAAGTCAACTAGATCTACCTGGGAGATAACTATTCCTTGATCAGGAGAAAATGAAAACCTTGGTAAATTAAACATGGTTTCAATTGAATAAATTATCTTAGGCTAGTGTTCATAGCCTAATCTACTCCAATCAGGATTGGGTCCTCCACTTAGATAACCCATGGTTCGGGAAATTCAAATTAATTGGATTGACTTTTATTATTTATCTTTATTACTAATATATTAAGGTTTAAAAAATTAGAATTAAATATTTTATTATGAATTTAGATAAATCTACTCTCTATCCCTGCCCCTAAGTGGTGTAGTCACTCATGGTAGGAGAAGAAAAGAATAAATAACTAAAAACAATACTTAACATGTTCATTTGATTTGGAATTAAACTGTTACAAATCATTCAATGGTTTGGATTTGCGAAAAAGGTAAATAATCAAACAATCAATGTTTATGAGAGATAATTCAATATTCTAATAAAATGATAACTTGAAAGTAGAAATGAATGTAATGCATTGTTGAGGTGCTGTATATATAAGAGAAATGGGTCACAATGTGTAATAGTGTTATACATCATGTATTGTTGATCTGCCTTGATCTGTGTGGTTTTTGGATCTATTGCGTTCCTTGTGTGTATTGGGATTGGTTTAAGAGGTTTGACTTCTTACATGTCATCCATTATAGACTCATGATGTGTAAAAGTCTTCTAACTATTTTTTTGGAGTGTAATTATCATGAAACGGCTTTGACTGATGCCACCTCATGTATGGATCATTTGTAATGTGTGCTGGCTACTTTCTCTACTAACATCATGACATGGTTCATGTCTTCTCTCACAACTTGTCACTTATAGTGAAACCCTATTACGTGATGTTTAATTCTGATTCATGACATGAAATAGGTGAATTGTTCACTTTTTCAAAATTTCTTCCTCTAAATATTGTGAGGCCTCATTCCTAAATAATTAAGCACACAGCAAGTTCATAATCGAATAAATTAATGAAAATAAATAAGTAAATGATAGAAAAAATTATATTTGAATTTGGCTTATCAAATTCCCCCACACATGAATAATTTCGTGTCCTCCATAAATAATGTCTCAATAATGATTTCAAAAATAGATAAGCAATTTTTGAAATAGAAAAAGTTCATTAAGTTTAGTCAATTAAACTAAGTGTAAGAGGAAAAGGTTAGTCTCCAGAATAAACCCTACATTGAAAATTAGTCATGGATCCTTTTCCATCTCTTTAAGAAAAATTCTAATTTTTTAAATTAAAATATTTTAACTATTCCTTAAATTATATACCCATTTCAAATTTACCTTACAATAAATTTTCACTCATAACTTAAGGTAAAATGAAATTGAAATTATGCTCATACCATGAGTAAATGTTCCTAACCATAATCTTTCATTGGTTCTATCATCTCCACTTTTTAATGAAAAGTATAAAATTAATCTTAAGTGCTTTTTTAATTAGGTTCTGATGACTCTGAGGCTTTGGTTAGGTCGGTGAAAGTTGAAAATCAAACTCAAATGGTGGGTAATATCTGAAGCATAATGCATGAATCTCAAGATAAGTGTAATGAAATTCCTCCTTCCATATAATAAATCCCTCACTCCAGCAGCTCCGGTTGGATCCATATATATGCCAATTAAGTACATAATTATTATTCTGTTCCTTTCCTTTTTTCTTTTATATTTCAATTTTTTGAAATTCATTTCTTGGACAGATCTCACATCCATCCCCTAACCACATATGATCCTTCAAGGGAGACATCAGTCTAGAAATAGAGATTTTTGACTTTCCCATTACACAAACCATATAGATTTTTTTTTCTTTTGTATTTTTAAAAGGAAAAAAATAAAACTTAATTTCTAAAAAGTATATAAGGATTTAAACTGAATAGTTTGATGAGTACACCACGCATTTCTGAAAATAGAAACTTACCATGTTGTTTGAATGCTTCCCCCGCACTTGTTCAATATTAAAATCTTGCATTATACAAGGATCATGACAGGAAGGGAAAATCAGATTGGAATAGCTTAATCCTAAAAATTCACTCATGAAAACTATGGGATAATGAAGGAAATATGTAAGGCGGGTCTTAAGAAAAAGTGCCTAACAAATATTTCCCAAATCGTTTTAAATTTGTTACTTGTTCAGTCATATCCTCCATAAGATTTCAATGCATGTTCTGATAGGTTGAAATGTCTCATGTATCACTCAATGAATATTCTTAGAAAAGAATATATAATTATAGGATTAGATTCCTCTTGGGTAATGGGAAGAAAAATGGAAACTTGAAATTACAATGTGTATCAAACTAAGTAATGGGTAAATTAATCATATTTTAAAAATGATGAATTTGAATCAAATTTATAAACTCAGAAATTATTCTAAAAATTTATAAACAGAGAAAAACATGGATTCTAATATTTTAAAACTGAAACATTCCTTTAATTTACATGGTAATAATGTTTTTTAAGTCTAATTCGTGCTTATAATTACGAAAGATATCTCCTAGACAAGTGAGAACAAGAAAACCTTTAAGTGGATAATCAGTGAATATCATGAGTACCTTGAAAACAAAGTTAGAGGTAGTGTCTGTACTATCCATAGAATGATTGTGGGAGTGCTATAACAATGAAAGATCAAATAATTTTAAATGGTAGTTTTGACAAAATTGAAATTCAGGAAATTGGGAGATCCCAAGATATTGGCATGCCATGAGGGAATTTGGCTATTTGTATGCTAATTCTGAGTCACATGAAAAATTAGTTAGAAAATAGTTCTTTCACTATATGACATATTAGTCCATAAGTATTGTGAATTTGAAAAGAATAATAATAGGAAGGTTCATAGAATGTTGAACAAGAATAACCAAGTTTATTTAAATTTATCATATGATTGTAATATAGATTAAGAAGGGACACAACTAAAAATGAAAAAAATACTCAACACGAAAATTTGATCTAGTCAAAATATAAACTATGGGTAACCTCCCATGAAGCGCTAATTGGATGTCGTCATATAGAGAGATGGGCCAAGATATCCCACGGTGGGTCAATCGGCTCAGTTTATCCTTTTCCGCTTATATCTTCTGGTTGTCATGTCTTCCAATTACTGAAGTATCTTAACCATGTTTATTACATTAGGGGCATTATAATGAGCGTGAATGATATGTGGAATAAATGGAATCATAGTTATAGGTGGATGATATTGTGCATAGATCTCTAATGACAATTCCTGAAGTTGTCTTTCAATATCGACGATTTTCTGCGTAATTCTATTAACTAGAATAGTAAGTGGAATGGGTCTAGAGGAAACTATAGATGATGATGAGGAGCTATAAATATCTATATATTCAATATAAAAAAATGAAAATAAATCCCAAAATAATTCAATAATAAATCCCCATATATGTGTATATATATATCAATACTCAGTATAAAAAATGGGCATAAACAAATGAAAAAAAATGAATTAACAGCCCTATCACAAAAGTCTAAATCCCAAAAATGAAACTAAAAAAGCACATCAGACATCAAGTCCAAGGATCTCTTACATAGTCCAACCACCATCGAATGGTGAGAAAAAATATCTGGTGGGGTTATTATCTGTGGAAGTAGCAAAAGTATGTGGTGCAGTGGCAAGGGGGAAAGATGGTGGTGTGGTGAAATCCTTAGGCTCAATGATATGTGAATGAATATGAGTATAAGTATGGTGTAATTTTTGTATGATGCACTACTAGGTTTCCAATATATCACTCATTATGGGTAGGGTAGGTGTAGGAATGGTAGATGATGTGGTGGAAGAGGTAGGAGGAGAAATAAGTGGTACAGAATAAGATGTGGTGTGTGGCTCAAAGGGTGGGTCTGTAGCTAGTAGTGGTTGTGGTGGTGCCTCATGTATTGTCACCTCCTGCATGCTTGGTGCCCAAAAGTAATAATCATCCTCCCTTACTAACAAATTCATATTATGTATCATCCCAAGTTTGATAAACTCAATCGTTCATATGGAGGTGAGGGTAGTTCTAGATCGAACACGTCTAGGTGCCTATCCAGGTGAGTGATGAAGATCCCTCCCATAAATTTATTACGCCACCTCTGGGAATGTGAATTTTCATAAGGGGAGAATCAAGAATCCATTTCTATGGATGGGAGACCCGTGAATTATTCAAGGATAAACATTTCCATCTTGCTGACACTCCTGTGAGACTCAGCCCGAGCAAACCATCCATTCGTCATGGCTCTGTGGAGGATTCGTAGTGCAAGGACCTGTAGCTGGGTGGAAATTGTTATTTGTGGGTCATGTTGACACTGATAATCTCAGGTAATCATCTCCCAAATATGCATAGTGTCTTCTCAAGGTGTCTCCAATTGGAGAGTTCGATAAATATCAGAAGTGACCAACTCCTCAGTGTAAATGCCAAGTCTGATTCCAAACTCTACGAATGATAACTCATGGGATCTTCCACCCAATAGGAATTTGAGGTAGTCGATGGCCATCTCAAAAGTATATTGGAACTTCAGGAAAAATTTCATGTATTTCTCCTTACATACCTCAATAATTCTATCGATATGGAGGGTCTTTAAGAGTTCAAGGATAGCATCGTGGATATTCATCCTAGACAAGATATGTGGGTCCAGTGTCTTATTTGTTTTCATTGGCTTAGAATAAAACTTTTAGATATTTACTTGATGTTGTGGGTTTGAAAAACATAGTATGGGATTAAATTATAGGTTTTTGTCACTAGAGGTTGAGGTGGACTCTTCTTGAGTAGCTATTGTGGCATAAGTCAGTGTAGGAAGGGTAGAAGGTACAACAGTTGATGATGATGTGACACACCATGGTGATGCTTGGCTGGTGTTTTCTCTTTAGAGGCTGAGGAGGAGGAGGAGGAGGGTTGGGGTCTATTGGTTCGTTCCATGGAAGATGACAGGGAGGTTTTGAGTTTTGTGGGTGTTTGCGGATAGGGTTTGGGTTTTCCAGCGGAGAGTGGAGGAGGGGTGGGTTTAGTGAAATGAGAGAGCAGGGGAGTGACATTGGTTATGGGTGGGGGTTGTGAGTTGGTTTGAATGTGTGCGGAAGAGAGGAGGAGAGGTATATGAGGGTTTAGGGAGCAGTAGAGTGGTAGGGAGGTGATTTTTCAAGTCCCAAAGGGTGTGGGTCATGAACTTTGGGTTCACAGACTGCATATTTAGAAAAACAGACCTGATGGGATACACAATCTGTAATAGTGGTTCACATCATGTACTAGTAAATTAAAATGATTTTTAGTGTAAAATGTTACACATCATGAACCACTGGTACATGACATGTAATGAAATGTTTTAGCTCAAATTTTTTCACTCCTTTCATTCAGTTTATGGATTCCTCAAAACTCTCATAACACTATCCTAATCTAATCAAGGATAGGATATCATAACCTGGGTTTCCTACTAGGAAAATATTACTTTTAAGTCAGGATCATGACTTAATTTGGACTCAATTTAATTTCAGGCTGATGACAGAGCCTTCATAGAAAGGTTCTTAGAAGTGTTTCAATATTTCACCAATCACTTTAAAAGGTGGTCCAACATCTCTTTGAATATCAATGTTTCTATAAGGAAAGACTTTAATAAATTTAAATGGTCCTGATAATTGAGATTTCATCTTACCAGTTAATAGATTCAATCATGAGTTAAATAGCAGGACCATATTACTTTGTATAATGATACGCTTAGTAATGCGCTGGTCATTCCATTTCATTTTGTTTTCCTTTTAAATTCTCACATTTTCATATGCATCCCTTCTGATCTCTTATGATGTGGATAGTTTAAATATCATGGATTCTCTGTCCTTCCCATAATCTAGATTTAGTTTCTTGATTTCCCAAAACAAATGATTCTCCAGTGCTCTGGAGATACAGAAAGTCTTTCCATAAACTAGTCTAAATGGTGTGATGCCTATGGTTGTCTTGTAGGTAGTTCAGTATACCCATAGTGAATCATCTAGTTTGAGGCGTTAATCGCTTGGACTTGTATTCATAGTTTTTTCCAAAATTTTATTTACCTCATTGTTTGACAGTTATACTTTCCCACTTGTTTGTGGGTGGCAGGGAGTTCAGGTATTGTATTTGATCCTATACATTTATAACAATCTTATCATAGATTGGTTTGTGAAGAGTGTTACTCAGTCACTAATGAGTAATCTCATAAATCCAAATGTTTCAAACACGTTCTTCCTTATAAATTTAATGAAAACTTTTATTGTTTCATGTGTCTTAGCTTTAGATTAAACCCATTTTGAGACGTAGTCAACGCCAACCAGAATGTAGGATTTTCCATATGAAGTATAAAATGGTCCCGTGAAGTCAATGACACAAACGTTGAAGACTTCGATACCCATGATGGGATTTTGTGTATCTCATTTCTTTTTCCAACATTTCTGATCCACTAGAATCTATCACATCTTTGAAAAAATTTCATCATGCCATGATGTTGTGTGATCTAGAAAAATCCACTTTCTATAATTATGGCTATTATATGCTCGGTTCCATGATATCCACTAGTTAGTGATGTTTGACATATCTCAATCACATTATGGGTTTCTACTTTGGGGATGCAAGGTCTTAATAATCCATCAACATAATTCTTGAACAATAGTGGCTCATCACAATAATAATGATTATATTTTGATAGAAATATTTATCTCTTTTAGTAAGAAAGGTAGTGATGTTGAAATATCAGGGAAAGATACTTGTAAATATACAAGAACCATGATGGAACCATGATACTGAATAGGGTTTCATATGGGAAATATACTTCAATGTCAGCCTCCTCATCTTCCTTAATTATGAGTAGAGGAATTCTAGATAAATGATCAAAAATCACATTCTCTATCCCCTTTGTATCCTTAATCACAATATTGAATTCCTGTAGCAAGAGGATACAACGTATCAACCTCATTTTTGTATCCTTCTTGTTTATCAAATTTCTGAGGGTAGTGTGATCAGTATGTATAATCACTTTACACAAAACTAGATATGAATATAATTTCTCAAAAGAATATAAAACGTCTAATAGTTATTTTTCTATAGTCGTGTAGTTGACTTCATCTTCAATTAACATGTGACATGCATAAAATATGGGATATAATATGTTTTTAATTCATTGTTCTGACACAAAACCAACAGCAAGGTCACCGGCATCACACATTAATTCAAATTTCTTATCCCAATTGGGTGAAATGGTGAATTGGGATTCTATAAGTCTTATTTTCAACATATTGAAATATTTTAAGTAGTCCTTAGTGAATTCAATCGAAAAATATTTTTCTAATAGATGTGTTAAAGGAGGGAACCTTTCAAAAATTCCTTTACAAATCATGTATAAAATCCAACATGGCCTAGAAAACATCTGATACGCTTTACTATTGAGGGTTCTAGAAGGTCATTGATGACATGGATTTTGGATGGATCAACTTGGATGCCTGCCTTGGAGATTTTATGTTCAATTACTATTCCACCATACACTATGAAATGGAATTTATCACGATTTAGGACTAGGAATTTATCTTCACAACATTGCAATACTAATTCAGTATTTCTTAAATAGACTTAAAATGTTCCTTCATAGATAGATAATTCATCTATAAATATATATAGGAACTCTTCATCCATGTCATAGAAAATATGCATCATGCATCTCTAAAATATTATTGGATCATTGCACATTCTAAATAAAAGTAATCTGTAAGAAAAAGTTCTAAATGGAAATGTGAATGTGGTCTTTGGGTAATCAGCGTGATCAACTGCAATTTGGTTGTATCCAGAACATCCACCCTAGAAATAGTATAATTCATGTCTTATATGTCCTTCGAACATCTAATCCATGAATTGTTAAGGAAAATGATCCTTTCTGGTGGATGTATTCAGGAAACTATAATCTATGCAGACTCTCCATCCAGTGATGGTGCGTGTGGGAATCAATTTGCTTTCATAATTTCTCTCTACTCTGAGTCATCTTTACTTATTTAATACTTGTAGGGGGCTCACCCATTCACTATCAGATATGGGAAAAAATACCATTATAGCAAAGTGATTTAGTAATTTATTTTTGATGAATTATTTAATTGGTGGTGTAAGCCACCTTTGAGGGTTTCATTTCAGCTTTGAATCTTCTTCGAGTAAGATTCTATGAGTTCATTCAGAATGAATGATCCCTTTGATGTATTCAATTCCCAACGTTATTGAATTATTTTGTCTTTCCAAAACATCAAAAAAAGTTATTCTTGTGCCTAAGATAGTTTAGTGTTGATAATAATTGGAAGATACGATGGCACACCTATGTATAATTACTTCATTGTACTGGGTAGAGATTTTAGTTCCATTTGGGGTGGTTAAATTATGGTGGGGATGAAAGGTGGAATGTTGTCCCTTATGAAAGGTTCAATGAACCTTAATTCCTAAATGTCGTACTATTTTTCCTTCTCTAAGAGTGTCTCTTCACATTATTCTTCAATTTCCAAGTACTCGTGTCCTTTTGGATGAGAGATATATAATTTTAATCCACAATATCATCTAATTATTGGGAAACTCCAACCAAGTTGAACCCTACTTGTTCTTCCCCATCTCATAAGATCAGATGTCCTTCCTTCACATCTATCAAAGCCTTTCATGTGGCTAGGAATGGCCTTCCAATAATGATGGGGACATCACCTTCTTCTTCGATGTCCAAAACTAGAAAGTTTACTGGAAATATGTATTTTTTGACTTTAACCAAAACATCTTCGAGAATACCCCTAGGTTACTTCACTAATCGGTCAGAGAGATTCATTTCTACTCTAGTTGTTTTTTATTCTTCAAGTCCTATCTTATGGAAGACACTCATGGGAGTCAAATTGATTTTGGCCCCTACATCACATAGGTCTCTTCCAAATTTTTATTCTTCTATGGCACATAGAATTGAAAAACTTCTAGTATCTCTCATTTTCAGTGGGATTTTCGATTGCACAATAGTAGAACATTCTTCATTTAAAGAGATAACCCAAAAATCATCTATTTTCATTTTTTGGATAATAAATCCTTATGAATTTTTTCACAAACTGTCATATGTGAAATGGATTCCACAAATGATCAGTTTATGTGAAGCTTCCTAAAAATCTCTAGGAACTTCTTATATTGTGCCTCATATTTACATCATCTTACTCTTTCTGGGAAGGTAATAGGTAGCTTGTATGGAGTTCGGGAAATATAAATTGGTTCCTTTGGATACTCAAGAGTTTGATTCTTCTTAGATAGTACTTCTTCTTGAGGTGTGGTATATACGGTCTTATCAACCTCTCCATCATTTATTGGTTTCTTCTTGGGCTATTTTTGATTCCTTTAATATTAACAACTTGGTTTTTTAAAGTCTAAAACTTTCCCGCTTCTCAGCACTACTTCATTTGTTTCCTCTCTTGGGTATGTCTTAGTTTTACGAGGTAGGGTACCCGGTAATCTATTAGACAAGGTCTTTGAGATTTGACCCATTTGTATATCAAGATTCCATAAATCATCTTTTTGGTTTTTAATTTCCATCTCATGTTTTTTAATTATCATATCTGATTTTTGAATTAGAGTAGCTAGGATATTTTCTAGGTTACTTTTAGGAGGAGGATAAGGTTGTTGAGGCCTTTGTAGAGTGGGTCGGAATTGCTACTAAGTCCTTTTATGGAAGGGTTGTTGTTGAATTTTTTTGATGTTTTTCACTAGTTTCATTGGTGGATACCCTAGTGTTCCTTTATTTTTTAACGGTGCTTGACCACTCCATGGTTGGAAATATCAGTAGTTGTTTTGAGGTCGCTGCTGAGCAGGCCTAAGTTGGTAATATTGTTGATGCTGTTTAAATGACTGGTTTAGTTGATTGTAATTAAAGTAATTACAATACTATTGATCCCCAAATAATTTTTTTCAATCTTGATATAGATATGTACCACTTTACATTTCATAAGATTGTATCTCTATAATGGGATTAGGAGGGGTTTGAGAAGCTGGCATTGGAAATGATTCAAGCTTCTTCATGAGTGCTTCAACTTGCACTGCTAATCTAGTCATCTCTTATACCTGGTGAATACCGTGTTTTGGTGTTCCATGATCACTTTTCCACAAACTTTCATTATGAAGAAGCTTCATCATGAATTTCACTTCCAGCTTCTAGGATTTCAAACTTCAATCCTCAATCAGTTGTATCATCGAAAATAGTTCACACAGCTGGCTGAAGTCCTAGATAGAATGTCTATAACTGAATGCATGTGTCCCTTCCATGGTGTGTAAACTTCCTCATGAGATTTTGGAATTGGTCCCATGCTTCCCATCCCGATTCTCTATTTGGTTGAGCAATGATTTGAATAATTTTTTTGATCATACAAGTCCATATCGGTGGAAACTATTTATACAAAAACTTCTGTTCTAGATCATCCCACATTGTGAATGACTTAGGAGCTCGAATTTTTCAACCAGTCTTTAACTCTGTCTCGTAGTAAAAATGGGAAGATGTGCGTCTTGAATTCATATAAAGAGACTCACAGGTTACAAAATGTAGAGATCCAAAACTTGACGTACATGGACATTACATTACTTTTGCGGAATACTTAATACATAACAAAAACAGACACCAAAGGATCGTAACAGTTTAGTGTCTTTGGAAACTCGGAACATAATCTTCTAATCATGGTGAAAGATCTTCAACATATCCCATAAATATCTTCCCTTTTTATTACCTAAAACCTTTCTTAATATCTGGGGGAAAATAAAACATATAAAGGGTGAGCTCAAATGCTATGTATGGGTATGCATGGAGAAAATTAAACAAATCATATACATTTGAACATAAAAACATGTACATAATGTTTAAAAATCAAAATCTTGAGCAATGACATAAAACATGATAGTACCTAAGGCATAGATCATAATGGAACATAAATCATGATAAAATATCTTGTAAATATAGAATTTAATTGTGGAAAAACATTAAGCACGTGATATTATTTCTATAGTAGCCAAGGCATTTCTGCCAAGACCATCTTAGTGGACAAAGTCCCTTACTGAACCGAGTTCACTCCTCATTCCAGTCCTGTATCACTGAACCAGATTAACTTTCCATTCTAGCCATGTATATATCATGAGATATAAATATTTAACCAATGCATTGGAGGGAGATATAGGTCCCACCCATCTCATAATGAAATAATTCTTACTTTTTCCACAAAATAAACATAAATCATTCATCATAACCCAAAGAATAAAATGGGTTTCATAAACATCATCCCATCATAACATAATCCATATAAAACAAATGGATATCATTTCATCATAAGAAAAGTTAAACCATGTAAATCATAGAGACATTATACATGAAACATACACATATGAAATAATTTCATCTTAGATGTAAAATAGTTTTGACAAAACACTTGAAATGAATTCTTGAGGAAAATATCCTTTCTTCTTCAAAATCATTTTCTTTTCACAAAATGACATGACATTTTAAAAGAAAGGATTTTTTTGAAAATAATCATGAAATATTGTACAGGAAGCTTCATGGAAATAAGGTGTTATGAAACTGTAAGAATCCATTCACGCTGTATAATTTAAAAAAACATTCTCCTCGTACTTGTTTTTGGAAAAGTCTAAAAGTACCTCATATGGTAAACAAAAGAAATATTCCTTCCATACGATGTGGTAAAAGTAAAAAATAGGTAAAAATGAATTTAAAAATATATGGAAGAAAATTAAAAAAATTTATGAAAACATTTTGAGAACATGTGGACATGGATAATAAACATAACCCTAGTAAATACTTACGAATAAAGAATCTCGGATAAGAATGAGATTGGAATAATTAGCCCTTACCTTATGTCCAATTTCTTCTGTATCGGTATGAGACTCCTGTATAGTGGGTTTAAACATATTATTAACTTGTACTAGAACCATAATAATATTTATGATATCATATATGATTCACTTATGACTTTATATTATCCGTTCATTTGTCAATTCCATGTTAAAGCGGCATTTTGGGTAAAATCGTTTCATTTATCATCCGTGTTTTGAATTGTAATTATTAATATGATTACTTAGATCATGATTACTTAATTACAGAATATAAAACATGATTTATATATAATATATATTCATAATATACATATATATACTAGATCGATAAATGGAAAGAAATACACCGTTCATGGAGACGGTAGGTCGTACGTACGCTTGAACGTTGTTTTTTGTTTCCTTATTGAATTGAATGGAATTAATTAGATGACATACATATATATATACATAAATCCAGTAGAATTATTATTTCATATTTTTCATGATTATTATATATAGTTTATAATCATTCTTTAATTGTTAACATGGAAAATGAATCTCATTGCGTCGTGGAGATGGTAATCTGTACGTACGCACGAGCGATGATATCATTCCCATATTTATTGAATGGAATTAGAGTGGGTGATATAATATCTTATAATTATCATGATGTTATAATAATCATATATAGTTATTATTTACACCATTATACCCATCCTAGTAAGGTGGTGGTGGAAAAACTGATTACACCACGGCGTGGAGATGGTATTCCGTACATACGCACGCGCGGTGATTTCGTTTTCTATAGGATGGATAGAAGGTGAAATTGAGTTGTTTCATATTTATAATAAAATATCAGTATATAATTAATACTTATTTTATAACTTTACAATGAAACAACTAAATAAGAGGAAGTAGAAGAAGAAAGAAACTTGAAAGAGTCGGTAGAAGAGATTACCTCTTCCTCAACGCACCTCCTTTAAACTTTTTCTTAGGGCACTAGAGTTGGTATTTTGAGAAGACCAGAACCTCTATGATATAACTAGATAGGTTGAGAAGATTAATTTTCATGTGTTGGACGAGCTTCAAGGCTCAAAAGGGTGTGAAGAGAAGAGGGAATGGGTTCCCTTTTTATAAGGCAGGAGAGTGGCACCTTTGGAAAAACTTAAAATATTATTTTATAATAAAGTCATATTCGGTTTATAATAGCTCCAAATTGATTTATTTCTAACATAAAGTGGGTATGGGTCGAAATAATCTCAAAAAATAAGTTTTATACAAGTTTAGGTTACTATTTTAACCTTATCATTTAGATTTAACTCTAAGTTAAATAATTTAACTTTTACCGTGTCTTCTTGTTTTCTTACACTATTTGGTTAATAAAATTACTGTAACAAGCCAAAAGAACCCAAAGTGGTTCATTATTAATATATATAACCTTATCTAAGTCATTTGGATGAACTATAGATTTTTAGGCATATAATATCAATTAATAATATAATATTTTTCTTAAAAACTATTTTGTGTCAATTTTGACACTATTTGGTAATTAATTTTTTTGAAAATCATAATAGCATTATTAGTTAAAAAAAGTTAATTAAATCAATACTAATATGTCATATTAACCAATAAAATTATTTTAATTCATAAAAAGTCTCAAATTATATTTATTTGGGTATTTATAACCCCAATTATGTTAATATTTCATTAATAAGATAATTACTGCATCATTATTGTGTCATAAATAAATTAAATATTTTAATGTCTAAAATTTATAAATAAAATACCATTATGTAGGAAATATTTTTATATTTCTAATGAATATTTATAGTCAAATTTATCTTATGTATAACCCTATATTAAAAATGTTTTAGTTATTAAACTTCGATTTTAACTCTTTTAACTCTTCTTTGAATTAAATAATAATAAATGTACTAATCTAATCCAAGTGGACCTAAATGGTAATATTATATTCATAAGGTTGTTTTTGGTCGAATTATACTTATCCAATAGAGTTAAAACATGTGTTATGGTAATAATAATATCATTTTTACCCTTAATTACTCTATTTACTTTTAACCGTGGTAAATAAAAGTAAAAAGTTACTATTCATCAAAAATTATTTTTATCTTATTGAACCAAATTTTACTCCTTGATATTAACGGTGTCTCTCAGATTTTTGAAATTCTACTCACAGAAGCGGTAAAATTATATTTTATTTAAATTTTCAAATTCTCCAAGGAGGTTGGTAAAAGAGGTTGAAAAGTTCAATACAATTTTTATATATCTAAAATTATTATAAAATGACTCAAATGAATTAAACTGAACTTATATGGTTATTATGTATCAATTTTGACCTAAAATAAATTTAAATAAAATAAATAATTATTTAAATAAAAAGTCGGTTTTTAAATAGTAACCTAGTGTTTTCACTATTCATCAAAAATTGAAAGTTTTCATAAAAATACCAAAAATTCACCCTAGTCTAATTTCGATATTCCGAATCCAAAAATGAATTCCATTTTGAAAAATAAAATCTTAAAAAGTGGGTAATACTATTCATAATGGTTAGTTTATATAATATTTTAATAACATATCGCTGTTTAGTGAAACTCGGTATTGCGTACAACACACGCTATTGTGGAAGGTCGCGATTGCGTGTAAAGAAAGACAATTCAGGTTTGCATGTAGTGAAAGATTCCTTTTTTGTATAATATAATTCAACCATATTTCATTTATACATTTAATATATATATATATACACTCAATGTTGTATAGAACAACTTCTATCAAACGAACTTGAAATTTTGTGTAACATGAGCCAAGAATAGTGTTGCGTATACGGTGTTGCATATATAACAAGATAATTTTGGTGTCACGTACAACACAAGACATCAATGAAATTAAAAATAATAATTCTCATAAAATCTCGGATTATTACATTCTACCCCCCTTAAAATGAATTTCTCCCATGAAACTCGTCGGGGTTATAAATGGTTTACTACATGAAGTTTTCTTTCATAGAAACCCACATCGTAAAAAGGAATGCTAAAACTTTATTTTAAAAAGGGAAATTAGAATCATAACAATCACCCAAAGTAACTCAGCACTGGGTTTCCACATAGGACAACATAGGTGAAAATATGAATATGGAAGAAAAAATCTAACCGTCAAGTTCTGATGGAGAGTGGTAGGAAACATGGCTATGAAAAAGACATCAATCACAAAGCCATAACTTTGTGATGATTTATGGTACCATCTAATTCATCTAGTATGAGGGTACTAGGACAACGTTTTTAGTTCTCAAGATCATTTCCCAACATTGAAGATTGTTTAATTAAAAGTAATACTTACTTGATTTTGGTAAAATCTCCTTGTTGTTCATTCCTTGAACAATTTCCAGTTCATCTCTTAAAGAAATGAAGTTTAATTTTTAATTCTTGAAGTGTTAGCAGATCATGCGATAGAATGATAGGTCATTCCATCTGTTTCTATCATAAAACGTTTAGCACAAGTTATTAAATATACATAAGTCCATCTATCTTGATATTAATCATATATGGTTGCTAAAATGGACTTATAATTCATCTATCATAGCACTTAATAATATAAAACTAGTTTCTACTAACCAGGGACTTCCTGTAGGCCAGTGGTATGCGATAAAGGTCTGTCGCACTTCAGTTGTGGGTTCAATTCCCACAGCCTTGTCCGACGTGATGGGTTGTCGCCCGTCCTATGGGTTGTCCTTTTTATAAAACTATACTATTATAACATTCCAGAAATAATATTGAAAACAAGTTCTATCCTAAAATAATACTGTCTTATGTCCAACATAATCCATTCCAATCTTTATTCCTATCCAAAATACATCTGTCCAATCTCATAGTATAAAGAAAATGATTACTTGAAAGGTCAAATAACAAGCACGTGAATACCATCATTTATCCCCCATATATCATAAGATATATCTTGTTGGTCACATTCCAAACATGTCTCTTGAATCATAAATTACAATAGAACCTTAGTAAAAACATGAATTCTGTCAAAAGTTAACTCTTTCCACATACCAAAAAATCCCAAAAATTCTACCTACTCAAACCATGATATTACTTTGTCCTTATATTAGTCATGATCTCATGAATACTATCACACATATTAATTTCTCCTTATCCCTTCATTATGTGCATTTTATCTTCTTTCCAAAAATATTTCAATCACTTTTCATGGTTACCGGTACCATATAATTATTGAAAACCAATTCATCGATATTCCAAAATTCCATGATACCATAAATGAGATTCCATGATACTAATTTGAAATCCCATTACATAAACACTTAATCATTCCACAAAATCATTGTCATACTAAACATAACAAATAGTGATTTCATGTGAATTCCCTTTATCCTTTGCCTTAAGATGTTTCTCACATCGATCATCATTAACCCTTGAATTAGGGAATTGATTAACATAATCTCCCATTTCATTACACTTGTAGCATTGATGTGTTGGTGGTGAATTCTCTACAGTCTTTTCTTTATTCACATCATTAGTTACCCTTTTCAATTACTTTAACACTAAGCTACTCGATGAACTTCTTTTCCACACTTAAAATATTTTCTAGTCCCTTTAAGACAATCTCCACCATGCTTCTTTCCACACTTTGAACATAAAGAAACATATGTCTTCTTTTCACCATTGTTCTGAGATTTTTCCTTGAACTTCATATTTCGTTTCTTGTCAAAACCATGAGATGGATATGTAACACCAACTTCCAGTTCTACCTTGATAGCACAACGCACAATTTCCTCATAGCTACTAAAGTCTCTTATAGCTAATTCCCTTCGAAGACTTGGTTTTAAGCCACTAAAGAATAAATCAACTTTACTTTCAGGTTAGATGAGAGAGCTTGATGCATACCTTGCAAGCCGTGTAAAATTCGCTTCGTATATACCAACAGATTCATCACCCTTTTGATTAAGCTCAAGGAACTCCTTTTCCATCTTTGTTCTAAGAATACGAGGGAATTACATATTTAAAAACAAGTTCTTGAACTCGCCCCATTCCATGGATGCAATTTTATCTTGGGGACTTATATTCTTAATTAGAGTCCACCACTGGTCTGCTTCACCTTCTAAATGGTAAACAGCCAAAATGGCTATTTCATGCTCTGAATAGTGAAGTGTGGAAAATATCTCTTCAATGCTACTGATCCATTGTTCAGAAACAAGTAGATCAGAAGACCCACTGAAAGAAGGTGGGTGTTGCCTCATGAAGGACTCAATAGAATATTGTTCCCTTCTCTGCTCATTCAGAAGTCCAGAATGATTCATAGCTTGTGTAAGTATAGAAATAAGATTTTTCACTCCATTTCCCATAAAATTTGGTTGTTTAGGAGGACAACCATTGCATTGTCCATTACATTGATCAACACGGTTCCTTCGGGTTCCAGCCATCGTCTAAAACCCAAAAATAAAAGTGTGAGAGGAAGAAATCATTCTAGTAAAACATATGAATAAAGGGGAATTACTTTCAATATCTAACATCTTAGGTTTAATTCTATGATCATTACCGTAATCCTAGTACTATAACCTATAGTTATACATAACCTTAGGGAAATCCCTAGACATACCTTTGAAGTATATCTAGGGATCTCACTAAAGTTTTCGCATCCCAGTTTCCAATGTTTGACTAAACCTTTCCTTTGATACCAACTGTATAGACCCAAAGCATGACGTACATGGACATTAAATTACTTTTTCCGAACACTTAATACATAACAAAAACAAACACCAAAGGATCGTAATAGTTTAGTGTCTTTGGAAACTCGTAACATAATCTTCTAATCATGGTGAAAGATCTTAAACATCTCCCATAAAGATCTTCCCTTTTTTCTTACCTAAAACCTTTCTCTATATCTTGTGGAAAATAAAACATATAAAGTGTGAGCTCAAATTCTCAGGATGGTTAATCATGGTTAAAATAAAACATACTATACACATTTGAACATAAAAACATGAACATAATGTTTAAACATCAAAATCTTCAGCAATGACATAAAACATGGCAGTACGTAAGGCATAGATCATAATGTGACATCAATCATGATAAAATATCTTGGAAATAAAACTTGTAATTGTGGAAAAACATTAATCACAAGATATGATTTCAATAGTAGTCAAGGCATTTCTACCAAGACCATATTAGTGTACAAAGTCCCTTACTGAACCATGTTCACTCCCCATTCCAGTCATGTATCACTGAACTGGATTAACTTACCATTCCAGCCATGTCTATCTCATGAGATATAAATCTTTACCCAATTAATTGGAGGGAGATATAGGTCCCACCCATCTCATAATGAAATAATTCTTACTTGTTCCACAAAATAAACAAAAAGCATTCATCATAACCCAAACAATAAAATGGGTTTCATAAACGTTATCCCATCATAACATAATCCATATGAAATAAATGGATATCACTTCATTATAAGAAAAGTGAAACCATGTAAATCATAGAGACGTTATACATGAAAAATACACATATGAAATAATTTCATCTTAGATGTAAAATAGTTTTGACAAAACACTTGAAATGAATTCTTGAAGAAAATATCATTTCTTCTTCAAAATTAATTTCTTATCACAAAATGACATGCAATTTTAAAAGAAAGTATTTTGTTGAAAATAATCATGAAATATTGTACAGGAACCTTCATGGAAATAAGGCATTATGAAACCTTAATAATCCGTTCATTCCATATAAGTTAAAAAAACATTCTCCTCGTACTTTTGTCGGAAAAGTAAAAAAGTACCTCGTATGGTAAACAAAAT
Organism: Viscum album; assembly: GCA_963277665.1. Classification (NCBI taxonomy): domain Eukaryota; kingdom Viridiplantae; phylum Streptophyta; class Magnoliopsida; order Santalales; family Viscaceae; genus Viscum; species Viscum album. The sequence continues at coordinate 1,745,142,832 of OY728152.1, forward strand.
AAATATTCCTTCCATATGACGTGGTAAAAGTAAAAAAAGGATAAAAATGACTTTAAACATACATGGAATAAAAGTAAACATTTTATGAAATTTTTTTGAGAACATATGGATATGGATAATAAACATAACCCCAGTAAATACTTACAAATAAACAATCTAGGATAAGAATGAGATTGGAATAATTATCCCTTTCCTTATGTACAATTTCCTCTGTATGTGTCTGAGACTCCTATATAGCTGGTTTAAAAATATTATTAACTTTTAACAGAACCATAATAACATTTACGATATCATATATGATTCACTTACAACTTTATATTATCCATTCATTTGTCAATTCCATGTTAAAGCAGCAATTTGGGTAAAATCGTTTCATTTATCGTCTTGTGTTTTTACTTGTAATTATTAATATGATTACTTAGATCATGATTAATTAATTAAAAAATATAAAACATTATTTATATATAATATATATTCCGAATATACATATAAATACTAGATCGATAAATTGAAATAAATACACTGTTCATTGAGATGGTAGGTCGTACGTAGGCATGAACGCTGTTTTTCGTTTCCTTATTGAATTGAATGGAATTAAGTAGATGACATAAATATATATATACATAAATACAGTAGCATTATTATGTCATATATTTCATGATTACTTATTATATATACTTTATAATCATTCTTGAATTGTTAACATGGAAAATGAATCTCATCACGTCGTGGAGACGGTAATCCGTACGTACGAACGAGTGATGATATCATTCCCATATTTATTGAATGGAATTGGAGTGGATGATATAATATATTAGAATAATTATTATGTTATAATAATCATATATAGTTATTCATTACACCATTATAACCATCCAAGTAAGGTGGTGGAAAAAATGATTACACCACGGCGTGGAGACGGTATTCTGTACCTACGCACGCGCGGTGATTTTGTTTTTAGTAGGATGGATATAAGGTGAAATAGAATTGTTTAATATTTATAATAACATATCAGTATATAATTAATACTGATGTTATTACTTTATAATTAAACAACTAAATAATAGGAAGTAGAAGAAGGAAGAAACTTGAAAGAGTCGGTAGAAGAGATTACCTCTCCCTCGACGCACCTCCTTTAAAAATCTTCTTAGGGCACTAGAGTTGGTATTTTCAGAAGACCATAACCTCTATGATATAACTAGAGAGGATTATAATAGTAATTGGTAGGGTTTGTCCTATCTTCAAGGCTCAAAAGGGTGTGAAGAGAAGAGGGAAGGGGTGCCCTTTTTATAAGGGAGGAGAAGGGCACCTTTGGAAAAACTTAAAATATTATTTTACAATAAAGTCATATTCGGTTTATAATAGCTCCAAATTAATTTATTTAGAAACTAAAGTGGGTATGGGTCGAAACCCTCTCAACCAATAGGTTTTAGACCAGTTTACGTAACTATTTTAACCTTATCATTTAGATTTAACTCTAAGTTAAATAATTTACTTTTTACCGTGTCTTCTTGTTTTCTTACACTATATGGTTAATAAACTTACTATAACAAGAAAAAATTACCCCAAGTTGTTCATTATTAATATATATAACCTTATCTAGGTTATTTGGAAGATCCTTAGATTTTTAGGAATATAATATCAATTAATAATATAATATTTATCTTAAAAACTATTTTATGTCAATTTTGACACTATTTGGTAGTTTATTTTTTTGAAAATCATAACAACATGATTAGTTCAAAAATATTTAATTATATCAATAATAATACGTCATATTAACCTATAAAATTAGTTTAATTCATAAAAAGTCTCTTTTTTACATTTATTTGGGTATTTATAACATCAATTATGTTAATATTTCATTAATAATGTAATTACTACATCATCATTGTGTCATAAATAAATTACATTATTTAATTGTAAAAAATTATAAATAAAATACCATTATGTAGTAAATCTTTTTATCTTTATAATGAATATTTATAGTCGAATTTATCTTATTTATAACCCTATATTAAAAAAAATTAGTTATTAAACTTTGATTTTAACTCTTTTAACTCTTCTTTGAATTAAAAAAATCATAAATGTCCTAATCTAATCCAAGTGGAGCTAAATGATAATATTATATTCCTAAGGTTGTTTTTGGTCGAATTATAATTATCCAATAGAATTAGAACATGTGTTACGGTAATAATAATATCATTTTTACCCTTAATTACCCTATTTACTTTTAACCGTGGTAAATAAAAGTTAAAAGTTACTATTCATAAAAAAATTATTTTTATCTTATTGAACCACATTATACTCATTGAAATTAACCATGTCTCTCGGAATTTCGAAATTCCACTCACAGAAGCGGTAAAATTTAGTTTTATGTAAATTTTTAAATTTTCTAAGGAGGTCGGTAAAAGACAGTGAAAAGTTCAATAAAATTTTGATATATCTAAAATTATTATAAAATGACTCCAATGAATTACATTGAATATATATAGGTATTATGTATCAATTTTGACCTAAAATAAATTTAAATAAAATAAATAATTATTTAAATAAAAATTCGGTTTTTAAATAGTAACCTAGTGTTTTCACTATTCATCAAAAATTGAAAGTTTTCAGAAAAATACCAAAAATTCAACCTATGCTAATTTCGATATTCCAAATCCAAAAATGATGTCCATTTTGAAAAATAAAATTTCAAAAAATGGGTATTACTATTCATAACGGCTAGTTTATAAAATATTTTAATAACATATCGTTGTTTAGTGAAACTCAGTATTGTGTACAACACACGCTATCATGGAAGGTCACGATTACTTGTAAAGAAAGACAAGTTAGGGTTGCGTGTAGTGCAAGATTCCTTTGTTTTTGCGTATAATAGAATCCAACCATATTTCATTTATACATTGAATATATATATATACACACTCAATGTTGCGTAGAATAACTTCTATCAAACGAACATGAAATTTTGTGTAACACGAGCCAAGAATAGTGTTGCGTATACGATGATGCATATAGAACAAGATAATTTTGGTGTCGCATACAACACAAGACATCAATGAAATTGAAAATAATAATTCTCGTAAAATCTAGAGTTGTTACCTGAAAGTTATCGCAAACTTCTAGGAAGTTAGCAATTTGATCATGTTGGTCTTCTCTTTTAAGGACACTAAATTTCCCCATGTTATGGATCATATGAATGAGTCCAGGTTTAATTTTGAAGGTTTGAACTTGTATGAGGGAATGAACAACGCTTGGGATTACACCATGTATTGATGGAAAGGCATAATCCATGTGGGCTTTCTCTTCATGAATTGGGAGTTCCACTAGAATTACTTGGTGATGTTTTGGTGGGTTGGGTGGGTTGAGTCCCATCGGGTTGTGTTTTTCAACCATTTCTAACTGAAGGTGTAAAAAAAGATACCTTTTGATCTTAGGATCAAATGCTAGAGGTTCTTCTGACTCAATATTCCTTAAATGAGTCACAGGATATTAGAATATAAACTATATGGTAGAAAAAGGGGATGCAAGGGAATCTCAAAGGAAAATAAGAGAAATGGTGTTATAGAAAGGTAATCCAAGGTTTCTTGCTAGTGGTCTAGAAAAGCCCGGTGTTGCTTCCCTGACAATAGTGCCATGCCAAAATTTAATGCACCCGCACACATGATTGAATTCTTATGAGATGCGTTCAGATTAGATTTATCATCGTCCCAAACATCACTTAAAACTAGGGCATAGTGTTGTGATAGTCTGAGGTCGATCTCCTAGAGAGGAAGCTGGATCTTAGATGTAAATGGCGTGAGTCCCTTTCAGATAGGACTCCTTTGAAGTTTATTTGGATTGGTAGTTTATTATATCTATTATTTATGGTTGCTTAAAATGGTTAAAGAGGGATCGAGATCAATTTTAAGAATATGTAAGAAGAATAATCTTAATTCTGCTCTTGAAAGGGTCCTTGAGTTTAGGCTATGAAGCAAGAGGAAGTCACTGGTTGACATTGTTCAAGTCAATTAGCTCTAACTAGGAGGAAACTAATCCTTGATAGGGAGATAATGACAACCTATTTTCATTAATCTTGGCTTCAATGGAAGAAAGTATCCTAGGATAGTGGTCGTAGCATAATTTACTTCAATTAGGACAGAGTCTTCCACTTGGATATACCTTACTGAGGAGAATTCTAATTAATTACAAAGAATTTCATTATTTATCCTGATTACTTATCCATTAGGGTTTCCAAAATTATAAATAATGATTTTATTGTGAATTCAGATACATATACTCTTGATCCCTACCCTTGATTGGTTTATCCTTTCAAGGTAGGAGCAGAAAAGAATAAATAACTAAAAATCATACTTAACATGTTTAATTGATTTGAAATTAAATAGTTCGTAATCATTCAATGGTTTGAATTTTCTGAAAAGTTAAATAATCATGAAATCAAAGTATAATAGAGATAAATTGCAATTCTAATAAAATGACTACTTGAAATAATAAATGGATCTAACACATGTTCGTTGGTAATCAAAGATAAACAACAGTAAGAGAAGAACTGAAAATTGAATTTGATAAATACAACACAATCCATGGATCATGAATAAAACAATTTATGAAATAATGAATAAATTTTGAGTTTGAGAGGGGAAAGGATGAAGTAAACTTTAAGGGAACAAAAACAAAGTGAAGTATTTACTCTGGGATCCCCTGAAATATTCTACTGAGGTTCTATATATATTGGTGAAATGGGACACGATGTGTTATAGTGTTACATGTCGTGTGTCATTGATCCACATATATCTTCATGGTTTTTGGATCGCTTGTGTGCCTCATGTGTATCGGGACCAATTTGCAAGTTTTGACTGCTTACACACCATGTACTGAGGACTCACAACATGTATGAGTCTTCCAGTTGTTCTGTCAGAGTGGATTTCTCATGAAATTCCTTTAACTAATGTCATGTCATGTGTGGATCATTCACAACATGTACTCTATACTTTCTCTGTGAACTTCACGACATGTTTCATGGATTTTCTCACAACTTGTCACATGTTGTGAAACCCTATTACACAATGTGTAATTATGATTCACAACGTGTAATAGGTGAAATATTTACTTTTTCTTCATTTCTTACTTTGAATCATCTGATGCATTATTCCTGCAAAATTAAGCACATTCCATGAATATTATCAAATAAATCAATAAAAATATTTAATTAAATGATAGAATAAAAGTATATATGAATTCTTATTATCAGTTACATTCTACTCCCCAAAATAACTTTCTCCCTTGAAATTCCATTGCTCTAATACAAATAACTGAGGATATATCTATTGCATCATATCCTCATTTTCTTACATAGCTTTCTCTTATTAGTGTTTTCACCATCAAAAATTAACCAAGTGAGTGGTCTTGTTTCATAACACATTCTAACTATAATCTAAAATCTATGCTAGTTTTTCCTCTTAAGAATGGTCTTTCTCTAATTTTATAGCCTATATAGTCAGTACATGTGAATAATCTAGTATGTGCTTCTTTATGAGATATACATGGAACACCTCATGAATATGAGAGATATGTTTTTGGAGAGTAAATAGATATGTTAATATCCTGATATGATAGATAATATCAAAAGGAATTATATAATTAGTTCTTATCTTTACCTTCCTTCCAAAAATCATCACCATATCTTAATGAAATATTGGTAAGAATACCTTATCACTAACTTCAAAAACTATTTATATCTAATGATTGTCAGCATAATTTTTTTTTCTAAATTTTATCATGTTCTTAGTTTTTATTCAATATATTTCACCTCCTATACCATTTACTCATCTTGATTAGGTCTCAGTAGATTTTATTCTACTACTTCATTTAAATATGTAGTATTGTTTCACTTCCTACCATAGATGGATTCATAAGGTTCTATATAATGACCATGTTAAATGTATTGTTGTATGAAAAATCTACTAAAATAATTTTTTGATCCCAATCAACTTTAAAATCCATATATAATGCTCTCAAAATTTCTTTTAGAGTTTTAAATGGCCCTCTCATACTAAATCTCTATCTAAGGATGATTTGAAGTGTTAAAAATTAATTCTGTATCTAGAGACTTATTAAGACTTATCCAAACATTGAGGAAATACTTATATCCTAACCAAATACAAAAGATAATGGTACACCATTAAATCTAATCACTTCCTTAATGTGTAACCATGTAAGTTAATCAAGAGAGAAATATTTTATAATTTATATAAAGTGTGTTGCCTTCATAATGTGGTCAAATATAATAGATATATAATTATTCCCTTTAGGTTCATTTGAGAGTCCGATGAAAAACTCCCTAGTGATTTTTTCTAATTTTCATTCTAGTATGGTTAATGGTCATAACATCCTCTTAAGATTCTATTTATCAGTCTGAAATTTATTATTTCATAATCACAGAGAATAAAACTCTACAATATATCACTTCATTCCATCCCCCCATAAATACTCTTTCAAAATTCTATACAACTTCGTACATCCTGGATTAATAAGGAATAGAGAATTATGAAATTCATTCAATAACTTCAAGTTCAAAAATGGTTTTAAGGTATATGTACACAATTCATGAGTATTATTTTTCCTATACAACCAAGGTTTAACTCTTTGATATGTATCACCTTCTTTTACAATTCTACATCTTCCTTTTTCACCTCTTTAATATACACTTGGATAGATGGTTGAAAACTCATTTGATAAAGATATAATATCTCCAATTACTTAAATATCTCAAGATCCATCATATTCGCGTCTTTTAATATCATATATTTTGTAACCCCAATCAATGATATTATAGAATGATCATTTGAATTCAGAGCATTAACCAAATTGTTCACCTTTGAATGGTGGTAATGTATTAAGTAGTAATAATATTTAATCATCTTTGGACATCATATTTGGAACATGTTCATCTCTTTTGTAGTGAAAATATAATTCACACTTTTTTGAGCAGTTTATATGTACCTAATTTGTCCATAGAGATAATTCCTCCATAAAATTAATAAAAAAAAATTGTTGCTAAGTCTAAATCATGGGTTGGGTAATTTTCCTCTTGAACAATCAATTATCCTGAGTCATAAGAGATAACCATATGATAATGTATTCGAACACATACATGTCCATTATTTAATATATAAGTCTACATTATAAAAATTTCTCCACTATAGGGTACTATAATCAGAGGTTCTCTAAAAATATTTATATTTAGTACTTAAAATATTTCCCCCATTCATCTGTCTAATACATCTTGTCTCCCTTCCAAGTTAAGATGGTTAGTTTATTTTATAATCATGAAAAATTCTCCACAAATCAAAAATAATTCCCATCCAAACTATGAAAGATTTAGATCTCAATCATAGATTCTATCATGGAACAACATTCAACAACATCTATCTTTTAATGGACTAATGATATAACATCACTTCATATTATATGACCCATGAATGAAACTTTTTGAAGAATAAATTGAGACTTGGTAAATGTTATATAATGCTTGTCCTTCCTCAAGGTCTTTATCACAATTCTCAACTGATAATCATTCCCTTTCTTACACTATAAATATATATATAAATATCATCTATATAGAATACCAAAAAAATCAAGGAATCCCATAAATATTTTATTCATTAAATTCATGAGGATAGAGGGGGAATTATTATGACCACATAGAATCAAAATAAATTCATAGTTTCTATAAAATGTTTGGATTGATATAATTTGTATATCCCTCTTTACAATCCTTAACTTAAGATATCATGAATAAAGATATTTCTTGGAAAAGTATTGATCTTTGTAAAGTAGACCAAAAATTTCCTCAATACATAATATAGGATACGTTTTCTTGATATTGATCTTATTATGTTCTTGATAATAGTTTTTGAGTGGAATTGATCCATATTTCCTCATAAGAAAAATAGAAGGTGCGGCCCATGGTGACAAACAGTGTTGAATGAATTCCTGTTCAATATTCTCATGGAGTTTATTCTTCAATTATTAAAACTCAATTAGGTCTATTCTATATAGAGTCTTAAAAATAGGTGTAGCACCTGGTATGAGTTTTATAGAAAAATAAACTCCACTATTTGTTGTAAGACCAAGAAATCCTTCCAAAAATAAATAAATGAACTCCTACGAAATATCCATATCTTTGAGGTTGAGTATCTCCCCAATTTTCTGAGATGGATTCCACTTTTGAATTTGAATCAAGACACATAATATGAATTTTATTTACATTAGGATTTCATATTTATTGTCACGATGATAAATGATCATAGGTTTTTTCAAAATATTTTACTTGGAATACCATAATTGTAAATAGACATGGGAATTATACAAAGATATGCAATCCATTCAAAAAATAACATTAAATTCAACTAGAGGAACAATTATAGGATTTTTAAGAATCACATTATAAAAAACATCAACTTGAGAAGAATCATAGCCTTTGGATTTTATCATCATACCATTAAGGTTTTTTCTACTAACTAAACATCAAAATTTTGAGGTGGTGTTGTGATACCATAGAAAAGGTCTTTAGATGTGAAAGAGTGGGTACATTTAGAATCAAATAAGACACTAGCAGTTCTAGAGTGGATGATATATGTACCTTTCACAATTTAATTATCAGACACCTGATCATAAAGATTGATCACATTAGATTTCCCATTTTCTCTGGGAATAAGTGATTCGTGACATCGATCATTTTCATTAACATTCATATTTGGGAAATAGTTATCAAAATTACCATAATACTTGAATTTGAAACACTAGAGTGAGTGTGGTGCATTATATGGTGATTTATATATATTCACATAATTATCTGAATTCTTCCCATCACATTGGCATCCAATTTCTAGATGACCTCCAATTCCATAAGTGAGACATTTACCTATTTTCTTAAGAATATCCCCCCATGTTTCAATACACATGTTGAGCATAAAGGAAGGTTCATGTTCTTCTATCTATGGTTTCTATAATTTTCATTGATTTCCATATTTCTCTTCTTGTCAAAAAAATGAGATTGATGAGTAACTCTAATCTCCATCACCACCTTGATAATACATAGAACTATTTATTCATATCTAATTAATTTCATTATAGGTAATGTACTCGGAATATTTTTTTAAGAAAATGAATAATTCATCAAAAATAATTTTAGGATAGATGATATTACCATAAGCATACCTCAAAAATCCAGAAAACGTTTCAACATAGGTACCAACAGATTAACCACCCTTCTATTTGAACATAGTAAATTACTTCTCCCTTTTATATGAATAATATGATGAAAATAATCAATTATAAATAAGATCTTAATATCATACCACTACCTATACTCATTTAATTCATATTTATTTATGTTTTTTATAGTAAATTGTTGATCTATTTTTCCATCCAAACAATAAATAGCTAGAATAGTATTGTCATATTCTAGGCACTAAAGAACATAAAATATATTTTTCAGTTATAATTATCCATTTCTCAGTCATATGTAGTTTAGTGGACACACAAATACAATGGGAGTTTCCTCATTAAGGAATCAATGGAACATTATTCCCTCCTTTTATTGGTTGGAAGATCATCATTATATATAACTTGAGAATATTTTTTGAGAATAGTAATTTGATTTTTTATTCCTTATCACATAAAATTTTGTTTCTCCTGAGTAAAATCACTTCGTTATCTATCTCATTCGGCACTAACATAATTTTATCAAGTTATATCCATTTACTAAATCCAAAATCATATTGTGAGAAATAATATTCATAGTGTAATCCACATAATCATGAAAAATAATTTATCATATGTCTAAATCAAGACACAATATTCTATGAAACCATTGGTTTAGAATATTTATATCATTATAATTATAAAAAATATTGTATTTTATTATGTATATGGAGTTATCTCCATGGTCTTCACTAAATTTTTCTCATAATAGTTTACAATAGTTTAGTAACCATTTCTCTAATACCAACTATAATGATCCATAATTTTTATACATAGATAGTAAATTGATCTATATGAATTTTCATTATATAAATTACAGTCCATGCTATAATCATATAGGTCTAGTATATTTAGAAACATGGAAACATAAATAACATTTTCCTAATCATTATACATCATCTCCCATATAGATATTCATAAATATCACCATTTACTAACATATCACACATTAAAAAATATTCAAAATCTAGGAAAGGAAATATAATAAATTGTGAGAAATGATGTTTAATAAAGGTTAAAAATAGAGATATCAGTGATAATATAAAAATAAAATGATTAAAAGAAAATAACAACTAGATATTAATATTTTGAAATAATACCCTATATATCATAGACCATATTCTTGAGTCATGGAATAAGTATTTGTTGTTTATGAGACATGAATCATAAAGGAATAAAATAACATGACCAATGTGAGCATATTATAAACAGAATCCATGGAATTTGGTGCATATAATAATTTGAAATCATATCCTTAGTATTCAAGTATTTTTTTCCAATACCATCTTATTGGAATGGGATTACTCCCTAAACCATAAAACCTGTCAACATTCACTGCTGAGACTAACATAGTGGATAAAGGCCCTTACTAAACTATTCTCAATCCCCATTCCAGTCCAGTTTATCTCAAGAGATACTAATCATTAACCAATTAATTTTAGGGAGATTTAGGTCCCACCCAGCACATAATAAAAATTATATAAATGTTTGGCATAATATCATAATCCTTTCAATATATAAGAACCCATGAAAATAAATGGGTTTCAAAAATATTTAATTAAAGAATAACTAATGTAAAATGGAACAACTTTCATAAACATCATGACATTATAAACATAAACCACCCAGGTAATGAACAAAGATGTTATACTTGTAAGATATTCATAATAAATTATAATCAAAATTGAATGGTTTTTCCATTGGTGAATAAAACAATCTTTAAATCATTCTTGAGGAAAATAGAAAATTAATTTTGAAAATATTTTATTAAAATACAAAAATTTCAAAAATAATTTGAAAAAGAAATATTGAATTTTATAAATAGAAACATGAAAAGGGGTTTTAGAAAAATTTCATATCCATGATGGCTAGATATTTTTTTTAAAATGTTGGGGCCAAAGCCTAATTTTTATTAATAAAACAAAGAAAAGACATCTTTTAACTGGGTAAAGGGAGACCCATTACATAGCTTGAAGTCCTAGTGGGATTATATCCCAATACATAGCCCGTAGGCCCAAATTTTTGGCCCAATTACCATTCTGTGAATTGTAAACCAGCTACTACAGTACTCACACAGTACCGCCGCTGCTACAATGCACTTCCGCCACTACAGTACCCATCGATCAATAATACCACCGCTGCTACAGTACTACTACAGTACATGTGTCCAATGGGTTTTGAACCCCCATTTTTCAAAAACTTTTTTTAAAAAAAACCATGGCTAAAAAAGAATTTAAAAAATCAATGGATAATATTAAAAACCATCACTAAAATAGTTCTATAAATAATTGGCATTGAATAAAAAGGTTTTTTGATCAAAGAGAGAAATGACATCGATTTTCCTTAAAAAAATATTTTCGATATATTGAATACATAAGGTATGTAAAATAAAAGGAAAACATTGATTTTCAACAAGTAACCAGAGTTAAAGAAAATTTATGTGTTTATTGAGATTCAAAACCTATTTTTTCCTAATTTTAAATTTAATTATGAACAATGTCGTTAAAAATGAAAAGGTAATGTAAACCCCTTACCTCTGGTCTGACTTCATTCATATGTTATGAAACCACTTGTACAATAAATATATGTTTTTATAAATATTACTATAATAAATAATCATATATATCAAAACAGATATGATTTAATTTTAACCATTTATCACCCATTCATTAATAATTCTTTATTAAAATCACTATTTGGGGTGATATTTTCTTCAATTTTTAGGTATGTTTCAGTTTCATTTTTTCATTACTTATACTATTGAAACTATTATATCATATAAATAATTTAAATCAGTGTATAAATATCATATATATTCATTATATATATAGTCTTCCATAAAAGTTAGGGATAAAAATGAATTACACCGTTCATAAAGACGATAAGTCATACATACGCAATAATGTTATATCCATTTTATGTGAATGGAAGAAAGAAAGTTGAGTATTAAATCAAAAATAAAAGGTAATTATTATTTCATATATATTATATATGTTTATCCAATTCATCTCCATTAATATCCATGTAAAATACAAATGAAAAATGAATGAAGTCGCTTCTTGGAGGTGGTAGTCCACATATACGGATGAGAAATGTTATCATTTCCCAAAGGATAGTATGGTAAGATGGTATAAATAATATTATAATTATAAGGTTATAATATTTTCATAAATATAATATATAAATATTAAACCTGTCATAAAACCCATTAAAAATAGACCGTGATGGAAAATAATTTGTATCACTATGGGGATACGGTAAGTCATACGTGTGCTCGAGTGATAATTTCACTTCCAATTTAATGTTAAAGATAGTGTATAATGATGTTATCATAATCATAATAAAAATTAATTAAATTATGGATGAATATTTTATTATTTTATGGGAAATATAATATATTTAAGGGATATTTTTAAAAAAATTATCATTTAAGGATATTACTTATTTTTTGAGGTGACTCTTATGGATCTCATCTAAACACCTCTAGGGTAGGATTTTTGTGAATAAAATAATCTATATGATGTGAATAGGGAAGTATAGAATACAAATAGGAATAGGTTGGTATTTTTATAAGGCACAAATTAATTTCAACAGGAGAAAGGATGGGTTCCCATTTATAATTGAGTGGAGTGGAACTCTTGGAATCTCATAAAAAATTAAATTAATATATCATAATTTTGGTGTAGAAAATGGATAAAAATTGATCTAATTAATAAAAAATATGATTATTAATTGAAATAATCTCATATAATAAAATTTTTAGATGTTAAAATCACTTATTCACCCTTATCTTGTAGTTTTAACCTCATGTTAACCATTTTGACAATTATTGTAATATTAAATTTTTCTACACATTAAGAGTTAATTATGATCCCATATAATGAAAAAAAACTGATAAATAGACCATGGGGGATGTTTAAAACCATATCACATTAATTTGGACAAATTTATAATTTTTTTTAATTTTATATCATTATTACATTATTATTTATTACTAAATATCATTAATGTCATTTTTAACACTATTGATTGATTTAAACATTAAATACACCGAGATAATGGATGAATTATAATATAATGAATTAAAACCTCATAAACATTTCATATATATCTTGAAACTTATTAGGACACATTAAGATATTAATATTGTATCGCATTTAATATTTTCAAATTATTTATTGTATTTTTTTACTAATTGGAAAAATACTACATCAATGTTGTAGATGAAATTAAGGTTATTATATAATTACTAAAAAAATTAATATCAGGGAAATGATTTAATTATTCTTAAAATATACACTTTTATTCATCAATAATGTTATTTTTAGCTATATGGACATAAAGGGGTGTTAAAAATAGAGAGTGAAATTTTATAACTTTTATTAATTTAAATATTATATATGACATTTTTAGTGAAAATAGTACATTAAACTAATAATTATTGTGCCATGGGTGAAAAATTTTGAAATAAATACATAAAATAAGACTAGGGATGAAAATTATATCGGTATCCCTTCGTTTAAACTAGTATTAACTTCATTTACTATTTATAGTTGTGATAAAATTTACCACATATTTTATTCATATTGACCAGAAATAAAACATACATGTTTACCTAATTTGAATCACCCAATTAATGATATTTAATTCATATTATCTTATTTATTATATATAACTGACATAAATTATTTTTAATGTAGGTGCACAAACTTTGAAATAATCGCTTTCTAAAAAAAGATATTTTATAAATAAAACATTATTTATTAATGTCCTATTTATAATAAAAAATATTAGATGAATGTAAAAAAATTATTTCTTAGAAAATATATTAATTTTACTAAAAATCACAAATAGTGATTAATTTAATTAAATAGGATAAAAAACATTCTACGCATAAAAACAATTTTTATTAAAAAACTCTCCTTTATTTTAAAATGTTTCTTTCAGTTCTAATTAATTTTAAACTAATGAATTAATTTTATACATGTGTAAACCATGAATTTTGATAAATTAGTTATTACTATTAATACCCTATAATCCAAATTCTATGTTATAATAATATTTTAAAATAATATCATGGTTCTTCTAAACTCGATGTTGTGTCTAAAACAAGATATCAAAGAAATTTAATTTATTTGAAAAAATAAATATTTCTTAAAATCTCATTGTGATACTACTAGAAGGTGGTTATACAATCCAATTACAATATGATATCTATATTATTAAATCTTGACCCATTTTTTATACTAATATTCATAGATAATTCCTTAGTTTTTTGTCTTTCTTTTTCTATCATCACATATTATTGACTCATGTTTTCATACCCCATTTACTCATGTCATATGATTCATTTTTTAATTCATGACTCATAATTTATTATCTATGTTTTCTTTCATATGATTCTCTTTTTAACATTTAACATTATTATGTTCTCATAAACTTATATGCATTATAAGAATACATATGATCATTTATTGTTAACTCTTATACTTACCTTTTTAGAGAATCTGATGGCACAAATTTCTATTTTTTTCATCCCCTTTGATACGAAGAGGAGTGTAACATATTTAATATATCTAAGGGCTTCTTTTCTAGTGAAACTACAAATAAATGTTCTTATTTTTTTATGTTTCAATTATCCAGATACACTAAGCCACTAGTTTTGGGGATTGTGTTATTATATTGAGATTTTATTTCTGAAAACTTTATGTATGTTATACTCATGTACACTCATTTTTTATCATAGAGAGTTTGTAAAGTATGTTATTTTTATAATATATATAATATTGTGTGTTCATGGAGTATAATTTGGAATCAAAGGAGGTTTTATTTGTTTATTTTCATTGTATTATTAAGTATAAGTGAACCCAGCATAGGACAAACTATGATGAAAAAAAAGGATATATATAACTAATATTTTATACTAGGATAGGGATTTTAAATATCATATATAATATAATTAGATAATAATCCATTGGTTTAAGTATAGCTATGAACTCTAACGATTATATTGATCTCAATAGCCCTTGATGAGGTATACATAACTCAAATGGTTGGGGAAATTTTTTGGGGGGTATATTCTAATTATAAGGGAAAATATATATTTCATTGTGTATCCTAAGTGAGCTTTATACCCCCATAAGAAATTATATCTTCAATAATGTCAGTTTTATTGAAACCCTTGCCTATATTTCCTTATATAAAGATAAATAAAATTGTTAGGATAAAATTTAATTAATGGGGGAGAATGTAATGACTCAATATTTTAGTATCAAATTTCTAATCAATGAATTATATTTCGAATTTTCGGCTTTATATAAAACACTAGAAAAACAAATTTGACACATTTTATTGAGATAAAAAATTTCCAATTCCCGGTCAATATATTTTGGGAAACCATTGGGTTTTTTAGATATGTACAATTGGAAGAAGTCAAAAATTTAATAATAATACATTTAACAAGATATCATTATCATTATGGGTTTCAATGATGGTCATAACTTTAATATCAATAACATAAATAATGTTAGAGAATTTGAAACATTATATACATGTTTAGAGGGAAATAAATGAATAAGATGAATTATTCCACTAATATATCTAAAACAATGTATATGAATGAAATTAGACTGCTATAAATATTATTGTTGGAAATATAGTAATTGGAAAAATATTTATTTGATATATGATTGTTCGTTATGCATGTGTATAATAGTTATATTGGATTTGGGTATTTTTTTCTATTAATTTTTTAAAAAAATTTATTCTAGGATGAAACAGGAATATAACATTTTAATAAAATATTTTGTTATATATATAAATTAATTATTATTACTTTTATTGAATTTTTTAATGAATTTATAGAATAAAATGAAATATTTCAAAACCAATATATTTAAATATTAAAATTTTATAATAGAAAAAATATATTTGTTTAGGATCTGGTTATAATTATTTTATGAAATGATATTTTTCAAAGAACTATTTCTAAGTATTGTTTATTTTTACCATAATAAATTAAATTTAAAACTATTTAATAATGTTATTAATAAAATATAATTATAAAAAAATAAATTCTACATTCATATAATGATATTTTCATGGAATGGAATGAAAAATATTATTTTTCATGAAAATTTGATTTTTTTTAAACTAATTTAATGATTTCTATATTTTTGTATTTATATTAATTTTTTATGTATTTTAGATAATAAATCAAATAAAATTTAATTAATATTTTCAATTAGTATTTAATATTTGGGGATGTGACTGATTTTAGTTTTTTTTTAAATAATTTACTAGTGTAAAAGTAATTGCTACCATATGGATAAAAGACATATTCATAATGAATCCTTTAAAAGGTTATTTTATTTTTATATAATATAGATAAATTTATCTATTTTAAATTATGATATTAATGTAATTTTTTAATAGATAAATTTATTTTTATTAACACTCATTCAATAAGTAATTGATGCGACATAATAATTAGAAAATAAAATTTTAAATAATCAATTTTTATACTGAAAACTATTTTTCTATTTGTTATATGTTTTAATAAAAAAGTTATTAATATCATATATTTAAATAAAAATATATTAAATAGAGTCAAAATATTTACATATAATTACAATATAATGTTTGAATTGTGTTCACATATTTTTATTAAATGAATAATAAACATATTAAATAATTTAACACGGTGAAAAGGGTTACAAATAATTAATTTATTATAGCTAATTATTTTTACATACTAGGAAATAAAAACGTCTTATAGGACCTTTGTTAGGTTTTTTAACAATTAAATCATTTTCCCCCAACATATCCTCATCTAACTAAATTAACTCCAAAATTTATTTATCCTTACCTTTCACCAAACATATGTCTCAAGGGAAATATCCCTCAATTTTTCTTATAAAATGTTCCCTCTTATACCCCTTTCAAATCAATGTTATAATTCACATACTACTAGATTACTTTCCCATTATGAATCAAATCAAGTATTATCCATTGTTTGGGAGCCTCAAATATCCAAAATGAGGCCAAATAACTTCCATCGAAGGGATGTCATTGTGAGATTGATACATTTCATCAATGTTAGTAACAAGATCTTTTTTTATTTTTATTTATATACTCACCTCCACTCATATTAAACCTCATTCAACACAACAATGATGTTTTATTAAATTAATTATGATTCTATGTAAATGATATTTTCGAAATATAACTCTATTTTTTTACATATTAATTTTCTATAACACCCTCTCAATCGGGTTGGTTCGACCACCAACATGAATGAAATGATTGTACTTATATCATGAATGATTAAGAAATAATAAATTATGATTATATATTGAAAAAATGATGGATTTAATATTTTATTAATTCATGATTGGATATATTCTTATTTAACTCTCTATTAATATATAGCCTCTTATTTTTTAGAACTCACCTAAATAAGAACATTATGGATATCATCTTAGTGAATTACAACTAAAACTACCATTGATTGGATATAGAACATCATACCTAATTAAGTAGAATATATCTCAAAAACTTCATTTTTTTCTAGATTATAGACTCATGAACATGGAATAATTACTAAAATCATCATATCGAATACTAATAATGAATGCTTGAAACAGCTATTAACCGATGACTATTAATAAATTTAAAAAAAGTAATAACTATATAATAAATCAATATAAATACTTTATATAAAATTTAATATATAAGATGAGACTTCTTTTATCATACTAGTTGTTATGGAAAATACGACTACATTGAAATCCAATCAAAATGTTTTTTCCTCACAATTTCCCTTCATTATGTAATGTTTTTTATTACACACATATTTTATTTTATATAGTTTATATACATACATGTTGACATGAAATATCATATTTCTCATATATTCATGGTATCTAGTTGTTTATATGATATAAATTATTTCAATTACTTTTTACTCATATCATATTAATGACAAATGGGGTTTTATTGACTCAAATATTTTTTATATTAGTTATAATGTTTATTCATGAACATAATTATACAATGTTTAGTTTCTTCAACCAAATGATTTTAATGTATTTTATTTCCTGATTATTATCTTATAAATTTACTTTTTCACTTCATAATCATACTCTTTTATGGATTTAAATTATCTTGAAAATGTAACACTGTTAAGAATAATTCACATAATCTCTAATAACATTTTCTCCTTCATGTCTATATTCCTTCATTCCATGTGTATTTTCAATTTAATTTTTAATTATAAATATGTATTAAAATTTATACACTAATTATTTCACAAAATTAATTTTAAAAAGGATTTATTATCATTATTTTCAATGACGTGGGTTTCATTAAAATCATTTTCAAAGGTTAATAATTTATTTCATCCTACTTCATATATTTTTTCACATTCAATGTCCAAAATAATTTACCATTATTTTATTTTAATAATTACATTATTTGGATTTATATATTGAAATAATGATTTTGAATCATTCCTCTATTCTTATTTAAAATAACATTAAAGGGGTGGGGGTTGATTTTATTTTAAATTCACATGTATTTACATAAAATAGTGTGAAAATAATCTACATTTTAATAACATTTCATTTGTTTTCATTTTCTTTCCATTTACATTGCATTCCAAAATAAAGTTTCAATTAAAATATTTCTTAGTTATCCAAAATTAATTTTTACCCTCCCAATTTTAAAAGATATATTATTTCAAAGTATATTCAAAAAATGAAAAGGAATTTTTTCTAATCAATTTTCCTAAAGATTTTAAAAAGAGTATTTTAAATATATCAAAAATTTGAGTTTTTTATCATGATTTTTTATGGATATAATCAAATAATACCTTTACATAATCAATATATTGATGGATTATTATTATGTTTTATGGAGTTAATTATTAAACTATTTTATTTATTATAGGTTAATTATTCTATAATGAAATTATGAATATTTACATGTTCATGTATAAAAAATATGAATGGTTTATCAATATGTTGATGGTGGAATAATATATATCCATCTAACGGATAGGTTTTGATTTACATAACATGTGATTGAAAGGTTAATTGGGAGGTTATACCAAGACTAATAGAATACATGTGGTTTTTCCAAGACCAAAAGAGTATATGGGATATTATCCAAAACACCATTGTATAGAGTTGGTTATCAAAATATGAAGGGTACATGGGTTTCTAACATAGTCCCAATATAGTACATGTGTTATTATCCTAAGACAAAGGGTGCACTGTATGATATCCCTAGCCCTTACATTCAAATTTAGTTAGCCTGAGACCAAAAAGGGAAAACATTTTGTTAGCCAGAAACCAAATGTGGTATACAAGTGGTTTAACTATATTATAATATGGAAATCTAGTTTTCCTATCCCATTATAAGATGGTTATCTATGTAAATAATTTTAACTTATTTTTTATGCTCTTATTCACCCCTTATTCAGAAGTTACACACTTTGTTTGTGTTATATTCTCATGTTATTTACTTATGTTTCCATACCCAAGTTACTCTTGTTTTATAATTTAAGAATTGTTGACTCATGATTTATGATATATATTCTTGGGTATGATTCTATTATGTAATATTTATCTACCATAACTAAGTTCTCATATTCACTAAGGAATTTAATGCTCACATATGATCATCAGTTTTTATCCCTTATGATTCCCTCACTAAGAATATATTATCTTCCAATTAATATGTTTCCATTTTCTATGATATGAAAAAGATTATAACATAAGACATATATAAGGGGATCTAGTGAGTTGAGACTAAGAATAAATTTTCATAGTTTTTTTGTATCTAACCATGGAAGACGAAAACCAATGGGATTTATGATTGTGTTATTATTTGTTGAATTTAATCGATGTTAAATTATTATATGTTGTGTTTCATTCATATATAATGGTGTTGGTTATAGTTGGTAAAGTATATTTTTGTTAAACTAGATCAATCAGCGTGTGTCTGGGGTGTTTCACTCGCTCCCATCCATGTTAAAATAAAATAATGAATTATATGAAATTTTGGGATTCATATAAGGTTCACCAATAATGTGGGAAATGTTTAATAGTTCATGACTTCTCATCCCATTGAATTTATATTTTTATAATAGGAGGTCCTTTAGAGGATGGTTGATGAGGTTCTATGGAGGATGGAACTGCAGCAGAACTACATCAGGAAATTCATGATGTAAAAAAGTGGATTTTCATTGTGAAATAGTGTTTTATATATTTTTTTGTTTTTAGTTTACTACTTATTTTTGGTGGAGGGTAATCATGTGAAATTAATTAAATTTGTAAAATATGAACATATGGATTAATTTTATTCTTTCTAAGACATCATATTTTCAGTGAAGACTCAAAACAATGACAATTCATGACTTAAAAATAGTTTATATATTTAATTCCATGAATCATATAGAATTGACACTATAAATATTTAATTTATGGTGTCAATGGGGGATTCTAGGTTGCTAATAACACTTTTCTCGAATACTTATCCATCATTTAGTCATCCTTCCTATCGTTTAGTGGATAAATCCTAGGAGATTTTTGTATTCCTTCAATACTCCCTTCGGTCACCTAGATCCTTAGGTTTTGGTGCATGGTCTTTAGATATAAGTGGTGAGTTATCCCCCCTTTTCCCCTTTTTTTGTGGATTATTCTCTTGGAGATCCACTTCGGTGATGTTTCTTTGGTTTGTCGTATGTAAAGGATGTATCTTTTATTATCTGTCAACATGATACAAGATGATCCATGTATTTTACAATAGGTTCTAGATTCTACAATTATCTTATCCTCTATATGGTGTGTACTGAGATCTGAAAGTTTCTCTGAGGTAGGGTTTGCTTATTCTCTCTTTTTGACGTGTTACATGTCATAATTTCATTTGTTTTATTTCCTCTAGGTGGATTTTAAAGGTTATTGTAATAAAGTTAAAAAAATTATAATAATATCAAATTGATGTGGATGGGGAATTATAGCATGTTTTATGACTTTTGATGTTATTGATTAGGTGTTTAGTTCATTTTGTTCTATTTCTATAAATAATAGTTATAGGATTCCATGATTAAGCTATAGTTCATATTTTTTGGAAACCTTGAAGTGTTATTATTTGATCACACCATGATGTAATGGATAAGGACTATATATATGGAAAATAAATTTGTTACACATGGAAATATAGTTTTTTATAATACCCCTACTAAATAATTAAGTGTGATGAGGAAAACATGTTTCTAAATTATTAATGTTTGTATGTGATGCATTCCATGGTTTTGTTTTATATTCTACATTATATGATATTGTAGTTTTTTATGTAAAAACCTGGGATTATATTAGAAGTACCACAAAACTGGTGGGCCACATGGCCTCAATTTCACCTTCTCATGCACTAAAGGTTTTCGACTAGTAATTAGGGACTAGGGTGTCTCAATCGGGAGACTATGCAATCTGGATAGAGAAGTAGTGGTGAAATAGATAGATAAATAGTAAAATCATATAAATAATGGAAAAATATAAGAATCATGTATAAATATACAGGCACTAAATAATAATAAAACATATTAAACCAAATCATATATAAAAGATAAAGAATTCATGTCTCTATAAAATAGGAATAACATGAATACATTATAGAAGGCAGTCAATAAAGTACTTAATATATAAAAGGAACTATAAGGCCAAAATCTATCCAAGCATCCCAAGCTCCATCCTAGTCATCTACTACGAATGTCACATCCTAATTAATGCAAGAATCCACACATTCATAAGTGGAAGATTCCCCTTATATACACCTTCATCCATATACCTTGCATGAGAACCATCGACACCCTAAATAGGGTGTGTGATAAACTCATTAGGCCACCAACATCAACATCTATAAATATCCATCCAGTTCATACAATATAGTAGTATGAAAATATAATAAGCAGTAACAAAAACAGTAAATGGGTCAGCTTTGGTTCTTGAAGGGAACTAACATGAAAGCACCTGCTTCAACCCAAGATAGATAGTCTGATCATTTAACCATTTGTATACACATATATGGATGATATATATAGTGTCATCTACAACCATATATGTGGAAAATTCTACTATCTTGGACATGATGTCTAGCTCAGACATCCATAAGTTGTAGTATTATTATCATAAGTATCAAGGGATTTCATGCCCAATATCATAGTAGTAAGGGTTACCATGCCTAGTAATATAATCACAGGGTCACCATACCTGTATTATAAGAATAGTGGGTCACCATGCTCAGTATCACAGTAAGGGATGTCATGTCTAGTATAAAAGTAAGTGTCATCAGGCCCATATATAAACACAAGGGTTGTCTTTCCCATATATAACAATAAGGTCTGTCATGACTATATATCATAGTAGAGGTCATTGTGCCTTGGTATCATGGTATATGGTCATCATGCTTGGTATGATTGTATAGGGTAGTCGTGCTCGATATCATATATAGGGTTTCCATGACCATGTCACATATACAATGGAACACCATGATCGTATCATAAATAAAGTGACTCCATGCCCATATAACAATGTACAAGGGTCATTATGTCCATTTCCATAATTAACAAGGGTATTCATTCCCATGAATCATATTTGTGATAAGTAATCATTGGCTTTAAAATTAGGTAATGTATAATCCATAACTCATTAACATTTTATAGTAACAAGGGAGTAACCATTGGTATATTTAATCATTTTATGGGGTCTTACCACTCATATTCAATTAAATTCATTATAATTTATAATAGGGTTAGTTGTGATCACCACTACATTAATCCTCTATAAATTTGTTAACATCATTTAGAAGTATATCCAAACACACTAATAGTTTTTTGGCTATAAACCCATGAATTATGAAATGTAATATATGGGAACACCCCTAAAAATGGAATACCTTAAAGTTGGATGACCTCCATCACCTCAAGGGGTCTAAATAAGTCATTGGGTTCTAAAATAGATGATCAATTTAGAGTAGATCCACCTTAAGGGAAACATATGGTGAAATTGGTGTCTTCCACAATAGAACATATTATAAAACATCTCAACTAAAAGGATAAGAACTAGAACACCTACCGTAGGTCTATATAAGAGAACTCATCCAATATCATGCTTTGATTCTATCCAGATCGATAGAAAAATTAAGAAGAAGCAAACACCCAAAAAATAGGGCATAAGATACAACACCTAAATAACTCCATTGATATAAAGGAAAATAGAGAAAGGTGCAAGTTTAATGAAAATATTACCAAAATAGATCTAAAAATATGAACAGTGTTCAAATCTGAGTATAGATGATGAAACGGGAGAAAATCTGATGGAATTTCTTAAAAAGGATATCCAAAGCATGATTTATATCCACCCAAATGTTATAAGAGTTTTAAGGGCGAAAAGGTAATTCCATATCTTCTAACTTGGTCACATGGTTTGGTCACTCAATTTTTCAAAATATGTGACAATCGTTCTCCCTTCACACTATCAAAGGGGACCTCAAAAGGTTTCATGCACACCGTTAAGAAAACTATGAAAAACAATTGTCCCATACTCTGTCCAAGGTCTGCAACTAGCTACACGGGCATACACGTGAGGTTTCCTGGTTCCCTCAAACTATGCAGACTCATTCACCTCACAATAAATGCATCTACAATTACTACTAACCATGTTTCCTATATCTCAGGGTTTCTACTAACAATATAACCTATATATTTTTCCAAAAAGTTGGGTTCTATACTCTAAAAAATGAATGGACACCCCCAAAAAACCCATGATTTCATTAGGAATACATATTAAGTCTAAAACAATAATTTTAAACAAAATTTAATGGATTCAAAACTCATATAAAATATGGGTTCTTACGGTCTTTCCCCCTAAATTAAATCATTTCCATGTTTTCTTCCACTGGAGATGAAACATTGTATAAGAATATCTCTGGACACTGAGCCTCTACATCGGCATATTTCTCCCATGTCTCTTCATATACCTGTTCGTTCTTCTATAGTACCTTTTCCAAAGGTATAGACCATCCTCAAAGAGACTTTTTGCACTATTCAATGATGAGTATATGATACTCCTATAAAGAAGAATCAACATCTAGCTTAACATCCTTAGGATTAAAAGTTTTAGATATGATACCATCATAATGGTGAAGCCATAAAATGTGGAAGACATCATGAATGTCACAATACATCTAAGTTAATATAAAATGATAGGATACCATCCTGACTCTCTCAAAGATCTCAAATCGACTGATATAATAAGGTGACAGTTTCCCTTACCTCTATATCCATCTATTCCCATTTATTGGTGATAACTATAAGAAAACATGATCCCCTACCATGAACTCCAAAGGTCATAAAAAACAATTAGCATAAGATTTATTTCTAAACTGAGTGGTATAAATACACTTATTGATAAGTTAAACCAGCTCCAAAGTGTAATGAATGAGACAAGGACACATTACTATTGCATATCCTACTTCTAACCATCACATGGGTGAATGGAATAGTCTACCATATAGGGCCTCATAGGGATACATATGAATCGTCTCCTAAAAAATATTATTATAGGTGAAAACGATATGGGAGACATGATTCTCCCGAGAACCACAAAAATATGGGACGCTTTCTCAGAACATGTCCTATAACACCTATATAATCTCTTCTAACAAGCCATAGGGTGAAAGGTTGCGCTAATAATCACCGGTGTACCCATATATTTTTTGTAACCCCTTCCAGACCCTCAAATTAAAATGAGTTTCACTATTTGAAATGATAGTTCGTGGGATCCTGTGTATCTATATAACCTCACAAACATACATCAATTCTAGATCATCAACTAAGAATGTATCCCATATAGGAACAGAGTTGGATACATCAGTCAGTCAATCCATTACTACCCAAACAACATTGCTACCCCAATCAGACCTTGGTAATCCAATGAAAAAACCCATTTCAATATCCCCTCATTTCCATTTCAGGATAAGTAACAACTATAGAAAGATAGAAAATCCCTGGGGATTCAACTTCCAATTAGGTGTAACACCTAGTGATAAAATATGATATCTAGAATTTCATCCCTGGCCACCAATATTCTTGGAACATATCATGATACATATTGGATATGACTTTTTGAACTACCCACTGTGAAGCCTGTGACTCTCACAACATATCCTCTCTCATATCTTTGGTAATCCAGATATTCCCATGTTTACATAGGATTTTATCGTAATCGACAGTCCAATCTAGAGTTGGGTCCTCACAATAAATACTCTCACGTAGGATAGAGCCTACGTGATATGAAAACAACCTCATCTTAGAACTCTCTATATGTTAAGTGGAAATAGATAGATATTTAATTATAGACAATACATCACGGTCTTTTACCCCTATGTGCATCCCAAAAAAATAGATCCATAATCTTCCATTCACTACAGGTCTTCTAAACCATCTGCATCTCATTCCTCCTTCTAAGCGCATCGGCCACAGCATTGCCCTTATAGACATGTAGGCCATCTATAAGTCAAATTACTCTATATATTCAACCCGTATTCATTTCATAAGATTCAATTAATGTTACATGAAAACATCAATGAGTATTTTTTTGGTCCGTGAACACCACATAATGATCTCTTAGTATGTAATGCCTCCAACGACACATGCATGAAGAAAATTTTCCAACTTATTATCATGAATTGGGTAATTTATTTTAGTGTTCCAACAAAGGTTTCACATACCAATTCCCCTATTATGTTTAATAAATTATCTTAGGTACACCTCCTCATGCTTTGGAGGATTTCAACTAGCAGTGAGGGTTTATGGTTTAAATCTCGGGATGATTATACCCTCTTCATCAAAGTAGTGAAAAAGTCTAAATAAATAAACCATAGACACATGAGAAAAGAAAATAATCAGATTTAATAGCATAGTAATGAATACCAACATCACACGATAATACAAAAAAGGAATAAAATATCCAAAACTAAATAGTGGACATTCAATGTCATATATGTGTGAAGTGTGAAATGAAAAACTCAAAATAAATACATTGAAAACTCACTAAAGGGTCTCGAAACCATTTTTGGATACCTCATCCAATGCTCCGCACCAACTCATCCATTCGATATACAGATCATTCCCTTATCCTATTCTACAAACATGAATTTTATTCAGGTATCGATTAGGCAGCCAGAATAGGGTATGAGTACAACTCAGTAGGACACCACCAAAAGTGTATTAAATAATATCCATTATATAACAATGTATTTAGTTCTATAAAGAATAAAATACAATAAATTTATTAAACATATTTCAAATAAAATTATTCTCTAATTAACAACAAAAATATTTGGGCTCATGATGAAACATGAACCATCAACACCTGCTCTAGCTTGTGCAGGATTTGGAACCGTCCCCAAAGGAAAATCACATTTTATTAGATTATGGGTTTTAATTAATCAAATAATTTCAATTTCACATTCACAAAATGTGGGCATAGAACATCATTTTGTCACTGCATGGGTATTTGGAGCTATTTTCACTATCCCACAACTCAATTATCACATGTATACATAAATATATTGGCGGGATAAAGGGGTAATCTGGCACTCTATGGGTATTTGGAGTAGTAGTACATTCCCAAAACATAGTCATAGATGCTACATTACGTGGATCGATATTCTAAACAATTTTTCATCAATTATCTCAATTCTTTATCCTCGCATTTCACAATTTCATTTATCAACCAATCAAAAATTACAATTTAACATTTTCTTCTCATTGGAACACCAAAAAGGTAGATACTAGTTCAAAATTCTGTTGAACATAAATTTCAAAATTATAATTATTCATAAATTTCAATATCATATAATCAACCAATTTCATAATCTCATTAATCCATCAATTCCATGACTCTAATAATTAATTAATCCAATTCAAGATACATTTTACAAATGTGGAAATTTTAATTTCACATTTAAATACAAGAAAATATAATCATGACTACGGGAATTGAATTTCAGACCACCTAATTAATGATCATTGGTGAACTTTTTCCCCACCACAACCCTCAATTAATGTTGAATGTAAAAAAAACAAAGGCCAAGAAGACCAAGTATAAAAATCTAGGATCAGTATCAATCCAAAAAACCAAAATATATTAAAAGGTTCCCCTACTTCTTCAAAAGAAAAAGAAACATAAGGAAACCAAAGAAAAACTTCTTAGTAGGTATCATAAACCAATCCATGATGACTGTAGATAAATAAATTTCCCCAAAACCATTGAGATTATCCCTAGGGTTGAGATAAAGAATTCTGCATGAAGAATGAAACCAAAATAAACTACATGATACCATTTAATTTGTTTCTCTAGGAATTAAATGGAATTTAATTACCTTAAATATTGTGTAATTATTTTTAATGGTTTATGGAAAGAAACTCATTGCCTTAGGTAATTTGATCCTAATTAAATTTTACAAAGAATGTTATAATATTACATGGTGTGTAATTTTTTTGCACACTATTTTTTATTCCAAAAATTATACATAATTGTTCTAACCACCTCCAAATCCTTAAAAACCAAAATCAAACTTTCAACGACCCTATAAAAAAGAGAAAAATCAAAAGGAAACATACCTAGGAAAAATAAAAGTATCTTATAATCTCCCCCACCTTATAACAGATCTTCCTCAAGTAGTATCCCTAAGAATCTCTAAGATTATAAGGTAAAGAGAATGGGTCACTGGTCCCACATATCTATTTATCTCTCTGATATTTCATCATGAACAAAACCATGTTTTAATAATACCCAAATATTGACACTTTATTTACATGCAACACTTTCTCACTTCAATACACACAAGTATCAGATGCTCCTCCAAGGCTGCATCAACCTCATGATCAACATCATCTACATCGATCACATGAGAATGGTTGAGGTGCGACAACTGAAGATTTGAAACATGAAAAACGTCATGAATATCAATATACCTATATATAATATCCAATCGATCTTCCATTGACCCAATTCTCTCCATAATATCAAAAGGCCCATCAAATCTGGTTGTTAACATTCACTGTCTCTGAATCCTATGGTGAACTAACCTAGTGGACACCCGAAGGAACACATGATCACCCTTTAATAACTCAAGGGGTAATTGATGTATATATAAATAAAAATTCTTCCTAATAATAGTCATATCCATATATTTCTAAATCAACTAAACCTTATATGGCATCCCCTACACAAGACTCGGTCTTAATAGCTCTGACTAACCTATCTAGCATAGAGGTGATCTACATGGTCTGTCATAAATTCCCTCATATGGTTCCATATAAATAGATGCCTAATAGCTATTGTTATATGATAATTCAATGAGTTCCAAGTTATTATCCCCATATCCACCAAAGTTAAGAATGAACACTCGTAGAATAGCCTACAAAACTTTTATAGCATGTTCTGACATCCTTTTTTCCTATGGGTAGAAAGATGTACTCAGTAATACATATATACCAAGATACTTCTACAAGCCTTACCAGAACTGAAAAGTGAAATGTAATTCATGATCTAAAACTATACACCATGACACCCTGTTCTGATAAAATATCTCACGAAAAAACAAGTCTCCAAAATAATTCACTATGAAAGTCTCTCATATAGGAAAGAAAAATGCTAATTTCCTCATTATATCCAAAATCCCCAAATAAAATCATTCTTCTGAGGTGTCCCTAGGATACCCTCCATGAAGTCAATGATAACATCATCACACATCCATTCCATAATAGGAAACATATTTAGTAAACCATCATGTCTTTGATGATTGTACTTCACCTATTGAAAGATGTAACATCATGTAACAAACCCTACAACATCCTTCTTCATGCCTGGGAATAAATTCTATCGACATAGGTCATGAAACATTTTGGTCAAAGCATGATGCATTGAACACTTTGAGGAATGAAACTCATGTATCATCTCCTCTAACAAACTCATAGGTATAACCACATAGCACCTAAAATAGATGATATCATCCTCAAATATAATCCAATTCAAAGGTGACTCCCCATATTGAAGGATTTTCATCAATTCCAGACACTCCAGATCCCCATACTGCCTCTCCCTGATCTGACTCAAACGTGTAGACACTATAGAAGTTGATATGAGGGTTGTAGAGACCCTATAATTTTTAACATGACATTACATGATTTTAAGCCTAATTATATATCTGATTACTAGCCAAGGATCTTGAAGTTTAGTGGCTTTGAAGACTAGTTACAGAAAATATAAAAAATGGGTCTAAAAAACTTCTTTATTTAATCTCCATAAAAATCACCTAACTTCCTTTGAGCACTTACATATACATAGGGTACCCTGGGGAACACATGAAAAAAGGGATGAGCTAAAACCCCCAGCAAAGAAATTAAGATAAGGATACAGCTTAAGCATATGAGTTTGGAGGTATGACATAATGATATCAATAGCATAGAACATATGAAATCATATCATATAAACATGGGATCATATAAACATGGAATAATATAAATGAGGAAGAAACATAAAACATCTCTTTAGTATAATCCAAGGCTAACCACCAATCTAGTTTCCTATTGTAGTACAGGTCAAGGATAACTGTCAATCTCATTTCTCGTAGTAGTATGGGTCAAGGATAACATCCAATCCCATTTCCCATGGTATTACGTTTCAAAGATAATCACCAATCCTATTTTACATTGCATCTCATGATACTTAAATTTACCCAATACATTGAAGTGCTATCTGGGCACACCCACCGCAACATTTTCATGAATATTCATTACACATAAATAATAATACATAATCAACCTTATATAAACATAATGGTACCAATGGAAAGAATCATGTACCTCAATCATGACATAAAGCATAACTAATTGGCATTTTATGGAAGTGTACATGAATGAAAAGGATTTGAACATACATGGACATTCATAAGTTAAAATAGGTATATAAAATGGTAGGTGATGTCAAAAATAAGTGACAACACATAAGAAATGTATTTGAGAAACATTGGAATTAAAAACATTTTTGTGTGGTTTTAAAGAGAATACTGTAGATATTTTAATATATAAAAGAAGACAATATCTTATGAAAAACCATAATTAAACCAATAATGATTTCATAATTAAAATAATTATTTTATAAAAGAAATTGTGGCTTAAAATAGAGGATAGATTTCACTTTAAATTGGGTAAAAATCGGTAAGTTCCCTTAAAATAGGTTTGCTTATCAGAAAGTTCTAATGAGGTAATATTTTAAAAACATGTATATACCCAAAAGATAGTGATGAAAGGGTCTTGATAAATGAATTTTTTAAAAATAAAAATTATTTATAATTTTTAGAAAAATATATAAGATTTCACCATTTTGATATAAGGAAAGATAAGGAAACCTAAAAGAACAAAGGAGGTTTGGGAAATATTTGTTACGGTTTATCGACATGGTGTCTGGTGTACCTAAGAGGTCTTGATGAGAGTAAAAATGGGTTTATCATCACATATAAATCATGAGGGAACTATGGGGAGGTGAAAAATCATACCCCATCATTTGGTATTACATATAAAATGGCACAGCATAGAGGACATCTTGATTAAAAGTGAAATGGAGAGGATCCCTTACCTTAAATCCGATGGTGATATTTGGTTGAACTTAATAACCTGAATAATAAAATTAGGTGTATTAATTTATAACTCAATAACCACTTATATATGTATAATACTTATTATAATCATTTCTAGTCCATTTATAACCATTTTGATTGGTTATGAGGTTCAATTTCGTTTTTTGGGTTGGTTTTCTTACTTGGTTTTAATGATCGGATCACTTATATTCATGTTCGGATAAACATGAAAGAAGAAAGTCGTTGTCCATAATTGATTTTGTATGTTATTAGTGAACATTTAGGAGATTAAATGGTTAAAAATTTAATCTGACTATTTAGGGTGAAGTCTAATTATTATATAAAACGTTAGTGACAACAATTTTTGTTAATAAGTGGGTTTATTAAAACAAACATGTTTTGCTTTATGACTTAATAAAATTTGTAAAAAAAGATTACATAACCATAACTAGAATATATTAAATATATAGTAATCTGGTTCAACCATAACAAAAATGGTATAATGGCCATAATTAATGATGATAATATAAATCGATAAACTATTTTCCTTTAATGTGCTAAATTAAAACATCTCAAACAGTGCTTTCATTTCATTCAAATAAAAGATGGGGAAAGGAGAGAAGATAATGAAGTATCCCATTAAAACAATAAGATTCTAGTACATGAGTGTTACTGGAGTTATCATACCATTTGGGTTAAGGTAGGTGAGGAAATTAATAAGAAATGAAAAGAACATAAAAGAAATAAAATAATTGGAAAGAGGAATTTACCTCTTTAGTTTATCTCCTTTGAGAACCTCTTAAGGGTAGAGGTTTTGGTATTTTGAAGAGACTAGGAGATGTTAGATGTGTTGAAAGAGTGTGGGGAGATATTTGGGAAGAATATTGTTAAGGAACAATGCTTGAGATGAGTGGAGAAAATAGGGAGTGAGGGGGGTTAAAGTGGAGAAGATGAGGGTTTTCATAATATTATAATCATTAATTTATTATTTCTTCACAAGAAAATAAATATAATGTATTACATGACCAAGAATAGTAATAAATACATTTGAGTTCTATATTTGGGTTCTTACATCACTTATTATGTCAGGAATAGTGGATTTAAATTATAATGTATTTATACGGTAAATTAATGTATTTTACTATTCACCAAAAGTTGAAGTATTTCAGAAAAATCCAAAAAATTCATCCTAATAATTTTTCGATATGTAGAATCAAAAAATAAAATCCTTTTTTCAAAAATAAATTTTTAAGAATTATTAATTTAATATTTAATTAAAATCATAATTTATTATTAAAAAACTAGTATTAATACATTCATTTAATTATTCTAAAATATAGGTACATCATACTCTCACTTGAATATTATTTACTTACTATCATAGGTATGGTTACTATTCATTAGGGTATATCACTAATCATAATGTTAGGTTAATATTCATAAGTTTAGGTTACTATTACCCAAAAATAACGTTTTTCTTATCAGACTCAAAATAACTTACTGGTCACAACCATGTATGTCAGATTTTCAAAATTCTCATCCCAGAAGTGCCAAACATATTTTTAAAGGTCACGTAAAACTCAGTAGTTCATTATGTTTTGATTTTATGTGATTATATGACATGTTTATAACATGGTAATTTTCCTTGATAAACATTGGGTCATTACATTCTTCCCCCCTTATGAAATTTTTCCCTCAAATTTTCATTTTACAATCTAATCCATAAACTGGTGGGAGTAATTTTCCTTCATTACCTACTCTAGTTCCCATGTTGCTTCTTCTTACTTATGGTTTTCCCATAGCACCTTAACTAGGTGAGTATTATTTTTATATAGATCATTATCTCCACGATCCAAGATCTTTACTGGCTGCTCCTCGTAAGAGAGGCCATCCTCGAACTGTACCACCTCTGAAGAGAGTTCATATGAAGGGTATGGTATTCACTTCTTTAAGAGTTATACTCAAAAAAACATCATGTACTTTGTCCATTGAAGGTAGAAGTGTTGGTCCATAGGCCACACCCCGTACACGATCAAGAATCTCAATTGGGTCGATGTACCTAGGACTTAACTTCCCTTTCTTTCCAAACCTCGTGACCTTATACCATGTAGATATGTGTATAAATAACATGTCTCCAAATTTGAACTCAATGTATCATTGATGATTTCCTTCATAACTCTTCGGTCGACTTTTTTATTCCTTGATATTTTGTTGAATGGTTTCACCTTCCCCACCGTTTCATCAGCCATTTCATGTCCTAGTAGCTTACGTTCACTAACTTCATCCCAACACACTGGAGTTCCTCAAGTTTTCCCATAAAGGGATTCATATTGTTCCATTTAGATGCTCAAGTGGAAACTATTGTTTTAGAAGAATTATATTAGTGAAGATGTTGGTCCCATCCACCTTTGAATTCTATAGAACATTCTTTCAAAATGTCTTCAAGTTTATGAATAGTCCTCTTAGATTGGCCATCAGTTTGAGGATGATAGGCCGTACTGAAGTTCACTTCTGTGCTTAGAGCATGTTAGAGACTTTTCCAGAACTTCTAGGGGAATCTAGGATTTCTATTGGATACAACAGATAGTGGTACTCCATGAATCATTTCCACTTATTTGATGTAAATCCATGAAATTTGATCCAATGAGAAGTCCTGTCGAATTGTGATAAAGTGAGCTGTCTTTGTAAGACGATCAACAATGACCCATATAGCATTGTTTCCTCGGGATGTATTTATAAGTCCAATGAAAAAGTCCATGGTAATGTTATCCCACTTCCATGTTGGTATTGGTAGTGGTTACATCATCCCCTTAGACCTTTTCATCTCATCCTTCACTTACTGACATACTAGGCACTTTGATGTATATTCAGCAATCTCCCTTTTCATATTGTCCGACCAAAAGTTTTCTTAGGGATCTCGATACAGATTTATACTCCCGGGGTGGATAGAGAAGGTTGAGATATGTGAGTCATTCAGAATCTCCTTCTTTATCTCTGGATAGGATGGTACACATAATAGAGACCCAAATCATACAACTCATTCCTCATCAATCATGAACTCTGAGGATTTCCGATTTTTGATTGCTTCCACCCTTTTCATAATTACACATATTTTCTTTGAGAATCCTTTATTTTCTCCATGAGGGATGATTAAGCAATAATTTAAGAAAGTATTGATGATGTTCCTCCCTTAATTATTCCTAGGTCCATCCTCTTCATATCTAATAATATCATATTCTTTTCAATTCTAGTCTTTGATAAAGATGTAGGATCCTTTTTTACTTAGAGCATCCACATCCTTGTTTGCCTTACCGGGATGGTGGTAAATTGAGTATTCATAATCCTTGATGAGATTTATTCATATTCACTAGTACATATTATTCTCTTTTTGTGTGAATATATTATTTAGACTCTTGTGGTCAGTATATATCTCACACTTCTCCACATAGAGATAATGTCTATAGATTTTTTAACAGAAAGATCACAACTACCAACTCTAAATCATGCATCGGATAGTTTTTCTCATGGATTCTCAGCTACCTTGAGGTGTAGGATATCGATTTTTCATTTTTCCTCATATTAAACCAAAAGGAGACTTATAATATTTTCAAGAACAACATTCCCATAAACTTCAACATTAGATATAATACTCATACAAGTCTTCCCTAATGATACAATATCATTTCAGGTGGGGACTCAATGTTCTTAGAAAACATGAAATATATAGTAATAGGATTTGAATTAAAATATATTATAAAATACACTATATTAAATTATTGTTTACATTTAATTTATTCATCATCATCCATTTTAGCATGGGACCTTCAGTGCTCCCTTGATCATGGAGATTTTTGATGCTCATCTTGCTTCTCATCCCTTGAAATGGAGCATTGTGTTGGATAATGTCCAACTTCTCTAAATTTATGACATATAACTATGTACAATTCCTTAGATGGAACTTTGTTTCCATTTACCACATTATTCATTTTTTCATGGAAATTGGATACATTGTGCCCAATCTTTCCACACTTAAAACATCTCTGACCCCTTTGTGACATTCCCCTTGGTGCCTCTTTCTACACTTGTTGCACAATGAAAATTTGTTCTTCTTTCCCTTCTCTCCTTTATCAGATGAACCTTCATGAGATTTCATCTTCCTATTCCTTGATTCCCTTGGGAATTCAACCATGTACCAATTGTTAATCAAGATTTTTGATATTTGGATTGGTATAATCATGATATGTTTTTCTCGAGCTCCCATCTGATTGGGGATCTCATTTTGGTAGTCATCCCATTTCCGTTTACATCGGTTGTAAACTTAATTCATCCTATTATCATCCATTAGCTATATTAAAAAATAAAATTTGGGGATGATTATGACATAAGTGGAAAAAAATGACATTAAAGGGATAACTTAAAAATTACACTTATCTATTTAACTTATGTGTTTCTAGGCCTTGATCAATGTTATTCATGATCTATCTCCTACTGTATATTCTTATGGGATCTACTTTTTCCATTATTAATGGTCCGTACAAAGCTTATGAATTTACCAAAGCATATCCCCTGGGAGTGTCAAACCAAGAGTGCAGCAAGGCTCGTTGTCGTGTACCAGGATACCCCGAGTCAAGCCCAAAACTCCTTTTCAGAGTTTTCACTCCATGGTACATTTGTTCTAGAGCCACATGTAACTGTTTGTATATAGATAGGGATTTATTTTCTTGATAACCAACTTACTCTATAATTACCAAAATTTAGATATGTTTTCATATACTTCGTCTCATCCTTAAGGTTCTCACTATGGTTCCCTATTTATAATCTCAAAAAATGACAAGACCATCCTTTGATACAAATTGTAGTGACCCTAGAATTTTTCACATAACAATTAGATGATTTTAATCATAATTATACATCAATGTAAAATTCATGGATCGTGAAGTGTAGTGTCTTTGAAGACTAGGTACATAAAACATAAAACATGGGGCTAAAAAACATCTTTATTAAATCTCCATAAAAAGATCCTATCTTTATTTGAGCCCATACATCTGCATAGGGTACCATAGGGAACACATGAACAAATGGATTAGCTAAAAATCCTAGTAAGGTAATGAACATAAGTATACAGCTTAAGCATATGAGTTAGGAGGCATGACATAATCGAATCAAAAGCATGGAACATATGAAATCATATCATATAAACATGGGATCATATAAACATGGGATCATATAAACATGGAATCATATAAATGTGTCATAAATATAAAACATGTCATTGGTATGAGTCAAGGATAACCGCCAATCCCATTTCCCATAGTAGTACGGGTCAAGGAAATTTTCCAATACCATTTCCCAAAGTAGTACGGGTTAAGGAAAACCACCAATCCTATTTTCAATAGTTGTACAAATCAAGGCTAACCGCCAATGCCATTTAACATCGCATCTCATGATACTTAACTTTACACAATGCATTGAAGAACAATCTGGGTGAAACCATCTCAACATTTTCATGAATATTATTACCATATAAATAATCATACATAATCAACCATACATAAACATAATGGTACCCATGGAAAGAATTGGGTACCACAATCATGACATAAATCATAACCAATGGGTGTATTATAAAAGTTTCGCTGAAATAAAGGGATTAGAACATACATGTACCTTCATAAGGTAAAATAATAATATAGCATAGTAGGTGATTTCAAACATAATTGATAGCATATAAGAAATTTATTTGATAAACATTATCATTAATACATTTTTGTGCGGTTTAAAGGAAAATACTATAGAGATTTTAAAATAGAAAAGAGGAAAATCTTTTATGTAAACCAAAATTTAACCAAGAATGTTTTAATAATAAGAATACTTATTTTATAAAGATAGTGGTTGATAAAAAATACGATATAGTGCACTTGAAATTGGGTAAAAATTCGGTAAGTTCCCTTAAAATAGGTTTTCATATCGGAATGTTCAAAGGATGGAATCATTTAAAAACATGTATATACCCAAAATAGAGTAATTAAAGGGTCTTGATAAATAAATTTTGTACAAATACACATAATTTATAATATGTACATAAATATATAACATAACTCAATTTTGATATAAATAAAGATAAGGAAACCTGAAAGAACAAAGGAGGTTTGGGTAGATTTCATTACGGTTTATCGGCATGGTGTCAGGTGTACCTAAGAGGGCTTGATGAGAGTGAAAAGGGGTTTATAATCACATATAAATCATGATGGAATTATGGGGTAGGTGAAAAAACATACCACATAATTTTGGATTACACATAAAATGTCATAGCACAGAGGACAGCTTGATTAAAAGTGAAATTAAGAGGATTCCTTACATAAAAATTTGATGGTGATCATTTCCTGAATTTAATGACCTGAATAATAAAATTAGGTTTATTAAATAATAAATAAATAACATGTTATATATTTATAATATTTAGTAAAATCATTTTTATTTCATTTATAACCATTTTGATTGGTTATGAGGTTCAATTTTATTTTTCAGGTCCATTTGCTTACTTGGTTTTAATGATCAGTACATTTAAATTCAGCTTCCGATAAACATGTAAGATTAAATTTGTTGTCCAGAATTGAGATAGTATGTTATTAGTGAATATCCAGGATATTAAATGGTTTCAAATTTAATTAGTTTACTTAGATTGAAGTCTAATTATTATATAAAACCTTAGTGATAACAATTTCAATTACTTAGTGGGTTTTGATTACAATGAACATGTTTTTCTTTATAACATAATACCATTTGTACAAAAGGATTACTGAACCATAACTAGGATATGTTACATATATAATAATCTGGTTCAACCATAACACAAATGGTTTCAATGTAAATAATTAATGATGATAATAGAAATTGAAAAATTGTTGTCCTTGAATGTGCTAAATTAACACATCTCAAATGGTGTTTTCATTTCGTTCAAATAAAATATGCAGAATACAGAGAAGATAATGAAGTATCCCATTATAATAATAGAATTACATTAAATGTAAGTTAATGTAGTTATCATACCATTTTGGTGAAGGGAGGTGAGGAATGAAAAAAGAAATGAAACAAACTTAAAAGAAATAAAATAATTGGAAAGACGAATTTACCTCTTGAGTTTATCCCTTTTGAGAACCTCTTAAGGGGAGAGGTTTTGGTATATTTAAGAGACTAGGGGATATTGGACAAGGGGGTGGAGATTGGGGTGATTTTTTAGTAGACTATTTTCAAGGTACGAGGCTTGATAGGACAGGAGATAAGAGAGAGTGAGGGGGATTATAGTGGAGAAGAGGAGGGTTTTCATAATATTATAATCATTAATTTATTATTTCTTCACAAGATAAGAAATATTAAGTATTACATGAACAAGAATATTAATAAATGAATTTGAGTTCAATATTTGGCTGTTTACACACTTATGATGTCATGAATAGTGGATTAAAACTATAATGTATTTATAGGGTAAATTAATTTATTTTACTATTCACCATAAATTGAAGTATTTCATAAAAATCCCAAAAATTCACCCTAACCATTTTTCAATTTGTAGAATCCAAAAATGAAATCCATTTTTCAAATATAATTTTCCAAATATGATTAATGTAATATTTAATTGAAATCATAATTTATTATTAAAAACCCTGTTTTAAAACATTCATTTAATTATTCTAAAATATAGGTACATCATACTCTCAGTTGAATATTATTTATATACTATAATAGGTAAGGTTAATATCCATTAGGGTATATCACTATTAATAAGGGTAGGTTACTATTCATAAATGTAGGTTACTATTCACTAACAGTTATGTTTTTCTTATGAGACTCCAAATAACTTACTAGTCGTAATGATGTTTGTCAAATTTTTGAAATTCCAAACACATAAGTGACAAACTTATATTTAAAGGTCACATATCACTTAGTAGTTCATTATTTTTTTATTTCACTTAGTCGTTACAAGTTTTATCTCCTCCTAGCCCTCCTAAACCACAACATTCATGTTAGCTAGAAAATTCATCATATTACTCTCACAAATAGACTCCTAAATATATTGAGTTTGACTTTTCATAGTCAAAGTCTCATTTTACCTTACCTAGTGTATATGCTTGCTCAAAATCAAATGACTCTATACAATCAACCTAACTCCACTGTCAGAGATTCAAATATCATTGTAGAAATATATACTTTAAAATCTTGTGATCGGTATACATAAAAAACTTTTCAACCAATAGATAATGCCACAAACAAATCAGAGCATAAACCATTATAGCTAACTCGAGGTCATGTGTAGATTAATTCTATTCCTATGGCCTCAACTTCCACAACCCAAACGACTCAACTCGTTCTCTATACATCGAAACCTCTCTAAGTCTTATACCAGATGCATCACAAAACACTTTAAACACCTCACACAGATCAGGTAGGATAAAAATTAGAGCAGTAGTCAAGCACTTATTCAACTTTAGGAATGAATCCTCACATTCTCCACACCATTAAAACTTAAATCCCTTGTTGTTCAATCCAAAAAAGAGTTGATTCCAAACAAGAAAATTCTAGGATGAACCTTTGATAATAGCTTTATAATCCCAAAATACTTTGGATATCAAAAGCATTCTTGGGATGATCCCAAGAAACAAAATCTTATTCCATCTATGGGTCCAATGATGCACCTTCCTCCAAGATGATGTGACCTAAGAAATGTACATGATCAATATAGAATTAGAACTTGGATACCCTGGTGTAAGTATAATGATCTCTCACAGGACTCAAGATGATGTCAAGATATTGGGTGTGATCATCCAGATTCTTAGAGTACACCAAGATGTAATCCACAAAAATAACCCCAAATTCATTAAGTTACGGATGGAATATTCAATTAATTAAGTCCATAAACATAGTAGGATCATTCGTCATCCCAAATGACATCACAATGAACTCATATAAGATAAACATACTTTTGAATGCTTTTTTAGTGTATCATAAGGATGAAATTTCAACTGATGATACCCCAGTATCGCATTAATATTAGAGGAAACACAACCTACTCTCAATTGTTCAATGATATCATAAATACATGGAAGAGGTTATCAGTTATTCACTATCATCTAGTTCAACTTCCAGTAATAGACAGATAAATGTAATGACTCATCATCATTCTTTGTAAAAAAGACTGGGGAACCCCAATGTGACACACACAGAGTGATAAATCCCCCATAAGTAAAATATTCTGGTTGAGTATTAATCTATCAAGGATCTATTTCTGCCATTAAATATGCTGGAATAGAAACTGGCTCAGCTCTAGGGATGAGCTCAGTCATAAACTCCACATCCCCTACTGGTGGTATCCCAATAAATTACTCAAGAAACACATTCAGGAATTGGTCCACTATAAGTGGAAAGGAATCATGCTTCACACTCCCATCATCCAGAAATATACTTGAATCCTATGTGGTGATCTCCCCCAGTGTTGATGAACCAACTCTGCACGGCCCACCTAGATACCCACTCTCCACGGTGAAAATAATTGTCACCAACATGAGACATAAAATTCACTATCTTATGGTTAAAATCTATTTGGGAATGGTATTCTACTAACTAGTCCATACCCAAAATCAAGTAGAAGCCTAAAATATTAAGGATTTAAAGATCCCAATTGATGTGATACTCTCCAACCTCAAGAGAATACCCCTTTTATAAGAATATGTCTCTTGACCATACTCCCAAAAATGTTTCTATCATCATAA
Source organism: Viscum album (assembly GCA_963277665.1). Classification (NCBI taxonomy): domain Eukaryota; kingdom Viridiplantae; phylum Streptophyta; class Magnoliopsida; order Santalales; family Viscaceae; genus Viscum; species Viscum album. Next base: position 1,745,183,577 of record OY728152.1, read on the forward strand.
ACCCACTCACAAAATACACTGCCTAACTAAAAACATTCACAAGTTGTGTGGATATAAAGGAATGAGAGGCACCAATATCAAATCAGTCACTAGAAATCACAGAAGATACAAGAATAGTACCTCTGACTATTGATGTCCAAGCCTTGCTATCCACAAGTGCTTGTTGAACTACATGAAATTGTCCTTCCCCACTTCCTTATGCTGAAATATGATTCCTCTGCGATAAAACACTCTAATGATATAGGTTCCCTTTCCTATAAGTACCCCATCCACTGCCTCAACCACCATGAATAGTATAATTCCAACTACCAAACTGATATGGAGAAGATGACTCCCTCATAGTGTTCAAACTCATTTTGGATCCTCTTTTACTACACATAGGTCGAGGGTCTCGAAAATAACTCTACAAATGACTCATCATACCGCAAAAATATCACTCCATTGGTGGTTACAAACACTAGCTATAAATATGTCTGGACCTATGGCACCAGTGGTAGTATGTGTAGTTACTACTCTGAGGAACCAATCCATCTCCCTAGACAATTTTTTTCTATCTCCTTAGCTAACATTCTCAAATCAAGGCTTCCTACTCTTGTAATAAGTACCTCTTAGTTTCCAATGGAGACCACCAATAATCCACTAGAAGCCTCCTTTCGGTTCCCCTCATATATGTGATCCTGATTCACCAATTCAAGAAACTTTTTCAGGTGAAAGATATTAATCGGGGACTTAATCTCATATTTAAGCCTACCCTGAAAATTCTTTTTTGTAGTAAACTAATCCTGTGACAATGATGGAATAAAGAATTATAAATTTTTGAGCCTACCATAATTGCCCACTATAGACATACTCCCCTATGTCAACTTCATAAACCATGCTTCCCTCTCTTACCAGAGCATCTCAGGGTAAAATTTCTCCAAGAACTTATCCTGGATGTCATTCCACTCCATGTTTTCCATCTTTCCATCCTATGTATGGATGTCACACGAACACTTTTTTTGAACAGGTAACATATAAGTATACAGTTTGACTCTCTTCTCAGAAGGAGTCTATAGGTGTTCATGAATCGTATAGATAGACTCAATCCCAAACTCATATGCCTTAGGTCCACCATCTTCGGTGAAAGTTAGAGTGTATTGCAACTATAACTCTCATTTTAAGTCAAACATCTTCTACACAAACATCCCTAGATCTCTTTCCATAAACTACATAACTTGAGAAAATTTCTTACAGAACTACTCTCAAGTTTCCTCACCTAGAACTATTATACCATCTAGCTCCACTACTACAGTATCATTCCCAGCCATGTCCTCTTATCATCCAATCAACAAGCTTCATCAAGGAGACATATTTATATAATTCCAAAAACATATCTTAGAATACGTTACACAATATTACTAACACATTTACATTAGACGGTTTCACAAAAAACCATAAAAAGTATTTCCTGAAAACCCCACCACATTGTCAAATCCGAGGTGTCGTCACTACCCTCAACCATCCCTCATCTAGTTCATGACCAACATAGGGTATACATTTTCCCAAACAAAAATTCTCTTTAGGAACCCATTTATCCATTTCAATTTACCAAATTTTTCATCATTTAAAAATTTACAATTTTCATATTATGCACCTTTTTCATTTAAAATACACATGGAAGGAAATCATTTTCACCTAAACAAGTAACCCATAATCTTCTTTATTGTTCATGCCTAAAATGATAAATGTCAAAATATGTCCTAAGTGTCTAAAATGATTCATTTTTACACAACTTTCATGAAATTCTAGATCATGATGAAAAAATCTATGTAAATAATGACATCACATAAATAGTGAATCACCCAAGGTAAAATAACATCTGACTATAACATAAAATGTCAATAATATCAGTGCCACCCAAGATACTTAGTTGTTACCCAATACATGGGTTACATAATCCCATGCACGAGATCATGGACAAGTCCCAACTCTTATAAGTCTCCTATCTTCCATTCCCAATCATAAGATAAAAGAAATGAAAAGTAAAAACCTCCTCTAATACCACTTTGTAATGTCCTGGCCCATGTTCCATATACTAGTTCCCTAATCTAGTTCACTACATTACCTTAGGTGCATCTCTCCATATTTCATAGGTTTTTATCTAGTAGTGAGGGTTTAATATATAAATCATCGGTAGATGATACCCTCTTTATCAAACCAGTGTAAAAAAAGAAATTAATAACCATATCCAAATTATAATAGATAATAACTAGATATCATACCATAACAATTAATATCAACATCACATGATAATACCAAAGCATGAAAACAATATCTACAATTAAATAAAAGATATGCAATGCCATATATGTGTTAAGTGTCAAATTAAAAACCCAAAATAAAGACACTAACATATCCCAAGCGTTTCCAGAAACCATGTATAGATTCCTCATCTATTCACTACACCAACTCATCCATCTAACATAACACCCTTTCCATTATCCCTTATAAAAAATATTAATTATATTCAGGTACCTATTAGGCAGCCTATGTATGGTGTGAGTACGACTCATCAAGCCACCACCAACGGTGTCTAAAACAATATACAATCTATAAAAATACATTCAGCTGTATAAAGAATAAAATAAAATAAATTTATTAAACATATTTTATATTATATTATTCTTCAATAATCCACATAAATTTGTGGGTTCATAATGACACCCAAACCATCAATACCTACTTCATCCCATACTGGATTTTAGACAATCCTTAAAGGGATATCACATTTAATTACATCATGGGTTTCCATTAATCAAATCATTTCAATTTCACATTCAAACAATGGGGGACTATAATAATAGTCTGAAACCCTTTAGGAAATTTGTAGTAGCATCACCTATCCCACAACTCTGTTATCACATGTATACATAAATATATTGGGTGCCTAGAGTGGTAGTATGTAACCCTTTGGGTATTTGGTGTAGTTGTCCCTATCCCACAACTCATTTAAAAATATCACATCACATGGTTACATAATTCCAACCATTTGTCATGAATTATAAAAATTCATTATTCACCCTTTTTATAATTTCATTTATCAAGAAAGAAAAAATTACAATTCAACCTTTTATTATTATCAAAACATCCAATGGGTGGCTACCAATTCACAATTCCATTAATCACAAATTTAATAATTCCCATTATTCATCAATTTAAATATAACATAATCAACCAATTTCATAATCACATTAATCCATAAATTACATGATTCTAATTATTAATTAACAATTAATTAATCAAATTCTAGATATTATTTCTAATCATGGAAATTACAATTTCACAATTAAACACATGGAATTATAATCCAGACTATGGGAATTGACATTTATTCCACCTACCAAAAGATCATTAAAGAATTATCACCCCACCAAAACCCCTAATTGATGTTTAACAGATGAAAAAAACTTTCAAAAAGATTGAGAATCAAAATATAAGATTAAAATCAAACCCAAAAACCAAAAAGAATCAAAAGGTGCCACCACTTCATCAAAAGAAGGAGGAATAGGTGGAAACCAAAGAAAAAATACTTATCTAGTATCGAACAAAATATCCATGATGATTGGAGATGAATAAATTTATCTAAAACAGCTAAGAGTCACCATAGGGTTGAGAGAAAGGAATTCTTCATGAAGGAATGAAAAAAAATTCAAAACACCTTTGAATTTGATGCTCAAGAAATTACATAGTGTATAATTCCATTAAATTTCATTTTATTTTTTAAATGGTCTATGCTGAAAAAGTTGTCTCCTTGGGTGATTTTATCCTGACTAAATATTACACGGTGTGTAAATTTTCTATAGACTACTTTTCAAAACAGAAATTATACGTAAAAGATTTGACCATGTCTAAAACCTTCAAAAATAATATAACCCTTTCAAAACCAAAAAAATATAATACTCAAAAGGTAACATCCCTATAAAAAAGGACATGATCTAAATTCATCTCGTGAGGCCTTGGCTACTGTGACCCATGTATAAATATTAAATCTTCCTACATCATAAATTATCATAACGTGATGCTCGATGCATCACAATTTCCATTATAGCTTCTACTCAACTTTAGAAACATCAATATTCATGATAAATTCAATAAAAATATTATATATTGAAATGATGTATCGCAGAATTTTGACCATAAAAACATCACAACTTTCTTAGACAAGCATTTAAGAGGTGTTTCTAAGTATGATAATTCCTATATAAAGAACCAATAATATATATTTAGCCCCAAGAAACTCCATATATCAAAGATTTGATTAGGATGATCCTAGGTAACCCTATATCTCACCTTGTTTGGGTCAACTGAAACTACTATAATATGACCAAATAACAGAACCTTATCAATCAGAAGTGACATTTACTGAGCATATAATAAAACTAGTGCTCACTTATGGTATTTAAAAGGGTCTCAAGATGAGTGGAATGGTCTATTCGAGTATAAGAATACACAAATATATCATCTATAAAGACCACGACAAAGGAATCCAGATAGGTATGGAAAACCTTATCCATAAAATTCAAAAATATGGTAGGAGTGATCTTAAGACTGAATGACATAACGACATACTCATATAAACCATACCCACTATGAAATTAATACATGGAATATCTGAAGGTCTAACTCACATTTGATGATAGTATGATCTTAATTAAATCTTTTAGAATACCCTCTCTCCTATGAGATGGTAAAAAATATCATATATCCATGGTAAAGTATTCTGGTTTTTCATAGTATGTTGGTTCAACTTCTAATAATCCATACAAATCCCAAGTGTTCCATCCTACTTTTTGTTAAAAGGACTAGTGATCCCTAGGATGAAGTATTAGGTCATAGAAATATTTTTTCATCTAAATCTTATAGTCTCCCCTTTATCTCCTATAACTCGATAATATCCATACTTTATGGAGGAATGCATAATGGTATAGATCCCAATGCTCTCTCAATAGTAAACTCTACCTATATCTCATAATGCTGTCTGGAAAATTCATCGGGGAAAACACCTCTGAATTGATTGACTACATGAGAGAACTTAGTATGATGTAACCCCTGATCATCCATATAAAGGCTAAAAATATGGGTTGTCACTCCACCTAGCCAAAGATTCTATAGTTCAGCTCTGCCTTTCTAGAGATACCATTCATACTTGTGATGTTAAGTACATCCTTATGGTTAGGTAAAAGACACCCTTTGGAAATAAAAAACCAAATAGGTGTGATTATAAACCAAATAGTTCATCCCTAGAATGACATCAAATCCTATTATCCTGAGGATGAAGTGGTTCCATAAGAAACGATGGCTACCTACATCAAGAGGAAAGTCCTTGCACTAATGTATAATCTTAGAACATATACCCAAAGGTGTGTCAAGAATCATAAATACATAGGAGTAGTCAACATGAATCCCAAGGCTTTCCAAAATAGGCATAAATATGAAGGAATGTGATGCACCTATATTAAATAAGGCAAAAACAATAGTCAAGGCTACTAGAATAATGCCTCGCAAAGTAGATGGTCTGGTACCCTGCTTCTCCAGGTTAGGCTAACCTGAATGGATCTAACCTAATCCACGACTTTGTGCTACAACCTGACTACATGGAGTAGATCCACACTACTACAGCTGTATATATGAAGCCTGAATACCATGACCATGAACTCATACACTTCCTATATAGATAGTAGTACTCTATCTACATTCCTGGTGACGTGTTACTAATCCTACTTCTAAATTTTGAGATAGCATGGATCCTATCCCACTTGTAAATGATGGGAAGGTCCAGTAAAAATTCTATAGATGCCCCGATATTCCATAGCCTCAATACTCGATGGAATATCTAGGATATTTGGGAATCTTGTAATGACCCGGACCTCTTAAGACCATTCCTTTACTAAAATCTGGTGTTTGAGGTGTTACGGGGGGTCAAGGTGACATATCCCCAACACTTTTCCAAATTTCTAATTTGGTGAATAGTTCCATCAGTGAACAGTTGCACTGGTAGTATTCTATGAACAGTGAAACGGTAACCTTAGGTGAATAGTACATTGGTAGCCTTATTTGAACAGTGCAACAGTAACCTTTTTTTTAACAGTGTCATCAGTAACCTTATGTGAACAGTGTCATCAGTAACCTTGTGTGAACAGTACAATGGTAACCTTCTGTGAACAGTGTCAATTGTAACCTTATTTTAACAGTGTCATTGGTAACCTTATGTTAACAGTGTAATGGTGACCTTATGTGAACAGTGACATCGGTGACCTTATGTGAAGAGTGTCAACGGTGACCTTATGTGAATGGTGCAACGGTGACCTTATGTGAACAGTGTCATTGGTAACCTTATGTGAACAGTGACATCGATAACCTTATGTGAACAGTGTCATCGGTGGCCTTAGGTGAACAGTGCAATGGTGAGGCTCCAATGGTGACCTCTTTCCTTTGGCTAATTTTGAGTTCGTGAACATTGTTTCCTGAATAGTGAGGTTCCATCGGTAACCTCTATATCCTTTTCCAAATTTTGAGTTCATGAACAGTGTTTCTAGAATGGTGAGGTTCCTTTGGTAACTTCAATTTACATTTCCAAATTTTATGTTTGCGAACAGTGTTTCTATAATGGTGAGGTCCATCGATAACCTCAATTTCCTTTCCTAAATTTCGAGTTCATGAACAGTGTTTCCATCTTCCTATAGTTTCAACCCTTTGATGTTTCCTTTGATGTAAAATTCATTTAAAGCCTTGTTTTAAGGACTCTAAGGCAGATTCAAAGGCCATAACACCTATATTAATAATTCCTAAGGCTCAGGATGCTTTTTTACATGGTCAAACCACGTTGTTTATTGTGATACCCTTTAAATGGAAAATCCAACGTATCTTAAACCAATGCTCTGTAAAATCTTCTAAAGGGATGATATATATTCCTCCCTTGTTCCTCCTTATTGTTCCCTGGTGCGAGACACTCGATACATTCTGACTTCTCTTAGGATCGGTGTGATCGAACCTTAATCCTTGGATCGGTTCCCCTCTATTTTTGGTGCAACCAAGTAGTATCGATCGATCTCTAATATAATTTGTCACGAGGGAGGAGATCATAACCTATTGTGTTGCTCGTCAAGAACTATTTCAGGTAGTGGATTCATTTCTTCTCTTTTCTTTTACATGAAAATGTATAGCTAGGATGTTTTTTCCCACTGGTTCATGAAGGAATTGACATAATAAATATTTGAACCAGATAAATCAGTTGATATTGATCTTATGTAATTTCCCCTTTTTTTGATAGATATTGTGATTTATTTTATTTCTTTGTTTAGGCTTTCATTCTTGATGTAAATTGGTGAAGAACTTGAAGTCGGAATTAATTGATAATTGTTTTGTTAAAGATAAAGAAGCATGTAAATGAATCTGGTTCTTCTTGTTGTAATTTGATGTTAATCAAATTGGTGCAGTAATCATGTTTAATTATTTTTGATAGATTACTCGTTAGGTTTCTTGAATTTAGAACCTACAAATATTAAAATGGTTAATCCACAGTAGATTAAAGAACTGGTGTTTGATAAAAGATAATTCCTTGTAGGGTTCTGAGTTACCCTCTTGCATGTTTAAGGGCCAAGAGCGCAATTTATATGATATTTGTTTTTATGATTCTTGTGTTGTGATGTGGGCCTAGATGGCTATTGTGATATGTGGGGGCATGGAGGCCTACTGGTTGTGGAAGCAGTTGACACCTAGAGTGGCGAGATGCCTTGGTTTATGCATGTGGGTGTCGGGGAGGTCAAAGGAGATATTGAAATGAGTTGGATGTGAATTTTTGATTCTTTCTTTTCTTATTGGTTTTTTATCTTCTTTAATTTCCCCAATGCTAAGGGAAGCTAGTTTTTCTTACTGTTCTTATGAAATGTGTGAAGACACAAGGGGTATGCCACATGCTTTCCCTGTTTAGCTTCTCAAGGGAGGATGGGTCTATGCTCTTACTATAGGCAGCAAAGACTCGATGGGTAGTTCATCTACTCACCAGGTTGATCCCCTTGCATTTACTAGCATATAATGTTTTTCTAGAATGCATGAGATTATGTGAAGGTAATTCTGTAAATAAATAATTGAATAAGTGATGTTAACCCATGGGGTTGGAGCTTGCTGGGATGCAATGGTGAAGTTACAATTTAAACTAAAAGTGGACTTTGGGTGTTATGCTAATGAAATATAATTTGGAAATTGATAATGGTTAATCAGTGTTTAAAGAAATAATTAATGTAAAGTGAAACTAATAAAAATGGAATGAATTAATGTAATAAATCTCTTTAGATGGTTGTGTGCTTATAGGATACCTAGTTATAAAAGTGGAAGTCGGGAGTCTGAGAGACGTTAGCTGCAGTTGAGCCCAAGACTAGGTTATGCCCATAGTGTGGTTGTGAGATATATTATATTCTATAATTTTTGTTTTTTTGTATGGTACTCCACCCTGTCAGTTTGGGAAACTAACACCCCCAGTATTCTGAGCCCTGGTGGTGTTTTCCCCAACATTCTGGTGGGAGGACGGATAGCTGACTACCCCCTTTGGACCTGCTCTCTTCTCTTGGTAGTTACTTGTGCTGGTTGGCACAGCGGTTAGTTTTCCCCATATATGTGTGCAAGGGGATGTAATGGATTGTGGAAATTCACAGACATATATTCTGGATATAGTTTCCTATATAATACTATAGGTGTAACATGTATAGGATATGATGGCCTGAGGATCCTTAATCAGTTTATGGGCTATATTGGCTTGAGGTTTAATACCCGATGTATGAGACACGTTATAAAAGATGTAGGGGCTCCTAAAAAATATTGGATTACTTTTCTTGTGTGAATGTGGTGGTTTTGTTGCATGAGGTGCATGTTGTGGTGCTTCGCCCAGGTGTTTGCGGGAAAGCCTTTTTAGAGAGAGATGCTTATGACGTGTGACGTTGGGGAAAAGTGGAAAACCAGTGGGGAAGTAGTAGCGAGGTACCCTTGGTATTCTTTATTATATTATATACTCTTGTATGAATTACATGGTGAGTGTATCCATGGTGAGGCTTGGAAAATAGTATACATGTTTAGGTGATGAGTTAGTTTCACTTATTGTTCACCATACTTTAGCATGATTTCCTTACGTTTTCATGAGAGGCTTTGGGTAGTATCCTATTGAGTATATTGTTATACTCACCCTATGTATATATAAACTGTTTTTTGGGTCACATGGAGGAGGTTGGAGATGATGCCAATTTCTACTAGCTTGGGGTTGCATGAGATATTTGGGCTTGTGGTTGCTACTGTTCTTACATAGTTTTGGGTATTTGAATTTTTTCCCCTTTCAATCGAAGTAGGTTGCATGACATTACATATTTTTACTTGGAATATTTAAGTATGTGTTGGAGTAGGTTTTTGTCTATATTATCTCACTCTTATTCATGTGTTCTCTTAGAGGGTAATGCCTTCCATATGTGTGTTTACTATACCCTCAGTGCTAGTCTCCAATCGGGGACCTACTGAAGGTAGGATTCAGGGGTCATTATCTTCCTTCTCACATTGCCGGCCTATGAGGGGTACACTTTTTGTTAAGGGGTCGTGACAGAGTGGTATCAGAGGCCTGGTTGAGAAATAATATGGAGTTTGGAGTTATTCATAGATGAGGTTGCATGGGTTGGTAAGGTAACCGTGTCATTCAAGTTTAGCTAGTGATGTAAACACTGGAGACCGGATGAGACATAGGCATTTAGGGCCCCCTATGATCTGATGTACAGACCTTTAAGTTAATAATGGCTACTAAACAAGGTGATACTAGTTGTAGGGTAGATACCTAGGAAAGGATCATGCATCATTCTTCTTTGTGCCAGTGTTTGAATGGTTAGACCTTGGGATAGGTTAACCTAAAATGAATAAAAGAAAACAATTAATTAATTAATGATGATTCTTCAATATTCCAGGTTTTGGAGATCTAAATATTTTATATTTTTCAGGTATGGCTCTAGGTCGATGTCCTCGCCAGGATCGCATAAAAGACGTCTAGTAGGTTTTTCTAATAGTTCTCCACCGGGTATAGGTTGACGACGACGAAACTTGGAGGAGGAAACTCCAAGAGATTCAGCACCAGAGTCTGTAAAAGTATGAGGTATCCATTTCAGATGCAGTCATGGAAGACTGGTTGGAGGAGGTTGAGATAGGATTCAGTTCGATTTGTGCTCGGAAGAATCATTGGTTGTCCATGGTTGTGACGATGTTGCGTGGAGTAGTGAGGCAGTAGTGGTTCTTATTTCTCAATGATCGTGAGGAGTCATAGATCTCATGGTAGGAGTTTTGAGGAAAGTTTAGAGTCAAGTTTCTATCCTCGACTATGAAGGTGTCCTGTCGTCAGGAGCTTTATCCCCTTTGACAGGGGATTTCTAGTGTGATAGAGTTTAGAATCCATTTCAGAAACCTTTAACGATATGCTTCTGACCTGTTTCCAGATGAGGAGTCTAGGGGAAAAAATTTTGAGGAGGCTTTGTGTACAGATACCCAGTGATAGGTCACCCCATTTATGCTGAAGACATATCTTGAGGTGCTAGCGAGGGAAGAGGTCATTGGGAGGACATTGGATAGAACTGGACCATCATGAGTGGGGAGTCGTCATGATTCCTCACGAAGTAGAGATGTGGTATGGGGTTCCCATTTTTCAGGGCAAAAGAGTTCTCGTTCAGTCAGGGGTAGGTCCCAGCCCTCCGCATCATGTTTCTTTGAAGGCAGTGGATCTCAGGCCTATGTTATGGGATCAGGCACTTAAGTTTCTTATGGTGGTCGAGGTCATTAGCAGCAAAAGTGCTTGACCTTTCAGAGCAATCATTGGGCACTAGGTTTTCTGCTTCAGGTTCCTCCATTGAGGCAGTTCCAATCGGGGCAGCAGCAGCAGGTTGCACCAACTTTAGATTAGCAGAGGGTAGATGGGGTGGGCAGAGGACTACCCTGTGATGCTCCCCATCTTCAGAGAGCAAAGAACAACCATATTGGTGGTCTTCATTAGGTCTATAGAGGCCACAGAGGAGGTCGTGGTCATCTTCATGCTTTAGCGTTGTCAGCACCAAGCAAGTAGGACGTCGTTCGAGGTACCCTTTGATTTTTTTATACCATGGTGTATGCCTTGTTTGATTTAGAAGCAACACAATCCTTCATATCACCTACCCTTTTCCATTATTTGGGACTTAAGGTAGAGAGGCTTCTAGCTCTCTTGGCGTTGACTACGCTAGTTGGTGGTCGAGCGGACTTGTTTGAAGTATGTAAAGACTGTGAGCTAGTGTTGGAGCAACACATCTCTTGGGGAGATTTCCTATGTTTATGAATACAACCATATGATGTCATCCTCAACATGTATTGGTTTTATTTTATGTAGTCTATCTTGGATTTCTTCCGGAGGTAGGTTGTGTTATACGATGCAGATGGAGAGCCAATGGTGTTCGTTAGCGAGCGAGACCCTCAGATGGGTCAGAGGTGTCTTCGGTCCTTATCATCCATGATGAATGATCAGATTCTGAGTTCTTTATAGGTTAAGTAGTTGTCATTTCCTAGTGTCATAGAAGAGTAACCTGATGTCTTTCCAGAAGAGGTTGTAGCATTACCCTCACAATGGGAGATTGAGTTTGGGATCGTGATACAACCAGGATCATCTCCTATCTCTATGTCTCCATATAAGATAGACCCTTCTGAGTTACGAGAGATATGTATATAGATTGATTTTCTATTATAGTGTGGTTTTGTTCAGCCTAGTGTGTCACTGTGGGGTGCACTAGTTTTGTTCGTGAAGAAGGCTGATGACAATTTGCGGTTGTGTGTCGATTATCCTCGCTTAAACAAATTGAAAGTGAAGAATCTCTATCCTCTTCTATGTATTAATGATTTATTCGATCATATGAAGGTTTCATGTTGGTTTTCAAAGATCTTCTTGCGGTGAGCATATCATCAGATATGTGTGAAAGATGAGAATATCCTGAACACTTCTTTTCGTTGTCATCATCGGCATTATGAGTTTGTTATAATGTCATTCGGTGTGACGAATTCTCTAGTTGTGTTCATGGGATTGATAAATTCTGTGTTCTGTGAGTTCCTGGACAAGTTTGTGGTAGTTTTCATCGACAACATCTTTGTGTACTCCATGTCTGAGGAGGAGCATACAGAGCATCTACACGCCGTTTTGGGAGTTCTACGTCAATATCAGTAGTTTGGGAAGTTGTTGAAGTGTGAGTTTTGTGCTCGAAAATTCCTTTTCGTGGGTCATGTTTTTTCCCAGAAAGGAGTTGCTATATATCCATCAAAGATAGAAGCAGTCGTGTCTTGGGAATCCCCCAATACAGTGTCAGATGTGCGAAGTTTCCTTGGTCTCACAGGCTACTATAGGAGGTTTGTGGAAAATTTCTCTCGAGTTCTGCCTCCTCTGATAGCTTTGACCAGGAATGATCATGCATTCATATGGAATGATCAGTATCATACATCTTTTTAGTATCTAAATAATAAGTTATTAAGTGCTCCAGTTCTCTTTCCTCCATCTGAGGGAGTTCGGTTTGATGTTTTCTGCGGTGATTTGCATCTAGGGTTAGGTTGTGTTCTGATGCAGCAAAGATTAGTTGTTTATTATGGGTCTTGGTAGTTTCATCCTCATGAACATAAAAATGCAACCCATGATCTTGAGTTGGAATCCATGGTGCTTTCCCTGAATTTGTGGAGACATTACCTCATTGGAGAGTGCTTTGTGTTTTTCACCGATCATAAGAGCCTGGGGTATGTTTTCTCCCAGCGTGACTTGAACTTATGACATCATCGATGGATGGAGTTATTACAAGAATATGAATTTAAAATATCATATAAACCTATAAAGGGGAATGTTGTAGCTGATTCACTGAGCAGAAAGTCACGTGGTTATGCAGTGCGTGAATCTGGTGATTTCTGGAGAGTAATGAAAGAACTGTTAGCATTACATCTTGATAAGGGAGAATTTGGGGGTAAAGGTTGTCTTTTTTAGATGAAAGTGCAGTAATCTCTAGTGCAGTAGGTGGAAGAGTCCTAGTTAGGGGATCTAGAGGTGGAGGACTGGAGATACTGGGTTGTTTGTGGTGATGCCCCTGATGGTTGGTCTGAGGATGAAAAACACCAAGTGCTGTATCCTGGAAGGATATTTGTTCCTTTGAAAATTTGCTAGATGGTTCTCAGAGAGTTACATATTTCTCCTTTAGCAGTGCATCCAGGCATATAAAAGATATACCAAGCCTTGAAGAGACATTTTTGGTGGCCTGGGCTAAAGCATGCAGTTGCAGAGTTTGTGTCTTGATGTTTGGTCTGCCAGGAGGTAAAGTCCGAAAACTGTGTTCCTGGTGGTCTGCTCCATCCATTAGATATTCCTTAGTGGAAGTGTGAGTAGATCTCAATGGACTTTGTTACTAGTTTACCTTGAGCTCCAGGAGGAAATGATGCTATTTCGGTGGTAGTGGGATGTTTAACAAAATCATCCCACTTCATAGTAATCAAGGAGTCAAGCTCAGTGGAATTTTTATCGAGGAAATATCTCAAGAAGGTGGTGAGTCATCATGGAGTCTTAAGGACGATCATTTCGGATTGAGTTCCTTGTTTTAACTCTAGGGTGTGGAGAGGTCTCTAGCATGATTTTGGTTCTCAGCTATGCCTTAGCACAAATTTTCATCCTCAAATGCATGGTCAGACAGTGAGAACCATCCAGACTCTTAAAGACATGATATGTTCTTGTGTCCTAGACATTGTAGGTTCATAGATGAGGCAATTACCCATGGTGGATTTTTACTAAAATAATATTTTTCACTCCACCATCGGTATGGTGCCGTTTGAATCATTATTTGGTCGGCCATGTTGTTCTCTGTTGTGCTGGACTGGTGTCAAAGAGTCAGTAATTCTCTGACAAGAACTAGTGCAGAATACAACAGAGATGGTTCAGGTGATTTGTGAGAGGATGAAGACAGCACAGGATTTTCTGAAATCATATGTCAATCAAAAGAGGAGACCCTTAGAGTTTGATGTTAGGGATCACATGTTTCTGAAGGTGACTTCTCATCATGGGAAGTGAAGGATTGGTCGTGAGAGTAAGATTTGTCCCCTGTTTGTTGGGCCTTTTGAGGTGTTATCTCATGTTGGAGCTATGGCATATCGAGTAGGAATTCCCTCGCAGATGATCTGGATACACGATATTTTTCATGTATCACAGTTTCTTCGTTATCTTCAGGATTACTCTCACATCATCGATTGGGAAGAGATCGATGTTAATGGTGATGCGGCCTTTGAGGAGCGACATGTGGAGACCCAAGACCGCAAAGAGAATGTGTTGTGTGGGAATTCTATCCCATTGCTTTGTGTCTTGTGGTGAAACGGTGTCCTGGAGGAGAGTACCTAGGAACGTGAGTCACAGATACGTGCTCAGTACCAAGATTTGTTTGATATTTAACTGTTATCATGTAATAGTTTCCCCTTTGTGGTTATAAACCTTTTTTGTTTATGAGATGCCTTTCTTTAGTTCTTCTTGTGGCATGATCTCTTTTGAGAGGTATCTCGATGGGTGGTTGTTTGGAGCTCTTTTCTATTTCCTTTAGGTTGGAATTGAATTATTGAGGATGAGAAAGTTTTGAGAGGTATTTGATGTAATGGCCCAGAACACTTAGGTCTATTCCTTTACTGAAATATAGTGTTTGAGGTGTTACAGTAGGTCAAGGTGACCTATCCCCAACACTATTCCAAATTTCTAATTCGGTGAACAGTTCCATCAGTGAACAGTTGCATCAGTAGTCTTCTATTAATAGTACAAAGGTAACATTAGGTGAACAGTGCATCAGTTGCCTTAGGTGAACAATGTCATCAGTAACCTTAGGTGAACAGTGCATTGGTTGCCTTAGGTGAACAGTGTCATCGGTAGCCTTATGTGAACAATGTAATGGTAACCATCTGTGAACAGTGTCATCGGTAACCTTATCTAAACAGTGTAATGGTAACCTTCTGTGAACAGTTTCATCGGTAACCATATGTGAACAATGTCATCGGTAACCTTATATGAACAGTGCAACACTGACCTTATGTGAATAGTGACATCGGTGACCTTTTGTGAACAGTGTCAATAGTGACATTATGTGAACAGTGCAATGGTGACCTTATGTGAACAGTATCATTGGTAACCTTATGTGAACTGTGTCATCAGTAACCTTATGTGAACAGTGTCATCGGTGGCCTTAGGTGAATAGTGTAATGGAGAGGTTCCAAGGGTGACCTATTTCCTTTTCCAAATTTTGAGTTCGTGAACAGTTTTTCTAGAATGGTGAGGTTCCATCGGTAACCTCTCTTTCCTTTTCCAAATTTTGAGTTCATGAATAGTGTTTCTATAATGGTGAGGTTCTATAGGTAACCTCTATTTACTTTTCAAAAAATTTAAATTCATGAAAAGTGTTTCCAGAACGGTGAGGTCCATCGGTAACCTCTATTTCCTTTTCCAAATTTCGAGTTTGTGAACAGTGTTCCCAGCTTCCTATAGTTTCACTCCTTATGTTTCCTTTGACGTAAAATACATTTAAGGACTTGTTTTAAGGACTCTAAGGCCAATTCAAAGGTCATAACTCCTATATTAATTATTCCTAAGGATCGGGATGTTTTTTCACATGGTCAAACTGCGTGGTTTAATGCGATCTACTTTTAATGGAAAATCCATCATATCTTAAACCACTGCTCTGTTAAATCTTCTAAAGGGATGATATATCTTCAGCCCTTGTTCTACCTTCTTATTTTCTAGTGTGAGACCCTTGATCCTTTCCTTCTTCCCTTAGGTGCGGTTTGATCAAACCTCAATCCTTGGATCATTCCCCCACTATTTTTTGTGCAACCAAGAAGTATTGATCGATCTCTGATATAAGTTGTCATGGGGAGAGGAGATCGTAACCTTTTATGTGTCTCATTAAGAAATATTTGATGTAGGGGATTCGTTTCTTCTCTTTCCTTTTACGTTCCAATGTATAGCTAGCATGTTTTATCCCACTGGTTTACAATGGAATTGACATAATAAATATTTGAACCGGATAAATAAATTGATATCGATCGTATGTTATTTCCTCTTATTTTTCTAGATAGTGTGATTTATAGGCTTGCTTTGTTTATCCTTTAGTTCTTGATGGAAATTGGTAAAGAAATTAAATCTTTAATTAATTGATAATTGTTTAGCTAAAGATAAAGAGGCATGTAAATGAATCTGGTTCTTCTTGTTGTGATTTGATGTTAATCAAATTGGTATATTAAGAATGTTTAATTATTTATGATAGCTTACCTGTTAGGTTTCTCAAATTTTGAAACTACGAATATTAAATCGGTTAATACAAGGTCGATTAAAGAACTAATTGTTTGATAAAACATAATTCCTTGTAGGGTTCTGAGTTACCCTCATGCTTGTTTAAGGGCCAAGATCCCAATTGATATGATGTTTGTTTTCATGCTGCTTATGTTGTGATGTTAGCCTGGATGGTTGTTGCGATATGTGAGGGCATGGAGGCCTACTGGTTGTGGCAGCAGTTGACACCTAGAGTGGCGAGATGCATCAGTTGATACATGTGGGTGTCAAGAAGGACACCGGGTATAATGAAATGGGTTGGATGTGAATGTTTGGATTCTTTCTTTTCTTATTAGTTGTTTATCTACCTTACTTTCCCCAATACTCAAGGCAGATGGTTTTTCTTACCCTTCTTCTGAAAGGAGCGAAGACACATGGGGTATGCCATGTGCTTTCCATGTTTATCTTGTCAAGGGAGGATGGGTCTATTCTCTTACTATAGGTAGTATGGACTTGACGGGTAGTTCATCTACTCATTGGTTTGAGCCCTTTGAGTTTAGTAGCATAGAATTTTTTTCTAGAATGCCTAGGATTATGGGAAAGTAATGCTATAAATAAATAATTGAATAGATGATGTTAACCCATGGGGTTGGAGCCTACTGGGATGCAATGGTGAAGTTATAATTTAAATGTATAGAGGACTTTGGGTGTGATTCTAATGAAATATAATGTAGAAATTGATAATGGTTAATTAGTGTTTAAATAATTAATTGATGTAATTTGAAACTGATAAGAAGGGAATGAAGTAATGTAATAAACCTATTTAAATGGTTGTGTGCTTATATGATACCTAGTCTTAGAAGTGGCTGCCGGGAGTTCGAGAGACATTAGCTGCAGTTGAGTCCAAGACTAGGTTATGCCCATAGTGTGGTTGTGAGATATAGTATATTCTGTACTTTTTGTGTTTCTATATGCTACTCCACCTTGTCAGTTAGGAAACTGACACCCCAGGGATTCTGAGCCCTAAGGGGTGTCTTCCCTAACATTCTGGTGGGAGGATGGATGGCTGACTACCCCCTTTGGCCCTGCTCTCTTCTCTTGGTCGTTACTTGTGATGGTAGGCACAGTGGTTTGTTTTCCCCATATATGTGTGTAGAGGGATATAATGGCTTGTGGTTATTCATACACGTATATTATAGATATATTTTCATATGGACTACTATAGGTGTAACGTGTATAGGCTATGTGGTTTGGGGATCCTTACTCAGTGTATGGGCTATAATAGCTTGAGGTTTAATAAATGACATATGATACACATTATGCGAGCTGTGGTGGCTCCCAGAAACTACTTGGTTACTTTTATTGTGTGGATGTGGTGGTTTTTATGCACAAGGTGCATCTCTTGGTGCTTCTCCCACATGTCTATGGGAAAGCCTTTTTGGAGAGTGATGCTTAGGACGTGCAACGTTGGAGAAAAGTGGAAAACCAGTGGGAAAGTAGTTGTTGGGTACCTTTGATATTCTTTATTATATTATATACTCTTGTATGAGTTACTTGGTGAGAGCAGCCATGGTGAGGCTGGGAACTTAGTATACCTGTTTAGGTGACGAGTTATTTTCACTTGTTTTTAATTGTACTTTAACATGCTTTGTTTACTTTTTCTTGAGAGGCTTTGGGGAGAATCTTACTGAGTATACAATTATACTCACCCTATGTATATATAAACTGGTTTACATGTCACTTGGAGAAGGTTGGAGATCTAACTGGTTTCTACTAGCTTGGGGTTGTTGGAGTTGTTTGGGCTAGTGGTTGCTGCTTTTTTTACTTTCTTTTGGATATTTGCAATTTTTCCCCTTTCAGTTGTAGTAGGTTTCATGACATTACATATTTGTACATGGGATATTTTAGTTTGAGTTAGAGTTGGTTGGTGTCTATATTATCTCTCTTTTCTACATGTGTTCTCTTAGAGGGTAATGTCTCCCATCTGTGTGTTTATTATACCCTCAGTGCTAGTCGCCAACTCGGGGCCTACTGGATGTGAGACTCGTGGGTCATTTTCTTTCTTCTAACATTGTCAGCCCAGGAGGTGTACGCTTTGTGGGGAGGGTGTCCTGACACTTCTTATACCCAGGTATCCCACAATATTGAAACGGTTAGGGGATGGATGTTCTTGAAGGCTTAATTAGTTGTGAAGAAATGATGGATGAGGTTTTCTTTTATAATCGAGGTTAGGGGAACTTTTGGAAACTCAAAAAATATTAAATTAATATAAATTAATTTTCAAATCTAAATAACTCCAACCAGAGTTATATCAAATATAAGATAAGGATGGTTTGAAATCCTTTTGATCAATATTTTTTAGACATGTTTGGATTTCATTTTAAACCTTGTCATTTCATTTTACCCTTAATTATTCTCTTTTCATTTTAATTGTGGTAACAAAATTTTAAATATTTAGAGACTATAATGTTTACTTATATGGGGTAAATTTCTACTAAATGTAAACTTTTTGAAATTTTAGACCTTAGAGTATTCACTCTCTAGTTTTTTAATATTTTTATGATTTTTTAAATAATTTAATAAAATATTATTTTTATAAAATATCAATAGTGTCAATTTGGACACTATTCATTTCATTGAATATAAATAAAGTACAAAAAGAGAGGTAATATTGAAAAATAATCATTTAATAGCCTTATAATATGTCATAGCCACCTAAACAATTCATGGATTCCCCTAATTAATTCAAATTATATTTATTTTAATATTTTTCATATCAATTATTTTATATTTATATTAATAAAATAATTATTGTATCAATGTTGTGTTAGTATTAATGGTAATTACTTAATCTATAAGAATTCAAAATAAATTCATTTGATGTAGATAATTTCATTATATTTCTATAATATATTAATTATCAAAGTTTTATCATGTTTATCACTATATTAATATTATTATAATTACAAGAAACAAGAGGGTGACATTTTGTCACTTCCCTATCACTTTCATTTATTTTAATAAAATTTATATCATTTTCATTCAAAAAAGTCCATTAAAATTTTCAATTATAATTATCAGGTGTTAAGGGTCGATGTTTACTCATCGAATAGGATTTTAGAAGGTTTTAGGGTAATTTTATTTTCCTTATCATATTATTTTTTTACCTAAATTACCTGATTTACCTTTTACTACGTTAAATAAAAATTACCATAGTTACTATTCATTATATCCAAAAAATAAAATTAACCTATTAAAATAATTTGAAACCACTAATTCAAAATATATGATCCATTTTTCAAAATTTAAAACACAAAAGTTTCAGTAATTAATTTAAAATTGAACCTGTTGAGAACCCGTACATGACTTCAAAGACAAATAAAAATTCAAATAACCCTACTACAAAAGTTTAACAACAAACAACTCATTCACGCCTACACAGAAGAACTCCGCCCAGAATCATAAACATTAAATTGGTTTCTTGTACTCATCGCTTCACAGCAAGTAGTCATGTGCATGACTGCATAGGCATGGAACCGATGGCAAATCCATACCCTCTCAAAATTCCAAATCCAAAAGTAACAACCAGGAAAAAAATGCAGCCCAAAACCCCATCTAAAACCATTCCTATAACCGAATATAGTTGTGTTGACTCTCAAAACTCAAAACGAATGCCACCAGAAAACTATCCTTGAACCGAAAAACTCCATCCACAAAGAAAATCACACCATAATAACCTACACACCCCATAACGAATCACTTCACCAAACTCAATAATAGAAATCGGAAGCATAGAAGAAACCATCTACTTTACCAGTAATTAGAACCAATTTCGATCAGCATAAAAGATCCACCCATTGAAGTCAACCCATAGAAAAATCATAACCAAAAACTGCAAATGAGGAGAAAGAATCACAAACCAGGACCTAAGGGCCTCCCAAATCGCACTGGAAAAAGACCTATCCAAAGCCAGAGCTATGTATCCCATCGCTACCTTCAAAACTGCACACATAGATCATCCCCTCCTGCACACCCATAGCCAACCCAAATCATGACTGCGTCCTCGGGCCGTAGAAACTACAGCACAAGCTCCGTACCAACACCACTCCGCCAAGACAACCCTAACCAGATCGAAGGAAGGGAGAGAAGGATGCAGAAAATGATGGGAAGAGTCGTCAACCCACACGATGCCGCAATAGGAAGTGGATTCACACTGCACACATGTCGAGAAGAAGAGCCGAGGAGCAATCTGATTCATGATGGTGAAGATGAAGGTAGCACGGGGGGAAACCCTAATGACATGAGGCCCCTTACGGGCTCTAAATGTGTTTTTAAAAAGTAAAAACCATCAAAATATTGACATGTGTTTATATCCAATTTCAATGTGAAAATACTTCCAAACGAAAAAAATTGGTTTAAATTATAAATAAATAATATAATTATACATTAAAAACATTTAAAAAGATAATCTTACAATATAAATAAATTATAAGAAAAAGCAGATTTGAATTAAAATAATGTATTTTTCACTATTCATTTAAATTTGAAAATTATTAGAAAGATTCCTAAAATTTATCCAATCTACATTTCGATGTCCCTCTTCCAAATAAGAAATTTATTTTTCAAAATATAACTTATAAAAGTGTCAAAAATATATTTAAAATGGGTTCTCCATCAAAAGGAGGAGAAAAATGTCTTTTTTGGAAAAAAACTCTTTTTATCTGAAAAATTGAATTTGTTATTATATCATGTCTAGAAAACATATAAGATGAATTTCAGAAATTTCATTTAATAAATTAAATATATATATCATTAATATAATCAATAAAGAGTGATTTTATTATTTTTTAAACTTACTTATTTTCATTCAAATAGTTTTTCGGAAAAACATTTCCTTTTATTTAAAAAGGGTTTTATTTTCATTTATAATTAATTTCTCACCAAATAATTAATTATATATACATGTGTAAAGAATAAAAGCATAATTCTATTATCACTGTTCATACTCGCTATTATTATTCCTTGGTTATAAGGTAACATAATAATATTTATTTGTTCTCTTAATTTCATTTTTTTGTGAAATGAATTCTATCAAAAAAACTTTAAATTTTGTGTCCCACCCACCTACATAGGGTTGAGTATACCGGAAGCTAAGTCAGTGTTATCTGTAGTGCAAGATAATCTTAGTGTAGTGTACAATATAACACATCAAAAAAGAAAATATATCTCATAAAAATATGGGGGTGTTACAATATACAACCCTTAAAATGAATTTTGTCATTAAAATTCATATGGATTATAAAAGGAGTGATACTTGAAATTATATTTCCTAGAAACCCACATCGTAAAAAAATACTAAAACATTATTTTAAAATGTAATAGTTGAAAAATAACAGTTACCCAAAGTAAATCACAACTTGGTCTCTATATAAGAGAACATAGGTGAATATTGGGCCTGGTAGAAAATTATAAATAATCCTAGAGATAAATAAAGATCCCTTATCATAAGAAAGTCGGTGATCCAATGAAAGTTAAAAATCACAAAACCATAAATTAAAGAATGATGAAAGAGGTCATTAATATCATCAAAACTGGTGATGATAAGAAACCATTTTACATCACGATACCTTTTCTTAATTTTAAAGAATTTTCATGAGAAGATATATTTACTTATTTTCAGTGCAATCTCACCCTTGGTTATTCCTTTAAAAATTTCTCCTTTATCTCTTATTCAAAGAAATGAAGTTTAATTTGTCCTTACTAAAGCATTATCAGGTCATGCAATCCATAAATAGAATTATAGGTTATTTCATCTATCTTTATCATAGAAAAAATGTTATCACATGTTATAAAATATGAATAATTCAACATATAGTGAGCTATTTGTTTATTCTAACAAACTTCATACAAAGTTAAACATAAACATTCCATAAATTGGTCACCTTATAATCCTTATGAAAGTTGAAAATCCAAAACATTATAAATAGGTGCAATAACTCAAATTATAATTTATCTCTCATAAATCATAAGGTACCCCTTAGTGGTCACATTCCAAACATGTAAATTCCTTCATCAAGTGTTTTCTTGAAACATTGTCATAACATGAATTACCATAGAACCTTTGTGAAAACATGCATGGTTTAAAAAATTAAGTCTTTCCACATACCATAAATCCAAAAATTAAATATAATTAATCCATGATATCATAAATTATTTTGTCATCATATCATTCCTATGTTCATTAATACTATTAAACATATCCTTGTTTCTTTGTCCAAACATTATGCACATATTAAGGGTTATCCTTCCAATAATTTTTTTTTCAAAAAAATATTGGAATCGTTTTTCATGGTTACTGATACCACTCATTATATACACTTAAATACATGTGGAATCCCACATTGGGCCATTACATAGATATTTTGTTGTTTTATAATACCACAAAAGTGATTCTACAACATTATTCTATAATCCCATTACATAAACACTCAATCATTCCACCACTTCATTTTCATACTCTATATCACCAATAGTGATTGCATATAATTTTCCTTGGTCTTTGGAATTAAGAGGTTGTTGAAATCGATAATCATTGATAACCCTTAGATTAGATCATCAGTTGGAATAAATTCCCATTTCTTTACACTTGCATAATTGAAGTGTAGGAGGTTAATTTTCCTGACCTTTCTCTCTATTGACTGTTTTTTTACATCACTCTGACACTATTTTTCTTGATGTCCAGGCTTCCCCCATTTGAAGCATCCTCGTGTTCCGTTTAGGAATTCCCTTATGTTATCTTTTCCACATTTTTTTAAAGTAGTAGGTTGATAATTTCTATTCTCTCACTGTGGAAAACCAATATAGTTCCCATTAACCTCCATATTCCTTTTCTTGTCTCCAAAATCTTGAGAGTTACCAACTTCCATTTCCACTTTTATTGCACACAAAAATGACTTATTCATACCTTCAAAAGTCCCTTATAGATAAATCCTTTTAGAGACTCAGTTTTAGGCCAACAAAGAATCAATCAATTTTGCTTTTAGGGATAATGATTAACCCAGAAGCATACCTTGCAAGTCTTATAAAATTAGCTCCATAGGTACCAATAGATTCATCATCATTTTTCTTAAGATCAAGGAATTTATTCTCCATCTTTGTTTTAATAATAAAGTCAAAGTACATACTAAAAAATATCCCTTTAAAATCTTCCCTTTCCATAGATTAAATTTATTCTTTATCTCTCATGTTCCTAATAATATCCCATCAATAGTCGGCTTCACCTTCCAGACGATAAATAGAAAACATGAATTTTTCTTGTTCGGAACACTGAAGGAAGAAAAATATATTTTTAGTTGTATTAATATATTATTCAGACACAAGTAGATTATAAGACTCATTTAAAAAAGGTAGATATTTCATCATGAATGACTCAATAGAAAGTTGTTCCCTTCTCTGCTCATTTGGAATTCTAGAATGATTTATAGCTTGTGTGAGTATAGTTATAAAATTTTTCGTTGAATCTTCCATAACATTTGGTTTCATAGAAGGAAAATAATTACATTTCCCAATAAATTTATCATTAAAACAATTCCTTTGAATTCCAGCCATTTTCTAAAACCCAAAAATAGTAGTTTGAGCAGCAAAAGGCATACTATGAAAACAAAAAAATCAAGGGGTTTACTTTCAATCTCTAACATCTTAGGTTTAATACTAGGTTATTCAGAACTGTTAACTTAATTATAGTACTATAACCTATAATTATATTTATCCTTAGGATATCCCAAGACATATTCTTAGAAATTTCTCTCGGGTTCTCACTAAAGTTTCTGCATCCTAGTTTCTAAATGTTAACTAAACTTTCCCTTTGATACCAACTGTAATGAACCACGATTGATATAAAAGATATTACATTTTTTAGATGAATATTCATTACATTTTAAAAACACACACCTTAGGATCATAATAATTTAGTGCCTTTGGAAACTGGGCAACATAAACATCTAGTTCATAAAACATCTACATCGTCTTTTGTTTTATCCTTCATAAATAGAATCCTTTTTGGACACATCTTACCTAATACCCTTCTTCAAATCCTATGGAAAAGAAACATAAAAGGGGTGATCTAAGATTCTCAATAAGGGTAAAAAAGGGTGATATGTAAACATAAACATGAGCATCAAGGGTATAAAAATATTATCATAACATAAGAAGATCATTCCTAACATATCAAAGGCAGACTTTAATCATAAGAAAAATCAAATGTCATAATCCATAAGATCATAAAATTAACATAAAACATGAAATTGTGGTATAAAAATAAACTTATAACTTATTGAACAAGTATAAAAAGTAATAAGTTTACTCATTAAATTAGGGACATGATATCAGGCCCTTTCAAACACATATGGACATGGAATCCTAGTCCACTCATAAAGTTATAGACATGAAAAACTAGACCATCTATAGAATTGTGAACATGAAATCTGGTTCACATATAACATATATACCTCATGAGTTTTATATCTTCACCCAATGAAAATGATAGAGATTTAGGTCCCACCCATCTCATAATTAAAACATTCTTATGTGTTCCAAAAAAACATAAATCACTCATCATAGAATAACCTAAGGGATAGAATGGGTTTCTTAAACATCATTCCATCATAACATAATCCAGGATAAAATATTTGATTTAAAAAATAAAATAACAATAATAAAACCATAGGAATAAATTGGATATTATACTTGAAACATATACTTATTATATAATTTCATATAATATAGAAAATAATTTTGATGAAACACTTGAAATTTATTCTTAAAGAAAACATCATTTCTTCTTCATAAACATTTTTCTTTTCTTAAGACGTCATGAAAATTTAAAAGAAAATAATTTCATTTAAGATAACATTGAAAAATAGTAAGGGGATATTCATGGAAATAATGCACCATGAATGCTTATAAATCCATTCATTCTATATAAGTTAAAATAAAACATTTTTCTCATACTTTTGTTAGAAAAGACAAAAAGTACCTCGCTTGGAAAACAAATCAAAGATTACTTTCAAACCATTTGGTAAAAAGTAAAAATGGGTGAAAATTACTTTAAACATCCATAGTAGAATATTATAACATTTCATGAAAAAAAATTTATAAAACATGGACATAGATGTTAAATAAACCCCATTAAATACTTACCTATAAACAATCTTGAATAATAAATAGATTGTAAAATTATCCCTTACCAGTTTAAGATCAGTCGAATCATTTACCTCATAAAAAAAGAAAATAATATTCATGTTTAAATATAATACCCTTCATGATAATAATAATATAAAAATAATGGGAAACATAAACACCACACAAAATAAATAGGCAGTGTATAAGGCATATGTCCTATAGAAATAAAAGTTAGACAAAATAATCTCTTACCTTTGGTATGATATCCTTTTTATGCATCTTAACCTCCTATATAATTATTTAAAAAGTATAATTGTATTATTATAGAATCATTTAAATTTTTATAATATCATATTTGATCATATTATCATCCATTTCTGAGTAATATTTCATCATTACCCATTATTCGGGTATTAATGGTTTCGTTTTACTATGCATGTTTTGTCGAATAAGTTTCGGTTATCATAATTAGGTTATAGTTATATCATAAAAATGATATTAACATGATTTATAACATATTTAATCATTATATTCATTTATATAATCATTCTTTAATGGATATCATGTGGAATGGATTGCATCACATTGTAGAGAAGGCAGGCCATACGTACGCAGAAATGACGATATCATTCCCATATTTGTGAAATGGTATGGAGGTGGATGATATATTTTTTGATCCAAAATACATATCATGTTATAATAATCACATATTTTTATTATTTCCATCATTATACCCATCCAAGTAAGCTGGTGATGAAAAATAGATTACACCATTGTCGGGAAACGATATGTCATACGTACGCATGCAGGGTGATTTCATTTTTCGTAGGATGGATTGAAAGTGGAATATGGTTGTTTCATAATCATAATAAAAACTAATTATATAAGTGATAATTGATTTATTAATATATAATGAAAAAACTCATTAAGAGTATGTATAAGAAGAAATAATTTTTAATGAATCAGTAGAGGAGATTACCTCTTCTTTGACAAGCTCCCTCTAGATCACCTCTTAAAGCACTAGGGTTGGTATTTGGAGAAGACCAGAACCTCTATAATGTTACTAGGGATGTTTATAAATAAAATGGGTAGGTTATTTATGATCTTTAAGGATTAATTAACTGTGAATAAATGACGGAGAAGGTTCCCTTTTATAATTAAGGTGAGGGGCACTATTGGAAACTACAAAAATATTAAATTAACATTAATTTATAAATACAAATGACTCCAACCTGAGTTATTTAAAATATAATATGAGTATTAATTTAAATCCTATAAAAAATTATACTTTTTTTTATTTCATTTTAAACCTTATAATTTGATTTTACCCTTAATTATTCTCTTTTAATTTTAATTGTGGTAACAAAATTTTAAAAATTAAGGGAATATAAAGTTTTCTTATATGGGGTCAATTTTCCATAAATTAAAACATTATGAACTTTTAGAACTTATACTATCCACTATATAGTTTTTAAATATTTTTCTGATTTTTAAATAATTTAATAAAATATTGTTTTTATAAAATTTCAATAGTGTCAATTTGGACACTTCATTTCATTGAATTTAAATAAAATCCACAAAGAGAGATAACTTATAAAAAAATAATTTAATATACTTATAATATGTCTTAGTGACCTATAAAATTTGTGTAGTCCCTTAATTAATTCATATTATATTTATCTTAATATTTTTTATATCATTTAGTTTACATTTATATTAATAAAATAATTATTATATCATTGTTGTGCCAGTATCAGGGTATTTATTTAATCTCTAAAAATTATAAATAAATTCACATGATGTATAACTTCCATTATATTTCTTTAGACTATTTATTATCTAATATTTATCATTTTATCCCTATATTAAAATTATTATACTTATAATAAATAAGAGGGTGACATTTTGTAACTTTCTTTTATTTTAATAATATTTATATCATTTTCAAGGAACAAATACCATTAAATGATCCAATTATGATACTTAGGTGTTAAGGGTATATTTTCACTCATCCAAAATGACTTTTTAAGGTGTTTGGATAATTTTATCTTTCTTATCATGTTATTTTGTAACCTAAATTACCCAATTTACCATTAACTGCTTTAAAATAAAAATTATCGTAGTTATTATTCATAATATCCAAAAAAAATAAAACTAACCTATTAAAATTATTTGGAACAATTTATTCCAAATATTTAATACATTTTTCAAAATTTAAAAACACATAAGTTTTATTAATTAATTTAAAATTAATCATCATGAAAAAATGAGAAAATGAGTTTTTAAAAAGTAAAAACCACCAAATGATTGGCATGTGTTTATATCCAATTTAAATTTCAAAATACTACCAATAACCAAAATTGGATTAAATGATAAAAAAATAATATAATTATACTTTAAAAACAATTAATAGGATAATCTGAAAATATAAATCAATTAGATGAAAACGTAGTTTTGTGATAAAATACAGTATTTTTCACTATTCATTTAAATTTTAAAATTATCAAAAAAATTCCAAAATATTATCCAAAATAAATTTTGATTTCCCAAATCAAAATAAATGGTTTATTTTCCAAAATATAACTTATAAAAGTGTCAAAAATAGATTAAAATTGGTTATCCATCAAAAATGAGGTAAAAAGGCCTTTTTAAAAGATACCCCTTTTTTTGAAAAAATTGAATTTGTTTTTATATAATGTCTATAAAACATATAAGATTAAGTAAAACCATTACATTGAATATATTAAATATATATTTCATTAATAAAATCCATAAATAGGGATTTTAATATTTTTTAATCTTACTTATTTTCATTTAAAAAGTTTTACAGAAAAACATTTCCTTTTATTTGAAAAGGTGTTTATTTTCATTGATAGTTAATTTTTTTTTTGAAAATATCATGGAGAAAATACCTCTTATTAAAAATTAAAAACAAGCACAAGAAGGAGATGGAAGGGGTCATACATGCGTCATTCCATAATTCCAATATAATCTAGAAATCCCAAGTAATAATCATACAAACTGGAATCGTTATAATCATTATACTAGTTAGAGTCATCTAAGGGACCATGTGACCAGGTGACTATAGTCAGCTTGAGGTATGAATATACTTTCCTATGTCTCGATTTCCTAGAAGGAACTGGTTGAAAACAACTGTCATCCACAACAACAGCTTTCTCTTTGCACAATACCTGACTATATGATGATTTTGGGGATTCACCCTCGATATCATCCCAAATTCCATGGATCCCTTGAGTATCTCTCAATTTATTGATTTCATCCTGAATCCATGAAATATTCTGATCAACTAGATTTTTTTCCCATTTAATTTCTTGGTCATATTTTTTATCGGAATCCACAGGTCCTCCCTTATCTATTTGAGTCCTCAAGTCCATCTCCCCTGACATTTGAGTCTCATGTGTCAACTCCTTCTCTTCACCATCTCTAATCCATACATTTCCTTTGTCAAGAGTGGGTTTTGCGACACCAATCGATTCCAACTTATTTTGTGTCTAGTGCATCCTCAATTTTTGTCTATAAGAAGTATCAGGGTTCCATTTTAAGGAGTATAATGAGAAAACCATAGACTTTGTAGTTGCCATTATAATTCCTAGGTTATGGGGTAACATAATAATATATAGTTTTTCACTTAATCTTAGTTTTTTGTGAAATTAATTCTATTAAAAAGAACTTGAAATTGAGTATAACACAAGCAAAGAATAGTGTTGAGTATACCGCAACCTAAGATGGTGTTGTGTGTAGTGTAATATTATCTTAGTGTACCGTATAATATAATACGTCAAAAAAAATATTTCACATAAAAATCCTAGGGTGTTAAAATAACTATCATAGAACCACACTATAGATTCATAAACTCCCTATAATAATCATCCCTCAATGTCTCAATAAAGACATAGTTATAGAATCTTGACTTGAAACCCCTCTAATTCACATCCTAATACTAACTTACCAAGTTTAGAATATCCCAAAAGCATTTGGTAGATCCAAAAATTATATATGAATCAAGTTTCAATATCCTCTTAAGAAGTGTCTCCTAATGCTCGAAAATAGATAAAACTATCTCCATCCATAACTCTATAGCATAGTATCCTATATCTCCCAAATATATGGGTGGATTTAATTATTTGAACTCCCAAGTCCACTCTTCCATAGAAGTGGTAGAGTACGGAGCTTCAAGTATCATCTACATAATCCCAATAAAATATCCTCGAAACCAAGCATCATCACCCGCATCGAGAAAATGAAAAGGTTTCATAGGTGGAATTACTAATGGTATCACTGGAATATTAGGGCCCACCACCTATAAAGCATGGTCATCACCACCTTCCTATTGAACTAAATGAGTATTTCATAGTGTTATGTTTCTCCAGATGTCAAACACATACCTCATATAGAATTTAATAATGATACCATCATTGATACATGGATACAACATGTAAAACCATTCCTATATAATAGTCTCATCCCTATTCCATCTCAAATAATCATGTTTAATGGATTAAAAATTTATATAGAACACAAGAGACACTATATACGTCCCACTGCTGTGGTTGGGTATGGGTCAAGGTCTGTGTTTAGAAATTTCAATTTCATTTTAAATTCCTATTTATATTACAATTTTCTTTAAATATTTGAACCAAATGGTTCACATATTATAGTATATAAGGGACCATACTATTTATTAACTGATGTTTGGGGTCAATTTTATCCAAACCATAACATGTTCTATTCCATTAGACCCATTTTATTTGACTCAATGTGATCTATTTGACTTCTTAGGGTGTTTGTTATAGCCTAAGTTGGAAAATATTGTTTATATAATGGTCTAAGCTCTATATACCAATTATTTTTATCAATTTTTAAAAATAATTATTATCTAATAATAATTCTATAACATATTTAAAATGAAATAAATTTCATGCAGTGATACAATCCATCCTATATGGCATCAAATATGCTTGACATATGAATTATAACAAGTTACTAAATGATGCATGATCAATGATTCCATTCCTTCATATCATCAATCCAAGGATGAAATATAAACCTCAATCATACAAATAATAACATCCGAATTCATGTGCATCACCCAATAGTGGAATCAAATCAACTGTAATAGGCATAATATTGAAAAAATAAATTTCTATTTGTGGAAAAACAATTCTATGTACACGGGTTTTCTACTCCCAGACACAACTCATTACAAAATTCAAAAATATCTCTAATATCATTTATATTGTCTTAATAAAGCAATTAAAGAAAATAAATCTTTGATACCATTTTGTGACGTCCTGGCCAAGGTTTCACTCAGATGTGCCTCGAATCAATGGGCCACCTGGCCTCAAGTGTGCCACCCTATACTCTAGAGGCTTCCTCCTAATAGTAAGGTAATGTGGTGTGTATGTGGGGATTCTATTCCCTCTTTTTATAGTAGCACAATGGAAAAATATATAGATAAATATCAGAATCATATAAATAATGGAAAAGACAATGGAAACATGTATAAACATCAAAGCACTAAATAATAATCAAAATAAGTAACTTAAATCGAATCAAAAAGATGAATCTGTCATGTCTCTACTAAACAAGAAAACCATGTATATATGTAAAGAGGAATTAAATATAGAATATGATATACCAAAAGGAAAAAATTCTAAAATTTTTCCACACATCATGATCTCCATCCGGTCATCTGTTTCTATGATCTCATCATAAGTAATGAAATAATTATGGAAACCACATGTGAAAACTTCCACTAATCATAACCTGTAATAATAATGTTATCCAAACTAGGTTAAATACCCTGAGAGGGGGTGATCAGGGAATAAAATTTTAACACAATTTTCCCTTCATATCTTGTTTTTTGTTAAAAGAAACACTTTTCTATCTCTTTTCCGCAGTAATGTATGAATAGAAATTAAGTCATGCATGAGACACAGAAAATTTTACATGATTCACCCTCACTAGAATATTTCCAAGTAGCATAAAATTTAACTGTGTTGATATACCAAATACACTAAAAGCGCACTTCTATTTAAAATCAGTATCAGAGTAGGTAGTCAATCCTTTGATTCATAGAGAATGAATTTGGATGGGGATTGTTGGAATCCCAAATTAATATAGTACATCCCTACAGGTCATGGATATCGGGTATAAAGTTCTTATCTCACATCGGAGATTGGGGGGATGTTCAGCATCATATATAATCCCCAATTATCTCCCCTTCCATCACAAGGCCTTTTTAGAAGGGGATGACAGTGAGCCACCCTGGTGGGAAATGACACCCATTGAAGAATAAACTCATGAGGTTGTGAAACAAAGTGGACAATATTATGATTTAAGGTCATTCATTCCCAACGTAGATCCTACACCATGGTATTAATGGGTTATTGTGATCACTAGTTATGGTAAGAGGCTTACTATGTGTGTGGATTTCATCATGGTCAATGAAATAGTCAAGGGAAATGGAGCATGGTATTTTTGCAGTTGATGTGAGACTCATAGTAATTTCCAATAGATATGTTTGGTTTTACAAGATTGGTTAGAGGACATGATATGTATCTAGATGTGTATAAGTTGTTGTTATATCATCCCACTCAAGAACTAGCTAAAGTATATAGGGTCCTCACATATGGTTAGGAAAGTGTAGTGTATAGTGGGATATGTTTGTTGTATTTATTATCATACACTCCACTTTCCATGCACCCATACGTGTGTGGATATTATCTAAGGAAACCATTTTTGGTGTCTTATTTATTTCATACTCACACCATAAACAGGTCTTTTGGGGCACGTGTAGATTTTAAATCTCATGATACAAGAAAGGGTAATAGATCTTTCACTAGTGTATGGCTAGATAAAGGTGTAGTGGATGCACTGGAAGGACACTAATGTATTCTAGGATAGGACTGGGTAGACACTAAATGTCTTGTTAGTGTTTTTATTGATATTATGGATAAATATGGTGTGATGGGTGTGTTTTTAATATAGGAATACTAGATCATATTCAGGCCACCATAAGTTTAGAATCAAATAGTTTTCTTAGATCTTGTCATTGAAATGGAAAAATAAACCTTAAGTATATAGTTCATCTTACCAGATGTTTTATAACTTATTATGGATATGCATACTGGCCTTTAGGCATGGTGAACAATGTACTAATTTGGATGTTTGAGTCAGTAAAGGCATGAGTTGAATAGTGAGGTCAATGGATGGATGACTGAAAAATTCATATAGTGGTGTAACCTATTTAACTGACAAAGTTTCTCTTTGAAGGAGGCGGGACTATATGTTTTCATGTGTGTACTATATAAATATATGAAAATTTAAATATAGTATTCCTAGATACATTTTTTTTAAATATTTTACTTCTAGTAATACAAAGAGTTTTTAGTGTTCTCCCATGGATGTGGGACAAAAGTTTTAACCACATAAAACATGTGTATCCATTTTATTTTTCTTTATTGTTCTTCCTTTTACCATGAGTTAGAGTGTGTGTTCCTCTTTCTCTTTGAAGGGGTTATTAGGGTACAGAAAGCATTCCTAATTTTTTTTCTTTAAGATAAAGGAGAAGAACCAGTAGCTGGATTTCAATAGTGTTGAACTATTAGTGGGTATAAATTTCTAGTGAACTAACAGTTCAATCTTAGGATTTTTGTATTGGATTTTTTAGATGGACATCCTAATAAGTGGTATCAAAGGGTACTTATTTCAATACAATCAAAAACTTATGTAACTTTATCACTTTACATAGACTCATATTAATTTTAGTTTGTTATATTTTCATCATGAGATATGGAAATGGATGATGGAAGGGTTTATATTAGTCAATTAAATATCACTAAAAAAATTTATAGAAGATATAGATAGAGTAATACCTCATCTAGAAGGATCTCGGACTTTTTTTGGGGGGAAACCCTGATAATATGGAGAAATTATAGTGTGAAAATTTTGAACTGGAAAGCATAAATCTTGGTGAGGATGATATTCTCATGAAACTTGGCCTTTAATATTTGGTAGAAGAAAACCAAATATAAACTTATGATAACCCTTTTGAAGATTTTGGAAAAAATATCCTTAAACAAAGTGTTTAGGATGAGACATTAATTTAGTTTAAGGATGTTATAAGAAAAACCATTAGAAGATCATGTGAAAATTTTTAACATGATTAGAAGTTGGCTCAAATCTGTGAAAGTGGATTTCATAGATGGTGTATGGGTTATTCAACTAAATTTATCGTTATCGGAATCATTGGTTAGCATGGTGATAGCGGAAAGTAATTCTAGTGGAGTGACTAGTTTTGAGTTTATATACATCTAAAATTTGATCCTCATCAAATAGCTTGGGAGAAGGGAGGTCTAAGTACCTTCGGTTAGCGAAATGAATACAAAAATAAGGGGAATCTAGCATTATCTGAAGAATCCTTGATAATGAAAGTAAAAACCTAGGGAGATTATTCACTGAAAGTATACTAGTCCAGGACTTACCTTTTGGAATTATGGTGAGTGAGGACATCTAGAAAATGAGGAATCTTTGGAAGTGGTTGTAAAGTAGGATGTAAATATTTGAAAGTAGAATTGGGTTATTCATTAGTTTAAAGGAGTAAGAAACATACTAGGTCTCAGGAGAAATCTCATTTCAGTGGGGTAGTCATAAGATGAAGGTTGCGATACTACTTTCAATAATGGAGTCTAGAAAGTGACTTGAGGATCTATTGTTGTGTAATAAGGAGTAAAGTAAAGGACCCTCTATTTGAACAAAAGTTCATAATGGAGTATAATGTATGGAATTTCATCATTTGAAAATCAAAAGGACCGGAATTATAAATGTGGTCACCTTAGTGAGAAGAACATAGAGGTTCTCGTAGTGGAGGGTATTATGAATCTCAATCATTCAACTATCAGATGATATGAGAGGTTCTTGGAAAGAAAAATAAGTTTTCATTCAACTTTAAAAACTTGAAGCCCAGATCCTGAAAGCTAAAGTTAGTTCACAATGATGTTTTGGGATTCCTCAATTAAATTTCATATAGTATCATGATACTTTACATTCATTAATGATGCCTTCGGGAAGGTATGGGTATATTTACCTAAAAATAAATCTAATGTTGTTGATTTATTTTTATAGTGGAAAGCCATAGTGGGGTTAGAAAGTGGTCAAAATTTGAAGTTCTTAAGATTTGATAATGTTGGAGAACATAACTGTCATAATTTATGAAACTTATATCATAATAAGGGGATCGATGTTTTGGGAATAGTACTTGGAACTCCATAATAGAATATCGTTTCAGATAGGATAAACCAAACTTTGACAAAGAAAGATAAATATATGCATGTGTACTCTGGTATACTTAAGTCCATCTACACATAATAAATTAACACAACTAAGTATTTGGTCAAAATAATTCCATTCTCATTAGTGGGATAATTTCATTTGGGAGAGATATGGTTTGATATGATCTAGAAGTTTCACACCTCAAAATCTTTATTTATAACTATTATGCACTTGTTGATTCAAATGATGGAGATAATATATAGTAAAATTCCAAATCTAGTTTCATTATAGGATATGTAAATGAAGATTTTGGCTACTAACAATGGAGTGATGATCAATAGAAGATCTTAAGAAGTTGAGATGCAATATTCCATCAGAAGATCATATGAAAATAAATGAACCTGGATATATTAGAAGATTAATGAAAGAGTTCAACTACTGAAGTAAAATTTAACTAGATGTAAAAAATGATAATTCAAAAATACTAGTAATACCAAATTACAGAAAAATTCACTAGATAATCGACTAATTGTAGATGTTCTAGAATTATCAAGAACTGCATAATTCCAATTAAAATCTTCAGTAGAAAATAAATTGTTAAAAGGAGGATAAGATGTTCAAACACATAAAACTAATGTTCAGGAAAATGTAGAAACATCTCTAAGAATATCTTATAGTGTCTCAAGGACAGGTCAATAATATGGGGTCGACCTGAAATTGTTACTTCTAATGGATTCTAGGGGGCCCTAATGTCCAGAAGAGGTAGAAACTCTTATTGAATCAAAGTAGTGTGATTCACCCATGGAGGAAGGGATGAATTCCTTAAATTTTAATGAAAATTGGGAGATTAATGAACTAAAAAATGGTAAATAGTAATTCAAGAACAAATAGGTCTACTATTTTAAGGGAAAATAAAATGGAAGTATAATATATATGGCACGGTTTGTGGTGAAAGGATTCAAATGGAAAGAAGGAATAGATTTCCCAAAAATAGTTTCACCGGTATTAAAGAATACTATAATTCGGACAATGATAATCATTATTGTATTAAATGGTTTATAATTATAGTAGATGGATAGGAATAATACATTTTTCCAAGGTTATTTGGTGGAATATATCTACATGAAGTATCCTAGGGGGTTTAAATAACATTAAAAAGAGTGATTTTTTATAAACTGAAGTGAAGTCACTATGGATTGAAACATACACCATGATAGTGGAATTAGAATTTTTAAGCTTTCACGAATAAATAAAGTTTAATAAGGATGTCATTTTTATTATCAAAAGTTATGATATTATGGGACACATGTTATACTCATACTCTATGTGGATTTCATATTGTTTGTGGGTTCATATATTCAACAAATTCTAGAGTTATAGAGTAAGTATTTTATAAGATTTTAAATTAAATATCATTTCCAAGACAAGAAAATCATAGGTTTGAGGATACAAAGAGATAAAAAAACATGGTAATCTGGTGTTATCTCAGAAGGAGTTCATTCATAATATCATCATGAAATTCAGGACAACTGGACGTAAATCTATTAGAACTCCTATTTCTAGATACTTTAGGTTATCCAGGGCACAAGTACCTTTAATAGAAAATAACATCTTGTACATGGTGAAATTTTCATTTTCTTTAATATTAAGAATCTTGATATATAAAATGATATGTACATTGCCACACATTTCCTTTCTAGTGGTACCGGTGATTATATTCATGTATAATTTTGGTAAGGAGTGTTAAGAAGTTGTGACATGGATAATCTAATACTTGGAGGGATTAGTAGATAGAACATTTTTCTTTAGGGAAGATAATCTCCTATAGGGTTTTTTTTATGATGATTTTACGGTTGATTCTAAAAGTCATAAAAGGATAGTAGGTTTTGTGTTCACATTTAGTGGAATGCATATTAGTTGGATTTCATAGATATATCTATTGGTGTCTTTGACTAAAACTAAATTAGAGTTTGTTCCAGTTATAGATGTCGTAGAGTATTTTATATGGTTTCATTTCATATTGAAGGATATGGTTAATGAATCATAAGGAGGTGTGTTATTCTTTAACAATCATAGTGATATCCACCTTTCAAAGAATCTAAAATTTTATGTGATAATGAAACCCATTAACCTGAAATTACATTTCATCTAGAATTTACCTATATAAGAACTCGGGAAAGGAAAATATAGCTGAAATTTCCATAATGGTTTTAATCTATGAAACTTTGAAACAACTTGTGCCTCAGTGGGACTCAGTTGAATGAATAAAAGATAGAGAACCTTGAAATTAACATGGAAGAATAATTTTTTTTCTCTAATGAAATGGATGATTCCGATGAGGTTTCTTGAAGAAATATTCAAGTGGGGGATTTTTTTTGTTCTTAAAGCTTCTTTAGGTCACTGAAAGTTCAGTAATAAAATTTCAGACTCTAGTAGTTCACTTCATTCTTACAAGAGTAGTAAAAATAGGAACCTTTTGTATATGATTCAACTTACCATAAGTTTAAAAAAAATTCATTGATGTGAAGACTGGTCTTTGTCCATAGTGAATAGTTTCATGGATGGGATAGTTGAGTTGGTGGAGGTTTTAGTTAAATGGTTAAGTCAATCAATGGTTGCTTAAAAATTTCAGATAGTAGGGCAACTTTTTTGATCAGTGTCTCTTTAAGAATATATGGGACCCACTATTTTCATGTATATACTATATAAAACTACAAAAAGTGTAATCTTGGTTTATTATCCATAGTGTTTGTAATTCTTATACTTTTGGTAATAAAAATAGTTTGAAGTGTTTTTTGTGGACCCAGGATGAAATTATGAACCATGTAAAACAGGTGTGCCCATTTTTCATTTCATTATTTTTCTTATTTTTACCTTGAGTTAGTGTGTTTTTGTGTGTTTCATCTTTCAAGGGATGATTAGGGTGCATAAAGTTTTCATAATTTCAGTTCCTTAAGAAAAAATGTAAGAACTTATGGTTTGTTTTCCATAGTGTTATTCTTATAATGGATATGAATTTCTAGTAAACTCTAGATTCAATATTCTAGTGCTTTTATTGGATTTTCCATCTTGAATTCCTAATAATGTGCTGGTGTTTTTTATCATTTAAGAAAAAAATCAATGATTGGACCATAGTCAATCTCGGTTATATTTGTATGGATCTCATTTCATTGTAAATATTTATTTTCACGTCATGTGATATATTTCTAGTTGTACAACTGAGGATGATGTGTTGAATTTTTATTGATATCTTTTCTTCTAATGTTTATAGAAAATTATTCAGAGAGCATATTCTCCCCACTATCACCTCTTTGAACCTCATTTCTTGTCAAAAACATAAAGAATATATGGAGGTACATCTGGGGTTTATGGGTCTCGAACTTGGGTGTTGTTTGGAAAATCCAATATGGATATGTTTATGGTGAACTAAACTAAACATACATAAATAATACATTGATATCATGGTTTAATTATTATATATCATAAATGGAATCACATCCCAAGGACCAAAAGTTTTATCATCTTAGAGACTAGCTATAAAAAGGCCTTATTTTAAAACACATTTGAACATATCTCCACATCCATTCTCTTATAAACCATATTATAGACTTCTGGTATGATATATTCATCTTCATAACCCGAGGAATATAAACATAGGAAATGGGTGAGCTTGAATTCTCGGAAGGGGGAACTTATTAACTAGTCATAACTATTGGATCAAAAACATTAAGTAAAACATGATAAAGGAAGAAATTCAATATAAAACTATCATGGGATAATAAGTTTGAATAAAAAAATGATTGAAAATTAAGAATCATTGTATATAAACATAATAATAGATAAATTCCATAAAAACATGGATAAAAAACACATAACATAAATCATAAAATCATAAAATCATAACATAAGAAATCATAACATCTTGAGTACAGAGAATATCATAAATAGTTAGAATAGCTTAGAAATAAGGCAAATTTTAAATAGGTGGAAGAAAAATAATCATTATAAAGAATTTTTTACAAATCAAAGTATGTTCAAACTTTAATTATTGTAAAAAAACAAAGAAATTCCACCATTTTATTTTGAACAAAACCAAGAATGTTAAGAATTTAGTTTGTAAAAAAAAGCCATGTTTGTCCACACTTAATTATCTCATTAGATATAAAAACATAACCAATGTATCTGACAGTGATATAGGATCATAATAATTATCATCCATAAATATTAGTTCTACTTAAAATCAAATCATTCATCTTATCATAAATTACCCATGAGAATAAAATAGGTTTTATAACTTTTCCAAATGGTATCACATAAAAAAAATGATCATTTGGATCCAAAAATATAATATTCTCAAATGAGTACTTTATAAGAGCACATATATGTTTATTTACAAACCATTTCACCATTGGATAATAATCCATTTAAAATGGAAGATAATTCATAAAAATTATTTTTCTTAAAAAAAATCTTAATATCATCTTAAAAAGTTTTGATTTTCAAGTAACATTCTAAAAACCTATTTTATGATGAAGATAAAAAATTACTAAAACATAACTTTAAAAAATTAATATAAATATACCTTTATAATAAATAAAACATTTGTTAAAAATTTAATTCATAAGAAATTAATGTATGATCCTGTAAAAAAAATCCTTAAAAATATTTTAAAACACCTTTATAGAAAACCAAAATCATTAAAAGGATAATGAAATAATTATTTTAAAATGAATAAAGCGGAATAAAAGGATCATTGTACATAGAAACAATTTGAATTTCCTCTAGGTAGAGGAGAGATTTTTAAGTATTTAAAAACATGGATATGGAGAGAAAATCTTTTAAAATAAATAGGAATTATTCATGAAAATTTTCATTATCAAAAAATAATAGATTCATCAAGGGAGATTTTTTTGTGAAACATGGTTGTCTAATAAAATATTTTATAAATACAAAACAACATCAACATAGGTTATAATAGATTACTTTTGATATATAATTCTCAAAAAAGAGTGATTATAACCCAAGGAAAATATTGAA
Organism: Viscum album; assembly: GCA_963277665.1. NCBI lineage: Eukaryota > Viridiplantae > Streptophyta > Magnoliopsida > Santalales > Viscaceae > Viscum > Viscum album. The sequence goes on from OY728152.1 coordinate 1,745,223,427, forward strand.
GTCACAAAAACCCCTTACCTTTATTCCTACGTAGTCGAATGTTCTCTAGAATCCTATAAAACCAACATAACTATCCTAATACCCTATTTTAGAACATTATTCATATACAATAATCTTTTTTATTGTAGAGACCCGAAGCTTAAAGTACATAGACATTACATTACTTTTGCGGAATACTTAGTACATAACAAAAACACACACACACGGACCGTAATAGTTTAGTGTCTTTGGAAACTCGGAATATAATCTTCTAATCGTGGTGAAAGAACGTCAACATCTCCCATAAAGATCTTCTTCTTTTTTAAAACTTAAATCCTTTCTTTATACCCTAGGGAAAAGAAAACATAAAAGGGTGATCTCAAATGCTCAGTAAGGGTAAACAAAAGAAATATCAATCACATCATATTCATAAGAACATATCTTTGGGAAATCTTAACCTGCAAAAGAGATCATAATTTCATAACATGGGATAAATCATAGTAGTGAAATTTAATCCCAATAACCATAACTTAAAACATGAAACTTTGTGTCATACACACATAATCATAGAGAATCATTTCTTATTAGTCAAGACTCATTGCCAAGACTATCTTAGTGGACAAAGTCCCTTTCTGAACCGAGTTCATTACTCGTTTCAGTCCTGTTTCACTGAACCGGTATAACCTGCCATTCTAGCCATGTATATCTCATGAGATATAAAATCTTTACCCAATGCATTTGAGGCAGATACAGGTCCCACCCATCTCATAATGATACAATTCTTATGTGTGCCACAAAATCATAAACTATACATCATTTCATAACTCATGTAATAAAAATGGGAATCTTAAAAATCAGGACATCATAAAACAATCCATATAAGATAAAGGAATTCATAAAAATAATGTCATCACAACATAGTCAAATCAATGTAATAATATGGATAGAAACAGTACCCTTTATTATCTTAGATGAAAAATAATTTTGATAAAACACTTGAACTCCACTCTTGAGGAAAATATCCTTTCTTCTTCAAAAACACTTTTCCTTTCATAACATGTCATACAATTATAAACTAAAAGAAGTTGATTAAAAATACACTTGAAAACTTGTAAGGCAAGCTTCTTGGAAATAATGTTTTAAAAATCCATTCACGCCGTATAAGTTAAAAAACATTATTCTCGTACTTTTGTCGGAAAAGTAAAAAATTACCTCGTACGAAAAATGACAAAAGATTCCTTTAATATCTTTTACTAAAACTCACCAAAGGGTAAAAATGGATTTAAACAATTGTAGGTGGATGGAAATAATATTACATATTGAGGAAACATGGATGTGTAAGATAAAATACACCCCAGTAAATACCAAAGTATAAACAATCTCGGATAAAAATGAGATTGTGATATTTCCCTTACCTTAGGTCCGATTTGCTTCATAAGTGTCCGAACCTCCTTTATAATGATTTAAATAATGTTATTTAATTATTACAGAATCATAGTTATTGTTATTATATCATATATGGTCATATTCTTAGCTTCTTATTAGTAATATTTCATTACTACTTGTTATTCGTGTGTTTATTACTTTTTGTTCTTATGTGTGTTTTGTCGAATAAATTATTATTATTCTCTTTAGGTTATAGAAACCTCATTTCCAGAATGGTATTAGTGTAATATATATCATATTCATTCATTCAATTCATTTATATAATCATTATGAAATGAAGATCATGTAGAAAGAGTCGCATCACATCGTGGAGACGGTATTCCGTATGTACGCACGAGTGATGATATCATTCCTATGATCGTGGAATTATATTGCAGTGTATGTATACTATTTTAGAATAAATATCACTTTATAATAGTCATATATATTCATTATTTACACCATTATAACCATCCAAGTAATGTGGTGGTGGAAAATAGATTACACCACGGCGTGGAGACGGTATTTCGTACATACGCACGCGCGGTGATTTCTTTTTCCGTAGGATGGATAGATGGTGAAATATGGTTGTTTCATACTTAGAATAACATATCAGTATGTGAGTGATACTGATGTTATTACTTCATAATTAAACAACTAAAGAAGAATAAGTGGAAGAAGAAATAAAGATGAAAGAATCGGTAACGGACATTACCTATTCTTTGAAGTTCTTCTTTGAGACCTCCTTTTAGGGCACTAAAATTAGTCTTTGAAGAAGACCAGAACCTCTAGGATGATTCTAGGGAAGTGGAGAGAAGAAATTGACAGGGGTTGGCCGAGCATGAAGGCTCAAAGTGGTGTGAGGAAGAGGGGGAGGAGGTGCCCTTTTATAAGGGAGGAGAAGGGCACCTTTGGAATAACTAAAACTATTATTTTATTATAAAGTTAAGTTCGGTTTTAAATAGCTCCAAATTGATTTATTTCGAAGATAAGGTGGGGATGGGTCGAAATCCTCTCATCCAATATAATTTAGACAAGTTTAGGTTGCTATTTTAAACTTATCATTTATTTTTAACATTAAGTTAAATAATTTTACTTTTACCATGTCTTCTTGTGTTCTTACACTATAAGGTTAATAAACATACTATATAAAGCCAAACTAACACCAAGTTGTTTATTATTAATATATATAACCTTATCTAAGTCATTTGGAAGAACCTTAGATTTTTAGGAATAAAATAACAATTAATAATATAATATTTGTTTTAAAAACTATTTTATGTCAATTTTGACACTATTTAGTAATTTATTTTTGTAAAAATCATAATAGAATGATTAGTTCTAACCAAGTTTCTTAAATAAATACTAACATGTCATATTAAACTATAAAATTAGTTTAATTCATAAAAAGTCTCAAATTACATTTATTTGGGTATTTATAACATCAATTATGTCAATATTTCATTAATAAGATAATTACTGCATCATCGTTGTGTCATAAATAAATTAAATTATTTAATGTCTAAAAATAAAAAATAAAATAAAATTATGTATGAAATCTTTTTAACTTTCTAATTAATATTTATAGTCGAATATATCTTATGTATAACCCTATATTAAAAATGATTTACTTATTAAACTTTGATTTTAACTATTTTAACCCCTCTTTAAATAAATTATTAATAAATGTCCTAATCTAATCCAAGTGGGATTAAATGGTCATATTGTATTCCTAAGGTTGTTTTTGGTCGAATTACACTTATCCAATAGAATTAGAACATGTGTTAGGGTAATAATAATATCATTTTTACCCTTAATTACCCTATTTACTTTTAACCGTGGTAAAAAAAAGTAAAAAGTTACTATTCACCAAAAATTATTTTCATCTCATTGAACCACATTTTAGTCCTTGATATTAACTGTGGCTCTCGGATTTTCGAAATTCCACTCACAGAAGCGGTAAAATTAATTTTTATGAAAAATTCAGTTTTTTAACTACCACTTAGTGGTTTCACTATTCATCAAAAAATGAAAGTTTCCAGAAAAATACCAAAAATTAGGCCTAAGCTATATTTGATCTTATGAATTCAAAAATTATGTCTATTTTATCAAATTAAAATCATATCAGCTACATTAACTAATTTAAAAATTAATTCCCGTCGTCAAAACAAATAGCGTGTTTTTAAGAGATAATAACTATCAAAAGATTGACATTTGTTTATAACTGGTTTAAATGTGAAATTACATCCAGTGACCAACATTGTATTAAATTGTAAAAATATATTCTAAATATACTTTAAAACCACTCAAATTAATAATTTATCACTATTAATTATTTCTATTAAAAATTTTGTTTTTTATTAAAATTTAGTAATTTTCACTATTCATCAGAATATGAAAGTTATCCGAAAAGTACCAAAATTTCACCCTAAGCTAATTTCGAAATTCCGAATCCAAAAATGAAGTCCATTTTGAAAAATAAAATTTACAAAATTTCAAAAAGTGGTTATTACTATTCATAACGGCTAGTTTTAATAATATTTTAATAGCATATCGTTGTTTAGTGAAACTCGGTATTGCGTACTACACACGCTATCGAGGAAGGTCGCGATTGCATTTAATGAAAGGCAAGTCAAGGATGTGTGTTGTGCAAGATCCTTTTAGTGTAGCGTACAACACAAGACATTAATTAAATTAAAAAGAATATTTTTCATAAAATCTCGGGGTGTTACATTCTACCCCCCTTAAAATGAATTTCGCCCTCGAAATTCGTCAGGGTTATAAATGGTTTACTATTCGAAAGTTTCTTTGATAGAAACCCACATCGTAAAAAGGAATACCAAAACCAATCTTTAAAAACAAATGTATGAAACGTAACGGTTACCCAAATAAACTAATCACTAAGTTTCCACATAGGTGAAAATATGGATATGGAAGAGAAATCTAACCATCATGTTCTGATGGAGAGTGGTAGAGAACATGGCTATGGAAAATCCAGCAATCACAAAGCCATAAATTTGTGATGATCTAGGGTACCATCTGATTCATCAGATATAAGGGCACTAGGACAACATTTTTGGTTTTCAATATCATTTCCCTAAAGATGAAAATTTTGAATTAGAAGAAATACTTCCTTGATTTTGGTACAATATCACTGTTTTTCGTGAATTGAACAATTTCCACTTCATCCCTTAAAGAAATGAATTAGAATTTGTTATTCGTGATGTGTTAGCAGATCTTGTGATAGAATGATGGGTTATCCATCTCTTTCAAACAAAAGGTTAGAAAAAATTATAAGTCCATCTTATGGTTAATTGTATATGGTTCCAAAAATGAACTTATACTTCATATATCATACCACTTAATAAAATAAAACTAGTTTCTACTAACCAGGGACTTCCTGTAGGCCAGTGGTAGGCGACAAAGGCCAGTCGCACTTCGGTTGTGGGTTCGATTCCCACATCCTTGTCTGACGTGATGGGTTGTCGGCCATCCTGCAGGTTGTCCTTTTTCTAAAACTATATTACTATAACATCCCATCAATAATATCGAAAAAAAACTTCTATCCTTAAACAATACTAACTTATGTCCAACATAATCCATTCCAATCTTTAGGCTTATCCATAATACTGCAGTCCACTCTCATAATATAGTGAAAACGATTACCAGAGATTTAATACCATCGTTGATCCCCATATATCATAAGATATGTCTTGTTGGTCACATTACAAACATTCGAAGGCCTTAATCATGTATTCTCTTGAAAAATGAATACCCATTGAACCTTAGTGAAAACATGAATGCAGTTAAAAGTTAACACCTTCCATATACAAAAATCCTCAAAATTCTATATAATCAAACCATGATATCACTTATTCCTTATATCAATCATGAGCTCATGAATACTATCAAACATTTCATTTTCTCCTTATCCCTTCATTATGCACATATCATCACTTTTCATGGTTATCGGTACCTTAAAGTTATTGAAAACCAAAATAGAATAATACAAAAATATTCTAATACACAATAAAAGTACCTCAATAACATTATTTTTGAATACTAATACATAAAAACTTCAATCCATCCTCTTCAATTATTGTCCTGGAATAAGTCCTTCCTTGATTTAGAAGTAACTTTTTAGGTGAGGGCATTGAGTTGGGTAATGCCCATGTTCTCCACAAATAATACATTGAACTCCATAACAGTCTGTCACTCTATGACCCTTTTCTCCACATAGATAACATTGTTCCCTCCATTTGAGGTATTCCTCAAGTTTCTTCTTCCCTTCTTTAGAAATATCAATCTTCCTTTCTTTATGCTCCTCAACATGCGAACAAGCATAATAGTTAATATCCCTCTTCTTTGATGAATTAGGCATACCACTAAATTTCACCTTGTTAATCATATATCGCGATGACTGATTCGGCATAATCCCAATATCTTTCTCTCTAGGAATTACACAATTTTGTTTCTCATAGTCACCAATTTGTCCATTGGATTCAATGTTAACCGAATTCCTTCTGGTTCCCTCCATTAACTAAAACACAAAATGAATCTTGTGAGAGGAAAAAATCATGCTAGAGAAAACAACATAGTAAAGGGGGAGTATCCTCAATATCTAACATCTTAGGTTAAATTCTATGATCGTTACCATAGTTCTAGGACTGTATCCTATACGTATACTTATCCTTAGGGACATCCATAGACATACCTTAGAAATATATCTAGGGATCTCAATAACGTTTTCGCATCCTAGTTTCCAAAGGTTGACTAAACCTTTCCTCTGATACCAACTGTAGAGACTCGAAGCTTAACGTACATAGACATTACATTACTTTTGTGAAATACTTAGTACATAAAAAAACACACACACAAGGACTGTAATAGTTTAGTGTCTTTGGAAACTCGGAATATAATCTTCTAATCATGGTGAAAGATCTTCAACATCTCCCATAAATATCTTCTTCTTTTTTAACCTAAATCCTTTCTTTATACCCTGGGGAAAAGAAAACATAAAAGGGTGAGCTCAAATGCTCAGTAAGGGTAAACAAAAGAAATATCAATCACATCATATTCATAAGAACATATCTTTTGGAAATCTTAACCTGCAAAAGAGATCATAATTTCATAACATGGGATAAATCATAGTAGTGAAATGTAATCCCAATAATCATAACTTAAAACATGAAACTTTGTGGCATACACACATAATCATATAGGACCATTTCTTATTAGTCAAGAATCATTGCCAAGACTATCTTAGTAGACAAAGTCCCTTTCTGAACCGAGTTCATTCCTCGTTTCAGTCCTGTTTCACTGAACCGGTATAACCTGCCGTTCTAGCCATGTCTATATCATGAGATATAAAATCTTTACCCAATGCATTGGAGGGAGATATAGGTCCCACCCATCTCATAATGATACCATTCTTATGTGCTCCACAAAATCATAAACCATACATCATTTCATAACTCATGTAATAAAAATGGGAATCTTAAACATCATGAAATCATAAAACAATTCATATAAGATAAAGGAATTCATAAAAATAATTTCATCACAACATAGTCAAATCAATTTAATAATAGGGATATTAAAATAACCCTTTATTATCTTAGATGGAAAATAATTTTGATAAAACACTTGAACTCCACTCTTAAGGAACATATCCTTTCTTCTTCAAAAACACTTTTCCTTTCATAACATGTCATACAATTCTAAACTAAAAGAAGTTGATTAAAAATAAACCTGAAAACTTGTAAAGTAAGCTTCTTGGAAATAATGTTTTAAAAATCCATTCATGTCGTAAAAGTTAAAAAAACATTATTCTCGTACTTTTGTCGGAAAAGTCAAAAAGTACCTCGTATGAAAAACGACAAAAGATTCCTTTCATATCTTTTACTAAAACTCACCAAAGGGTAAAAATGGATTTAAAAAATTGTAGGTGGATGGAAATAATATTAAATATTGAGGAAAAATGGATGTGGATGATAAAATACACCCTAGTAAATACCAAAGTATAAACAATCTCGGATAAAAATGAGATTGTGATATTTCCCATACCTTAGGCTTGATTTGCTTCGTAAGTGTCCGAACCTCCTGTATAATGATTTAAATAATTTTATTGAATTATTCCATAATCATACTTATTGTTATGATATCATATATGGTCATATTCGTAGCTTCTTATTAGTAATATTTCATTACTACTTGTTATTCGGGTGTTTATTACTTTTTGTTCTTATGTGTGTTTTGTCGAATAAATTCTTATTATTCTCTTTAGGTTATAGATACCTCATTTCCAGAATGGTATTAGTGTAATATATATCATATTCATTCATTAAATTCATTTATATAATCATTATGAAATGAAGATCATGTAGAACGAGTCGCATCACATCGTGGAGACGGTATTCTGTACGTACGCACGATTGATGATATCGTTCCTATGATCGTGGAATTGTTTTGGAGTGTATGTATACTATTTCAGAATCAATATCACTTTATAATAGTCATATATAGTCATTATTTACACCATTATACCCAACCAAGTAAGGTGGTGGTGGAAAATAGATTACACCACGGCGTGGAGACGGTATTCCGTACGTACGCACGCGCGGTGATTTCTTTTTCCGTAGGATGAATATATGGTGAAATAGGGTTGTTTCATACTTATAATAACATATCAGTATGTGAGTGATACTTATTTTATTACTTCATAATGAAACAACTAAATAAGAAGAAGTGGAAGAAGAAATAAAGATGAAAGAATCGGTAACGGACATTACCTCTTCTTTGAAGTGCTTCTTTGAGACCTCCTTTTAGGGCACTAAAATAGGTCTTTGAAGAATACCGGAACCTCTAGGATGTTTCTAGGGAAGTGGAGAGAAGAAATTGGCAGGGTTTGGCCAAGCATGAAGGGTCAAAGTGTTGTGAGGAAGAGGGGGAGGAGGTTCCCTTTTATAAGGGAGGAGAGGGGAACCTTTGGAATAACTAAAACTATTATTTTATTATAAAGTTAAGTTCGGTTTTAAATAGCTCCAAATTGATTTATTTCTAATCTAAGGTAGGGATGGGTCGAAATAATCTCATCCAATAGAATTTAGACAAGTTTAGGTTCCTATTTTAACCTTATCATTTAGTTTTAACATTAGGTTAAATAATTTTACTTTTACCGTGTCTTTTTGTGTTCTTACACTATAAGGTTAATAAACTTACTATATCAAGCCAAACGAACATCAAGTTGTTTAGTATTAATATATATAACCTTATCTAAGTCATTTGGCCGAACCTTAGATTTTTAGGAATAAAATAATAATTAATAATATAATATTTGTTTTAAAAACTATTTTATGTCAATTTTGACCCTATTTAGTAATTGATTTTTGTGAAAATCATAACAAAATGATTAGTTCGAACCAAGTTTCTTAAATCAATACTAACATGTCATATTAACCTATAAAATTAGTTTAATTTATAAAAAGTCTCAAATTACATTTATTTGGGTATTTATAACATCAAATATGTCAATATTTCATTAATAAGATAATTACTGTATCATCATTGTGTCATAAATAAATTAAATTATTTAATGTCTAAAAATAAAAAATAAAATACGATTATGTAGGAAATTTTTTAACTTTCTAATAAATATTTATAGTCTAATTTATCTTATGTATAACCCTATATTAAAAATGATTTACTTATTAAACTTTGATTTTAACTATTTTAACCCTTCTTTAAATAAATTAATAATAAATGTCCTAATCTAATCCAAGTGGGCTTAAATGGTCATATTTTATTCCTAAGGTTGTTTTTGGTCGAATTAAACTTATCCAATAGAATTAGGACATGTGTTAGAGTAATAATAATATCATTTTTACCTTTAATTACCCTATTTACTTTTAACCGTGGTAAAAAAAAGTAAAAAGTTACTATTCACCAAAAATTATTTTCATCTCATTGAACCACATTTTAGTCCTTGATATTAACCGTGTCTCTCGGATTTTTGAAATTCCACTCACAGAAGCGGTAAAATTAATTTTTATGAAAAATTCAGTTTTTTAACTACCACTTAGTGGTTTCACTATTCATCAAAAAATGAAAGTTTCCAGAAAAATACCAAAAATAAGGCCTAAGCTATATTTGATATTATGAATTCAAAAATGACGTCTATTTTATCAAATTCAAATCATATTAGCTACATTAACTAATTTAAAAATTAATTCCCGTCGTCAAAACAAATAGCGTGTTTTTAAGAGATAATAACTATCAAAAGATTGACACTTGTTTATAACTGGTTTAAATGTGAAATTACATCCAGTGACCAACATTGTATTAAATTGTAAAAATATATTCTAAATATACTTTAAAACCACTCAAATTAATAATTTATCACTATTAATTATTTCTATTAAAAAATTTGTTGTTAATTAAAATTTAGTAATTTTCACTATTCATCAGAATATGAAAGTTATCCGAAAAGTACCAAAATTTCACCCTAAGCTAATTTCGATATTCCAAATCCAAAAATGAAGTCCATTTTGAAAAATAAAATTTACAAAATTTCAAAAAGTGGTTATTACTATTCATAACGGCTAGTTTTAATAATATTTTAATAGCATATTGTTTTTTAGTGAAACTTGGTATTGTGTACTACACACGCTATCGAGGAAGGTCGTGATTGCGTTTAATGCAAGGCAAGTCAAGGATGCGTGTTCTGCAAGCTCCTTTTGGTGTAGCATACAACACAAGACCTTAATGAAATTAAAAAGAATATTTTTCATAAAATATCGGGGTGTTACATGTATACTTCATTTATGGTCGTTTATTATAAATATAATAGTTGGTTGGCACTTATTTTTACCATCAAGAGTTAGTTACGTTAATTATTTCACGCATGATTGTTGATATCAAATTCAATACGCATTATTTGATACCAAATTTATAATTAATATTTTATATAATATAATATAATTTAGTTTTTATAATGACCTATAATTTTATAATACCATTATATAATAGTTTCATCATATTTTGTGAATACGAAATGGGTGATGAATTAGTTTCGTGTTATTTATCAATATAAATGTATTACCTAATATGGATTGTTAATTTTTATAATATACATAAATAATAATATTCATAACATTTATTACTTCTATATATCATATATATTCTTCAATTATAATTTATAACCATCTATAAAGGTGTTAGTAAAAAATAGGATATATCGTTCCTTGGAAGTGGTAGTTTGCACGTATGCATGGATGATGATTTCATTTCCCATATTATGAGAGAAAGGAGTAATATGGTTTGTTGTTTTCAGAACCTAAAAAATGTTATAAATATCATTATTAAATATTAATTTCATTATTATGACCATCTTTGTAATTTGGTGAAAGAAAATAAAACATGCTATGTCATGGAGGTGATAGTCTGCACATATGCATGATTAATGTTTTTACATTTATTAAGGGAAAGGGGAGAGGTGATTATTGTTTATGAAAAAAAATATAAAAAAATTAAATATATAATAAATACTGAATTAATCATATAATAGTTTGAAGAAAATAACTTTTAAATGGAAATATAAGGGATATGATGTTATTGAAAAGATTGAACTTACGTTGAGAACTTTGGATTTCTCTTAGATATTTCCTTGAAAATGAAGTTCTTATTCTATTCCCCTATGAAATGAGTCTAATGAGAGTGAAATCTAATTATATGGGAAGTAAATAGTGAATAAGTTTACAAGGAAACATAATTTTTAGGGTGTTTTTGAAGGGGTGGTGAGAGGCCCCATTTATAAGTTGTGAGAATGACATTTTTTAAATATTTCAACTTAAAATAAAGTGAGCACATGTTGAACATGTCAAGTGGCTCCAGAAATAGAAAATAATTGATTTTATGGTGATTTAAATTCTATATTCTCTTAAAAAAATCAATGAAAACATGTTTTTAACATGTTGGAATCCATTTACCCCTTGATTTATTACTTTTGTTATTTAAGATTTCACCATGGTACCTAGTGCTTACATAAGGTAACTTAATATTTATGCATAAAAATAAGGTGATCCATATAAGATAATTTGTAACTAATGATTATAAATTTGAAATCCATTTTTTCTGGTTCAATTTGTAAAAATGTTAAAAATTAATTTTAATATATATAAATGTATAGTGTATAAAAGCAATATTTGAGAAAAAATATTACTTCATTCCTAGAAAATGAAGGTCTTATTCTATTCCCCTATAAATATATCTTGTTATTATTAAATCATAATAATCATGGTTCCTTGACATAAAACACCAACTTCTGAAAAAAAAATATTTTTATATATAAAGTGAATTGAGTAAAAATGACCTTTCAAAATGTATAAAAATTAAAAATATATATATACATATAAATATTTTATTACATTTTTATATAACCCTAATTTGTACTTAAATAACCCCTTATGATCTATATGTAATACCTAATAATTAGATAAGCACTAGTTGCAGTTTCAAGTGGTGATTCCGCTAGTATGTATCTTGTGCAAAACTTTATGAGCAGGAACTTCTCCAGTATAGTTTCACTTCCATATGTCATTTATTCCTACATTATTTATTTATTTTGAAATATTGTAACTTTTATTTAAACCATCTAATTTAATATCTTGGTTTTAACAATAATATTTAATATAAAAAATATATCAATATTTTTTTTAATTTATTTTGGTATAGTGTATGAAACACAATATTTAATATATTGTTTAGTTAAGGAGGATATATAGTGAAATCTTGGTTCGTTGAATCATCTTCTTCTTAAATCAATTTAAACCTCTCTATTTTAATTATTAATTACCATAGATGTTAGTTAAGGGTGTCTTTGAGATGACACAAGATTTAATTTTATAATTTAGTATCAATCACATATATTTACTTATAATTAGAATAATCATAATATTGTTTTTCTTCCTAATTGTTTGAGTTAAATATCTGTCATGGTTTGCTGTTAGGAATTTTTTTTCCTTGAGTTCAAATTTATAACTACGATTGAAAATTGTTATAAATTCATTTAAGGTATGAAATGAACTTCACTATTTTTATATTAGTTATACCACACACGCCTATCATTCCTTTATGGAGTAGTTGCCTCCAACCAACTGGCATGTTCCCTCTCCATTGTATCCCTCACCTATGTCCCCAACTTCAATAGATAACCACTCATATCCTAACCCACTTTTTTCACCAATCCTTATATTTCCAATAATATGAGACCATTTTTCCCAAAGTTTGGTGTGTTATGGATGCCCAACCACATCCACTCCAGGTGTCACTTCATGTTCCCAAACAAGTCCTTTCAAGACCAGAACTACTTCAATTTCATGTTTAATGGGATCATGTAATCTAGGGAATCAACCCTAATTCTCAAAATTCTATCAGGCTCTAGGTAACTAGGTTTCCTCCCCCTTTTTCACTTTACCACCATATGAAGTTGCATTAGCAGCAACATATGGGGGTTGTATTCTAAATCCAATACTGATATGGTGCTTTCAAATTCTCTAAAAACATCGGTAACTACATACGATGGTGGTGTATTGATGTTTGATGATGAAGATTATTTATTGTTGTCTCTTATTGTTACAAAAACATTATGATCACTCTACAGTGGGTTTGGTTGTTTCTTCAACCCCTATACATTATTTAATGGTGAGGGTATTGTGGGTAATCTAACCTTGAATAGTGAATATAGATTCTATATTGAAATAGTTAATCCATTACCAAAATTACATCAAATCCATCTAAAGGACCCTTACTAAGATTTATTTCATCATAAACCGAAATTTTGAGATGAAACCATCATACAACTAGATATTTTATTTGATAAACAAAACCTAAGGGCGGTTCACATAGAAAACAAACTAGAAAAATTAGAGTATCTATAATAGATATATCTTGTTCATAATTATAGAGGAGAGGATTTAGTTATCGAAATCCATTTCATCAGTATTCATTGATCAAGATCTACCTTGTTCCCTTGGTCATGGTGATTATTCATTCTTATCATCCTTATAATCCCTTGGATTATGACACTGAGTTGTATAATGTTCATATTTTCTACACTTAAGGCATTAGATCATTTGTGGTTCTTTTGGATGCATGCATTTCACTCTCATCATTCTAACCATCCTCATCATTTTCCTACATCAGTTTGATGATTGATGGCCCCATCTTCCATAATTAAAGCATCTTCCAATGCCCTTTAGGTAATTCCCTTGGTGCATCTTTCCAAAAATTTTACATATAATTAATTTAACATTATTTCCTTTATCATATTCATCAATTGATCTTTCATTATAATCCATCCTTCTCTTATATGGTGTGCTTGGGACTTATACATTGATAAAAATTTTAATCATATTTCATGATAGCTGGTTTGGAATAGTCAAATAGTTTAACACTCCATATCATATTTTGGTGTGTTGTTCACTAAGGTAATCTCTACATTTTCCTTCACACCCATGCTTCATTCTAGTTATTACCATTACTAAAACCAAAAGGGTTTAAATTAGTAATAAAACAATATAAATATTGGGGAAATATCATAATACTAAAAGTAATTCAACCTTAAAATGAATTATTCATTTACATCATCATATTTGGATATAGTTACTTTAGTTAGACCTATATCAATATTAGTTTGACCTAGGTTACTTTAAGTTGGGTTATCTTACACATCTCAACTTAATCCATCAAAGTAATTAGTAAATCATCCCTTCATAGAGGTACGTAAATAGAATATGATCAACCAATGCATATACCTTGAGAGTGTCTATCCAGGTGTGTAGTCTTATACCCATTCATCATGTATCAGGGTGATCATTAAGTGAATTATTAACTAAACTATTTTGGTTGAATACCCCTAGGTGAATTTGTTCCATGGTCTCATTAACTTTTAAGTATCCAAATATGGAATCATTTCTAGGAAAACCACTAACTTCAGACTTTACCAGTATTTTAGGAGATCATCATATACATAGACTCATCTCTAGGGTTTTCACTATGGTTCTCTAACCTTAATACCAAAGGTAACTAAAATAGTCTCAAAAAATAACTAAACCATAATTTGGATGTCAACTATTGTGACCCAAGATAAAAATACATATATAATACATTGATACCAGGGTCTAATTATTACATCTCACAAATAGTCTCACATCTCGAGGACCTAATGGCTTAGTGTCTTGAAGACTAGCTACATAAACATATTATTTTACAACACATGTAAAAAATTCTCCATAATTATGCTCTTATAGACTCAATTCAAGAAATAACCAATGAAATAAACATCTTCATAACTTAGGGAATATAAATATAAGAAAGAGGTTAGATATAATGCTCAGTAAAGGAAACTCATCTACAAGTCATAATTGTTATATCATAAACATGAGTTAAAACATGAGAAATGGAAAAATATTATATAAAAGGATCATGGGATAATAATGGAAAATCATAAAACATGATTGATAATTATCATGGAATAAAAAAATAACCAAAAATAAATTTAATCAAAATATGTCTTATAAATACATAATTGAAATCAAACAAAGTGTGAAATCATAACATAAGTAAGCAGATCATAATTAGAACATGTAATATCATAAAAATTTCGAATATCTTGGAAATAAAGTTTATTTTATATATTTTTAACAAACATAATAAAATGAAAACATTTTGAACAAATCCATGTATGCACACCATTTAATTTTTTTAAAAAATATCCATGTATGGCCACCCCTTTTGTTTGTGAATAAATCCAAGTATGACAACCATTTATTTTGTGAAAAAATCCATTTATGTTAATGATTCATTATCTCTTGAGATATTTAACCATAAAAAATACATTTTATGGAGATATAATACCTCATCCATCATCATCCATACATATGAGTTCCACTTAAAATGAAATCATTCCTTTTATCATAAATGAACCATGTAAAGAAAATGGGTTTCATAAATTTTCTAAATTGAATCACATAAAAACGTGATCATTTGGTACTAAAACAATATACCAAAAGTATTATTTAATATTATAACATATAGGTTAATTTATGAACCATTACCCCATTGAAGAATAATCTTTTGAAAATGGAAGAGAAATCGCAAAAATAAAATTTCTTAAAAAACGTTTCTTAATATCATCCTAAAAATAAATGATTTTCAAGTGAATTTCCAAAATACATTTTTTAATATGAAGATAAATATTATTAAAACATTACTCTAAAAAAAATTCCCAAAAATTTTCTCCGATAATAAATAAAACATTTTTCATAAATGTAATATAGAAGGGAAGAATATAAGATCATGGAAAAAGAAAAGTATTAAATATTTTAAAATGCCTTTAAAAAAAACCCACATCTTTAAAAGGGTAATAGAAACATTGTTTGAAAATGAATAAATGGGAATAAAAGTATTATTTTAGATAAAACAATTTTATTTTTCCCAACAGAAAGAAGAACACGGGTGGGTAGTAAAAGCATTGATATAGATGGAAAATCCATTAAAAGAAGTCAGAATTATTCTTGGTAAAATTTCATTTTCGAAAAAAATATATTCTTAGAAGAATAATACTTTAGTGTGAAACATGATTTCCCTATAAACGAAGGTGAAATAAAATATAACAGTATTATATTTTATAATATATCAATCTTTAAATATAATGGTCAAAGTGGAGTGATTATGACCCAAGAAAAAGATTTGATTCATGAAAACCCCTTACCTTTATTCTCACTTAGTTGAATATGCTATAACCTCCTATAAAAACCTAAAAATATTAATACTCTATTTAAAATCCATATTCATATATTATACTCTTTTATATACTTCATTTTATATCATTTATTGTAAATATACTAGTTAGTTATCGATTATTTTTACCACCGGGTATTGGTAACTCTAATTGTCTCACACATGATTTATGATGTCTATTTTAGTTAAAACTATTTTGTACCAATTTTATCATTACTATTTCATATAAGATACCATAATATATGTTTCATAATGACCTATAATGTTATAATTCCATTATATGAGAATTGTTTCTCATTCCATGAAGGTGAAATTGGTAATGAATTAGTTTTGGGATATTCATTGATATCAATGGATTACCTAATAAAGATAATTATTTTTTGTGTTATCTTCAAAGAATAATATTAAAGATATTTATTACTCTTATATTTCATATATACATATCAATTATAATTTATAACTGTCCATGAAGGTGGTAGTGAAAAACATAATATACCATTTCATGGAGGCGGGTATTCGCACTTACACATGGATGATGATTTTGTTTTCCATATTATGAGAGAAATGAGTGATATGGTTTATTATTTTTAGAACCAAAAACATGTTATAATATCATAATTTTAAATTAAATTCCTTATTTTTAAAATTCTTTTGAGGCGGAGAGTGAAAATAAAATATTTTGTGTCGTGGAGGCGATAGTCTATACATATGTATGATTGATGTTTTTTCTTTTCTTAAGGGGAGGGGATAAGTGGTTAATATATATTCCCAAAATATAAAATAATTAATTATTTTATAAATACTGAATTCACCATATAAAATTGGAAAAAAAATTTAAATTGAAGGATAAAGGAAATGATGTTAGTGAAAAGTTCAAACTTTCTTTGAAGTCATTGGATTTCTCTTGGAGGACTCCTTTGAAAGGAAGGGATTAAGATAATATCTTATGAGAATAATCTTATGATAGTGAAATATTATTATAGGGGAATGAAATATGGATGTTTTTTAGGAGGAAATAAAATTTTTTTGGTGGTATTGAAGGGGTGATGAGATTCCCCTTTTTTAGGTGGTGAGAATTACATTTTTATAATTATTTCAAATTAATATAAAGATATCACATATTAAACATGTCAAGTAGCTCCAAAAAAATATATAAATTGAGTGTCTAGTAATATAAGGCCTATAATATCTCAAAAAAATCAATCAAAACATGTTTTGAACATGATGTAATTCCTTTATCTCTTGAATTGTTACTTTCTACATTTAAGCATTTACCACGATAACTAGTTTTTACATAAGGTAACTTAAAATTTTTATACAAATAAAGTGATAATTAATATATAATTTGTAGTTAAAATGTATATATTTTAAATATATTTTTTCTAGTTCAATTTCTAAAAATTTTAAAAATTAATTTTAATATAATAAATATATAATGTATTAAATAACTTTTTTAAAACCAATTTCTTGAGTTCTAAAATAGAAATCATAGATTTATAAACTATAATAAATATTTTAAAAATGTATAATTTAAATTAAAAAATACATATTTTTTCAATAATAAGGCTTTAAAAATTTCTAATTCATACTTATATATTAATAATGAAATAAAATTCACACTGTTAGTAAAAATGGTATATTGAACTATTCGAAAAAATGATTAGAAAAAACTAAAAAAATATTATTTTAATATTGTCATAATAAATTCAAAAATGAAGTTAATTTTTTAAAATTAACATCCTAAAATTTATAAATTTTATTTTTATCTAAAACCATGAAATATAGAGAGAACTATTTTTATATGAAAATGATTTTTGGTATATTAAATATTTTTTCTTATAAATTACTAATTAATCTAGAGTTAACTTTTTATTCATAAAATTATTATGTCTTGTTATTATTCAATCATAATAAACATAGTTCCTTGAAATAAAATGTCAATTTCTGTAAAATTCATTTTTTAAGCCTAAACTAAATTGGGAAAAAATGAACATCTGAAAAGTATAAAAATTAATGACATATATATATTATTACATGGTGATATAATTATAATTTATACATATATAATTCCTCATGATGTTTGTGTTAGACTTAAGCATTAGATGTGTTTTGGTTGCAGATTTGGGTGGCAATTTAGCTATCATGAATCTTGTGTCAATTCCAATTAGCTTGAACTTCTCCAATATTTGGATTTTCTCAAAATTTAATTGCATGAGTTAGGCTTGGTATTGGTCCTCATAAAACCTCATCTAACCTACCTCCATTCTAGGCTTATAAAAATAGACTTAATAAGGAATACTTCCACTTCCAGATGTCATTTATACTTTCTTTATTAATTATGAAATATAGTAAGTTCAATTTATATATGCAATTTTAATGGTTACGTTTGAAAGGTCAAATTTAATATTAAAAATATATTATTATTTTTTATTTTTATATAGTAAGTGAAACACCCAGATCCTTGACAGCATGATATAATTATATCTTAACACCCCGATAATGAGGGCAATATAGGATTTGGTGGTGAGCCAGTATGGTGAGTGGATGAACACTATGAGAAATGATATATAGAATGTAATGTAGTTGAATAGGACCCTGGATAGATCCTACAATTGGGAACTAAAGGCCAATATCATGATTGAAATCATGGGTATCATCATCGAAACAGAGGCTCTTAATAATCCCACATATTTTATGCACTCCCTTCGTTGTCTTTCATCAATTATGAATTGGTAACCCACTGTGTTAGATTTTAGGATGGATGGGTTCTTGGTGATAGGATCTCTTATTGTAGAAATTTGGAAGGTAGAAACTCTAGATCTAGTGAGAAAATAGTTTTTTCAATTTTTTCTTTTTTGATCACATCGAGAGAGAATAAGGGTTTCTTTATAAATATTTTTTTCACATATGGTAACATAAATTATGCATCCCATCCTATGAAAAAACTATTCTGAAAGCTTTATAAAGAAAATACAAAACATAGATAATTACAATAAAGGCCATGCTTGGAAATCTCATTTCCCAAGACAAAAATGAAAATGTTTCTCATTCAATTTGTTCATATAAATACTAATTTTATATCATAGTGAAACCACACCCGATCCATATAAATTAGCAAAAAAGTGCGGAAAAATAAATCAATATAACTCATGTTATATCAAATAAACTAAACAATACATGTGAGACTTTCATATATCACCAACATCCATATGTATCAAACCAAAAATAGAAAAAATCAAAGATTTAAAACTACATAAAATGGTCTATAAGTCTTATCCCAACCCCAAACTCCCATTCTCTATCCTATTCGACCAAACACACATCAGTCATAGGGAACTTTCACATTTTTGGTCACACAAACTTGAAGTCTACTCGGGAACCAAACAATAACCCAAGTAAGGTGTGTGTAGTATCCTGCCACCAATAATGTTCATAAATATCTTCTCTAAAATATAAGTTCATGAAAAAGTTTCATAAATAAAGAAGGTATTAAAAATAAATAAATATCGTTGACTCCTAGGATTTGTGATGACACGTGGGTCATTCATACCTTCTTTGATTGATGTTAGAGGTCTCCAACCATGTAGCATGATCATGCTAACATGGGGACCATGTCCTACCTTATAACCAATACATGATAGCATACCAACTTCGACCAATGTCAGATGTCTCTGAGAAAAAGGATATACTCTTTTGTATCATAATCACATTAATAGAATTTACAATTTTATAGGATAAGGAATGCATCATGGGCATTTACATGACCGCTCCATGAGAATTTGAATTTCATAGTATTGAGACTACCATAAGGGAACTTACATGACCGCTCCCTAAGATTTTTCACTTTATAGTATCATGACAACCATAGGGGAATTTAAATGACTGCTCCATGATCATTTTCACTTTACAGTATCAAGACAGCCATAAGAGAATTTTACCATATCAATGTATCTTGACTGCCTAAGGAATTTACCAAATTATGTATCAAGACCACCCAATTAATTTACCACATTATGTATTAATACCATAGAGAGGGAGTTTACATGACTGCTCTTCAAGTATTTTCACTTTATAGTATCAATACCACCATAAAGTCATTTA
Organism: Viscum album; assembly: GCA_963277665.1. Taxonomy (NCBI): domain Eukaryota; kingdom Viridiplantae; phylum Streptophyta; class Magnoliopsida; order Santalales; family Viscaceae; genus Viscum; species Viscum album. The sequence continues at coordinate 1,745,243,731 of OY728152.1, forward strand.
TCATATTAATGTACCAAGACAAACCATGGCATTTACCATTTTCATATCAATGAAATTTCATAATGAGCCATTTTAATTTATCATTAATTTATCTATTTACTAACTCATCATCATTTACCATTTAAAACATTGATTCCATTTCAAATTTTAACACCTTGTAATTCACTTTAAAATTTTCACCTTAATTTACTATTCATCACATCATAGCATCCATTGCCAATTTTATAAACCATGGTTTACTAATTTACCCTATAAATACCAATTTATTATCTCACACTTCATTTTTGATAATCCATACTAGTTTACCTTACTATTTTGGAACTTTATGGTTTCAATTCTAAACAAGGGCCTCCCCTTAGAATTATACTTCATATAAGTTCTTTGAAACAAGGGATAAGGCATGTTAATATCACGACATATGTCATTAATTTACCATTTCACATGGAACAAAGAAATTTAGGCCAAATATATCCATTTACCATTTAATAATATAATTATACACCAATTCCACAACCTTTCTTACCATTTCCATTTACCATATTTCACTTTTATTATGAACCATTACAATTTCCTACTTTACCTAACCATTTTATAGGGTCAATTTATCATTCATTCATCTGTTTACTAACTAATCATCATTTACTATTTAAAACATTTATTCCATTTCACATTTTAACACCTTGTAATTCACTTTAAAATTTTCAATTTAATTTACTATTCATCACATTATAGTATCCATCACCGATTTTATAAACCATAGTTTACTAATTTACCATATCCATACCAATTTATGATCCCACCCTTCATTTCTTGATAATCAATTCTAGTTTACCTTACTATTTACGAACTTTATAGTTTCAATTGTAAACAAGGGAATACCCATGTAACTACCCTTCATATAAGTTATTTAAAACAAGGGATAATGCATGTTAATATCAAGGAATATGTCATTAATTTACCATTTCACATGGAACACAATAAATTTAAATCAAATATAATCATTTTACATTTTACAATATAATTATAAACAAATTCCCCAACCTCTCTTACCATTTTAATTTCCCCAATTTACCTTTTATCATGAACCATTAAAATTTCCTACTTTACAAAACCATTTTATAGGGTCAATTAATTAATTGAGGTGTCCCATTCTGATCACCTTAAAGGTATGAAATTAGAATCATATTTTAGGGTATAAGAACATGACAATTTTATATCTAAGGCTTCAATTTATATTTAATTTCAACACACAAAATGTTAGTGTGACTACATAACATACACACTGAGAAGTCTAAACAAGACCATGGGAAAAACTTATGAACTACCTATAATGACTTCTATTTCATTGGTTTAGTCCTTGGAATATTTATATATAGATCTATAGATTTTTCCTTAGAGTCAGAGTTGTGTTTGGGTGTCTCAAGATCCCTAAACTAACATATAAAAAACATTAATATATGTTAAAACACATGCATGAATATTTTTAGAATAACTGTTTTTCCCATTGATCAAGACCTCGAATAGAAAATCTGAGACTACAATTGTTGCTAAGATATGAGTTTTACCCTTGGTCAAACAGAAAAATGGTTGGTGTCAGCTGTTCGGTTAAGGGAAACCAATGGCACGTACATTATGAAAATTAATTACATAATTAAATATATTTATTTAATAACCCACACACTAAATCTAATCTATAAATACTTCATCGTGATAATTTCTTAGAGTAGCCACATAACCTTGGGATATTAGAGAGGAATATAGAAATAACGTTGGAAAATCAATAATGAATAATGACGATGAACGATTGAGAGGAATCATGAGATAGAAAACGAATGCAACACTATTAGCTTATTCATCACAAGTTGATGTGTTTTTCACCAACAATCAATCCATTCATGAGGCAGGGCATGTTATTTCCTATATTTTATTCCATTGAATTATTTAACAAGCATGGATTTATATCTGCTTTTGTTCTCTAGTGAGTGTCATTCTCCACATGATCCTGATTTCAAATACTGTTCTTGAACCTATCAATTATATATCCTATGAAAATTATTTCACCCATGTTTTCGCACTTGAAGATCATCGGTTGGGATCTCATCGTCTGACGATGATTTCACCATGTTCTTGTATTTTTTCAACCACAGTTCTTTGTGTTCTGTATCGTTGGCCCATGGGGTTGATGATTTGACATTACTAGGCCAGATTTTAGTGTCATCAAACCCCCATATTTATGGTGTATGTGTGCACAATGAAAGGAAATGTTTTGTGAATGGATCAAGGTGTGTTACAGGATGTAGAAGATGGAATCACAGATTTGGACCCCCATTTGGAAATAGGCGGCATAGCGGCTCCCACACTAGAAAAAAAGGGTTCTAATTTTAGACCACCAGAGTATAGGAATAAATTATTGTAGGTACCCCCTTTTATTTTGGTGGATTTTTGGTAGTCAAATGGAGATAAATGTGGAGTAAATGGAAGATATGGAATCCATGTGAATGAACATCAATTTTTAAAAGATCCTGACATACACAGTATGTAATTTGGTTGAATACATATTGTATAGTCCCCTTACTACAATTGGTAGGGTTTTTAGGAAAAATTCAATATCACACACCATGTGGGACTGTTATATGCTATGGGATTTGATGCTGGAAGCGTGGTGTGTACACCCAGGGTACACGGTCATAGGAACGACCCGAGTACATGGGAAAGATCCAGAGTTCATGGGCATGGTCCATGATACATGGAAATAGTATGGAAGGATATTGGAATAACCTAGGCTTCCATGACCCTCCATAAACTCCAGGTACACATCGTTTATATCCACATGTCCAGACAATCCATTTATATGTGAGGAGACGCACAGGTCTCTAAGAGAGGTCACACACCTTGTGGACCTATGTACACATTGCATACTTTTCTATGAGAATTATACCTTTCATATATTATTCTTAGATACTCTGATATGTTCCTATGAGTATCATATTCTAAGTATTTATCCACAGATAATACAATGGTAGCCTTCATTTTAATAGTAGAGATATGATGTGAGGTGTTGTGAGTGGGACACTTAGCCTATGACAGTGATCGAGTGTGATCATTATAGTGTTAATGGGGTTATTACTCCCCTATATATATCCATTTTGTGGGTACCCCATATCATTTATACATGTAGAGACATAACTCTCCCACATTATAGAGGGTATGGGACCTCTATCTTCTCAGTAGACTCCCTGTCATTGTGCTCTGGTGGTGTGCGGGTTCTTCATTGAAGTAGTGCTCCTTCGGTTATGCTACATAGTAGAGAGGTGAAAGACCTCTATATTATTGATATTTTACACGATATGCATGGATAGAATATTGTTACCCCTCAATTGTGACATACATTAGCAAGGATTAGGCCCTCCACTCTGTATGTTATGTTGTTACGTGGGTTGTTTGACATCAGTGATGGGACCTTTGGAGCTACATGAATACACTTCATTTTTAGCTAGCTTGGATGATGGATATCCACTTTCTCGCTTCTCTTGGGTATCCTTGGAAGTATATATGATGTTGGGTTTTCTTTTCCTACTTGTTTATGGGTTGATATTTTTGTTTTTTATTTCTATTACTTCCCCTTCTTGGTTTTCAAGTCATCCTAATGGTTATGTATATACTCACCCATGCATGGTATTTTCCCACATGAATTATGCCTTGTGAAATTGATAGGAATATTGGTAGTGACTTTGATTTACCTAGAATTAGAGGAGAATAGTGGTACATAGAGTTGATGGCCATGTTTTATAGTTATCCTTAGAGATTGTGAGCTAGTCTCTCTTTAGTTTTCCCTTTTCCACGTTTTTTTAGGTTGGGACCTCATTTCTTATTGGGTGTATATTTTTTCCCTTTATATCTTTTACATTACATTTTTTTATTATAAAGAATTTCATATAGGTTATTCCATAAATGGTTTACACTCTATATGTTTCATCCATTTATGATATCTCTACGCTATTTCATGGAGTTTGTTGTGTGTGTGTGTATTGGTATATTAGGAAAAATTCTCCCATTTTAGTTATATTCCTACTCAGAACTTACCAATAGCCCCTAACCTATTAGAGGTGGGCTTGGGGTGTCACACTCAGCTTACCACCAACCAGGTTGGACTGACTGGGTCAGGTCATTACAATGTGGTATCAAAGGTGTTTCTTCATTTATGCTTGGTTTTTGGAGTTAGAAATGTCGTGCGGTTTGTTTTGTGAACTTATGGAAATGATATTGAAGTGCCTTAAGTTAACCTCTCCGGAAAGGGAACCCAGTTTTCATGAAGCAACCGAAGTATCAATATGCCCAGCCTTGAACTACCTACTTGTTGAATCAGAATATTGAGACATCGGTGTTAGGGAAACCAATGGTACATGCATCATATATGGCTGGATATTTCTATTATTCAAGTACTTATAAATTAATCTCCGAGATATTATAATCGAATCATGGTACTTCTTGTCAACTTTTAGGATGTCTCTATAGTGAATGTCAACTAATATATAGATAAATTATCATGAAAACTACCAATTGAGAGAGGAAAACCGATTTCAGGGTCACCGAGACAACTAACATAGTATTTGGTCTCCAATTAATGATCAATTTCATATACTAGTTACTTAATTCAATAAAAAATAAATTTTTATACCCATGGAGTAGTGAGAGGACCCACCCTAGTGGGTCCATTTGACATTTCTTTATAGTTGTATCATCATTTAGTTCTAGATGTTTAGGATGACTATGTCCATACAATGATATTTCTTTTAGAGTTAGATGATCGGGGACCACTCAAATTCTATGGTGAAATAGACCCTTAAGAGGAAGGTTAGGATGGATTTTATAGTTTATTTTTTCCATTTTATACAAATTCCACCCAAGATGATGGTTGTGTTTTAAACTAGCCACTTCCATGGAGTAGTGATAAGTTAGTGGGGTTTTCTTACACAATAATTTGATGAGATAACACTCCAATGAGTAGAGTTTATGTGGTTATTCCATAGTGAGTTTATTTATCTATCAGACCACTTTTTTAGGTTCAAGAGGTTCTTGAGAAATCTTATGCTATAGATAGATTACGTGAAAGGGAGTAATGGGATGATAGAGCTAGCAGTGGACATCATGGAGTTCATACAACTATATGATCTAGAAAGAATACATTTTAAGTGTTGTGGTGTAGGAGGTATACTCATGCTCAGACTCAGATAAGGGGATCTTAAGCATAGTGGAAGCATAGTGGATTCAATTATCTTGAAGGTTCTTTGGCTCATGGGTCTTATAGAAGACCCATACATCTCAGGTATAGGTGATGTTATTCCTATGACAGGGAGGTTCATTATGCTCATGGCTTCCCAACCCATCATGATGAAGAACAGACATCCAAAGCATCTAACCTAGTGAATCTTAATATAATACGAGGTATTATCTATATCGTATTTTGAATTTCTATTTAGTTATTTTCAGAATAGATTTATTTCCCTATTTTTTATCCTAGTGTTGGTGATATCTGATGTGTCTTTGATCATGTAACGAAGAGGGATGCTTCCCCCACCAAGACACATTCTATTGTTATTTGATTCAAAGTGGAATGGATGAGTCATTTTCACCCAAAACAGAGAGTAACTAGGTGTGGTGGATAAGTTCATTTTATGGTAATACTTGAGGATGTCTTGATTAATCTTAGGTATTGGTATATACCCTGGTAATAGGGAATCGGTGAAAAAATGGTAGGATAGATTTGGGAAATGTAATCTTACAACCCAGAGGAATCTGAGTGATCCATGGTATGACACATGACTTCTCTACTTTAAATATATAAAGATACATTCCACTCCTATATTTTCGTATCCCTTGTTTATGATCTAAAGATTCTAGTGGATCCTTTATCTTTACCTTCACGTATATAGACTCCTACCGAGGGAGTTTCTATTATCACACTTCTCTTCAAGTAGTGATGATCAAATCTTTGAGGAGAGAGTTTCAAGCGGGGTCTTTCCATAGTGCCAATGAGACCCTATGATGTTTTTATAGTGTGTCTATGTGGGAGGTTGTTTTGAATTATACATCGACCTATACCACAGAACCGCACTGATATCTTCTATGATATATCATATAGCCCCTAACAAGATCTGGGAGATGAGGGTTCTATTGTTAGTCCTTTATGAGAAGGGTTTGCTTAAACCTCATGTGTCCCCCAAGTAATCTTTTGAGTTGTTTATGAAAAATGATGATGAGATATTTAATCATTTCACTGTTTATCATCACATGAATCAGACAACGATTAAAAACAAATTACCCCTTTCTAAGGATTGATGTACCTTTAAACCTATCAAAAGGTGTCTGTTTGTTTTCAAAGACTAATCCAAGGTCTTATTACCATCAGTTGACAGTTAATGAGGATGATATTTTGAAAATGGAATTCTGATATCATTATGGACACTATAATTTCTTGATGATTCCTTTTAGTGTGACTAATTCCCCTGAAGTGATCATGTTTCTTATGAAATGAATCTTCTTTCCATACGTGTACTGATGCATAGTTTTCCTTATTGATGGTATACTCATATACTTTATGTCTGAGTAAGAGAATGTATACCATTTGATGATGGTTAAAGACTTTCCCCAAGATAAACATCTTTTTTTTAAGATCTTGAAGTGTCGGTTTTGGATCTATGTGGTTTGCTTTCTGGGGTAGGTCATCTCTATGTAAGGTGTAGTTATGGATCCAATGAAGATTGAGGTAGTGATTTCTTGTGAACCACCCAAGGGAATTTAAGATGTGTATATTTCACTTATATTGGTGGGTTACTATCATAATTTCATGGAATATGACTTTAGTAGAAATAATTATTCTCACTTGATAGAAGATTCACCCAAGCAGTTGGCCTCATTGCAGGAAACCCCGATGGAAGAGAGGGGTGTAACATATCTTCAGTCAATTGTTGTAGCTCCACAAATTCTTCAGCATGTAATAGATACTCAGTTGTGATATTTAAACTGTGGATTTTTTTGTGACCAAACATCCACAATATATTGGTTAGATGTATTTTTTGAGGTAGGGGAGAATGTCATCCTTTTTCTAGGAATTCATGATAGTTCTGATCAAGTTGCATGAGGAAGTTTTGAGGTATATATGTACATCCCCTTGGATATACATCTGGGTGTGTTGAGGATGTACAGGGACCTTTAGAAGTAGTTTTTGTGGGATTATAAGAGTAATATCATAGCATATTTTGTTTCTCATTTTCTCATATGTTAGAAGGTAATGGATGAGCATCAACTTTTATCAGGTTTAACCAAAACTCTTGAGATCCCTGAATAGAAGTGGGATGGAATATCAATGGATTTTTTATGGGGATATCATAGGTAGTGAGAGGTCAAAAAACTATCTAGGTTATTTTTTATAGACTCACCAATTCATCACACATTCATACTATTAGGGAATAGAGTTCAGTCGAGAGTTTGGGAAGTTTCTTAAACAGGAGATTGTCTGGCTTTAGGGTTTCCCATGATGATCATCTCTACCTATGGTGGTCAATATACAAAATAGTTGTAGAGATGGTTCCATGAGGCTTTCAAGACTTAATTATAAATTAGTACATTGTTTCAACCCATACAGATGGTCATACTGAGTTGACAATCCAGGTTTTGGAGGATATGTTGAGGCCAGCATGATAGTTTGAGACTTTAACTATGTGGATCACTTATTATTTGTGGATAATTCTTATAATATCATATATTACTCAAATATAAACATGATAACACATGATACACTATATGAGAAACACTACATGTTACTATTATGTTGGTCCAAGGTTTGAAGGACCTCCTTATTAGGTTAAAAATGGCGTGGTTGATGTTGGAAAAGGGTTCAGGTGACCCATGAGCATTTGAGTACATCTTAGGACAGATAAAAATATTATACATATTGATGAAGTAGACCTTTAGAGACTGTGATGGGAGACTATGTCATCTTGAGAGTCTCCCCCTGACATGGGTTGGGATGTTTGAGTTGGGGAGAAAAAATTTCAACGAGGTTCTTTGGGTTGTCTGAGCTTCAGTGTGGGGTTGGTGAGGTTACATAGTTCTCAGACTTACCCCTATAGTGAAACTTATTTCATGAATGCTTCCATGTTTTATAGTTGAGTAGACACATTCATGATCCATTGGAAATTATAGGCTATGGAATGTTATACCTTGAGTAAGAAGCACCCATTTTGGAGTACCCGATGGCAATTGAAGATCAACATGATAGGATCTTGTGTGGATAGTCTATTCTTTTTTTCAAGTTATTTGGAATCATAGGAAAGTTTAGTAGATCTCTTAGGATCATGAGAGTCAGATGCAGGATCAGTACCCCCACTCTTTTTTATAGATTGTGCATTTCAAGGAAAAAATACTTGATGTAGGGGAGAATTTAACAACTTTGTTTTCATTGGTTTAATCCTTTGAATATATATTTATATATATATTTATATATATTTGGAATTTTTCTCAAATTCAGCGTTCTGTTTGGGTATCCCCATACCCCAAAATTAATATATTAAAAATATTGATATATATTAAATAATGACCACAAATATTTTAATAATAAATGATTTTCTCATTGATAAATACCTTAGATAGGAAATATAAGTCAACAATTGTTTTTGGAATGTCGGGTTTACCATAGTCATGACATAAATTTGGTTAGTGTTGAGCATTCAGTTGAGGAAAACCGTTGGCGGGTACGTTAATTGAATTAATTAATTAATTAATTTAATAACCCAAACTCTAACCCTACTATATAAATACGTTTTTATTATGAATTCCCAGGGTTATCTATATACCCTTGTGATATTGGAGTGGGGGTAAATAGTGCAGGCATTGTCAGATCGAGAATAAGTATCAACAACAGATCAAGGGGAATCATGAGATAGACAACGAATGTAATGAGATAATCTTCTTATTCACTAGTTTACATGAAATTCACCAATTATTGATCTATTCGTAAGGTTGGTACATTATTTTATGGATTTATTCCCTTTGAATTATTTTATAATCATGGATTTATATAAATTTTGTTTTCTGGTGATTTTCGTTCTCTACATGAGCTCTATTCCAAATAATGTTCTTGATCCTATATGTTTTATCACCCACACACATGATTTCACCTTTTTTATTCTCTTGATGGTCACTTTACAAGATCACATCGGCTGATGATGTTTTTACCTTTTTCTTATTATTTTCTCACCACTACTCTCTACATTCTTCATCATTGTCCCATGGGGTTGATGATTTGATATTTATGGGTCATATTTGAGCACGATCGAACCCCTGGATTCATGGAAGATGTGTAAACAACAAAAGGATCATTGTTTTGTTGGTGTATCAAGGTGTTTTGTGGGATGCGGGAGATGGAATCATAGATTAGAACCACCATTTGGTGATGGGAGGTGTGATGACTCCCCCATGGGTGAATGGAGTTCCGATTTCTGGACATTGAATGCTAGGAATCGACCATTGGAGGCTCGCATTCCATTTTTGGTAGATTTTAGGTGGTCAAAAAGTGAGAAAGGTGGAAAAAATGAATATATGGAATCCATTTAAAGGAACTTTTATTTTTGGAATATCCCAACATACATAATGTGTACTTCAAAAGAACAGACACTATGTAGTCCCCTTTCTACGGCTTCTAGGGTTTTGTGGAAAAATTAAATGTCACACATTTTTTGATCTAATACCCATGGATCCGCATATACCCTTAAGGTAAAATGTAATGATCATGGATAGAGTACACTGGCATGGACCATACTAAATAGTAGTGGTCCGTGCTCAATTGTAATGGATCAAATTATACAAACACAGGCTGTGGTACATGGGGATAACCTATAGTATACAAGAATGAGCTTGGAGGAAACTAGCATACCTTGAGCTACAATAACATGTTGTATACTCCATGAAAAATATATGTATACCTAAATTTCACTCCAATCCATCTTCATGTGAAGACACACCTTGGTGTCTAGGAGAGATCACATGTCATGTGACCTTATGTACACATTGTGTACTTTTCCATAACACTTCTACCCTGCGAATATCTTTCTTTAAGACTCAGATTTGGGCCTGTGAGTACCCTATCCTAGGTAGTTTTTCATGTAGAACATTATGGTGTAATGTTTTTAAATATTATAGATATGATGAAAGAGGGGTTATTATTTCAGCAATTCTTAGTTGGTGAAAATGATTGGGTGTTATCATCATAGTGTTACCAGGGCTGGTACTCCCCTATCACTCTCCAGGTGGAGATTCCCCCATATCCTTTATAAAGGTAGAGATGTATATCCACCACATTATAGATGGTTAAATTCCTCTATAAAAGTATTTTAATCCCCTTCATTTATCTATGGTAATTTATGGGTCATCTATTGGAGTAGTTCTCCCTCAGCTATGCTACATATCAGTATAGTGCAGGGCCTCTACATTCTTGAGAGTTTACAAAAGATTCATGGATGTAAGATAATTAACCATTTTACATGACCTTAATTAGTGATGATAAGTCCTTATACTCTATATATTATGTGGTTACATGATTTTTTTGGCATCAGTGATAAGAAATTTGGGGGTACGGGTAGACTCTTCATTCTTAGCTGTCATAGATGATGGATAACCCCTTCTCTATTTACTTGGATTTCATTTGGAGTATATATGATGATAACTTTTCTTTTCCCTCTTTATTATGGGTTGATCTAACTATTTTTTATTTATATTTTTTCCCCATATTAGTTTTCAGGGGGTCCTATTGGGTGTGTGTATATTCATAACTGCATGGGATTTTTACACACACGTTGTGTCTTATGTAGTTGATAGATAGATTAGAGGTAACTCTGGTGGAATCAGTATTAGAGGATTATAGTGGTATTTAGAGTTCATGTCCATGTTTGGTGTTTATCCTTGGATATTTTGAGATGGTATCTCTTAAATTTTCTTTTTTCCCAGTTGTTGTCATATTGGGACCGCATTTCTAGTTGGGCGTATATTTTACCCCTTTATATGTTTTATATTATGTTATTGTAATATAATGTATTTCCTAAAGGTTGTTTAATGATTTTATTACACTCTAGATGTTTTATTCATTTATTATAACTTTGCTCTATTGAATGGATATGGTTTTGTGCATGCATATAGGTACATTAGGCTAAGGTCTCCCATTTTAGTATTATTCCTACTTGTTACTTGTTTCCAACCCTTGGCATGTTGGAGGTGGTATTGGGGTGTCACACTCAGCTTACCATCGATCAGGAGTGACCTGGTGGGTCAGGTCATGACACCACCTACCTTAGCTTCATAAACTTACACTTTACTGATATCAACCTTTAGTTCAGGCTAAAATTGGAAAAATTAAAGAAAAATGAAAAAATATCTTAAAATAAGGAATAGTAGACAAAGATTGTGAGATATATTTTTAAAATGAAAGAAATGAAGGGGGGGAATAGAGTCATATACTTACCTATAGCTTTGAATTTCCACTAATGACACTTAAAATGATCAAGGATCAAGGGAGATCCTTCGTGGAGAAGATAATAGAGAGAGATGTGTGAGTGAAGTTGTTCGGTTGAATTTGGGGAGGAAAATGGGGTTTTGGTTTATAAAATAGTAAGGTAAAGTGTTATTTTTTTACCTCTAAAGGTTCAAAAGACTTGGCTTCATGGTTCTCCAACTATGTGGTCAACATTGTCTCAAAACACCCCTCCTCACACAATTCACATGCACAGTTTACCAAACATGTAGATCGACTCTATAACCCTCCATAAAATTTCACAAAGTTTGTCTTGAACCATGCATAAACCATGTGCCAGGTTCCGAGTCCAAGACACTCTACAATGTTCTAATATTCACACTATTTCCCCTTAACTATTCCCTAACTATGTTGGATAACCATTAATTATAAAGATTTAACTGGAAACCTTCCCCACATAAGGGTACATGCATGGTTTTTTCCTAAAATATGAATCCCAAACCACATTCTAGGTTATATTCCTCCAAAAAAAATATCAAAATTAAATCGAAGTTTCCAAGAATAATCTAAACATGAAAGGAACCTCTCATGCCTCAAAACATATCCAAAAACCTCCACTTGGGATACACAAACCCTCAAGTTTTAGATCTAAAAATCACTTTTAAAAATGGATCATCCACCTAACTCATAATTAAACTTCCATTGGAACTTCATAGATAAAAGGGTGTGGGCTTTTACAACCTCCCCACATTAAATAAGTTCATCCAAAATCTTACCTCTAAATAAACACTGAGCCTCAGGGGAAAAAATATCAGCCACTGATCCCGCAAGACCAACTCTTTCTACCATGTCTCCTCTTAGATATGCACATGCTACCACTACACATCAACTAGAGTAACCATATTTTTTTGAAGAGAAATTTCAGTATGATCAACTCATACAAACTAGATTCTCCACAAAGAAAACATCCCCCTCAATCAAAAAACATCACTGTCTCATGCATCATGACATCGATCATTCCAACTAACTCTACTATAACACCATCCTTCTAGTGGAATTACGAAATTCTCAACTCTCCAACATCACATCATACTAGCTAATTTCATTTCCAATCCAGTCTATTCATAACCGAATATAATTACCTGAACCCATATTTTTTCTCCTAATATTGTTAGAAATATGTGGTCATCACCATAACACCACTATCTCTCACACCAGGTCATGTCACTCGATTTTCACCCCACATCCAATTATTATAAAACAAAAATTCATAGATTACTACCAATTACCATTAGTTGATTCATCACTTGGATTATGTTGTTCCCCTCCATATAGAACCACTTATAAAGAACAATTATATTTTATGGTTCCCCCACCACTAGAACTACCTACCAAAACAAAAACCCCAGGTTATCATGATTCACCCAATATAGTTTTCACTTCACCACATCTAACAACAGACACATCACCGGTCAAATATCCTATAGACGGATTTCCTTAAAATCACATGACCACACCAACTGATGCACTATAACATCATCTGATAATGTTGTATTAGCTCTCCAAGGAATCCTGAGATTATCCAAGCATGTACATTGTACTCTAAAATTGAATCCCAAATTCATTCCTTGACCATATACTCTCCCAATCAAACATTTCATAACATTATACTATCATCATTGATGCATCACTGATCCGACTTCCACTCGGGTCATCAAATTCATATTGATTTAGATACAAAAACTCAGACTTTATCCAACACAACATACAAATTTAAAATTCAGTATTCTATATAAAATCAAAAAAAAATATAGATTCATCTACATACCAACATCCCGGATTCACTCTAATCACCCACCAACCGGTCTCACCACATCTATAATCCTACCCACATGGAATCATGCACTCACAATGGATTTGATACTACCCACCATAAGAGTACAATTGAATATTCCAAATACCATTGATCTTCCTCTATCTATTGCCACATGAAATTACTATACACAAACACCATGATCACACTTAGGTGATACTAAAAAACACTGACTTCCACCAATTACCAGTTTACCAAGAATATCATCCCTGACATCGGCTGAAATTTCACTCAAAAAGAGGGTAACACCCTCAACCAGACAGTGATTCACTCCCCACCATTTGGCCTCACATATATTGCTCCTAAAGCACAACCTTGAAATCTTTCATCATTAATAAACATGTGCCACTCCTCCTAATCCATCCTCATCCACCACGTCAACCTATAACAAGGGTTAATCTTGGATCGATCATGCCACCATACCTTGACCCATCCATGATATCAACCTCACCACAGGTCATCCTTTATTATTAACTAAATCATGGGCCTCCATGCTTGAAATTGTTTCTTCTAACACCTCAATCACTCATTCTAAAAGTAACCAATTGATTGAATATTACTACTTCTCCATGACACTCTTCTGGGGAATCATGAAATTGGGACTCACAACAACCCTACTATCTTTTTATTAATTAACTTTCTTAAAAACTCTAATGTTCCTCAATGAATGCATACATAGACAATTTCACTAGTTCAGAACTCAATATGTATCATGTGTAACTAGAACACACTACCTTCAAACCATTTTAAAAAATGGTAGTGTTCTACCTTAACACCAGATCCACAAGCTAAATGACACAATACATCCCCAATATGTTCATAACTCCAATATCTCATTGAATAGTTAAAAAGTCCTCTACAAATTGACCATGATGACTTGAATCAAATTAAAGTGATTTATATCACATCAAAACTAATCCCACATACCTAAGTCATGGGATATGACTCTATCGGAACATTGTGTGCTCTTTAAAACTAAGGAATCACATAATGACATGACCGTTGACATGACCACCCATAACTTAAGAATCATTATAAAACCTAGAGAATCTATACACACTCTAATCACCCTGGATTCAACCATATAGGGTCATCATTAACCAAAATATTATAACTAACTCAAGTAATTGATAGGGCTAGGCATCTAAACGACCCTTCCCTCTAAACTGGACTCAGTACAAAAAAAATCTAAAGGAATCCACATTATCTTACTCAAACCCTTATAAGGGTATCTAAAAAAATATGGTAACCCAAGACCCAACATTCTCAAGATGTCTCTATATCCTTTACTTAACCCAAATAAAACCTCCCATGCATCAGCCTCAAAATCAATCATTTACCCATGTTCCTCATTCTAAAAGAATCTAAATTCCTAGGATAACCCCTCTCTTGGATTACCCCTCTAATGAAACCTGAAAATTCACCAATACCATGATTCACATCTTAAATTCCACTTGGCTATCACATGTAGTCCTATAAATCAGATCTCACATAAGACATAACTCGCAGGCAGTGCTCTTACTCCCATCTCAAGACACATGGAATCTAACATGCCATAACCAAACTCCAATAAAAGGGTCTCACAAATATAATTGAATCAAGAATAAACTACCCACTATCAATTCAAACATAAACTACAAGGTTCAAATATCATCACGACATTCCACAATTCTCAAATTGATAGTTGAAACCGAAGTCACAACAGACATGGAATCAGACACTCTCAATATCCCCAATTCCCCATACGTATGGTCAATATCAATAAAAATAAATTATACATATTATATATATATAAGATTAAAAATTTCATACTTCTCATTTTCTTTCACCTGAATTTTCATAACCATTTCTCAGTTACATGATATATCAATTATAATATATAGAGGAAAACACTTTATAAATTGTAATATGAATTTTATTTAGCTATTTTATTATGACAATCAAGGAAATTGATCTAATAAAAAGTATTTATAAAAATAAAAGGTCAGGTTAAGTAATATGTCACCATACAGTTATACAAAAAAAACATATAAATGGTTGTATAAATTTTAAATAATCCACCCACGTCATAGTAAGAGTAAAAAATCAAATGTGGTCACACAAATGATATGTTAATACTATGTTCCTAGTATAATGAATGTACACATACAGCCTTTTCATTCCATCCACAAAACAAAGTCTTATAGACCATAAATTCTATAATCATTTATGTCACTCTAGGTGAAAAAAACGAACAATAAAAGTGAATAAGATGAAAAGTAATCCTTCCCCAAGAAACATAGACTTCCCTCATTTTTGGGGTGGCCATTCCTAGGTATCAGTTCTATATTGTACTCTAAAAACACCCTAACTATTTTCTAAATTACAAAAAAAATTTCGACAAAATAAAGAGATACGATACCACTTTGTAACATCTCACTACCCTAGACCACTAATGGGTGCTCTGACCAATATCCACCATTGTACCTTAGGCATGCCTCCCCATACATCAAAGGACACCAACTATAATCACATGTCTATGGTGGTATAGTAGGGATAATCTACCCTCATATTAAAGTGAAAAAATAGTGAAAATAATAATTCATCCAAATACTGCATCCATATAAAGAATAAAATAAAGATCTAGGAAAGTTCCAAAAAATGAATCAACATACCCCTTGATATATAAAATTAACTTTACAATACATGTCAAGAAGTCATTTATTTAAAGAATACATATACATAAAACCCAAAATACTAAAATTAAATGATTATAAACTCTATTAAAAATGGTCATGAGCCCCAACATGTCCCTAAACTCCCATGCTCCATCCTATGTGACCAAAATACAATAGTCACATAGCACTTTCCCTTATCCATTCTTGCAAACATGAAGTATTATTAGGTACCAATTGATGGTATAAGTAGGGTTTGAGTAAATATCATTATGCTTTCACCAGTTGTGTCCCTAAATATCTAGTCTGAAATGGGAATTCATACAAACTATCTATTAATAAATTAGGTATTATAAAATAAATAAACAACATTGATGCTTGGGATTCACGATGAGAACCAAGTCGGGCATACCTGCTTCTTGTAGTTTAAAATGTCTATAATCAGGTAGTGATATCAAGATAACCAAAATTAACCACTTAGGAGGACCAATTCCTACTTTGGAACTAATAACTGATAGCCTACATGCTTTATCCAATGTCATATATCTCTGAACAAAATAATAACTCCTTTTTATCATAACCGATTCAAGAGTGTTTAAAATTTTATCAAATCAAGACAGCCTCAAGGGATTTTACATGACATCTCCATGATCATTTTCATTTCATAGTATCAAGACTACAATAGTTTCATTTACATGACCAATCCATGAGTTTTTTCTCTTTATAGTATCAAGACATCCATAAAGGCATTTACACAACCGCTTTATGATAATTTTCCCTTTTTTAGTATCATGACCACTATAAGGGTGTTTACTATATCAATATATCAATACCTCTCAAGTAATTTACCACATTATATGTAAAGACTTCCCAAGGTGTTTACCACATCATGTATCAAGACCACCCTGAGGGAATTTACACAGCTACTCAATGAGCATTTTCACATTATAGTATCAAGACTCCCATAAGGTTGTTTACCATATCAATGTATCAAGACCTTCAAAGGCATTTACCATTTTTATATTAACAACAACTCATAACCAACCATTCCAATTTACCATTCCACTATCCATTTACTAACTCATCATGATTTACCATTTACAATATTTATTCTATTTCACACTTTAACACTTTCTAATTCAATTTAGAAATTTCAATTCAATTCAAAATTCATCACATCATAACATCCATTACCCATTTTATAAACCATGGTTTACCAATTTACCATATCAATACCAATTCATGATCTCACCCACTAATTTATTAGAATCTTTTCATGGTTCCCTTATCACTTATCCAATTTGAGGTTTCAATTATAAACTAGGACATACCCTTGGAATCACCCTTCGCATGAGTTATTTATCACAAGGGATAAGTCGTGTTAACTTCAAGGAATATGTCATTAATTTACCATTTAAATGGAAAAAAATTGAGTTACTTATAATCATTCACTACTTCATAATATAATTATGTGCCAATTCCATAACCTATTTTACCATTTCTATTTCCTCCATTTCCCTTTTATCACAAACTATTCTGGTTTCCAACTTTACATAACCATTTTAAAGGGTCAATTTCTCAAGAGAGGTACACATTTAGGATATCATTTTAGGTATTCAATTAAAATTTTATTTAAGGCATAGGAACATAAAAAATTTCATATCTATGGCCTCAATTTAAATTTAGGTTCAACAAAAAAAAATATAGGTGTGATTGCACAACGCACACTTTTGTAAATATAAATAAGTCTAAGGGTAAAAATTAACAATCTCCTACATTAGACTCATTAAAATCCACTCACGTAATACCGGACATTGGAATTGAGATAAAACAAGTGAAATATAAGAATCATACAAAACACTGAATAGATGGATTACAAAACATGAATGGAGATAGATCATTTGATAAAAAAAGAAGTGAATATGGGGAGGAAATGGATTTTTAACCTTTCCTTTAGATTCAAATCACTACTGATGTCACTAAAAATGGACAAGGATAAAACTTGATCCTTAATGGAGATATGATGAGAGGGTGGGGATAGTGTGAATCTTTTGTGTCATATTATGGGAGAGAGGGTTTTTAGGTAATAAAATCATAAGGGAAAATTCCAAATTTTACATTTTTAATGGTCGCATCATTTGGTTGCATGGTCTTATAACCATGAGGTTAGTACAGTATCAGAAAAACTCCACAAATGGTTGGTATACATGGTGTACCAACCATGGACCAATCGAAAAGATCAAATCGAGAACTCTATACAACATTTTTTATAGTTTTTCTGTAACTGTGTGTAAACCACTTTTAATGTTCTCGGTCTAATCTGCCCAATATTGTTTAATCTTGGATCCTCATGGTTTCCCCTTAACCATGTACTATACATTTTAGACAATAGTGCACCATAAAAATTAAATTGGAAACCTCTCCCAATTAAGGGAACTTGCACGGTTTTCCTTAAACTGTGCAACCCAAAAAGTTCCCTAAGAAAGATACCACCAAAAACATCTAAAAATTAACCTTAATCTCATAATAATCATTTCATCACTCCAGAAACCTATAAGGACTAAAAATTAAAAAAAACTCTAATACGAATGGTCAAAATCACATATTTTCAATTGGAATCTCGATTTTAAAAAAGGATCATCAACCAAAAACAAAATTCAAATTCCCTTGTAATTTCAGAACTAAAAATGGTACATTGTTTTATAATTTCACTATTTTAGGGGACATTTGGTATTTCACTAGGGCCAAACCTGATTAAAATTGATTAATTTATATTTCAATAAAAAATAAATATAATGTAAATAATAATTGTTCACATGATTCAACATAATTTTGAATTTCATTCATGTCTGGAACAGCATACTATTACATCTACAAGAAAATGATGAGTCTAAATATATAAATAAAAAAAGACACACGTAATCTATCATAATATAAACTCTTTCCAATCCAAGGATCAGTCACCACTTTTTTCCTCATATACTGAAGAATTTTTTCCATGAGAGACTATATTCCAAAACCCTCCTACTAAACAAATCACAAGAAACATAAAATAAAATCAAAGGAAATCAGAATTTGTAATAACTATAATGGTAACGAGTATTTTAGTCCACACATTAACACCAAGTCCCCAAAAACACATATCCAAATTATTATTTTCCATAATTCATTTTTTTTATCATTTTTAATTTTTTCAAGGTATCTATAGGGTTTTGGTTTCCCACCCAACCTAACTTGGAAGGTTTCACACTGATGACTTTTTCTCAAAATATATGTGAATCTATATTTTTCAATGCTATAATAGAATAATCTTGACTAGTGTATTGTGTGAATGTGTAGCCTTCGGACCTATTTTCATATCCATCCTTCAGTAATTTTACTTCACTGATTTCACCATAAGTTGTAAACTCTTCTAAAAATGCAATTTTACTGATTTATTATAAAAAATTTCTAATAATGATCTTACTTACCAAAGGATAATTAAAGGGATATGACTCTAAATCCAATTTTTTAGGGATGATATGATAATTTAATGATCTGACACTTATGAAACCATAATAAAACTTATCCATTTACTTGAATGAAAATCATTTTAAGATTTTTTTCTCCATAAAAATATCATAGTCAAAACGTTGAGAATTAACATTGCAGTCATTTTTTGTAAGGTAAAATTCATGACCTTCTCCATTAATAAGAAAAACATTCAAGATTCCCCTAAGATCACCAAAACAAGAGAACTAGAGAAATCAAAGAGACTTATGATCTCCCAAGAAGAGAGAGACCCATAATGAATCAAATCAAATTAAGAAAAGTGCTTGAGAAAATTCATGGTGAGGTAAAACACATTATAAAGTGGGCATGTTCAAACAAGTCAAAAAACTCATATGAAAAATGATATTTAAAGTAACCAACATGAAAGAGGAACACCAACACATGTGGATATGTAGACTAAGGAAACATATTGGTTATGAATATATTACCATTATTTAAGTATAATTTGATATCAAATAAATATAAGTTAAAACATATTGAGATTCATATATATACACTTAATCATGAAAAGTGGATGGCCACATTCATTAGAATGTAGAAAGATGTAAATAAGTAATTATATGGGCCGATGTCAATGGGGCATGGTGAAATCCTAAATAAATGAAATAGATATTCCATAAAGTCAAATATTTTATTACATAATATTTTGATATTGTAATTAATGTTCAAGTCATATTGAGATAACCATTTTCATAATAATTTATCCACATTTACTATCATTTATTTAATCTTAAAAACATGTGATTAAGTGTTAATTTAATTATAAAATGCACTAATTAAATGCTAAAAGTTCTTAACAATCATGGATAATGGGTCTTTTTAATAGTATACATTATAAATGTTAGGACATAGTACTATTAATCAATGAGAGTTTGAGAAACACTTTGAACCTTTGGTTACTTCCTTGTTGAATGAATTAAAACTATATAAATGAATCCAAAAACCACAATATAATTAATTTAATGATTTAGAGATCCTAAGTCGAAGCTATGCATGTTCCCCTTCTCCTCAACTTATGTCAAGTGTTAAAACATTATAGAGGTTTACATAGATCCTATAAATTTTTATGTGGTTCCTTATTCAATGGACTAACTGAAGAGGCGCAAATAATTAAGGAATTTCCATATTGATTTCATCAATATACAAGAAGAAGTCCAATCGATAGAAACATACATGTATGTACTCTTCATGCTCTTTAAATGATTTATCCAAAACCACTCCTGATTGATCTTGACATGATTTTTATTGATATTAAAATATATTCAAGGTATATAAGATTCCCATAAAACTCATTAGTGACATGATATACATTCAATGATATTATTTATAATTCTATAAAATTCAAAATATCTAAGAACAAGATATATCAAGTAATGATACGATAGTATCATAGTCCAAGATATTAAAATATAGGCTATGATATGACATGGAAAACCTAATTCACTATATGAATCTATTATATTGTATAATTAAGCATATCACATAATATGATATGTGAAGTTATTTATTTCTTAAAAGATTCATATAAGAAATTATGTAAAATTGTAAGGTGAAACATTTTTAAAATCAGTATTTTAAAACACAACCCCATATCATCACATTGATATAATCAATATTTTAAGCTACAATATAGTTCAAAACTAATATTTTCTGTATATCATAAGCTAATATATGAGGATATCATAGAGTTCAATTTTAAGTTGCATCATTATAAAAGTGATATATTTTTTATAATTACTTTTATACTTCATATCACATGTTGTGATACACATATATTATATCTTATGATATCAAAACATGGCATACAGTATCACATAGTGGTTGGGTATTAAGACAAGGAATAAACATGCCCTATTATATTACATGATGAAGACCTATAATACAATATAGCGGAAAAAAAATTTATACATTTAAGAAATATATTTTTTATAAATTACTTTTAAACCATAAATTATTGGAAGAATAAATTTCATATTTTTAATTTATGAAGGGATTATATATTATTATTTATATATTAAATGTACATAACTCCTATTATTAATTTTTTTAAAAAATAATTTAATAAATATAAAAAAAATTTATTTTTTCCTTAATTTAAAAACTTATATAAATATTTTATATGAAAATTTTCTTATGTTTAATTTAGATTGATAGAATTACTTATATAAATATTCATAAATATAAAGTGGGTATATTTTTAATGTTTGAATATTATATCTATAATGTTTTTTAAAATTTCCATACCATGCATCTAAATTATTTCATACTATGTATTTTATATGATTTAATTAAATTCAACCATGATTAATGATTTGTTTTTTCTATAATTCAATGTAAGTATTTATTGTATATTCTTACATATTTTAATTTAAAATTATTATTAAAAATTTAATTACGATTGAGTATTGGAAATGGATAGTGGGGATTTGGATTGGACTTCTCACTATAATGGGGGATAAGAATCATTTTAGAAATGTGATGGCTTCTAATCTATCAATTCATGCTATTTTAAGAGAATAATTCTCAATTCATGTGATTTTATTCAATTGTATGATATGAGTTTTTCAGACCATTTTCATATAGTTCATTAGGATATGTTGTTTAATATTAAAATTAAATATTTTATTATAAATACAAAACAAAAGTCAATATTCATATAATCACTATATATTAATATATTTGGATTATGATAATTTGGTTGAATGTGTGTGATATTAAGAAACATAATTCACCAAAAACATGCATACATATAGATATTATTTACTATTAAATAGAATTATGCATGTGATGCATATGAGAAATAAATAGTGACATTATCTAGAAATTATTCTAAAATACCAAGGTGTGAGATTCCTTCTAATAATAATACTCATAAATATCTCAATAAATAAAATTAATGAGTCATTCCAAAGTTAGGGAACCATTTTTATCATGTGTAAGGTGTAAAATATAAATTTTTTGGGACCATGGTTCCAAACACCCCGATATGTGGTAAATCAGTGTAAAATTTATTTTCACCAAACTTATTCAATTAGATATTGTTTCTATTTTAAGAGGAAAAATGAATCTTTCAAGAAGAAAAGTGATAATAACAACTATATATTCAAAGATAAATATCATGGGCATAATTATGTTTATGTGGTTTATCCAATGGGATACATCTAAGGATCATAAAAATGATGGTGTTTTGGTGTACCAAAAATCACTAATGCACTATTTTGATTACAAATATTTTGGTCTGATTCACTACCATGACCAAAAATTACTCCCTATTATTATATCCCCATGTACTCATTTAAGAAAAGGTTCTCATGAATAATTTTCATAAGGGATGTAAAATGAATAATATCAAAGTATCAATTACAATAAACCAATGGTGGAATTTTTCTTTAATATTGTGTCATCATTAATATAATGTTCATCAAATTTTTTATCTCTACCAATTTAATTTATCATCATATAAGGAAATAAACTCATCTTTTTTACTCTCTATCCAGATATTATATTTTTTTTACAATGTACCTCTCTCATTTTTTCAATATTGTTATGAAATAAAATATATAGTTATCGATAAATCATCCAAACTAACATAGATATCTTAGATCCCATTGATTCCTATAGATCTATTACTTTTATCAATGTGAAATAATTAGTAAAGGGTAGTAAAAAATATAATAATGATGAATTATATATTTTATAAGTAATTAAACATTTTCTAAACAATGAACAGAATAAAAAACATTATATATTGAACTATTATTAAATGATTCATGGGGTGTCTATATTTCTCCATGAAATGGTTTTATTGGTTATATATTATATAATCTAGAAATGGAAATGTAAAATAAAAAATTTCTAGAGATTTAATTTAATGGAAAAAGTATCACAAACAAAAATCTTATTTAAAATAGAAAGGAAGGTAAATCTAAGATGTGACTAGAGTGCACAGATTCAACAGGAATATATACAGGTTTCTTGTTGAAGAACTCAATCTATGAATGAAGAGATAAATCAAGTTTCACCATTTTTTGTGTATTTTATACATCCTATAAAAAACATTGAATTTTGGATTTTGTGTTCAAAATTTTCAGAATAAGAAATATGCAGTCCTACTAGAGTCTCAAAGGGATGAAATATTTGTTCAAGATGAAGAAGAGAAAATAAATGAATGGTAATTTATATATTCATCTAGAGAAACATGTGTGTTGTGCTGAAAAATAAATAATAAATGGTAAATAATGTATTAATACATGTGAAAATTATTTAATTGAGTTACATGATACCTCATATTTATTTCCACTTACATGATTTAGAGAAGACCCCACAAAAGGTGTAGTTAGATTTACAATTCATTGATATGAGAAAATAATATTGACAAGAGTTAATTAATATCATTATGTGTGAGTATATTAGAGTAAATAAATAACTATTAAAGAAGAAAATAAATTTGAGATAACCATATAACTCTCAAATAATAAGATCATAGAAACAAAGAGAAGAAAAAAACTTGAGGAAGATGAAAAGTGGAGTTGTCAAACATATGAAAGACATAAAATCAATTGGGATTCAAGTAAGATGAATAAGAGGCGAATATAAGTTTTAATGAGAGATAATATAGTGTCTTTATCATGTGATGAGTTAGTAATCTATTGGGAAAAAATGAAGAATAAAAAGTTTATTGTGTCAACCTGTACTTCTAACCTGGTACAGTTGAGATAGATTCTGATCTAAGAGTGTCCAACCATACATCCAACGGCCCAAAATCCTTTAAATATTTTATTATTGATAAAACCCCCTTTTAATGGAGGAAAGGGGAAACCCAAGGACTTCAAAGACTTAGAACAATCACAGTGTAAGTAAAAAAAGAGTGAAAACCAAAATGAAAACCAAAACAGCCCCTCCCCAACATAAAATTATGTTGAAGAAGTCCAACGTTGCAAGGATAATCGGCAATAAAGTGTCCAGTGTCAAAGCATAGGCCCAATACGATGGCTGACGCCATACCCTCTCAAACAACTAGATCTGAAAATCACTACATAGGTGAACTGCCAGTTATGAATCCTCCTTTGGGCCTGATCTAAGTAATCAAGTCTGAATGCACTAACTTCCTTCCTCCATGATGAAAACAAACAAACCAGACAACATCCACCGAAAACAGAAAAAAAATCTTCACAAAACAATGGAACCTTCACGGACATCAGCGCCTACACTAATACCAATGAAGTTACACTGCAAAATACACCCGAAATACAGCCAAATTCATCACCAGTACAGAACATCAAAACCAAACCTGCAAGAGTTGTGAAGGCACAAAAGGAAAAGAGAACCCCCCCCCCCTCTGGACCACTCGGAAGTCATCGGCATGCCACCCTTGGATTCCATGTCGGAGTTGTCGTAGTCGCCAATCAGAGAAATCCCAAGACCAACCACTACATCGGAAGTGTAATGAGGTCATCGAGCCACACTGAAACTGCCGAGCCAAACTAGATCCATGCCGTCGATATCACCGGCGCACCAGATCTATGCCTTAGAGACCACCAGAGACAACCCGATCCAGATCCACGCCATCGAGACCGCTGCAGACAACCAGATCCACGCTGACGAGACCTTCGAAGACAAATCGAGCGAAACCAGAACACCGAAGACCGATCCGCTCACCGAAGTCGCACCGCCTCCACCCCGAAGAAACCCCGGATCCACCGACGAGTCGCGCTGGAGACCCGAGCCACACCGCCTCCGAAACAGAATCTAGAAGAAGCCGATGTTGAGCCATTGAGCATCTCCAGAGGAGGGGAGGAGAAGATCTCCATGAAGAAAAACCCTAGATGTGAACCCGTAGAGGAACCCTCCGCTCAGAGGCTCTCTAAGAGTTTCCAACCAAAAGATTCTAAAACTAATTGGGAAGATGGGGATAAATTAGTGGTGGAGTTTCATGAGTATTTATTGAATACATTCAGATTTTATAAGTCACTTTTTTATTAAGTAATTAGATCATTTTTAAGTGTTTTGGGATATCATTATATATCTTGTTGATCTACTTTAAGAAGAGGAAGGAATCTAAAAAGACAGGATGGTGAAATACCAATTTTGAAGTCTGTGGGATGTAGTATAAATATCCTTTCACATGAGTATTATAGTGGACACATTTTGTTTATGTAATATGGTGATAAATTTATTTTTTAATGTGGTAATACATGTTTTAAGATAACCCCTTTACAACCCATTATAATTTATAAAAAAATCATAATGTAGAATCTATGTATTAATGGAATTTGAACACAAAATGGATTCGGTTTCCCATATTGGGGCAAAACCATGTAAAAAATTATGTCTCATCCTTAATTTTAGTATCTATAATGTATATAGTTTTGTTCTAGGGTAAACTAAAAAATTTCCAATTACATTCCAACTAGTGATGATGGTTCAAAAGAAAAGGGTGTTTAAGTATCAAAAGAAGAGTTGTATTTGGTTAAAATATTTTGACCACACCTAATGTATCTCCATATTAGGTGTGTCCACATGTTCCATTGGGACTATAAATTGGTATCGAATCCTAGGTTTCCTCTGATTGGATCTATTGTTCCATCACTATTGAAATTATAGCATAAGGTTATATCTATGATTGGTTCTAAATGTTTCTTACACGGTTATTTTTATAAGATTAATAGAAGTTCATATTTGAAATTTATAAGAAATAAGTAACTTAAAGGGAATAATATTTCTTCACCACCAGAAGAATATATTTGTAGTTCTTACACTATACCTCGATAAATATAAATAAAAAGAAGGCCAAAAAAAGAGAAAAAAATCCAAAAATTAAAGAGTAACAACCATGATATAAAGGTAATCAAGTTGCTATTTTTTATGTTAAATTTCTTAATGATAATTCCTTTTATGAATTAAGAATATCCAACTGTGAAGAAGGTGATTTTTATGAGTCACTTTGTGACTTTAATTATTAAATTAAAGATAACATAAAGAAAGTTACACTTGAATTTTTCACGTATGTATTTTCTTATATCAAGGGACTAATTGATGATAATTAAAAACTATAAGAATATGTTTATTCTACAAAGGATGTATTAGCAAAGAAAGTCAGTTATTGCACCACTCTAAAAAATATTCTCAATGATAATGAATAATCTATCATAATTTTTAATGAAATAAATTTTATGGATGATTAATAATTTAAAATAGTTGTTTTTTAGAAATAATTTTTTGAAAATGTTTTCAAAGAAATGTACCAAACTTTAGAGAAATATCAAAAAATCTCTATGAATGTTAAAGATGTTCTATTGTAATTAAATGAAAAAGGATAAATAAAATAGTTTTTTATTTTAAAGAGAGAAATAAAATGAATGAGGATAAATTTAGAAAGTTTAAAAGTGAGTGTGAAGGAATAGTAATATTATCTAAATATGAGAAAAAATTATCAATATGAAATTTCTTTAGCTGAAATCAAGTTAAAATAGTCAGAATCTATGAAAATCTAAACTTCCACAAATAATATTGAGAAAACCAAAAAAACAATATATATGAGCCAAATTTCAAAAAAGACTCAAAATTGTGGCTAAAAGATTTTAAAATCATCTATAGAAGCTTCCACATTAACATTATGTGAAGCGGAAACCCACTGTGTTGTTAAATCAGTTTGTACTAAATATTGTTTTTGTAAATGAAAGATAAAAAATATATATATAAAAATATTTAAAGAAAAACATGAAAACGAATCACCACATCATCAAAGGTTAATGTAGTAATGTCTAAGAACCCCCCCCCCCCAGTCCAAAATTTTGGGGTCATAGCCAAAAAATAGCATGTCCAAAAATCTAGATAAACTATGCCAAAAGAGAGAAGAATAAGGTTTATTGGAATACGTTAGTGTTGTTGGAGGTTTTATCACATGTCCATTGATTTTTATAATAATATTTCATTGTGTATATGTTTTAAAATTCAGAAATTCATGGATATTTGATACGAAACAAATATATAACCCACTATGCAAAAGAATATTTCATAGAAAATAAAGAATTTGTATTTGAATAATATATTTTAAATGTTGTATAGTTTTTATCATTTTTGAAACACTTTTGGAAACTATTCTAAGTATTTTTAGTATATTCAAATATAAAAAAACTATCATATTGATGTGAAGATAAGTCCACAATAGATAATAAAGAAAGTGAAGAAATAAAGAAGGTCTTCCTTGGGAAACAACTAAAAGAAATCAATAAATAATGGTACACCCAAGAATAAAATGAAGAAATGTAATAAAAATGTTCAAATAATAGGAAATAACTTCTTTTATTATGAAAATAAAGGCCTTATCAATGACCTTCTCATGATGGCCATGGATCTCAAGAAATAAGGGAGAAATATGTAAACTTAAAGGGAATCAATTCAAGAAAGTGAGTCATTAATTGGTATAATTTATGACATTCCTGATGAAGAGGTTTATCCGTTGACAAAAAAAGGTGACTCTAAGGTTGAAAAGTATGTGTGTGATAGGTTAAATAATGTAATACATGTGGTTTTTAATTTTATGGTTGTTCTTCTAGGAAAAATGAAGAACAAGGGAAAATTACCAATGACTCAAAGTGACATAAATGCTTATATGAAGGAGTTTCCAAACTAAAGGAAATTTTTTATGTAAATAAATAATGTATTATCATATGTCTAAACTAGTTGGAAAACTCCAATGATATGGAGAAAGAGAAAAATTAGGCAAATGATCAAATTTATAAATTCTATAAGCATGTTTCAACAAATAAGAATTTATAAATAAATAAGAACCCCATGCTACTCAACCTATTATGTATTTTTATAACCAAGGGGAAATTAAGGATAAATAGTGTTTGAAAATTTATATATTTAAATAAAGTAATGTCTGGGTTGACCAATAATTCCTAGACTTGCTATTATCATTGAGGTGCTTATGTAAGTTCACTGTATTTCCATATCAATATAATTGTACTTATATAATGAGGATTGAATGTGAAGTATATTGGAGAGCATCCCTTGAGGGGGAGTTAAAAAAAATATCAATCTTCCACAGTTCATCATTTTTTATTAATCTAGAATTTATGGATTTCCTAGTAAAACTAAATTCTAAGGTATTATTTTAACTCACCCATAACTATTTTAACTTGTTTTTATTATGGTTAACAAGAGGGAGTGATTATCTAACCAAATGGAGAATAAATTCCTTACGATTGAATGTTTATGATGTGTGTATTAAAGTGAGTATGGGTTCTTGAAATTTCATGAAACTTAGTTTGTAAACCCCTCAAATAATAATGTAATAAGTGGCATAACATTAAAACATTTATGGATAGATTTATCATCTCTATTAGTCACACTTATTTTTTGTAAAGGGTTAACTCACATAAACATAGAGTAGATTAGTTTATGGCTCATTGCTGAGATAACCATTTGGTTCTAACCTTTTCTTATGGAATTAATAGAGTCTCTTAAGAAATAGGGTTGAGCATTGAAAATGGAAGAACAAATGGGAGAAGATTAGTTTTTTAAATTTTAAAAGATTTTTGTTATATGGTGTGGTATCAATAAAGGTGAGAATAATTTTTCAATTATACAATATAATGCCACTAAGGGGGAGAAAATGTTTCCCTCCTTTTTATTTTCTATCATTAAGAGGAGAAATGGAATTGAATTTGGATGAAAATGGTTTTGAAAAAAATCCAAAGTGGGAGAATAAAGTGCTCTTTAATTTTGATATTCTTAAGTTATATTAGTTTTCAATATAAAATAATTCAATGTGTGTTAAATAATTAAAACTTGTATTCAATAGTATATACAAAAAAGAATATACCTCATTTTGTAAAATGAATCAATAAGGATGCCCATGTATCTAGGTAAAAAATAATTAAGTTATTTTCTTGGTGAGAAACACATTTTAGATGCGATGATTAAAGAATTGACCCTATTGTAAAAGAAAATTATCATGGTTTAGGAGTAAAATATAAAACATTTCATGGGTGATTTGGAAGAAGCTATCTTGTGTGGAGATTCTATTCTAGCTGATAAAGTGGAGAAACCATCCAATGTGTTCTATTAAATAAGGTTGTAGAATATTAAGTTGAATAAATCTTGGATGGTGTTTTGAGAAGATTGGAGATCACTTAAACTCATTTGAAGTTGACCAAATTTTATTTGTAAAATTATAGAATTTAAAAGTATATATTATTTTTTCAAAGTCTAAATATAAGGATAATATCCCCATTAAACATAATAATCATCTATGTCATATATAAACAACATCTAGAAAATTATAATGATGATATCCTGAGTTCAAGGATCATCCAATATAGCTTAGTGAAAAATGAAAATTCATTGATATGTAATCATAGATCCCTGAATTATATTAGCATCATTTTCCAAGATCATTATGATCATATGTTGAGATGTAAGGATGAGACTATGTAATCAAGAATTCTAAATAAGCAGCATTCATATATGGGAGCATCATATTCGTAAGGGTCATGTGAACCATGTAATTATCATCACTATAAGGATTACCTGTTATAAGGATGAATTTTTGGACTATGAGGGTTATCTGGAATTCTATGTAAGCATCAACACATAAGATAATTTGGAGAATTTTGTAGATTGAAAAACTAAATTTGATATATTTAAAATCTAAATAAGGAAATAATTTAGGTTGATTAAATATTTTTTATTTTGTGTTATAAAAATCATGAATCTATGATTAACCATGATTCAAGATAATGACCTTATTTGAAGATAATCATAAATATGTGAAGGAAGATTAAATTTGAGAAAAAAATCCTGGAATTTTTAATTTCCTAAAAATGTGGTGATTTTATATTTTATAAAATATTGAAATGGAAATGTAAAATCAGGAGTTTCTTGATATATTATTCAATGGTAAAATTTCACAAGCACAAATGTGATTCAATAATGAGAAATGGGTAAATCTAATATTTTATGAACTATATAGATTAAACTAGAATCTATATAGGTTTCTTATTAAATCTATCAAGTAGTAAAGAAAGTGATTAACTAAGACACACCTATTTCTATGTATTTTATATAGCATGTTAAGAAGGTTCAACTAATTATTTTTTGATGGATGTTTTGGGAATAAGAAAAATATGAGCCATTTAGAGCTTCAAATGGAATACATATTCAGTTGAGATGAAGAATATATAAAATAAAAAAAGTTTATTTCAGTTATTTTTCTAAAGACGCCCATCTGTTGTATTGAGAAATAAATAAGATATGGGAAATCATCACTTATTGTATGTGAATATAATTTAATTTAAGTACTTGAAGCCTCATATTTATTTCCATTTATTGTAATTGGATAATACCCCATAAAATATTTTTATGGTTGTATAATTCATTATGAAAAGAAAATAATATTGAGGAGGGTGATGTTGTATGGTTGTCTGTGAGTATTCAAGAATGAATAGAGACCTATTGAGGAAGAAGATAAAGATGAGATAACTAAATAAAAATTAAAGAATATGATCGGAGAAACCAAGATAATAAAAACCCTTGAAGAAGAAGAAAATAATAGCAATAAAAACTATACAAGATTGAGAATCATTTGGGTTTAAATGGAAAAAAGAAAAAAAGGGCATTGCATGATATAGAAAGAAAGAGTATATTATGTTGATCCTATGTTTAGTCAATAATATATAAGGTTATAAAAAATAATTAAAATTTTTTATATCAACTAGTACTGTTGTTCAAATACAACCAAGGGAGATTCTTAGTAGAGGGTGTCTAGCTAATAGATTTTTGAAAAGAACAGAGAAGCTGAGGAAAGAGTAGAGTTTGTGATGCATGAGTATTTTTTAAAGACATTCAAGAATTATAATTCACTCTATATTTTGGGTGTGGATCATTTTTTAGTTTGTAGAAACATCCTTATATATCCCACTGGTATACTTTAGCAAGGAAGCTAAGAATACTATCATGTGTGATTCAAGTTTGAAGACTATAGGATGCAGTATAAAGATCCCTTCACATGTAAAATATAGTGGAGAAATTTCATCTATGTAATATTTTGTTCACTTTATTTTTAAATATGGAAATACGTGTTTTGGAATAATCACTTTCCAACATATTATAGTTGATACAAATGTAATAGTGTAGAATCCAAGTCTCAGTGGGAGTTAACTATAGTAAGAATTAGGTTTCCCGTAGTGGGGATGAACCATGTAAAAAACCTTTGTCATCTTTACATTTTATATCTACATTTCATATTGATTTATTCTAGGGTAAAATAAAATAAATCTCTTTATATTTTAATAGGTGATAGGGGTTCAAAATCAAAGGGGTTTTATATATCAAAAAAAGAATTGGTTTTTTGTAAAAAGATATTATAAATCCCTATTAATCCTCATCTCAGGAGTGTCTACATAATTCCCTAGGACTCTTAGTTCCAATATTTTATCCCCTTGAGATTATAAACAATTATCTTATAAATTATCCATATTTAGTTCCCATATTAATAATAGCTTCATACATCATTTTCAAATGGAGATCACTTTTGTCAAGTCAATGCCTATTTCATCCATGATTTTTATAGAAAAAATAATGAGTATAAAAATTCCTATGCATATCACTCATTATTTGGAAAAATTTTACCACTCATTAATTATTATATACTAACCCTTAATGTGTATCACTTGTTATTAAAAAACTTATTATATTTTTACTCCCTTAGAATTATATCCCTCATTTTTTATATACTTTATTTTTATATCTTCAACAATTGTCCCAATGGGTATTTTCATCAAACATGTAAATAGGAATAACTGTTTATTGAAATATAAAACAAATATGGAGAGGGTATACTTTTAAAACTATTTTTTGTGAGTAAGGTTTCTTAATTCAAATATTTAACTGATGTTTTTCAAAATTCTACCAAAACTACTTGTTATATGAAAATATATATCACATATTTATTTATTACAATATATTTTACCATCACAGCCTCTTAAACTATGTTCTATTTAATTAAATGGAACTGAATCTCTATAGAATTAATTTTTTGGTGATGTATCAAATTTTTTATGAGATTTATTTTACTTTTATTTCCAAAAAATATCAAGAGAGACTTCTTTTCTTTTTCACCTAGATACTACAACATTTGCTTCATTAAAATCAATTGGGTAAAAACTTTTTAGCTAAATTATATTATTCTTTAGTCATATTAAGAGAAATGTTTTCTTATTTTATATCAATCATCCAATGAATTTGGTGTAGATATTGAAGTATTTACCACTTGTGGGTTTTCAATCCTCTACATCTCTAGACTAATTCACATTTTTATATACCATTAAATATTTATTTCTCTCAACTTTATAGTATAATTTGAAATCAAGATTTCCTTTAACATACCTTATTATTATATTTATAGCTATGATATATTATTCCTTTATATAAATTTGAATCCAACCCATAAATAATATTGTGTATTCTATATTCAATTGAGTTTCCATAAAGTAAGAAAAACTTTTAATCATTCTTTAATAAATTTTTTGTGTAACATCCCAAGTAAGTAATGAATAATAGATATTTTTATCTATGTCTATTAATGTATTAGATAGTGTTTTAGAGGCTTAAAATGAGAATAAATCCAATCTTAATCATGGAATACACTAATATTTTTAATATATTGCTTTACTGCCTTTTGATGGAAAACCATTTTTAAATCAAACTTTTGACAACTTTATAAGCTCTATTTGTCAAAATAAAATTATTCTTTATGATGGGAACATTGAAATTTACTTTGGGTAAATTTTTGGTATTTTTCCAATAAAGTTCATTTTTTTAATGAATAGTGAAAAATGTTTTATTTTAATTCAAAACCTCTTTTTAATATAATTTATTTATCTGATTAGATTATCTTTTGAATTGGTTTTAAAGTTAAATTAGAATATATTTTTACCATTTAATCTAATATTGGTCGTTGTAATTAATTTCACATTGAAATTGGACTTAAACTAGTGTCAATATTTTGATACTTATTGTTTCATAAAAACACGTTATTTGCTCTGACAGCGGGAATTAATTATTAAATTAATTAATGTAACTTATATATTTTGAATTTTTTAAAATAGAAATCATTTTTGAATTCGGAATATCAAATATATCTTACAATGAAGTTTTTGTATTTTTCTGAAAAACGTCAATTTTTGATGAATAGTGAAACCACTAAGTGGTACTTATAAAAACTGATTTTCCGTTTAAATGAAATTTTACCACCTCTGTGTTTTGAATTTCAAAAATCCGACATACATGGTTTTCATTAAGAAGTAAAATGTGGTTTAATGGGATTAAAATAATTTTTTGGTGAATAGTAACTTTTAAGTTTTTAATCGCGATTAGAGATAATTAGTGTAGATTAAGGTAAAAATAATGTTTTAATAATATGAGATGAGCTTGAAACATGTCCTACCCTTATTGGATGTGTCATGGCCGACCAAGAAAATCCATGGGTCAACTTGAGGACCCCATGGAGCCACTTTGGAAGGAAAATGACATTAATATCTTTTAATTCAATGTTAAAGTAAAAATGACACAAACATGAGTTGTTTTACTAAAAAAAAATTAAATGGGGTTATAAAAGTAATATTTTTTACTATAAATATTCATTAGAAAGATAAAATGATTTCCTACATCATGGTATTTTTTTTATAATTTTTAGACATTAAATAAATTAAATTATTTATGACATCAAGATGATGCATCGATTACCTCATTATTTAACGATTTAAATAAAATGAAAAGTTATGTAAAATCTAAGACCTACACTTTTCAAAAACCTATTGGTTGGGTATATTTAGAACCCTTATCACCTTATCCACAAATTATATCAATGTCGTGCCTTTTAAATGCGAAACTCATTTTAAAAAAAAAGTAACATTTCTTTACTTTCCAAGAGTGACCCTCCTCTCCACTTATAAAAGGCCCCCACCTCTACCTCCTTACCCACACTTCCAAAGCCTTTGGCTCGGCCAACCCCTACCCATTTTTTATCTCCACATTCCTCTATAACTCTTAGAAGCCTCACTTTGGGAATAAGTCTTCTCAAAGAAGCCTTTGAGCTCCAACCAAAGGGAGTTACCCGATTTTAAGGTAATGTCTTCACTTGAGTCCTTTTGTTTTATTTTGCTTCTCAAACCCCCTAAACTATTTTTATTCATTTATTTTGTAACAACTCCAGTATATTAAATATTCTAGGATGTTGTTATAAGAAATATTCGAGCTACACTTACACACACCTACATCTAATGGCTAAAGAACATACTGTTTCCGTGGATGGCGAATTTCTGCCTCACGAAACGATGATTGTTCAACACTCATATGACACCTTAAAAGGTGTACATTAAGATGTCACAATATTTATATATGATATATAATATGTTTATGTTTTACTAAAGCTTATTTATTTTTCATTTAGGGCCTACCATTATGGTTTCCATTATGGGTAAACGCGATATCTTCATTTTAGGAAGTGCGGACTACCGCCCCCTCAAAGTGATTTGATTAGTTAATGCCATATGTGGGACATATAAAGGATGTAATTAATGATTTTATATATGATATTATACTGTAATTATAATATACCATTATATAATTATTATTCCATTTCATAAAATATGAAATAGAAATGAAGTAGCATTCATGCGTACGTATGGCTTACCGTCTCCATGAACGGTACATTTCATTTCTTACCTCTAAACGTTGTGTAATATTATAAATGCATGTATATACTGGATATATATGATATATATGATATCTAAATCATGAGTATAACTCTGGATATAATGGATACATGAACAACTTGTAATTATAAAGAGTTTATTTTTGACTCAAGTACCAATGATCGTCAAAACAACCGTTAATTACTTAAATAATTACATAGTGTTCATGACATGGAAATAAGTGATATAAAAGGAATAATGAACTTGAAAAAGGTTCTTAAGAAAGTATAAATTAACTCAAGTTTATTATTCAGGAGGTTAAAGAACGATCGAGTCATGTCGGACCCGAGGTAAGGGAGCTTCTTAACCCAATTTCTATTCTTTGGGTTAATCTCCTATTTTCAAATTATGTCATGATATTATTATTTCCTATCTTGTATTTATACTTTCTTTATGTGTACATATAGTGAATACACATAATAGATCTATTTTATTTAAAAATGAACTTTGTAAGAGACTTTGTCTCAATCTCCTTTCATTGAGGCATATTATGTTTTATACACAACTTTATTTTATACGGTGTATAAACCCCTTTGAATTTTAAGTTTATCCAAAAGGAATCTTTTTTATACGAAGTGTTTCACTAAACGACAAAAGGGAATGTTTTTTTCGTACGTATGCGGTGACAACGACTTCTCTGCCGCCGTGACCATTATTTGAGTTTCAGCTTCCTCTATAAGCCATACATTTTTTTAAAAGAAAAATAAATACCCAGTTTTACTTTTCTTTTATTTTGGTATTGAAAATGGTTTTCATAATTTTTTTATTATATCAATTTGTTGTATTGATATCTTGTGATTGAAAAGTGGAAATGTTATGTTTCCTTTATGCATGTTTTATATGATACGATTATGTTATGGTTCCTGGGAATTATTATGAAGACGGGTCGTTCCGTGATAAACTAAGGGCGGGTGAGCCTGATATAGCTCTCCAATGCGTTTGGTAACGCGAAAGAGTTAAACGTTAAGGTTTCTCTGAAGAGATTTAGGGAATATACTGTGATGGTTACTCCAAACGTAACCAAGAGTGTTACTCCCTACGTAAGAATGTTATAAATGCCTCAAGTTACCTTTATGTCTTATGATTTCTATGATTTATTCATGATTTGATGAGGTATGTTAAAGTGCTTATGTTTTATGAGAAAAGTATGATTTCATTGATTCTTATGTATACATGTACTCATGATTCCTTTCCATATTTTTATATCCCTTACTGAGCTTTTTATGCTCATCCCAAGTTTTTGAAATGTTTTTCACAGGTCAAGGGAAAGGTACATGATGTGATGATAGTGTCAAGGAAGTGTCAAGAAAGAATCCATGTTTTATTTTAAATATGTTTCCGTTGATGGGAAAAATGAGTACTATCTTTTATGTAACCACTTTGTTTAAATGTGGAGAGTAATGCATGATTTATGATCTAATTCTCTAAAACTCTAAACCTAAAAAGATCCTCAATGTGTATTCTTGAAATATCTCAATATTAAGTAATGTTTAAGGCTGGGGCCTTATAGTTGGTATCAAAGGTCGGTTTAGACAACTTTAGGAGTTAGAAAATTGTTAAATTATAAATTAATTTATGGTATGATTGAAATGATATAGCATTTGAAGATTACCATGTTGCTTCGCCTAAGATATTTCTGTGTTAAGAATGGTTTTTTATAGATGAAATAGAACATCTTTTCTGGGAAGGCATACAGAGGGAAATGACCTTTCAGATCAGTATCATGAGATGGTTAGAATCAGAACTAAACAGTTTGTTGCAGTGATGGCTCAGTTGACTCAGGTGAAAAATGTTGGTTGTTTTCATTGATGATATTTTTGGTGTTTTCTAAAAGTACAGAGGAGCATGAAAGACATTTAAGGGTTATTTTTCAAACCTTAAAAGAAAAGAAATTATATGGGAAATTCAGCAAGTGTGAGTTTTGGTTGCAACAAATTTATTTCCTTGGTCACATTGTTTCTAAAGATGGGATAACTGTTGATCCTGCAAAAACAAAGGTTGTTGAAGAATGGCCAAGACCCACAAATGTAACAGAGATTCGTAGTTTCCTTGGTTTGGTAGGCTATTACCGAAGGTTTGTTAGAAATTTTTCACGGTTATCTAGTCCAATGACTAAGCTAACTCGGAAGGGTGTTAAGTTTATCTGGACAAAAGAATGTGATGATTGTTTTTAGGAATTGAAAAGAAGATTGGTGAATGCTCCAGTTTTGGCACTACCTTCCAGGAATGGTGAGTTTTTTATCTATACTGATGCTTCATTGAAAGGACTTGGTTGCGTCTTAATGCAGAATGATCAGGTAATTGCTTATGCTTCACGACAGTTGAAAACTCATGAGGTAAATTACCCTACGCATGATTAGGAATTAGCTGCTGTTGTTTTTGATTTAAAATTTGGAGGCATCATTTGTATGGAGTAAAGTTTGAAATATATACTGATCACAAAAGATTAAAGTATATATTCACTCAGAAAGAGTTGAACATGAGACAGAGGTGATGGCTAGAATTAATCAAAGATTATGATTGTACAATTCATTACCATCCGGTAAAAGCAAATAAAGTGGCTGATGCTTTGAGTCAAAAAAGTAATGCTTCATTAACAATGTTGTATTTGGAACGTGATCCTTTGGTTAAGGATTTGATGAAATTTGGCATAGAAGTTGTTAGTACATGTCACGAACCAAATATGGTCACCACCGAAACCAGTGCCAAACCTCGACCGTGACAAGGCCCGAAGGGCGTTCTCGATCCCCACGGGCTGGCACAAGTGCCCGGGTATCATAAAATGAGAATTGGGAACGATTTACCCGAGTTTATAAACTTAAAACAACAAAAGAATCCAATAAAACGAATCTGGATTTTTCAAACCAAACAATCTTTTACATAAATTCAGAACTGAATTACATAGCTTAAAATAACTCAAAAAGACTATACCAAAGGTACAAAACAAAAATGTAATAGCCCAAGAACCCTCATGGCATGGGGCAATTCCCTCAATCCACCTCCACGACACTCCATCACGATGGACTGCTAAAAACCCGAACCAAAGGCATAAAACCTGTACCCAAACCTGTGACATAAAATAAGCAAGTCTACTTACACCCAAAGGTGTAAGTAGGGTGTGAGCGAAAGCCCAGTAGGATACCACCTCTATGAGATTCCATGTGATAAACATTTCATGACAAAAATCATTGCATGTTTTGTAAATAATAAATGCTAGTTACAATTTTCTAAAGGATGAAATAATAAATGAAAACAGTTTTCATGTGAGATAATTTTAAAGGAAAAACAATTTTAAAATAAATGACAAAGCTACTGAATTTTCCAGCCAACAATACCGT
This sequence comes from Viscum album, assembly GCA_963277665.1. Lineage (NCBI taxonomy): Eukaryota > Viridiplantae > Streptophyta > Magnoliopsida > Santalales > Viscaceae > Viscum > Viscum album. The sequence goes on from OY728152.1 coordinate 1,745,282,436, forward strand.
ATACCGACGGTAAGTACAAAGGATCTAATGAGCACATGTAATAGGAAATAACCCCTAGGCACTAGCTAGCTGTGGGTCCCAGGTACCTCGTATCTCGGTGAGAGTAACCACAAAAAATATCCATTCTCGTGCACGAGCCACTAGTAGGGATCATACCCATAACCTAGTGGTCCCCAATCATCATCATCATTGTTTAGTTAGAGTTGTAAGCATCAATCTTGCTAAGTGAATCTGAGGCCAAACCCCACGGATTCACTAGCATACTAGTACACGTCCACCCACCTAGATACCCGGGTTTCCCTTTGTGCTCAAACAAGTTCAACAATCCAAGAAGTATAGTTTTCACATGCAAATATCAATTCCACATCACACATTAACCAAACAGCCCCATGTACATCACACAAGTCACAAATTCCACTATTCATTCAAATGCATTTTGAAATCAAACTCACACCAAAATTCCCTACAACACTTTTCACATTTCTTTAACACTTACACAAATCCTTTAAATGATTTTATAAAACCATTACAAGATATTCAACTCAAAAAACAGCCCACACACATGTCACATAATACCCTTCTCACCTTCACAATTCATTTTATCAATAAACTCACACGAAACATCCCACACCCGTGTTTCGCACACAAAACACAATTTAGTAAAACATTTCGGCAATTTATAAAACATTCTAAAAATGTTTGACATCTCAAATCACCACTTTACCATTCAAAACCCCACATTAGGTGAACACACTCACCCAAACAGTACATATAAACCCTTTCCCAACTTTTTTTAACAAAATAAAACATTTGCAATTTTTATAAAACAAACCCAAGAGGTATAACCATTGTTTGCACTCTAAACCCATTTCAAACCCCTCATTCAAAACCAAAATCATAACAATAACAATCCAAAACAGAATTTTCAGCCCTAAAACAATTATTAAAGCACCCCCAAATGTTATAAAAATACATCAAATAATACCACAAAGATACACATGAAAAACACATGTTTTCATAAATCTCCTTCAAAAAGTACAACACAGTTTTACAACTTAAACTCATTCAAAAAATCTCATTTCAAGGCCCACGTGATAATAAGGAATTAACAAAACAGAATTGGCAGCCCCTTTCAAGACTAATAAATCACTTTCATATGTTATAAACTAAATCCAAACATTACCCCAAGAGTCACACATGAAAAGTACCCAATTTCAAGCTAAAATACAACTAAAAATTAAATGTTTAACCAAATTCATCAAAAACAGTTTTCAAACCACACAAGACAGATTATAAACATACTAAATTAATAAAATAAGCAAGCTAACTCATCATAAAATGGTTACACAGGGAATCACCTACCTTTTGAGTCGAAACCCTCAAAATTTGGTGCGAAACATTAAGCGCACCACCGCCGCACCACAAGGAATATAAATCCAGACCTAGACCACCAAAAATTGACCCAAAAGATACAAAATCATACCTTAGGATATAACCCTAACTTCTGGACATGAGGAACTTCAAGAAATAGGAAATAAAACAAAAAGAGGATGGAGGGAACCAAGAAGGAGTTCCCTTACTTGAAATATCTTGAAGCAATCGGCCCCAATCCACCGAAATATGAATCTCCAAGTACCCAAAACTGGTATGGAGGTTCGAAGGAGTAATATTAGGTCATGTGGGAACTGAAATGGGGAAAAAATGATGAAAATTGAAGGAGTTATGAAAGATTCATTTTACCTCGTCAAATCTGGTCGATTTGAGAAAGAGTATGAGATATTGCCCTACTTCGCGGCTCTCCTGAGCTCCAAAATTGCGAAACCGATAATGGGGGAAATCCTCGGGTTATTGGCTTTGAGAGGGAGGTGGAAGCACGGGAAAACAGTAACAAATGAATGAGATATGAAAATTTTAAAAAAAATATTTAAAGCAGGAAATGGGCCTACGGGCAGGCCCATTACCTAAATCAAAAACCCAAATCCATCATGATTTTGGATTTATATGTGGTCCAAATGGATATGGTGGTTTTAATATATCAGGTTATTCCAATTGGGAAGTGGAATGGGTTTAAAATAGTAAAAATTGAAGGAGTTATAGAAGAAACAAAATTAGTGTTTAAATATGGAATTGGGCTCGCGGTTTGGCCCAAATTTTCAAAACCCACCATTTTCACCAAAATGAGTGGTAAACCCCCCAAAAAAATCAGGAATGGAAATTAAATGAAATATTAATATATAAAAAAGTCACATGTGTGAAAATTCTCCCCACCATAATACTTTCCGCCCTCGGAAAGCTACATCAATGAAAAAAAACACCAAACCCAACCGACAGGCAAAAAAAAAATGGACTCATTTTCTAAGTTTTGTCCCCAAAGGCCAAAACACCTCCAGTGATCAATTAAGGAAGGAATACTTAACAACAAAAACATAAACCTCATTACTGAAATTATCAAGCACATTCAAGATTTTTTTTTCCTAAAATAATACTCCTTAAACACTATCTGAACAAGGCTCAAGAAATTTACCCAAACAAACAAGAACATCGAACAAGGTTACACTTACCTTGATATAACTAAACCATTGAGAAATATCCAATCCCAACGTTTACTCTAGGAAGATGTATGTGGTTATATAACTTCGAACGATACTTCCCACATCCAATCCAAGACCAAGTACAAAAGTGAGTTACTGGTACAAGGATACACAAATGGGCTCCCCAACCATAAGAGACAACTTATTTTTTTCCGAGAAGAATCAAGACACTAACAGGGGAGCCCCAAACAAACTCCCCAGTACAAGGGGTAGAATCCCGTTAGGCTTTTTCAAAATAATATACGTGAGACTCATAGTGGTTCTCCCCACCATAAGAACCATCCATCTTAACTGACCAATATGGGCCAGCATAGAAAAACCCCAAAACATAAAGAGTTGGGACGACAACACGGTTAGCCCGCATAGTTTGGGAAACTATGTGCTAACCATGTGGATCCTTATACCTACATGGTTTTCTAGGGAACGGTTACTAAAAAGTGTTCACTCAACATGTCTAGAAAAATCTAAAACCTTTCCCCCAAACCCAAAGGGAACCAAAGGGGAAAAGAAAGTCATTGGGAGATAACATGGGGATGAGGCCCGCCACCTCTTTCCACCGAACGTGAACAAATGAAGAAAGATGACAACAACAAATGTTTAAACTATTCTATTCTCTCATACTAAGAACATTTATTTGTTCAAGGTTAAAAACTGCCCTGGGATTTCCTCTGACTACGTGCCAGCTTCTCTCTGGGACCTATGGTTGGAGCTGGAATGATTGAAGCATCTTCGGCCTCGTAGTTAGGATTTGGAAACCCCCAAATAGAATTTCTTCTTATGATTCTACAAACAACTACACGCAATCCCATATGGGTTCACCCAGACATAACACACTCCAGAACTCACTTTACCCTAACTTTTAAATTCACTGAAATAAGGGTTTAGAGGATGCACTCACATCACACCCTGCTTCTTCTGGTGAGAAACAACAGAAATAAAGGACACATATAAACACATTCCTCTAAAATAGAGGATGTCGAGATCTCCCAACAGGAAAAACAGTTTTGAAAAAAAAATAGACTCACATAATATTGTACAACTTCACCTTTGACGAATTAGGTAGCTTAAGAAACTAAGGTCTCTTTCAACCATCCACAAGCACTCTTACGCAACAAGAGGATCCGAAAAAAACCAAGAAAGTAAATGGTGTAGAATCATTATACAAATCTCATGAAAAGATTCCTTACATTGATCAACTGGAGGATTTTCCGATGGCAAAACAATCTGTGTTGCACTTCATTTGTGTACTAAATCTTAATGGGGGAGCACCTTATCCAATGAGAGAACCCAAGGACCCAACCAAGCTGGTTCATTGGTAAAAACATGAAACAAAAAAGATCCAAACTCATTAATGGAACCATCTTAATGGTATCCTGAAACATATATCATAGGAGACTACTAACCGGACCTTTTACCTACCTTTCCGACCAAACACAAACCCCCAAAAAAACAGTTCGAACAGGAAGGGTTCTTAGACTCAAAACATCCCACAACATCAAAATTTTCCAAAAAATACACAATATACACCATCCCAAACAATTCATCAAGAAAACATGTTTTTCTTTAAAACCATTTCTGAAAAAAAAACGGTTCAGCGGTGAGCGTATCCACCAATGGTACCCCGTGGGCCTCACACATGCATGTTTTTGTGCCACACCATGCACCCTCCTCATATCTGTCCTGGAACTCATCCAGTCATGCCATCAACCATATATCATCCCATATAAACCCATGAATGTGGTCACTCATGGAAATACCAAAGGTCAATGCACTAATTCTTTCCACTTTTCAAAACCAAAACGGTCAACCAACACATCATTACTATCAAAACCGCTAACCAGGAGGTCGAACCCAAATTACCGCATAAAAAAAACTTTTCAGAAAGGCACAATCGTTCCAATGAAAACTCACATTCAAGTTATTTACATCAATTTCAAAACATCTCATCCCATAAAAAAACATTTTAATAGTTTAGAAAACTTTAATGGGAACACTTTTTCAAAACCAACTTCAATATAGTTTCTGCTTTCAAAAGAGGTGTAAGAACACAATTTTGCATTTCAAAATAATTCTGAATATTCAGTTCCACCATTTCATAAATCAAAACATTTCATATTTATTTGAAAATAATTTCACGAAAACATTACACTTCCTAAAACCAAGTCACTTTAAAACCAAAGTTCCAAGATTTCAAAACTAAAGAACACCAGACAATGCGAGAGGAAACTAGTTTCAGTGGGTGACTTGGACATATGGTTGGCGGCCATATTCCAATCACTTCACTGTCACAGAGAGTGTTCTAGAGAATATCCCAGGCTCCACTTGGCTTGCCAGACCCTGCGAGCTCATTGAGACCATTAACCCAACTCTCTTTTCATTTCCCTTAATCATCATCAAACCAAGAAAACCAAAAGACATAGACAAATCCCAACTTCCCCTGGTGACTTGAATCCTGAAATGAGGTGTGGTGATCAAGAAAACTACCCATAACCAGAATTACATGTCCCAAAAATCATAACTCTATACTATCCCGACTATTTCCCAAATAACATGACTCCAATGGAGCGAACCTCCTCCGATACCATTTTCTCACGAACCAAATCTGGTCACCACCGAAACCAGTGCCAAACCTGGACCGTGACAAGGCCCGAAGGGCGTTCCCAATCCCCACGGGCTGGCAGAAGTGCCCGGGTATCATAAAATGAGAATTGGGAACGATTTACCCGAGTTTATAAACTTAAAACAACAAAAGAATCCAATAAAACGAAACTGGATTTTTCAAACCAAACAATCTTTTACATAAATTCAGAACTGAATTACATAGCTTAAAATAATTCAAAAAGACTATACCAAAAGTACAAAACAAAAATGTAATAGCCCAAGAACCCTCATGGCATGGGGCAACTCCCTCAATCCACCTCCACGACACTCCATCACGATGGACCGCTAAAAACCTGAACCAAAGGCATAAAACCTGTACCCAAACCTGTGACATAAAATAAGCAAGTCTACTTACACCCAAAGGTGTAAGTAGGGTGTGAGAGAAAGCCCAGTAGGATACCACCTCTATGAGATTCCATGTGATAAACATTTCATGACAAAAAGCATTGCATGTTTTGTAAATAATAAATGCTAGTTACAATTTTCTAAAGGATGAAATAATAAATGAAAACAGTTTTCATGTGAGATAATTTTAAAGGAAAAACAACTTTAAAATAAATGACAAAGCTACTGAATTTTCCATCCAACAATACCGTATACCGACGGTAAGTACAAAGGATCTAATGAGCACAAGTAATAGGAAATAACCCCTAGGCACTAGCTAGCTGTGGGTCCCAGGTACCTCGTATCTCGGTGAGAGTAACCACAAAAAAATATCCATTCTCGTGCACGAGCCACTAGTAGAGATCATACCCATAACCTAGTGGTCCCCAATCAACATCATCATTGTTTAGTTAGAGTTGTAAACGTCAATCTTGCTAAGTGAAACTGAGGCCAAACCCCGCGGATTCACTAGCATACTAGTACACGTCCACCCACCTAGATACCCGGGTTTTCCCTTTGTGCTCAAACAAGTTCAACAATCCAAGAAGTATAGTTTTCACATGCAAATATCAATTCCACATCACACATTAACCAAACAGCCCCATGTACATCACACAAGTCACAAATTCCACTATTCATTCAAATGCATTTTGAAATCAAACTCACACCAAAATTCCCTACAACACTTTTCACATTTCTTTAACACTTACACAAATCCTTTAAATGATTTTATAAAACCATTACAAGATATTCAACTCAAAAAACAGCCCACACACATGTCACATAATACCCTTCTCACCTTCACAATTCATTTTATCAATAAACTCACACGAAACATCCCACACCCGTGTTTCGCACACAAAACACAATTTAGTAAAACATTTCGGCAATTTATAAAACATTCTAAAAATGTTTGACATCTCAAATCACCACTTTACCATTCAAAAGCCCACATTAGGTGAACACACTCACCCAAACAGTACATATAAACCCTTTCCCAACTTTGTTTAACAAAATAAAACATTTGCAATTTTTATAAAACAAACCCAAGAGGTATAACCATTGTTTGCACTCTAAACCCATTTCAAACCCCTCATTCAAAACCAAAATCATAACAATAACAATCCAAAACAGAATTTTCAGCCCTAAAACAAATATTAAAGCACCCCCAAATGTTATAAAAATACATCAAATAATACCACAAAGATACACATGAAAAACACACGTTTTCATAAATCTCCTTCAAAAAGTACAACACAGTTTTACAACTTAAACTCATTCAAAAAACCTCTTTTCAAGGCCCACATGATAATAAGGAATTAACAAAACAGAATTGGAAGCCCCTTTCAAGACTAATAAATCACTTTCATATGTTATAAACTAAATCCAAACATTACCCCAAGAGTCACACATGAAAAGTACCCAATTTCAAGCTAAAATACAACTAAAAATTAAATGTTTAACCAAATTCATCAAAAACAGTTTTCAAACCACAAAAGACAGATTATAAACATACTAAATTAATAAAATAAGCAATCTAACTCATCATAAAATGGTTACACATGGAATCACCTACCTTTTGAGTCGAAACCCTCAAAATTTGGTGCGAAACCTTAAGCGCACCACCGCCGCACCACAAGGAATATAAATCCAGACCTAGACCACCAAAAATTGACCCAAAAGATACCAAATCAGACCTTAGGATATAACCCTAACTTCTGGACATGAGGAACTTCAAGAAATAGGAAATAAAACAAAAAGAGGATGGAGGGAACCAAGAAGGAGTTCCCTTACTTGAAATATCTTGAAGAAATCGGCCCCAATCCACCCAAATATGAATCTCCAAGTACCCAAAACTGCTATGGAGGTTCTAAGGAGTAATATTAGGTCATGTGGGAACTGAAATGGGGAAAAAATGATGAAAATTGAAGGAGTTATGAAAGATTCATTTTACCTCGTCAAATCTGGTCGATTTGAGAAAGAGTATGAGATATTGCCCTACTTCGCGGCTCTCCTGAGCTCCAAAATTGCGAAACCAATAATGGGGGCAATCCTCGGGGTATTCTCTTTGAGAGGGAGGTGGAATCACAGGAAAACAGTAAAAAATGAATGAGATATGAAAATTTTTTAAAAAAAAAATTTAAAGAAGGAAATGGGCCTACGGGCAGGCCCATTACCTAAATCAAAAACCCAAATCCATCATGATTTTGGATTTATATGTGGTCCAAATGGATATGGTGGTTTTAATATATCAGGTTATTCCAATTGGGAAGTGGAATGGGTTTAAAATAGTAAAAATTGAAGGAGTTATAGAAGAAAAAAAATTAGTGTTTAAATCTGGAATTGGGCTCGCGGTTTGGCCCAAATTTTCAAAACCCACCATTTTCACCAAAATGAGTGGTAAACCCCCCAAAAAAAATCAGGAATGGAAATTAAATGAAATATTAATATATAAAAAAGTCACATGTGTGACAGTATAGGATGTCCTTTTGTTTTGTTTCAGGTATCAGTGAAATCTTCTCTATCATACAAAATTAAGCAAGCACAGAAGCAAGACAATGAGTTGCAGAAAAAGGTAGAGCTGGTTCAGAAGGGTAAGTTGCCTAAATTCAATATTGATAATGATTGTGTTTTGAGATTTGGGAATATATTGTGTGTGTATTGTGATTCACAGTTGAAGATAGAGTTGTTATGTGAAGCTCATAGTTCTCCGTTTTCAGTTCATCCTGGAAGTACTAAGATGTATAGAGATCATTGAGAGTATTATTGGTGGGATGGAATGAAAATAGATATTGCTGATTTTACTGTTGAGTGTTTGACATATCAACAGGTTAAAGAAGAGCGGAAGTTACCGAAAGGGATGCTTCAGCCTTTACCAGTTCCAGAGTAGAAATGGGAAAATATATCCATGGACTTTGTTATGGGATTATCGAAGACATTTCGAGGTAATAATGCAATCTGGGTTATTGTTGATCGGTTGACTAAATCTGCTCATTTCCTTGCCATACGAGATAATTTTTCCCTAGATCAACTTTCCAGTGTGTATCTTAAAGATATAGTCTGGTTACATGGAGTTCCTCTCTCCATTGTATCTGACTGTGATCCCAGGTTCACTTCTAACTTTTGGAAAGGCCTTCATAAGTCGTTGGGTACTGAATTAAATTATAGTACAGCTTTTTATCCTCAATCAGATGGGCAGTCAGAACGAACAATCCTGACTTTGGAGGATATGCTACTTGATTTTTTGATGGATCGTCAGGGAATTTGGGACCAACATCTTTCTTTGGTTGATTTTTCTTATAATAACAGTTTTCATTCCAGTATACAGATGGATCCATTTGAGGCGTTATATGGGAAGCGGTGTCGCACTCCAGCTTTCTGGGATGAAGTGGGTGAAAGGAAGCTGATGGGACCATAATTGGTAGAAGAGTTGGCAGAAAAAGTTCAACTGATACAGAAACACATGAGAACAGCTCCGAGCAGGCAGAAGAGTTATGCGGACAACAGGAGGAAGGATCTCTCTTTTGAGGTAGGTGATCAAGTTTTTCTCAAAGTCTCACCATGGAAAAGTGTTATGCGATTAGGTAAGAAAGGAAAGCTGAGTCCAAGGTTCATTGGACCATATGAAATTCTAGAGAGAGTTGGATCAGTTTCTTACCAAGTGGTTTTACCTCCGAATTTATCTCAGGTACACAATTTTTTTCTTGTTTCAATGTTAAGGAAGTACATGCCAGATCCATCTCACGTTTTGAGTCCAGAGGTAGTTCAGCTGGAAGAGAACCTATCTTATGAGGAACAACCGGTTCAGATTCTTGATCACAGGGAGCAAGTGTTGCGGAATAAGGTTATTCATCAAGTAAAGGTTTTTTGGAAAAACCACATGATTGAAGAGGCAACATGGGAATCTGAAAATGCAATGAGGGATAAATACCCCCACTTATTCAATAAGTAAATAAATTTCGGGGATGAAATTTTCTAAAGGGGAGAAGGATGTAACATCCCAAGTAAGTAATGAATAATAGATATTTTTATCTATTTCTATTAATGAATTATATAGTGTTTTAGAGGCTTAAAATGAGAATAAATCCAATCTTAAGCATGGAATACACTAATATTTTTAAAAGATTATTTTACTGCCTTTTGATGGAAACCCATTTTTAAATCAAACTTTTGACAACTTTATATGCTCTATTTGTCAAACTAAACTTATTCTTTATGGTTGGAACATTGAAATTTACTTTGGGTCAATTTTTGGTATTTTTCCGATAAAGTTCATTTTTTTAATGAATAGTGAAAAATGTTGTATTTTAATTCAAAACCTCTTTTTAATATAATTTATTTATATGATTATATTATCTTTTGAATTGGTTTTAAAGTTAAATTAGAATATTTTTTTACCATTTAATCCAATAGTGGTCGTTGAAATTAATTTCACTTTGAAATTGGACTTAAACTAGTGTCAATCTTTTGATACTTATTGTTTCATAAAAACACGTTATTTGCTCTGACAATGGGAATTAATTATTAAATTAATTAATGTAACTTATATTTTTTTAATTTTTTAAAATAGACATCATTTTTGAATTTGTAATATCAAATATAACTTAGGGTGAAGTTTTGGTATTTTTCCGAAAAACGTCAATTTTTCATGAATAGTGAAACCACTAAGTGGTACTTATAAAAACTGATTTTCCGTTTAAATGAAATTTTACCACCTCTATGTTTTCAATTTCAAAAATCCGACATACACGGTTGTCATTAAGAAGTAAAATGTGGTTCAATGGGATTAAAATAATTTTTTGGTGAATAGTAACTTTTAAGTTTTTAATCGCGTTTAGAGGTAATTAGTGTAGTTTAAGGTAAAAATAATGTTTTAATAATATGAGATGAGCTTAACACATTTCCTACCATTATTGGATGTGTCATGGCCGACCAAGAAAATCCATGGGTAAACTTGGGGACCCCATGGAGCCACTTTGGAAGGAAAATGACATTAATATCTTTTAATTCAATGTTAAAGTAAAAAATGACACAAACATGAGTTATTTTACTAAGACAATTTTTAAATGGGGTTATACAAGTAATATTTTTGACTATAAATATTAATTAGAAAGATAAAAAGATTTACTAAATCATAGTATTTTTTTTTATAATTTTTAGACATAAAATAAATTAAATTATTTATTACATCATGATGATGCATCGATTACCTCATTATTTAACGATTTAAATAAAATGAAAAGATAATGTAATACCTAAGACCTAAACTTGAGAAAACCCTATTGGTTGGGTATATTTAGAACCTTTATCACCTTATCCTCTAATTATATCAATGTGGGACCTTTTAAATCCTAAACTCATTTTAAAATAAAGTAAGATTTCTTTACATTCCAAGAGTGCCCCTCCTCTCATCTTATAAAAGGCCCCCACCTCTACCTCCTTACCCACACTTCCAAAGCCTTTGGCTCGAAAAAACCTGCCCATTTTGTCTCTCCACATCCCTCTATAACTCTTATAAGCCTCACTTTGGGCAGAAGTCTTCCCAAGGAATCCTTTGAGCTCAAACCAAAGGGAGTTACCCGATTTTAAGGTAATGTCTTCACTTGAGTCCTTTTGTTTTATTTTGCTTCTCCAACCCCCTAAACTCTTTTTATTCATTTATTTTGTAACAAATCCAGTATATTAAATATACTAGGATGTTTTTATAAGAATTATTCTAGCTACACTTACACACACCTACATCTAATGGCTAAAGAACATACTGTTTTCGTGGATGGTGAAATTTCTGCCTCACAAAACGATGATTGTTCAACACTCATATAACACCTTCAAAGGTGTCCATTAAGATGTCACTATATTTTTATATGATATATAATATGTTTATGTTTTACTTAAGCTTCTGTATTTTTCATTTATGGCATACCTTTATGATTTCCATTATGGGTAAACGCGATATCTTCATTTTAGGAAGTGCGGACTACCGCCCCCTCAAAGTGATTTGATTCGTTAATGCCATATGTGGGATGTATAAAGGATGTAATTAATGGTTTTATATATGATATTATACTGGAATTATAATATACTATTATATAATTACGATTCCATTTCATAAAATACGAAATAGAAATGAAAGTAGCGTTCATGCGTCCGTACGGCTTACCGTCTCCATGAACGGTACATTTCATTTCTTACCTCTAAATGTTATGTAATATTATAAATGCTTGTATATACTGGATATATATGATATATATTATATCTACATTATGAGTATAACTCTGGATATAATGGATACATGAACAACTCGTAATTATAAAGAGTTTATTTTTGACTCAAGTACCAATGATCGTTAAAACGACCGTTAATAACTTAAATAATTACATAGTGTTCATGACATGGTAATAAGTGATATAAAAGGAATAATGAACTTGAAAAATGTTCTTAAGAAAGTATAAATTAACTCAAGTTTATTATTCAGTAGGTTAAAGAACGATCGAGTCAAGTCAGACCTGAGGTAAGGGAACTTCTTAACCCAATTTCTATTCTTTGGGTTAATCTCCTATTTTCAAATTATGTCATGATATTATTATGTCCTATCTTGTATTTATACTTTATTTATGTGTACATATAGTGAATACACATAATAGATCTATTTTATTTAAAAATGAACTTTGTAAGGGACTTCATCTCAATCTCCTTTCATTGAGGCATATTATGTTTTATACACAGCTTTATTTTATACGGTGTATAAACCCCTTTTGACTTTTAAGTTTATCCAAAAGGAATCTTTTTTATACGAAGAGTTTTACTAAACAAAAAAAGGGAATGTTTTTGTCGTACGTATGTGGCGACAACGACTTCTCTGCCTCCATGACCATTATTTGAGTTTCGGCTTCCTCTACAAGCCATACATTTTTTTAAAAGAAAAATAAATACCCAATTTTACTTTTCTTTTATTTTGGTATTGAAAATGGTTTTCATAATGTTTTTATTATATCAATGTGTTGTATTGTTATCTTGTGATTGAAAAGTGGAAATTTTATGTTTCCTTTATGCATGTTTTATGTGATACAATTATGTTATGGTTCTTGGGCATTATTATGAAGACGGGTGGTTCCGTGATAAACTAAGGGCGGGTGAGCCCGATATAGCTCTCCAATGCATTGGGTAACGCGAAGGAGTTAAATGTTAAGGTTTATCCGAATAGATTTAGGGAATATACTGTGATGGGTATTCCAAACGTAACCAAGAGGGTTACTCCCTACGTAAGAATGTTATGAATGCCTCAAGTTACCTTTATGTTTTATGATTTCTATGATTTATTCATGATTTGATGAGGTATGCTAAAGTTCTTATGTTTTATGAGTAAAGTATGATTTCATTGATTCTTATGTATACATGTACTCATGATTACTTTCCATATTTTTATATCCCTTATTGAGATTTTTATGCTCATCCCAAGTTTTTGAAATGTTTTTCACAGGTCAAGGGAAAGGTACATGATGTGATGATAGTTTCAAGGAAGTGTCAAGAAAGAATCCATGTTTTATTTTAAATATGTTTCCGTTGATGGGAAAAATGAGTACTATCTTTTATGTAACCACTTTGTTTAAATGTGGAGAGTAATGCATGATTTATGATCTAATTCTCTAAAACTCTAAACCTAAAGAGATCCTCAATGTGTATTCTTTAAATATCTCAAGATTAAGTAATGTTTAAGGCTGAGGACTTATAGTTAGATATAGTGAATTCCCACCCCCATTATTTCAATGTTTTATTCCATCCATAATATAGGTTGAAATTTTTTTCTATCATTTATTATGAATTTATTTAACTAGTCATTTTCATTATTTTCTTGAGTGATAACTATATGATTACCTTATTGATTTGCTCACAACCAAATAAATAAAGGTATTTATCCAATCATTGAAACCATAAAATATGATCTTATCAGACGTGAAAAAAAACATACATGATTTAGTTTTAATTCATATAATTATAATATAATTAATATAATTCAGTAATAAAAATTGATATTACTTTGCGAAATTCACATATTAATTTTAATATACACCATTGGTGTAGAATTACATCTTCAAGTAAATGTCCAGTAAATAATACCAATCTCATGGTGCTTACTTATCACCATATAAAGATCATTTTAGATGTAATACCTTATTTTAATTATCATAAAATTGAAATCTATCTAGTTTCTCAATGTATATTTCTTCGTTGAAAAATCTATTCCTGAATTTTTTTTGTATTTGCATCTATGTGGTAGATTTTGACTCGCCTTAAAATCCCACCTCTAAAAATTAATAAATTAATTCAAGTATTTCCACCATTATGAATGTTTCTTACACATAAATACACCCATTGTGAGAAAATAATTTCTATAAAAGTTGAGATTTATTTATTATAACTCCACATATAATTTTGGGTTATAAATATAATTTAATTTTGTTATTTAATGTATTAAAAAATTTATTTTTACTGAGAAAATGGGTGGATAAAATTTTAGAGGATGATGTATAGTTGGTGAAAAGTATCTATTCTTTGGAAATTCAAATTTAATAGAAGTTTGGTGGATTATAAGAGCTTTAGTGAGGTCCCAAAAGATTCTAGTGGTTCCCCAAGCCCCTATTTCAAAATAGTTTTATTTTAGGGATTTTGGTGTTAAAGTTTTATTAATATTATCTAGGGATCTTTAGATAAGAAGTATACAAAAAAATCCTCCCCCTTTCTCTCAAATTATTCCTATACTATTTTTTATTCATGATACTCATTCATGGGTGGAATTTTGAATCATCAGTGGTAATGAACCTCTCTTGACAAGGCTAATGTAATGTTAGTTATCATTATTGGTTTCTATCACATTTTTGTGGAGATCTCACTAAAACCCCTATTTTACACCCTTTTATATGTTTTTATGAAATCTACAGATTTTGATATTGATCACACAACCATTATTAATGAGAAGACTTATAATATCTTATTTTAAGTGGTTCTTGTAATCGTATACATTTAATTTCTGTGTTCATGTGTTATGGTGCATGTAAGGATGGGTAAATGGATAAATGGGGGAAAATGGGAAGCCATGGTGTCTAAAATTTAATTAATTAATTATTAGAACCAATTTATACTATATTGGACGAATTTGAAAGGGTATATTTTTTTTGAGTTTCTTGGAGACTTTGTAACTAATTGATCCACATGATAGTATTGTACATGGGACATAAAATGTGTGTTAAAATATGGGAAAATTTGATGAGTGGGATTGTGTGGTCTCATATGACTATTATTGATGATCTTCTGAGGTAAGAGTGAATTATAGGTTACTCGATGAAATAATTTTCAAAGAGGATATTGACTAATTCTATGAATGAATGGTCCAATGGCCTTGTATGCACTTATTTAGTGACTAAGATAAATATTGAGATGAGCTTGGGATACTTGTTATTTGATTGGTAGGTTTGTATGATTGAATCCAAGGGATGGGGTGTGTGTTAAACTAAGGTCTATAGGTAATAATTTAGATATTTATTTCTATTCTCATTTTTATCTATATTTATATAATCACTAATATAGAAATAGATTATTTTTATAGTTCAAAATCATGGAAATATAATCTAAAACGGTGGTAATGTAATAATATAATTATTTTGATGCTAGTGTTAATAGATTTTATGGTAGTGGAGATATGACTATGAGTCTAGATAAATTGTGGAAATAAAAACCTATTTCCATTATTTTCAAAATACTGAAATAGGGAGTGTATTTTATTATTTAAAAAGAGTAACCATGGGGATTAGAACCCTAGACCTCTATAAAGTATAAAAAGGGTCCAAACCACTCAACTAAGGTGTATATTTTATTAATTAGTCATATTTTTATATATATTGTTAAATATTAAATATTAAATATTATTTTTATTATAAATTTAAGTAGATAAAAAATAGGTGATACCAATTACCATAGTTTCCAAAACCAGGGTAACAAATATCCTTTATTTCCATGGTTTACTAAAACCATTGAAATAAAGGGAACACAGCCTCACCTATTATCATAGATCTATGAATCATTGAAATATTAGTTACATAGTTCCACCATTTCTATAGTTTGTGGAAATCGGTATAATAGTTTCCCCTTATTTTTATCAGTTACTAAAACCTTGGTAATAGGGTACATCAAATCACACTAATTTCTATAGTTCCTGGAACTATGGTAATAAGTGGTTTATTTCTATAATTTTTGGAAATTGATTAAAAAACAATGAAAGTAGCAAGGATTTCTAGTATTTTATGTTATATCTATGTTGTGGACTATTTTTAATATACCGAGAGTGGGTAAGTTATACTTTTAAACATGATTTAGTGGGTTGGTGACATGATACCCCAAGATGGTTGTGTAATATTGTGACCCTTATTACTATATTAAGGGTGGGATATATTATTCCATGTAACATTATTTAGTGGACTGACCATATAATTCCATGGGACAACTTTTTATGACATGAATCTCTTCATGACATAATATGGTTCCATAGTACTATGTCAAGCATGCTAGGATAATAATGGAATAATAATACAAGTCTAGTAGTAATGTTATCTTATTAAGTACACAACTCATCTACAATTGTATTTTTTTATGCTTTACATGAAACATATTATATTGTTTTCATTATAATTTATACACGTATAAATTCTTATGGAAAATATTATGGGCCCATTGGTGGTGTCCCACTGATTATCATTCTCATACCCTACTCAAAATTTTATTTACACATATATTTTATATATCATGTTATGGGAAAGGGAGAGAACTTGTATAACTATTGATATGCAGATAAAATAACATCAGGTTCCAAAGTCCTAGTATCTAATTAAGGTCAAATACCATTTTAGAGTAGTAATATCACCACCTTTTTTATTTCTTAATCACTTACAAAAATGTATATTTCCATCCCATGAAGAAAACCATTATATGTATAATTGTTTTGACATTAAATGATATGATAATAATATCATATGGTTATTTTAATTACTATGGTTATATTTCCATTGATGTTTCATATGTATTATATTCATTATGTTATTATTATTTGTTTATTATACTATCATTTATTGGTATATTGTATTGTGACATGATGGTAAATAACTCCCTAGTAATGCATTTAGAAACTATTTTTGGGACTTTTACAATGCATCTAATCACTAAATTCAAAACCATTGGATGATGCCACATAGTGTATAAATTAGGTCCTCTGAATGGAATCCCATAACTTAGTGTGCCATAAGATAGGAATCTACAAACCCAAATCATTGCACTAAGTCAAACCTCACACACTCTCAAGTAAACTCATGCCTCACAATCATTCAAGAAAAAAAATGATGAAGGAAAGGACACAATAATTTATGTGGTTCATACAATGTGTCCTACATCTATGGGAGAAACATTGATACTATTTCCATTACAATCATAATTTATATGGATTACACTTCAACTAAGAAAACCATTTGATAAGGTATAATTATCGATATTAACTCCTCTATAATTCAAATAACTACTCTAATTCCTAATCTTTGTTCATGAGGTCCCCACTTCCCTTTCAAGGAAGAAATAATTTGGTTAAACCAGTTGCACTAACCTCCTATCATTGTAGATATCCCCCATTTAAAATGGCGACTGATGATATATAGAAGAAAGATGAATCTAACCACTTAACCTAGTGAACAAATCTACTTATAATTTACATTAGTAACTCTCATTCACCATATCTAGACTATATCTTCCATACACATCCATCATATGGTCTTATCATTTTATCACCCAATTATTCACTCAAGAGATTCTGTTACTACTGCCAAATCCATATGGATGATATGGAATATGTCACATTTTATCTGATCAACTGTATCTAGTTAAATATGCCTACTTTATTGAAAATAGGCTTCACATCCCTAAAATCTACCATTTGAATATTTCTTTTGGGTACTTCTATAAATTCTCCCATACTTAGGAAAAAAACTCATACATCAATAGCTAATGCAATAAGTATTGTTCTCCTTTCTCCACTCATTCACCCAAATAATATGGAGGTACAATGTTTCCTTAGAATTTCTTTGAATAAAACTTTGGTTAAAATATTTCATTTATTTTTACTTTAAAATATATTTTATAAATCTAGAACTTTTTCCTCCAACATGTTCTAGATGAATTTTTACTTCAAGTCGATTTTCTTCATCTGTACATGGAATACCATATTTAGATTCAAAAGTATTGAACTATGATTTTCACAAAATAACATTACACCCCTTGACTCCTTATAATTTCCAAAAAAATATGAATCGACCATATCAACTCATTCCCTACATTAGTTTCATCCACATACCCATCTTCCATTATAGAAAAAGTAACCACCAGTTGTAGTCATGACATCTAACCAACTATTGTTCCTAAATAGGTGAAGAAAACCCATATGATCCTATTTTATGAGGGTGAATCAATAGAAAATCAGTATCAATGTATCAACATAATGTATTATCTATCTTCATAGTTAATTCAATGATTTTTAAACTACATATCGTGAAATATATTATAATTCCTACCACTGATTCAAAAGGAACTTTCACTATGTATGGGACCTCATTTTCTATTTTAAGCCCCTTATACTTATTTTTTTTAAGTTTTCATCCAATGGGGATGAAACTATCATATATTAATAAAAACCAAACCACTTGATTATCTTTCCGATGTAGTCCGTTTGTGATATCTCCAAATTCATAAATTTTTTATCTCTCGTTATATTTTTTCATAATATATTCTTATAAAGTTTCTGATTTTTCTTCTTAAACCTCTTGGAAAGATCATTCATAAGCTTCTAAATCCTTTAAATCTCTAGATGAGAAAGTAAAATTTCATCCACATAAAAAATAATTATGATTAATCTTCCATTATCTAACACCTTATAATAGAAACAATGATGAACCTTTCACCGAGTGAAATATTTTTGATCTATAAGTCCATCAAACCTCCAATTCCACTACCTTGGAACCTGCTTCAGGTAAATATCTTCCTCCAAATGACAATAAATTAAGGTCATATTTCCAACCATCTGTTATTAATACTGATTATTAGATGCATCCATGTTCAACACTATCTAGATGGTATCATTCTTAACTACCAATGAAGAAAAATATTAGAGGAGTCAGTTCCATCCTTCTATTATAATACCTTAACCACCAATTTCATATTATACCTCTTCTTACCATCATATAATTCCTTTAAATGGAAAACTCAGTTATTCTCAAGTTCTATTTTTCCTTGTCAAAACTCAGTTAGCTCCCATATTTCATTAGTATCAAAAAAACACACTTATTCCTCCATCATTGAATCCCACAATGTGATGTCATAGAGTTAACAAATCATCTAGTATTTTTGGTTCTACACTATCCATTTGAAGTAAAAAAATTATGTCAACTATAAACCTATGAACTAGTTTTCTGGATCTTGTATATCTCCTCAATTTAACATTTTTCTTAGTTCCATCTAAAACTGAATCTTTTAGTTCTCTTATTTCCAAAGAACTAACTCCAAGAACTCCCACTCAAACCTTTAAAATCCAATATATTTCTAGCACATATTATTCTTGTCTATATTTCACACTTATAGTGTTTTCATCTGAACTATATAGAATTTATCTTCATCTGGTACCCCAATTAGGATCAACTTGGACTTCTTCAGTTGAGTCTCAGCATTAAATTTTCCTCTCAACTAAGTTATAGTCTTTATATTGATCCTTATCATTAAAGATAACATCTGAACTTCTAATGATTTTTCATTTTTCATCATCCCATAGTCATAATCCAAAATCTTCACTGCCATATCCCACTAGGATACATTTCTAGGACTTTTTATCGGGTTTTTACCTGTATTTAGAATTGATATGGGTATTGGTAAGACTTCTAAATATTTTTTGGTGGATAACATTTATTTGTTTATCAGACCATGGTTTCTCCAGCACTTCATGTCCTAATGTATTGAATGTATTCCTATTGACTATGGATGAATCTATATTCACTAATCTTGATCAAATCATATTGGTCATTCTTGAGTAAACCCTCATGTTGTAATCCTTCTCAATCAATAGAAAATTAATCTATTCAACAACACTATTCTTTTAAAGTGTTCTAGGAATAATATCTTATATTCAGACCCACTTCTTCTAATTTTTTCTGAAAATTATGTTTATTGTACTCACTACCATTTTTAGACCTTAGGAATTCAAAATTTTGACTAGTTTTTCTATCCACCATGGCCTTTCATTAAATAAATGATTCAAAGAAATTAAACTTGTTCTTTTGGAAGTAAAACCATACATTATTAGTTGTATCATAAATGAAAGTTACAATGTAAAGAAACCCAAAATTAGATTAGACTGGGGAGGGTCCCTAAATGTCAAAGTGAACTAGTTCTAGCTTACGAGCTCTAAGAATCCATCTACTCAAGTTGAAGGACACCCTCTTCTGCTTCCCAAAAACAAAATTCTCACATCATCTGATTTCAATGTGATGGATATTCATCATACATTTTACTATTAGAGCTTCTACAACTTCTCAATGAGTTATTCATAATTTTAATACCAAAATATTGAACTATAACAAAATTAAACACTATAAATTAAAACTCTATTTGATCTTCCATTTAAATACAAGGTCCCATCCTTTACTCCTTATGTAACCACCAGGGATCCCTATACTCCGTATGTCTAACTTTTTCCAAAATCAAGAAACTCACATTCCATATCCGAAAAATAACATTTCCCTTTCTAAATATCTTTATTACCTCATCATTTCCAAATTATCATTTTTGAACTTTATGAACACATAATTTACCTTGAATCTTTTCTCTATCATTGGATATAATGATTATTTTATGTAAATCAACCATGACTCCACTAAAATGATAACACTAGGAAATAAGTTTTTATATCTCACATTATTACACATAAAATTTGTAATTATATAAGTTAAATCCCATATAGAATCCTATTTTTTATTACTATAATTATATTAAATATTTACCCTTTTACCAAACTACAATCTTATTGGGTTTAGACCAGTCAATTTTACTTGAATTATCTCTCATGAATTATTATCCGATTATTTATTTTAATTTCTTTATTGGGATGGTTGTCTTTGTCTATTAATATTGAGTTAACTTCCAAATGATGATTGGAGTTACCTTCATTTAAGTCCTTCATTTAGGATCAAATTCCTTGAATCTTTAAATACCAAAATATTTTTTTCCAAATAAATGATTGACTATCTTTACCATCAAGTCCCATGAATCTGGTAGTGATGAAAATAGTAGAATATCCCATACATTGTATTATAATTTCACCTTCACTTATTCAATATTCCCTCAATCCATGTTTAAATCATTCACAAGATCTTTCATTGTTTATTTTATGATAACCTCATATAAAACAATCACCACATCATGAATGATATGTTTTCATTTAATATATATTTTGGACTGGTATTTCATTGATTTTTATAATTTTACACATGATTTCTTGATTTTATAATTGAGTTTTAAAGGTTTTCAAAACAAATTAATTGGACTACTGGTTGCTAAAAATAGTTGAAATTGTATAGATTTTACACTATAAAACATGATTAATGACATGAGTATTCATAGATAGAAGATGGGGAATCTACCAAGTGATCATTCAATCTAGGAAACCTATTAAATCCAAAAATTTATGAAATATAACTGATTAACACCATGAAGAAGAAATAATTCTATGAAAGGATCAATTCAAAGTCAAAAATAAAACCCCTGAAGATTTTGGGGTTAGTTTTGAGTCATAAACCGTTGAGATTCAAAGACTAGAATTTTTAACTCATGCCCTAAATATTTATTGTGGTGTGAATTTTCATGATAGACACACATTCTGAAGAAGATAGTCCCATTATCTCTATGAATTAAATATTATAATGTGAGTGTTCCCTGTCTATAGTTACCTAGATTATCCAAACTTTTTAAGGGACCTATATTTTATACAATTATTCCATAATTTGGTTCTTCATTGGAGTTCTCTACTTATGTAAAAAATATTTCCTTCTTTTAATTTGATGTGTTTCAAATTGAAATCACTTACTATAATAATTTTCTCTATACAAAGTAATTGATTTTTTAATTTTTTATTTCAATAATATTTTCTTTTTCCATTCAATTTTTTCCTAATTTCCTACTCTCAAGCATGATGGATTACCTCCCCACCATGTGTGGCTAGTTCTTTGAGGGGTAGGGAATCAAGAATAGGGGGATATTTTTTAATGAATCATTAATTTAAACATGGTATGTATGGTTGGGTTAGGAATTATATTGGTAATAAACAAAATCACATCCATTTTCAAGAATCGAACTAAGGAAATTTAAAAAGAGTAAATACAATTTAATTAAGATTTTTTGGCTAGGAATAATATCTTGGAAGAGTCTTCAACTTTAAGGGTTTAATGTAATGCACCCATACTGATTATTGTTCTAGAAGAAGTAATGGTTGTTGGTTTATGTATGACCAATTAAATTGACTATAGGAGATTGGTGAACTTAGGACAACCTTGTGGCTAACACTGCTAAACTAAACCTTGTGTAGATTAATGATACCCTAATATTAATTCCCTTAAAATTTATTCTAGATTATATTTATTTAATTTTAGTTAATAAAATTAAATATATAGTCATAATTATTCCCAAAATTTTGGAAAAGAGTCATTCTCTAGGTAACTACCTCTAAATTGTTTCCAATGCATTCTCCTCCCTATGAGTTTGACCGCATGCTTCTGATGTACTATACATTCTGTATATAGTGTTTGTGTTGGAAATGTAAATGAATTTAAAAACTGACTATCAATCATTGGGAATTAACGATTCCCATAATGTTTCCTCTATTTCAGGTTTTTAGATTTGTTTTAGGGGATACATGGTGAACTTTATAGTATGTAAACTAGGAATTCTTAACTCACTGCACCTTCTCACATTTCTCTACTTCTAACACATGAAAAATCATGTATGGTTTTAATTTTCTTCTAGTTCATGATACATGCTCCCATGATTCAATTTAGAAGTTTGGACATGCATGAAACACTTGAATTAAATAAGAAAAATTAGAAAGTGCTTGTATATGTGTTGGCATCTTATCATGGAAAAATAATACAACCTCACCACTTATAATGATCATAATTCCCATATTGAAAATGAGAAACAACATAACGAAGTGTGACCATAATTCCTAGAGCATAACATTATAGATTACAACGTTCCATAAATCCATGGTTCTAAATTGATCATTGTGAAACCACACATCCATGAAAATACATTCGAAATAAATCTCAGTCTCATCCACATTATTCAAAATATGGGACAATTTTTTGGCATAAAAAGTGAATACCCACATGGGAACTTATCAAAAAAAATCGAAGTTTGTGACACTTTCAAGAACCAAGGTGTGTTTATAGATTACATCCACCTATGAGTGTTTCCATTCTCACTCAAAGATTGAGATAATGAATGGAATAAAAACTATCCTATAGGATTTATCACTACTTGGGATGGGTTGTCTAATAAGTTCCTAGATATATACTTACCACCTTCTACGATATAAAATTTTAGAAGTGAAATTCAAAATTTCACTCAATTTGATAGGGAGTTAGCTTGGGAGGCCTGAGACTAGTTTAAAGAATCACCATGGAAGTTATCACCCCATTTGGAACAATGTTTGGCTCCAAATAAAAACATTTTATTGTGGTCTAAAACCCACCACTAGAACTGTGGTTAATGCTTCAACTGGTGGAGGAATTATGATTAAGATGCTTGAGGGTGGAAGTTATATTCTTGATGAAATTTATAATAATTCCATCCTTCAACCAAGTACTCCAAATGTGATTAATGCATCTATTAGAATAGATTAACTGCCTTTATTCCAAATAGAAAATATAAATATGAAATTATAAACTTTCAAATTCCCACAACAATAAGCAATTTTTTAGCCATTATAATGGAAATAAAATCATGTGAAATTTATACAGGACTGAATACTTATCAATACTACTAATTAGGTTTGGAAGAGAAACAACATAAGGATTATAGTAATGTGATTTATAACCAACCTCAGTTGTAGTATCCACCAACTTATTCCCAGTTAAGTCTGTAACAAACCCAAACATTTTCTCACCAAGGGTGGAATTAACAATGGAGTGGATAGAACTATCAACAAAATCTAGTACCACCCGATTACCCTCCTTAATCATAATCTTAGTAACTATTCCATTTCATATATCCACTAAGAACCCCATACGTTCTACCCTAGTAGTATTTTCAACCATATTATCTACCCAGAAAACCACAATACTCACATTCCAACATTGATATATTTTTCTCCAAATTCATTCATAAGTCAGATAATTTAATTTTTACCTAAGAAAATTATAGGAAAAACTAGGAATATTATCTTTGTAAAATCAAGCATCAAGTATGATAGATTTTATATACTTTCTCAATTTGTTTAAGATGTACACTTCCTGGCAACACAGAGACCCATAAAAGATAGGAGTCCAACATTGTGAACCTACAAAATGGAAAATAATTAAAGGAAATAAAATATTTCAAAGGTGAGATAATGGTGGAGTAATAACCCAAAAATGTGACATAACTAATGAAATGATGATGAAAAAGGATGAAAGATGAAATAATCATCAATATGAGAAGAAAGATATGTAGAGTTATAAGGAATAAATGGGTAAAAAAGAAGATAAAACAACTCAAACTCTATATAAAGATGTGGAAAAAGAGAAAATTCTTCACCATAAATAGCATACCGACACCCTATACCATTTAGAAAAAGAATAAATCAATTAAATATTTAATTCCAATAAAAACTTTCTTAGATATGTTCAAATAGCTTCACATCATCTTGACATTTTTTGAAACTATTTCCTAGATACTAATTTATGAAAAGTTACAAAAATATTTGTTTTCAAATAAAAAGAAATTATTATTATTGGGATTTATCTTCCTCAATTAGAATTTATTACCAATATTCCAAAGAAAAATTCTACCGATGTTAAGAGATCCCAAAATTCTATCCAATTCATGCACCATGGGATCATGCCATTTTGGAAAGGTGAGTTATGATTTTGGTGTAAGTGTAAACATGGTGTCGATGAGTGTTTTTTTTCAAATTGGGGATTTATGAACCCAATCCAACAATGGTGCCCTGGAATATCACTGACCAATCTGCGAATTACTTTTAAGGAGTTTTGTAAGATTTTCTTGTATGATATGTAAAGTTTATTTTCTTCAATGGTTTCTTTTATCTTTAAATGGAAAAGGAATGTGATGTGTATATAATACTAGGATGAACATTACTCAAAATTATAAAATTAATGATTTATATGAACCAGGTAATACTCATATTTTAGGTTGATAATCAACATGTAGTTTTAAATTTATAAAATACTTTGAATAAAGGAGATGAATCGGTGGAATGTTAAGGTATTTTCACAACCAATGAAGAAAATGTTCCAAAAAAGATAACACTAAAGAAATTATAATAAGAGGAAGAGAATAAAATGATTTCACCCATTTATTAGACGGTTGATAAGAATGAGTAACCATTTCATGAGAAATAATTAACAACATCACGCACAGGGAGGTGCAGTAGATAGAACTACTAACAATGAAATCATACCCAAAATTTATCCTCTCAATCATCAAGTCCTCAATATTAAAGCTAAAACCACTTCTAATGACACTTATTTACTCATTTGTGGAGGCTAAAGATATATTTCAAGTCATCATAAATTTGGAATTTACCTTATAATAAGAAGATGGGTTTCTTGTTGCTCTAAATAAAACAAATAATTCAATTTCATAGAGTATAATTGGTGTCAAAAGAACTGTTCCAACTTTTTGAACTCATGAATTATTATTAGAAGATAGAGTTAATATGAGTTTAAAAACTCAAATAATACTCATACACACATTAAAGAGGTGGTAAAAATGATCTTTTGAAACTACTTGATACTAGAATTATTTTCTCTATCTCAAATAGTGAGTGAGTGAGCTCACTTTAAGTGGTACTGAATAAGGGATTCTTAGATGTGGTTCAAAAAAATGAAAATGATCTAATCCCTACAAGGATGATCATGAGATTGTGCATGTGTGTTGATTATTTGAAGTTGAATTTGTCCACCTCAATGGACCATTTATCATTTCCTTTAATGGACTAGATTCTATAAAGATTAACCAAACATGAATTTTATGGTTATTCGGGATATAACCAAATTTATATTGACCTAGAAGATCATTCAAAAACAATATTCGCATTCCCATACGGAACATTATCATACCATAACATATCCTTTGGGATATGTAATGAACCATAAACGTTCTAAAGGTACATGAAATGAATCATTCATGGTATGCTGGAGGAATTACTAGATATTTTTTATGGATAATTTTTCTATGTATGGAATATATTTTGATGTGCATATGCATAATTTAGATTTTATACTCAATAAATGTGAGGAAAAATGATTAGTGATTAATTTTTAAAAGTTCCTTTTCATGGTTCAAGAAATCATTTTACTTATATAAAAATTTTCAGGACATGGAATTATAGTATATCTTGAAAATATCAAAGTAATTAAAGAACTCCTAGAACCCAAAATATTTATGGGAATCCACATTTTTTCCCATGCAATGTTTTATCACTGTATCAACAAAGAATTTTACAAAAATAAATCATCATCTCACATATATTTTGGAAAAGGATTCACCCTTTAAGTTCAATGAATATTATTAAAAATACTTTAAAACTTTAAGTATAAACCTAATATAAGGCCTAATTATCATAACACTGGATTGGAACTATTTTGTTATTTTATGTGATGTAGTCAATTTTTTGGAGTTGTCTTAGGTAAGTGAGTTGATCACATCATTAAAATCATCCACTATTCTAGAAACACGCTCAATTGCAATCAAATCATCCATGTAGTGATAGACAAATTGTTACTTTTGGTGGAGTTTACATTTGAAAAATTCATGTCATATCTCAATCTCTCTAGAGTTGTGGTATTTACTAACCATGAAATATTGAGATACCTTTTGAGAAAGAAAGATACTAAGTTGAGGCTGATCTAATGGATTTGTTTTTCTAAAATAATTTTACAATGTAATAAAATATACAAAAAACTCAAAGAATCATATGGTTGGACATTTTTAAATTCCATATTTATTGAATAATTAAGTGGAATAGTTTGATATACTAGATAACTTTACAAATGACACATTATTCTTTATGAATTTGTAAGCTTGAATTTGGTTTACTGATAAAGATAATTAATTGGAAACCATGGATGGATATCTATACTTTTACTATCAATAATGTAAAAAAATTGGTTGATACGTCACACTAATACCTGTAATATCCACTTATCTTTGAGAAAAATAGTGATGGATTAATCCATCAGTGTCTATTGGAAGTAGAGGTGTACTGTGTTATAGAATTTTTTCATTCATCGTCCACTGGGGGATACCATGTCTTGGTTTTTATGATGGAAAATATCCTTTAAAGTGAATTATTTTGGTCATATCTTCAGTGAGATGATAAAGTATTCATCCAAATTTTTGATCACTACTAAAGAGTTTGAAACATTCCAAAGAGGAATACAATGAAAAATCATGTATGTTAAAGTGTTCAATGTGTTAGGTGTTATCATGACACATCCCCTGTGGCCCATGTCATGACCAAGTGGTATTGTAGGGGGTCAGTTCTACCTCAGATACTGAGAGTGTGTTGTTTTTTTTAGTGAAATAATGTTAAATTTTCATGTTCAAATTTCATATTTGGGGAGTCCAGTGTTGGTGCGGTGGCCAACATATCCATACACTAAGGCCCTAAATTTTGATTTTAGTCTCTATACATGAAAATACCAGTTGTATAATTTTCTTCTTATGATCTTCTTGAATAATAGTCAGGTCACCAGGTAAAAAATTATGGTTGTGGTACATCTTGATCTATTTTTGGAAGCCTCCACATAGATGGCCAGCTCAGATTCCATTGTGTGACTGTGGGGATAACCTGCCTAGTGATGAGGTGTCAGTTCAGGTACTAATACTAGAGATGGCCCCCGTCGGGTGGTGAAATGGTGTTTCCACCACCCGTTGATTAGCAGTTACTACCTGCATTTTTGTTAGAAAACTTATATAGACTCAATGCCTTTCATGAGTTCTGGAGATAGAGACCTCCCAGGTTTGTGGGAGAGATATATCCTCAAGTCACTGAGGATTGGTTGTAGGCAATATCATGTGTCTTTCACTTGGTGAGGAAACCCATTGACCAGATGGCAATCTTGGACGTGAGCCTTCTACAGGGCTCGGTAGGGAGACGATGGAGCTTGACCATCCAGACGCGGGATGAGGCAACCCTAACCTGGACAGATTTCCAGCAGCTTTTCTGAGAGGATTTTTTTCCCAGACCTTTCACTATGTGCACATCTATGATCTACTTCACCTATAATAGGGAAGCCTGATAGTGGTTGAGTACTCTGTGAGGTTTACATAACTCTCTCAATACTCCACATACATGGTGAGTAACCATTTATTTAGGGTCCATACCTTTGAGCGGGGACTCAGACATGAGATCAGGGAATCCATGGTGGCTCTCAACATCACCACTTAGGCTAGAGTTCTATAGAAATACCTTATTGTGGATAGCTTCCAAGAAGAGTAGGCACTGACAGTTGGATCCACTGGGAAACCTCATGTTGCTGAGTCTTCAGTTGTGAGCAGCAGGTAGTAGACACGGGGGCCCAAGCAGGCCAGGACTTTCAGGGGGCTGACCCCAAGACTTAGGGTTGGTAGTAAGTGTCTCCCAGAGTAGAGGGAGTCAGTAGGGAACCAGGTTGTGCTTCATGTGTGGCGGGCAGGGACACATGGCTCATGACTTCCTGACCCGCCGCACAGATGATCAGCAGATGGTTGAGGGGCCGCCAAGGTAGAGGAATATATTTGTGTGAGGAGGTCATAAGGGTGGTGTATGTGGTAGGGAGAAGGCCCTGAAGTAGGCAGCGGACAACGGTTAGAGGTGTTACCACCACCACCCTCAGGTGGTCCACCACAGGCTTAGGGAGCCGGCAGATAGGGGTGTGGTCATCTTCAGGTGATGGGGGCCTATAACCATGTCGATCCATAGATTATTAGGGGTATGATATATGTCTTCTCCACCTGATCTATAGTTATTATAGACATAGTTATCAGTCACTCTTTCATTACCACAGACCTCATTCAAAGCTCAGAGATTTTTGTGGAGTCATAGGCTCGATCCTTATGATAAGATACTTCTATGGGAAGGTATTAGATGATTACACACTGGTGTCAGCAGTGTGATATTATTCTTGGAGGTGATAGATTTAGCTGGGATATCCTAGTAACAGCGTTGAGGCCTTAATATATCATCTTGGGTATGGAATAGTTATCTACAGTTCATGCTCAGATCGATTGTTTTAGGTGCAAAGTGTAGTGTGTCTGTGAGGATGGGACCATGTTTTTTTTCACCAGTGAGAAGTGAACCTTTGTATATCTTGATGGACTTTATTTTAAGAGGTTGTAGCCGAATACTCACCAGTTGGATAGCCTCACCCTCGGTGCGGTGGATGATAGGAGTCCAATATTTCTTATAGTGGTGGAAGAGTATGAGGATGTATTTCATGAGGATATACCAGGACTACCTCCCTAGAGGGAGGTAGACTTCTACATTGACCAGTACCCCTAGAATACACTAATATCCACACCATCATATAGGATGGATCCCACGGAGCTTCGTGAATTGAGGGTACATTTGGAGGGAATGTTGGAGAAGGGATTTGTGAGACCTAGTGTTTCACCATGGGAAGCCCCAGTGTTCTTTTCCAAGAATGAATATAGGATCTTGAGATTATGCATGGACATTTGGTGCCTGAACCAAGTGACCATTAAGAAAAAGTTTCCACTTCCAAGGATCGATGACCTATTCGATCAGCTAAATGGATCGAGGTGGTTCTCGAAGATAAAACATTGATAAGGCTATCATCAACTTCAAGTACGGGATGAGGACGTACCAAAGATAGCCTTCAGATGCCATTATGTCCACTATGAGTTCTTGGTGATGCCCTTAGTCATGAATAATTCCTTGGTGGTGTTCATGGGACTCATGAACAAGATCTTCCAACCTTACTTTTATTGTTTAGTGGTGGTCTTAACTGATGAAATCTTGGTGTAAATGGTGTCGGAGGAAGAGCATACTACACACCTACGAATAGTCCCAGATACAATCTAAGAGAACCATAATTACAGTAATCTCTCAAAGTTCCAATTATAGATTCTAGAGGTCCACTTTCTAGGATATGTCATCTTAGAGGGTGGAGTTGCAGTGGATCTAACAAAGATAGAGGCAGTGCTTGGTTGGGAGCCACCCAGGAGTATGACTGAGGTGCGGAGTTTCTTGGGGTTGGCTGGATACTACCAGAGGTTCGTGCCTAACTTTTCCAAAGTAGCAGCACCCTTATCATCCTTGACATGGTAAGGAAAACCCTTTTGTGGATATAGAAGTTCTAATAGAGTTTCACGAAGCTGAGGGGAATACTGACGAGTGCCCCCATCTTG
The DNA here is from genome assembly GCA_963277665.1 of Viscum album. NCBI lineage: Eukaryota > Viridiplantae > Streptophyta > Magnoliopsida > Santalales > Viscaceae > Viscum > Viscum album. The sequence goes on from OY728152.1 coordinate 1,745,312,780, forward strand.
AGACTACCAGAAGAGGGAGTTGGGTATGTAGTTTTCTGCGACGCGTCAAGGATTGGATTGGGTTGTGTCCTTATAAAGGATCAAGTGTTGATCTTATATGTCTCATTGTAGTTGAGGCAGCATGATCAGAACTATGAAACCCATGACCTGTAGTTAGCAGTAGTGGTCTGTTCCTTGAAGATGTGGTGGCACTGCTTGATGGTTGAACGGTTTACCATCTACTATAACCACAAGAGTCTCAGGTATATATTCTCACATAAGGATCTGAACATGATACAATGGTGATGGATGGAGTTCCTCTAGGACTATGACTTTGAGAGAGTCTATACTCCTATGAAGGGGAACGTGGTGGCAGACGCGCTCAACTGGAGGTCTGGTTAACTAATAATGAGTGAGGTTACAAAACAACTAGTCGCGATACAGATATCCTTCTTGGTTGGTGATGGAGCAACTTACCTTCATTCAATGACTATCACTCCCTCTCTCTTATAGAATGTTAGGGAGGCATAGCTTGTGGATGTTGACTGCGAGGCCTGATGTGCTCTAATGTCCTCAAGACAGACTCTTAATGGATTTTTGATAGGTGGGGATCACGTCATCCTTTTCAGAGGATGCACTGTAGTACCAATGATGTTATGGGAGGAGGTGTTGAGGGAGTTCCATACATCCTTATTTCTAGTACATCCTAGTGTCGTGCAAATGTATCAGGACCTCTGACATCAGTACTAGTGGCTAGGGATGAAGAAAGTGGTGGTAGAGTTCATTTCACGATGCCTCACTTGTTAGCAAGTGAAGGAAGAGAATCAGGTCCCAGCAAACTTGGCACAACCACTTGAGGTACCAAAGTGGAAATGGGAAGGTATCTCAATGTACTTCATGATAGGGTTACCATGTACATCCAAGTTCCAAGATTCTATCTGGGTGATCATTGACCGATTCACCAAGTAGACTCACTTCCTACCCATCCAGAAGTAGGGATCAGTAGAGGTATTGGGATACCTCTATGTCTAGGATATAATGCAGATTCGTAGGGTTCCTTAGACGATTGTCTCAGACTGTTATGCACACTTTACATCCTAGTTATGGAAGGGGTTGCTAGAGGCGTTTAGGAATCATGTGCGCTTGAGCACAGCTTTTCATCCCCAGATATATACTCAGAAGAAATGGACAATACAGACCATGGAGGACAGGCTTCATGCTTGTGTCCTTGATTTTGGTCACAATTGGGAGGACCACCTATTACTGGTGGAGTTTGAATATAACAACAGCTATCACTCCACTATTGGCATCACACTGTTTGAGGCCTTGTACTGGCAGCCATGAATATCACATCTATGATGGATAGACCTAGGGGAGTCAGCACTCTTGGGTCTAGAGTTGGTACTGGCTACCACTAAGAAGGTGAAAATCATCTAAGAGTTGATGAGGACTATGCAGAGTGGGAAGAAATCATATGATTATAGGAGGCAGAGACCCTTGGAGTATGAGTAGGGAGACCATGTGTTCCTTCGGGTCTTGCCCCGATGAGGATTGTTTAGATTTGGTCTGGGTAATAAGTTATCTCTAAGGTTCATCATACATTTTCATATCATTATAAGACTTGGTGAGGTGGCGTACCACCCAGATATTCACCCACAGATGCACCAGGTGCATGATGTTTTTCATGTGCTGTAGGTGAGGAGGTGTTTTCATGATTCATCTCATATCATCAACTGGGGCGAGTTGGACATTGATGATGGGGAGACAATTTCGGAGTTCCTAGTAGAGATAGAGGATAGACAAGATAGGGTTCTTCACAAATGGTTGATTCCTTTGGTTTTCATTTAGTGGATGCATGGGAATTTTCTAGAGAGCACATGGGAATGGGAGGCTCAGATTTGTGCTTAGTACTTCCATTTGTTTGATTATCCATTATTTTGGATTTCAGGGATGTAAATCCCTAAGGTAGGGAGAATGTAATATCCTAGAATTTTTGTGTAATTTTTTTTAAATTATATGGAATTATTTCAAGACCACACGCTTTGACAGCACGTGATTCTGAGGCCCAATGAGACCAAAACGGATTTTTGAATTCTTTTTAGTTGACTTAAGTAAACGTGCGAGTGTGTTTTTCAAAATTTTGAACTGGTTCTTGAATCTAAAATCCAAGGGCATTGTTGATCTTAGAATGCCAAGATTCACCTAGAATAGACTTAACTTTGATCGTTAAGGGTTAGACGGAAAAGTTAATTCTTATAATTTTTAGAAAATATTAAAATAACTTAAAATTTTATTTTATATTATTTCACACCATTGATTGGCAGATGACGGTGCTATGGTGCGGTAATGAGAAGCATTAAAGAATGATTCTTAATGCATCATTTCTGTGTAGTGTAATGATGAAATATTTCATAGTAACAGAAATTTTGTGACGTGTTTCCTTTTATTAAGATAACACATAGGAGATTTGAGACTTAACCCTAGGGATTCTTAGATAATCATAAAATGTAATTCCTCTCCAATGACAAATGAAAAACACCGGCAGGATCGCTAGAGACATAGACACCTTATGAATAATGGGACTGAGAAGCGATGAATTCCAATGGATCTTGAATCATCGAGGGCGGAGCTCATCAATGACAAACATCGATTGAGGTAGGGGTTTGTTTCTATTTCTGTTTTCCCTATTATTCATTCTAAACGACGAAAGCATATCAACCCATGAATAGGTTGATCCATGAATCATCCGTTCTTGTAGGAGGGTTATTGTTTCTTAGGAATTATATTTGGGATTAATTTTATGGTCGATAGAATTGTAATCCCTGAACCTCCCCCTATTTTAAAATTCTAACATAGAGAGCACGGACCAACATGAACAAGTCACAAGCCCCTCTGTTTGTGCGTTCTCCATGAAAAAATTTACATGTGAATAGAATGGAAGATTCAAGGCTATTTTAGGAAATATGGCATCATCCGAACGTAGTAGGTGCAAGAAGCATGAATAATGGACCACTGGTGCAGACCTGATGGTCTATGGAATGCTCGGTCGACATGCCACGATGATGCGCTGGAGAAGACCATTGTGGCCGGATCTGGCCACAGCACAGTGGGAGAAGCTGCCAACCTCCAGGTCGGTGGATAGCGGTGGTAAACGTGACATTATGTCATGTCACATGTAGCATGTCGTGGCCAACTGACCGTGGTTGGGGGGAGCTGGCCTCGTAGATGACCCACGGGATAGGGGTGCTAGAATTGGGTCGAACATGTAACCCAACAGACCGGACCGAGACCAAGCTAGGTCCAGTTCGGGTCAGTGGACCTAGGGCCAAGTCTGAGTCAGGTCGGTGGACCCTGGGTCGGGTCGCGTTGGGTCGGGTCAGCTCGGCCGTTTCGGACCGGACTCGGACCCAACCGTCCCCTTTTTGGAAAAATGTCAACATCATCCAAACTGAGCATCCAATTGATGATCCATTTGCGGCATTGGAACCCTCGTGACAAGGAATATATTTTGTCATACTCTATGGAGTATTTAATGGAATTTTAATATTGATGAATGTCTTGGGGATCATTTCTCCCAATATCAAGTATTCTATGTGAGGAAACCCTGTGGTTGGATGAGACCTAAAGACTGCTGACGAGCGACCCTGTGTGGATCAGATACTATGGCCCAGTGGAAGTAGCTTTTGTGTGACCTGGTAGGCCCAGGTGGGGAGATGCTTCTATGTGACCTGGAATACACATAGTACTTGAAAAGAGGAGTACCTCAGTATGGCCATAGGTGGGAAGAGGCTTCTGTGTGACCCAACATGACCACGGTGGGGATAGGCTTCTCTGTGACCTAGTATACCCACAGTACTCACCAGAGATGAGTACCACAACAGTCCATATGTTACTGGGAAGCATCTTCTGTGTGACTTGGTAGGCCCACTGTACTCATTGAGGAGGAGTTCTCCAGCAGCCCATGTTTTCGACGATGTGACTAATGGTTCTACTTTACTACTCTAGAATATACTTGGTGTGAGCTGTCTTGCTTCATGACCATGCTAGGTGATCATGATTCTTGGTTTGTTGTGGATTGATTTGTGGTATTTCCTTTATATTTTGGGGTCCCTACTGAGTATTTTATTACTTACCCCAGCATATATTTTTCCCAAACTTGTTGTGTCTGGTGCAGATGATTTCCTCCTTAATGGAGGACTTGGTGGCCCGGGACCTGGTGGTGCCCAGGGAGACTAGGATGATGGGGAATACTTCTATGGCTTCCAACAGATACTCTGTAATTACCCATCAGGTGGGGTTTCCAGTGGACACCTTTCAGAGATTTTTTTCTACTTTCCTGTTTTCAAGTTAGTCTTTTGTTAGGTTTGTATTCTATTCCATTTGACTTTGAGTTGTACTTGTACTCAGTGGTTGTTTAGTGGAATGCCTATTTACTTTTCCATATATGGGATGTGGTTGTGTCTTCCTGCATACAGGTACTCAAGAAAATGATTCTCACTTGCAGGTTGACGCCTTCGGTTCTAGTCACCAACCCCTGACCTTTGGGAGGTGGGCTTGGGGTATTTCCCAGCACAGGCCCTGAGGGAAGTGTCGTGATAGGTGTTGATATCCTGTGACATTTCCCCATGTATTTCAGTAAAAAATAAATATTAGTGTGTTTATATTATGTATCTAAATGGATGGAAGAATAATCCATAACTCTCAACATAGCTAAGGTAGTGATATAATTCTTGAGAAATAATATGTTTACATTGTTTGGAATTCCTTGATAACTCATAAAAGATTGGATTATACATGTTAACAACCAATTGATGATAAAATTTATTGAAATTTATGGTATTCTCTATAATATCAGTATGTCTTGTCAATCACAAACCAGTGGGAAAGTGTAATTTTATTAAATATATATTAGTAAAATTTTTATAATACTATTTTATCTATTATGAAGGATTTGTGTAAAAAACTAAATGATTCTCTTCGGGTGTAGAAAAAAACATTCAAAATACTGATTGGTAAAACTTATTTTTGTTTTTTTATGGAAAAATGTGGAACTTACAAGTATAAATTGATCACCAATCATTCTAACTGATTTATAAAATCAATTTATACATTCAATGGGCAGGATAAATATGGTTTACACAATTTGATGAAATCAAAGAACTTCGAATGGAAACATATGAAAATTCAAAAATCTGTAATAAAAGACCAAAAACTAGCATGAAGGATAAATTTATCAAAGGAAATTTACACTTATAAATAATGTTTTTTATTTAACTCAAATTTAAAAAAATATTGGTAAGATAAATTCATAATGGTGAGACCCTTAAATTTGGTTAATGTTTTATCATATGGATATGTTGAAATTTATAAATAAAATAATACTCCATTTAAGATCAATGGAAAAAGTATAAAGTTGTATATTGAACCATTTGATGATGGATGTTTCCTTTACTTAGAATTTACCTGGGTCCCAAATTGTATGTCCAAATCATGACTTTAAATAAACTACTGGCTAGGTGCCAACATAGGTTAGGAAAATTTTATAGGTTTAGAAGTAGTTTAGAAGTCATTAATTTGGAATATTTTGATATAAGGGGGAAATTAGATATTGTCTCATGTTTCATGGTGTGAATAAGGATTCGCACTATGAATCTTTTGAATTAGGTTTCCTACAAGACAAAGTATTCACACAGTGATTAATTAATTCACATCAATAAGGTTTAAATTAATTTATGTTTAGGACCATGAATGATTTATTGTGTATCAAGCCCCCCATTATTCTCTATCGTTTGATTCTTACCTATTCTTATTCAATCAATTACTCTTACCACTCAATACACCTATGATTTTCTCTCCTCCATCCAAACATCACATTCGAAACATTCCACTACCTGAAAACTTACAGAGACTAAGAAGAATACCAAAAGACAACCCCCCCCCCAAATCCCAAACAAATTATCAAACAAAACCTAGGTTCATCCTTATAATAGGGTATGGACCCACGAGCCCTCACCCCCACCATATTTTCTATCTGCACATTTCACTCCCTTGTCTCTACTTCTCAATAATTGCATCCACCTCAAGGAGAGGCCCCTCCACTACACACTCATCACTACCTATATTTTTAAGATCCCCAATATCAAAAGTGTATTTCCCATTTCTAATACAAGATAATTAGGGTAAATAAGTCTTTGGATTTTGAGGTTTTGAGACAAATTCCCATTGATAATGAGTTTCTATAGATTTTGGGCATGATGTAGTTATCTCAAATCATCCCAATCTTGGATGAGACCTTTTGAGAGATATCCCTTGATTTCTTGAACAATTTTGATCAATATTTGATTCAAATTTCATTTTTATTGGGTTTCAAGTAGTGGGAGTTGAAATTTAAGGATTTGGGGTAAGATTTGGTATTTATACTTAAACTTTTTATGCCTCTATAACCTATGTTTCCTTTCACCTTAACCCAAATAATGATTATACCAAAAAGAACATGGAAAAAATTCCAATAACCCTTATATATTTCATGCCCCCGAGATGGTGAAGAGAACCCAGCTGAAGGGTAAAACACTTAAAATTCATTATCGCATGCTTTCCCTTTCTGGGCTAGCCTATGGATACTTGTAGGGGTTAGTTAGTCATCTAGAGTTATGGATTTTTTCCACCTCAATGGGAGTTCCTATAGTGAATATGAGTAATAATTATTATTTTAATTATGGGGGATATTTCTAGAAGTATTAAGTCATGATCGTGGGTGGAAGCATTATTACACACTTAAAACTAGGAATCTGAGGGTGTTTGAATCAGCATTCCCTTTCTCATCTCTGGGTTTGATTTAGTATATTAAACTTATCATTCTCTATAAGATATTATTATTAAAAAATGTTTGTATGAATTATGAGTGGTAATCATATTGTGCTAAGGTTAAAAATGAGGATCTTTCACAATATTCCCCAAGAGTTGTGTAAATAACTCGTGTACATGAAACCGAAACAGCCAAATCATCCCCTACCCATCCTTCGAGCATCACCAATTCCAAATCCTAAAACAATTTCTACAACCATATAACATGTGGGATATGATTCAAGAACTTGAAATCAATCTTCAATGCTTATTAGATATCCAATGTAGGATCTATTGAAATTTTGGTATCAATTTTTTCAAGCATCCACCAGAGTGTCTATCTGATCTCACACCTGATCCACCTTATCCTTCTACCACTTATCTGATGCCTACTATCTTCATCCCAACTCTCCATCCACCAATCCCACCTAAGGCCACTAACCCTACAAACTAGTAGTGGTTTCAATGTAAGTATACATGATGAGGTAATTGAATTGATTCCAAGAGTCATCCCAAGATCCCTTTTATCGATCCAAATGCTAGATTTACGGCCTCAGTTCAGATAGGATATTTTTATTTCTGACCCATCTTTAAAAATAATCTTTTTACCACATCCAAATACTTTTATGCAGCCAGATTATACTTTGGATTATCTATCTTGATAATAAGTTCCATTTCTACAATATATTTGGACAACCAAATAGAGATCCTGCCCCTTGGGGAGAATTCCACCATATCCGTTGGGGAAAAATATTTCTAGTCTTTTTGTTGTTTCTCTTTTATTTTCCCCTTTTTGAGTAATTTGTGGGAATTATTTGTATTTTTTATTTTCTATGTTTTTTATTATATTCTATTATATAAAAAAATTTGAATATAATATGACTACATTTTGGACTCTATTTCATATCATATTTCTTATTCACTCTTTGCTAGTCCAATTGATAGGGATGGATCAATCCAATTAATCAAAGATCATAGATTTCACACCGCTTTGGATTCCTTTCAACCTCCCTCATGAGCATTACTAGCATAATACATGATTGAAATAACTTCCTATCAAGTTAACCCAAGGTGGTTCTAGGTTCCCTTTATTTCCTCACCTTCAATTTTCTCAGGGGTAATTCCTGGAGACCCAAATAGAGTGGTCAACCTTGTGGAATATATCCTTGGATTTGGATTATATATCTTCCAAATCCCAAAATAGCTCATCTACTACTAAGTCGATGGTCCATACTAATTATCCATAGTCTATTCATCCAGTTGAATACATAAAACTTAAAGTTTTATTGGAGGAAATCCATCAATCATTTTTTCCTTTTGGTATTTGTTTTAGTTGGTTTTGAACCACTTTTATCAATGGTCATATCAATAATCACTTCTTTTTTTATGGAACATATTGTGAACACTTATAACTATTAATAGAATCATATCATTTTATTCTTCATTTTATTCCTGAAATTAAATTTTATTATATATTACTTAACAAATTTGAGCTAAATTGTTCCATGTATAGGAATTTATTTTTATTCTCATGTACAACAAGTCATGGACATTCACTTTCATCCCATTAATTCCAATTTAGATTTTCTATTATTGAGGGATTATTTTTACCATGTCCTTCATTTATTCCTTTCACAATATTATATGATCATTGATTTGTTATGCCATCTAGGATCAAAATAGTGGAAAAATTCCTTTCCTTTAGTATAGTGGGGGGCATCTCTGGAGCATTATTGGATAAAACTTAGATGTTTTTCTGTACTCATTTTTATATGAGTCATTTTTCATTGAACACGTGATTTAAACTTGAAAATTTTATTACAGATCTAAAAATAAAAGTGATAGTTTTATATAGAAATTATTTTCAATCAACTTATTTCTTATATTTATGAAAATCTATCAATATTATTGATTTGGAAAATTTTTTATGATCCTTCATTTAAGACATTATTATTCAATGATTATTTTCTGAGTAGCTAATCCATGTGTTATTTTCCTATAAATATGTTCGCATTCCCAATATATTTTTTAACACTAATATTTTTGTTCTTTTATTAACTCTATATATTGAGAGATAATGGGGACATATAAACCTATCAAAGCTTATATTAATATCTTTTAAAAGATATTATTAAGAAAATTAACATTTAAAATGATTGGGGAAATTTGATTATTGGGATATTTATCCTAAGAGCCACATGTACATTGATCGTAGTTAGCTCAAAGAATCCTTGAATGAAAATGTTAGGATTGACCTATGTTACAAGAGGATTTAATCATTTCCTACCTTAATATTTTTTATTTTTCATGAATTTCAATTTACTAAGTATGGGAGTGATATAATTTATGGTAGAAAAGGGTGATTTCTTTAGAGGATAGGTGCAGATGTGTTTCTTTTGGATCTGGGTATCCATTTCATGATTACTATTCTTGTATTTTATTGTCTTCACCTCTTAAAAATACATGAGGGGGAACCATTCATTATTCTTACTTTTCATATTCATTAGACACTTTGAGAATTGGGAGTGGGGAGTGATGTTCATTTTGGGAGGAGATTTTCATTACACTTAACTTTTGAATATTATGAACCATTATTGAGATCTAAACCTATATTTTTTGAATTTATTTGATTACATGATTATCTATCTACCCTTCATCCATAGAATCATTTGATCATTAATGATTAATTCCTCGTGATTAATTGTGTTATTTTTCATTATGGGGTGGAGATTTGAGATTCAATGAAATCTTATGGTTAGGATAATGTACTTAAGGTATGAGTATTACTTTAGTCACATGCTATCTTGATTGGTGAGAGAAAATTCATGGAGTGGTAAATTACAATATGAACATTTCCACTTAAGGAATTATTTAAATATAATGATTAATGATAAGAGGGGTTAGAATGAAAATCCAAAATTTGAGTCATGAATGGTGACCATGAGGAAATAAGTTATAGATAATTAACACTTTTCAACTATTATTTGGTTTTATTTTCATTTTATTGATGATTTATTTATGTTAGAGAATGTTATTATTTTGAATCATTGTTGGGATAATTTTGTCTTGAGTACAATAAATTGTTCAATTATAGGGTAATTCGATACATTTTAATTGAATATATATTTTGTAGTGGTATTTCATTTATTTTTTCATCCTTTTCCACAATATACCTTGATTTTTTTATTGGGTTTTGTAGGTTTCTAAATGAATTTAAGTAGTCATCTGGTTTCTAAAAAGAGATTAACTATAGATATTTTATTCCATAAAACCTAATTAATGACATGACTATTTGTATATAGAAGCTTGGGAAGATTCCAAATCCTTTAGAGTTAGTTTCTAGATATTAATCTTAGAAATTCAAAGACCATATTTGTAATTCATGTACTGAATATTTTTTAGTTGTGTGAAAGTTCATGAGCCAATCTTATTATCACCATGAATATAATTTCATGTTGTGAATGGTCCATGTTTATAATTACCTCTCCTGGTCGAAATTTTGAAGGTACCTTGAATATTTACCATTCTATCATTCCTTTTTTCTTTTCTGGAGTTCTCCACTTTCATTAACTTTATTCCTTGATTTCAATTTGGAGTGTTTCTAATCCCAATAACTTTTTTCAAATTTTATCTATTCCAAGTAAGTGATTTTTTTAATTTGTTTCTTTCAATGTTAATTGTCTTCACTATGCATTTTTTTCCTAATTTCATACTCCCATGAATGATGAATTATTTCCCCTCCATGCATGGATAGTACTTAAGGGGTAGGTAATAAAGATTAGGGGTATATCATAATGAACCATTAATTTAAACATGGTATTTTAATTAGGAATGGGATTGTAAATCTTTTAAATCACATCATTTTTTCATGAACCAGACCAAAGGAATTTCATAGGAAAAAATCCAATTTAATTGAGATTATTAAGCTAAGACCAATAGCTTGGATCAGTCTTCTACTTAAAGGGTTAATAGTAATGAACCTATATTAGTGATTGTTATGGACTAATTAATAGTTACTAGTTTAGGTGGGACTAATCAAGTTGAGAATAAGTATTGGTGAACATAGTATAAACTTGTGGATAATTCCACTAGACTAAGCCTTGAGTAGATTAATGACACCCTAAGATTAATACACTTGAAACTTATTCCTGATCATTGTTCATTTAATTATAGTTAATCAAACCCTCTATATAACCTTCATTCATCCAAAATTTGTGGTCAAGTCATCCCGTAGGTAACTACCTCTGAATTTTTTTCAAACACATTCTCCTACCTATGGGTTTGACCCTTTTCTTTTTCTATAATACACATTCTGTAGATAGTATTAGAGTTAGGAAAGATAAATAAATTTATAAATTGGATATCGATCATGGAGAACTAATTATTCCCCACATTTTTTTGATGTTTCAATGGAAATATTTTTAGGTGCTTTCATCTTATCATGTATGTCTGCTGGGGGTTTTTTGAGCTCAATTGTTGTCTTAACTACCTAGATTTTAAAGACCACACTTTATGATAATGACATCTTCAATAATAGAAGTGTCATACTATCAAATGTATCACATTCCACTTTCTCCATTTATTATGATTTAACTCAATCCAATAGACTATCTAGGACCTTTTGAATAAGATGATACTATATATATATTATTTAGAATCCAAAATCTATCATAATGAACTAATCTATCTAGATGTTACCATAGCCTCACAACATACCTTCCAATGATAATAAACCTCTACTAAAATCAAAATAATTTCAAGGCAATATTGAGAATTAAATGAGATTCATTTGAGTGTGTGGATGATTTGTAATTGAACCAAGTCATTATACCTCTTATTGGTAATCCTCACTAGGGTCTGATCACTATATGAAAAACCACTAACTGATGTCACGTAGTGGAAAAACTACATTATCCATAAGGAATCCCTCTCCTAGTTGTAATGGAATAAAGGAAGCCAAACACCCTGCTCACTACACCAAGATGAACATCACACACACAGAGGATAATAAAAACCTTAAAATATTAAATCAAAAATTATAAAGGAAAGAATATAATAATTTACTTGGTTAGAACAATGTGTCATACACCCACGATAGAAATGCTACAATTATTTATAGTATAATAAGGAACTATAAGAATTGCACTTCAACTAAAAATACTATGCACTAAGGAAAAATTATAGAGATTAAATACGCTATAATCCCACTCACAATTCTGATTCTAAATCTCCATGCATAAGGTCCCTAACTCCCTTTTAAAGTAGAAACCATCTAGTCAAATTAGTTGTACCAACCTTCTATCATTACATAGTTCCCCCCATTTATAATGGTGACTACTAATGTATAGAAGAAAACTAAATCTAGGCACTTGACCTAGTGAAAAAACTCATGTTAAAATTTGTGTCGTTAAATTCTATTCTCTATGTTTGGACCATCGCCTATAAAACATCCATATGGAAGTATCATCATCTTATCACCCTACCATCCACTATAAAGACACAAGTTCTATTACTTGAGTTGCACAGATGATGTATCATCTAGATCACTTCGTATGGTCAACTACATATGTTCAAATGTGTATGGAAAACTAAAACTAAGATTCAAATCCTATCAACTATTAGTTCCATACATTGAAATCTAAAAATCCCAGAGTGTGCTTAAGTTTGTGTAGCACCATGACTCAAGCTAAGATGATCAGTCTCAGGTCGGGAGGACTGGTCCTAGGTTAGGGTGTTACAAATGGTATCATAGATTTATATTTATTGGATTTTGTAGATATATAGATAGTTGGAACTTGGGATGGAAACTATATATGTGCCTGTACATCACATTTATGGTTGGATTCCATGTTACTAGGGAATTAAAGATGTGATTTATTGATTTTATAGATTATTTTTTGGATTAATTTTAATGAATTAAAATTTTTATGTTTTAAATTTTTTATTTATTTACTCATAGACCTAGGTGAAAATAATATGTTTGTACATCCATAATATTTATCTCTTAGGTTAATATAACTTGGGTATGATTTTATTTTATTATAAAAAATATTGTAGATGTTTTTTTAATTAAACATCATTATTAATTTATTTAATGTATTCTTAATTTAATTATTCATAGCGTGTTAATTAATTGAAACTAATGGAATATATGTGGTAGGTTTATATTTGGATTGATGTTCTCTTACATGAAATTAATATATTTTTTAGATTAAATCCCTTTGATAGGATGGTTCTGGTGTGTTTGTGGCTTGGGTGTGAATAGTGACTAAAGAATGGATGGTTTCTATATATAATGTGTTTGGAATACTTGGGATATATTATTTAGTTCTGATTTATACATGTCATACTTTAGTATGATGGGTTATAACTCATGTGGAATATATAAAGTAACAGGAAAGGTAAAATTCCTGAGTCATATGCTTTCTTAAATTAGTTTATGTTAATTTAATTTTTTATATTTAAATTAGTTTCTAAATAGTGGTTTGGAATCTAATACATGTAACGTCTTGATGATGGTAATCTCAAAGAACACTGATCCAAGTTGTACTACATATCCTCAATTTTTTCTCCTAATATTCCATAGGATTAGAATTAGTGTTGAGGGTTTGATAAACTACATGGGGAGACTATACCCTTAGTATCATCATATAAAATAATTATTAAATAACATAAACCTCTTTAATAGATATAGAATTGGAGTAAAAATGGATTTATAATGGAATTAATAAAATTAATTATCAAAACCCATCAAGATATAACAAATGAACTCAATTAATGGCATAAAATACAACATTGATGTAGGATCACCAAATAGACTGTCTATATACAATAAAAAAATAAAAAATTTAAAAATTCAACCCAACTTTTGTCTTCAATCATGCATCATACCTGTCTCTATAACCCCATAGAGATCTAAAAGTTCGATCACTTACACTAAATTACATTCCCAAACCAAAATTCCAAAATTATGTCTGTAAGTACACCAAGGTGCACACATAGGGTGTGAGCATAAAAGTCAGTAGGACACCACCAATGTTTTCCATAGTAATAACCAATATATATGTGATGTATATACTAAATGAAATGAATGTTGTGATACAATAACATACATAACACCAATCAAACCATTTGTAACATAAGAAGTCACCTTGGTAGTTGAATCATAACTACTTAGACCATTTTTAGTTTCAATCTTGAACATGTTCCACATGACCATGATGGGATCGTGAAGCCTCTGCCAACTATCACGCTATCTAGTAACCCAATGATCTATATTTTAATGAAATATAATCATTTCATGACTATATAAAGGAATATAAAGTAAACATAACATCCAATATAAGGAATTAATATCTACCAACTGCTAGAAATTCACCCTATTTAGATAAACTAAATTTATAATTACCCATTGGAAACACACCTAATCCTTAGAAAATCATATATATAAATAATGTTTGAAAATACACCCAGTCTTTGAAAAAACACTTATAACTACTGAATGGAAACATGAAAAATTCAAGGAATACTTATATATAATTAATTTCTGGAAACACACTCGGTCCATGGAAATCACATATATAACTACTGGTAAGAAATATTCTCATTTCAGATAAACTCTATAAATAACTACTAGATGAAAAAGAGCTCAATACAAAGATAACACAAAAGTAACTATTAGTTGTAAATTTTCCCAGTTCATGGAAACATTCCCAGTATAGGGGAAATAAATTTATAACTACTATATGGAAATGAACCCAGACTAAGGAGAACATAAACCAAAATACTAGTTGGAAATGATCCTAGTCTCGGGAAAACATATATTTAACTACTAGAAGAAAATGTACCTAGTCAAGAGAATCATATAAATGTCATTATAAATGGATCTTACAACACATATCTATCTCATTGTTAAATTAAAAATAATGGGCTTGATATACCCATTTTCCATTGACTTTGTTCACATCAAACCGATATAAAATCAGATGAAATTTTATTATCATCATAACAAGGGGTGTTTCCTTGTCTGAATACTCCCCTTTAGACATAACTCAATATTGGTTCTCTTATAGGGATAGAAACATAGATATAGTGAAGGAAAAATCCTTTGGAGGTGGATTATAACTTTTCCTGAGGCCTTGGTAACTTTCTCAAGATCCATCACCCAGGTCTGTATACGTTCACCTAGTCTAGGTCTTCGAGTTCACACATCCTCACTAGCTCAAATGCACCAGTGAACCCACCCCCTTTGAAAAACCTACTTGTGTGATCTCACCAATGCACCTATATCTCATTCCCAAGTTACCTATGTGCACCACCACCTTATCACCTATCCATCATGAACTTAATTTAGACAATTTTATGATAAATAGACCACCAAGGGTCTTCATTTTACATTCTTAAAAAATACTTGGATTTTTTGGAAGATTAATTGATGATCAAGAAGTTCCATGAACCCTAGTGTAACACCCAAGATTTTTATGAGAAATATTTTTTTTTATGTTATATACATCATCAAAGGAATCTTTCACTACACACAACACTATCTTGGCTTGCTTTACATGCAATCACGACCTTCCTCGATAGCTTGCATTGTATGCAATACTGAGTTTCACTAAACAATGATATGCTATTATTAAAACTAGCCGTTATAAATAGTAATACCCACTTTTTGAAATTTTATAAAAATTATCATTCAAAATAGACTTCATTTTTGGATTCGGAATATCAAAATTATCCTAGGGTGAATTTTTGGTATTTTTCTGAAAACTTTCAATTTTTGATGAATAGTGAAAACACTATGTTACTATTTAAAACCTGACTTTTTATTTAAATAATTATTTCTTTTATTTAAATTTATTTTAGGTAAAAATTAATACATAATACCAATATAAGTTAAAATTAATTCATTGGAGTCATTTTATAATGATTTTAGATATAGAAATTTTAATGAACTTTTCACCGTCTTTTCCCACCTCCTAGGAGAGTTTAAACAATTACATAAAACAAATTTTACCGCTTATGTGAGTGGAATTTCGAAAATCTGAGAGACACAGTTAACATGAAGGAGTAAAATTTTGTTCAATAAGATAAAAACAATTTTTGGTGAATAGTAACTTTTTTGCTTTTATTTACCACGGTTAAAAGTAAATAGGGTAATTAAGGGTAAAAATGGTATTATTATTATTATCCTTACACATGTACTAATTCTATTGGATAAGTGTAATTCGACCAAAAAAACCTTAGGAATAAAATATGGCCATTTAGGTCCACTTGGATTAGATTAGGACATTTATTATTATTTTATTTAAAGAAGAGTTAAAATAGTTAAAATCAATGTTTAATAACTAAAACATTTTTAATATAGGGTTATACATAATATAAATTCGACTATAAATATTCATTAGAAAGATAAAAATATTTCCTACATAATTATATTTTATTTATAATTTTTATACATTAAATAATTTAATTTATTTATGACACAATGATGATGCAGTAATTACCTTATTAAGGAAATATTAACATAATTGATATTATAAATACCCAAATAAAAGTAATTTGAGACTTTTTATGAATTAAACTAATTTTATAGGTTAATATGACATATTATTATTGATTTAATTAACTTTTTTTGAACTAATCATGCTGTTATGATTTTCACAAAAATCAATTACCAAATAGTGTCAAAATTGACATAAATAGTTTTTACAAAAATATTATATTATTAATTGTTATTTTATTCCTAAAAATATATGTTTCGGAAAAATGACTTATATAAGGTTATATATATTAATAATGAACCACATGGGGTTCGTTTTTCTGGTTATTGTAAGTTTATTAACCATATAGTGTAAGAAAACAAGAAGACACGGTAAAAGATAAATTATTTAACTTAGAGTTAAATCTAAATGATAAGGTTAAAATAGTAACCTAAACTTGTCTAAAATATATTTTTTGAGAGTATTTAGACCCATACCCACCTTATCTTCTAAATAAATCAATTTGAAGCTATTAAAAACCGAATATGAATTTATTATAAAATAATATTTTAAGTTTTTCCTAAAGTGTCTCTCTCCTCCCTTATAAAAGGGCACCTCCTCCCTCTCCTCCTCACACCACATTGAGCCTTCAACCTCAGCCAAACCCTGAAAATTTCTCTTCTACACTTCCATATTAATATTATAGAGGTCCTGGTCTTCTTCAAATACCAACATTAGTGCCCTAAGAAGATGTTTCAAAGAGGCTTGTTGAAGAAGAGCTAATATCTGTTACCGATTCTTTCAAATTTATTTATTCTTCTAATTAATCTTATTTAGTTATTTAATTAAAAATTAATAACATCAGTATCACTCATATACTTATTTGTTTTTATAAATATGAAACAACCATATTTCATCTTCTATCCATCCTACAGAAAATGAAATCACCGCGCGTGCGTACGTACGGAATACCGTCTCCACGCCGTGGTGTAATTTGTTTTCCACCACCACCTTACTTGGATGGGTATAATGGTGTAAAGAATAACTATATGTGATTATTGTAAAGTTATTTTGATTCTTAAATAGTATACATACACTTAAATATAATTCCACGATCATGGGAATGATATCATCGCTCATGCGTGCGTACGGCCTACCATCTCCACGATGTGATGCGACTCGTTCTACATGATCTTCAATGCATAAGGACAATATAAAAGAATTGAATGAATATATATCATTTATATTACACTAATACCATTCTTTAAATGAGGTATCTATAACCTAAAAATAGGAATAAGAATTTATTCGACAAAACACGCATAAGAACAAAAAGCAATAAACACCCGAATAACAAGTAGTAATGAAATATTATTAATACGAACCTAAGAATATGACCATATATGATATCATAACAATTATTAAGATTCTGTAATAAGTCAATAACATTATTTAAATCATTATACAGGAGGTTCGGACACGTATGAAGCAAATCGGACCTAAGGTAAGGGAAAATCTTGCAATCTCATTTTTATCCGAGATTGTTTATACTTCAGAATTTACTGGGGAATATTTATCATCCACATCCATGTTTCTTTAATATGTAATATTATTTATATCCTCCTAAAATTGTTTAAATCTAATTTTACTCATTGGTGGGTTTTTAGTAAAATATATGAAAGGAATCTTTTGACATTTTTAGTACGAGGTACTTTTTGACTTTTCCTGCCAAAGTACAAGTAAAATGTTTTTTAACTTATATTGCATGACTGGATTTTATGATTTCATAAAAAATTATTTACATGAAGCTTACTTTTGAAGTTTTCAATTTCATTTTTAATCAAATTCTTTTAGTTTAAAATTTTATGACATTTTAAGAAAGGAAAAAAAATTGAAGTAGAAAGGATATTTTCCTCAAGAATGGAGTTCAAGCATTTTATCAAAATTATTTTCCATCTAAGATAATATAGGGTTATGTTTATATCCCTATTTTTACATTGATTTTATTATATTGTGATGGAATTATTTTTATGAATTCCTTTTATCTTATATGATTTATGTTATGATGGCATGATGTTTAAGAATCTAGTTTTTATTACATGGGTTACGCTATGATGTATGATTTATGATCTTGTGGCACACATAAGAATGGTATCATTATGAGATGGGTGGGACCTATATCTCCCTCCAATGTATTGGGTAAATATTTATATCTCATGAGATAGACATGGATGGAATGGTAGGTTAATCTGGTTCAGTGATACAGGACTGAAACGAGGAGTGAACTCGGTTCAGAAATGGACTTTGTCTGCTAAGATAGTCTTGGAAATGAGTCTTGACAAATAAGAAATTATTCTCTATGATTATTTGTGTATGACACAAATTTTCATGTTATGATTATTGGGATTACATTTCACTACTATGATTTATCCCATGTTATGAAATTACGATCACTTTTGCAGGTTAAGATTTCCAAAATGTTATGTTCTTATGAATATGATGTGATTGATATTTCTTTTGTTTACCCTTACTGAGCATTTTAGCTCACCCTTTTGTATGTTTTCTTTTCCCCAGGTCAGGAAGAAGGTTATTAAGTAAGATATGCCAAAAGGGACTCTAGATATGAAAAAATAAAATGGAGATAGTGTAGATGATTTATGAACCATTTGTTTATGTTTCCCATTTTCTAAAGACACTATACCTATATCGTCCTTTCATGGTTTTGTTATATGTTTTAATAAATGTGGTTCAATTTTGAAGTAATAACAATGTATTTAAAGTATGGGTAGTTATAGTTGGTATCAGAGGAAGGGTATAGTCAACCTTTGGAAACTAGGGTGTGAAAGCCTTAGTAAGAACCCTAAGGATAAGTCTAAGCATAGGACACAATCTTAGTGTTTTAGAAATGGCCATGAACAACCTATGATAATACCTTAAGTGTGAAATTTTATTCTTGATTATGTGTTTTTTTCTATTATAATTAGTGTTACTCACACTATTATTCTTGGTTTTAGTCAATGGCTGGAACCTGAAGGAACCACGTTAATACGGAATGCGATGGGAAATGAAATGATTATCCCCCTGAGCAACTAAATGTTATGGGAGCTGGAATGAAAAATCTTGTATCCATGCTCACACAACTTTCACAATCTATGAATCATGCAAGACTTCCAAACAAGAAAAGGACGGAGCAAAATTCTGTTAAATACTTCATGAGGTAGTGTCCACCCACATTCAGCGGGTCTACTAGTCCATTAGTTGCTAAACTATGGATCAGTACTACTAAAAAGATATTTTCAGTTCTTCAATGTTCTGAACATGATAAAGTCATCTTAGCAGCAAATAGTTTAGAATGTGAAGCTGATCAATGGGGGAATCTTATCAAGAATACGAGGCAAAGGGATGAAATTGAATCCGTGGAATGGGAAGAGTTCAAGAACATATTTTTAAATAATTAATTCCCTCGTATTCTTCGAACAAAGATGGAGAATGAGTTTCTTGAACTAAAGAAAAAGGATGATGAATCTGTTGGTACCTACGAAGAAAATTTTACAAGGCTTGTAAGGTACGCTTCTGGGATTATTATCTAACCTGAGAGTAAGATCGATCGATTCTTTAGTGGCTTAAAACCAAGTCTTTGAAGGGAGTTAGCCATAAAGGACTTCAATATCTATGAGGAAATTGTTCGATGTGCTCTCAAGGTTGATATGGAGATTGGAGTAACACATCAATCATATGTGTTTTATAAGAAGAGAAAAATGGAATTCAAAGGGAAATATAAAGAGCACACTGAAAAGAAGATGAGTTTTCCCTTATACTCAATGTGTGGAAAGAAACATGGAGGGAGTTGTCTTAAAGGGACAAGTAAATGTTTTAAATGTGGAAAAGAAGTTCATCGGGCATTTCAATGCCGCAATGATGGGAAGAAGATGTCTGGTGATGTGAACAAAGAAAAGGCTACACAGAGTGCACCTCCTATACTTCAATGTAACAAGTGCAAGGAAATGGGTAATTATGCTAATCAATGCCCTAATCCAAGGGTTGTTGTTGATGATCGATGTCAACAAACTCTTAAGGATAAAGACAAAGGAAATTCAATTCAATTACTATCAGTGATATGGAGTAAGATAACGAAGTGGTGAAAGGTACACTTACCATCCACTCTAAAGTAGCAAATGTTTTATTTGATTCTGGATCAACCCACTCTTTTATTTCTGAAGAATTTTCTAAGGGTATCACCATGTTACCTCAACAATTAGATGTTGAGTTATCTGTGACAACCCCTAATGGCACAACAGTCACATCAAAAGTTTCTAATTCTTCTCCGATTGAAGTTTGAGGGAATGTGCTTCCTGCAAATCTTGTGATCCTTCCTATAGTGAAATTTGATGTGATTCATGGCATGGATTGGATTTCTTTATATGGAGCTCATATCAATTACCAAAGAAGGGAAGTCACATTTCATATTCCAGATTAATCTATGATCGTCTATCGATGCAAGGATGAACATAACCTTCCAGTGGAAATTTTTTCCATCTTATGGGTCTTGATTCCACTAAATAAAGGTTATTTATCTCAAATGGTTGGAGAGAAACTGATGATTAAGAATATGCCCATTTTACGGGAGTTTGATGATGTCTTTCCAGAGGAATTGCCTGGTCTTCCACCAAATCGTGAAGTTCAGTTTTCAATAGAACTAGTATCGGGTTCTTTGCCTATTTCAAAGACACCTTATAGAATGGCCCCAATTGAGTTGTAGGAATTGAAGAAGTAACTCCATGAGAATCTTGATAAGGTATTCATACGCCCTAGTGCGTCACCTTGGGGAGCACCAGTTCTTTTTGTTAAGAAGAAAGATGGATCAATGAGACTCTGCATTGATTATCGAGAACTTAACAAGATCACTATCAAGAACAAATATCCTCTCCCACGCATTGATGACTTATTTGACCAACTACGTAGAGCTCAATACTTTTCCAAGATTGATCTTCGTTCTGGGTATCATAATTTAAGGGTCAAAAGGGAGGATATACCAAAGACGACTTTTCGTAAAAGGTATGGACACTATGAATTTATAGTGATGCCATTTGGTCTTACTAATGCCCCTGTTATCTTCATGGATCTGATGAATAGATTATTTAGATACTATCTTGATCAGTCTGTGGTAGTATATATAGATGATATTCTTTTTGATTCAAAGAGAAAGTAAGAACATGAAGATCACTTAAGAATTGTATTGAATACCCTGATAAAGGAGAATCTTTATGCCAAATTTACCAAGTGTGAATTTTGGCTTCAAAAAGTCTCATTTTTGGGTCACATAATCTCAAAAGAGGGGATATTTGTGGATCCAGAAAAAACAGAGGTTATCGAAAGATGGTTGAGACCAACAACAGTAACTGAGATCCAAAGTTTTCTTGGTTTGGCTGGATATTATCGACGTTTTGTGAAATATTTTTCACGATTATCTAACCCACTCACCAAATTGACTTGGAAAGGAGTTAAGTTTGTTTGGACAAAGGAATGTGAAGTGAATTTCTAGGAGTTAAAAAGAAGATTATCCAGTGCACCTGTGCTCACACTGCCTTGTAGTGGAGAAAGGTTTGTGATCTACAGTGATGCATCCAAGAATGGATTGGGGTGTGTTATCATGCAAAATGATATGGTGATAGCTTATTCCTCACGACAGTTGAAAATCCATGAGCAAAATTACCCAACTCATGATTTGGAGTTAGCTGCGGTAATCTTTGCATTAAAAATATGGAGGCATTATATTTATGGTGAAAGGTGGGATATTTATACTGATCATAAAAGTTTAAAGTATATTTCCACACAAGAGGAGCTGAATATGCGCCAAAGAAGATGGTTGGAGCTGATTAAGGATTATGACTGCTCAATTCGTTTTCACCCTGGGAAAGAAAACAAGGTGGCAGATGCATTAAGTCGACAAGACCATGCTAGCTTATCCATGATGGGGATCACAAAAGATCCAATATTTATGGATTTACAAAAGGATGGATCTTGGAATTATAATGGAAGGGGAAAAATCTTATCTTTCTCAAATGAATGTTCAACCATCTATACATGTGAAGATTAAAGAGGCACTAAAAGAAGATGTAGAGTTACAAAAGAAGGTGAGAAATGTTCCTGAATTTAACCTTGATTGTAATGGGATAATAAGGTTCAAGAATCGGGTTTGTGTTCCTCCAATCCCACAATTAAAGAAGGAGATACTAGATGAGGCTCATAGTTCTTCATTCTATATTCATCCTGGAAGCACGAAGATGTATAGGGACCTGAAAGAGTACTTATGGTGGGATGTCATGAAAAGAGATGTTGTTGAATATGTCTCCCGATGCTTGGTTTGTCAGCAAGTTAAAGCTAAGAGACAAAATTATAAGGGGATGTTACAACCATTACCCATACCAGAATGGAAATGGGAAAACATCACTATGGACTTTGTCACCAGACTTCCTAAAAAATCCAAATACAATAATGTTATCTGGGTCATAGTTGATCATCTTACGAAGTCGGCACACATCATTGCTATTAGAGAAGATCTCTCTCTTGATCAGCTTGCCAGGATATATGTGAAGTAAGTGGTAAGATTGCATGGAATACCACTTTCCATTATATCTGATTGGGATCTGAGGTTTACCTCGAAGTTCTGGTGAATTCTTCAGCATACTCTAGATACAAAGTTGAGTTTCTACACTGCTTATCATCCTCAGACAGACGGTCAGTCTGAGAGAACAATTCAAACTCTAGAAGATATGTTAAGAGCTTGCTCTATGGATTTCAAAGGTGGTTGGGATAAACACCTACCTTTGGTGGAATTTTCTTATAATAATAGCTTTCACTCCAGTATTCAGATAGATCCTTATGAAGCACTCTACGGAAAGAAATGAAGGCCTCCAACTTACTGGGATGAAGTTGGGGAAAGAAATATATTAGGACATGATCTTGTTGATGAGATGGAAGAAAAGGTCTGATCTATTCAACAACACATAAAAGAATATCAGAGTTGACAGAAAAGTTATACCGACAATCAAATAAAAGACCTAGAGTTTTAAGTGGGTGATAAAGTGTTATTACGAATATCTCCTAGAAAGAGAGTAATGAGATTTGGAAAGAAGGGAAAGTTAAGCCCTAGATATATTGGTCCTTTCGAAATACTTGATAGTGTTGGGAAGGTAGCTTACTGATTGGAGCTTCCATCGAATCTATCTCAAGTTCATGATGTGTTCCGTGTATCTCTCCTGAGAAAGTACATACCTGATTCTTCGCATGTACTCAGCTCAGAAGTTATACTGCTGGAGCAAAATCTTTCTTATGAATAACAACCGATAGAGATTCTGGATCATTGCGAAAAAGTCCTACGGAATAAGACCACTCGCTTGGAGAATGTTTTATGGAGGAACCACCAATTAGAAGAAGCTACATGGGAGCTTTAGGACATGATTAGGGAGAGGTATCCTCATCCGTTTGTTACAAAGTGAAGAATTTCGATGGCGAAATTCATTTTAAGGGGGGTAGAATGTGACACCCGAGATTTTTATGAGAAATATTTTGTTTTTATGTTATATACATCATCAAAGTAGTCTTTCACCACACACAACACCATCTTGGCTTGCTTTACATGCAATCACAACCTTCCTCGATAGCTTGCATTGTACGCAATACCGAGTTTCACTAAACAACGATATGCTATTATTAAAACTAGCTGTTATGAATAGTAATCCCCACTTTTTGAAATTTTATAAATTTTACCTTTCAAAATGGACTTCATTTTTGGATTCGGAATATCGAAATTATCCTAGGGTGAATTTTTGGTATTTTTCTGAAAACTTTCAATTTTTGATGAATAGTGAAAACACTTGGATACTATTTAAAAACCGACATTTTATTTAAATAATTATTTGTTTTATTTAAATTTATATTAGGTCAAAATTGATACATAATACCTATATAAGTTCAATGTAATTCATTGGAGTCATTTTATAATAATTTTAGATATAAAAATTTTATTGAACTTCTCACCGTCTTTTACCCACCTCCTATGAGAGTTTGAAAATTTACATAAAACATAATTTTACCGCTTCTGTTAGTGGAATTTCAAAAATCCAAGAGACACGGTTAACATCAAGGAGTAAAATGTGGTTCAATAAGATAAAAATAATTTTTGGTCAATAGTAACTTTTTACTTTTATTTACCACAGTTAAAAGTAAATAGGGTAATTAAGGGTAAAATGGTATTATTATTACCCTAACACATGTCCTAATTCTATTGGATAAGTTTAATTCGACCAAAAACAACCTTAGGAATAAAATATGACCATTTAGGTCCACTTGGATTAGATAAGGACATTTATTATTATTTTATTTAAAGAAGAGTTAAAATAGTTAAAATCAAATTTTAATAACTAAAACATTTTTAATATAGGGTTATACATAAGATAAATTAGACTATAAATATTCATTATAAAGGTAAAAATATTTCCTACATAATGGTATTTTATTTATAATTTTTAAACATTAAATAATTTTATTTATTTATGACACAATGATGATGCAGTAATTACCTTATTAAGGAAATATTAACAGGATTGATATTATAAATAACCAAATAAATGTAATTTGAGAATTTTTATGAATTAAACTAATTTTATAGGTTAATATGAAATATTATTATTGATTTAATTAACTTTATTTGAACTAATAATTCTTGTATGATTTTCACAAAAATCAATTACCAAATAGTGTCAAAATTGACATAAAATAGTTTTTAAAACAAATATTATATTATTAACTGTTATTTTATTCCTTAAAATCTAAGTTTAGTCCAAATGACTTATATAAGGTTATATATTTTAATAAAGAACCACTTGGGGTTCGTTTGGCAGGTTATAGAAATTTTATTAACCATATAGTGTAAGAAAACAAGAAGACACGATAAAAGTTAAATTATTTAACTTAGAGTTAAATCTAAATGACAAGGTTAAAATAGTAACATAAACTTGTCTAAAATCTATTGTTTGAAAGTATTTCGACCCATACCAACCTTATCTATGAAATAAATCAATTTGGAGCTATTAAAAACCGAATATGACTTTATTATAAAATAATACTTTAAGTTTTTTCTAAAGTGCCCCTCTCCTCCCTTATAAAAGGGCACCTCCTCCATCTCCTCCTAACACCACATTGAGCCTTCAAGATCGGCCAAAACCGGCCATTTTATTTTCTCCACTTCCCTATTAATATTCTAGAGGTCCTGGTCTTCTTCAAAGACCAACATTAGTGCCCCAAGAGGAGGTTTTAAAGAGGCTTGTCGAAGAAGAGTTAATATCTGTTACCAATTCTTTAAAATTTATTTCTTCTTCTACTTCCTCTTCTTTAGTTGTTTCATTATAAATTAATAACATCAGTATCACTCATATACTTATATGTGTTTATAAAAATATGAAACAACCCTATTTCACCTTTTATCCATCCTATGGAAAACGAAATCACCGCGTGTGCGTACGTACGGAATACCGTCTCCACGCCGTGGTGTAATCTGTTTTCCACCACCACCCTACTTGGATGGGTATAATGGTGTAAATAAAAACTATATATGATTATTTTAAGGTTATTTTTATTCTGAAATATTATACACACACTTAAATACAATTCGACTATCATGGGAATGATATCACTGCTCGTGCATACGTACGGCCTACCGTCTCCACGATGTGATGTGACTCGTTCTACATGATCTTCAATGCATAAGGAATATATAAATTAATTGAATGAATAAATATGATATATATTATACTAATACCATTTTGTAAATGTGGAATTTATAACCTAAAAAAATAATAATAATTTATTCGACAAAACACGCATAAGAGCAAAAACCAATAAACACCCAAATAACAAGTAGCAATGAAATATTATTAATACGAAGCTAATAATATGAATATATATTATATCATAACATTGTGTGATATTCTTTAATATGTCAATAACATTATTTAAAATCATTATATAGGAGGTTCGAACACATACGAAGGAAATCATACCCAAGGTAAGGGAAAATCTCGCAATCTCATTTTTATCTGAGATTGTTTATACTTCAGAATTTACTGGGGAATATTTGTCATCCACATCCATGTTTTGTCAATATTTAATATTATTTCTATCCTCCTAAAAAATTTTAAATCCAATTTTACCCATTTTTTGAGTTTTTAGTAAAAGATATGAAAGGAATCTTTTGTCGTTTTTAGTACGAGGTACTTTTTGACTTTTCCTGTCAATGTACAAGAAGAATGTTTTTTTATCTTATACGACATGAATGGATTTTATGATTTCATAAAACATTATTTCCATGAATCTTACTTTACAAGTTTTCAAGTTTATTTTTAATTAACTTCTTTTAGTTTAAAATTTTATGACATGTTAAGAAAGGAAAAATGTTTTTGAAGTAGAAAGGATATTTTCCTCAAGAATGGAGTTCAAGCATTTTATCAAAATTATTTTCCATCTAAGATAATATAGGGTTTTGTTTCTATACCTATAATTACATTGATTTGATTATGTTATGATGGAATTATTTTTATGAAGTCCTTTTGTCTTATATGATTTATGTTATGATGGCATGATGTTTAAGAATCCCATTTTTATTACATCGGATATGCTATGATGTATGATTTATGATCTTGTGGCACACATAAGAATGGTATCATTATAATATGGGTGGGACCTATATCTCCCTCCAATGCATTGGGTAAAGATTTATATCTCATGAGATAGACATGGTTGGAACGGCAGGTTAATCCGGTTCAGTGATACAGGACTGAAACGAGGAGTGAAATTGGTTTAGAATTGGACTTTGTCCGCTAAGATAGTCTTGGCAATGAGTCTTGACTACTAAGAAATGATTCGCTATGATTATGTGTGTATTCCAAAAAGTTTCATGTTATTATTATTGGGATTACATTTCACTACTATGATTTATCCCAGGTTATGAAATTAAGATCTCTTTTGCAGGTTAAGATTTCCAAAATGTTAAGTTCTTATGAATATGATGTGATTGATATTTCTTTTGTTTACCCTTACTGAGCATTTTATCTCACCCCTTTGTATGTTTTCTTTTCCACGGGTCAGGAAGAAGGGTATTAAGTAAGATATGCCAAAAGGGACTCTAGATATGATAAAATAAAAGGGAGACAGTGTAGATTATTTATGAACTAGTTGCTTATGTTTCCCAGTTTCTAAAGATACTATACTTATACGATCCTTTCATGGTTTTGTTATATTTTGTAATAAGTGTGATTCAATTTTGAAGTAATAACAATTTATGTAATGTATGGGTCGTTATACCTACTGTCTGAAAACCCCTTATGATTATTAATTAGGATTGAAAAATAAAGGAATAGACTATATAACAAGGGTAATTGTGTTACATGAAGGTTTAACACATTAAAACCATATTGTAAGTACAATTTACTCATAGTTCTCTAAAATTAGGGGGAAGGACCCCACACCAGATGAAACACTATGGATCCACTATCTAAGGTCATCCATGGAGGCCTTTACACTATAGAGAACCTTATATAGGTCATCTCACTAGGTTAACACTTCACCTTTCTCTACAAGTATGGTGATATTTTATCCTATCATGACACTAGGGAGAGCCATTATCAAGGCCCCACTACTTGGGTGACCACTTCACCATAGTATCTATTAGGAATATCCATTTTCCTTAATCCTAAAAAAGGGATACACTTCTCCCCAACCTTACCAAATAAGGGAGAAACTTTTACTTAACCTTCTAAAATGGTGACACTCTACCCTAACCTTTAATAAGTGTGATAATTACCCCTAATCTCTATATGTGAGACCACCTTACCCAACCCTAAAATTAGAACACTATATTATATATGCTCTATAACTAGTGTACCATTTCACCATCCATTGTCACTAGGGAGAATCCTTTCCCATGCCTCCCTATCAAGGGGACCACTTTTTATTATTTTCTAACTAAGGTATATCCACAGCTTTCCCTCATCCTAAGAGTGAGGATGCACCTGAGCTTCAATACGATCTTATATTATTGATAACTATCACCCACCCATAAAAGGGAATGTATTACTATGCCTAGATCCATGGTATATTACACATTTAAACAGCCTACTATTTGGGTTCTCAATCACCAAGCCCCCCTACGACCTCTATAATTACATGATCGGGCTATAAACACCATTGTACACCCCATAAATCACGAATTCCCTTGATAATAGTATTATATTGAGAAATAATACATGATAGATAGGATATATAGCATTATAAAAACCATGTATTCCTTTGATAATTATTTTACCTGTCATGGGGATACCGGTGATACATCTCTTGCCTCAAGCTTCCCATTTTAGATAATGATGTTTTGTGTGGGATAACCAGGTCCACTCAATTAGTCGTGCATGAATGAGACTAATTCTTAGGTATAATCCATAGACATGTTCTAATTGATGATTTCCTCACTTAGTGACATCAGTAAGATAGGGAAGAACACATATGGTTATTCCATATGGAAGACCCAACTGCTTTCCAATGGGTATATATTCCCCATGAGTCCAGTCAACCTTATGTCCAATAATTAGTTGGAAGGATATAGATGTTTTTAAGATATTTCTCTTTAGTGTAATCTCCAACCCATCTAAAAAGGGCCTTCCTTGTATAATCCCCATCTCAACCTTTTAAAATTTTAATATTCCTAGAGATACATCATTTTCAAAGGTCCATTTTCCTTATGAGAAATCCTTCCCAAATTTCTATATTCCTTATGATACATCCTTCTCAAAGGGATGTATTTTTTATGATACATAATTATCAAAGGTAAATATTCCCCATAAAAGACCACATTTTAACCTATTTCATTATCAAAAATGGGATAAACTAAAAATGGAAGACCTAATGCATAATACCCACCAAATCCTATATTTTCACTCTATTCATGAAACAGATATCCTAGTCACATGAAATAAAACTACATGACAATATACTTTCTGCATGATGATAAAATGTATGATACAATCTTATCGAATGTACTTAAACTTTATAATTGGAATGAAATAGGTTTTGAGTCCTATTAACCTAGATTGGTGGGATGCCTCTTTGAGGTTCAAACCTAACAACATCTAAATCCATACCTCCACCTGACCTTAAACTAAATAAAGACTATATCCTCACCAGGAAATATTCCTTATCATCTATTGTACTCTCCCTAATTAGGAAATATTCACTATAAAATTTACTATCATCGGGATATATTCCTTATGAGACCCTTCCCCATCATTCCATATTACAAGTAGAACAAATCCTTATAAAACCATATTCATTGTGAGTTACACCACTCCTCATCAGGCCTTATTCCAAGAAATCCGCAAAAACCTTCCTCAAATAGATATATTCCCTGTGGGAATAATCATACAGGGTTTTTCATGTTTAATTACTACACCAAACAATTGATTATTATCTTTATCCTAGTAATATTTAATCCTCTAATTATCAACTTTAAATGTCACTTCGCTTGGTCATGGTTGCATGACCTTAAAAGGCACCACATTGTTCCTTATCGAACAGCCTTAAATGATATGATGTGTCCCAATAAGTAACATTGAAATATATGGTTACGTATTCCCTTCATAGTGATACATATGAAAACCTTATCATGGGCCCAATCTCAACTCCACAATACTTACCACCTCCTTAGATGGAAATAAACTCCAGAGTTCCCAACTATGTGGATTTAAACTAAAACATCACTAATCAACAAGAAGAATATAGATAATCTCTTATGAATATATATATAACCCTTGATGGGTAATATATGATACATATATATATGTATCCATCGATGTATAACCACGAATAAATAGAGTTGTTCACATCCATACATTATTTTAATTGAATCACTAGCGCAGTGGTAACTAATCTCATACTGGGGATTGGAAAAGATTAAAAAACATATCTTAAATCTATAATAGAGTATTATAGTGCGAAATAATTACCATATAAAGGGTTTTATTATCTTGAAATCCCATACACTAAACCAATGTGCATTCTAAGGTGTCACTGGTAAAATCCTAGTGACTGCCTTCTATTGGAAAATCAAGTCCATGATGACTTAAAACGATTGTGGCCTGAAAGTCCATCAGGGTTTCTATAAAAAATAAAATAGTGAACTAGATTTGAATATTTTACCTTTGTGAGTGATCAAATGGGAATTCATTACTTAAGATCATAAATTAATAGATTTATTATTTATGGATATTTCCATTCAATACTCTTCGTGGTTTTAGGAATGTTGGGATTTTCAAGACTCTCAGGACATTCATGACCATCAATAAATCACATATATTTCACTTCAATACAAATTAAAACATCAATTCACACCTTATATCACACTATTATTATGACATAAACCATTGGTAACCATATATATCCTCGTATTTTTGTTACACACCAGTTGAAATGCCCAAAATACACCTCAATACATATGAGGTTAGCGGCCTCACCACCCAGAAACATGTTATCACTGATTCAGTACCTCCAACATCAAGTGAAGAATGAGATGATCTAGGAGTACCATATAAATGGATACATTCCAACATTATAGGTATCTCATAAAATCCTATAAGAGGTGAATCCCTATCAATCATATTATTAATGATGGACCATGAAGAAGCATGTGGATCCTACAGCCATGTATAGATGCTTTGAGATCTTATCCCTAGATTGATACAATTCCTACCTCACTTATCTAAGAGAGTTATAGAAAGAGGAAAAAAAATCTTCACCAAGGTATATGAGCCTCATAAGAGGGATCATGTTGAATACAAACACAACCAAAACCATGTAACCCCTTCTCCTCATGATTCTTCGGAGGAGGCCACCTAGGATATCATAGTCTGAGTCACTCAAACCTAAGAACCTAAAAAGAGGTCTCATTGGGTAAAACATGACATGGAAGGAATGAAGTGAGACTCTATCCTCATTCTCAATGAGATAGATTTTATAATCTAATATCCATATAATATTATGTCTATATTTCTAATATTTCATAATAAGCCCACCAGTATACTATAGATTCATTAGAGGAAGCATGATAGAATGTTCTGATGACACTCAAAGAGAAAGTCTACATAATTTCCACCACAGATGAATTTTACCAGCATATTCAGATAGAAAATAGAGGAGCAGAGTGGTATCATACCCCCACCCCCACTAAATAATGATCTTATATCCTTGTTCCTATAGTAAAATATCATTAGCATATTTTGGTAGTAATTGAAGGGAAATATTATATCCCTACTCAGGCCTTGCAGAGTATTAATCATACCTAGAAATGAAAATAAAGTAATTCCACTAGAATATTCCAAAAATAAATAAGGTAAGGATCATATTCCTACTCATTCCATCAAAGGAGTGTATTAGTACACTTCAAAATCTACTTAGGGGCATTCTCATATTCCCGCTCCTATTTTGGAGGATCATTTGCCTATCTTAGCGATGAATGAAGAACAGTATTGAGATCATTTTATTATCTCAATTGGATTTTACTATAATATCAAAGTATTCAGTTAAAGGAGGTCATATATCCTTGATAATGTTGCAATAACTCATTAAAATATTCTATAAATTTCTTAGGAGTGGTATTATCTTACAAATCTCACTAAAGGATATCAATGATAAGTTTATAAACAATATTGGACATGGAAAATAGTACTATCCATGCACATGAATCTCAACAGAATATTCTAGTAGAAATCATTGAGGATAGGTCTCATATTTATGTCCTCACCTAGGAGGTCCATCAGTATATTCTGATGGTAACTAAATAACAATAATGTGCTCATGTTCCCATTCATATTTATAATTGTGAAGTATACTGGAATATTCTCATAGTCTCCCAAAAATTCATCAATATATCTCAATGAATGAAAAGAGGTATCTTATGTGGGTTATTATGAAAAAAGGTTATTTATCAAAATGAGTGACTCCCATGATCAAGCTTCTAACTCCCATCACCTAATCATGATGATCCATATAGTCTTGTCAAGGGTGATATATATTTAACAACCCAGGTATTTATAGAATAATTATTTTAAATTTCTATTAATACTTATGAATAAGATATTAATTTTAAGATAAAGGGGATTATTTTTCTGATAGTGTACTCAACACATAACAACAGGCTTCTCTGAAATATTACATTGCACACAATATTGAGTTATACTGAAAATTAATACAATATTATTATCGTTATTTTAATTGGTAGTTAACGCATAACCGTTGGAATGATGGGAATGAATAGTATCAACCAAATTTTTAAATACAGTTTACACATGTTTAAATGATGATTCATTTATTAACAAATTTATTATAAATGTAAATAAAAACTCAATTGAATATAATGGATGTGTTTTTATGAAAAACTATATAAAAGAGAATAATTGTGCTTTCATATCACTATTTACGGATTTTTATTTAATGAAAAATATATGATATATATTCAATGTAATGTTTTAAATTCATCTTATATTTTTTCTAGATATGATATAATAATAAATTCATTTTTTCGGATAAAATATTTTTTTTAAATGTGGTTTTACCACCTCTTGATAGAGAACCCTTTTTAAATATATTTTTTGACACCTTTATATGTTTTATTTGACAAAATAAACTAATTATTTAGAATATGAACATAAAAATTTACTTTTGATTAAATTGATGGTATTTTTCTGATAAAGTTTATTTTTTAATGAATCATGAAAATTACTGCATTTTAAGTCAAAACTGTATTTTCATCTAATTTATTTATAGAATTATATTGTTCTTTTAAATGGTTTTAAAGTTTAATTATATTATATTTTTATCATTTAATCCAATTTTGGTCATTATAAGTAATTTCACTTTGAAATTTGACATAAACACAGGTCAATTATTTGGTAGTTTTAACTTCTTGAAAACATGCTTTTTGGTTTGGACAACAGGAATTATTTTTAAATTAATTTCTGCAACTTATGTGTTTTCAATTTGGAAAAATGGATTCCATATTGGTAATCAATAGTTCCAAATTGTGTAAATAGGTACCATTTATTTTTATACATTATGAATAGTAACTTCAGTAAATATTTTATTTACAATGGTTAAAGGGTAAATCTGGAAAATAAGGGTAAAAAATAATATTATAATAATATTTAATTACCCTAACACATTTCATAACCATATTGGGCTAGATATGTCCGACCATGGTCATCCTTGGGTCGATTTTAGGACCCCATGGAGCAACTTGTGTGTGAAAATGACATTTAATTACTTTTAATTAAAAGTTAAGGAAAATATAACCTAAAATGTATCTTTTACTATAAAAAATTATATGGGGTTATATAAGTGATATATTTGACTAAAAATATTCATTAGAAATATAAAAATATTTCCTACATCATGGTATTTTATTTATAATTTTTAGACATCAAATAAATAAATTTATTTGTGACATAATGGTGATGCAGTGATTCCCTTATTAATGAAAGATTTAAATAAATCAGATTATAAATATAAAAATAATTTTATTTTTAATCTTTTTATGCCATACACTAATTTTAGGGATGATTATGACTTTTTATATTTTAATTAATAAATTTTTTTGAAATAATAAAGTTGTTATGGATTTTTAAAAAGTCATGATATGAATAGTATAAAAATTGACATAAATGAGTTTTTAAATCACATAATATTTTATTAAATGAAATAATATTCCTAAAAATATAATATTTTCCAACTGACATATATGATGTAACAACTATCATTAATTATCCATTTTTCTATCACTTGGAATTTTATAGTAACTATGGAAACCATATATTATGAATATATAAGATGACATGGTAAAAGTAAAATTAGTTTACTAAGGGTTAAAGGGAAAATATAAGGTTACTTTTACGACATAAACTTTTATAATATCCATTTTATGAGATTATTTATACACATACACATCTGATATTCTAAATATATCACTTTTGTGTTATTATAATTATAAAATCAATTAATAATAAAATAATATTTTCAAACCTTCCTAAAGTGCTCATCCTCCCTCTTATAAAAGGACACCACCTCTAACCCTTACTCACACCTATAAATCCACCTTGGATCATCCAAAATATGACCAAATAATCTCCCAACATCCCTCTATGCCTCCTATAATCCTTACAATGGGAAGAAGGCAATTCTAGAAGGCCTTTTATCTTAAATCAAAAGCAGTTACCCGATTTTGAGGTATCGTCTTCCCTCAAGTTCCTTTCTATTATTTTCCTTCTCTGCTCCCTATGCTCTTCTTATTATTTTTTTATAAAACAACACTAGTATACTCAATATACTAGGTTTTTTTTGTGATAATTATTTGACCTACACTAACACACACCTCAGTTTAATGGGTATAGAACATATTGTTTCTATGGAAGACGAACTACTACCTCACGAAACGATGATTGTTCAACCTTCTCCTACCACCTATTATGGAGTCCATTATGATCAAACTATAAATATATGTGATATATGTGATATTTATTTTATCTTTATGCTTCTATAATTCCCATTTGGAAAACACCTTTATTCTTTTCATGTTGTATAAATACGATAATTTCATTTGAGGAAGTGTGGACTATCGCCCCCTCAAAGTGATATGACTCATTCATGTCATGAATGGAATGTATAGAGGATGGAGTTAATGAAATTATATATGATGTTATACTGTAATTATAATATACCTATGTATCATTTACTTTTCATTCCTTTAAATATGAAAATTAAACGAATGTAGCGTTCATGCATACGTACGACTTACCATCTCCATTAACAGTTCATTTAATTTCTTATATCCAAATTTTATGGAATATTCTAAATTCATATATAATGGATATATATGATATATATGATATCCAAATAATGAATATAATTCTGTAGATAATATAATTTTGACCACGTGGACAATTTGTAATTATAACAAGTTCATTTTTAACTAAAGTTCTGAATATTGGAAAAATGTCTGATATGAACTCAAATAATACACTAATTGTTATAGTAAGGTAAAAGTGATATAAAAAGAATAATAAACTTGAAAAATGTTATGAATCAATTAGAAATTAACTTAAGTTTTTTATTCAGGAATAATATGTAATATACGAGACAAGTCAGACTCGAGGTAAGGGACTTTGTCTAAATCTTCTTTCTTTGTGGCATATTTTGATTTATACACAACTTGTTTGTATACGATGTATAAACCCATTTGACTTTTAATTTCATTCAAAGGTAATCTTTTATCTACGAATAAGTTTATTAAACGACAAAATGAATGTTTTTAATGTATGCGGCAACAATGACCTCTCTATCACCGTAATTGTTATTTGGCATCCCCAATAAGCCTTAATGTTTTTAAAAAGGAAAATAAAACCCTTATTCCCTTTTTGGGTGTTTTCTTATTGAAAATGGTTTTTTAATGGATTGATTATTTAAATATCTTGAAATTATATCTTGTTATTTCAAATTAAATTTTATTATTTAATTTTTGATATTTTCACTATTTTATGTGTTATGATAATGTAATGGTACTTGGACAATTGACGAGTGGTTACTTGATAAACCAAATGATGGGTGGTTCTATGATAAAACAAGGATGGGTTGTTGAATTATAACCTCCAATACATTGGATATGGTATTCATCCATATGGCTATTCCATTTAGTGATATGTGTGGAAGTCGGCCGTATGGTTATTCCATTTAAGTATGTTTATGTCCCAAGTTACCTTTATATGTTATATGTTTCATTATATGAAATTTTGGAAATATTTTGTTTACAAAAAAGTTATTCAATGATCTTATAATCAATTAAGTTATTTTACTACTTCTTAATGGTGAAAATTACTAATTTATAATAAAGTATTCATGGTTTTCATGTTATTTAAAGATTACCAGTTTTCTATCTTTATGTATCCCTTACTGAAATTTTTATGCTCATCCCAAGTTTTGAAATGTTTTTTACAGGACATAAATATGAATAGGGTGAAGGATGGGATCAAGGAAAATTCATGTTGTTTAAATCATGGAACTAAACATGTCTATTTTTAAAGAGTTTTTGTTTTATGAAAAAAATAGATAGCGAGTAGAAGTGTCAATTTGTAATATTCAAGTTATTATATATAATTTATGACCAAATTATATAAATCTCTAAACCTGAAAATATCCTCAATGTGAATTATTAATTTAATTCAAGATTATGTAATGTTTAAGGTTGTGGCCTTATATTTGATATCAGAGGTCAGTTTAGATAACTTTAGAGGTTAGGGTTTTATTTAATCATAAGTGACATAACCATAATGGTTAGCATATTATAACGAGTCATATTTATTTTAGATAAATTTAACAAGTTTAATATAACATTAATAATTATATCTTATTATTTAACATCCTCATGAGATATTGTATGATGATTTTACTGATATACTCACACTGACCCTTTTGGTTTTAGTAAAATGGATGGATCTAGAAGACACTAAAGTAACAATGAATGTGAAGAAAATTGTGATGGTTTTCTGGATAAGAAACAGAATTAAATGGGAGCTTCAATGATAAATCTTGTGGTTATTCTCAACCAACTATCTAGATTCCTGATTGACCACATGAACCTTGGTGATTTTTATAAGTCATTGTATATGCGAGAAA
The DNA here is from genome assembly GCA_963277665.1 of Viscum album. Lineage (NCBI taxonomy): Eukaryota > Viridiplantae > Streptophyta > Magnoliopsida > Santalales > Viscaceae > Viscum > Viscum album. The sequence goes on from OY728152.1 coordinate 1,745,349,847, forward strand.
CATATCCCTATAAAAGTTCAGGTAATAATCATAAAGGTAAGTATATGGAAAAACATTTGTGTCAAGTATGTGGAAAGAAACACCTAGGAAAATGCTTCAAAGGTGTGGGAAGATGTTTCAGAAGTTGAAGTTCATAAAGCAAAAACCTTCCATTGAAAAAGGAGGCATCCAGTTGACCCCAGGAAAGGTAAAGAAGTTATTTCTGAGGGATCAATTGAATGTTTTAAATTTGGTGTGCATAGTTATTAAAAAAATATATTTCCTAAAAATAATGTTCTGGAGTGGGATCTGCAGGATCGTACAAATGTATATTTACCAATTCCTAATACTATTCCAATTGAAGATGATAAAAATGAAAATGACCTATGAAAGGTGTGGATTATTTCATAGATCGTGTTTTGACAATACTGAAATCTTAGGACATTATGCATGATTTTTTTATGAAATATTTGTAAAATAATAATATGGGAAAACATGGATAAAGGATCATGAATAATGTTCGATGACTAATATTTCTACATTTTAGGAATTGAAGAGTTATGTTGGATATATGGATGATGATATGTTTTAATGTATTAATGGTATGATTAGTTTGGAAGACTTTTTCTAGTATGTGTATCCCTGATGTTTGATATGTTAAAATGTTATTCAAGTAAGAATTATATTTTCTTTTATGGATATAGTTATAAATAACCATTTGGGTTTATATGATCCTTGAATTTGAGGCAATTATAGTTTATTAATTTTTGGGATAAAAATACAAGGTATGAGATAACATTTGTGGTTAAAATATGTTATGGTTATTTTTGAAGAATTTATCTCATTTTTTTGAGAATGTAATAGAATTATATTGTTTTTTAAAAATGATAACATGCAGACCGTGTGACAACGCGTCATGGTGAACAAAACTACAGGAATCAAACCCACAACCAAAGTACGATCTGGATTTATCACCTACCACTGGACTACGTGAAGTTCCTAGTTTTTAAGAATTATTCTTTTTAGTTAAATGATTTTATAGATCAAGAATAAGTTTATTTTAGGATCTTATGTTTCATAAAATTTATATCCTTATTATAGAAATATGATTTGTTGATTAAGTGATAAATTTTATTTTGGAAAATGTTTAATCTTTTGGGAACACTATATACCTAAGGAAAAAAAGAATACTTTGGGATCTCATTTGTGGAGTAATGGTTGAAATTTTATTTTGAAAGAATATATGTTTTTATTTTTAATATATGGTAATTTGGGTTATTTATAGAAATTATTAACCTATCATAGAGAATATGTGATTAGGTTAATTAAACTTCAGTATGAGACTTTAAGATTAGTCGTTGTTATTTAGAGATAAATGTTAAGATTTAATGTGGAAGAATAGGTGATTAAATCCTTCTGAGTTTTGGGTTTCAATATTAATTTGGATTACTTTGAATAATTTTAAGGATTGTTGTTTATTGAATGGTCTTTGTGGAACTTTGGGTATTTTTTGTCGAATTTTGGAAATTAAGAGTAGTATTTCTTTTTATAAATTATTATCCTTTTTGGAGATTATCTGAACTTTTACAAACCATTTTGGTTTTGGTTAATGTCTAAAAATTTTTGAAATATATAGTTCATTTTTTTTGGATGATTTTATTCTCTAGAATTTGATTCTAGTGCTTCATATGTGAACAAGTCATCTTGAATACTCATCATTTGGAGAAAAGATGAGTTTGTGGTAGAAATTTATTAAAGGATGAAACTCTAATTGAAAGGTAACTATATTTCCTTATGATATTATTCAATCTCATAAATAAATTAATTAACATTATGAAAATTATATTAAAACAAAAAAATGATTTAATTTTCCTACTATGAAATCAACAACCATTTAACCCATCACAAGTTTGTGATTTTCTGGTGGTTAATGTTCTCCTGGTCATGTTTTCTATCAATATCCATCAGAACTTGACACTTAGTTTATAACCAATATCCATGTTTTCATACATGGATTCCTAGTATATGTTATCCTAGATGACCTTTGTACTAATTTTTCTTTCTTTAAAAGTGATAGTTTTATTGACGTTTTTTCTTATGTGGTACTTTCAAAGAAGTTCCTAAGCCCAGTTTTAAAATTGTGAGGCTGCAATTTTCAAAAGGGGGGAAAGATGTAATGACATAGGTATTTATAGAATAATACTTTTTGATTTCTATTAGTTCATATGAATAAGATATTAATTTTAAGTTAAAGGGAATTATTTTTCTGATAGCGTACTCGACACGCAACAACAGGCTTCTCTAAAATATTACATTGCACACAACATTGAGTTATACTGAAAATTAATACAATAATATTATTATTATTTTAAATGTTAGTTAACGCCTTACCTTTGGAATGGTGGGAATCAATAGTATCAACTGAATTTTGAAATAAATCTTACACATGTTTAAATAATGATTCATTTATTAAAAAATTTATAAGAAATGGAAATAAAAAACTAATTGAATATAATGGATGTGTTTTTATGAAAACCTATTTAAAAGAGACAATTGTGTTTTCATATCACTATTTATGGATTTTTATTTAATTAAAATATATTTTATATATATTAAATTTAATTTTTTAAATTCATATTATATGTTTTCTAGATATTATTTAATAATAAATTCATTTTTTTGGATAAAAAAAGTATTTTTCTAAAAATGCAGTTTTTTCGGTTTTTAATAGAGAACCCTTTTTAAATCTATTTTTTGACACATTTATTTTTTTTATTTGATAAAATAAACTTCTTTATAATATGAACATCAAAATTTACTTTGGATGAAATTTTTGGTATTTTTCTGATAAATTTCATTTTTTAATGAATAATGAAAAATACTACATTTTAAGTCAAAACTGCCTTTTCATCTAATTTATTTATATGATTATATTGTGATTTTAAATTATTTTAAATTAAAATTATATTATATTTTTATCATTTAATCTAATTTTGGTCATTTAAGGTAATTTTACTTTAAAAATGGACATAAACACGTGTTAATCTTTTAGTAGTTTTTACTTCTTAAAAAACGCTTTTTTGTTTTGATAACGAGAATTAATTTTAAATTAATTTCTAAAAATTATGTGTTTTGAATTTTTAAAAATGGATTACATATTTTTAATCAATAGGCAAAAAAAAATTTAAATATAAACCTCTTATTTTTAAACATTATGGATAGTAATTTCAGTTAATATTTTATTTACCATGGTTAAAGGTTAAATCTAGTAAATAAGGGTAAAATATAATATTATAATAATATTAAATTACCATAACACATGTCCTAAACCTATTGTCTGAGATATTTCATAACATTTTTATCCTTGGGTTGATTTTAGGACTCCATGGATCCATTTATGTGTGAAAAGGACATTTAATTACTTTAATTTAAAGTTAATGAAAATATAACCAAAACATGTATCTTTTACAAAAACTATTTTTATATGGTGTTATATAAGTGATATGTTCGACTATAAATATTCATTATAAATATAAAAATATTTCCGAGATCTTGGTATTTTATTTAAAAATTTTAGACATAAAATAAATGAATTTATTTATGACACAATGGTGATGTAGTGATTACCTTATTAATGAATGATTTAAATAAATGAGATTATAAATATTAAAATAAATTTATTTTTAAACTTTTTATTCCATAAACAAATTTTATGGATTATTATGACTTTTTATATTTTAATTAATGATTTTTTTCGAAATAATCAAGTTTTTATAGATTTTTAAAAAGTCATGATATGAATAGTATAAAAATTGATGTAAATGAGTTTTTCAATAAATTAATATTTTATTAAATGATATGATAGTCCTAAAATACTAATATTTCTCCAAATGATATATATAGTGTTCAAAATGTCATTAGTGATCCAATTTTTGGTCTCTTGGTAATTTATTGTAACTTTGGTAATCATATATTATGAATATACAAGAAAACATGGTAAAAGTTAATTTAGTTCACTAAGGGTTAAAGCTAAAGGATAAGGTCCATTTTATGACCTAAACATGTCTAAAATCCATTTTATTAGAGGATTTATACCCATAATAATCTTATATTCTAAACATATCACTTTTGTGTTATTATAATTCTAAAATAAATTAATAATAAAATAATATTTTCAAACATTCTTAAAGTGCCCCTCCTCCATCTTATAAAAGGGAACCACCTCTAACCCTTACTCACGCATATCAAGCCCCATTGGATCATCCCACATCTTCCCAAATAATCTCCAAAAACCCATATCTTCCTCATATAATTCATACTTTGAGAAGAAGGCGATTCAAGAAAGAATTTTAGCTTAAATCGAAAGGAGTTACCTGATTTTGAGGTAACGTCTTCTCTCAAATTCCTTTCCATGATTTTCCTTCTCCACTCCCTATGATCATATTATTCATTAATTACATAAAAATAATAGTATCCTAAATACAGTAGGTTTTTTTTATGATAATTATTCTAAATATACTTTCACACACCTTTGTCTAATGGGTATTGAACATACTGTTTCTCTGGAAGACAAACTATTGTCACACGAAACGATGATTGTTCAATATTCTCCTACCACCTATTATGGGGGACATTATTATGGAAATGTAATTATATATGATATTTATGATATTTATTTTATCTCTATTATTTTTTAATTCTCATTTAGAACATACCTTTATGCTTTTCATGTTGTATAAATACGATAATTTCATTTGAGGTTGTGCGGACTACCACCCCCTCAAAGTGATATGAATCATTCATGTCGTACATGGAACATATAAAGGATGGAGTTAATGAACTTATATATGATATTATACTGTATTTATAATATACCTATTTATCATTTAGTTTTCATTCCTTTAAATATTAAAAGGAAATGAAAGTAGTGTTCAAGCGTACATACGGCTTACCGTCTCCATGAACGGTGCATTTCATTTCTTAAATTCAAGTTTGATGGAATATTATAAATACATATATAATGGATATATATGATATATATGATATCAAAATAATGAATATAATTCTGTATATAATGTAATTTTGACCACATGGATAATTTTTAATAATAACAAGTTCATTTTTTACTCAAGTTTTGAACATCGAAAAAATGTCTGATATGAACTCAAATAATTAACTAGTTATTATATCAAGGTAATAAGTGATCTAAAACCAATAATAAACTTGAAAAAGATTCTAAATAAAATATAAATTAACTTAAGTTTATTATTCAGGAAGAACAAGGAACATACGAGACAAGTCGGACTCAAGGTAAGGGACTTTGTCTCAGTCTCCTTTCTTTGAGGCATAGTTTGATTTATACACAACTTTCATTTATATGGTGTATAATACCCTTTGACTTTTAATTTCATTAAAAGGTAATCTTTTATCTATGAATCTTTTTACTAAATAAAAAAAAGAATTTTTTTAACGTATTCAGAGACAAGGACCTCCCTGTCGCCATAATCGTTATTTGGATTCCTCTATATGACTTAATGTTTTAAAAAGAAAAGGAAATAACTTATTCCATTTTTGGGTGTTTTCATATTCAAAACGGTTTTTGTAATAGATTTATTGTATCAATATCTTGAAATGATATCTTTTTATTTAAAATTAAATGTTATTACTGAAATTTTGATATTTGTAGTATTTTATACGTTATGATTATGTAATGGTACTTGGACATTTGATAGGTGGTTACGTGATAAACCAAATGATGGGTGGTTTTTTGATAAACCAAGGATGGGTGGTTATTTTATAACCTCCATATCATTGGGTATGAAAGTCGGTCATATGGCTATTCCATTTAGTGATATGTGTGGAAGTCGATCGTATGTTTTTTCCATTTACGTATGTTTATGTCCCATGTTACCTTTATATGTTATATGTTGCATTCTATGGGATTGTGGAAATATTTTGGTTACAAAAAAGTTATGCATTTAGATTATAATCAGTGAAGTGCTTTTACTACTTTTTAATGGTGAAAAATATTAATTTATAATAAATTATTCATGATTTTCATGTTATTTAAAGACTAATAGTTTTCTTTCTTTATTTATCCCTTAATGGGTTTTTTATACTTATACCAAGTTTTGAAATGTTTTTCACTGGACTTGAATATGAATAGGGTCAAGGATGGGATTAAGGAAAAGCCATGTTATTTAAATCATAGAACTAAACATGTCTATTTTTAAAGAGTTTTTTAGGAAAAAAATGGATAGTGAGTAGAAGTTTCTACTTGTAATATTCAAGTTGTTATATATAATTTGTGACCTGATTATCTAAAGCTCTAAACCTGAAAAGATCCCCAATGTGAATTATTAACTTAATTAAAGATTATGTAATGTTTAAGTCTGGGGACTTATACTCATATTTTATCCCCAATAAATGATAATATCCTTGAGGACCTACAATTACCCTCAAGAGAAACCCAAGAACCCATCAACTCTTTATCAATAGAAGAAATAGGTTATTTTCATAGAGATACTCCTCATCATATAAATATTAACAACTTTGGAGGTCCTATCCATAGTACTAGATACAAAGGTCTTCCTCATAGAAATCAAAAAATCTAACCTTGATGTCATTCCCAAGGAATATGTTGTAGAGGTACTATAGTTGAAAATTAATATACGATGCAATTCCTCACCATGATGGATAATATGATTAGGACCATATAAGTCATCATCATGGTATTCACTGTGAAGGTCCTCCCTGTAGTGACATCACACCTCCATGAGAAGGTTCCCCCTTATAGAAACTTTTCTAATAATTCACTCATACATAGAGGAACTTAAAATAATGAGTCAAGATATACCAAGAAACACATCTTTTATTAAAAAAATTCAACTTATACAAGGGATAGTTTGAGTAAATGATCATCATCTTCACCGTATTCAAACCACTTCTTATTTAACACAACTTGAGAAATTTTGGATGACCTCATTTCCATTTAAAATGAGGTAGAGAAATAACCTCTATGACTAGATTAATTAAACTATATCCTCTCTAAATATTAGTCAAATAATATGTTCATGAGGAAAGATATAGTAAAATAAAATATACTAAAAATGTTATAGCCCATATATTCTTCCTGATATAGCATTGCAAAGATTATAAAAGAGGAATGCATACACTATCTAGGCTTTAATATGTGGAGAAATATTTTCCATCTTAAGGAAAATTAATTTTCTAATGGGGATTATACTAACCAAGTCAAGGGTTAAGCATGATCTTCCACCAAGTTGACTTGGATTCCTTCTCAACTGCATGACATCTAGATTCAGCAAGGCAATGTGAAGAAATCAAGTATGTTTGTCTCAGTATGATGAATGAACACTTATATATAATCATATATGATTTATCAAATAAAAATATTAAATTATGTATAGAATATGTAACCTTACATTTCATCCCACTCATTAGGAAATACAATTCATCAGGGAGTACAATATGTAAATCATCACTTCTGGATAAATTTAGGTCTTAGGATATTCATATTCCAGTTGGTCTATCAAGAGATAACTCACTATTACTAAGGCCCAAAATAAATATAATCAATGATAGAATTACAACAATAGGATATTACATCAAGCAACTAAAAAATATAGGTATACATGCCGCTTGAGGTAAGAAATGATTAAAACTATAGAATAACCTTCAATTGAGAGAAAATTATATTTGGAAAAGGCATTGTATCTAGACTATTCCTCAATGAAGGATTGAAAAATCAATAAGGTTATGATATTTTCTACCTCAAGATAATTTTAAGAGCAACCCCAGATCATAGGAATAGGTTATTTTGACCACCAACATCACCCCTGGGGTCATCAAAACAACATCACCAATATGTGGTGGTGGAAGAACCAAGTCAACCCCATCCCATAGGGATGGGGGAATTTATATTACCACCTCCTCCCCATACCAGGAAATTGGTTTTCTCTAGACTGGGGGATCTTTGTAATAGTAAATGACCTCTTAGTTCTTCACCTTATGTGATTTTTCTCCATCACTTGGGGATTTTTTGGTGGAAATCAGTTAATACACTCTCAAAGTCACCATCCATCAAGAAGGAAAATTGAATCCTTATAAGTGATGTAAGCTAAAAGTGTCTACTAAAAAGGAAAATGTGAAAAAGAATCATAATACAACATTGAAAGGATATTATGAGGGTATTTAATCCACCTATTACTATGAGGATAATGACGAAATTATTTCTACTATACACTATGTGTTAGTAAGTATCATTGTAATTAGTCTCATGAATAATTCTAACCACTAACCTAATGTGGAAGGGTGTAATGAAGAGACTTACACTTGATACCTAATCTACACTTTGGAAGAAGGTGTGCATACCCAGAACTATTGGTAGGCTCAAAATCTTGGAGTTCTTCTAAATACTCAACTACCACTTACTCTACATTCTTTGGCCAATGAAAAATGTAAAAGTTTAGTTACATCTATTATACCCCAACCACCCATGGAAGTTGAATCCCTTTCCACTGAGGAAATGTTCACTCTGTAGGAAGATGAACTAGAATAATTGAGGTGGTTCAATGTAAAAATGGATCAAATAAAATATTTCTTCTAATTATAATTCCCAATCAGAGGTCAATGCCTCTAATATAGTACATGATCAAATAAAATTAAATACCCTACTAGTAAGAGAAGAGTCTAACCACCCAACCATGTTTGGTTCTAGATTATTTTTTTATCTAAACCCAGTGGTTGAATATTATTAATAATTTCCACCCTAGGGAAAATAGCTACTAATATTTTAAGAAATATAACCTAACAAAACTAAAATGTGATATTGATATATATAACCTAAAAGAATACCATGTAAGGCTCCACTCATATATCCAACTAGGGTGTCCAAACAAGTGAAATTTATGCTTGATCTCCTTAAATTAATTGAATTTTTTACTATAAAAATGGAATATATAGAGGGGAAACATGCACTGGTACACCTATAAAGGAAAATATATCCCAATTGGGTAGATGCTACTCATCCTAGACTAATTTTTGGGAATCATACCTTTCTTATTTTCAATGTAATAGGAGACCTGTAGTAGCACCTTAAATAGTTCATGTCTTGATGTGGTCCTATGATGGAAAAATTGGAAAAACAAGAAGAAGAAAATATTAGATTCTTCTTCCATTCCCTAGAAGGACTAACATTTGGTTAATATAAAAATATATTAGCAGGATCGGTTGTAAGTTTAGAATATCTTTGATAATAAATTCCTTACTAATTTATCTAAAAAATTGAATAATATAACTATACTTGACCTCTTAATCCATAAATAACATGAAAATAGTGGTTCTAAAACTTTATGAACTAATGGATAGAACTGAAATATTCTCTAAACAAGTATCTCCCTCAAGAGAAACTACTAGATACCTACATAAAGAATATTTGTGATGAGATGAAAACCTAGTTAATTCATCTAAAATACCCTAGTGGATTTCATAATTTTATGAATATTTCACAATACTTATAGGACTATATTCAATGGTCTAAGGATAATTCTCAAAAAATATCTTCAGCATAAGGGACTAATATTGTTAGAGAAGAGTCCACAACTATCTTGCTCAATCTAGCACCAATAGAAACTTGGGAAGCAAATCCCATGCAATATCATGTTGTGGACCCCTGAATAATAGTAGAAATGGTAGCATCCTATATATAAGGGGAAGAATAAGAATAGATTACTTCCATTAAATTATCATAAGAATAATGTGTACTCTTTATAAAAAGTGAAGTATCAAGGTACTTCATTGTTGGCTTGGGAAATAGCTTTCTCATGTTTTCCCAATGCTATGGAACCTAATGAAATAAATATTAATTATCAATATAATTAAAAACACTTCCATTGGATGTTAGGGAACAATATGTAAGAATGATTTCTCTTTAATGGTATACCCCATAAGATGGTTGACTTTGGAAATGTAAATTTGGGAAAACCCCCAACACAGGTAATTTATATTTCTCCCACTCCACCAGAAAAAAGACGAAGAATGGTAGGAAATATTGAGCATAGGGTCACACAAATTTGATGTCCAAGTGAATAGGAAATTAGTCAATTGGAAATACACCATACTCAAAGATAATATATATTATTCAGTTGACACCCCATATGTTTCTACAATACTTGAGGTTACACCTTCTTCGACATACTCTTCTAAGATATGGTGCAACCTCAACCGGTGAAACGAGTCTTGGGATGAGTCATTAACAACACCTAATTGGGTAAAGAACCTTTTATATTTCATCCCTCCATCATTTGAAGGATGGAAAATACCCCCACCAAATGGTATTATAATTAGATAAGGAATCATGATATGGAATTATCAATGTAATCAACATGACACATCATTTCTCTAATTAAGAAGGGATATAAAAACCCAAGTTCCACACCCATAATTTGGGAGGTGGTGGAAGAGGATGTAGAGTCCAATGATTTTGGGGAATATGAGGTCAAAATAGACCCTAACATTAAAAAAATATATCCATTGAATATACATATATTTATATATGCTGCATAAACTAGGATATATGTACTTCAGCAAGCTCAAAAGAACCATTGATCATCTCCCAAATTATCTAGAGTATGTTTGAATCCAATTATATTGGAAAAACAACTAGAAATCATACAACTATCTGGTCAACATCAACATATAGAAAAGAAAACCTAGTTTAACTCACCTAATATAAAAATATACCTAAATATTGTCCCAGGAATGGGACCGCAAGTGCAAGATACCTCAACATTCAAACCTCAGACTCGGGAGAAACCTTCAGATAGGAAGCTCATACCCATGGTCTAAAAGTATGACATATTTAATATTTTATCCAACATCCTGGAAAAAATTTCTACTCTGAATAATTTTAATATCTCAATAAAACTCATGGAATCCCTCTTCTAGGATTTTGGATCCCTAAAGTGTTTGATGTTGAAGTTGTTATATGCCAGGCATTTCGTCTAGAGATTGTTCCTTCTGAATTTCAAATGATCATTTACTTTATAGATAAATATTGGGTGATATTCATAGCGGGGAACATCAGGACCTTATTTATATCTATAAATTTGGGTGATATTGAAATATTACATGCCCTAATTGACAATTTTTTTGGGAAATCTCATATCAATCCAAACCCTACATCATTTAGGCTATGATGAGATTGACCTATCTCCCTCTAATCTAATGATTCAAGGGTATTAAAAGGTTTATAAGAATCTAGTTGGGAGGATCGTAATTAGATCCTGATTCTATGATCTTATATCCAAATATGAATTTAAATTATTTCTCTAGGCTAAAACCTTTTACAACTTTCTGGGAAGTACATGGCTCTATAAGAAAGTAGTGTTTCCCTCATCATATCAGTTGTGCCTTAAATACTCTATCAATGGAAAATTCAAAGTGTTACATAGTGGTGGTTCCCCCTTAGAATCCTATGAGTCCCAATATATAAATTCATGTTTCTATAAGATAGAGGGAAAGTATTTTATGGTATATAACACCATATAATCTTTTCTTCCCAATGGTTGGTAAATAGATCATATCAATCCATGGAATGAACTTAGTGAAGAATTTTTGTTTTCCATCAACCTGATTGAGTAAATCACCCCAAATTTTGGAATTAATTGGGTTATGAAGATCCCATTTAAAATGTTAATTCATATTTTTAACTTCTATTCACTTAAAGGTCAATAATATTTAATAATAGAGAAAAAATCACCAACAAAGTAAAAGAAAACTACACCATCCATGAAAACTTGTCTCTCCCCTAAGAACCTCTACTCATGGGTTGGTTTGATCAATATTTATACCACATAATTGACCCTCTTCAATCAGGTATATTCCAACCATCAAAGGAGAAGAATAAAAGGCTTGGGCACATTTTAACTCATCCTCATGATATTGATTTCATCAGCTGTACATTTACATATGTTTTTTCCCAAATAAAAAATAACCCATCATCATTTTTAAGATATGATGATGCATCTTTGGTAAAATAAAAAAGATCTAAAGATATCTCTAAATCATCTAAAGGTTCTAATAATTCCCCCAGTGATCTCCTAAATCTTATTCTTTCGATAAGTCTTCCACTCTTAAAGATTGTGGGGAGTAGGTAAAAAATATCCAAGATTCCCTTGACAAATATTCCTCTATATAAACACCTTTGGGATCTATAGACACCTCCTTATCATTCATGGGAGATTAAAATGAACCTATATTATCTTATAAAAGTGAACATAACCCTTTCTCTCCCACTTATGGTGATATTTGAGGTAATAGGAAAATATGATCATAGATATTCCCCTCCAATATTTTAGGAAGGCATATCTACCATTGTTGATGAGCTTAGAGAAGTAGATATGAGTACAGAGGAAGATCCCCGTCCTACATTGATCAGTTCCAATATTTCCCCCAAATATAAGGATACATATATCTCTTTTATGAAGAAGATCCATGATTCATTTTCCCATAACTATATATAAATATCTAGGTTGGATCCTAATGTGGTTACTGATCATATGGATTTGATATATTATCATTGTGGCTTTATGTAGGAATCAATGAGAATAAAACCTACCTGATCTCTAAGTTGAAATGTGATGTTGATAAACTCATCAAATCAAATTTCATTTAGGGAGTCTAGTACCTGAAATAGCTTTCCTATATTGTCCCCATTAAGAATGAGAACACATAGATCATGGTTTTCATTAACTTTTGGGATCCCAATCAACATTGGACACATAATGATTTATCAAACTCGATCAAAAATATTTTGATCTTTTAAATATAATTTTTTCAAGGCCTTTTCATTATGGTAAGTTAATCAAGATATCTCCAGATCTTAATGGCCCCAATGATGAGGATATCAATGCCTTTAGGGTACCCCAAGGGGTATATTTCTATGATGTGATGTCCCTTTTCTTGAATAACAATGACACTAAATATCAATGTACAATGAACCCTATCTTAAATCCCCTATTGTGGAAGATAATATAATATTATGTTGATGATTTAGTGGTTAATTATCAATATTTATCTAATCATCTTGTCGATATTGAGATAGTTTTCAATTAACTATGGCAAGACATCCTGAATAAGAACCCCATAATTTATTTTAGGGTAACCTCAAGAAAATATTTCATCATTATAGCATTCCATAATGGTATTGAATTCAATACCAATATTATAAGGGAAATCATTTATATTCATTTACATTAAAATCTTAAACAGCTAAGGGGACTCCATGGGTGTTTTTTGTATATTAGCACTACAAAAAACAGTACATTAGAAGGTGTTATTTAGAGGGGGTTATGCACAACCCCCTCTAAATTCATTTTCTATAACATTAGAGGGGGTTTTGCACAACCCCCTCTAATCATCGAATTTAGAGGGGGTTCACAACCCCCTCTAAAATATTTAGCATTTTTTTAATATATAGTTGTATTTTAGAGATGGATGTGTTAAAAATGTCACCACTTTAATAATTAGTGTTGTTATATATTTAGTTACATATACTATATATTCAGTTAGAGGCACTACACACACACACACATATTCAGTTGGATTTTAGAGGTGTTATGTGTGTGTGTGTGTAGGTTATACGGAATTTTTTTTAAAGAAAATAGTGGGGGTTCACAACCCCTATAATGTAATACATTAGTGGGGGTTCAAAACCCCCTCTAATGTAAGACATTAATGGGGGTTCAAAACCCCCTCTTGAACCCCCACTAATATCTTACATTAGAGGGAGTTCACAACCCCCTTTAATATATTGTGTATACATTAGAGGGGGTTCACAACCCCCTCTAATATAGTATATATTGTGTATACATATATGAATGTATTTATAAAATGTATAATATATTATATTCATATAAATATGTAATATATATATATTTATTTATTTAATTAATTAATTGTGTACGTATAAACTTAATATGTATATATATATAATATACGTGTATTCAAATAAATATAAACAATTACTACTAAATATATAAATACACATTTTCGTTTGTGTGTGTTTGATATAAATGTATTTATAAATACATACATACATAATTTTATTTAAATATATGTAAATATATAATTTATAGAGGTGTGAAAAAAAAATATATACATATATATTTATATTTATATAAATAAGATATTGTTTATTTAATTTATTTAAATATATTATGAAAATAATGTTTATCTTAATAAACTTATTAATATATATAAATACAATAATATATAAATTATATGTGTAGATTTGTTAATATTTATATGTTTATTAATATATATGCTTATTTTAATAAACATATTATCTATATTTAAATATATTGTTTTAATAATGTTTATTTTAATAAACTTATTAATATATATAAATATAATAATATATAAATTATTTGTAAATTTGTTAATATATATATGTTTATTAATATATGTTCATATTTTAATAAACTTATTATATGTCTTTAAATATATTATGCAAATAATTTATATTTTAATAAACTTATAAATATATATATATTGAATAATAACGGTACAATAAAAGAAAAATGAGATTTGGGGTAGTGGTTTAAGCGCAGGCCTTATACCATATTGGTGCGTGGTTCGAATCCCAGTAGATTCAAATCTTTTTAAAAGCCCCTCTGAATTCTTGGATCAAGAGGAGATGGGGTCTAGATCGGGTCGGGACACGCATGCTGACTGGGGGCAGGGCTGGACCGGGACACGCACGAGGACCCGGGGGTGGGACTAAGACACGCACAAGGACCTGGGGGACACTGTGGGGACACACAGGAGGAGACACCCGAGGATGGGGGACAGACCCGAGACACACCGAGACAGACGAGGAGACACATGAGGACGGGGGACAGACCGTGAGACACATTGAGACACACAGGAAACACCGGGGGACAGACTGAGACACAAGAGAGATACCGCGGGGGACGCACGAGAACCGGGGGACACCGGGTGGACACACAGGAGGAGACACCCGAGGACGGGGGGACAGACCCGAGGATGGGGGACAGACGAGGAGACACCTGAGGACGGGACGAGGGGACAGACCCAAAGACACACATGAGGACGGGGGATAGACCAGAGACACAACGGGACAGAATAGACACACAGAAACGCACAGAGACGCACAAGACACACCAGGGGACAGACCGAGATAGAAGAGAGATATCGCGGGGGATGCACAGGATGGGGGCGGTGGAGAATGGGGAGGGTTCTTAAAAAAGAGAGAAACATTTGGGGTGGTTATGTAAACCCCCACCCCCCACCCCTAATACAATTAACAATTAGGGGCGGTTCAAAACCGCCCCTAATCCCTCTAGTAGAGGCGGTTGAGGTTTTAACTGCCACTAATTGCAAACAGTTGTGGTAAATTTTGGACTACATTAGAAGGGGTTTAAACCCCCTCTAATGTAACCGCCACTAAATTAATCATGTATTTACCAGCGCTTTCTCAAAACCACCTCTACTAACAGTAGGTGGGCACATTAGCGGCAGTTTCTCATAACCACTGCCAATTTCTTTAGAAGGGGTTATAACCCCTTCTAAAGTCAAAAATAACCCCTTCTACAATGGTCATTTTTTTAGTGTAGTCTCTTTATTTACAACCTATCGAGTAAGTATTTACCCTTCATAAAATTGACAAATAAAGGAGTTACCTATTGATGGAATGAATATTTTTAGAGATACTTTTATGATGTCAAACAATATCTTATACACCGATAGGTGTTGATGCCATTTATAAGAGTAAAATATCTCATCCTCTATGTGACAACCCTAGAGTGATTTCTCAATGCCCATCTTTATCAAAATAATGATACAGTAAAGGATAAAAGTATCCATTATCTTAAGTGGAACATGATATATGTCATGACATGATAAATTTATATAAATAAGAAATATTTTGAATTGATTTTCATGGTGAGAAATTTGAGGCACTAATTACAGAACCATAAGGTCCATCTAGTCACACACATTGAACCATTCAAATGAATCCTTGGACACCCAATGTTAATTGGATATCTAAAATTATTGTTGATCATCTTATAGCAGTTTAACATTCAATTTATTTCTCAAAATCTGACCAAATGGTAGGAATTTTCTGATTTCCTCACAACACACCCTATCTCAGAGAAGTCGCTATTAAACACATAGCTCCTAAATGAAGAGGTTTTCTCTATCCATGAATCTCCCCAAATATGGGAGATGTATTTTTATGGTTCGTCCAAGAGACCCGTGGGAAGAATAATGGGAAAAAAATCTCAATAAATACATCATGGAAATAATACTCATATCTCTATAAAAGTTGGTTATTCCTTATTCATTCTTATTGTCTAAAAGATGCATAAATAATTAAGCATAATACCAAGCTCTCCTTTCATTCTTGAAGTTAGATAAATAGATATTGGTAACCAATTTGAACCTAAAGGGTGACTTGGAGTTATTATTTAATAATATAAATGGTAAATAATCAATTATGAAGGAGTAATTTATCCATATGCTTGATTATTTATAAGGGTTGATGGAATAAACCCCCTCTAAAACAATATTGACTCATATCCTAGGTTCACAAAATTATTGTGATGATGCATTGGATAATTAATCCATATCCTTGGAAGATCTAGACTATGATGAAATAGCCATTCACATTGTACACCATAAGAGGGTATTTCCATTATTTAATAATAACATGGAAGAAATTAGTGAAATAAACACCACCACTGATCAATTCAAGAATATATCCTCACCAAATAATACCAAAATTGAATAGATTTCCCCCATAATGGGATATAATCAAAGTGGAATTATTCCATTGGATAAATCTAATAAATAGAAGATCTGATGGTGGAAAATGAACTTATTCCTCTATTATGGCTTGAATTCCCAAACAAATACTCTATAAACAAGGCTTTGGTGGAGTCCTCCATGGATGACTTGAATGAGGAGAGTCCCTTATTATTATCTAGGAATTCCATGAAGTCACCTATGATTTTCATCAGTAAAGGACCAAGATCTCTTATCAAATCAATAGGCTTAGATATTTGTAGCCATCGATGAAACAATATTGCATGTATCTCAATATTAAATTCCATGATTTCTATATACATTCTAATTCCATACATAAAACTCTAGATCTATTACATGCTACCATATATTAATATTTATTTTCCATATGGATAATGGATATCATAGAGCTATATCTTCCTACCATAACCAGGTAGTTAAAGTAAATCCTTACTACCACCAACTTCTTTTCCAAATGGGATGAGGATATATCCCTCAAAGAAGTTGGCATAAAGGTTATCATCAACAAAATTTAAAGACCAATATCATTACCATATTTGGTTTCCCACACACAATATTGATGTAAAATGATTAAAATCTATACTATTATAAATTGAAAAGGATGTATTGAGAATATAATATCATGTCCAACCACTCATCCAACTATCATGTAGTAGAAAATGAAAAAATACAGGTTTTTAATAGGACCTTATAAAATATCCTTATAAAGATCATGGAAGAAGACAATAATTCCTAGCCATATAAACTCTATCATGAATTGTGGGATCATTTCACCATATAACTTATTGTATTGTGAGAAACCTTTTGTTCTCTTTTATATAATATAGAGGTAGTTCTACTCCGAGAGTTTACGATGTTCTCACTTCACTTCACTATTCCCAATCATTTATCTAAAGATGAATAGTACCATAAGTGATTGTATGAATTAGAGTATCTTGATAAGAAAAGGTTTCATACACCATATAACCTAGAAATACATTATAACCAGACAAAGTGATTATTCAAAAAGAAAGTTCAACTCCACTGATTCCTCCAAAGAGAAAAGGTGTTATCTCTTAGAACTCTAATGAAACTTGAGAAGAATCCTTTGAAGCTCAAGATGTAGTGGAAAGGAACTTATGCTATACATAAGCTCTACGTCAAATGTGCCTCCTCTCTAATCACAATGGATAGAGATAATATCATACCTGCCTCTAATGAAAGGTTTATTCATAAATACTTTTCATAAATTCATGGAGGGTTTGAAACATCCTAATCATGTGATGTAAAACATCATAACATCACCCACACTATAAGATGTTGAAATGTACCATAAAATTCAATTCTATATGATTATAAACCATTCAGAATATTTCCTTTCCGCCAAAACATATACTATAAAACACTTAATCACTTGTTCTAATTGAATGATTTTAAACTAAATAGCATAAAGACTGATTTGTGTAACTTTAAACTGCACAAAACTTATATTCAATTCATATCATGTAAAACTTCATGATATATTCTAAGTAGAGTGACATTAAACCACATAGAATAGAGTCCAAAAAACATTCCATTAAACCATATAACATGAAATCCACTCTAAATAATGTTATATTTCTTAGAGTATGCCTTCGTTTCTTGGCCTAAAACTACATAATATGGTCATATAATATCACATTATTCTAAAATGTTACTCACCTCTAGCTTGTGCTCATGTCTGATATGGTTGATCTGCCAAAGGCCTATTATTTTTCACACTGATCATGACTGAATGGAGTTTAGGGTTCTAGTTTTCTTCCTTGACTAACATAATTTATATGCCTCACATCCAAATGTAGATATTTAAGTCCTAGTTTCATGGCTAGAAATGGTACAACATAAAGATCATCTTGTGTAACTTTAAACTTATCAGAGTGGTCCAATCTAAATCACTCTCAATCCCCCTCAATGAGATCTTGATATGTGTAATAATTATCATTGTATAGTTTTCTTCTTTTATTAAAATGTACCCAAGAAAAATGGATTTCCCTATGTAAGATATTAATATTCTTAGGGATCACATATATAATAACTATATGTGTCTTAATTCCTAAAATTTCAATATATGTAGTGACAACTAAATCTCTTATCCTAGGTCCAACTGTGCTACCTTATCACTTTTAACTCACTATAGAGGATCCAAATCCATGTAGGAGTTCTTCATGCATGATTTGTCTGTAGTCAATAGTTGTCACTGAGAATAAAATGCCCCAATATCATACTCATCCTTATTAAAAGACAATAAACTTAAAAACCAAGGTATTCACCATGTGACCCTAAACTATAGAACACATTTTTCATCATTGTATGATGTTAAAAATCATGAAATGAAAGTCCACTATACATGGTATCCCAAGATATTTGGGTTGGTCTATTTGTGAGACCCATTCACCTTACATGAGAGCCGTATCCGTATATTAATTCTTAGTTAATGTTAACTTATTTTATTTACTGGTTGGCATTGCGAATAAATATCTTTTTTAAAATAACTAATTGTGGATTGATTTACATTTCATCAGATATATAGTGATGTTGGAATCTCTTATCTTAGGCCCAAACATAGTTTATACTCATACTACTCATGCCCCGATGGTGATACCCTTATTAATTCATGTTGGGAGGCATATTTTCTTCCCTCAACAGGGCACCCAGACATTTCTGACCTCTTCTCCAATACATGATTCAAATCTATATAGAGATACCCATATAATAAGAACTACATATGGATTGATTCATGTTAGTACATGATATGTAGTGGTGCATGGATCTCTTATCTTGGTACTAGTTAGAAATTCAAACAAAATCCTACAATTCATCTTAGTGATCAAACATATTCATTCGCATAGGATATCCCTCCATAGAATCTATACTGAGATGAATCTGTTTCATTTTATGCATGAGTGAGATCAACATAAATACCACTATATATTGTTATTCATTGTCTAACCTTAAAATACATACCACTTTTTTCATTATCACATGATGTAATATTGAATAACATATGTCATACCATACGTAACATCCTAAACTACTCAAGGAATTCTATTGGTGAGATCTATTTCCATTATTTAAAATCTAGATTTATATAAGATTTCCAATCACCAAATTATGTTCACATAAATATAGGATGATTTAAAGTATACTCCACTTTGAAAAGTTTCATCTTATTTTTGTATCCCTAAATCATGTCATGTTTTTATTCACTAATTCAATCCTAGGTTGAAGCTATATTATTTATTTCACATGATTTATATTAACACAAAATACACACCCCATGGTACACCATGCATGACCTTAAACTTCATAGAGTGATCCATTGCATGATACCTCTCTCTATTTCATATGATATATATCTATTTAGGATCTCTCCAATGTATTTTTCTTTATCAATGAACCTACCATGAAAATAAAATAATCCCCATATAATAGTTTTATATTCATAGGATTCTTTTAATCAAAACTTTTTGTGGATTGATTCTCATTACTTATGATATTTAGTGATGCCCGAATCTCTTATCCTAGTCCCAGCCAAAACTTTCTTTAGTATTTGACTACCAATAACTATAAAGTTTCCTAATTACTATAGGTTTCACTCAAAAGATATAAAAATGGTATTAATTCATCTTATTTTGTGTGAAAGTCATATCAACACAAGACCCTTAGAATGTGGTTGTGTATCAATAAACCTATGTCTAGATAAAAATGTCCCCAACTCAAAAGGCCCTTGTCAAATGATCTTAAACTATATTTTATTAAAGTCCTAGATAAATTAATATAAACTATATACCATAAAGTGTAACACCCCAAGCTTCCACGGTACGTTTACCTTTGAGTAATGTAATATCTTGCATTGTACGCAACTTCGAGATTCTAACACACCGCGATCAATCAAAGTAGCCGTTATGAATAGTAATACCCACTTTTTGAAATTTTATACATTTTATCTTTCAAAATAGACTTAATTTTTGGATTTTTAATATCAAAATTATCCTAGGGAAAAATTTTGTTACTTTTTGGATAACTTTTATATTTTGATAAATAGTGAAAATTACTAAATTTTAATTAAAAACAAATTTTTTAATAAAAATAATTAATAGTGATAAATTATTAATTTGAGTGGTTTTAAAATGTATTTATAATATAGTTTTACAATTTAATACAATTTTGGTCATTGGAAAAAATTTCACAATTAAACCGGATATAAACAAGTGTCAATCTTTTGATAGTTATTATATCTTAAAAACACGCTTTTTGTTTTGACAGCGGGAATTAATTTTAAATTAATTTCTGCCAATTATGTGTTTTGAATTTATAAAAATGGATTCCATATTTGGAATTCATATTTCCAAATTGTGTAAATAGTTAACTTTTATTTTTAGACATTTTGAATAATTACTTCGGTAAATATTTTATTTACCATGGTTAAAGGGTAAATCCGGTAAATAAGGGTAAATAAATAATATTATAATAATAATAAATTACCATAAAACGTGTCCTAACCTTATTGGTGGATACATGTACGACCATGGAAATCTTTGGATCGATTTTGGGATCCCATGGGGCCACTTGTTGGTGATAGGGGCAATTTATATTTATTAAGTTTAAGTAAATACAAAAATGACATAAGCTTATATCTTTTAGCAAAATAATTTTTACATAGGGTTTTATATGTTATATTTTCGATTATAAATATTCATTATAAATATAAAAATATTTCCTACACAATTATATTTTATTGATAATTTTTAGACTTTGAAAAAGTAAAAATATATATGACACAATAATGATGCAGTATTTTCCTTATTAATGAAAGAATCAAATAATAGGTATTATAAATGTTAAAATAAATATAATTTGAAAGTTCTGATGACATAAAAAAATATTATTGGTTAATATGAAATGTTATGATTTCTTAAATTAATTTGGTTCGAATTAATAAAGTTTTTAAGACTTTAACAAAAATCAATTATTGAGTAGTGTCAAAATTGACATAAATGAGTTTTTAAAAAAATATTATATTATTAATTTATATTCTATTCCTAAAAATCTAAGGTTCAACCAAAGGACTTATATCATTATTGGTGTATCATTAATGGACCACTTGGGTTTCTCTTGGATGTATATAGTAAGTTTATTAACTATATATTATAAAAATACAATGTGACATGGAAAGTGTTAAACTAATTAACCAAGAGTTAAAAATAAAAGATAAGGTTAATATAATGACCCAAAACTGTCTAAAATATATTGGTTGAAAGTATTTAGACCCATACCCACCTTAGACTTTGAATAATCTACTTTGGATCCATTAGAAACTGAATATGATTTTATTATAAAATAATACTTTAAGTTTTTTCTAAAGAGCCCCTCATTCCTCTTATAAAAGGGCACTCCCCCTTCTCATTAATTCACACCTTCAAAGCCATTTGGATCGGCCAACCCCTGCCCAAATATCCTCCAAAATTCCCTCAATTCATCTTAGAGGCCTTAGTTTGATCAAAAAGCCAACCTAAGGAGCCCTTTTGATCAAATCAAAAGGAAGAACCCGAAGAAGAGGTAATGTCTTCACCACCCTCTTTAATGTTCCTTTCTTCTTCAACTTCTTCTCTCCTTGTTATTTCCATTATAAAATAATAACTCCAGTAACTTATATATACTTTGATGTTATTATAATTATGGAACAAAAAAATTCATTATTATATCCATCACTTGAATGACATGTCACCATATGTGCGTACATACGGTCTACCGTCTCCACATTGTGGTGTAATTGTTATTCAATATACTATTATTTAGATGGATATAATAATGATTTATAACTCATGTAAATAATAAATATAACATGATAATTATTCTGTCTATATGATATACTATCCAATTATATATTATTGTAATATCAAAATAATGACATTGTAGCTCGTGCGTATGTACGGATTACCATCTCCACGAACGTGATGAGATTCATTCCCCATCGTATCCATTCAAGACTAAATTTTATTGGATGATTAAAAATAATATTTAATGACTTAATATCATTCTATATATGAGTAGGATACAACCTATCCATAACAAACACACCTTATATAAAATAAAATGAGTAAGTTAACACCCAAAACGACGATAATACTAAGATTTTATTAACAAAGTGTTGTTAAAAGATCATATATGATATCATATTAATATATATGATAATTGTATAATTAAATAACAATTATTTCACCATTATACAAGAGGTTTAACTACCATCAACCAAGGAAAATTACAAGTTAAGGGTTTATTTCACAATCTCTTCATTATCCGAGGTTGTTTATACGTAATTATCTACTGGTACCTCTTTATCATCCCCATACATGTTTCTTAAAAATGTATTCCAAAAAATTCTTACTATTTTACAGAATATGGGTTAAAGTCATTTATACCCTTTTTTGAATTTTTATAATAAGTTTATAAAGGAATCTTTCCGTCATTTTCCAAACAAGGTCCTTTTTAACCTTTTCGACAAAATTAAGGTAAGAATGTTTTTTTTAACTAATATTGCGGGTGCGGCTATTTTCCGCCGTTATAACATCGTCGAAGCTTCCCTTAAAATATTATAAGAATATTTTCAACATAAATATTTTATTTATGAGACTCTTAAATGATTTCAAAATATAAAGATATATGTCTCTAAAAAAAGGTTTTGATTTCATATATGTCAACATCCTTTGATGGATTTTAAGTTTATTTGAAGTTGATTTATTATGATACAAAACTTCCATATTATATTGAAGTTTTTGTGATATATTTGACTGTGGATGTTCTATTTTTATACCATTAATTTATTATGGTTAAAGTATTGACATTTCGTATGCTAGTTTTAATACGAATGTTTCTGATATGTTTAAACCTTTTCATATGAAGAATGTATTGGACTTAGTAAGTGACGGGTGGAGCCCGATATTGATCCTCAATGCATAGGTAGGTCTCATGAGACAACTAGACGTGGAATTGGCCGAGGCCCTTTCCCAATTTGATTTATGGTTTTGGCCGAGGCCTTAATCATTTTAGACGTCTTGGCCGAGGCCTTGACAAAATGTTTTAGAATGTCCGGAATTATACATTCCCTCATTATGGAAATAATATCGATGGTTCATGTGGTCATTCGACTATTATAATAACCACGATTATGTTTTATTATGTCATTATTTACTCAGCTCATAATCATTCCATAAAAGTATTCATGTTTATTATTGGTAAAGTCATGTGTTTTTCAATAATTTACCATGCTTAATATTTATGTCATTTTCTGCTGTATTACTTACCCTTGCTGAGCGTTTGAGCTCACCCCCTTCTTATGTTTCATTTTCCCAGGATATGAAGAAGTTAGTTATGAGTGACCTGTAGGCATAATCTAGGAGGATTGGATGCTTCTAATTAAATATATAATTGTTGTATTTCTCTTCAAGCTGTAAATTGGATCATATACATGAATCTTGTTTCCAATAATACTAAACTGATCGGTCTTTCGAGACATGATTTCCTTGTAATCATGCCAATGTTATGTAATAATGCACCGACTCTGGGTAACTAGGGTCGGGACATTACAGTTGGTATCAGAGAAAGTTTAGTACAAACCCTGGAAACTAGATTTAGATAAACTCTGATTAGAGACACTAGTATAAAAACCTTTTTTTACGTCGCACTTTTTCACGTCAGTTTTTGAGAACCGACGTGAAAATATCTAAAAATTTATTTTTTACATTGGTTATTATATAACCAACATAAAAAAACATTTTCGCAGATTTTTCACGTCGGTTATATAAGAACCGACGTGAAAAATCCATTTAATCTTATTTTTCATGTCGGTTATATAATAACTGATGTGAAAAATCAATGTACATTACTTTTCCACATCGGTTATTTAATAATCAATGTGAAAATTCCATTTCCATGAAAACATATTAAAATTTTGCTTATTTTTCACGTCGGTTATTTAATAAACAATGTTAAAAAGTATTTTTCTCGTCAGTTATTTAATAACTAACATGAAAAAAGTTTAAAAAAATGTAGTTCATTTCACAGGCTTTAATTTTACAGGTCACAGAGCTCAAACTGAGTTACGGATTAAAATTCATGGCCTTCCGGGGTTGGCATTCCCTAAGACATCATTTAGAGATAATCAACTTCTGAAGGCCATAACTTTTAATCCGTAACTTTGTTTGAGCTCCGTGACCTGTCAAATTAAAGATTATAAAATGAACTACATTTTTATAAACTTTTTTCATGTCGGTTATTAAATAACCGACGTGAAAAATACCTTTTAACGTCGGTTTTATAATAACCGGCGTGAAAAAGTGATGAAGGTTGATTTTTCACGTTAGTTTTATAATAACCGACGTGAAAAATAAGCTAAAATTTTAATTTATTTTCATGAAAGTTATCATAAAACTGACGTGATAGATAATTTTAATATCCCGCGAACGCGAAATTTCAATTTTTTTACATCGCGGCATCCAAATTTTGATTTGCCGCCTAAAATTTTTAATACTATGTTTTCTCTTAGCCTCTCAATTATATGTTTCCATTATAAAACATATCATAATTTAACGATCATTTATTTCAACCATTTTCATTCCCCCAAATCGTCTCTTTTGATCATCAGTGTAAATCAATTATTTCTTCTTTCCGCGATCTCGTTAAGGTATGTTTAATCATATATCCATGATTTAGTATTTTTATGATTTGTTTTCTTAATTGATATAACATTTTACAATAATTTCATTCTACCATCATCATTATACCGAATCAACTTGTTTGATCTTCCACTTGAATCAACAATTTCTTATTTCCGCGACCTTGTCATGTTATTTGTAATTATTTTCCCATGATTTATATTTTCTATGAGTAATTTTCTTAATTGATATACCATTTAATGATTATTAATTTATTATAATTATGGATGATTCTTCTTATCATGGTAAAGCTATTAATCCCCCTACGGATTGAAAAATTCTTTCGAAGATGAAGCTACGGTTGGCTCATTCAATCTTTCCGCGAAAAAAAATATCAAACTTCTGTTGGTCATAACTTTTGATCTGTAGCTCCGTTTCAGCTCTATGACCTGTCAAATGAAAGCTTAGGAAATTTTATACAGGACGGTAAAAAAAATTACATCGGTTATTTAATAACCGACGTTAAAAATAAATTTTAACATCGGTTATTAAATAACCGATGTAAAAAATAGGGTTTTAACGACGGTTTTTTCAAAAACCGATGTAAAAAATGGCTTCATAAGACCATTTACAGAATGTATTTCACATCTGTTTTTTAAAAACCGATGTCAAAAACCATAAAACCCCATTTTTTATGTCGGTTATTAAATAACCGACATAAAAAATCATATTTTTAACGTCGCTCGTAATAACGTCGCCTAAAAACGACGTTAAAAAGAAAAAAACGATGTAAAAAAGGTTTTTGTACTAGTGAGAACATATCCCTAAGATAGACTTTGAGGATTAGTATAGAAGAACTTCCTAGAATTTTGGTATTGTAGATATTTTGTGAGTTTTCCGAGAAATACATCCCTATCTGGATACGAGCATGTAGAGGCGGCTCTGGCACAGATGTACCTAGGGGTAAAACCCGAAAACACCACTTTGAGCTTGACTTGAACGGGAACCGGTGCACGACAACGGGCCTTGCTGCACTCTTGGTTATGACACTCCTGAGGGATATGCTTAGGATAATTCTCATCTTCTTTACCAACCATTATGAAGGGTTATGAGTATATACTTCTCAAAGAAAACTTTTTTATGATTATGGATTATATCCATAAACTGTTGAATTTATGTTAAGTGTTTTAGAAGTTTGGAATTATATATTTCAATTCATAAACTAATCTAGTATATTCTATTGTTTAGAAATGGCACCTGGTGGAAGGAATGGAAACCGTATCAACGCACGCACTCTATATAGGGATTTCCCTCCTACTCAAGATAATTATAGTGGATCTAGTGATGCAACTGGTGCTGATCAGCTTATCACCATACTGGGACAACTCACTCAGGTTATGAATAATAACCTTACCTGTATGGAGCACCCAGATCCACAGCGTGGAGGATCAATGTTATATTGCTTCATAAGGCAACAGCCATCGACATTCAATGGGAGAAAAAATACCATAGTAACTGAGCGATGGATAAATTCCTTAGAGAAAATATTCTATGCCTTGGGGAGTAGTGAAAGGGAAAAAGTTGTCATGGAAGTTTATCGCCTCACTGGAGATGTTGATCAATGGTGGTCATTGATACAAAAGACGAAGGAAGATGATGAAGTATTAGATATGGAATGGAGGGATTTTAAAGAGTTGTTCTTAGAAAAATACTTTCCTCGTGACCTTCGAGAAGATATGGAAGTTAATTTCTGAGCCTGAGGCAGAAAGAGGATGAAAATGTCGCAAAGTATGAGGCTAACATTACAAGGTTATAGAGGCATGCTGCTGATTATATATGTAACCCAAGGAGTAAGATTGATCATTTCTTTGATGGGTTCGTTATTTATAGTGATGCATCGAAGAAAGGTCTTGGTTGTGTCCTTATGAAGAATGATAGAGTTATTTCATATGCATCACGACAGCTAAAAATTAATGAGAAAAACTATCCTACTCATGATCTTGAGTTATCTGCTGTAATATTTTCTTTGAAGATTTGTAGAAACTATCTCTATGGTGAAAATTTTGATATTTATACTGATCACAAGAGTTTGAAATATATTTTCTCATAGAAATAGCTCAACATGAGGCAAAGGAGATGGCTTGAACTAATCAAGGATTATGATTGCACGATACACTATCACCCGGGGAAGGAAAATAAGGTGGCAGATGCTTTGAGTAGAAAGGATCATGGAATTTTGAACAAGATGAGAGTAGAAAAGGATCCTATATATATGGATCTAGTAAAGATGGATATGGGAATCACCATGGAAGGTGAAACATCAATACTTTTTCAAATGGTTGCCAAACCATCTTTACTAGAAAGGATAAAAAATTCTCAGACCGGCGATGAAGAGTTTCGAAAGAAGATTAAAGCTATGAATGATGAGAGATTAAATTACTTTGTTTATGAAGATAGAATTTTGATGTTTGGGAAGAGAATTTGTGTTCCCAATATACCTGATCTAAAAAGGGAATTGTTGGATGATGCTCATAGTTCCAATTTCTCTATACACCCTGGGAGCACCAAAATTTATAGAGATTTAAAGGAACATTTTTGTTGGGACAACATGAAGAGGGAAATTTCTGATTTTGTGTCAAGATGTATGGTTTGTCAAAAAGTGAAAGCTGGAATGCAACAGCCTGGAAGAGTCATGAAACCTCTTCCCATACCTGAGTGGAAATGGGATAATATTATGATGGACTTCTTCATGGGGCTACCAAATACTCATATAAGGAATGATGCAATATGGGTCATTGTTGATCGTCTTACCAAGTCAGCACATTTTCTTGCCATAAGAGAAGATCTGCAACTTGAACTTATAGAAAGACTATATATTAATGAGGTTGTGAGACTTCATGGAGTTCCCCAATCGATTGTCTCGGATCGTGATCCCCATTTTACATCAAGATTCTGGAAAAGTCTTCAGAAAGCCTTGCATACTGAACTTCGTTTGAGCACCGCTTACCACCCTCAAACAGATGGACAACCAGAACGAACTTTTAAAACCTTAGAAGACATGTTGAGATCATGATCACTAGACTTTCAGGGTATGTGGGATCAATATTTACCTCTGGTAGAATTTTTCTATAACAATAGCTTCCATTCAAGTATTCGGATGGCACCATATGAAGCGTTGTACGGAAAGAGATGTCGCACACCAACCTATTGGGATGATGTTGGTGAAAGAAAACTTTTTGGCCCAAAACTAGTGGAGGAAACGATGGAAAAGGTAAAGGTAATCCAAAACCACATCAAAGCAGTTCAAAGTAGGCAGAAGAGCTATGCCGATAATCGAACGAAGGATTTGGAATTTCATGTAGGATATTATGTTTTCTTGATGGTATCTCCATGGAAGGGAGTTATACGTTTCAGTAAGAAAGGTAAATTGAGTCCTAGGTACATCGGACCATTCGAAATTCTTGAATAAACTGGGGTTGTATCTTACTGATTGACAATGCTTCCAAGTCTCTCCAAAGTACACAATGTGTTCCACGTATCACTATTGAGAAAATACATGCCTGGCCCAATGCATGTACTCACCTATGAGGAATTAGAACTGGAACCCGATCTATCTTATTGTGAAGAGCCCGTCAGGATTCTTGATATGAGAGAACAAGTGCTGAGAAACCGGACGACTTGCCTGGCAAAAGTTTTATAGAGAAACCACAAGATGGAAGAGGCAACGTGGGAACCCGAGGAACTTATGATGAAGAACCAACCGAGTCTTTTTATACAGTAATTTTCTAGAAATTTCGAGGATGAAATTATTTTAATGAGGGGAGAATGTAACACCCCAAGCTTCCACAGTACATTTCCCTTTAATTAATGTAATAGCTTTCATTGTACACAACTTCGAGATTCTAACACACCGCGATCAATCAAAGTAGCCGTTAGGAATAGTAATACCCACTTTTTGAAATTTTATATATTTTATCTTTCAAAATAGACTTAATTTTTTGATTCAGAATATCAAAATTATCCTAGGGTGAAATTTTGGTACTTTTTGGATAACTTTTATATTTTGATGAATAGTGAAAATTACTAAATTTTAATTAAAAACACCTTTTTTAATCAAAATAATTAATAGTTATAAATTATTAATTTGAGTGGTTTTAAAGTATATTTAGAATATATTTTTACCATTTAATACAATTTTGGTCATTGGACATAATTTCACAATTAAACCAGACATAAACAAGTGTCAATATTTTGATAGTTATTATATCTTAAAAACACACTTTTTGTTTTGACAGTGGGAATTAATTTTAAATTAATTTATGCCACTTCTGTGTTTTGAATTTGGAAAAATGGATTCCATATTTGGAATCAGGATCTCCAAATTGTGTAAATAGATCACTTTTATTTTTATACATTTTGAATAATTACTTCGGTAAATATTTTATTTACCATGGTTAAGGGGTAAATCCGGTAAATAAGGGTAAACAATAATATTATAATAATAATAAATTACCCTAAAACATTTCCTAACCTTATTTTTGGATACATGTCCGACCATGGGTATCTTTTGGGTCGATTTTGGGACCCCATGGGGCCACTTGTAGGTGATAGGGACACTTTATATTAATTAAGTTTAAGTAAATACAAAAATGACATAATCTTATATCTTTTAGAAAAACAATTTTTAAATAGGGTTATATATGTTATATTTTCTATTATAAATATTAATTAGAAATATAAAGAGATTTCCTACATAATTATATTTTATTTATAATTTTTAGACATTGAAAAAGTAAAAATATATATGACACAATAATGATGCAGTATTTTCCTTATTAATGAAAGAATCAAATAATTGGTATTATAAATGTTAAAATAAATATAATTTGAAAGTTTCGATGTAATAAAATAATTTTATTGGTTAATATGACATGTTAGTATTTCTTAAATTAATTTTTTTCGAATTAATAAAGTTTTTTTAATACTTTAACAAAAATAAATTATTGAGTAGTGTCAAAATTGACATAAATGAGTTTTTAAAACAAATATTATATTATTAATTTATATTCCATTCCTAAAAATATAAGGTTCGGAAAAAAGACTTATATAATTATTGGTGTATCATTAATGGACCACTTGGGGGTTTCTTTTATGTATATAGTATGTTTATTAACTATATATTATAAAAATACAGTGTGACACGGTAAGTGTTAAACTAATTAACCAAGAGTTAAAACTAAAAGATAAGGATAATATAATGACCCAAACCTGTCTAAAATCTATTAGTTGAAAGGATTTAGACCCATACCGACCTTAGACTTTTAATAATCCACATTGGATCCATTAGAAACCGAATATGATTTTATTATAAAATAATAATTTAAGTTTTTCCTAAAGAGCCCCTCACCCCTCTTATAAAAGGGCACTCCCCTTTATCATTAATTCACACCTTCAAAGCAATTTTTCTAGGCCAAACCCTGCCCAAATATCCTCCCAACTTCCCTCACATCATCCTAGAGTCCTTATTTTGATCATAAATCCAACCTAAGGAGCTCTTTTGATCAAATAAAAAGGAAGAACCCAAAGAAGAGGTAACGTCTTCACCACCCTCTTTAAAGTTCCTTTCTTCTTCAACATCTTCTTTCCTTGTTATTTCCATTATAAAATAATAAATCCAGTACATTATATATACTATGATGTTATTATAATTATGGAATAAACAAATTCATTATTCTATCCATCCTTTGAATGACATGTCACCATACGTGCATATGTACGGCCTACCGTCTCCACGTTGTGGTGTAATTGTTATTGAATATACTATTATTTATATGGATATAATAATGATGTATAATTAATTTAAATAATAAATATAACATGATAATGATTCTGTCTATATGATATACCATCCAATTATATATTATTTTAATATCAAAAGAATGATATTGTCGCTCGTGCGTACGTACGGATTACCGTCTCCACGAACGCGATGAGATTCATTCCCCATCATATCCATTCAAGACTAAATTTTATTGGATGATTAAAATTAATATTTAAGGACTAAATATAATTCTGGATATGATTATAATACAACCTATCCATAACAAACACGGCTTATATAAAAGAAAACGAGTAAGTTAACACCCAAAATGACGACAATACTAAGATTTTATTAACGAAGTGATGTTAAAAGATCATATATGATATCATATTAATATATATGATTATTGTATAATTAAATAACAATTATTTTAACATTATAAAATAGGTTAACCTACCATAAACCAAGGAAAAGTACAAGTTAAGGGTTTATTTCATAATCTCTTCATTATCCGAGGTTGTTTATACGTAATTATATACTGGGACCTCTTTATCATCCACATCCATGTTTCTTAAATTTGTATTTCAAAACATTCTTACTATTTTACATAATATGGTTTAAAGTTATTTATACCCTTTTTTGACTTTTTATAATAAGTTTATAAAGGAATCTTTCCATCGTTTTCCAAATAAGGTCCTTTTTAACCTTTTCGATAAAATTAAGGTAAGAATGTTTTTTTTAACTTATACTGCGGATGAAAATATTTTCCACCGTTATAACATCATCGAAGCTTCCCTTAAAATCTTATAAGAATATTTTCAAAATAAATATTTTCTTTATGTGACTCTTAAACAATTTCAAAATATAAAGAGATATGTCTCTAAAAAAAGGTTTTGATTTCATCTATGTCAACATCCTTTGATGGATTTTAAGTTTATTTGAAGTTGATTTATTATGATACAAAACTTCCATATTGTATTGAAGTTTTTGTGATATGTTTGACTGTGTATGTGCTATTTTTATACCATTAATTTCTTATGGTTAAAGTATTGACATTTCATATGCTAGTTTTAATACGAATGTTTATGATAAGTTTAAACCTTTGCATATGAGGAATGTATTGGACTTAGTAAGTGACGGTTGGAGCTCGCTATAGCTCCTCAATGCATCGTTAGGTCTCATTAGACAAATAGAAGTGGAATTGGCCGAGGCCCTTTCCCAATTTGATTTATGGTTTTGGTCGAGGCCTTAATAATTTTAGACATCTTGGCCGAGGCCTTGACAAAATGTTTTAGAATGTCGGGCATTATACATTTTCTCATTATGGAAATAATATTGATGGTTCATGTGGTCATTCGACTAGTAGAATACCCATGATTATGTTTTCTTATGGAATTATTTACTCATCTCATAGTCTTTCCATAAAAGTATTCATGTTTATTATTGGTAAAGGCATGTGGTTTTCAATTATTTACCATGCTTAATATTTATGTCATTTTCTACTGTATTACTTACCCTTACTGAGCGTTTGAGCTCACCCCCTTCTTATGTTTCATTTTCCCATTATATGAAGAAGTTAGTTATGAGTGACCTACAGGCATAATTTAGGATTTTTGGATGCTTCTAATGAAATATATTATTGTTGTATTTCTCTTCAAGCTGTAAAGTGGATCATATGTATGAATCTTGTTTCCAATAATACTAAATTGATCGGTCTTTCGAGACATGATTTCCTTGTAATCATGTCAATGTTATGTAATAATGCACCAACTCTGGGTAACTGGGGTCGGGGCGTTACATAAAGTCTTTATCGCATGGTGACAAACTACATGATGTGGGGTACATCTTGCATGACCTTAAACTGATTAGAGTAATTCATTCCACATTAACATATTACCCTACAAGAGAGTGAGATACATGTAAGGTTTCATGGAATACATGACCCTGCATGAGGATAAAATTACCCTTTGTTTATGAAAAACTTTGTGTTTTTAATCCCCATATATTTTTTAGATATGCACTAGAGTATTTCCTAGGGCATGATCATGGGTATTCTTCTATTTCTAACCCTATAATAGGATATGAGAATAACCCTACCATGCATTTAAGATAATTATATACAAGGGACATCCTTTGTAAGAACTATTCTTAGAATAGATATTTTCATTCCATGATACGTATTGACATGTAAACCCTATATTTCAGGTCTAGTAACAAATCTCCATCTATCTACACTCATTTTCAATACATTGATAAGGAATTAATTGGTTTAGGAATAAAATTCCCTTTCCACTTTTTGAATTATTCTTTTCTACTGATCACACTTCATGAATAAATATTTGAGTTTCCAAAAACCTTTCATTGATATCAATAATGATCATATCTGAATCCAAGGTACACCTCTATTTGGTGGTGATCATTAATTCCTCCTTATTCATAATTTTCAACTGGAGGCATATACATCATAAGGAGAAGGACATCTAATATCCATATGCCTCAGATAATATTTTGGTGAAACCTTTCATCCAAATTTTGGTTAGTGTTCATCCTCAACATATGTATTCCATCTTATATTCTTGATTCAAATATATCGGGTTATGATTTACATCTTCTCAATTTCTTATTCAAAGATGTCGAAGTACTCTTATCCTTTTAACCCCATTTGGGATGTCATAAAACACCCCAATATTTTTTCATGAACTATGACACTAAACTTTTTACACACCCCTAATATGGTCTATAACAGCATTGGGCTCCTTCTTTACATTTGGTTTATCTCTTCCTCGCAATATAGGTTGTCTCCATTTTTATGGTTAATTAACTATGACCATAAAATATGTTCACACCTCCCAAATATTTTCAATATTATTGTTGGGATCTTTTTCCATGTTGGTTTTATCTCTCCCTTTATATAAAGGAAATATCACTTTTTAGTCAAATCTATATGACCCTAAACTCCATCCATTTTTTTCCGAGAATGGTGAACATAAAATACATGTTTACCCCTTTAAAAATACTCTTTAGTAGCATTGGTCTCTTCATTCACATTACACTACTAAAAAAATAGGGAAGGGAAGAGCCACCTTTTATCAGTTCCAAGAAAAAATCACTGATAAAGGAACCCTTTATGAGCACTGATAAAGTCATTATTTATCTGCGCTTTTTTCTTAGCGCTTATAAAGAGTACGCTTTATAAGTGCTAAAAAGGCACTGATAAAGAATGCCATTATCAGCGCTAAAAAAGTTCTGATAAAGGAACCCTTTATCACTGCTTTTTTAGCACTTATAAACCCATAGTCCCATATTTTATAAATTTCGGTGAATAGTATCCTCTGTTTATTATGCCCTCAATCCCTCACGGTGTTTTACCCCTATGATAACTACCCTCCCCCCATGATCTTATCTTTTTCAGAGCTCTTCTGTTTTCCCTAATCCTTCTCCTCTCCCTCGAAATACTTCCACGGATCCTCCTCCCCTCAAACCCTACTTCCTTCTCTCTGTTGGACTCCCCGCAAACCCTACTCCCCCATTTCTCAATGGTGGCGGCTCCTCCTATGCATCTCCCCCTAACGGTCGCGCCTTCCCCTCCCAACATAGCACAGAAGGCTCCATGACCGCTCGACTCTTATTCTCTCCCTCCATCATGGATGTGATATACTTTAGGTAAGTCTCCCACTTCTCCTTTTAGGTTTTTTTGGTGGATAGGTTTTCTGAGAATAGTTTTCATTAGCATGATGTTTGGATTCTTCACCATGATCACCACCCTTGGATTAGATGTTAACTAACATAGAGTTCGAACAATCTATGTCATTAAATCACACACGTAGTGGATTCTTATACTTGTTTAGCAGATGATTTGAACTAAATTATGAATTTTTTATGATTCCCCATGGGTCCTTGTGATGTTTGGAACTAGAATTTATTTTTCACCAAGTATCATATGTATGAGGGTTTAATATTTTTGTGCAACCTCAAGATAGACCTTATTATACATGAATATTCTATTAATGTTGAGTATCTTTTCCTCATCCTTATGGTGGTAGTATCTATACTGGTGAAAGTGGAATTTCTGTAAAACCCTTCATGAAAAAGAAGATTTTTGATTGTACCCGCCTCATTATTAATTAGTTACACTTTGTGGGTGTCATGATGTGCTGGTGATTGTGTTTATGAGGAAGGTTCTAATTATGATTGTGTTTATGGGGAAGGTTATACTTTGGGATGGGCCTCAGGGGCGTTGTTATATAGGGAGTCTTGAGTGATGGAGAGGTAGAAAAAATTGAGTAGGAATCGGCATTGAGACTTGGACTTGGCTTTGGTTTGGGTGGGATCTCTCTTATAGTGTTTTCTTCAGTTTTCTTCCCCCTAGGTTGTAGCTCTCTAACCGTTTTCCATATACTTAGTGTCTGTTCTTAGTTATATATCATTTATTTAGGTTGTTCTTTACAGTTAAAAAAAATATTTTGACACCATTTATGAAAAATGATTTTGTATACGTGTTTATAGGTTACATATTTTATGTTTGACATAACTTATTGAAAAGTTCTCACAACTGATCACAATTTATTGTGTATAAGGCTATGTTTGACTACACTAGGGGTTCATCTTGACAAAACATATTTATAATTGTTTAAAGCTATTATAAATTATAATAAATGGTTTTGTATAATTTTTTCCAGCTTGGTTGTTGGAAAGGTGATAATCTGGCACATTTTTATGTAGTTTTCTTCTAGAATTTAAGCGTCTACTTTGGGTTTAGATAGTGGTAGGAACATTTGAGCAGTTGTATTTGGGTGGTTAATTATTTTTAGGATTTATGGATGTTTATTGACTTCGATCAATGGTAAATTCCACACATCTTTCTTTTATGTCAAGGATAATTTAAGGGTGGTGTCAACTTAGTGAACCTCTATGACCAGTTGTTCCTAGGTGCTAGACTACAAGGTTTTTTCTTGAAAATGGGGAGACACCATGAACTTCATTGGGTAGATAGTGATTATTCCCTGATACCCATTATGGGTATCAAGATTGTTATTTTGAATAGAGACTGCTCTTGTAAAGAACTACCCTTGGTGTGTTAGGAGAAGTGATTTTATTTAAGTACACCTACATTATGGAGAACCCGATTACGTGATGGGGGATGAATTTATTCTCAGGAGATTGTAAATGTATTTCACTTGGTTGGATTGTATTTCAGCACTTTTTATTAAATCCATTAATTTATGTTGATCAATTCTTAGATCGACCTCTAGTGGTTTGGGGGAATTCAAAATGTAATAATAAGCTTTGGATGACTATATTAGTGTTCTATGATTATGCCTATGGTTTGAGTTGATATCATAATCTTTTAAGGTAGTGATCTTCTGGTATGTATGGTTAGCATCACCCATATATAGTAGGTGTGTGATGAAAGTCTCATCTTAGGTGGCACTATCATTCATTGGTACCTCAAGGATATCCCATTACTCCAAGGAATTTAATATGATTGTGATGGGTATAGACATATCACATTTCATTTTCTTAACATTCATGCTACAGTTAGAGAGGCAGTCAATGAATAGCCTA
The DNA here is from genome assembly GCA_963277665.1 of Viscum album. Taxonomy (NCBI): domain Eukaryota; kingdom Viridiplantae; phylum Streptophyta; class Magnoliopsida; order Santalales; family Viscaceae; genus Viscum; species Viscum album. The sequence continues at coordinate 1,745,386,756 of OY728152.1, forward strand.
AGAAGAGGAAGGAACTAGAGAAAGGAGTTTTGTACAACACTAAAGTGATGGAGGAGATTGGGGAGCAGCATGAGGTGGATGGAACATTGGTTTGATTGTACTAATACTATCCCTAAGTAGACCACTCCTATATTGGGAAGTTAGTTGTTTGAATCTCAGATATTTGTAGTCACTAAAGACTTTTTACCAGGAGGCTTTAGGAGTGTTTGGAGGTATGATCTATGTTCGTTATACTTTTCTTGTAGTACTATTATAAATAGGTACAAGAAACTATTTTTCCTGATTTTTTCAATTATTTTCTGGGTCTATGTTAGGCTATATTAATCTCTATTTTAATAAGTAAGTGGTTTTGTTCTACTGTATTTGGAAGTCTTGTTTTGTGTATTTGAATAATAAATATTAATTTTTTAGATTCAACTAGAATAGATATGAATAAAGATTGGATATATTCTAATCGTGTGACAATAGATTATGATTACGGAGTGGAAGAGTTCATCATGTTTGAAAAGTATCACGCAAAGGATTATTCTCAAATCCTTTGTTTGTGTTTACGTTGTTGTTATTCTAGACTAATTACTCTAGAGGAGTTGGTAGAACATTTGATATGTCATGGAATATATTGTAGTTATAAATTTTGGAATAAACACGAATAAAAAGAGAATGTAGCTACTGGGTGGGATAAAACTACGTTTTATGGATCATCATATATGAATACAAATATGGATAATGAAGAAGACCATATGGGGGATGTGATTACAGATGTCAATAATAATGAAGATCGTATTGAGGAAATGACAAGGGTAGTTGAAGATGAACTCTGTGATTGCCCAAAATTGTTTGAGAAGTTAAAGAGTGGTGCAAAGACACCATTGTATGCTGGTTGCACTAAATATATAGAATTGAAGTTGTATAAATTGAAAGCAGAAAATGGATGGAGTGATTTCAGTTTTATAGAACTACTTTCTCTCTAGAATGGAATGCTCCCAGAAGATAATGAGCTCCCAAACCATACATATGAAGATAAACGAATGCTATGCTCGATGGGTATGTTTTCTGATAGAATACATGCCTTCCTGAAAGACTGTATTCTATTTCTCAAGGAGAAAAAATCACTTACATAATGACCAAAGTGTGGTGATTCTCTATAAAAGAAAGATGAATCCACTCCTATGAAAGTTGTATGGTACATTCCAATCATTCTAATGTTTAGGCATCTATATGGAAGTGAAGAAACTGTAAGACAATTATCGTGTCATGAAGATAAAAGAAATAAAGATGGGAAATTACGTCACCCAGCCGACTCTCCTCAATGGAAGATAATTGATCATGAGTATCCTGAATTTGGAAAAGAGTCGAGAAACCTTAGTCTTGTGTTATCTACAGATGGATTGAATCCTTTTGGTTTTCAAACCAGAACTCACAGTTTATGGCCTATTATGTTGGTAAATTAGAACTTTCCACCCTGGTTATGCATGAAGTGAAAATTTATCATGTTATCTATGCTTATATCAGGACCAAAACAACTAGGTAATAATATTGATGTTTATTTGTCTCCTTTGATCGAGTATTTAAAGTTATTGTGGGATTCAGGTGTTATGTTGTATGATGCTTATAAAAGTGAATACTTTACATTGAGAGAGATGTTGTATGGGACAATAAATTATTTCCCTGCTTATGGAAATTTTTCATGCTATATCATTAAAGGAACTCAAGGGTGTCCCGTGTGAGAAGAAGATACATAATCAATTAGGTTTAAAAATTCATCGAAAACTGTGTTTCTAGGACATCATAGATTTCTACCTCGTTATCATAAGTACCGATCTTGGATGACATCATTCAATAGAATTTTTGAACAATGCACATCACTGTCTCAACTAACAGGATATCAACTATTTGAGAAATTAAAAGATATGAACACTATTTTTGGTAAACCGTTTTTGAAAAACCTTACGAAAATCAGTTGGAAAAAGCAATCAATTTTTTTTTTGAATTACTATACTGGAATTTTTTGTACGTCAGACATTTTCTTGATGTGATGAATGTGGAAAAAAATGTATGTGATAGTGTTATTGGAACGTTGCTAAATGCACCTGAAAAAAATGATGTAATTAAGGCAAGTTTGGACATTGTTGACATGGTAATATGAGAAGAGTTGGCTCCCGTGAAGGGTGAAAATCAAATGTTTCTTCCTCCAGTTGCTTACATTCTTTCCAGGGAGGAGAGATATCAGTTTTGAAACTTCTTTAATGATGTAAAGGTTCCAAATGGGTATTCATCAAATATCAAGAACATTGTGTCAATGAATGATTTGAATTTAAAAGGTTTTAAATCAAATGACTTCCATGTTTTGATGAAATATTTAATTTTTATAGCTTTATGTTGCATTTTTTCCAATAATGTTCATCATACGTTAACCAAACTTTGTTTCTTTTTCAAGGCTATATGTAGAAAAGTTTTAGACCCGGCAAAATTTCCAGCAATAGAAAGAGAAACTGTCATCATATTATGTGAATTAGAAATGTTATTCTCACCAATATTCTTTAATATTATGGTTCATTTGATGCTTCACATAGTGAGAGAGATTCGACATTGTGTTCCTGTGCACTATAGATAGATGTACCCCATTGAACGGTATATGAAGATTTTGAAAGGGTATGTCAAAAATCGAAGTTGTCCAAAGGGTATTATAGTGGAGAGATATATTGTTGAGGAAGTTATTGAATTATGTACCAAATACCTATCTGATGTGGAAAGCATTGGTCTCCTGAAATCTTGTCACATTGTATGCATTGAGGGTGAGGGAATTTTTGGAAGAAATGTTGTGACAATCAATATTACTGATCGGGATCAGGCCCACCTTTATGTTTTTCATAACATTTGGGAGGTTTCTCCATATATTGAAACCCATAAATAAATTATTAGGATGTTGAATCCATCAAGGTCTGGAAAATGGATATCAAATACACGTAATCACCAATTTATGGTATGGTTTCAGGACCATATTTTTAAGGAGTTAGATGAAAATCCAAATTCAATTTCAGAACGACTTTGATGGCTTTCCATCGGACCAAGTGTGTATGTATTATCTTACAATGGTTATGTAATTAATGGTTATACATTCTATACAGATGAACATGATGAAGATAGTACCATGAAAAATAGTAGAGTTACACTTGTGAAGCGATGCATGTTTCTAGTAGTAAGGACAGAAATCCAATTTATGCAAACATGTTATACTTTGGAATTATCAAAAAAATATGGGAGTTGGATTATATGACATTCCAATTGAAAATGTTTCAATGCAAATGGGTTGATAACAATAGTGGTGTTAAAATAGATGAATTGGGATTTGTGAAAGTTGATTTTAGTAAAGAAGGTTAAAAAACAAACAGTTTATAATGGCATCACATGCGGTACAAGTATTTTATGTTCCAGATCCCGCAAACCGAAAGTGGTCGATTTTTCTGTTATCATCCAAAACTACAGAAGGGTCTAATGAATATTCAGTTGAGGATGATCCTTTCAGTGGTACGTCTCAATCATTTCTTATCAGTCCCAATGTAGATGGTGTTTTATATGTTAGAGGAGACCACAATGAAGGGATTTGGATAATCGATAGAAGTGTCAAATCCATTCAGCCTTTGAAAAAAACAAAGAGAGTTCAATAAACATGTTATATTTTGTTTGTAATATAGATATTATTATCTAATGTTATTATCTTATAATTACTGAATTTATGTAATATAAATTAACTATTCAACCACTTTTGTAGATAATGACTTATGCAAGTTCTAGTGCTCCTAACCTCGAGGCTGAACAAGTCTATCAAGCTGTTGTCGTTGTTGCTACTGCTGCATCTGCTCATAGTACAGAGCAACAACAAGTTTCTGAACCTATTGCTACTCCTAGTGTTGAGTTCTAACAACCATAATCACATGGAGTTGCTATCATATTATATGAACATATAGATGATGCTGATATTGATGAAATGGTCGGGGAAGAAGGATCGGCATCACAGAAAACACAGGTGCGTCGTAGTTTGACGGTGTTAGGAAAAGTTCTTAAGGTGAAAATCAAAGGCATAAAATTTGATGTCGGATGGAATGCATGAGGCCAACATGTGAATCCCAACAAGGCTATGTTTAGTAGTTACATTGGAATTATCACTCGGCAATGCATGCAGATTGACATAGATTCATGGCACCATGTTGTGTCCGGGCTGAAGGTTGTGATCTAGGAAGAAATTATGGTAACATTGCGATATTATTTATTTAATTTAATAAAAAATAAAATAATGAAACAGTGTCTTACTCTTCTCAATCTATTGAAGAGTACATTTATAGTAGATGATGCACACAATAATTATGTACTAAGTCTTGAAGAAAGGTTTCATAGAGGTTTTCGCACTGTTTTAACAAAATGTCACCTAAAAGATTCTAAAGGTAAAATAAACCCACACCCACCCATTGTCTACGCTCACTTGATATCCCAAGAAGCATGGGATGCATTTATTGGTTGCCATGGGGATCATAAGTTTCAGGTACATTGTGGCTGATAATATGTTGTTTGAGGATACATGTATTCATCACTTTTATTGTCAATATTTTATTTATAAAACAGCAACTCAGTACTGAAAATAAGGAACAAGCATCAAAACCAACATACCCCTATCGTAAATCAAGGATGGGGTACGCTTCACTAGAAAAGAAAATTGTACATATTTTAAATTTACATAAATATCGTTAGGTACCAAAAAACATCATAATTATCTTTCTATATTTATATGTATATTGATGAGTCTAAAACCAAAGACACTTCCATCCCATGTCATGTGCTATGGAAGGAGGCACATGTGAATAAGGAAGGGAAGCTAGTAGATGAAAACACACAAAAAGTGTGGTAAATATGTGTAAATATGACAAGATAAAAATATTTGTTTTAAATTTATATTACATAAAAATAATTATTTATTTTCCTATATCTGATATTCATAGGAATAAAATACTCCTATAGCATATGCAGACCTATTATTGACAACTTTGAAGAGGCCAAAACAATACGGTTGTGTCAGAGGTGTGGGGTTTGGGGTGAAACCCTGAGTATATTATGATAAAAAAACAAACGGATGATAGAGATGAAAAAATGAAACAAATGAGTTAAATAATAGAAACTCTTGAAGAACGATTTCAATGACAGGGAGAGTTGGTATAAAATTTTATGGGTGGGAAGCAAGGAGAAGACACAACTCAAGAATAACCAGCGCGTGAATATCTGGCCCAACCCCCACCAGCTTTGAGGTGTGCCATTCCCCTCAAAGAACTGTCTTAGATATGGTAATCAATATTCTAATAATTGTTCCCATGAAATGTGAATCAGATAAACACTGATACTTTTCCTGTACTAATCTTTTATAGGGTGATAATGACTAGGATTATATTTGTCAACACCCACCTATCACCTTGTAGTGAGGGATATGGTGTTCAACATCCCAGAGGACAAGATGCATAATATACCAATTCTTAAAGATCATCTGAAATTGGTGATTACTATAGATCATGAGCCAAATGCAGAGCTACCTATTCCACTTGATGACGATGATATTAATACGGTCGAAAAGGATTTTGGGACATTCATTGCATGGATGTCACAAATTTTAAGAGTAAATGTGGAAGAAGAGGTATTTATTTCCATTTTTTCAATCTAAACCATTAACAATTAATGAAAAAGGAGTTTGAACCAATGAATGTTATTATAGATGGAGAAGGGGAAGGGGTGACAAGAAATATTAGCTCAAAATCATTTAAAGGATCGAATAACTGATCTCAAATGCATTATGATTGTGTTGATACTTTATGGGAATGATCCATCTATCATTTATGACATGTATGAGTTAACCCCGCCTCAATCTGAGGCACGGTGCGGCCAGTATCACTCAAAGTCTCACTTTTGTTTAAAATGTACAAAATTTTAATTGAAAACAACAACTGACGTATAGAAATCCAACCAAACGCATTCGGATTGTGTTGATACTTTAGGGGAAGGATCAATGGGTCATTTGTGACATGTATGAGCCCACCCTTCCTTAATATGAGGCACGATGTGTCCGGTATCACTCAAAGTGTATCTATTTTGTTTAAAATGGACATAATTTTAATTGAAAAGAACAACTAACGTACGGAAATCTGACCAAATGAATTCGTATTGTGTTGATACTTTAGGGAAATTATCCATGGGTAATTTGTGATGTGTACGAGTTAACATCGTGTCAATCCAAGGAACTATGTGGCATGAATCACTCAAAGTCTCTGTTTTGTTTAAAATATACACCCCCAACCCCCTGGATGCCCCCCAACCCTCTGGTCACCCCCACCCATGGATTCCCTCCCCCCCCCCCGCCCCTCCTGGACACCACCCCACCACTTGGACACCCCCCCCCCCCCACACCCCACCCCCCTTGGACACCCCCACCCCCATGGACAGCCACCCCAAACCCCCTGTACACCACCCCACCCTCCTTGGATAGCCACACCAACCCCCTGGACCGCTCCCCCCCCCCACCCCATGGACACCACCCCACCCTCTAGACACCCCCCCCACCACCCCTCTGGACACCCCCACCCCGAGAAATACCCCACAACCCCCTGGACACCACCCCACCCCCCTGGACACCCACTAACCCCCCAGACGACACCCCAACCCACCTAGACACCACCCCACCACCTGGACACCCCCCCCCCCATCCCCCTTGGAAAGCCACCCCACCCCCTAGACACCACCCCACCCCCCTTGAACAGCCCCACCAACCCCTTGGACCGCCCCCACCCCACTTGACACCACCCCACCCCCTAGACACCCCCACCCCTATGGACACCCCCACTCCCTAGAAAGCCCCCCAAGCCCCCTTGACACCACCCCACCCCCCTACACACCCCCATGGATAGCCCCCCCTGGACACCACCCCACCCCCTAGACACCCCCATGGATAGCCCCCCCCCCCCCCCCCCTCCCCTGGACACCCCCCCCCACCCCTACACACCCCACCACCTTGGACAGTCACCCCAACCCCACTAAAAAACACCCCACCCCCCTTGGACTGCCCCACCCCACCCCCTAGACACCCCCACCTCTCTGGACACCCCTCACCCCCTAGAAATCCCTCCAACCCCTGGACACCCCCATGGACTACCCCCCCAACCCCCACCCACCCTAGATAGCCCCCCCACCCACCCCACCCACCCCCCCTGGACACCCACCAACCCCCTGGACGACATCCCCACCCCTTCTAGACACCACCCCACCTCCTGGACACCCCCACCCCCAAGACACCCCTACCCCCTTGGACAACCACCCCCACCCCCTGGACACCACCCCACCCCCTTGGAGTGCCCCACTAACCCCCTAGACTGCCCCCACCCACCCCCCCTAGACACCACCCCACCCCCTGGACAACCCCCACCTCCTGAAAATCCCCCCCAACACCATGGACACCACCCCACCCCCTGGAAATCCCATGGATACCCCCCCACCACCCCACCCTCACCCCCTTGGACACCCCATCGTCCCCCTGGACGGCACCCCACCCCCTAGATGCACCCACCCCTCCTCAACACCACCCCACCACCTGGACACCCCCCATCCCCCTGGACAAACCCACCCCCATGGGCATCCCCCACCACCCCCCTAGACACCACCCCACCCCCCCCCCACCCTGGACACCCTTATCCCCCCGGACACCCCCATCCCCCTCGGACACCCCCCACCCCCCAGGACACCCCCACCCCCCTAGACACCCCCTACCCCCCTTAGACAGCCACCCCAAACCCCAGAACAGCCCCCCAACCCCTTGAATTCTGAATTTAATTCTTTATGTATTTAATTAATTTATGAATTGTGTGTTAATGGTGCATGGGTATACTTGTTGTATGGGTATACTTGTTGAAATTACCTTATGAATTATGTGTTAATTTTGTACGGGTATACTAGTTTATATGCTGATTTTTTTGCAGGTCTTGTTTGGGTGTGCTGCTATAGATTTTTATATTACAGCATACAAGGAATTTATCAGTGCTTTTTTAGTGCTGATAAAGGGATCCTTTATCAACACTTTTTTTTCACTGATAAAGGATCCATTTATTAGTGCTATTTTAGCATTGATAAAGGTATCCTTTATCAATGCTTTTTTAGCGCTGATATAGTCTACCTTCAATAGCGCTAAAAAATCACTGATAAAGGGGACCCCCTCCCCATTATCAGCACTGAGCTTTACAGCGCTATTAAATCCCGTTTTGAGTGTTGATAAATCCCATTTTTATAGTAGTGTTAGTTTTTTTATTTCCCTGGATATATAATCTATATCCCTTTCTTCTGATCCATGAACTAGGACCTTAAACCATGTATATCCCCTTCTAATATGGTTTACACTAGAATTGGTTTCCTTATTCATGTCAAGTTTTCTCATTCCCTCATTATTTATAGTATCTCACTTTTTGGTCAATGATGTGAAACCTTAAACTCTAGACCCCAATAGACCAAATCGGGTGACCCATAAATTTAAAATGAAAAAAAGGAATAACAAAACCCATCAAGTTGAAAACTCGTATAGGGACTCATGAGTAGAAATCAAGTCTCCACTTTCTAGTTTATCATTTTTTCACCTAGGAAAAAGTTAGAGTGAAAACATAAGAAGGAATAAATATTTTAAGGCCTAATATATATAAAGTCCCATCCTTAAACATTACATAATATTGAGTTTAGATCAAGAATTTACTTTCTTTCACATTGAGGATCTATTCATGTTTAGAGTTTTAGAAAATTAGGTCATAACTATTACATTACATCACAAATATTACAAAGTAGACACTTCTACTCTACCCAATTTTTTCACAATAATAAAACTCTTTAAATAAAATAGGAATTATTTTTTTGATAAAAATATTCTTGAATTCTTCCTTTATCTAACCCTTTCTTATACCCAACGAAAAACATTTTAAAAAAAACTTAGGATGAGAATAAAAATCTCAGTTAGGGATATAAAATAAGGAAAGAAAACATTAGACCATACAAATACTCATAAAAAAACCCTTTCTTATGTTTGAAATACTCATAATAGTATATTCCCTAAATATATTAGGAGAAACCTTAATTTTTACCTCCTTCACATTACCCAATTAATTGGGGAGATATCATGGGATCACCCACCCTCATTTTATCATGGAACCACCAATATAAGTAAACAATTCCCAAGAACCATAATATATTCATAACACATGAAATAAACATAAAGGAAAGATAAAAGTTCCACATTACAACCAAAATATATCATTTCAAGATATTGACATAATAAATGATTTCTCAAAACCATTTTCAATACCAAAATATGTAAAAAGGTTATATGGTATTTATTTTTCATTAAAAAACATTTTATCTTGTTAAGGAAGTTAAATATCAAATAATGCTCGCAGCGGCAGAAAGGTCATTGTTGCCACATACGTTAAAAAGAAACATTCCTTTTTTTATTTAGTAAAATGCTTCATAGAAAAAGGTTCCTTTTGAAAACCATTTAATTAAATTAAAACAAAAAAATGTATAATTATACACCGTATAAAATAATGTAGTGTATAAACCAAAATATGCCTCAATAAAAGGAGATTGAGACGAAGTCCCTTACCTTGAGTCTGACATGTCTTGTTCGTTCTTTATCTCCCTAAATAAAAAAGTTAAGTTAATTTATACTTTCTTCAGAACCTTTTTCATGTTTATTATTCCCATTATATTAATTATGACCATGTTATAATAATTAGTTAATTATTTGATTGCATGTCGGGCGTTTTGTCGATAATTGGTTCATGAGTCGAAAAATGAACTTGTTTCAATGTAAATTGTCCATGTAGTAAAAATTACATCATATAAATAATGATATTTATGATTTAAATATCATATATATCCAGTATATGTGTATTTATAATAGCCTATAACATTTTGATATTATAAATGAAATGCACTTTTCATGGAAACAGTAAGTTGTGCGTACGCATGAACGCTACATTCATTTATTTTTCATATTTAAAGGAAAGAAAGATAAATGATACTTAGTTATTTTATAATTCTAATAAAATATCTATGTTATAAATTTTACATAATTTCATTAATGTAATCCTTTATATGTTTCATGTATGGAATGAACGAGTCATATCACTTTGAGGGGGTGGTAGTCTGCACTTCCTCAAATGAAATTATCATATTTACCCATTATGGAAAGCATAAAGGTATGATGTAAATAAAAAATAAATAATAATAGATACAATATAAATATAATATATATATCATATATAAATACAGTTCCATCATAATGGCCACCATGAGATGTGGTAGGAGAGAAATGAACAATCGTCGTATCGTGAGGAAGTAGTTCACCTTACACAGAAATAGTATCTTTGTATCCATTAGATGGATGTGTGTGTAAGTGTAGCTAGAATAATTCTCATAAAAACATACTAGTATATTCAGGATAATTTTTTTATTTAACCAAAGAATAATAATATTATAGGGATTGGAGAAGGAAAATAACATAAAAGAACTTGAGAGAAGATGTTACCTCTAAATCAGGTAACTTCTTTTGATTTGAGCGAAAATGCTTTCTTAAATTTCCTTATTCTCAATGTAAGTATTATAGGAGGAAATTAGGGATGTTTTAATATTATTAGGGAATAATTTGGATGATCCAAAGGGCTTGAGAGTTGTGAGTAAGTGGGTAGAGGTGGTGTAATTTTATAAGAGGGAGAAGGGAACTTTAGGAAAGTCTTCAAATATTATTTTATTATAAATTTATTTTGGATTTAAAAAGGTCCCAAACTCATTTATTTCAAATATTATTTGATTTTGGGTCTCTATCCTCTCAAAAAATGTGTTTTACACAAGTTTAGATCACAAAATTAACCTTATATTTTAGTTTTAACCCTTAGTTAAAAACATTAACTCTTACCATGTCTTCTTGTATTTTCATAATATAGCGTAACTATATTAACTATAAAATTCCAAGAGAACCATAAGTGAATAATTAATAAAATTTTTAACATTATATAAGTCATTTTTACGAATATTATATTTTCAATACTATTATATAATTTAATAAAATAGTAATTTTTTTAAAACTCATTTATGTCAATTTTGACACAATTTGGTAATTGAATTTTATTAAAGTAATAAAAACTTTATTACTTAAAAAAAGTAATTAAATAAAATATAATATGTAAATATAATCCATAAAAGTCATGTATTTCATCAAAATATTCAAATTACATATAATTTTATATTTATAATATCATTTATTTGAATCTTTCATTAAAAAGGTAATCACTGCATCATCATTGTGTCATAAATAAATTTATTTATTTAATGTATAAAAATTATAAATAAAATACCATTATGTAGTAAATATTATTATATATCTAATGACTATTTATAGTAAAAAATATCAGCTATATAACACCATATTATAATTGTTTTATTAAAAGATACTTGTTTATGTCATATTTCTCTTCGCTTTAAATTAATTCTTATAACATGTCATTATCACACCCAAGTGGCTCCATGGGGTACTACAATTGACCCTAGGATTCCAATGGTTGTAAATATATCATCTAATAATATTAGTATATGTTTTAGGGTATATTAAAATTATTTTAATATTATTTTTTACCCTTATTTTCCATATTTACCCTTTAACCATGGTAAATAAAAATAATTACTGAAGTTATTATTCATAATGTCCAAAAATAAAAAATACTTATTTAAACAATTTTTAATTTATTATTCCAAATATGGAATCCATTTTTCCAAACTAAAACACATAATTTTCAGAAATTAATTTAAAATTAATTCCTATTGTCCAAACCAAAATGCATGTTTTCAAAAAGTAAACACTACCAAAAGATTGACATTTGTTTATGTCCAATTTCAATGTGAAATTACTTCAAATGACCAAAATTGGATTAAATTATAAAAACATAATCTAATTATACTTTAAAACTAATTAAAATGAAAATATAGCAGTATAAATAAATTAGATGAAATGGCGGTTTTGAATTAAAATGTAGTATTTTTCACTATTCATTAAAAATTAACTTTATTAGAAAATTACCAAAATTTTAAACAAAGTAAATTTTGATGTTTCTCTTCTATAGAGGAAGTTTATTTTTTAAAATAAAACATATAAAAGTGACAAAAAAATATATTTAAAATGGATTCGCCATCAAAAGCTGGTAAAATAACCTTTTAAAAATATTAGAGTATTTTATACATAAAATTGGATTCATTCTTATTTTTAGCCTCTAAAATTTATTGGATAAATGTAAAAACATTTAAAAAAAACCTATTTAATCATATTTTAGTTAGTTATATTCATTATTTCCAATATAACGGCTAGGCTTTAACTACTATTTAAAACAATATTATTATTATTGTATTATTTTTCATTATAACTCAAAGTTGTGTTCAACGTAAGACTTCGAAGAAACCCATTATTGAATATCAAGTACGCTATCAGACAAGGTTTCCTCTTTAATGTAAAATTAATATATTATTCATAAATAGTAATATATATGAAAAGTATTATTTTATAAATACCTAGGATCCTACATCATTCTCCCTTTTTGAAATTATGCCCCCCCTAATTTTATATACTTATAAAATAAGTGGGGGTATTTGTCCCTCATAGAATTTTCAGATTCCCACGTTGCCTCTTCAACCATATGGTTTTTTCAAAAAACCTTTACCCAATGAATTACCTTATTCTGCAACACTTACTCTTTGTGGTCAACAATCTGGACTGGTTGTTCCTCCTAAGAAAGATTCTCTTCTAACTGAACTACCTCTGGACTCAACACCTGAGATCGATCTAGCATATACTTTCTCAATATTGAAACATGAAAAACATTGTGTACCTAGGATAAACTTGGAGGTAAACCCACTCTATAGGATACTGATCCAACTTTATCTAGGATTTCATAAGGTCCAATGAACCTCACACTCATCTTTCCCTTCTTACCAAAACACATCACACTTTTCCATAGAGAAACTTTGAGAAGGACATGATCACCTGCCTCGAAAAAAATATCCTTCCTACGGTTATCTGCATAACTTTTTTGCCTACTCTGATCTGTTCCCAAGTGCTTCTAAATCAACTGAATTGTTTTTTCCATCTCTTATACCAATTTTAGTCCCATCAACTTCCTTTCTCCCACTTCATCCCAAAAAGCTTCTATTCGACACCTCTTTCCATATAATGCTTCAAATGGTGTCATTTATATACTAGTGTGAAAAATGTATTATAAGAAAGCTCAACCAAAGAAATATATTGGTCTCAAATTCCCTATTAATCCATTGAACAAGAAAATATCATACCTTCAAATGTCTAAATTTCTCATTCTGATAGTCCATCTGATTGTGGATGAAAATTTTTACTAAAATTTAATTCAGTACCCAATGACTTCTGAAGGCCCTTCCAAAATTTAGAAGTGAACTTGGGATCATGATCAGATACAATGGAGAGAGGAACTCTATGTAACCTGACTATCTCTTTAATATACAATCGAGAAAGTTGATATAGAGATAGAGTATCTATAATATAAAGATAATGAGACAATTTAATCAATCGATCAACAATAACTTAGATTTCATTGTTTCCTAGAGAAGTCTTTGGTACCCCCACTACAAATTCCATGGATTTATTTTCTCATTTTAACTCAGGAATTGCAAAAGACTGAAGTATCCCTTCCCATAACTGTCACTCTACTTTAACCTATTGAAAAATCAAACATATCAGGGTAAATTTAGCAATATCTCTTTTCATTCCATCCCACTAGTAATACTCTTGAAGATCTTAGTACATCTTAGTACTTTCAGGATGGACAAAAAATAGAGAACTATAAGCTTCATATAATAACTTTTTATTCAATTGTGAATCACAAGGCATGAATAATATCTTTCAAAACCTTAAAACATAGTATTTATCAATATTAAATTCAGATAACTTACCCTTCTGAACCAATTCTACCTTTTTCTACAACTCATTGTCTTCATTCTGCGCTTACTTTATTCTGTCTGCTAGAGATGATTGTACTGAAACCTAAAACAAAATAGAAGAATTTCTTGCACCAAAAACTTCCATGCCAAAGTTCATAAAATCGTTAATCAAAGTTTCATGTTCCAAATGTAACATGGTTGATGTAGAATTAATCTTCCAACTCAAATCATTATCTACTTTGTTTTCTTTTCCTGGATGGTAATGAATCATGCAATCATAATCCTTGATTAATTATATCCATCTCCTCTGTATCATGTTTAATTTTTTTTTGAGTGAATATATACTTCAATCTTTTTTGATCAATATATATTTCACATTTTACTCCATACAGATGATGCCTCCATATTTTTAGATCAAAAACAATAGAAGCTAATTCAAAATCATGTGTAGGGTAATTTAACTCATGATTTTTCAACTAAAGAAAAGTATACAAAATTACCTAATCATTCTATATTAGGACCCAACCAAGTCCTTTCAATAAATCATTGATATAGATAAAAAAATTAACCATTTATGGAAGGTAGTGTTAAAACTAGAGCATTCACCAATCTTTTTTTCAATTCCTAGAAATATTCATTACATTCTTTTTCCAGATAAACTTAACACCTTTTTGAGTCAAATTAGTAAGTGGGATAGATGACCATGAAAACTTTTCAACAAACCTCCGGAAATAACCTGCTAAACAAATAAAACTACAAATATTGGATATATTTGTGGGTCTTGATCATTCTTAAACACATTTTGTTTAAGAAGTATTAAAATTTATGTAATATTTAGAAACAAAGTGGCCAAGGAATGAATTTTTTTTAACCAAAACACACACTTTCTGAATTTCCAATACAGTTTCTTTTCTTTTAAAGTTTGCAAGAAAACCCTTAAATTACTTTCATGCTCCTATTTACTTTTAGAATATACCAAAATATCATCAATAAACACAACCAAAAACTTATCTAAGAACTCACTGAAAATTCTATTCATAAGATCCATTAATACAGCAGGTGAATTGGCTAATACAAAAGGAATAAATGCAAATTCATAATGGCCATATCTAGTACGAAATGCGGTCTTTGGAATGTATTCTTACTTTAATTTCAACTGATGGTACCCCAACCTCAATTCAATCTTTGAAAAATACTAATCTCTCTAGAGTTGATCAAACAAATCATTAATATGAGGAAAAGGAAACTTGTTCTTAACAGTGATGTTATTCAATGCTCTATAATCAACAAAAAGTCTCATTGAACTATATTTCTTTTTAACAAACAATATAGGAGAACCCTGTGGTGGTGTGATAGATAACATAAAACCTTTATCTAATAACTCTTATAATTACTTCTTTGACTCTATAAGTTCAATTTGATCCATTCAATAAGGGGGTTCTGAAATTGGAATAGCATTAAGAACCAAGTCAATAGTAAATTCAACTTCTTGATTAGGTATTATACCAACGAACTCATCGAGAAAAACATCAAGATACTCATTGACCACTTTTACATCATTAATATAAACAGTTCCTTTATTTTCAACAATATGTGGAAGGTAACATTGATTTCCATATTTTACTAGTTTCTAAACATCTTGATATGTTATCAAAAGTAAGGGTTATTTCTTGTATACAAACTGAAATTATTTTGGAAAATAAAAAACATTATCTCTATAGTAAATCGTACCCTGATACTACTTCATTTGATGGCCCAACATCTTCTGAAGGTTCTTATAATTTCCCTTTGTCTCAACATTTACCCCATGTGTTTTTACCATAAGTTCATGATTCATATCTTGAGAAGTAATTCCCAATTTATTAGAAAATTTCCCATAAATGAAAGAATTTGTAGACCTAGAATCAAACACCACATTGGCATGATATGAAAAAAAACAATGTACCTGATACTACTTCATTTGATGGCCCAACATCTTCTGAAGTAATTGCATAGGATTTCACCACCCCTTTCTTCTTATAGTTCGGATACTTTCCATCATTTGAGTTCTTCATCAGACACTCATTTTCATAATGAACCATTTCATTTCACTTAAAACATTTCAATGACTGTAAATCAGATTTTATTTTACCACTACCCTGATCTTTTTTAGTGAAATTTCAATCCTTGTGTCCCATTTTACCACATCAGAAGCACATACTAGAATTCAAAAGTCATTCCACAATGTGATTTCTACCACAATTTTCACAAACTGTAAACTTAAGTTTCCTACCATCATAATTTTTTGAAGAGTTCTTCCCTTTCATCTACCACCTCGACCTCTTATTTTGTTATTTTTTAAAGAACACCTGATCATCAGCAAACTCCATTTCTACCTTCTCTACACATTGAAAAAAAAATTCATAACTTTTGAACTCATGAGAAGCTAATTCCCTTCGATAAATTGGATTTAATTTGGAGTAACAAATAATTGATTTTACAATCAATATCCTATAGAAAATTTGGAGCATACCTTTCCATTTAAGTGAATTTTTCTTCATAAGCATTCACTAAGTCATCCTCCTTCCTCAATTCTGATAATTTTTTTTCCATCCTATGTCAAACCTCCTTATAAAAATATTTCTCAAGAAACATACCTTTGAATGAATCCCAATAAAGCGAATAAATCCTCTCACTGTCCCTAATAGTTTTAACCATCAACCACCATTGATTAGATTCACCTTCAAAATAGTAAACAACAAGACTAACCATTTGATGTTCTGAACACCCAATGACATCTTAAATATTTTCCAATTCTTTAACACGCTCTTTAGCTAGCACAGGGTCATATGATCCTCTGAATTGTAGGAGATGTTGCCTCATGAAATGTGCCACTACTGACATGTTCTTTTGTGGTTGATCTACCTAATCTTGTACATGGATACCACCACCATTTATATCCTGAGTCAATTTTTCCATCCCTACAACAAACTATTCAGTCTCGATTCTGACCATTTATGGTTACTAATTTGGTAGGTAGTTTTCCTCTTGATATCATCCCATCATAGCTTCCATGTTTCTTCCATGGAAAACTATTTTTAACATAGACATATCTTATATGAATCAACATGGTAATATTCAAATTCTATATCATTTCAATATTACTACAAAGTAGAAATAATTTATGGATATTAATTTAATAATATCCTAACTCCTAATGTTATCTAAACCAACCTATCATACCAACTATAAGGCCCCAAACTTAAACATTACATAATCTTGAGTTTTGATCAAGAATTTACTTTATTTAACATTGAGGATCTTTTTAAGTTTAGATTTCTAGAGAATTAGGCCCTAATTATTACATTACATCACAAATATTATAAAGTAGACACTTCTACTCTACCCAATTCCTTCACAATAATAAAACTCCTTAATTAAAAAAAGAATTATTTTCATCATAAAAATATTATTGAATTATTCTTTTCTCTTACCCTTCCTTATAACCTGTGAGAAAAATTTTCAAAAAACTAGGGATGAGCATAAAAATCATAGTAAGGGATATAAAATAAGGAAATAAAACATTAGTCCATGAATACATACAAATCAAAGAAATCTTACTTTTCAATAATAAAACATAAGATCTTTAAAATACCTCATGAAATCATAATATTTATGAATAATACATAAAAATCATAAATCACACAGTTAACTTGTGGCATCCATAACATACTAACTTTTTATATTTCACAGCTACATAGGGAGTAACCTTTATGGTTATATTGGGAATACCCGTCATAATATATTCCCTAAATCTCTTAGGTGAAACCTTAACATTTACCTCCATCATGTTACCCAATGCATTAGAGAGATATCATAGGATCACTCTCCCTCAGTTTATAATGGAACCAACCATATACATAAATAATTCCCAAGAACTATAACATATTCATAACACATAAAACATGCATAAAGGAAAGACAATATTTCCACATTGCAAACACAATATATCATTTCAAGATATTGACATAATAAATGCTTTATCAAAACAATTTTAAATGCCAAAATACATAAAATGTGTATATGGTATTTATTTTCCTTTTAAAAATATTGCGTCTTGTTAAGGAATCCAAATATCAAATAATGCTCGCAGTGGCGGAAAGGTCATTGTCACCGCATACGTTAAAAAGAAATATTCCTTTTTTTGTTTAGTAAAACTAATTACAGAAAAAGATTCCTTTTGAAAATAATTGAATTAAAATAAAATAAAAAAGGTATAATTATACACCGTATAAAATAAGGTCATGTATAAACCAAAATATGTCTCAATGAAAGGATGTTGAGATGAAGTCCCTTACCTTGAGTCTGACTTGTCTTGTTCGTTATTTATCTCCCTATATAATGAACTTAAGTTAATTTATACATTATTAAGAACATTTTTAATTTTTATTATTCCCATTACATTAATTATGACCATGTTATAATAATTAGTTAATTATTTGAGTTCATGTCGGACGTTTTGTTGATAATTGGTTCTTGAGTCAAAAAATGAACTTGTTTCGATGTAAATGGTCCATGAAGTAAAATTTACATCATCTCCATAATGATATTTATGATTTAAATATCATATATATCCATTATATATGTATTTATAATAGTCTATAATATTTGGAGATAAGAAATGAAATGTACTATTCATGGAGACGGTAAGGCGTACGTACGCATGAACGCTACTTTTATTACATTGTCATATTTAAAGGAATGAAAACTAAATGATACATAGGTATGTTATAATTAAAGTATAATATTTTTTTTTTTATACATAATATCATTAATTTCATCCTTTATATGTTCTACGTATGGCATGAACGAGTCATATCACTTTGAGGGAGTGGTAGTCCGCACTTCCTCAAATGAAATTATCGTATTTACACATTATGGAAAGAATAAAGGTATGTTTTAAAAAAAATATAAAATAATATATACAATATAAATATAATATATTTCATATATAAAAACGTTTCATCATAATTTCCTCCAAGATAGGTTTTAGGAGAAAAATGAACAATCGTTGTTTTTGTGAGGCAGTAGTTCACCATACACAGAAATAGTATGTTCATATCAATTAGATGGAGGTGTTCGTAAGTGTAGTTAGAATAATTCTCATAAAAAAATCCCATTATATTGAGTATAATGTTGTTTTTATGTACTCAAATAATAATAATATCATTGGGAGTGTATAAGGAAAATAAAATAAAGGAACTTGAGAGAAGATGTTACCTCTAAATCGGGTAACTTCTTTTGATTTGAACCAAAATAATTTATTGAATTTCCTTATGACCAAGGTAATGCTTCTATGAGGAAGGGAGGGATGTTGGGAGATTATTTTATCAGATTTTTTATGATACAAGGGGCTTTATATGTGTGACTATGTGGGTATATGTGGTGGCCTTTTATAAGAGGGAGGAGGGTCACTTTAGGAATGTCTTGAAATATTATTTTATGATAAATTGATTTTCAGTTTCAAAAGATCCCAAACTCATTTATTTAAAATATAAGATGGTTTTTGGTCTAAATAATCTCGATAAATCAGTTTTAGAAAAGTTTAGGTCTCAAAATTAACCTTATCTTTTAGCTTTAACCCTTAGTTAAAAACATTAACTCTTGCCATGTCTTCTTGTATTTTCATAATATATGGTAACTATAATTATTATAAATTATAAAAAGAACCATAAGTATATCATTAATTAAATTTTTAACATTATATAAGTAATTTTTTTGAATATTATATTTTTAGGACTATTATATCATTTAATAAAATAGTATTTCTTTTAAAAACACATTTATGTCAATTTCAAAACTATTAAGTAATTGATTTTTTAAATGCCATAACAAATTGATTCCAAAAAAGTCATTAACTAAAAGATAATATGTCAATATCATATATAAAATTCATTTATGGCATCAAAATATTCAAATTAAATTTATTTTATTATTTATAATATCATTTATTTGAATATTTTATTAATAAGGTAATCACTGCATCATCATTGTGTCATAAATAGATTTATTTATTTAATGTATAGAAATTACAAATAAAATACCATGATGTATGAAATATTATTATATTTCTTATTACTATTTATAATAAAATATATCATCTATATAACCCCATATTAAAAAAAATTAGTAAAAGATACATGTTTATGTCATATTTCTCTTTACTTTAAATTAATTCTTATAACATGTCATTGTCACACCCAAGTGGCTCCACGGGGTCCTAAAATATACCCAAGGATACCCAGGGTTAGACATATCTCTTCCAATAGTATAATTACATGTGTTGAGGTAGTTTAATATTATTATACTTTTATTTTTTACCATTATTTACCAGATTTACCCTTTAACCATGGTAAATAAAAAAATTACTGAAGTTACTATTCATAATGTCTAATAATAAAAGTTAATTATATAAAAATTTTGGACCTTATTATTAAAAATATGGAATCAATTTTTACAAATTCAAAAACACATAATTTTCATAAATTAATTTAAAATTACTTCATGTTGTCAAAACCAAAAAAACATGTTTCAAAGAAGTAAAAACTACCAAAATATTGACATGTGTTTTTGTCCAATTTCATTGTGAAATAACTTATAATTACTAAAATTAGATTAAATGATTAAAAAAATCCAATTAAACTTTAAAAATAATTAAAATGAAAATATAATTGTATAAATAAATTAGATGAAAAGGCGGGTTTGAATTAAAATGCAGTATTTTTCACTATTCATTAAAAAATGAACTTTATCATAAAATTACAAAAAATTTAACCAAAGTAAATTTAGATATACATATTCTATATAAGAAGTTTATTTTTTCAAATAAAACATATAAAAGTGACAAAAAAATATATTTAAAAATGGTTTTCCTTCAAAAGGCAGTAAAATGGCCTTTTAAAAACATTAGAGTATTTCATGCTTAAAATAGGATTCATTCTTATTTTAAGCCGCTTAAATTTATTGTATAAATTTAAAAATATTTAACAAACATGTTAATAATATTGTAGTTATTTATGTTCATTCCTTCCAATATAATGTCTAGGCGTTAATGACCATTTAAAATAATAATATTATTATTGTATTATTTTTCTGTATAACTCAATGTTGTGTACAACGTAAGATTTTGGAGAAACTGGTTGTTGCATATCGATTACACTATCAGAAAAAGTCTCATCTTTAACATAAAATTAATATATAATTCATAAATATTAATAGATATAAAAAGGTATTATTTTATAAATACTTGGGATCCTACACTATGTTGACCTAGAAAAATCTAATCTATGCATGTTGGACCCACTAGCCCAAGAAAAAGTATAAAAATTTTCATATCATATATTTTCACCCCAAATATATGTTCAATGAATAGTGGAGTAACTATTAGGGTGACCAAACACTTCTTCAATACCCTTCACTTACATAATCCTACTTCATTCATTGAGTGTTTTAATCCTTGAAAACTATTGATTGTCCATTGGTAACGAGTGTATCTATATCCAAGGGATATTTCATTCATATATAGTCCACGGTCATCCCTTATGTTGATATTCCATATCATCATGAAGAAATTAAAACTAATAATATGGAATCATATTCTTGAGCCTTTTTTGGTCCTCACTACTTGCCCCTAAACTCCATGACATCATGATTTAAGCACCATGACAACATGATTTAAGCACCATGACCATACTCTATGTACACCTTCCCATGGGATGATCTATACTAGCATTGGGATCTACATGTAAATCATTTTTTCATTTCCCTTGTAAGATATATTATCTCATCTCTTTTTCTTAGTATCATGAATATAAAATTCATGAACCTATTCATGAGGTTGTCTATATTAATGACATTGGGATCTCATTCTCATTGGTTTTTCATCATCCATCCTACTACATAGACTTCCACAAATTTTAATCGAAGAACCATGAGTTTAATTATGTTCTCTTTCGTTTTAAGATTATTTTTACTATTATTGAGCTCTATTTTACATTATAATGTCATATTTTTCTTACTATATAGGTCATACCATCCTTATGGTCAAATTTTTATAACCATAAAAATCATAAAATTTTATTCCAAGAAATGTTACCTTATACTACATCTACCATACCTCAGGGTTATCTTCATTCATGGCATTATACTCTTCATTAACATTGGGTTTTCTTTTCTTATTTTTCTATGTATATAGCCTCATTTTTTGGTCAAATATACCTAAACTAAAATACCTGCTACATTGGTCTAGATTTTAAGACCTTAAACTACCCAAGGAAAGAGACATAATACTCACCATGTGTAAAATCCACAAAGTGAATGTTGGATAAAGTTATAGTCTCCACTCACTAAGCATTCTCCTCGCATGTTCTTGGAAATATTAGAGTCAAAAAAATAAAAAAAATGTTCAAAAACTATCAAGTTGAAAACCCTTAAAGGGATCCCTAAGAAAAAGGTGAGTTTTTACTCAATAAGTGACCTCTATATGATACATAGGAAAAGTAAGGGCTATAAAATCAAAAGACACAAAATATTATGGGATCCACTATATAATCCAAAAAAATAAATATATTCTCACTAGGTCTCTCAACCTAGGAAAAAATTAAAGCACCCTTCTTTTAACTCTCATATATCAGTTTATGTGATCTATATAAAACGTATAAAGACATAATTTTAGGGTTTTTGAGCCCTTTGATCAATGGAATCCTCATCCTAAAATTCACCTTCATGATCCTCGTCATATTTATTCACCCCACCCTATATCTAAATGGAAAAAATATAGTGTTATGGTGATGGTACACATTTCTATACCCACCTGTGAGCACACACCCAGGAGGAAGTTATCATCCATATCCAATGGCCCAAATCTAGTGTGACAGTGATAGTCCATGTGTCTATAACCGTCTGTGATCACACAACTAATAGGAAATTTTTACCCATATCTAAATGGACCACATTTATTTTTATGATGATTGTACATATTCCTATACCAATCTGTGAGCACACAACTAAGAGGAAATTTTTTTCCATATCTGAATGGACCATCTCTACTATTACGATGATTGTAAATATTTTTATACCAATCTGTGAGTCACAACCAGGAGTAAAACTCTATAACTTAAGTTTTTGAGATCCATGACTAACTTAATCTATTCCAGTTCGATGTTAAGGTGGATTCAACAATCTTGTTACTGTTATTTGAGAGTTTCATAGATTATTGATAATTTATGATTAAAATGGGACATTATATTTAAATAATTAACAATGCTTATAAAAATAATAAATTTTCATTCATACTAAAAAAGTGTAATAGGATCAACCACAAACTCGATTCACTCTTCATGATAGTAATATATTTAAAAATTCATTCTAAAAGGGTTTATATTTTTTCAATGGATTTTTGGGATTCATCAACACTGTGCTAAAGCTCATCCAGCTCTGTATCTTAAAATTACTCATCCATATGAATATTATCCACCTCGATAGCCACATTATTTTCCCTAGCTTGGTAATGTTTAAAAATATTTTGGTATCTCAATAGTATTTCCTTGTAAGCATCTTGTTCCTCCTAGAGGATACATACATGGACATAATATTCATCATCCAAACATTGATGATCTGATGCCACCATTGTATAATGGGGTTCCCATTGAAGTGTCACAACTCAATGTCTAGCAGATCATGTGGTTGATTCTTATTTGGAAAATAATATCTGGGTTACTTGTAATTACTCCCATGTTTAGAAAATTTCATACATAGTATCATGGATTACATGATAGTTGAAACGCCCACCTCCCAAAATCATGAAAATTTAGTGAAGTTTGTGAAACTCCTGACCCAAATAATTTTTGAGAGACTTAAAATTTTTCTTCCATACACTATTCCATGAATATTTTCAGGTTATAAAGTGTAATTCCATATCCTCCTTGTATTTTTAGAGTCTCTCCTAAAAACAATGATTTATTCGGGTACCAGTGCACTTAGGGAAAATACTAGACCATCCTCTTATGAGCCAATTGGAATTTATACAACCCCAACCCCCATGTTCTCAAGGTGTAAGAGAATGGGGATGTGAGCCTTCATGATTAAAACCTCTACTAGTGGTAGTGGTGCTACATGTGACATAATAGGTTCTCATTATATAGTGAGTTCTAAATTCAATTGAAAGTGACATGGATACTAACCAATCTCAATTGAATCATTGGTCAATTTTATTGGTATGACTCCCTAAAACATATCCATATAACCATCACTTCAAATAGGAATCTTCTCATTAATTTCATCAAGAGATTCAATCATTAATACGACCCCAAATTTTGGTACCAAGGGAGAATTATTTCCTCCCACTACTGCTTGGATTTATGTTGAGTCTTAAATCCCTTCCACAATGGTTGCCTCGTTAGTGTGTTAGGAAAGGATATTTGTAAAAGGTGGATCACTAGAGGAATGATCTTGATCCTCTTCAGGGAGTTTTAATGGGATTATCACCACTATTTTTTGGGACTCTGAGGGTTCTACAAGGAGAGGAGATATGGTTATAATATCATATTGGTGAATCTTTTTAGATATATTCTATGCAGAGAAATTTTTATAAGTGGGATGTTAAGAAATTGAAGTCCATGTGTGGGGGTGGTAATACAAATCAATATATCTCACAAAACTCAAACAATGAGAAGTTGGCATCTTCCACTAAAAGATGTATTTTATTGTAGTTTTATCTTTGACAAGTGCTATTAGACCTATTTGGAAACATATATTCATTAAGTTATATTGAAGTGTAACACTTTCACTTAGTGGTTGTACCTAATATATCTACCCCTTCACTAGAAAGGATTCTTGACGAATACACTATTAATTATCCCTTCACTGAAGTTTTAGTTCCTTTCATAGAAGGAGGTTGGATTTCATCTTGATATTTCTCTCCAGTGGCCTTTAGGATAACCTCAAAGGGATCCCTCTTGGAGAAGTGAGGTTCTAAAAAAATATTCATGATATCAGTACCTAATTTTATATATAAATAAGTATAGATTGAGTTGAAAGTATAATATCTGTCATTAATCCAAATATTCTTGGAAAAAATATAGATACTCCACTGACACCTGAATAATTGAGTAGGGGTATTCAATATTTCCATAAAAGGATAGGTATATATAGATGAAAAGATGTAAATATGGTTAAATTTATCTACTGGATTCATATCCATCTCTTCATATGACATCTCCTCCTCCTGAGGGGTAGTTAATTCTTCACTACCTATCTGGGTTCCATTCACAATATATTCGGGATATGCTATGGGAATAAAAACTATATCTATATTCTAAAAGGGGAAAATAAAAATTACTATAAGAACCACGATAGTTAAATACTATCACCGTAATGAGGAATTGTTAATATATATCCTCATGGTTAACATATTCGTATTACTCTTCATCGTTTATTTCTTGATATCTTCCTCAATGGTACCTCGGGTCCCCATATCCTACACCCAATTCATGGTGGGAACCTCTTTATTGGAGTAAAACACCAATATATTTAACTACCTGATACATTGGTTGAATTCAATGTTGTTTTTCTCAAGATTGAAGTTCAAAGGAGCCTTTACATTTCCAAGAAAATAGAAATTGATTCCACCAAGAAGGGTAGCCTATAAGTCAAATGTTCTTTTAGTCATATGACATTTTTTTTATTAATGGGAAACATTGGGATATATGTAGTACATAGGAGTTCCAATTGACCCTCCTATGGTCCTTAAGAAAGATTCAGGTTCCTTAGATTATATATTCTTCCAAAATAATTCATTTCCATTAATATAATTACATTTTCACTCTCAGATAGATCATATAGACCCAGTCTTATTATGTATCAGATCGAATCTTAGTTGTTGAGAATATTAGGGTTGAGTATGATCCAATTAATCAAGAACCTTATATTCTATGAATCTTTTCATGGATTCCTAGATGCCTACATCCCACTATATTAATCTGACTTAGTAATGACCCTCGGGATGCTACTAGATAGAATCTCCTGAGGGTATGATGATATCTGATAGTGGACATACCTGGTTTATATCCTAAAGAATACATATATAAAAGGAATCTTGATGAAAATTAATGTAGTTTCTTGATCCATCATTACCCTGATATTTTATAATACAATGTGGGTTTTCTCTTTTCTAACATCTATGAGAGATGATATTTTCTAGTATTTGAGGTATCGAAATTGATGTACGCATTAGTAAGGTGTGTATGCCTCAAAAATTTTATCTAATACACAAGCATGTTTTTCTTCATGGCTATTATATATAACCATGTATTGTATGTTCCAATTCCAACATTGGGTATTTTTCTGGTATGAGGTGGTATATATAGAAATAATTTGAAATCTCAATGTAAACTTAGGATTCTAAGATCATTTTATCCCTTCAGTGATAATGAACTAATATCATAGACATCTTGGATGAATTTATTGAATATTAATTTTTAAATTTTGAATATTATAATAAGTTCATAGGCATAAAAAATATCCGTTATTTATTCCCATAGTATCTGGAATGGTCGTGATATGTGAAAGATGTGTTTCTATTTATAAATATGAAACAAACATTGGTGAATATATTTTAGTTTCATCACTAATAAAACCTAAAGGCACATACCACCAACTAGGTTTCCATTATAATCATTATTTTTCTAACACCATTCTAGGAGTCTCACCCTGAAATTAGGTACCTCCTTAACAACATGTCTAGGAACATAAATAAACAAGTTTCAAAGGGGATTATTGGATTGATTTTATACCCTTACTTCTTATAGTTTACTCAATATATATCTATACAATAAATACTAGGTAATATTCTCTTATGAATTAAATTACTTGAATTGGGTGGTTTTATGTGGTCTTATTTCCATGAAAAACCATAAAAAAATCATCTATGTTTTGAAATTAATATATATTCTCAGGTAGGTTCCTTAATTGAGGAATTTTGAGCCTTGGTGGAAACTGTTAGGTGGAAGGAACTTTTCATACATATCCCCAAGTATTTGTTACCTGAAGATTTTTTATAAGTCCTACAAGTTGATTCCTAATTTACTGCATGTAAGGTGGAAATTGTTGGTCTAGGGACTCTAGTGACTTAAAAAATCTGGGATAAAATCACTATAATTATATACATATGTCTAGGAGATCAAAAAAACTTCATAAATTGATGTTTCATTTATCATAGTCTCAAATTATGAGCATGTTTTCTGGACCCAATAATTCCACATCCATTTTGTATTGACACCTCCTCCATTGCATAGGTCATAGTCCTCATTCTATCTCTATTATTGATCAATAATAGAATAAGGAAATATTGAAGAAAAATAGGGAATACAATTGTATTCAAAATTATTGTGGTTATTTATAGAATCCCTATAATTATAATTCAATAATGACATGTGGTTTACCCCTTCAGGGATATATGCACCTATTGAGGAAATTTCCATCATGCCAAAATTCATGTATTCACAAAACCATGGGATTGGGTGATTTTTATCAAGATGGGGGATGTAAAAATTGGTCAAAATACATTTCCTATAAAATGGTAGGAAGTCTAAATCTAGTTATTTTTTAGTGGTTCTCCTGCAAGTCTTTTGTAGGTGTTGACAGATGGGGTTTCTATTGGATGATGTACCCTTTCTCAACATCTTGAACCATATAGTTGATCCAAGAAGTTAATTCAGCGTTAAAAATGGAAATTTAATTAGATACCATCTTTTACTTTCAAATTAGTTTATTTTTTTATCAAAAAGATAAATAAAAAATATAGAAAATTCCCCGAGGTGAATGAAAATGAAGCACAAAAACAACAAGGTATAAATTTTACCAAATAGAATTTTTTCTTAGGTGTGTTCACTGAGGGTGCCTTTCCCATGTTGTTTGGCCCAGGTGATTTTTCACAAGACACCCCGACTCATTTTCCTTTATGGATCTAATTTTTCCTAAACTTTCATCCATTTTCTATGGAGAAATGATAAGTAAAATGCACGTACCTTAGGTATTGTGAACTACTTTGGAGACTAGAGAGTGTGAAGCTACAGGGATGGATCATTTCAGGTGAGTTCATAGAAAAGTAGGTGGGAAAAATTTATAAGTTTCATCACTCCATTCACCTAGGTGGATATATACCCCACTCGCCCAAGTTTTTTATCAAACATATAGCATGCATAACCTGATTACTGACTCACATAGCATGTATATGAAGTTGAGAATACAAAAGTTGTGCCCTAATCCAAATTAAGTTCCCAATATCCTTCATTGAAGTAGTATACAGTCAAGATTCATATATAACTTATAATTAGATACTACTTATTCTAATAAAATCTAATTTTAGGTTGGGTTATTAGTGATCCTTTTATACAAAGGAAAAACATTGATTTATTGAAGGAAAAATCCTCAAGAGGGGGGATATCACTTCACCCAAGTTCATGTACATGAACTCAGGATGCATCACCTAGGTCAATATATATTATCCCTAGTTAGGTATTTGGGTTCAAATATCTTCACTTGTGTAAAATCATTAGTGTGCATTCCCCCTTCGTATAGCCTTCTAATGAGAGTTCACCTATGACCTCATATCTTGCACCAAGTTCACCTGCATGATTTTCATTAACACCCAACCATAATGAACCCAATTTTACTGATTTACCTATAAATAGACCTCCATGGTCCCTCATTTTACATTATTGTAAAATGAATTGGGCCTCTTGAAGATGGAACAATACCAAATAATTTTTATGGGCC
The DNA here is from genome assembly GCA_963277665.1 of Viscum album. Classification (NCBI taxonomy): domain Eukaryota; kingdom Viridiplantae; phylum Streptophyta; class Magnoliopsida; order Santalales; family Viscaceae; genus Viscum; species Viscum album. The sequence goes on from OY728152.1 coordinate 1,745,415,592, forward strand.
CTAGTCTCCAAACCCACTTTGGGAGGCTAAATTAAACATAAAACCTAAGGGAATTAATTGAACCATATAGGTAATTATGTTAAAATATGGATTAAAAAATTAAAAAAATATAAGACCACTTAACCCATAGTTCTCGAAAACTATGTTGAAGGATCCAACACTTGATGAAACACTAGGATTCCACTCATCTAGGTAATCCATGGAGGCCTTTCACTAGACAGAACCCTCACTCAACTCTTTCTATTGGGGAAACACTTCTCCCTACTCTAAAAGTGGGGAACCATTTTCCCTACCATGAAACTAGTGATATCCATTATCAAGGCCCCCACACTTGGGTGACCACTTCTCCCTAGGCTCCATCAAAGAAATCATAACATAGATTAGTGTAACACTAGTGTGTCATCAAGTGTGGGATCCTTCACCATAATTTTTGATAACTAGGGGTGAAGTGGTATTCCAAAAAAGTTTTCATTTTTTAAACCTTATTTTAACATAATTACCCTTATTCTTTGATTAATTTCCTTTGGTTTTGGGCTTAATTAAGCTACCTAAAGTGAGTTTGGAGACTAGGTCACATAAATCTACTTGGGTATTGTTTCATCTTCCAAGAAGTCCAAATCATTTTAAAAGAATGTAAAATGAGGTCCATTAGGGGTATATTAATAGGTAAATTAGAATACCTAGGTTCATGATGGTTGGGTTTTAATGAAATGAACATAGGTGAACAGGGTGCAAGATACAGGCACATAGGTGTATACGTGTAGGCGGGTTTCATGAAGGGGGGTGGTGCACTGGTGATTTCACGCAAGTGAATTAATGTGAACTTAATGAGCTAATTAGGTAGGGTGTATATAAATCTAGATGAAGAATATAGATTTCATGTACAAGAACTTGGGTGAAGTGATATTCCATTTCCAAAAGATGTTACCTTCACTAAATCAAGGTTTTTGTCCATTGTAGAAAAGGAACACCAACACCCCCCACCTAGAATTAGATCCTATTAGAATAAGGAGTATCTAATTATAAGGTAGATTCTAATCTAGAATGGATATTACTTAAATGGAAGAGTATTGGGAACTTAAGTTGTACTAGGGTGAAACTTGTGCATTATCAACCTCACATGTGTGTTAAGTGATCTAATAGTTGGGTTGTGCATGCTAGATATCTCATATAAAAAAATTGGCTGAATTGAGCATATGGCCACCTGGTTGAATGGTGTGATGAAACATATAAATTATTTCCCCCTTATTTTCCATGCACCCACCTGACTTGATCCATCCATGTATCTTCTCACTCTCTAATCACCAACGTCTTGAGGAACTCCAAGAGGCTCATCTATAATGACACTATCCTATCACACACTTTGAGGGAGGGTAATAAAGTTTCTGACCATCTTGTAACCATGTCTTCAAAAGTTCTTTGTATATTTCTACCTGAGGATGTTCTATCCTTCCCAATCTAAGCAAATAACTTGATCAGTGGTGACTCCCTTGGTATGCACTAAATTTGGCCTCCATAGATTCCTTTGGGGTCCCTATCTCTCCTAGTATTTTCTACTTTTTATATTTTTCCCTCTTGGGCTATTTTATAATAATAATGATGATGATGGTGATGATCACCAAAGTAGTTAACACTACCTGAGGTAAGTGAATTTTACTTACTATTTTTTCCTATCTAAAACATGAAATTGTGGGAAAAATGAGCTCTATAAAGGAATCTGAGTGGGGTGTCATAGAAAAAATAAATTGGTCCAAAAAACATGGGTGAGGCACCCTCGGTGAACACACAAAATAGAAAATTATATTCGGTAAAATTTACACCTTGTTATTTTCATGTTCAATTTTCTTTCACCTTGGGTTATTTTCTAATTTTCTGATTTATCTTATTGATAAACCAATAATATACTTTGAAATTAAAAAAATGATCACTAATTAAATCACCATTTTAAATGTCAAATTCACTACTTGGATCAAGTATATGGTTCAATATTTAGATCAAGGGTACACCTTCCATCATAAACCCCATATGTCAACACTTTCACAAGCCTTGTAGGAGAACCACTAAGAATACCCAACATAAAAATTCCTCTCATTTTATATTAATTTTCTTCTAACCAATTTTTAAATCCAACATGTAGATAAAAATCTCAACATCTAATAGTTTGTTTAATACATGAATTTTGGCACCATGAACATTTCCTGAAAAGGTTTATATATCCTCAAAGGGGTCAACCATATATAATTATTTCTTCATAATTATAAGGTTTCTATAAATAACTATAATCATGTAGAATTACACAATATTCCCTAATTTTCTTCAATCTTTCATAGTTCTACAATCGATCAAACATAAAGATAGAATGGGGACTGGGTCCTATGCCTTCGAGGAGGTGTCAATACCAAATGGATGTGGAATTATTGGGTCTAGAAAACATGCTCATAATTTTATAAATGGATAAATGAAACATCCATTTATGAAAAATTTTAGTTCTCCTATACATATTTATATAAGAACATTGATTTGATCCTAGAGTTTCTAAGTCACTGGAGTCCCTATACCAAACATTCCACCTAAAACATGGTGAAGTAGGCATCAACTTGTGTAGAGTCTATAAAATCATCAGGGAACCAATCCTTGGGGGTATGTATGAAAAGTTACTTTCACCAAATTTCATGTGGGGCAACGTCATGAGGTCACCCTATCTAGCCTAATCACTAATAACCAACACTCAGAATTACATAAGGAAGGAACCTACTCATTAAAAGATATTAATTCCAAAATGTGGATAAAATTTTTTATGGTTATTCATGAAAATAGGACCACATATAATCACTCAATGATATTGCCTTCCATGAATAAGAGAGCATTCCCCAGTATGTATTGTCCAGAGCTAGATTGAGGAAATTATGAGAAGCAAGGGTGAGAAATCAATCCAATGATCCCCTCTAAAACTTATTTATCTATGTTTCTAACCTTGTGGTTATACTAGTACATACTTTCTATGTGAAACTTCCACAATGGTGTTAGTATAATAAAGTTTATAATGGATACCAAGTTGGTGGAGGGGGCCTTTTGGGTTTATTAGTGTTGGTACTAGTGAAGATTTAGTAGTGTTTGTTGTATATTTATAAATGGAAATCCATCTTTCATATCTCGAGATAATTCCAGATACTATGGGGTTGAATGAAGGAATTTTTCAATTCTTACGGACATATTATAAAATTATAAAATAAATATTCAATCCATTTATCCAAGATATCTAGGATATTAGTTCATTTTCAGTGAAGGGATATGCTTCTCTAAAAATATAGAGTCTACATATAGAGTGTAATTTTTTATTGTATCATATGCCTCCTACCAGAACAATAATGGATGATAGAAGTGGAACATATGATATGTGGTTATATATATTAGACATAATGTAAAACATGCTACTAGATTAGATTAAATGTGACATTATTTTCAATACATACACACCTTATTGATTTGTACATCAATTTTGATGCCCCCAATACTAGATAGTAGTGTCTCTAGTAAATGTGATAAAGGAGAGAACCCCCATGGTAGCATAATATTTCATTTTTAATTATGGCTCAATAAACTACATTCATTTTGTTCAAGTTTCCCCCCATAGATTTATTTTCCAGGATATAAACTGGGTGTGTCCACACTTGAATATAATTATATCCTTTGGAGATTACATCCCATAGAATCTTGAGATTCGCTAATAAGTTAGATTTATATAAGGGGATTCAAGAAACTAGGAATTCATGAAAAATATGCATGAAAAAAAGGTTCTTGGCTCATCGGATCATACTCAACCCCAAGATTTTCAATGACGAAGAGTCAAGCCAATGCATCACAAGACTGTGTCAATGTGATATATCTAATATTGAAATATTAATTAACTGAATGTAAATGAAATATTAGGGAATAATCAACATTTAGACCCACATGAGGGTTGTTTGAAACCCCTACAGACTACATATATCCCAAGGTTTCCCACTTATGGGTAAAATGGAATACGTCTAAGAGCATGGTGGACTTATAGGCTAAGCTTCAATGTGGTATCCATCTCTCCCTACTTGGAAATGTAAAGTCTAATTATGAATAAAATGTTTAGACCAACCATATTAAATTCAAAACATGTATCATTTATTTAAATATGTTGGTATTTTCTACTAATAAAGAAGTTTCCACCATGAAGTGGGTGAGAGATATAGGGACCCAGGGTACCATTGAAGGAAATATCAATCAAAACTTTGATAAAGAGTGGGATGATTATGTAAACCTTGAGGATATAGTTTAATAGTTTCTATTTAATGTGATAGTATTTAACTATCAAGGTTCTTATGATAATTTTTATTTTCCACTTGAAGAAGATAAAGACAGTTATTGTGACCATAGAATCTCCCAAATATATTATAGATAGAACCTAGAGAGGTGTTGAATAATTAAACATACCTAGGGAGGAGGATATGTCCTATGAAGATAGGGAGATGAAGGTAGTAGATAAATTGAACCTTCTTTCCATCTACCCATCTATGTATCCCTCAAAATAATTGGAAATACTTAATACCCCTCCTCACTTAGTCTGACATATGTGGAGTGCTGAGATTTTTCACAAGAATATTTGGACTGCTGATTGATGTTCGCCTTTGAACTCGGTCTCTAATTATTTATATATAAATTCAGGTACTGATATCATAATTCTTTTATCATAATATCAATTCTTCAAGAGGGATCCCTTTTAGGTGTTCCCAGATATCACTAGAGAGAAATATCAAGATGAAATTCCACCTACTTTTATGTAAGGAGTTATGGATTCAATAAAGGGGGAAGCAAAAAAATTTCTTCAGCCACATTTCCAATGAAGGGGCAGACGGATCAGGTGCAGAGACTAAGTAAAAGATTTAAACTTCAGGCCACTTTAATGAATCTATGTTTTTTGATAGGTCTAATAAAACTTGAAAAATCTACAACAAAAATAAAATACATATTTTTAGTGAAAGATTCCAACTCTTCCTTGATTTATTTTTGTGATTTATCTTTCTTTATCTGACCTCTCCCACACATGGAATGTTATTTCTAAACAACCCACTTATACATATTTGTCTATATAGAATATATCTAAACTGATTCACCAATAAGAGATTATAACCATCTACCCTCTCCATTTAGAACCCTTAGAGGACCAAACGATAGTGGTGATGAACTCATCAAACTTTCTTGAAGGGGAAATTGAGAATTCCTCCAGTGATTCACCTTTCCCATATATCATTTATTAACACACCATTTAGTAATGCATCATGAGAGGTGTTTATGAATCAATAGGAATCCAAGATTTAGTGGGAGGAAATAATTATCCCTTGGTATAAACAAATGGGGTCATATTAATGATTAAAGATCTTATTATAATTAATGATAATAAACCTATTAGAATTTATGGTTATATGTCTCTATCTGAGGGAGTTATACCATTAAAATATTCTAGTGACTCAATAGATATGGGTTAGTATCCATGTCACTTTCTATTGAATTTGGAACCCATATAATAATATGAACATATTATTTCACATATAGAACCACTCCCACAAGTAGAGGTTTCAATCATGTAGGCTTGCATCCCTATACTCTAACACCTAGATCACTTGAGGTATGGGGTTGTATCAATACCAATGGGATTATAAGGGGAGGACCCCAATATTTTTCCTATGTTTCTTAGTCTCGGAATACATCATAGTTTTCAGGAGAGACTCTAAACCAGACTTGGAGGCTCTGGAATATCACTTTATCACATAAAAAATGTATGTAAGAGTATATAGAAGATAATTTTAAGACTCTAAAAAATGATTTGGGTCAAAATTTTCAACCAATTCACTAACTTTTATGTATTTTGGGAATTGTGGGTTTCAATTATCAATCTATCCATGCTACAACGTAAGTGATTGTCTAAACATGGGAGTAAGAACACGTACCCTGGATATTCCTTTCCAATGAAGAATCAACCAAATGATCTACTTGAATTTTAGTTGTGGCACTTCAACGGGAAACACATTAGAAAAATATGGAATTAGAGCATTGATGTTTGGATAAAGAAGAAGTGTTCTATGTAAGTTTCCTCTAGAATGAACTAGATTATTCCAAGGAAATACTAGTGGGATACCAAGATATTTTTAAAGATGCCCAAGAAAGGTACAAGAATGTGGCTATTGAGGTGGATAGTATTTATATGGATTAAGAAGTTGAAGCTATGGAGATGATTAAGCTTTAGTGTAATGTTTAAAAATCCCAAAAATCCATCAAAAAACTCTAATGCTTTATAGAGTGAATTTTTTAATATACTACTATCATGAAGAGAGACTCAAATTTTTGGGTGATCCTCTTATATTTTTCAATATGAATGAAAATTAATTATGTTCATAGAAATGTTTTATTATTTAAATATAATTTCCCATTTGAATTAGTAATTATAAATAATCTATGAAACTCTCAATGAATAGTTGAAAGATTTTTTAATCCACCTTAACATTGAACAAGAATATATTAATTCAATAATGTCTCTCAAACACCTAAGTAAAAGATTTTTCCTCATATCCAAGTACTCACAGATGGGTATAGGAATATTTACAATCATCATAATAATAGAGATTATCCATTTGGATATGGATGATAATTTTCTTCTCAAGCGTGTGTTCACAAATGGGTATACTCATGTGTACCATCATCGTAACATTATAATTGGTCCATTAAGATAAGGATGTTGACTTGCACAAAGGTGTATATTCAAAGATGGTTATAGGCATGCGTAACATTATGTTAACACTATATTTAGTCAATTTTACATGTATTATGACTTCCTATCAGATGTGTGATGAAATATGGGTATAGGAATGTGTACCATCACCATAACACAAGAGTTTATCTATTTAGATATTGGGAGGGGTGACTCAATATAATGAGGATCATAAAGGGGAATTTCAGGATGATGATTCCAATGCTAAAAGGGCTCAAACTCCCTAAAATTATGTCTTCATACATTTTAAATATATCACATGAACCTAAATATGAGAGAAAAAATAACGGTGATTTAATTTTTTTCTTGATTGGGAGACCTAGCGAGAATATATTGACTTTTGCAGGGATTATATGGTGTATCCCATAATCCTCTGTGTCTTTTTATTTTATGGCCCTAAATTTTCCTATGTCTCATATATAGGTTACTTAGTGAGAATGAACTTAACTTTTTCTTAGGCCTCCATTTATGGGTTTTCATCTTGAAAAGTTTTGTGCATTTTCTATTTTTTTAACTCTCAGCTTTAATGGAACTTGTGAAGAGCATTCCTAGTGTGTGGAGACTCAAATTTTATCTAAGATTCCATTTTGGGTTTTCACCTATAGAGTACTATGTCTATTTCCTTCTGTAATTTAAGGTCATGCAATCTATAGCAATGTAGATAGAATTTTATTTCAGGAATATTTGAACAAAAAGTGAGGCAGTCCATATAAAAACATAGAAAAATCAAACCCATTTTGAATAAAGAACCAAATGTCATGAATGAGGACAATATTGAGGCATAGTGAACATATTTTAAGGCCACATTTATTGGACTAAAGGTTATTGATGTTTATGGTTAGAAAAATTTAACCACAAAGATGGGAATACCTATATAGTAAGAGAATGATGAAATACTTTTGTAAAAGAGCGCTCAATACTAGTATAGGTCATCCCCAAAAGAAAGGGAACATATTTTATGTTTATGGTTCTTGGATAAAAGGTTTTGGTAGTGTACATGGTAGGACGGGTGATAAAAAACCAATGTGATTGTGATCCCAATGTCACTAATGTGAACAACCTCATGAATAGGTGCATGGAGTTTAGTGTCATGATACTCAATCCAAAATATGAGACAATATGTCTTTAAAGGGAAAGGAAAAACTTTATGGGAATGAATATCCCAATGTTATTATAGATCATTCCATGGGTAGGTTCACATAAGGGATGGCTAGGGTTCGTAAATCCTGATGTCATGGAGTCTAGGTTCAAGTAGTGAGGACCAAAAAAGGATCAATAATATGATTCTATATTCCTATTTTAAATTGGGAGATGTTGATATGTAATATTAACATAGGGTATGATCATAGACAAAATTTGAATGACGGATCCATTGGAGAAGGATTCACTCGTTACCAATGGACAATAAATAGTTTTCAAAGATTAAAACACTAAATAATGAAGTATGATTATTGATTTATAGGGTATTGAAGAACATTTTGAGCACACTAAAGGTTACTCCATTGTGTATTGAGCACATATTTGGGCTGAAATATATTATATTAAATTTTTTATACTTTTTATAAGGCTAGTTATTCCAATTAGAATATATTAGATCTTTCTAGGTCCATATAGTGGGACCTATAAGATTTTTTACATCTTATGTTTTCACTCTAAGTTTTTACTATGTCACAAAAAGAATGAACTAGAAAGTGGAGACTTTATTTTTAATTATAATTAACTTTATAGGTTTTTAACCTGATAGTTTTTATGTCTCCTTTTTTCCTTTTCCATTTTATGGGTCACACAATTTGGACTATTGCGGTCAAAAGTTTAAGTTGGCACAAATTTGACCAAAAAGGGAGATAGTCTAACTATTGAGGGAATCACAAAACCTGACATGAATAAGGATCCCAATTCAAGTATAAACCATCTCAAAAAAGATTCACATTTTTTAAGATCATATTGATTGGATCAAAATAAAGTGATACCACTTACGTATCTAGGGAATTGAAAAACCTAATTTTAATGAAGATCCCAATGCTACTAAAGACTGTTATAAAAGGGGTACACATGTATTTTAAGTTCATCATGCTCATACCAGCAATGGAAGAAGTTTAGGGACATATAATTTTGACTAAAAAAATATATGTCATATATAGAAAGGGTGAGATAAACCTAACATGAACAAAGATCCCAATGAAAATATAGAAAATATTAGGGAGTTGTGCATTTAGTTTAAGGTCATAATGCTTTAACCATAAAAAATGACACATCCTATATAGTGAGTAAGAGATAAATCCAATGTGAATAAGGGGCCCAATGCTATTACAAACCATGTCATAGGTGTGCGCATAGATTAGGGTTATAGTTCTTGGGCCAATGTAGGATTGTTTTATGACAACCCAAATGGGTTTCAAAGGATAAGAGTGCTATAAAATCTTTGAATGAGAAATTTAAAATATGTAAATCATGACCCTATATATTTGAATCAAGAAAATAAGATTGAATAAGTATGTTGAGGATAAAAACTGACCAAAATATGAATGAAGGGTTCCACCACCATATGGTCTGAGGATTATGGATATTAGAGGGTTGTCTCCTTAGGATGTAGATGCCTCTAGTTTAAAATGTCAAATATGGAGGCATCAATGATCGTCACCAAACATATATTTCCCTTAGATGAAAATGTACTCATCACTGATAGGCATTAAAGGTTTATGGTGACTCAAAAACTTAGTCATGAAGTGTGTTCAGTATAAAAGAAGAATTCAAAACGTGGTAGAGGCATTTTATTCCTAAAACAAGTAGGGCCTTAGTGATCTATTGAAAATGAGTGAAGATAGATGGATATTTTTTGTTGAACCTTAAATATGGGGTTTATATGTCACAATGTATCTTGTAATGGAATGGTCTATTCTAATTGTAGTTTTTATAAAGGATAACCCCTGCATTGACTTAGATTAAATTCATGGTAGGGGCATTCTCAAATCCTTGTCTCGGATTGTAAATAGTAAAATCCCCATAATCATTCCCCAAGAATTAATCTAGTTCATAGGCAAAGAAATATATGGTGATTCCAAACACTAGGGTTTTCAAAAAAAGGCTAATTTTATCCTCACTTAGGGTCATGTATTCCATGAAACCTTAAATGGATCTAACTCTCATGTATGGTAATCTGGTCAAGTGGAACGGATCACTCTTATCAATTTAAGGTCTTAAATAATAGACCCTACATCATATAGTTTGTCATCATGAAAGAAGGACTATGTTCTACATTGTTTAAAATAATTTATATTGGAATTTAATTTCATGTAGTTTATGGTAATTTGAATGGGACTTATTGAGTTGGGGAAATTTTGAACTAGACATAGGCTTATGGATACATAACCACATTCCAAGTGTCTTGTGCTGATTTGACTTGCACACAGAACAAGATGGATTCATCTCAGTGCTAGACTTTTTGAGGGAAACCTATAATAATGTGGAAAAATACACTTAGAGGTATTTTAATACTATGTTAATTTGAATTTGGTGATAGGATAAGAGATTCACATATCACTATATATCCTAAGGTATGAGAATCAATCCACGTATAGTTTTGATTAAAATACACCTATGAGAAGTATATTATTATATAGGAATTATTTTATTTTACAGGTAGGTTTTTTGATATAGAAACGTATATCAGACAGATCCTAAATAGTAATGTATCGTATGTAAGATATAGAGGTCTCATGAAATGGATCTCTCTAAGAAGTTAAAGGTAATGATGGTGGACCATAGAGGTGGGGATTTTGTGTTAATATAGATCATACGAAAATATGATATGGATTCAATATAGTATTTAATCTATGAATTAAATCCTGAGATGAATGAGGGATCCAACACAATGATGAAACATTTGAAATTGGGGGATACATTAACTCATCCTATATTTATGATCACATAATATGGCATTGGTGATTCTTATATAAATCTGGCTATTATGTAAGAGAAATAGATCCCACCAATAGACTTTACTAAGTGGATTAGGATGTTACATATGGTATTACATATGTCCTAATTTTTAACTTGATGTCATAATGACAAATGTGTTCTTTATTTTAAGGTCATACAATGAAGACCTATATATAGTTGTATTTATGTAGATCTTACACTTGCAAAAATTGAAACAACTTTATCTCAGTATAGACCCTGTTGAGAGATACCTGACATGAATGAAGAGGTTTGATCATTAAGATAAAGTGTGGATTTGGTATGAATTTATGGCTAGTAATAAGATAATATATTCAAGAATCATTGTATATCATGTACTAACATGAATCAAGATAGATGAATTTCTTATTATATGGAAATATCTACATATATTTGAATCATGTATAGGAGAAGAGTTCAGAAATGTGAAGGTTCCCTAGTGAGGGAATAAAAGATTCCTCCCAACATGAATTAGTAAGGTTCTCACCATCTGAGAATGATTAGTATAATTAAAAACTATTCTTGGGCCTAGGATAAGAGATTACAACATCTCTATATATCCCAATACATGGGAATCAATCAACACTTAGTTATTTTATAAAGTTCATTTCATATTTTTGTTGAGTAATAAATGAAATAAGCAAACATGCACTAAGAAATATTTCATGGATATGGCTCTCATGTAAGGTGAGTGGGTCTAAAAAATAGACAAAAACAAATAGTTTAGGATACCATATATAGTGTACTTTCATTTTATTAATTTTAACATCATGTGATGAGGGAAAAGGGGTTTTATAGTTTAGGGTCATGTGGTGAATACCTTGGTTTTTAACTTTAATGTCTTTTAATAAGGATAAATATGATATAGGGGCATGTTATTCTCAGTGAAAACTAATTAATGTAAAAAAATCATGCATCGAGAAATCGTATATGGATTTTGATCTTATGTGGAGGGCTAAAAGTAATGAGTACTCATGGATGGACCCAAGATGAAAGATCTAATTGTCACTACTTATCTTGAAACATTATAAATCAAGCCATAGGTAGTTCTTATATATGTAATCCCCATGCATATTAAGATCTTACAAAGGGAAGGGAATATTTATTTGGTGTAGGTTAAAAAATAAGGAACACATACATTGACAATTCCTACACATATCAATCTCTCATAGAGGATTATGGAGAGTGATTAAAAGTATACCACTCTGTTAATTTTAAAGTTATGTAGGATGGTCTTTAGGTTGTGCACTTTATATTCATGAAATCGGGACTAGACTCCCTATATTTGGACATGACGCATCCCAATTAAATTAATCAAGTTAGTCAACTAGAACCTCTAAGGTCACTTTAGTCCTAATCAGCATGAGAAACAATAGGCTTTTGTAAGATAACCCATATCACACAAGATTGAATTCTAGAGGTGAGTATTAATCATACAGCCTAATGTCATATGACAGGGCCATATTATATAGTTTAATGTCAAGAAATTTGGGCCCACTCCAAGCATTATAACATTATATAGAGTGTATTTCATGTTATTTCATTTAATTTCATGCTTCTAAGATGTTATTCATATGGTTTAACATCACACTACTAAGAATATATCCTGAATCTTTACACTATATGAATTGAATACAAGTGTTGTGAAGTTTAAAGTTGTGTAACTCAGGTATTATGTTTTTCCACTTAATATCATCCCATTAGGAAAGGGGATCAAGTGTTTTAAAGTTTATGGTTTTATGGAAATGACCTATTCTAAATGGTTATAGTCATTAATAATGGTATTTTACTATGTATTTTAACATCTTATAGTGGGGACGATGTCATGGAGTTTTACATCTTGTGACTAGGATGTTTCAAACCCTATATTAAGTTAAGAAAATTATATCTTGATAAGAATTTCATTGGTGGTATGCATGATATTCTCTCCATTCATTGTGGTTAGGGAGGAGGATCATTTGAAGTAAACCTTATGTATAGAATAAGATCATTCCCTATATAGATTGAGATTCAAATTATTCTTCCTAAGTTTCATTAGAGTTATTAGATAGAACATGAGTTCTCTTTGGAGGAATGAATAGAGATTAACTTTCTTATTAAATAATCACATTGCCAAGTTCTGGTGGATTTCAACTTTATATGGTGTATGAAACTTTCTCTCATCAAGATCCTCTAATTCATCCAATTTCATATAGGACTATTCATATTCAGATAACTAATTACAGATAGTGAAGTGAAGTGATAGAATATAGAACTCTTTGAGCATGACTAACTCTATCCAATATACAAGAGAATATGGGATTTCTTGCATAGTAATAAGTTTCATGGTGTAATTATTCCATAATTTATTATTGAGTTTATCTAGATAAGACTTATTGTCTTTGTACAAGATATTTTGAAGGATATTTTATAGGGTCCTAATAAAAGACTATATATATCCATTTTCCACATCATGATAGTGGGATGAGTAGTTAGATAGGATATTATATTCTTAATATAGATATTTCAATTTATAAGATTATAAATTGGTGTCATTTACCATAAATATTGTTTGAGGGACACCAAATATGGAAATAATATTGGTATTCACATTGTTGATGATGAAAATTATGCCAACTTTTTTGAGGTATATAGCCGCATCCCATTTATAAAAAAAGTTTTTGGTAGTAATAAATTACTTTAACTACTTGGATATAGCTAATAGATATGGATTCATGATATCCATTGCCCATACAAAAAATGGAAAAGAATATATAGTGGTATGTAATAGCTTTGGGGTTGATTGATGAAATTATCATGTATCTTGAAAGAATGAAATTTCCTAGTGATGTCCATGCAGTCTTGTGTCATCGATGGATAGAAATATGCAAGCCTCTTGATTTGATGAGAGAGTTTGATCCTAAAATGATGAGCATCGCAGGTGCCGGTATGGACTTCCTACATAACAATAAGGTTCTCTCCTCATTCAATTCATCTAAGGTGGACTCCAGCAAAGCTTTGTTTGTAGAGGAATTTTTAAAATTTTGAACCATCATAGAGGAAGAAGTCAACTTCCCACTATCAGATCTTATATTTTTAACTCGATCCAATGGAAGAATTACACTTTGAAGATATCTAATTATGGGGGGATATCCATTCAGTTTTGGTATTAGTTAGTGAGTATATATGGTTGACTTGATCTTGGTGGTGTTGATTTCACTAATTTATTCCATTTTATTACTAATTAATGGAGAAACCACCCTATGGTGTGCAATGTGGATGACTGTTTCATCCTGGTCTAGATATATTAGGGTTATGGCTACATTATCCAATGCATCATCATAAGAAATATGTGAAACTAGGATATAAGATAATTGTGGTTTAAAAGGGGATTCTTCTATCAACCCTTGTAAATAATAAAATATATGGATGAACAAATCCTTCTTAACTACTAATTTATCATTGATCTTATTGATTAATAACTCTAAGTCACCTTTTATGTTAAAATGGGTTACTGCTATCTGCCTAGTTAGCATCAAGCATGAAATGAGAGATTGGTATTATACCTCATTATTGATGCATCCTTTGGTAAACAATAATTAATATGGAATAACCACCTTTTCTGGAGTGATTAGTATGATTCCCATGATAACTTTATTGACCTTTATGTATAATATTATTCTTTTCATGTGGTATTTTGTGGAACCATCAAAATACTTTTCCATATTTAGTGAGTTTCATGGATGGAGAAAAACTCTTCAAATAGTAGTTATGTGTTTAGTAGTGACTTCTCCGGAATAGGGTGTTTTATGAAGAAGTTAGACAATACCTACCCTTTTTTCACCTTTTAAGACATAAATTGGATGTAAAACTGTTATAGGATAAATTCCCTTCTTTCTAGATACCTTATTATCATTGGGTGGCCAAGGAATTATTTGGTTAGTTAGATGTGTGGGGCTAGATGGACCTCTTGGTTATGAAAGTAGTGCCTCAAATTTTTCACAATGAAAATCAATGAAAAGTAGTTATTCATTATATTAATGTGTCGAGTCAGGACATATATCATTGTCTATCTATGATAATGGATATTTTTCTCCTTTTCTGTATCATTCTTCTGAGAAAGAATGGCACCAAGTGATCACTCTAAGGTTATCACATAGAGGATGATAGGTTTTCCTATTATGGGTGGAATTATCACCTATGGGTGCATAATATATTGTTTTATATCATCAAAGTCTATCTAAAAATATGTATACCATTGATAGGTTACTTCTTTATTCATCAATTTTATGAAGGGTAAACACTTTCCTAAGATGTTGGAAATGAAGTATAAAATGTATGAAAAACACCCATGGATTCACCTTAGATATTTAAGATTCTAAGGTGAAGTAATATCAAGAATTTTCCGGGATATATTGGGATCAATTTCAATACCATTATGGAATACTATAAAGATCATATATTTTCCTAATGTTACTCAAAATACACCTTTTATGGGGGTCTTCTTGAAGAATTGTTACTATAGTTAATTGAATACTATCTCAATATCAACAAGATTATCACAACTATGTTGATACATGACCACCATATTATCAAAAAAATTATATTATCTTCCCTGAGATGGGATTAAAGATAGGGTTCATGGTATATTGATATATATTTACAGCTTTCTTCTATAAAAGGGGAATCACATCATAGAAATATACTCCTTGGGGTACCCTGAATATGTTGGTATCCTCATCGTTTGGGGCATTCAAATATAGATATAGACTAAATAGCTTCCCATAAAGGAAAGGACTAGGAAATTTGAGATTTAATCGATAAAAAGATCTATGATTGAGTCTGAGAAATCATCATTTGGGAAGTTTCAGTTTTTATCACATAATTAAATGAAAACCATGATCTATGTTTTCTTGTTGTTAACAAGGAAAATATTTATAAGACATTTAAAGTACGTGAATTCCTAAATGAATTTTTATTTGACTATTTTATCAATATCACCTTATCCCTTAGTGAAATGGGTTGGTTTCATTCTCTTAGATGCCTACTTAAAGTAATGATGATCATCTAGAATACCCATATGATGGGTAACCATATTAGGATCCAACCCAACAATTTCTATATAGTTCTTGGAAAATGGATCATGGTTCTTCTTTATGAAATATATATATGTCTTCTTCTCTTTGGGGGACATGGTGGAACTGATCAATGTAGGCTATGGATCCTCATATTTACTCAAATTCACATGTCCAAGATCATAAATAGTGGTAGATATTCCTTCTTAAAATAATGTAAGGTCATCTATGAGATCATCATTTTATCCTTTCTCTACTTAAAAATCATCATAAGTGAGAGAAAAAGTGGAATATTGAGATCTAGAAGATAATATAGGGTCATTTTCAACTCCCATTAATGATGAGGATGTGTCTCTACATCCTAGAGGTACTTATGTAGAGCCATCATTATTGAGGGAATCCTGAATATTTTTTCCCTACTCCCCACTATCATTGAGAGTGGAGGATTTATCGATATCTGAAGATTCAAGAGATGACTGGGGACATTTTTATCTTATGTAGATAATTTTTAGGTATCCTTATACCGTTTAGATTTTTCTAAATATGAATCATCATTTCTTAATGATAATGATGGGTCATTTTTGTCAGGGGCATAATTTTCCTCATTACGATAACACTATTAACATATGGAAATGTCTAGCTAATGCAATCAATATCATGTAGATAAGGTAAATTATTTCAATCCTCTTGTTCATATCCTTAATTGATGGTTGTGGTATAATTGATTGAATAGGGTTAGTTTTGTGTTTAAAATATTGATCAAACCAACCCTTGAGTATAAGTGCTTAGGGGGGAGACTTTTTTCATGGATGATGTAGTTTCTTTTCCTTTGTTGGTGATGGTTGCTCTCTGAGGAAAAGTACCAGGACTTTATAGGATTGGAATATAAACATATGATTTAACCATTAAAATTAAATCTATATAACCCAATTAATTCATAAATATTGGGTTATTTTCTCAATCAGGTTGATGGGAAACACAAAGTCTTCATCAGGTTCGTTTAATGGGTTGACATGATCCATTTTCAAATCATTGGGAACAAAAACTTAGATTGTGTTATCTTATATAAACTAATTAATATATATCTTAAAAAACCCTAAATTTATATACTAGGATTTATAGGATTAAAAGTTTTACCATCACCATGTAACACTTTTAATTTTCCGTTGAAAAAGTATTTAAGGAACAAGTGGTATGATGAGGGAACCATTACATGCTTATGGAGCAGTGGAATTATCAAATAAATGTTAGAGGTTGTGTCCAAGAGAACTACTTTAAATTAATAGTTTTAATATAAGACCATAAAATTGGGTTCTAAATATGATCCTACCAATTGGATTCTTATCACTCTTTTCATACCATTGAATCATTAGATTAGAGGGAGATAGGTCATCCTCATCATAGCCTAAATGGTGGAGGGTTTGGATTTGTATGAGATTAATCCTAGAACCATTGTCAATTAGAGAATGTAAGATGTCAATATCACCTAGACTTATAGATATAAAAAAGGGCCTGATGTTCCCTAGTATTATTATCTACCAATATTTATCTTTAAAGGAAATGATCATGTGACATTAATAAGGACCAATCTCTACACAATATGCCTCACCAATAATAACTTCAACCTAGAACTCTTGGGGGATCAAAATATCATCAAATATGGATTCCTTAATTTTTATTGAGATATAAAGAGTATCTAGAGTAGAGAGTTTGTCTATAATGTTGATGAACAACTTCAAGATTTCATAATTTCAGACTAAGAGAATGCACTTCCAATCTGGAGGGTTCTCCCCGGTATAAGGTTTAAAAGTTGAGGTATCTTGCACTAGTGTTCCCATTCCTGGTCTAATATTTGGGGATATTATTTATGGTATGTGATTTATAATAGTCTATACTTTCAATATACTGATGTTGAACAAAAATCTATATGTTTCAAGATGTTTTTCCAATATAATTAGACTCAAACAAGCTCTGGATGAATTGGGAAAAGATCAATGATCTGATTGAGATTGCTGAAGTTACTACCTCTAAATTTCTATAGTATATATGTATTAAATAGAAATATTTACTGAATTTTAGGCCCCATTTTTTCCTCATCTTACCCAAACTATTTGGTCTCTACATCCTCTTAACCCTCCTCCTAGATTATGGGTGGGGAACTTAGGTTTTAAAATGCCTTATTTGTTAGAGAAAGGATTTGTCAAGTTGATTACATTGATAGAGCCAAATTGTGACTCCTTGTCTAATGAAAATACCATTGGGTGGGGTAGTTACCAACCTTTAAATGATGGTGGGATAAATTATAAAAGGGTATATACTAGATCAGGTGTTGTTAATGACTCCTCCAAAGACTTGTTTCTATTATCACTAGTAGTGGATCATAATAGAGATACATGTTTAGGGAATTGGTCAATCCCTTCCATCGGTTGATAAATTTTGAGACCCTCTAATTTCATATTTTTTTGTCTAATATGCTAAGTATAGTTGTATTATTAATTTTTTAGATAAATTATTAAGGTAATTATTATCACATATCTTCTCAACTACCAACAGATCCTGATGTCATATTGCTATATCAAACAATTGTTAGTCCTAAAAAATCATCTAATCTTTTCTGATTCTTATTTCTTGAATTTTTCCATCATTGGACTGCATCAATACATGAATTGTGTCTTCTGATACTATAAATATCCTATTCTATTGAAAATAAGGAAGGTTTGATTCCAAAATTTAGTTGGGGGAGGATTAGCATCCACCCAATTGGGATACAATTTCATTTCTAGATATACCAATGCATGATGACCCTAAATAGATTCCTTTTGGAAAGTGCCAAATTCAATGGAGTCAAGGAGATCAAGTGGAAATTTTACTGGGATGGAAACCCTAGTGGGATTTATGAGAGGATCTTGAAATGGTCATCTTGATTATGTTGTCTATCAATATCCCATTTGAGCTAGCTTATGGTATCTTTCTTGAAATAGTGGTAGTTATTATCCTTGGGGTGGAAATTCCTAATACTCTTCAAACACTGGGTTTAGATAAAATGATATAGAACCAGACGTGGTTTGGTTTTTAGAGTATTCTCTTACTTTTAGAGTATTTTCTTTCAGTTGAACTTGTACTGTAGCAAAGTAATTAGCTTCTTCCTCAAAATTATACTCTGCAAAAATATTTTCTTTGATCTAGTTTAACATTGAGGCACCTCATTTCTTCCATTTCATATTCATATCGAGTGAACATTTTCTACCCTAAATTTCTTGAAGGCCGTATTTTTTATATATTTTCTAATAATTCCCCTTTTAAGGGATTAGGAGGAACCCTTACATGACCTATAGGCCCAAGGTACAAGGCTCATACATGACCCAATACATGACCTTAAAGGCCCAAGACCTGACACGCACTTGAAACAAAACCTCCCCAACATCTGCATCTTGAAGTCACCTAACTCCCACCACTCATGGATAATAGGCTATCATTTCCCCATGAAGATCTGTATATTTCATGGTTCTGATGGAAGTTAGTATACCCTCTCTTTCTTCCAATCTGGTCAGCTCTACTCTGGTGGTTGCTATTTTTGCTCTAAATCCTCGTCTGGGAATGCTCCTGTGTGTTCTTCCCAAGTTTCTTCTTTGTATATTATATGTCCTGAAATCCCTATGTCCTAAATTCCATTAGTGTCCCAAAGTCCATTATATCCCAAAGGCCCAATGGCCCAAAGGCCTTTGGTGGCCTGAAAGCCCTGAGACCCGTAGGCCAAAACTGATGGTATGAAGGCCCAAATTAGATGAATAGTGTCATCTTCTATAGTGTCTAATATTTACTGCTACAGTACTACTATAGTAACCTAGAAATTCACCCCCACCTAGATTTGATCTTGGGTCCTATGGATGCCAAGTAGGAGCCTCTACCACTCAAGTACAGGGTTGTTGGCATCGAGTTAAAATTTACTCAGTAGAAACATCTTAGACTTCCTTTAGTGGTGGGTGGATAGAAAATGTAGCCACACCTTTCAATTTTTCAATAGAAAAAGAATGTAAAGTAAGTGGTAGTTGAGTATTCAGCAGAACTCTCATATTTTGAGCCTACCTATAGTTCTGGGTATGCACACATTATTCATAAGTGTAAACTATCTATCAAGTGTATGTATCTTCATTACACCCCTCCACATTAGTTTAGTGATTTGGATTATTCCTTACAATGATTCTAATGATATTTATTGACTCGTATTTCATGATAGGAATCATTTTTTCATCCTCCTCAGAGTAATAGGTGAATTAACTACCCTCAGAATATCCATTGGGTGGTGTATTACGATCCTTCTTAAAATTTTCCCTTTCAATAGATCATTTTGGATTAAATCCCTTTTGAGGATTTGTTTTTCCTTCTCGATGGATAGTGAATTTGAGATAGTCTTCAGTTATTTTCACCAAGTTCTCCCTTATTATAAGAGATAAATCACAAGACGGGAGAAACTATGCGGTTTTTATTCTTAAAAATATACCCCATTATATATAAGACCAATTTATTGGTAAGAGGAGGAGTAGGGAATATAAATTCCCTTAGCCCTATGGGATGGGGTTGACTTGGTTCTTCCACCATCACATCTTGAAGGTTTTTTTGTTTTTATGACCAAAGGGGTGGTGGTCGTGGTCAAAATACACTATCCCTATGAGATGGAGTTTCTCTTGTAATTACATGGAGGCAAAAACTATCACAAACTTCTTTATTTTTCAATCCTTTTCCCAATAATAGGTTGGATTCATTTACTTTTCAGAATTAAAGTTTCTCACCATTGAGGGTAGTTCTATAGCTGTTAACTTTTCTTACATAGAACGTTATATCCTATTATCTTTCATAGACACATGATGTAAGAGCCTATTGATGGAATTCTCTCATTTATTAGGTTTCTTTTGGGACTTAGTAAAAGTGGAGTGTTTCTTGACATACCAACTGGTGTACACAAATCTTAAAACGTAAATTTATCCATAAGTGATTATGTTACATATTTTAATCCCTGATGAACTAGATTTATCAATGAGTGGGGTGAAGTTTAAGGGTCCATATTCTATCCATAATTTGATATTTTTATCTGATTCATAATATATTATTATATATAAGGGATCCTTCATTCTAATAAGATAGTTCTACTTTATGTCTTCACATTTCCTTCCTAACTCTAGATGTCATCCATCTGAGAGGGAATCTAATTAAACTTGGTGGAAGATCTCTCTTGTTTCCTTGACATGGTCAGTATAATCCCCATTAGATAAGTACTTTTTATTAATTTGTAAAAGGGTTTTCTATATATTTAGGCACAGATAGAGTATGAATTCCTATTTTAAAATATTTGGAATGTTATATTAGGAAGAAGATATTGGCCTAAACATGATCGGTATATTTCCTTTGACCATATCTTTCCACAATACCTTGTTATTTTCCTCATATTTTGAGAGGGTCTACTTGACCTGATCTATCCATATAGGTTATATTACTTCCTCCTTGTCAAGGGAAATGAGGTCATCTAATATTTATCCCATTGCATAAAAGGAGAATTGGTTTGAAGGTAGTGGAGATAAATATTGTTTCATCAAACTATCCCTTGTATTAATTTAAATATTTCCAATAAATGAAGAGGTTATTGGTGTATCTGGACTCATTCTTTCAAGTTCCTATTTGTATGGGGGTGTTCTTGGAAAAGTTTTGATAAGGGGATGACATTATCATAAAGGTTTGGTGTGAATATGGGGATGAAATTCATAGTAAATATCATGGGTATAACCTCTATGTTCATATTTATATTATCTATCATGGGGAGGACCTATATTTGTTATTGATTTTCAGCTGTTGGAAGGACCTCTACAACATATTCCTTGGGGAGGACCTCCAAGTTGGATGATTTTATTTCTATGAGGAAGACCTTTATATCTAGTTCTCAAGGGAGGAAATCTAAATTGGTTTATATTTATATCTTAAGGACGACCACCACAACCATAACCCCTTTCCATTATTGATAAAGAGTCAATGGGTTCTTGGGTTTCTCTATAGAGGCATTGTAGGGCCTCAAGGATATCATAATTGATTAGGTAAGGAATATAATCCTTATCCTAACATATATGTTTCCCTTGATAAGACCCTATGGATCATCATGAATGGGTGACTAAGATTGGAACCTCAATCATGGGAGTCACATGGTTTATGAAATGACCTTCTTACATAAGAACCTACCTCGGATACCTCCTTCCTGTCATCAGGATATATTGATGACTTTATTTTGAGGCTGACAAGATATATCGATGCACTTCACAAGTGTGTATAAGAATGGGAATATGATCCCATCCTTGATATTCAGTTACCTTCATGATATATTGATGGACCTCCTATGTGATTATAGAAATATGATCCTGGTACTCAATGGTTTCCACTAAAATATGATATTGAGATTCATGTGTGTGGACAAGAATATGATCCTAGTCTAATATTATCTCCAAAACTTTTCATTGATCTCTAAAATGTGATTTGTAATATAATATCACACCTGAGAAATTTTTAGAATATTTCAGTGGTCTATCACAACATTGGTAGGTGTATATGCCTACCCAAAAGTGACTACTAGGATATTCTAGTAAACTCCAAGTGGATCAAGAATATTATCTTGCTCTTATTCTTTATTCATCACTAGGATGTTCTAGTGATCCTCTAAAAAAGTAGCGGGAATGTGAGAATGTCCTTGATTAGCTATCGAAGTGTATGAACACACTCCTATAATAAAGATATTAGGAGTATGGGATTTCCCCTATTGACTATCATAATATTCCAATGGTGTTCCTCTATTTCCTTTTCTAGGATATAATGACTACTCTGTAAGGCATGATCATGGATATAAGCTCTAACTTCTATTGTTGCTAGAATATAATGATGGGAGTTTCCAAAATGAAAGAGGATATAATATTGATCTTTAATGGGAGTGTTAATATGATCCCACTTCATTCCTCAGTTTTATATAAGAATATGATGGTTAAATTCGTCTATAGTATCAAGGATATATACTTTCTCCTTGAGTGTCATCAAAATATTCCATCATGATTCCTCCAATGTTTCTATAGTATATAGGGAAATATTGTTATGAAAGAGAAGGAATATATTCTTACTATTAAATGTCCTTTGAGTATAATAACTAGATACTTTAGTGATAATGAGGATATGGGACTACTTCATACCTTTCATGGCCTATTTTCCACAACCAGACCTCCTCTTGGTTTCCCAGGTCTAAGTGACTGAGACGATGATATCCTATATGGCCTCCTCAGATGAATCAAGAGGAGCATGGGTTATATGGGGTTGGTAGTGTTGATGTTCAGCATGATCCCTCTTAGGTGGATCTTAAACCTTTGTGAGTATGTTGGTTTCCTCTTTATCTAACTCTATTAGATAAGGGATGTAAGCATTTTATCACTCTAGGTACAAGATATTGAAGTGGTTGGACATGGCTGGTGGAGCCACAAACTAATTCATGGTCCATCATTAATAATATGATTGGTGGGTCTTAACCTATTAGAGGATTTTATGATCTTCCTCTAATGTTGGAATGTAGTTGTTGATATGGTACTCTTGCATCATCACATTTATCACTTGATGTTGGAGATACTGAATCGTTGATAACATCTTCTTGGGTGGTGAGGCCACTACCCTCATCGCTATTGAGGTGTCAGTCGAGTGCTTCAACTAGTGTTCAGTAGAGACATGGGGATCTCTATAGTGACCACTAGTTTATATCAGAATACTAGTGTGGAATGAGGTGTGAATTTGTTTTTCCATTGGGATTGAAGGTAACTTAGTGGGATTTACTGAAGATCCTGGATGTCCTAAAAGTATTGATAGTCTTGAGAGTCCTAAAAGAACTG
Organism: Viscum album; assembly: GCA_963277665.1. NCBI lineage: Eukaryota > Viridiplantae > Streptophyta > Magnoliopsida > Santalales > Viscaceae > Viscum > Viscum album. The sequence continues at coordinate 1,745,439,300 of OY728152.1, forward strand.
AGAGTCTTAAAGGGATCAATATTTATAAAAAAATAAAGTTTTCAGAGTATTATCACAAGTAAAAGATGACCAATTGATCACTAACATAGTTAAAAGATTCATATCATGTTCACTATTTTATTTTCAATAGAAACCCTAATGAAATTGTTGTATGTTACCATTTTAAGTCATCATAGACCTTATTTTTAATAGCAGGAAGTCACTGGGATTTTACCAGTGACACCTTAGAATGCACATAGGTCAAGTGGATGGGATTTTGAGATCATAAAACCCTTTAGGTGGTAATTAATTATGACCGTAATACTATATTATAGATTTAAGATATGTTTTTCAATCCTTCTCAATCCCCAATATGAGATTGGTTACCACCGTGCCAGTGATTCAATTGAAATCCTATATGGATGTGAACATCTATATATATGTCAAATTTTATCCATACATGGAGACATTTTTATGTATCATAGGTTCCCCATCGAGGGTTACATATATATGAATTATATATTATCTTATTTATTATTGTTAATAAGTTTTTTCCTTGTTTAAATCCACATAATCGAGTTCTCTGGAGTTTATCTCCATATAAGGAGGTGGTAAGTACTATGAAGCTTATATTAGACCCATGATAAGGGATTCCTATGTATCCTTATAAATGTATTCAGTTTCAATATATTTCATTGTTACTTAATAGGACACGTCATTCCTTTTAAGATTTTTTGAGAATGACCAATGTGGTTTCTTTTAAGGTTGTGCAACCATGACCAATCAAAGTGTCATTTAAGGTTGGTCATTTTAGGTTTACAGATTATTAGGAGAAAGATGCTCATAAATGGTTTGGTGTAGGAATTTTACATGGAAAAAAATTTATGGTTCTTATCATAGGGAATATTTCCCTTTGAGAAAGGTTTTTGTGGATTTTTAGGAATATGGACTGATGAGGAGTGGTATAACTCGTAATGAATTTGGTTCTATGAGGATTAGTTCTACTAGTAATATAGCTTGGTGGGGATGAGCCTTGCCAAGAGTATATATAGATGAGGATAAATTTCATATGAAATATAACCTAATGAAGGGGAGTGAAATGGATCAAAAGGAATATTTCCTAGTGAGTATATAGTCTTCATATATGTAAGATCAAATGAAGGTATGGATTTATATTTTGTTAGGTTTGAAACTAAAAGAGGAATCCCCCACCAATCCTCATTAATAGAAATCAAAACCTATTTCATTAGAGTTAAAAAGTTTAAGGACATGTGATAAGACTGCACCATACATTTTAAAATAATGAAATAAGGACATTGTCGTGTAGTTTTATGTCATGTGACTAAGACATTTGTTCCACAAAAGGGCTAAAAATAGAATATTCTATGGGTATTACACATTGGGTCTTCCATTTTTGGTTTCTCTGACTTTTTTATAATGAAATAGAATAATATATTGTAGTATTATAGGAAATATGTCCCTTTGATAATTATTTATAATCATAAATAAGTCCCTTTAAAAATTATATCACATAGGGAATATTAAACTTTGAGAAATATTTATCATAGAGAATATAGACCTTTGAGATGGATGTCTCACTAGGAATATTCCCCTTTGAGAAGGATGAGATGGGTATTATGCATTGAAGACCCTTTAATTATGGGATAGATATTATACTGAACAGAAATCCAATGAAAGAATTTATATCTAATGTATCTATTTTAAATACATATTTTTATGTGTTTTTATATGTGTTTCCAATGAATATTAATTGATTTAATATAAGATTATTGCATGAAATTAATGTTTTTTGAATTCTTATACAGGATCAACATTATGAGCAATAATAAAGAAAACACGGCATTTTGGGGACAAAATGGAACTTTGTATTGCGAGCGAAGATGTCAGTGCAACACTAGATTTTTAGAATGATCATGGAGCACTTCTGAATGAAAAAAATGGAAGAAGCGGGTCTAAATAGATATTATAGTGCTGAAATCACATTTTACACATTATGAAACATCATTACACGACGTGATGTTATAAGCCATGAACTTTTTATAGGTCATGATAAGAAGAAAACAATTATAATGACTATACAATGTGTAAACATATTACATGTCAATAAATTCCCAAATATAGCCAAAAAATGCTGATTTTCAGTAGATCTTCTAATGGGATTTTTTGAAATATTTTGACCCAAACATCCATTTAATTACATAATTGAACCTAGGAAACCCTTTGGATACCTATGAGGCTTATAAAATGGGGACCTCAACCAATATAATGATATTCTATTCCAATTTCAAGGCGTGGTCATTGGAAGGCTTTCGTAGGGTTCCAACCTGGATTTCTTGGAAGAAAGGTTTTGTTTTTGTTTTTATTTCATTTCTTTCATGTAATAATTGAATTCATTATTTTCTAATTCCAATTTATTTATTTTCTTCATTAAATTATCATTCAACATTTTTTAATATTTTTGATATGGGTGTTGGTTTATTCATCATCAGTGACCACCTAACGATGATGGATAATTTTCCATGTCCATGCTAGGACCCGATTGACTAATATTATGTTCCCATTCCTAATAGGATTATAAACCAAATATTTCCTATATTTATGATCATATTTCTTGAGTGAAACTTGGGTCATGTAAATTGAATACAACTTTTATTGATATATTATCAAAGATATGACTGAAAAATTTCACCTTTGAAATGATTGAGTCATTTTATTGATGAGACATGTTATACCGAGACCCACCTAAACATTGATCCTCTGTAAGCCTATAGAAACCATGGATTACCTTATTATGATTAAGCCACATTACAATTCATTATTTCCTTTCCTACCCTACTCTTTATTTTTCATGATATTCAATTGAATGAGTGTTGGGGGGTTTTATGGTGGATATGGGATGTGATATCTTAAGGGAAGACTAGAAGGTGTTTATAAGGGATTTTGGGAAAGATTAAATTTTACATTCATTATTCCATTGTATATCCCTCTTATTGTTAAAAATGAATAAAAAAGAATAAGGAAATTGGTTTTTTCTTATGTAGGTCAAAAATCACCATTTTCGTACCGATGATCTAACAGTCATATGTGGTTAAGAAGTGGATGTGACACTTATCCTTGGTGAAAATTTTAAAAAAATAAAAAATAAAAAGATTTTGGGTTTTGTTTTAGGAAGGTCAAAAATCACTATTTCGAGATAGATGAATCCTGTGAAGGATCATGTGTGGTTAGGGATGGGTGTCAGATCTGGCCTAAACCTGACTTTCAAAAAATAAATAAAAACAATATAGGGTTATTTTTCATTATAAATACACTTTTTTTAATCTTTTACTTTATGCTTTGGTGGTTGTCTGAGATGACATTATTTTGATGTGGTGCATTTCATTAAGTTATCTTTTGAGTATCATGAATTGTATAATAGAGTTTTGTCTCCTCCTTGAACCTTAATTTATTTCCAACATTTTTTCTACCAACCCTCTTCCATAGTGTCATTTGAACCTAATTTAAAATCCCTCATGATTAATTTTGATATTTGTATTTACACGGTGGATAAAGTAGATTCAACGAAAGCCTTTGGTTGGGATAATTTACTTGAGGTACATGCATAACTCCATTAAAAATGTTACCTTCGGTGATGAGTGGAAAAATAAAGAGAGAGGTAAATCATAAACGGCCTGGTAGTTGATGAAAATTTGAAATCTATGAGTGAAAAAAGAAAAATTTATTGAATGATACATTTTAAATGCAACGTGATTTGTGAATTCTTTATTGGGTATGCATTATGATTTTATGATATTCAGTTATAACTTGTTTTCATGAGAATAATAATTTGAAAATTCTCCAATTGATATATAGATCCTAGATGTTTCAATATTGAGGTTTTTCTTGAGCATGAGAAAATATTTTCATGTGGGGTATTTGATATCTCTATTTTATATATAAATGTTAATCTATTTTTCTATGTGTTTTCATTGAATATTAATTTATTTATTATTAAATCCATGCCTGATATTAATGTTTTGTGAATTAATATATATGACTTATATTTGGGGAAATTCTAAGGAAATCATTGTAATTGGGGGAAAACAACACTTCACATAGAAAGTAAATCTTATGTCCTGACACCGGATTTTGAGAATGATCATGGAGCACTTGTAGAGGCACAAAATCAAATAATCATGATGAAATGAAGATTCTAGTGTTGAAATCACATTTTACAAGTTGTGTGACATCATTACATGATGTGAAGTTTGAATCCATGAAATTTTTATTGGTCTTGAAAATAATAATACTTATCTAAGTATTAAAAAACATGTAAACATATTACACATCGTGTAATTCCCCAATACGGTAAGAAAAACTAATTTCTAGTGGATCTTCTAACTGGATTTTATGAAATATTTTGACCTGAAGGGTCATTTATTTCCATAATTGACTCAATTAAACCCTTGGTATGGCTATGAGTCTTATAAATGGGGTATTTAGACCAAGATAAATATATTCCATACCAAGTTTGAGGTGCGACCACCAGGAGGCTACCGCAGGGTTCCGACCCAGATTTCTTCTTGAATAGGTTTTGTTTTTGTTTTTATTTCCTTTATTTTAGATAATCATTGAATTAATTATATTCTAATTTAAATACATTTCTTTTCTTCATTCCATTCTCATTTATTTTTTTCTAATCTTAATGTTATGGGTATTGGTTTATTCATCTTTGGTGACGACCCAATGATAATTGGATAAACCCAGCAGGGGAGAGAGGGATCAGTTAAAGGGGGTGCATACAAAAAAATCATGATTTTTCTTTCACTTGTAAAGATGATTTTATTCGATAGTATCATGTTGTGGCTATAAGTTTACTTTATTCATCATTTAATCATTGACCATATGTTTTCAATAATAAATTAACCCCAACATGATTGAAATGATTCATTCAAGACCATTGAATGTAATTATTATTCTTCTTTTGGAAAAATAAAAATTAAATAAATTTAGCTATTTGATTCATCAGACCATGATGAATTGGGATTATAGGATAGTTTTATATGAAATGGCCTTTTTATCAATGAAAGGTTTTGGTTTCATGGCTATTTGATATAATTAATTTTCATGTAAATTTGAATTAAATTTATTTAGAAAAACCACCCTTGAAAAATGATTCCCCTCTCTTCTATTTCCCTATTTTAATTCATTTATTTTATTTTCATAACAAGTTTAATAAAATCAAACTGAAATTGGAATAACCTAACCTTTATTCTAGAGTTTTAATAGCTATGTTCCTCACTCTCTATGGGTTCAACCCTGTATATATGTTATAGTACACCGTTGTAGTTAGTATAGTTCGGGAAAATATTAATTTATAATTTGATCCATATCCAAAGTAATTAATGATTCCTTTTGGGTGTATCAAATTTTGGAATCGTTTACAGGGAGTAGAAGAGCATTTAAAATGACTTTAGACCAATTAATTAGGTAAAAGAATTTTCTTATTTCATTTTTTTAATGATTTTAGTGTAGGTGTTTGTTTTTTATTTCATTTTTTTATTATTTTATTTCAATATTATGCACTTGGTATTTTTTGGAGTTGTGTAGAATGGATTACACGTCATATCACTATTATTTTTCTCCACCATCAGAATACATTGAATATATGGTGTATCCGACCACATGGGAAGCACTAAATTAGAAGGGTGGGAACAACATGATTTTGGTCAGAATGATTCATATTCTCATGATTATGATGAATTCCAACCTTCATAGTGGAATGACACCTACTATCATCCCAATGAAGGAGATCTTGTCTATTAAGGAAACCAAAGTATATCTAGGGATGAGCAACAATAAAAATTCTAACAAACCATATTGCTCACCCAATGCACTAATGTGATGGAAAAGAGAATATGCTATAATGAGACACATATCAAAGAGTAGGTATAATTGACTAATAACCTTTCACAAATAATTTCAAATTTTAATTCTTTTATTAGTATCCTACCAATAGTTTATAATAAAGATATAGGTTTTTTTAAACATGGATGATGTAAAGAGTTGGAAGAATTCCATGTAATTGATATTGAACAACCTCAAGAGAAGAATTCATATGATAGACTAGCCACATTTCTCACTAAGTTCATTGAATTTTTGGATAAGCAGATGGATGATAATAAAGACCATATCAATGAATAGAGAGATTTGATTACTCACCATTATCATTTTATTTAAAATTTAAATTTCCTAGTATTCAACTTACCATTAAATTCTAATACATATATTGATTGGTTTAAAGATGAATAACTTCAAAATATAGATAAATTCAATACTATGGAAACAAAATAGGAAGAAAAATCATAGGGAGGGAATAAAGAAAACTACCTGGAGCATGTTGAAAAAAATGAAAAAGATGAACCTAAAAATTTAGAAGAAGTACTAGAACCTAATTCATCCCCTATATACATATAAAAAGACCAATAATAACAAATATAATTCCTTTTTCAACAACATGAAGGAGAGGAATGAAATTTGATTGAAATTTTTTATTGGATTTTTGAAGTGAAAGAAGAGTATGAGGTCAAAGTAATACAATCTATAGAATAAGGGGATGAATAAGTGGTAATAGAGGAGTATCAAAAGGTCAAGGAGGTACAATATAGTGAATTTATGATGGAAGAAGAAAAATTAAAGTAACAGGACAATGAGAAAATGTTCATCAAACTATAGGTATTCCTAAGACTAAATATGAATAGGAATCCCTCCTGCAACTTAAAGAGGATGAAACTAAGTCACCAATTCAATAAATAAATCAATAATATAAAACTAATTAAAATAAAGGAGTTGTGGAGTTGGATAATAACAAAATCAGGTCAGTTTTTGATTTCTTAATATTTTCATTACTTTTGTCCTCAAATTGTAGCCTTCCACTAGTCAAGATAAACCAATAGAGGAAGAAGAAAATGACTAACCAAGATTCACAACAGAGTTGTATGTGGGAAAATATAAGATGTTTATCTTTATATCACGTTTCAATTAGCTAACAATGGTAAAAGTTTGAGCTGAACAACCATAAAAAGGAGCAGCTACCCGGAGGCAACCCATATTTTAAAAATTGTTTTCTAGAACTTAGACTTATTTTATATTATTAGTACAAATAAAAATCCTCCTGGTTTTCCTATTTAATTTCATGATACAAATATTTTAAATGTTAAATTTCATATACAATCATTGTTTATTTTTATATTTTAGGCCCCTGAAAGGAAGAATAAATAATTTCTTGAAGTACTGAAAATAGGAACAATTCATGTCGTGTGACCAATACATGACGTGTAACCAAAGTTCACATCATGAACCACATCTGACATAACCTAAGAGACTCATTCATAAGCATCAATGTAACGGTATTTTATGTTATATTTTTACAGCCCTAGTTTTTTTCAATTACTTGATTTAAAAAAAATAAGATGAAGTGTTGCATGAACTTAATTAAAATAGATTCACCCACAAAAATTCTTGACTTTTTATCTTATATTCACTCAGCTAAGAGAAATCAACACCATGGAGAAATATATTGACATGTTATAAAATTTGAAAAATAATTCCCATAAATTAAAAGGATATAAATTGAAATTTTAAAAGTCATTTTCCTACTTTAATTTTTAATTTCATGAAAATAATTACTCATATGATCTCTTTTCATGATGTCGATTCCTATAAACATGCTTGGAGTAATCTAATATTTCATGTTCATGCCATGACCTAATTGACTTATATTAATTTCCCATTACTAAGATGATTATAAACCAAATATTTCATAATTTTTTGAGAATATTCCTTGAGTGAAACTCAGCGTATGTAAACTGACAAGAACTTGCATTGATATATTTTCAAAAATTTGATTGAACAAGTTCACGTTAGAAATGATTAGTGAATTTTATTTATGATCCATTTTATCCTAATAACCACCTATAAATTGATCCTTTATAAGCCTATATAAACCATGGATTACATTGTTATGATTAAGCCATGTTACAAGCCATTATTTCCTTTCCTACCTTACTCTTTATATTTTCTTTATATTCAATTGAATGAGTCTGGGTGAGGGGTTTTTTATGGTGGATATGGATGTGATATCTTAAGGGGAGACTAAAGGGTATTTCCGTGTGATTTTGGGAAAGATTTCAATTTACATTCATTTTATTCCATAATATATCCCTCGTTCTATTAAAAAATGAAGAAAAAATAAGAAAAAAATTGGTTGTTTCTTGGGTAGGTCAAAAATCACCATTTTCAGACTGATGATCTCACAATAATATGTGGTTAGGTAGTATATGTGAGATTTATACTAGGTGTAATTTTAAAAAAAATAAAGAAAAACATATTGGGTTTTCTTTTTGGAAGGTAAAAATCACCATTTCTAGACTGATGAGTCCCCTGAAAGATCATATGTGGTTAGTGGACGAATGTGAGATCCGGCCTAAACCTGACTTTTGAAAAATAAATAAAAAGTAAAAAAATAACAACAAGAGAGAGTTATTTTTCATTACAACTACTTTTTTATGCCTTTACTTTGTGCTTTGGGGTGTGTATGAGATTACATTATTTCCATGTGGAGCATTTCATTGAGATTTTAATTTGAATATCATGAATTATATGATAGATTTTAGCCTCCTCCTTGATCCTTAATTGATTTTAAACATTTTTTCTACAAACCCTTAGCCATAGATTAATTTGATCATAATTTCAAATCCCTCATGATTAATTTTGATATTTTTCATTACGTAGTGAAGAAAGTAGATTAAACACAAGGATACTATTAAGATAATGTACTTGGGGTATGAGAATAACTCCATTAAAATTGTTACCTTGAGTGATGAATGGAAAAATAAATAGTGAGTTAAATCATAAATGGCATAGGTGTTGATGAAAATTTGAAAACTATGAGTTAAAAGTGAACAATGTCTTGAATTTCACATTTTAAATGAATACTGATTTATGAATTATTTATTGGGTGTGCATTGTGATTTACAATATTCAGTTATAAAAAGTTTTTATGAGAATAATAATTTTAAAATTCTCCTATTGATTTATGGATCCTTGATGTTTTCATTTTGAGGTTTTTCTCAAGGATAAGAAAATATTTTTGTGTTGGGGTATTTGAAATCTCTATTTTGTATAAATATTTTGATGTGTTTTTATATGTTTTTTCATTGAATATTAATTAAATTAATATAATATCTATGCCTGATGTTAATGTTTTTTGAATTCTTATGTAGGATTAACATTTGGATAAATACTAAGGAAAAAATGTAAATTGGGAAACAAAAGGACACTTCACACTGTGAGAGAATATTGTAGCACGATGTGGGTTTTTTAGAATGATCATGGAGCACTTACAGAAGCACAAAACTGAAGAAGCAGGACTAAACAGAGATTCAGGTACTGAAATCATATTTTAAACATCCTATAACATCATTTCCTAATGTGAAGTTACAATCCATGAAATTTTTATAGGTCGTGAGAAGAAGAAAACATTTCTAAGGATTACATAACATGTAAACATATTACACGTCCTGTAATTAACCAATACAACAATAAAAATTTATTTCCAACATATCTTCCAATGGGATTTTGTAAAATCCTTTGAATCGGATGGCTATTTAATGCTATAATTGACTTGGAAAAACACTTAGTATGACTATAAGGCTTATAAAAGGGCGATTTTCGCCAAGATAAAGATATTCTATACTAAGTTTAAGGTGTGACCATCGGGAGTCTTTCATAGGTTCTTACCCATATTTCTTCATTCATAGGTTTTATTTTTGTTTTTATTTACTTTCTTTCATGTAATTATTGAATGAATTCTATTATAATTCTATTTATTTATTTTATTCTTTCTATTCTCATTCATTATTTTATAATCTCTTCTATATGGGTATCATTTTATTCATCATCAGTGACCACATGATGATGATTGGCTAAACCCCATAGGGGAGAGTGGTATAAGCTAAATGGGGTTTGTACCAACAAAGAATGATTTTTATTTCACTCGTAAAGATGATTTTATTTGATATTATCATATTGTGACTGCGTGTTTAATTTTTTCATTATTGAGTCATTGACCATATGTTTTAAATAATGAATGAACCCCAACATGATTGAGATGATTCATTCATGACCATTGAAAGTAATTACTCTTCTTCTTTTGGAAATCATAACTTAATTAAATTTATCTATTTTGATTCATTTTAACTTTATGAATTGAAATTATAGGGTATTTTGATAATTAATGACCATTTTTCTATCAATGAAACTATTTGGTTGCGCAACTATTTGATATAATTATTTTTCAATTGAAGATGAATTAAATTTATTTAGAAAACCCACCCCTAGAAACTTATTGTCCTCTATTTTATTTCCTTATTTGAATTCATTTTTTTATTTTTATAATTAGTTTAATATAATCAAACTAAAATTTGAGCGACCCAACCTTTATTCTAGAGTTTTCATCTTTGAATTCCCCACTCTCTATGGGTTAGACCCCACAATTCTGATATACTACAACTTATTAGTTAGTATGGTTTGAGACAATTTTAATTTATAATTTGATACACACCTTAAGAAATTAATGATGCCTTTTAGTAGTGTAAAATTTTGGTGTCATTTACAAGGAGCAGTGGAGTGTTGTCGATTACTCGAGACCAATTTCTTTGTTCAAAGACTTTTCTTATCCCATTTCTATTTACTGATTTTAGTCTATGTATTTGTTTTTTATTTTATTTAATTATTATTTTATTTCAATATTACATTCTTGGTAGTTTTTGGAGTTGTGAAAAATGGATTACATGCCATATCACTATTATTCCGCTCCACCGTCAGAATACATCAAATATATGGGGTTTCCAACCACATGGGAATCACTAAATTCATAAGGGTGGACACAATATGATGATAGTTGAAATGATTCATATTCTCAATATTATGATGAATTACAACCTCTATAGTGGAATGACACCCACTATCTTCCCTGATAAAGGAGCTCATGACTATCTAGGCTACCAAGGTAGATCCAGGGTTGATCAGCACTCAAAAGTCTAAATAACCAGATTGTTCTCCCAGTGCACTGATGTGATGGAAAATAGTATGGAATGTAATGAGACAAATATCAGAGAGCATTGAGATTTTGACTAATTACCTTGCTAAAATAATTTCAAATTTTAATTCTCTTGTTAGTATTCTTACAGTAGTTTCAAATGCAGATACAGGTTTTTTTTATGATGAAATATTTAAAGAGGTGTAATAATTCCATGTCGTTGATATAGAACAACCTCAGGAGAAAAATTCATATGATAGACTAGCCGCATTTCTCACCAAGTTCATTTCATTTTTGGGTAAGAGTATGGATGATAATGAATCCCATATCAATGAGAAGAGATATTTGATTACTCAACTTTATCATTTTATTTTAAATTTAAATTCCCTAGTATAAAATTTACCATTAAAATATAATATAGGAATTGATTAGTTTCAAGACTAAGAACATCAAAAGGTGGAAGAATTCAATACTGTAGAAATGAAAAAGGAAGAAAAAATAGAGGTGTATAACAAATAACATTACCTAGATCATGTTGAAAACATTAAAAAATATGAACTACAACATTTATAAGAATTATCAAAACCTGAGGCATCCCTTATATGCATAGAAAAATTCCAAGAAGAACAAATAGAATTCCTTTTACAACTGTGTGAAAAAAGAGGAAACATATTTCATGGAAATTTTTGATTGGACGGTTGAAGAGGAAGAAGAGGAGGAGGTAAAATTAATACAATCTATAGAATCAGAGGAAGAATAATTGGTAAAGGGGTGATCAAGAGGTCAAATAGGTACAATCTAGTTAATTTATGTTGGAATAAGAAAAATTGATGGAAGAGGACAATTAGAAAACATCCATTGACCTCACAGTTATTCTTGAGTCTGAAGATGAATGGAACTCCCTCCTACAATTTCAAGAGAAGAAAAATGAGTCTCCAATTTAAAAAATCAATCAAGAAGCTCAAACTAAGGAAAATAAAGGAGTGGTGGAACAGGAGAATGAAAAAATCTGGTCAGATTTCGATTTCCTATTATTTTTATTACATTTATCCTCAAATTGTATCCCACCAATAGTTAAGATAACTGAATGGAGGAAAAATATAAAGACTACCCATGATTCACAATAGAGTTTTATAATAAAAAATACAATAAATCTATCTCTATATCATGTTCTAATTAGCTAACAAGGGAAAAAGGTTAAGATGAACAACCATAAAAAAGAGAAACTACCAGGAGGTAACCCATATTTTAGAAATTGATTTATAGAACTTATACTTATTTTATTTTATTAGTCTAAATAAAACTCTTCATGGTTTCCATCTTTACCTAATTGATCCAAATATTTTAAATGTTAAATGGAATGTAATTTAATCATTTATTTTTATCTTTCAGGACCCTATAAATAAGAATAAATAATTTCTTGAATGTTGAAAACATAAATAATTCATGTCATGTGATCAATACACATTGTGTAAAAAAAGTTCATATCGTGAACCAATTAAGAAAAAACCTAATAAACTAATTAAAAAGCATCAATGGAAGCAAAGTACATTTTACTTTTTTATATTTTTACACCACAATTTTTTAAATTACATAATTTAAAAAAATGAGTTGAAGGGTTTCATAAACTTAATTTATTTAGTTTCACCAACAAAAAAATATTGAATTTTTATCTTGCACTCAGCACAGAGCAGAATTATATTGACATGTTGAAACATTTGAAATATAATACCCATAAAATAAAAAGATATAAATGGAAATTTTAAACTTCACATGCCTACTTTAATTTTGAATTTTATGAAAATAATTGATGATATGATCTCTTTTCCATATGTTGATTTGTTGAAAAATGCTTTGAGTAATTAAATTTCCTATTTTTATTCCATGACCTGATTGAAATATATTATGTTCCCATTCTTGGGAGGATTCTAAACCAAATAGTTACTATTTTTTAAGCATATTTATTGAGTGAAACTTGTGGAATCTAAATTTACTAGAACTTGAATTTATATCTTACCAAAGATATGACTGAACAAGTTCGCTTTTCAAATGATTGAGGTGTTTTATTGATAATCCCTTTTATCTTAATACCCACCTACACATTGTTTCTTCTTAAGTATATAGAAACCATGTATGACCTTGTTATGATTAAGCCACTTTAAAATCCATTATTTCCTTTCCTACCCTTCTTTTTGTGTTTTTCATGATATTAAATTGAATGAGTATAGGGGAGGAGTTATTTATGGAGGATATGGGATGTGATATCTTGAAGGGATACTGTAGGATGTTTACATAGGATTTTGAGAAATATTAAAATTTACTTTCATTATATTTAATTGTATATCCCTCTTGTTGTTAAAAATGAGGAAAAACGAAGAATAAAAATTGGTTGTTTCTTCGGTAGGTGAAAAATCCCCAATATCGGACCAATTATCTCATAATAATATATGTTTAGGCAGTGTATATGAGACTTATCCTAGGTGTAGATTCTTAAAATATTGGGTTTTGTTTCTAGAAGTTCAAAAATTCCCATTTCCATACTGATAAATCCCCTGAAGGATCAAATGTGGTTATGGGGTGGATGTGAGATCTGGCAAAAACCTGAATTTTCAAAAAAAAATAAAAAGTAAAAAAATAACAACAAGAGAGGGTTATTTTTCATTATTAATACATTTTCTGTTATCTATTACTTTGTCCTTCGGGGGGTGGTGAGATGAAATAATTTTAATGTATATCATTTCATTGATCTTTCCTTTTGAATATCATGAATTTTATGATAGATTTTAGCATCCCCCTTGATCCTTAATTGATTTCCAACATTTTTTCTACCAACCCTCATCCATAGAGTCGTTTCGTCCTAATTTCAAATCCCTTGTGATTAATTGTGATATTTGTCTTTATGCGGTGGAGAAAGTTGATTCAACACAAGCCTATGGTTAGGATCATGTACTTGAGGTACGATCATAACTCCATTAAAATTGTTACCTTGAGTGATGAGTGGAAAATTAAATGGGGAGGTAAATCATAAATGAAATGTGTGTTGATGAAAAGATGAAATCTATGAGTAAAAAATGAATAATTTATTTAATTCCCCATTTTAAATGAAGCATTATTTATGAATTCTTTATCGGGTATGCATTGTGATTTTATGATATTCAGTTATAACTTGTTTTTGTGAGCATAATAACTTGAAAATTACCCTATTGATGTATGGATCCTTGATGTTTTGATGTTGACGTTTTTCTCAAGGATGAGAATATAGTTTTGTGTTGGGGTATTCGATATCTCTATTTTGTATACATATTTTGATGTGTTTTTATACATGTATTTATTGAATATTAATTGATTTAACATAATATCCATTCATGATATTAATGTTTTCTGAATTCTTATGTAGGATTAACATTTAGAGAAATATGAATGAAAAGATGGAAACTGGAGAACAAAATGACACATCACACCACAAGATTACCTTGCAGTGAAACACCAGATTTTGAGAATTATCATGGGGCACTTCTAGAGGCACAAAAATAAATAAGTAGGAGGAAAAGAAGATTCCAGTGTTGAAATCGCATTTTACACATCGTGTAACATCATTACACGACTTGAAGTTTCAATTATTGAACTTTTTATAGGTCATGAGAATAATATAACATTTATAAGTATTACATGATGTGTAAACAAATTACACATCTTGTAATTCCTCAATACAACAAAAAATATTGACTTCCAGCAGATCTTCTGATGGGATTTTAGGAAATCTTTTGACCCGGATGGCCATTTAATTCCATAAATGACTCAGAAAAACCCCTGGTATGACTGTGAGGCTTATAAAAGGAGTATTTTTTCCAATATAAATATATTCCATACCATGTTTGAGGCGCGACCACTGAGAGGCTGTTGTAGGGTTCCGACCCAGATTTCTTCATATATAGGTTTTTTTTCTTTCTTTCTTGTAATCATTGAATGAATTGTATTTTAATTCCAATATATTTATTTTATCCATTCATTATCATTCATTCTTTTCTAATATCTCCACTATGGGTATTGGATTATTCATCATTAGAGTCCACCCAATGATGATTGGAGAAACCCCATAGGGGAGGGCGGGATCGGTTAAAGGGGGTGTCTTCCAACAAAGCATGATTTTTCTTTCGCTTATAAAGATGATTTTATTTGATGGTATCATGTTGTTCTGGCACATTTAAATTTTTAGTCATTGAATCATTGACCATATTTTTTCAATGATGAATGAATTCCAAAATGATTGAGATGATTCATTCATGACCATTGAATATAATTACTCTTCTACTATTATCAATCAGAACTTAATACACATTAACTATTTTAATTCATATAACCATTATGAATTGGGATTATAGGGTATTTTTATAGTAAATAATCATTTTTTATATCAATGAAACTATTTGGTTGCACATCTATTTTATTTAATTATTTTTCAAGTGAAGTTGAATTAAATTTATTTAGAAAAACTGCCCCTAGAAACTAATTACCCTCTCTTATATTTCCCTATTTGAATTAATTATTTTGTTTTTGTACTTAGGTTAATAAAATAAAACTGAAATTTGAGTGACATAACCTTTATTCTAGATTTTTCATCACTTCTTTCCCTACTCTCTGTGGGTTCAACCCCGTAATTATGTTATACTATACCTATTTAGTTAATTTGGTTCAGGACAATATTAATTTCTAATTTGATCCATTTCTAGAGGAATTAATGATGCCTTTTGAGTGTGTTAAATATTGGCATCATTTATAGGGAGTAGAGAGGCATTGAATATGACTCAAGTCCAATTTATTAGGTTAGAGATTTTTATTATCTCATTTTTATTTACTGATTTTAGTCAATATCTTTGTTTTTTATTTCAATTTTTTATTTTTTTTATTTCAATATTACATGCTTAGTAGTTGTTGGATTTGTGCATAATGAATGACATGTCATATCACTATTATCCCTCTCCACCATGATAGTACATCAAATATGTAGGGTATCCTACCACATGAGAAGTAATGAATTTATAGGGAAGGACACAATAGTACAATGGTCAGAATGATTCATATTCTGATGAGTATGATGAATTACAACCTCCATAGTGGGAAAATACCTACTATCATCCCATGAAGGAGTTCCTGGATATCAAGGATACCAAAGTAGATCAAGTTATGAGTAGCACTCAAAATTATGACTTACCAAATTGCTCACCTATTTCCCTGATGTGATGGAAAATAGGATGGATTGTAATGAGACAGATCTCAGAGAGTGGGGATAATTGACTAATCACCTTGCTCAAATCATTTCAAATTTTAATTATCCTGTTATTATCCTTTGAATAGTTTCTAATATAGATAGATTTTTTTTATAAGATGATATATGTAAATAGGAGTAATAATTCCATGTCATTGATATAGAACAACCTCTGGAGTAGATTTCATAGGATAGACTACCCACATTGCTCACCAAGTTTATTGCTTTGTTGGATAAGTGGATGGATGATAATGAATCCCATCTCAATGAATAGAGAAGTTTGATTACTCACATTTATTATTTTATTTTAAAATTAAATTCACTAATATGAAACTCACCATTAAAATATAATACAGGGATTGAATGGTTTTAATATGAAGAAAATCAAAAGGTGGAGAAAGTCAACACTGTGGAAACAAAAAAGAAAGAAAAAACAATAGCAGACAATAAATAACATTACCTGGATCATGTTTAAAACATTGAAAAAGATGAACCAAAACATTTAGAAGAAGTATCAGAACCTGATTCACCCCATTTATTCATACAAAAAGACCAAGAAGAGCAAAGAGAATTCCTTTTTCAACAGCACAAAGTAGAGGAAAGAAATTTTGATGGAAATTTTTGATTGGATGGTTGAATAGAAAGAAGACGAGGAGGTCAAAGTAATACAATCTATATAATCAAAGGAATAATAAGTGGTAAATTAGGATGATTGGGAGATCAAGGAGGTACAATCCAGTGAATTTATGATGGAAAAAAGAAAAATTAAAGGAAGATTACAATGATAAAACATACATCAACCTCATAGGTATTCTTGAGAATGAAGATGAATGGGACTCCCACATAAAATTTCAAGAGGAAAAAACCAAGTATCCAATTCATGAAATAAATCTAGAATCTTAACAAAATAAAAATAAAGAAGGAGTGTTGGAGTAGGAGAATAAAAAAATCTGTTCAGATTTTGATTTCCTATTATTTTTATTACATATATCCTCAAATTGTAGCCCAGCACTAGTCAAGATAAACCAATGGAGGAAGAAGTGAAAGACTACCCAATATGAACAACATAGTCATATGTGGGAAAAACCAAGACATTTATCTCTACATGACGTTACAATTAGCTAAAAAAGGTAAAAGGTTGAGCCGAATGACCATAAAACAGACAAGTTGCCGGGAGGCAACCTAGATTTTAAAATTTTCTTTCTAGGACTTAAAATTATTTTATTTTATTAGTATAAATAAAAATCCTCATGGTTTCTCACTTTAACTGCTTTATACAAATATTTTAAATGTTAAATGGTATGTAATTTCATTTTTTATTTTTATCTTTTATGCCCCTATAAGGAAGAATCAAGAATTTCTTGAAGTGTAGAAAATAGGAACAATTCACATCATCGGACCAATACACATCGTGTAATCAAAGTTCACATCGTGAACTTGGTCTAACAAAACTTGATAAACTCATTCATAAGAATAAATGGAAGGTAAGTACATTTTACTTGTCTATATTTTCACACCCCTAGTTTTTTACGATTACATGATTTAAAAAAACTGAGTCAAAGTATTTAATGAATATAATTGAAATATATTCACCAAAAAAAGTATTGAATTTTTATCTTACACTCACTAATCTCAGAGACATAAAAATCAAGGGGAATTATATTAACATGTGGGGAAATTTGAAATATAATTCCCATAGATTAAAAAGATATAAATGGAAATTTTAAATGTCACAAGCCTACTTTAATTTTGAATTTCATGAAAATAATTATTGATATGATCTTTTTTCATGATGTTGATTCCTAGAAACATTATTTGAGTGATCTAATTGTCCATATTTATGGCATGACCTGATTGAATTATATTATTTTCCCATTCCTAAGAGGATTCTAAAAAAATATTTCCTATTTTTCTCATCATATTTCTTTTGTAAAACTTGTGGAATATAAACCAACAAGAAATTGAATTTATATCTTGTAAAATCTATGAATGAAAAAGTTCACTTTTGAAATGATTTTAGCATTTTATTGAAGTGCCCTTTTATCCTGAGACCCACCTACACATTGATCCTTCGTAATGATGTAGAAACGATGGACAAACTTTCTATGATTAAGCCACATTACAAGCCATTATTTCCTTTCCTTCCCTTATCTTTGTATTTTTCATGATATTCAATTGAATAAGTATGGGGGAGTAGTTGTTTATGGTGGATATGGGATATGATATCTTGAGGGGAGATTGTAGGGTGTTTCCATAGGATTTTGGGAAAGATTAAAATTTGTATTCATTATATTCCATTTTATATCCCTGTTATTGTTAAAAAATGAAAAGAAAAAAATTGGTTGTTTCTTGGGTAGCTCAAAAAATACCATTGTCAGACCAATGATCTCACAATAATATGTGGTTAGGTAGTATATGTGAAACCTATCCTAGGTGAAGCTTCTGGAAAAAAACAATAATAAAGAAAAATATTTTGTGTTTTTTATGATGGTCAAGAATCACCATTTCTAGACTAAAGAGTCCCCTGAAGGATAATATGTGGTTTAAGGATGGATGTGAGATCTTTCCAAAACCTGACATTTTAAAAATAAATAAGAAGTTAAAAATAACAACAAGGGAGGTTTATTTTTCATTATGAATACATTTTCTTTAAGCCTTTACTATGTTCTTTGGGGGGTGAGATGATATTATTTATATGTAGAGAATTTCATTGATCTTGTCTTTTGAATATCATTAAATATATGATAGATTTTAGAATCTTACTTGATCCATATTTTATTTTAAACATTTTTACTACCTACCCTCGTCCACAAAGACATTTGATCCTAATTGAAAATCCCCCATGATTAATTGTGATATTTTTATTTATGCAGTGGTGAAAATAGATTTAACACAATAATATATGCTTAGGAGAATGTACTTGAGGTACGAGCATAACTCCTTTAAAATTATTGCCTTGATTGATGAGTGGAAAAATAAATGGTGAGGAAAATCATAAATTGCATGGGTTTTGATGAAAAGTTAAAATTGATGATTGAAAAAAAAATAATGTCTTGAATTGAACATTTTAAATGAATCATGCTTTATGAATTATTTATCAGGTATGCATTGTGATTTTATGATATTAAGTTATAATTTTTTTATGAGCATAATAATTTAAAAATTCCCCAATTGATGTATGGATCCTTGATGTTTTGATGTTGAGGTTTTTCTTGAGGATGAGAAAAATTAGAGTGTGGGGGCATTTAATATCTCCATTTGGAATGCATATTTTAATGTTTTTTATATGTTTTTCATTGAATATTAATTGAATTAATATAATATTTGTGCCTAAAATTAATGTTTTGTGAATTATTATCTAGGATTAACATTTGGATCAATACCAAGGAAAAATGGAAATTAGGGAACAAAAAAACACATCACATAGTGAGTGAATCTCGTGGAATGACCCTGGATTTTTAGAGTGATCATGGAGCACTTCCGGAGGCACAAAACTGAAGAATAAGGACAAAATGGAGATTTCGGTGCTAAAATCACATTTTACGTGTTGTGTAAAATCATTACACAATGTGAAGTTGAAATATGTGAACTTTTTATAGGTTGTGAGATTAAGAAAACATGTTTAAGTATTACATGACATGTAAACATATTACTAGTTGTGTAATTCCCCAATACAAAAAAAAATGTTGATTTCTGACAGATCTTCCAGTGGGATTTTATGAAATATTTTGACCTAGATGGAAATTTAATTCCATAATTGACATGGGTAAACCCTTGGGACAACTATGAGGCATATAAAAGGGGTATTTAATCAAAGAGAAATAAATTTCATACCATGTTCAAGGTGTGACCACTGGGAGGCCGCCACAGGTTTTTGACCCTTATTTCTTCGTAGATAGGTTTGGTTTTTGATTTTCATTCCTTTCCTTCAGGTAATCATTGAATGCATTCTATTTTAATTCTAATCTATTTATTTTTTTCATTCCATTCTCATTCATTATTTTCTAATCTCTCTACTATGGTTATTATTTTATTCATCACTGATGACCACCCGACGATGATTGAATAAACCCTATAGGGGAGAACGGGATTGGTTAAAGGGGGCACATACCAACAAATCATGATTTTTATTTCACTCATATAGATGATTTTAATCGATAGTATCATTTTATTCCTACGATTTTAATTTATTAATCATTGAATCATTGACTATATGTTTTCAATAATGACCAAACCCCAACATGATTAAGATGATTCATTCATGACCATTGAAAGTAATTACTCTTCTACTTTTGGAAATCATGCATTGATGCATTTTATCTACTTTTATTCATCTAACCATGATGAATTTGGAATCTATGGTAGTTTTATAGGGAATGAATATTTTTCTATGAATGAAACCGTTTGGTTTCATGGCTATTCGATATAATTATTTTTCAAGTGAATTTGAGTTAAATTTATTTAGCAAAAATTCCCCTAGAAACTAATTTCCCTCACTTTTTTCCCTATTTGAATTAATTTATTATATTTTCATAATCAGTTCAATAGAATAAAAATAAAATTGTATCCACTTAACATTTAGTCTAGATTTTTCATCTCTATGTTCTCCACTCTTTGTGGGTTCAACCTTGTACTTATGTTATACTAAGTCATTGTAGTTAGTATGGTTTCAGAAAATATTAATTCCTAATTTGATCCATTCCCAGATTAATTAATGACACCATTCAGGTGCATCAAATTTTATCATCATTTCTAGAGAGTAGTTGAGCTTGGTATATGACTGAAGACCAACTTATTAGGTCAAATACTTTTCTTATCCCATTTCTATTTATTGATTTTATCCAAGATTTTTTTTTTGATATAATTTTTTATTATTATTTTATTTTAATATTACACTCTTGGTAGTTATTGTAGTTTTGTTGAATGGATTAAATTTCATATAACTATTATTCCTCTCCACAATTAGAATACAATGAATATCTAGGGTATCCAACCACATGGGGAGCACTGAATTCTAAATAGTGGACATAATAGGACAATGGTCAGAATGATTCATATTCTCATGAGTATGATGAATTCTAACCTCCACAATGGAATGAAACCTACTATCATCCCAATGAAGGTGCTCCATAATATCATGGATACCAAGCTAGATCTAAAGATGAGCAACACTCAAAAGTTCAACTAACCATATTTATCACTTAGTGCAATGATGTGATGGAAAAAAGGATGGACTCTAATGAGATAGATCTTATATATAAGGTATAATTGACTAATCATCATGCTCAAGTCATTTTAAATTTTAATTCTCTTTTTAGTATCCTACCAATAGTTTCTAATGAAGATATAGGTTTTTTTGAAGATGACATACGTAAAGAGGTAGAATAATTCTATGTCATTGATACAAAAAAACCTCAGGAAAACAATTTATATGAAATACTAGCCACATTGCTCACCAAGTTAATTTCATTGTTGGATAAGTGGATGGATGATAATGAATCCCATATCAATTAATAGAGAGATTTTATTTACCACATTTCTCATTTTAATTCAAATTTAAATTCCCTAGTATGAAACTTACCATTAAAACCTAATATAGGTATTGATTGGTTTAAAGGTGATGAACATCAAAAGGTGGAGGAATTCAATACTATGGAAATGAAAAAGGAAAAAATAATAGTGGATAAAAAATAACATTACCTAGATCATGTTGAGAAAATTGAAAAATATTAACCTCAACATTTAGAAGAAGTATCAAAACCTGAAGAATCCCTTCGATGCAGAAAAAAAGACCAAGAAGAACAAATATAATTACTTTTGAAACTATGTAAATAGGAGGAAAGAAATTTTATGGAAATTTTCTTTGGATGGTTGAAGGGGAAGAATAGGAATAACTGAAAGTAATAAAATCTATAAAATTAAAGGAAGAAGAAGTGTTACAGGAGGATGATCAGGAGTTCAAGGAGGTATAATCTAGATAATTTATGATAGAAGAAGAAAAATGAAAGGAAGAGAACAATGAGAAAACATCCATCGACCTCATGCGTATTCTTGAGACTGAAGATGAATGGGACTCCATCCTATAATTTCAAGAGGATAAAAATGAGCCTCCAATTCAATAAATCAATCCAGAAGCTCAAACTAGTAAAAATGAAGGAGTGGTGGAGCAGGAGAATAACAAAATCTGGTCAGATTTCAATTTCCTATTATTGTCATTCGATATGTCCTCAAATTGTAGCTCACCACTAGTCAAGATAAACCAATGGAGGAAGAGGATAAAGACTTCCCAAGATGCACAAAAGATCTTAATGAGGTAAAATCTAGGATAATTAGCTCTATATCATGTTCTAATTAGCTATCAAAGGTAAAAGGTTGAGTTGAATGACCATAAAAAAGATCTTCTACCGAGAGCTAACCAAGATTTTAAAAATTGCTTTCTAGGACTTAGACTTATTTTATTTTATTAGTCATAATAAAACGTTTCATGGTTACCCTCTTTTACTACTTTATACAAATATTTTAAATGTTAAATGGAATTTACTTTAATTTTTTATTTTTATCTTTTAGGACCCTAAAATGAAGAAACGATAATTTCATGAAGTTCTGAAAAAAAAGGAGAAATTCACGTCATGTGACCAATAAACATCATGTAATCAAAGTTCTAACTATGTACTTGGTCTGACATAACCTGAGAGAATCATTCATAAGACTCAATAGAAGGGGAGTAAATTTTACTTGTTTATATTTTTACACCACTTTTTATTCAATTACATTATTTAAAAAAAATGATTTTAAGTGTCTCATGAACTTAATTGAATTTGATTCACCCACAAAAATTCTTGAATTTTTATATTTAACTCACTAATCTTGGAGAAATTAGCACTAAGGAGAAATATATTGACATGTTGGAAAATTTTAAATAAAATTTCCATAAATTAAAAATATATAATTTTAAATTTTAAATTTCATGTGGCTACATTAATTTTCAATTTTATGAAAATAATTAAAAATATAATCTCCTTTCCTGATGTTGATTCCTAGAAACATGCTTTGAGTAATCTAATTATACATGTTCATTCCAAGACCTATTTGACTTATATTATGTTCCCATTAATGAGAGGATTCTAAACAAAATATTTCCTATTTTTTAAGCATATTTCTTGAGTGAAACTTGGGGCATGTAAACTGACGAGAACTTTCATTGATATCTTGTCAACGATTTGACTGAAAAATTCCACATTTGAAATTATTGAGGCATTTTATTGATGATACCTTTTATATTGAGACCCACTTACACATTGATCCTTCGTAAGCCTATAGAAACCATGGATTACCTTTTTATTAATAATCCACATTACAATTCAATATTTCCTTTCCTACCCTGCTCTTTATATTTTTCATGATAGTCAATTTAATGAGTGTTGGAGGTTTTATGGTGGATATGGGATGTGATATCTTTAGGGAATATTGGAAGGTGTTTCCATAGGATTTTGGGAAACATTCAATTTTACATTCATTATTACATTGTATATCCCTCTTATTGTTTAAAAATGAATAAAAAATAATAATGAAATTAGTTTTTTCTTATGTAGGTCAAAAATAACCATTTTTGGATGTATGATATAACAATCATATATGGTTAGGAAGTATATGTTACACTTATCCTTGGTGAAAATTTTGAAAAAATAATAAAGAAAAATATTTTGGGTTTTGTTTTATGAAGGTAAAAAATCACCATTTCAGGACAGATGAATCTTGTGAAGGAACATCTGTGGTTAGGGGATGGATGTGAGATCTTTCCTAAACCTGAACTACAAAAAAAAAGTAAAAAAAATAACAAAAATATAGGGTTATTTTTCATTATAAATAGACTTTTTTTAATCCTTTACTTTATGCTTTGGGGGTGTATGAGATGACATTATTTTGATGTGCTGAATTTCATTAAGCTTATCTTTTGAGTATCATGAATTGTATGATAGATTTTAGTCTCCTCCTTGACCCTTAATTGATTTCCAACATTTTTTCTACTAACCCTTAGCCATAGAGTCATTTGATCCTAATTTCAAATCCCTCATGATTAATTTTGATATTTGTATTTACATGATGGAGAAAGTAGATTCAACGAAATCATATGGTTATGAGAATATACTTGATGTAAGAGCATATATCCATTAAAATTATTACCTAGAGTGATGAGTGGAAAAATAAATAGAGAGATAAATCATAAATGGCATGGTTGTTGATGAAAAGTTGAAATCTATGAGTGAAAAAAGAAAAATGTATTGAATGACACATTTTAAATGAAGCATGATTTATGGATTATTTATTGGGTATTCATTATGATTTTATGATATTCAGTTATAACTTATTTTTGTGAGAATAATAATTAAAAAATTATTTTATTGATGTATAGATCCTTGATGCTTTGATGTTGAGGTTTTTCTTGAGCACAAGTAAAGATTTGAGTGTGGGGTATTTGATATCTCTATTTTTTATACATATGTTGATGTGTTTTTATATGTGTTTTTATTGAATATTAATTGATTTAGTATTATATTCATGCTTGATATTAATGTTTTGTGAATTATTATATAGAACTTACATTTGGGGAAATTCCAAGTAAAACATTAAAATTGGGGAAAAACAACACTTCACGTAGCGAGTGAATCTTGCAGCATGACATTGGATTTTGAGAATGATCATGGAGCACTTTTGGAGGCACAAAATCGAAGAAGCATGATGAAATGGATATTCTAATGTTGAAATCACATTTTACAAGTTTTGTAACATCATTACAATATGTGAAGTTGGAATCCATGAAATTTTTATAGGTCTTGAGAAGAATAATACTTCTCTAATTATTAAACAACCTGTAAACATATTACACATCGTGTAATTCCCCGATACAGCAAAAAACACTAATTTCTAGTGGATCTTCCGGTGGGATTTTATGAAATATTTTGACCTGAATAGACATTTAATGCCATAATTGACTCAAGGAAACCCATGGTATGACTATAAGGCTTATAAATGTGGGATTTGGACCAAGAGAAGGATATTTCATAGCAAGTTTGAGGCACAACCACTGGGAGGCTGCCGCGGGATTCTAACCTAGATATTTTCTTTAATAGGTTTGGTTTTTGTTTTTATTTCCTTTCTTTCATATAATCATTGATTTCATTATATTTTAATTTAAATATATTTATTTTATTCATTCCATTCTCATTTATTATTTTCTAATCTCAATGTTATAGGTATTGGTTTATTCATCTTCGGTGACGACCCAGTGATGATTGGCTAAACCACATAGGGGAGAGCGGGATCTGTTAAAGGGGGTGCATACCAAAAAAGCATGATTTTTCTTTAACTTTTAAAGATGATTTTATTCGATAGTATCATTTTGTGGCTACAGGTTTACTTTATTCATCATTTAATCATTGACCATATGTTTTCAATAATGAAATAACCCCAACATGATTGATATAATTCATTCACGACCATTGAAAGTAAATATTATTCTGCTTTTGGTAATAAAAACTTAAAAAAATTTAGCTATTTGATTCATCTGACCATGATAAATTGAAATTATAGGATAGTTTGATACAAAATAACCATTTTTTATCAATGAAAATTTTTGGTTGTGTGTCTATTTGATATAATTAATTTTCAAGGGAAATTTGAATTAAATTTATTTAGAAAAACCACCCCTAAAAACTGATTCCCATATCTTCTATTTCCCTATTTTAATTCATTTGTTTTATTTCCATGTTTAGTTTAATAAAATCAAACATAAATTGGAATAACCTAACCTTTAGTCTAGATTTTTCATCTCTATGCTCCTCGCTCTTTGTGGGTTTAACCTTGTACTTCTGCTATACTACGCCTTTGTAGTTAGTGTGGTTCGGGAAAATATTAATTTATAATTTGATCCATACCTAATGGAATTAATGATTCATTTTGGGTGCATCAAATTTTCTCATCGTTTCCAGGGAGTAGAAGAGCATTGCAGATGACTTGAGACTAATTACTTAGGTCAATGAATTTTCTTATCTCATTTCTATTTAATGATTTTATTCTAGGTATTGGTTTTTTATTTCATTTTTTTATTATTTTATTTCAATATTATGCACTTGGTATTTGTTGGAGTTGGGTAGAATAGATTACATGTCATATCACTATTATTTTTCTCCACCATCAGAATACATAGAATATCTGGGGTATCCAACCACATGGGAAGCACTAAATTTGGAAGGGTGGGAACAACATGATTATGGTTGGAATGGTTCATATTCTTATGATTATGATGAATTCTAACCTCCGTAGTGGATTGACACCTACTATCATCCCAATGAAGGAGCTCTTGACTATTAAAAAAACCAAAGTAGATCTAGGGGTGAGCAGTAATAAAAATTATAACTAACCATATTGCTCACCCAATGCACTAATGTAATGGAAAAGAGGATGAACTATAATGAGACAAATATCAAAGAGTAGGGATAATTGACTAATAACCTTTCACAAATAATTTAAATTTTTAATTCTCTTATTAGTATCCTACCAATAGTTTATATTAAAGATACAGGTTTGTTTAAAGATGACAGATGTAAAGAGGTGGAATAAGACCATGTCATTGATATAGAACAACCTCAAGAGAAGAATTTATATGATAGACTAGCCACATTCCTCACTAAGTTCATTGAATTTTTAGATAAGCAGATGGATGATAATAAATCCCATATCAATGAATATGGAGATTTTATTACTCACCATTCTCATTTTATTTCAAATTTAAATTCCCTAGTATGAAACTTACCATTAAATTCTAATACATGGATTGATTGGTTTAAAGACTAATAACTTCAAAAGGTGGATAAAGTCAATACTATGGAAACAAAATAGGAAGAAAAATCATAGGGAGGTAATAAAGAACACTACCTGGATCATGTTTAAAACATTGAAAATGATGAACCTCAACATTTAGAAGAAGTATTAGAACATAATTCATCCCTTATATGCATAAAAAAAGACCAATAATAACAAATATAATTACATTTGCAACTACATAAACGAGAGGAATGAAATTTGATTGAAATTTTTGATTGGATTGCTGAAGTGAAAGAAGAGTATGAGGTTAAAGTAATAAAATATATAGAATAAGAGTAAGAATAAGTGGTAAAAGAGGAGGATTAGAAGGTCAAGGATATACAATCTATTGAATTTACGATGGAAGAAGAAAAAATAAAGGAATGGGACAATGAGAAAACATCCATCGAACTATAGGTATTCCTGAGACTAAATATGAATAGGACTCCCTACTTCAATTTCAAGAGGATGAAACTAAGTCTCTAAATCAAGAAATAAATCTAGAAGATCAAACTAATGAAAATAAAGGAGTAGTGGGGTTGGATAATAACAAAATCATTTCAGTTTTTGATTTCTTATTATTTTCATTACTTTTGTCCTCAAATTGTAGCCTTCCACTAGTCAAGATAAAAAAATAGAGGAAGAAGAAAAATACTACCCAAGATTCACAATATAGTTTTATGTGGGAAAATACGAGATTTTTATCTCTATATTATGTTTCAATTATCTAAAAATAGTAAAAGGTTGAGTTGAACGACCATAAAAAGCAACATCTACCAGGAGGAAACCCATATTTTAAAAATTATTTTCTAGTACTTAGACTTATTTTATTTTATTAGTAAAAATAAAACCACTCGTGGTTTTCCTCTTTAATTTCTTGATAAAAATATTTTAAATATTAAATTTCATGTAATTTCATTGTTTATTTTTATATTTCAGGCCCCTGGAAGGAAGAATGAATAATTTCTTGAAGTTCTGAAAATAGAAATAATTCACATCGTGGGACCAATACATGTCATGTAATCAAAGTTCACAGCCTGAACCTCATCTGAAATAACCTAAGAGATTCATTCAGAAGAATCAATGGAAGGGTATTACATGTTACCTTTTTATATTTTTACACCCTAGTTTTTTTTCAATTAAATGATTTATAAAATAATTTTAATTGTTTCATGAACTTAATTGAAATAGATTCACCCAAAAAAATCTAGAATTTTTATCTTTCATTAAATAATCTAAGAGACATAAACACCATGAAGAAATATATTAACATGTTGGAAAATTTTAAATATAATTCTAATAAATGGAAAAGATATAAATTTAAATTTTAAAAGTTACTTTCATACTTTAATTTTGAATTTCATGAAAATAATTACTCATATGATCTCTTTTCGTGATGTTGATTCCTAGAAACATGATTTGAGTAATCTAATTTTCCATATTCATTCCATGACCTGACTGAATTATATTATGTTCCCATTCCTAATAGAATTCTAAACCAAATATTTCCTATTTTTTTGAGAATATTTCTTGAGTGAAACTCATCATATGAAAACCAACTTGAACTTATATTGATATATTTTCAAAGCTATGACTGAATATGTTCATATTTGAAATTATTGAGGAATTTTATTGATGATACATTTTATCCTAAGACCCACCTACACATTGATCCTTTGTAAGCCTATAGAAACCCCGGATGACCTTGTTAGTATTAATCCACATTACAAGCCATTATTTCCTTTCCTACCTTTCTCTTTATATTTTCTTTATATTCAATTGAATGAGTGTGGGGGAGGGAATTTGTATGGTGGATATAGAATGTGATATCTTAAGGGGAGACTATAGGGTGTTTCTGTGAGATTTTGGGAAATATTCCAATTTATATTCATTATATTCCATTATATATACCTCTTTCTATTAAAAAATGAAAAAAATAAGAAATAAATTGGTTGTTTCCTAGGTAGGTCAAAAATCACCATTTTCAGACTGATCATCTCACAATCATATGTGGTTAGGTAGTATATGTGAGACTTATCCTAGGCACAGTTTATAAAAAAATAAAGAAAAACATATTGGGTTATCTTTTAGGAAGGTAAAAAATCACCATTTCCAGATTGATAAATCCCCTAAAGGATTATATGTGGTTAGTGGATGAATATGAGATCTGGACTAAACCTAACATTTGAAAAATAAATAAAAGGTAAAAAAATAACAAAAATATATGGTTATTTTTCATTATAACTACTTTTTTAAGCCTTTACTTTGTGCTTTGGTGGTGTATGAGATTACATTATTTTTATGTGGAGCATTTCATTGAGCTTCTCATTTGAATATCATGAATTGTATGATATAGTTTAGCCTCCTCCTTTATATATAATTGATTTAAAACATTTTTCTTACCTACCCTTAGCCATAGATTAATTTTATCATAATTTCAAATCCCTCAGGATTAATTTTGATATTTTTATTTACATGGTGAAGAAAGTAGATTCCACACAAGGCTACTATTAGGAGAATGTACTTGAGGTATGATCATAACTCCATTAAAATTGTTACCTAGAGTGATGAATGGAAAAATAAATGGTGATTTAAATAATAAATGGCATAGGTGTTGATGAAAATTTTAAATCTATGAGTGAAAAGTGAACAATGTCTTGAATTTCACATTTTAAATGAAGCTTGATTTATGAATTATTTATTGGGTATGCATTGTGATTTACAATATTCAGTTATAACATGTTTTTATGAGAATAATATTTTAAAAATTCTCTTATTGATGTATGGATCCTTGATTTTTTGATGTTGAGGTTTTTCTTGAGGATCAAAAATTATTTGAGTGTGGCGGTATTTGATATCTATATTTTGTATACATATTTTGATGTGTTTTTATATGTTTTTTCATTAAATATTAATTAATTTAATATAATATTCATGCTTGATGTTAATGTTTTGTTAATTATTATATAGGATTAACATTTGGATAAATACTAATTAAAACATGGAAATTGGGAAACAAAGGGACACTTCACACTATGAGTGAATCTCACAGCACGATAGGGGTTTTTGAGAATGATCATGGAGGACTTCTAGAAGCACAAAACTGAAGAAGCTATACGAAATAGAGATTTTGGTACTAAAATCATATTTTAAAAATTTTATAACATCATTAAAAGATGTGAAGTTACAATCCATGAAATTTTTATATGTTGTGAGAAGAATAAAACATTCCTAAGGATTACACAACATGTAAAAAAATTACACGTTGTGTAATTACCCAATACAACAATAAACATTGATTTATAACATATCTTCCAATGGGATTTTGTAAAATCCTTTTAACCGGATGGCCATTTAATGCCATAATTGACTTTGGGAAACCCTTGGAATGACTATAAGGCTTATAAAAGGGATATTTTGGCCAAGATTAAGATATTTTATACTAAGTTTAAGGTGTGACCATCAGGAGGCTGTCGTGGGGTTCTTACCCATATTTCTTCATTCATAGGTTTTATTTTTATTTTTATTTCATTTATTTATTGTAATTATTTAATGAATTCTATTATAATTATAATTTATTTATTTTATTCATTCCTTTCTCATTCATTATTTTCTAATCTCTTCGATATGGGTATTGGTTTATTCATCATCGGTGACCACATGATGATGATTGGATAAACCCCATAGGGGAGAGTGGGATCAGTTAAAGGGGGTGTGTACCAACAAAGAATGAATTTTATTTCACTTGTAAAGTTGATTTTATTTGATATTATCAGGTTGTGCCTATGTGTTTAATTTATTCATCATTTAATCATTGACCATATGTTTTTATTAATGAATGAACCCCAATATGATTGAGATGATTCATTCATGACCATTGAATGTAATTACTCTTCTGCTTTTGGAAATCATAACTTAATGAAATTTATCTATTTTGATTCATTTTAACTTTATGAATTGGAATTATAGGATATTTTGATAGGTAATGACCATTTTTCTATCAATAAAACTATTTGGTTGTGCAACTATTCGAAATAATTATTTTTCAATTGAATTTTAATTAAATTTATTTAGAAAACCCACCTCTGGAAACTGATTCTCATCTCCCCTATTTCCTTATTTGAATTATTTTTTTATTATTTTAATAATTAGTTTAATAAAATAGAACTAAAATTATAGTGACCTAACCTTTATTCTAGAGTTTTCATCACTGAATTCCCCACTCTATGTGGCTTCGACCCCATAGTTCTACTATATTACACCTTTGTAGTTAGTACGGTTTGGGATAATATTAATTTATAATTTTATCCACACCTAAAGTAATTAATGATGCTTTTTAGGTGTTTAAAATTTTGGTGTCATTTATAGGGAGAAATGTAGTGTTGTAGATGACTCAAGACCAGTTTCTTATGTCAAATACTTTTCTTATCCCATTTCTATTTGCTGATTTTATTCTAGGTATTTGTTTTTATTTAATTTTATTATTATTTTATTTCAATATTACACGCTTGGTAGTTTTTTGAGTTGTGAAAAATGGATTACATGTCATATCACTATTATTCTTCTCCACCATCGAAATACATTAAATATCTGGGGTCTCCAACCAAATGGGAATCACTAAATTTATTAGGGTAGACACAGTAGGATGATGGTTGAAATGATTCATATTCTTAATAGTAAGATGAATTACAACCTCCATAGTGTAATGACACTAACTATCAGCCTTAATAAAGGAGCTACTAACTATAAAGGCTACCAAGGTTGATCCAGGGTTGATCAGAACTCAAAAGTCTAATAACCAGATTGTTCTCCCAGTGCACTGATGGGATGGAAAAGAGGATGGACTGTAATTAGACAAAGATCAGAGATCATGGAGATTTTTACTAATTACCATGCTCATGTCATTTGAAATTTTAATTCTCTTTTTAGTATCCTACCAATAGTTTCAAATATAGATACAGGTTTTTTTTATGATGAAATATGTAAAGAGGTGTATGAAGTCCATGTTGTTGATATAGAACAATATCAGGAGAAAAATTCATATGATAGACTATCCACATTTCTCAACATGTTCATTTCATTGTTGGATAAGAGGATAGATGATAATAAATCCCATATCAGTGATAAAGGATATTTTATTACTCACCTTTCTCATTTTATTTTAAATTTAAATTCCCTAGTATAAAACATACCATTAAAATATAATACAAGTATTGATTAGTTTGAAGAATAAGAACATCAAAAGGTGGAAGAATTCAATAATTTGGAAACGAAAAAGGAAGAAAAATCAATGGTGAGGAACAAAAAACATTACCTATATTATGTTTACATCATTTAAAATATGAACCTCAACATTTAGAAGAAGTATCAGAACCTGAGGCATCCCTTCAATGAATAAAAGTGTCCAAGAAGAACAAATAGAATTCCTTTTAAAACTGTACAAAAAATAGGAAAAAAATTTCATGGAAATTTTTTATTGGATGGTTTAAGAGTAAGAATAGGAAGAGGTCAAATTAATACAATATATAGAATCATAGAAAGAATAATTGGTAAATGGGGTGATCAAGAGGTCAAGGAGGAACAATCCAGTGAATATATGTTGGAAGAAGAAAAATTGAAGGAAGAGGACAATGAGAAAACATCCATTAACCTCATAGGTATTATTGAGAATAAAGATGAATGGGACTCCATAATTCAATTTCAAGAGGAGAAAAATGAGTCCCCAATTTAAAAAATCAATCAAGAATATCAAACTAAGGAAACTAAAGGAGTGGTGGAATAGGAGAATGAAAAAATCTGGTCAGATTTTGATTTCCTGTTATTTTCATTACATCTATCCTAAAATTATATCCAACCACTAGTCAAGATAAAGCATTGGAGGAAAAATAGAATGACTACCCAAGATTCACAATAGAGTTATATGTAGGAAAATCCAAGACAGTTATCTCTATATCATATTCTAATTAGCTAATAAGGGAAAAATGTCAAGATGAAAAACCATAAAAAAGACCAACTATCGGAAGGAAACCCAGATTTAAGAAATTGATTTCTAGAAATTAGACTTATTTTATTTTATTAGTATAAATAAAACTCTTCATGGTTTCCATATTTATTTTATTGATCCAAATATTTTAAATGTTAAATGGAATGTACTTTAATCATTTATTTGTATCTTTAAGGACCCTAGAAATAAGAATAAAAAATTTCTTGAAGTGTTGAAAACATGAACAATTCACGTCATGTGACCAATACACGTTGTGTAAAAAAAGTTCACATCGTGAACCTAGTATGAAAAAACCTGATAAACTAATTAAAAAGCATCAATGTAAGTGGAGTACATTTTACTTTTTTATATTTTTTCACCCCAATTTTTTTAAATTACATGATTTAAAAAAATTAGTTGAAGTGTTGCATAAACATAATTGAATTAGATTCACCCACAAAAAAATATTGAATTTTTATCTTGCACTCAGCTCCGAGGGGAAATATATTGACATGTTGAAACATTTGAAATATAATAACCATAAAAGAAAATGATATAAATGGAAATTTTAAAATTTACATGCCTAATTTAATTTTGAATTTTATGAAAATAATTGATGATATGATCTATTTTCATGATTTTGATTCCAAGAAAAATGCTTTGAGTAATCAAATTGTCTATGTTTATTCCATGACCTGATTGACATATATTAAGTTCCCATTACTAAGAGGATTCTAAACCAAATAGTTCCTATTTTTCTGGGAATATTTATTGAGTGAAACTTGGGGTATGTAAACTGACTAGAACTTGAATTTATATCTTTTCAAATATATGACTGAACAAGTTCCCTTTTGAAATTATTGAGTCATTTTATTGATAATCTCTTTTACCTTAAGACCCACCTGCACATTTTTCCTTCTTAAGCCTATAGAAACCATGGATTACCTTGTTAGTATTAATCCACATTAAAATCCATTATTTTTTTTCCTACCCTTCTCTTTGTATTTTTCATGATATTAAATTGAATAAGTATGGGGGAGGAGCTGTTTATAGAGAATATGGGATGTGATATCTTGAGGAGATATTGCAGGGTGTTTACATAGGATTTTGGGAAATATTAAAATTTGCATTCATTATATTTCATTATATATCCCTCTTGTTGTTAAAAAAATAAGAAGAAGAAAGAAGAAGAAAAAGTTTTTGTTTCTTGGGTAGGTGAAAATCACCAATGTCGGACCAATGATATCACAATAATATGTGTTTAGCTAGTGGATATGAGACTTATCCTAGGTGTATCTCCTAAAAAAATTGTGTTTTGTTTCCAGAAGTTCAAAAATCACTATTTACAGGCTGATTAATCCCCTAAAGGATCAAATGTGGTTTGGGGATGGGTGTGAGATCTATCCTAAACATGAATTTTGAAAAAAAAGTAAAAAAAATAAAAACAATAGAGGGTTCTTTTTTATTATGAATACATTTTTTGTAATCCTTTACTTTTTCATCTAGGGGTGGTGAGATGAAATAATTTTAATTTATATCATTTCATTGATCTTTCCTTTTGGATGTCATGAATTGTATGAAGGATTTTAGACTACTCCTTGTTACTTAATTGATTTCCAACATTTTTCCAACCAACCCTCATTCATAGAGTCATTTTATCCTAATTTCAAATCCATCGTGCTTAATTGTGATATTTTTCTTTACACGGTGGAGAAAGTTTATTTAACACAAGCCTATGGTTTGGAGCATGTACTTGAGGTACGAGCATAACTCCATTAAAATTGTTACCTTGAGTGATTAGTGGAAAATTAAATGGGGAGATAAATCATCAATGGAATAGTTGTTGATGAAAAGTTGAAATCTATTAGTAAAAAAGGAATAATTTCTTGAATTCCCCATTTTAAATGAAGCATGATTTATGAATTATTTATTGGGTATGCATTGTGATTTTATGATATTCAGTTATAACTTGTTTTTGTGAACATAATAATTTGAAGATTCCCCTATTGATGTATGGATCCTTGATATTTTGATGTTGAGGTTTTTTTCAAGGATGATCATATAGGTTAGTGTTGGGGTATTCGATATCTCTATTTTGTATACATATTTTGATGTGTTTTTATACATGTATTCATTGAATATTAGTTCATTTAATATAATATCCATTCATGATATTAATTTTTTCTGAATTCATATGCAAGATTAAAATTTAGAGAAATATGAATGAAAAGATGAAAATTGGAGAACAAAATCACACTTCACACCACAAGATTACCTTGCAATGCGACAACAGATTTTGATAATGATCATGGGGCACTTTTGGAGGCACAAAACTAAAGAAATAGGATGAAAAGAAGATTCTGGTGCTGAAATCGCATTTTACACATCGTGTAACATCATTACATGACTTGAAGTTGAAAGTCGTGAACTTTTTATAGGTCATGATAATAATAGAACATTTCTAAGTATTACATGATGTGTAAACATATTCCACATCTTGTAATTCCTCAATACATCAAAAAATATTGATTTCTAGCAGATCTTCTGATGGTATTTTAGGAAATCTTTTGACCCGGATGGCCATTTAATTCCTTAATTAACTCCGGAAAACCCTTGGTACTACTATGAGGCTTATAAAAGGGGTATTTTTTCCAATATAAATATATTTCATACCAAGTTTGAGGCGCAACCACTGAGAGGTTGTTGTATGGTTCTGACCCATATTTCTTCATATCTAGGTTTTTTTTTTTCCTTTTTTTCATGTAATCATTGAATGAATTATATTTTAGTTATAATATATTTATTTTATCCATTCCATTATCATTCATTATTTTCTACTCCCTCCACTATGGGTATTGGATTATTCATCATCAGAGAGCACCCAATGATGATTGGACAAACCCCGTAGGGGAGAGCAGGATCAGTTAAAGGGGGTGTATTCCAACAAAGAATGATTTTTATTTCACTTGTAAAGATGATTTTATTCGATAGTATCATGTTATGCTTTCACATTTACTTTATTCTTCATTGAATCATTGACCATATTTTTTCAATAATGAACGTATCCAACATGATTGAGATGATTTGTTCATGACCGTTGAATGTAATTACTCTTCTAATTTATGCAATCAGAACTTAACACACTTCAGATATTTTGATTCATATGACCATAATGAATTGGTATTATAGGGTAGTTTTATAGGTAATGACCATTTTTCTATCAATGAAACTATTTAGTTTCGTAGCTATTTGATATAATTATTTTTCAAGTGAATTTTAGTTAAACTTATTTTGAAAAACTGCCCCCAGATTCTGATTCCCCTCTCTTTTTTTCTATTTGAATTCATTTATTTTATTTTCATAATTAGTTTAATAAAATCAAACTGAAATTGGAGTGACCTAACCTTTAGTCTATAGTTATCATTGTGGTGATCCCCACTCTCTGTGGGTTCGACCCTGCACTTTTGTTATACTACATCTTTGTATTTAGTATGGTTTGTTCCAATATTAATTTCTAATCTAATCCATTCTTAGAGGATTTAATGACTCCTTTCTAGTGCATAAATTTCATTCCAACAGATGATACGATATAAGGATGACTATACTAATGGGGAATATCTCCCCATGGGAAAGTGGTTGGGGCTTCCACATGGCCTTCCCTTATGTGATTTCCCCTAGATCATTGATTTCAACATGTGATGAAATCATAAATGAGAACATAGTTATGGATTATACCTAAAAAGGATTCTCATTCATTCATGGATCAATTAGTGGACTAGGTCATCCAACACAAAACTGTGATATCCAAGATGGGAAGCCTGAGCCAAGATATGTCTCACCAATATCCTCATAACTGGGATCATCATTATAAAAGGGATACATGGTTTTTAAAACCCTAATGATCCTATTAATTAGGTATTATATCTCACAAGAGACCTATAATAAAGGAAATTCATGATTTATGGGTTTCAAATTGGTGTTCATGGCCCGATCATATAATTCTGGAGGTCATAGAGGAGGCCTTGGTGAATGAGAACCCAAAAAGTAAGCCCATGTGAATCTTTACTCTACCATGAAGCTATGGGTAGTAATACATTCCCTATTATGGGTGGTTGAGTTGTATCCCTAATTTATGATCGGATCGAAGGTTGGGTTCATCCTCACCCTTGTGAGGTTGGCCGGTTGTGGCTCTACCATAATTAGAAGACAAGAAAAAGTGGTCTCCCTGATTAGGAAGTTTGGGAGGGGATTCTCCCTAGTTCCAAAGTAGGGTGAAATGGTATACTAGTTATAGAGGATAGAGAATATGGTTCCCTAGTTGTAGGGTTGGGTAAGGCGGTATCCCTTATAGACATTAGGGATAATTATTTCCATTATGAAAGGTTAGGGTGGGGTTCAAACCCCATTGGGCATAGATACTATAGCAGTACTATAGCGTACTATAGAAGTGGTGGTACTGTAGTAACGGCAGGCATTGTAGTAGCGGAAGAGTACTATAGCGGTGCAGGATACTGTACCAGCAGTAGGTAATGTGTGGTACTGTAGCTGTGTGGGTACTATATCAGTACTATTCACATAATAGGTCTTGGGCCAAAAAAAATGGGCTTACAGGCCATGTAATGGGCTAATTTCCCACTGGGCCTTAAGGCTATGTGATGGGTCTCCCTCTACCCAGTTAAAGAGGTATTTTCTTTTCTTTAATAATAAATGAGGCTTCGGCCCCAACCTTTAAAAAAATATTTAAAAAAAGGTTAGGGTGGAGTGTCCCCCTTTTATAAGGTTAAGGAAAAAAAATTCCCTTATTTTGGAAGGTTTGGGAGTAGTTTCTCCCTTATTTATGATTAAATAAAATGGATTTCCCTAATGGATCCTTATAAGAAGTGGTAAACCAAGTGTTGGGCCCTGATATTGGCTCACACTAGTTTCATAGTATGGTAAAATGGAACCCCAACTATATAGAAGGTTGAAGTGTTTCCCCAGTTAGATGACCTATGTGAGGCTTCTCCCAAGAGGAAAGGCCTCCATGGATGGCCTAGGCGAGTGTCTCCCTCGTGTGTTATCTAGTGCGGGGTCCTTCACCCTAATTTTATATAACTAGGGGTTAAGTGGTCTTACATGAAAGTTTTAATGTTTTAAACCTTCATGTAACATAATTAACCTTATTATCTAGTTTATTACCTTATATTTTAGGCTTGATTAAGCTTCCTAAAGGGGGTTTAGAGACTAGGGTGCATGGAGATATTTGGAATTATTTCTTCTTCCATGAAATCCAAGACTTTTTTCAATCATGTCAATGAATACCTTTAGGGGTCTATTTATCATAAAATTTTCTAACCTAAGTGCATGATGGTTGGGTACTGAGGTGTTGGTTCACATATGTGGTCGAGGCATGAGATATGGGTGTCTAGGTGCGATAATGTAAGAATGTTACCCAAAGGGGGTGGGTGCACTGGTGATTTTGAGATAGTGAACCTTTTGGAACTCGAATACCTACACTAGGTAATTGTATAAGGACCTAGGTGAAGCATCTTGAGAACATGGCCAAGGCCTTGGGAAAAGTGATATCCCCCTATAGAGGATTTTTCCTTCACTATATCAAGGTTTTTATTCTTTGATGATCACCAAAAATGATTTATGGATAAAGAGGAGTATTCAGACTAGGAAACACCCATGTTTATGATTATAATGATTTTTCCTAGCATCTTATGTAGGTGTGATCTGAAGAAAATTGGGGGAAATAGATATTCTGGAAATTCTATTCATAATTTAACAATGATATTGAGACTTAATGTAAGATCCATTGATGATGACATTACTATGATCCAATTGAATAGGTGTATTTCTATCCAGTAGTTAAATATAATTTTTCTTTAGTCTATGATCATTTCCAACTGGTAGTTAGATTTATGTTTTACTTGGACTGTGTTTGTTTCCATCTAGTAGTTATAAATGTGTTTTCCCAATACTGGGCATGTTTCTATGGATTGAGAACATTTCCAACCAATTTTTATAAATGTGTTTTCCATGGACTGGTTTCTTTTATAACCAGTAGTTAGATTTATAGTTTCCCTAAACTGGGAATGTTTCCAACTAGTAGTTATATATGTGTTTTTCATGGACTGAGTGTATTTCAAGACAGTAATTAGGCATATGTTTTCCTTAGATTTTAAATATTTCTAGCCAATAGTTATATATGTGTTTTCCTAAAACTATATTTATCTCCAAACAATAGATATATATATATGGTTTTCCATGGAATGGGTGTGTTTTTATCTAGTTATTATATATATAGTTTATCTAGATAGGGTGAATTTATAGCCAGTTGATAGATATTGATTCCTTAGAATGGATGTTATGATAACTTTATATTTATTCCTATTATCATGAAATGGTTAGATTCCATGCCGACATAGATCATTGGGTTCCTAGATAATGTTCTAGTGGGTGGACGCTTCACAATCTCTTCATGTTCATGTGGGAAATGTGCAAGCTTGACATCAACAATTGTTGAAGCATTTATTAGTCAACTGTTAGGGTGAATTATTTGGTTCCCAATGGTTAAACTAGTGTTATATATGTGATTTTATTTAAACATTCATTTAATTCAGTATATGCATCACATATATAATAGTTATTACTATGGAAAACATTGTTTGTGGCCTAGTTAGTTTTATGATGACGCCCTGTGTGTGCACCTTGGTGTACTTACAAACTCATGTTTGGAATATAGGTTTTGGTAAAGGAATATAGTATAAGTGAGAGGACTTGATTATCTTGATGGTATTATAGATATAGGTCTAATGCATTACTTAAGGATAAAGATGGGTCTATTTGGTTCAATTTAAATTTAATTTTTGTATTGTATATAGTCATATTATTGGTCAATCCTACATCAATGTATGATTGTATTCCATTAATTGAGTTCATTTTTTATATCATGGTGGGTTTTTTATTATTTATTGTATGCCTTACATTGTAAATCCATTGTTTTACTCTAATGTTATATTTGTTAAAGTGGTTTATTTTATTTACATATTATTGTATATGATTATACTAAGGGTATATTCTCTCCATTTAGTTTATCAAACCCTAAATATTAATTATAATCCGATGAAACATTAGGAGGAGAACTTGATCATATGTAGCACCACTTTTATTGGTTTTTTTGGACTTATTGTGATCGGGATGTTACATGTCTTAGATTCCCAACCATCATTTAGAAACTATTTTAAATATAAAATTTTAAATTAACAAAATCTTATGTAAGGAAGCATGCGATTCATGTATTATCACTTTCCAATTACTTGATCCATGTCACATGATTAATAACTCATCGTACTAAAGTATTACATGTATAACCCAAAACTAAAAAATATATCCAAAGTATTCTAAATATATTGTACAATAAAATCATTCATTCCTTGGTTATTATTCACACCTATGGCATACACACACCTAAACCATGAAATCAAAGGGATTTTATCTATATGACATATGTATTTCATGTCCAATACATATTTAAACCTATCATAAAGATTCCATTTTTTTTAGTTAATTAATCCACTCTAAATAATTAAATTAAGAATATATTAAATAAATTATTAATGATATCTAATTGGAAAAAAAAATTCTATAAAATTTTTATAATCATATACAATCATACACAAGTTATATTAACATAAGAGAAAAATATGAAGCATATAAACACATACTATTTACACCTAGGTCTATGAGTAAATAAATTATAATTTTAACACATAAAATATTATACTTCATTAAATTTAATCCAAAAAATAATCTATAAAATTAATAAATTTCATCTTCTACTCCCTAGAAACATGGAATTCAACCATAAATGTGATGGACATACATACATATAGTTTTAATCCCAAGTTCCAACCAGTATATCTCAATATAAAAAATTCCAAAAAAAATAAATCAAATAAAGATAAATATTTGGTTCCATCTTGTAACACCCGGACCTAGGACTAGTCCACTAGACCTAAGACTGGTCTACTTGAATTCAGTCATGTTACTATATAAACTCAATCACACTCTCATATTTTTATATTTCAATGACTAAAACCAATAGATTTTCATATGTGAAGCCAATTTTCAGTTGACCAAACACAGTTGAACATATGTAGATGACCATACAAAGTGATTCAGATGATATTTCATTTTTGTGACTCATGCAACAATATTAGTGTCTCTCTAGTGTATGGAAGGGTGATTGGATGATTATACCATCTGATGGATTTGTGTAGAGGTTATGGTCCATACATGGTGAACAGAATGTATTGATACAAAGTTTAAATTGAGTTTTTCACTAGGTCAAGTGTCAAGATTTATTTTTCTACTAGTGATCATTAGTCCCCATTCTAAATAGGGGAACTCTAGAATGATTAAAGGTTGGTAAAATAGGTTTAACCAGATGATTTATTATTTAAAAGGTAGGTGGGTACCTCATGCATAGTGATTAAGAATCAGAATAGTGATTGAGACTATAGAAGAGGAAAACTCTATAATTATTCCTTATTAGGTAGTTTTTTTGTTGAAGTGTAATCTTTATAATTAATTATTATAATGGAAATAATATTAGTGTTTCTATAGTGGATATAGGACATATTGTTTGAACCATATAAATTCTTATATCCTTTAATTTATCATTATTAATATAATATTTTTAGGTGTGAGTTCTCTTGAGTGTGTGAGAGGCTCATCTTGGAATGGTGAGTAGGTTGTGGGGTTTTATATCTTTTAGTACATTATAAAGATGTAGTCCTTCTAGATAATCTAGTTTTTTCATTGCATGGAATTATATGGTGGTTGTGCGTCTAGTGATCAGACACTAAGGAGGATTACCAATAAGTGGTATCATATCTTGGTTCAAATATCACTCATCAAAACACTC
This sequence comes from Viscum album, assembly GCA_963277665.1. NCBI lineage: Eukaryota > Viridiplantae > Streptophyta > Magnoliopsida > Santalales > Viscaceae > Viscum > Viscum album. The sequence goes on from OY728152.1 coordinate 1,745,481,406, forward strand.
CAAGGAGGCTTATATAATGCTCACTCTTTACTTGAAAATATTTTTATTTTAGTAGAATTTTAATATCATTGGAAAGCATGGAATTGGGATAAGGTAACATCTGGATAGATAAGTTTAACAGAATATATTTTGTCTTCAAAAGAATATTTATAGCATATCATATTATTAAAAAGGTCATAGATATTCTATTAGATGGATTCAAACAGTACAAAATGGGTAAAGTGGAATGGAATGCATTATATAGGAGGAAACTTGGATTTTTGAAGATGTCATTAGCATAAAGTGTATCCTTTAACATTGAAGGAGTGAAGAAAATAGGTGAGCTCAAAAATACCTTATGGACATATATTATAAGATAAAAGTACTTAATAAATTTTTCATTGACATGTCAAAAACATTATGGGTATCATTACTTCCCCGTGACCAAGGGTTAGTTTAGAAATTTATTTACTTATCCTGACACTAACATTATCTATAGAATGTGTAGTAGAGAAAAAACAAGGGGTTGAATCCATAAGTAGGTGAATTTGTTGGAAACACTTCATAAGTGGTTACCTAGAGGATGACTCTTCACCACAAGTTTAGGAAGAATGATGGTTATATAGATAATTTTATTAACTATAATTAAATGAACATGGAATGTGAATAAATATCAAGTGAATTAATCTTTGGGTGTAATTAATCTAATCAAGGTTTAGTCCAATAATTTTAGCCACAAGTTTTTCCTAAGGTCACCAATCTCCAATGGTAAGTTTGATTAGTCTGACCAAAACTAAAAATTATTCATTGGTCTATAATAGTCACCAATCTAGGTGCATTACTTTAAACTCTTGAAGTGACAGACAGGTCTAAGAAATTTTTCATATCATAATAATTTAAATTAAATTGAATTTACTCCTATGAAATTTCTTTGGTTCGGGTCATGAAAAATGATGTGATTTACTTGATTTCTGATCCAATTCCTAATTGAACATACCATGTTTAAATTAATTATTCATTAGGATGTTTCCCCTAAATCTTGATTTTATACCCCTTAAATAACTAGCCTTGAACATATGGGAGATAATTTATTATGATTTTTAGTAGGAAATTGGGAAAACAATTCCTAGTTAAAACAATTAATATTTAAAGAAAAAAAATTAAACAAATAAATTACTTGGAATAGAGAAACCTATCAGAGAAATTGGGTTTGATTCAAAAAAAACAAATAAAAAACAATGAATAAAGTGTGAAAATGTGGATAACTTTGAGAAATTAAAAAATAATGGAAGAATGTTAAATATTCAAGGGCTCTTTGAAAGTTTGACCAGGTTGGGTACTTATAGATGTGACCCATTTATGGGATGAAATTATATTCATGGTGTGAATGGGGAGGGATTCTTCCAAATGTGTGTCCATCATGAACTTTCACGTCACTAATAAATATTGAAAAAATGAATTAAAGAAAATTATTTAAATTTATGAGATTCATAGATTGAAACTAACCCCTAATGATTCAGGGGTTTAACTATTAACTTTTACTAAATCCTTTCTCAACATGATTTATTCTTCATTGAGTGAATCGGCTATAATTCATAGTTTCACATATTTAATAGGTTTTATGGATTGAATGTATTATTGGAATCTTCCTTAGATTTTACCTATGAATACTCATGTAATGAATAAGGTTTTACATCATGAAAAATCTACAGTTCCATCTCTTTTTAGAAACCAGCAGACTACTTAAATTCATTTAGAACCCTAAAAAATCAATCAAAAAATCAATGTATTATGTGGAAAAAGTTAAAAAATCAATTAAAACCCATTCCAAAATATATATTCAATTAAAATGTATCAAATTACACCATACTTGAAAATTTTATTTTCCTCAAAAAAAAAGAATCCAAATAAATATTACAAAGAACAACATACTATTACAAGAAGCGATCATCAATAGATTGAAAATAAAACTAAGTAATAGTTGAAAAGTGTTAATCCTTTACAACTCATTCCCTCAAGGTCACCAGTCATGCCTTATAATTTATATTTTCATTCTTATCCCTCTTCTCCCTAATCATTATCTTTCATTAACTCCTCAATTAGAAATGTCCATATTGTAATTTACCTCACCATGAATTTTATATCATTACCCAAGATAACATGTGACTAAAGTTATACTCATACTACAAGTACATTATCATAACCATAAAATTTCATTAAATCTTAACTCTCCATCCAATAAATAAAAATAACACAATTAATCATGAGGACTTAATCATTAAGGATCAAATGATTCTAAGCCTGAAGGGTAGATAGATAATGATGTGATCAAATCAAGGAACAAAATAGGGTTTTAGATCTAAATCATAGTGTATAATAATAAAAAGGGGAGTCTAATGAAAATATCCTACCAAAATGAACATCACTCCCCACTCCAAAATCTCAAAGTGGATCATGAATATGATAAGTAACAATAAGGAATAGTTCCCCATCAAGTATTTTTAAGAGCTGTGAACAATAAAATAAATGAATATTAATCATGAAATGAATACCCAAAACCAAAAGAAACACCGCCACATATCTCCCAAGAAGAAATCATCCTTTTCCACAATAAATTCTATCACCCCCACACTTATTCAATTTAATATCATATAAATTAAAAATATTAGGGTAGTAAATGATAAAATCATCTTGTAACATGGTCCAATCCTAACATGCTCATTCATGGATTATACGAGATAAGTAGGATCAATTTACATGTGGGTCTTAGGATAAATAGCTCGATAATCAAATCTCCCCAATCATGTTAAAAGATTATTTTTTCAATAATAGATTTGAAAAGATATTAAGGAAAGTTTTGATAGGTTTAAATGTACCAATTTTATCCCAATAAATATTCTCAAGAAAATAATGGAAATATTAGGTATATAAAATATATTGGAAATGAGAACATGTGTATAGAAAAATAAATCATGGCTTGGATACTAAAAAATGAATCAATATACAATAATTTTATAAATTCAATATTAGAAAAAAATCAACTCAATAATATTTCTATATTTTCCTAAATAAAAGTAATAATTTTTTTACAACAATTTCTATCTAAAACTATCAATTTTATTTTCATATTTTCAATATAGCTTTCAAGCTTAAATCATGTGTTCTTTGAAAAATGTATACTAGATAAATGAGGATGGGAGAACATCCATGTGTAATCCAATAAATATTACGAGATACCCTTCCCCCATACTTAAAGGCAAATAGTGTTTCCACTATTTGTCTCAAAGATGAGAGAAGGAATGAATTATCAAAAGGAATTTGAAATGACAAAAAGAAGGATATGGTGCATAAAAATTCTGTCAATAATAGCAGTGATCATGGGAATTAAAGGGATGAATGTGAATTCTTGTGACCTTATACACATGAGAACAGAAAGACCTGACTATACTTGGAAAAAGGTTTTCTAAAAGTAGTTAAGTAATATATAGTAAAATATAAGGTTGGTCATATAATGAAGCAAAAAAATGATATGATTATATTAATATCCATAAATTTACATAATATGTTCCATTCAAAAATAAGTGATGATTGATACAACCATTGAGAAAATTGGTATGATGCCAACTAAAACAAATACTTAAAGAATCATATGATGAATGTGTTTCTTACCATAAATCATTAATTTTTAGTTCTTCAACTATATTAATGAACAATGGATAATTGGGGTATCCTATTAGCTCAGTAGTATATGCCTTATTTTATAAACTAGAATATGTATCCTCCAACTCCAAGGATAGATTCTGCAAGTTAAATCTCTCTATTTATTCTATCAGTCATTACTCATGTGGAAAAATAAGGTGGGGAAACCATGGGAACTTAGTACCACCTTGGGTTAACTTGAGAGGAATTTACTCCAATTGTTTATTATGCTAGTAATTATTATTAGGGGTGATAAAAGTAAGCCTAGGTGGTGTGGAATATGTGATATGTGATTCATTATATTGAGTCATCCTAATCAATTAGACAAATGAAGAGTGAATAAGAAATAGTATATGAAATGGAGTCCAAAACTCTATCATCATGTGTGTGTGTATGTGTTTATACAATGGAATATAGTGAGAAATATAGAAAATAAAAAATATAAAGCCTGCCCACTGCTAACTCAAAAAAATTACGGAATAAAACGGGAATAAAAAAATACTATGAAGCATTTTCCCTAATGTCTATGGTGGAATCCTCCCAAGTGGGTAATATTTGTATCTAGTCGATCAAATATATGGTAGTAATGGAACCTAGGCTCTGGATAGAGTATCCAAATAGGGATATGGATTCTTATAATTGTCTATATTGGCTGTAAAAGTAAATTTAAAATATGGGTTAGAATAAAAATCACATATATAAACCTTGATCATGGATCTAGTAGCTGGATCGATAAAAAGGAGCTTGGGTTGACTCTCAAAAGTAATTTCATTCCATCATCATGTATTATTATTATAAAACCACTTTTGGATCATAGGTTCAGTGACCTTAGGTCATATCAGTGGAGGGGGAGATGGGGTGAAGTTATTAGACATTGGAGAAGTGGAAGAAGCATAAGGTGGATTAGGTGTGAGATTATATAGAGACTATGGTGAAGGCAAAAAAAAAGTGATACCAAAATGTTGGAAAATCCTATTTTGGTTATCCAATAGGAATTGAATAATAATTTATTATTATTGAATCATAAACTAAATGTCCAAAATTGGTAAGAAAATCTATTAGGAGTCATAATTGGTGATGCTTGAAGGCTAGGTAGGGGCTGATGTGTCTATATTGTTGACATGCACATGGGGTGCTTCCACAACTCATAAAGTGTATTATGACTAATCCTCACCTATAACCTCTAAATACTCTAATACCCACTCATAAGTTTTACTAACCTTTTTCAGTAATCCCATATTTTAGATAAGTATAATTTTAAAATATTGAATCAAACCTAGATATTGGAGAGGGACTCAAGACATGAGTTAGGGTTCATGGTCATAAATGTAAATTCATTGAAACATTCACAACATCAATTAATTATTCACAGTGTGAAGAATTGGGCTTGTAGGAAAACTAGTTCGAAAGATTCATGGTTTTAATCCTTTTTCACACTATGAAACAAAAGATGACACCTAATTTACCCCTTATTTCATAATCTACCAAATGACCAGTTTCTAAATTACTTCTAAACCTAGAAACTATTTCTAACCTATGTTGGCTTCAATTTAGTGCTTTATTTAAAGTAAATAGCTAGAAACATGATTTTTTACTTAGGTAAATTATATATAAAGGATGAATACATAATAAAATGGTTACATATAAAACTTTAACCTTTTTCCATTGACCATAAATGGAGTTTTATTTTCTTTTTTATTTTCAATACCTCTATATGGAAAAACTTTAACAACATTAAATGGTCTCATCCATCGTGAATTTGGTTACCTATAAAAAGATTCAAATGTGAGTTAAAAAAAATATTATCTCTATGTGTGAATTACCTATGAGAAATGTGTCGATCAGACTAGTTTTTGGTCTTTTATTATAGGTTTTTTTCATTTTAATATTATTCCCTCCAAATGTTTTCAACTATGGAATCCTTATTTTTCCAGATTGTTGAGTGTCTAAATTGATTTTTTGTATCACTCAGAATGATTGGTTCTTAAATTCTATTGGTAAGTATCATGTTTTTTCATAAAAAATGAAAAATTAGTTGTATTAATTGGTATTTTTAAAGTTGTCCTCTACCCCCAAAGATAATCATCTAGTTTTCTACTACAATCCTTCCTACTTGATGAAGTAGTCTTCTCAAGAATTTTCTTGATCTCTCAATTGAAAAATTCCACTTTTACACTAGTTTTTGGGTGATGATATGTAATATTATTGTATATAACCCCATAATTTTCAAAAAAAATCCCCATCAATTAGTTGTTAATGTGTGTTATTGATCTCTGATGAGTAATCGAGGAATTCCAAACCATGAAAAATGTTCTTTCTTAATAATTGTATCACTACCTTATCTATGTAGAGAGTTGTGGATTATACTTCAAACCATTTAGATACATAATCTACACACACTAAGATGTATGTTTCATCCAAATACATGGGAAAAGGGCCCATGATATCAATACATCACACATCAAACACTTCTACTTCCAAAAAAAATTTGTAGCATCTCATTCCTGCTTCTAATGTTTCAAACTCTTTAGTAGTGTTCACAACTTTGGATGAATACTCTATTATCTCAGTGAATATTTAACCAAAATAATTCACTTTTAAGGATCATATCCATCTTAAAATCCAATATATCGTGTCCCTCGATGGGTGGAGAATGAAAAAAAATATAAAACATTACACCTCCTCTTCCAATACACACTGGTGGATTAATACATCATCGTGTTTCTTAAATATAAGTGTCTCATCCTATTAGTAGTAAGATGAATCAATAAAAAATATTTTACTCTGATGATATTAAAATTATGGATATTAAGACCTTATGGGAAATTAATATCCTATATTAACAAACCATGGTCAGTCTTACAAATACATAAAGAATAATGTTTCGTTTGTAAATTTATCCAAGGTATCCAACTCTTCCTCTTCAATATTCGATAACTATCCTTAAAAAATGATCATCCACATGATTATATAAGCTTTTTGTATCTTTGATTACATTTCCAAAAAAAATCAAAAACAAAATCCATCATATTAGCCTCAACTTAGCATATTTCTTTCTCAAAAGGAATCTCAATATTTCATTGTCAGAAAATACCACAACTCTATAGAGATCAAGATATGACCTGAATTTTTAAAATGTAAAAACCATCACATGTAAAAAAAAATTATGTCACTATGTGGTTTATTTTACCTTCATTGAGTGTGTGGATAGCATAGGGTATGGGTTGGAAGATTTGATCAACTTTCTTCCCTAAGACATCTCCAATAGTGAAATATCTTACATCACACAACAATTCAAAGTATTTTTTCCAATATAGAGCTATTATAATTGGGGTTGATATTAAGTTTTTTTAAAAGTTTTAAATAATTTTTTATTGGATTCATTAAACTCAAAGGGTACACCGTTTTCTAAAATATGTGTGAGTGGACAATCTATTTTGGAAGAGACTTTTATGAGCTAGTGATAAGAACCTACATGGAAAAAATTTGTGGATTCACTTAACTATTTTTGGTTTTGGGAGTTATTTAATTACTTTTATCTTTTCTAAATCTACTCCAATTCCATTTCTTGAAATTTTTTATGTGAGTAATATTACTTCTTATACCATGAAATTTAATTTCTCACAATTAATAACTAATAATTTTTTCTCACATCACTTGAGAATCAAAGCTAAATTAGGCATAGAAATATCAGAAGATATTCTATACAAAAAAAATCCATAAAACTCTCTATGAATTCATCCACAATAGCATGAAATATGAATTTCATTCACCATTGGAAGGTTTTTGGTGAATTAAACATACCAAATGATATGATATGGTATGTGAAGGTTCTATATAGAAATGTGAATATTGTTTTTGAATGATCATTTAGGTCAACATAAATTTGGTTATATCTAGAATAACAATCAGGGAAGAAATAAACTTCATGTTTGATTAATATTTATATCATCTAGTCCATAAAGTTAAAGGGGAAATGATCCATTCTATTATACAAATTAAACGTCCTATAATCAACACACATGCACCATCAAATTATCATCCTTATAGGTATTAGATCATTTTCATTTTTGTGAACCACAGCCAAGCCTCCCTTCTTTGGTACCACTTGAAGTAGGATCACCCACTCACTATATGATATAGATATGATAATTCTAGCATCAAGTACTTTCATTACTTTTTTTACCACCTTCTTAATTTATAGGGTGATTCTTATATGGGTTTTTCAGTTCAACTTAACTATATCTTCTAATAAGAATTTATGATCATACAAAGTAAAAAAATCCCTAGATATCAATAAAAATCTGAAAATTTCAATAATTTCTTTTATTTAGAACATTAAGAAACCTATCCTATTATTATAAGGTAATTTCAGAATTTATGATTAATGGAAGGTTATTTTTAGCCTCCACAAATGATTTATTAAATGTGTTAATCAATGGTTTCATATCCAATATTTATGTCCTGATGATTGAGGTGATAAATTTTGGGTATGAGTTCTTTGTTATTGGTTTTATCCACTGCACCTCCCTATGGATGATTTCATATGCTTCTTCCTTATGCAATGGTTCCTCTTGCTTGAATACTATCTCATAAATGAGTTCAATAATTTTATTTTCTTCTTATTCTTAAAATTTCTTCAAAGTTATCTTTTTTGGAACTTCTTCTTCATCAGTTGTGAAAATAGCTTGACATTCCACTAAGTATACTTCTTTATTTATAGACTTTACTAAATTAAAAACTAGTTGTGTGTCATAAACATAGAATATCAGTGTTCCCTAGTTTACATCAATCAACGATTTTCTATTTTTTAGGAATGATATTCCTAGGATTATAACCACATCATATTCCTCTTCCATGTCAAGAATAATGAAATCAGTAAGGAAAATAAACTTTATAAATTTTAGAATAATATCTTACTAAACTCCTTTAAGTTAATTCAAAAATTGGTTTATGATATTCAAGGCTTAACTTATTATCTTAGGTTCATCAAGCCCAAATTTCCAAAAAAACACTCATTGGTATCAGGTTTATTCTTGAACCTAAATCAAAAACCACCTTCTTGAAATTGCATAATCCCATGGTGCATAGAATAGAGAATATTTAAGGATATCTTAACTTCAAAAACTATTTTATTTAGACTAATTATAAGAACTCCTAATTTAGGAAGATAGCTCCCAAGCCTTTTAATTTCTTTTTATTGGAAAGAAAATATTTTGGTAACTTTTTATAAATCAATATCTTGGAAATAGTTTCAGAAAATGGTATACTGATGTCAATATATTTGAAAATATCTATGAATTTTTTGTATTATACTTCCATATTACCTTACTTAATTATTTTTGGAAATGGTAGAGGTTTTTGATATGGTGTTGATGGTACATACTTATCTCTTATGCCACTTATTTATCTAGAATTTGATTTTATTTGTCTTCTTTATTACCCATTTCTTGCTTAGAATTCTGCATGTCTTTCTTCTTGGATTCATGATTATTTCAACTATCCTCCTTTTTTATTATCATGTCATAAATTATGCCACCTATTTGAGTTATTCCTCCATATTTTTCTCACCTTTAAAATATTTTCTTTCCTTCAATTGTTTTTCACTTTATAAGATCATAATGTTGGCCTCATCTCTTTCATTGGTCTTTATATTACTGATTAGTGTACCTAGTAAACAATCTAACAAAGTCTATGAAATCTATCCTACTCAATTCTTGAGGTTACAGAGAGAATATTTATATCTTTTAATATAATTTTATTATGTATTATTTCACTTATATAACTTATAAATTAATATAGATAGAAACTTCTCGTGGTTGGAATGTGAGTATTATGCTTTTCTTGGTGGAGGATATGGTTAGAAAAATTGTTGGGGTAGAAACTACATGGTTCTTGGTGGATATGTGGGATGGAATGGTTATAGAGATTATGGTTAAAGAGGGAACCTAGGTGGTATTAGGTTTCATAGATATTTCTAGCCACTTTTTTATTGATTCCATCATTAGTGATTACTTTTTTGGGTTTGTGTCATCCATAAATAGGAATAATTTGGTTAACATTGTTGTTGAGGTTGATTATAGATCACATAGCTATAATATTGTTATTGATTACCTTAAAACCCTAATCAGTATTACTGATAAGTGTTTATTCCTTTACACATCTTACATTATTTTTTTCCATTACAATGTATACTTAAATTTATTATTGTTGTGGTTATTTGACAGTTTCTAATTTCTTAGTGAGAGAATCTACTTGGGTAGAAAGGCAGGTTGTCACATCTACTTGATGCATGACTTACCTTTGGGGTCTTTAATTGAAGGTTGGAATTATGATAAATTTAATCAAGAAGATCCCTTCTAAACTCGTGAATCTTCATCATAAGTCCCCTATCGATTGAATAATTAACCATTGTTCGATTTGTGGATTTTAGACCATAATAAAACATTTGTATTTAGAGACAAAAATTTATCCAATGGTGTGATAACTTTCATATTGATACATTAAATCAGAACCAAACCTCCAAAGATGAATCCCAATCAATTTGAGTGAAATTTTGAATGTTACTTCTAAGTTTCCATATCCTAGAAGGTGGAAAGTAACTATCTAAAAACTTCTTAGACACTCCATCCCAGTTAGTGGTAAATTATATGAGTTAGTTTTTCAGCCATTATTTAGTTATAGCTTTGAGTGAGAATGGAAACACTCATATTTAGATAAAATCAATGTACACTCCTTGGTTATTGAAATTGTTACAAACTTCTAAAAAATTGATAAGTTCCCATGTGGGTCTTCACTTTGTAATCTGCTAAATTTACACATATTATAAATTATGTGAATCGGATTAAGATTTGTTTCGGACATATTTTCCTGGATGAGTGGATGCAAAATTCTTAGTTCATAACCATGGATTTATGTAAATAAATAATCCATAATGGTATGCTATGGGAATTTTGGTCACGCTTATTTATATTGTTTCTCATTTTCAATCTAAGAATTATGATCGTTGTAGGTGGTGAGGTTTTTATATTCTTCCATTATAAGATGTCAGTATGTAGACAAGTAATTTTTTATTTTATAATTTAGTAAAAGTGGTTCATGCATGTCCAAGATCCTAGATCATTTCATGGGTTCCTAGATCATGTACTAGGGGAAAATTCAGAGTATATGTGATATTTCATGTTTTAGAAAAATAGAAATTTGAGAAGGAAAATAGGGAGAATAAGTATTAGTTTACTTACACTGAAGGTCACCATGCCTCCCTTGAAACAATCCTAAAAAATTGATGTGTAGGAAATATGATGGGTGTCATTACTTCCCCATGACTTATGGTTAGTTTAGAAATTCATTTACTTTTCTTGACACTAACATTATCTACAGAATGCATAGTACAACAGAAGCATGGCGTCAAACTCATAGGGAGTTTAATGCATTGATAAAATATTAGTGGTAGTTATATAGTAGGTGACAATTCACCCAAATTTTTGAAAGAATTGTTATTATTTAGCTAATTTTATTAACTATAATTAAATAACCAATATTGAGAATCAATTTTAATGGATTTAATCTTAGGTCATCATTAAACTACTCAAGGGTTATCCCAACAGTGTTAGCCACAAGGTTTTCCAAAGGTTACTAATCTCTTATGGTCAATTTTATTGGTCATATATAAACCAAAAACTATTCATTGGTCTAGAAAAATCATCAATCCGGGTTCATTACTTTCAACCTTTTATGTTGAATATAGGTGCAAGGTATTAGTCCTATCCCAATAATCTCAGTTAAATTGGATTTCCTCCATTAGAATTCTCTTAGTCTGATTCATGAAAAAGGATGTGATTTAGATAATTGCTAATATAATTTCTAACCTAACCATACATACCATGTTTAAATTAATGATTCATTAGGAACTATCATCCTAATATTAATTACCTTACCCTTAAAAAACTATCCACACATGGAAAGGATAGAATCCATCATGCTTGGGAGTAATAAATTATGGGAAAATGCATGGATAAATAAAATAAGATTGAAGGAAAAAAATTTAAAAAAATCACTTACTTAGAATATAAAAACTTATTAGATAAAGGAAATTAAATTTTAAACCCAAAAAATTATAATCAATTAATTGTGTTCACATAATTATAAAACTCAAAGGAAGTAAAAAAAGTATGAAAGAATGGTAAAAATTATGGGTCCTTCAAAATTTTGTCCAAGATAGGTAATTATAGACATGGCCCATTCACGGTGTGAAATTACATTCACAGTGATAATGATACTAACTTATTCTATATATATGTCCATAATGAACTTTTACACCACTAATAAATATTTTGTGTGTGAGTTAAAAATTCTAGTATTTTAATCTCTGAGATTCATGGCTCAAAAAAACCTTGAAAGCTCTAGGGGGTTGACTATTGAATTTGGATGGATCCTTCCATTGATTGATTTCTTCTTCTTGGTGTGAAATAGTTATACTTCATAAATTTATGGATTGAATTGTTTTCTTGGATTTAATGGTCGATTGGTAGCTTCCCTATATTTTTTATATGAATACTCATGTCATTAATCAGGTTTTATAGTGTGAAATCTGTGTAATTCCAGCTCTATCTAGCAACCAATAATCCACGTGAATTTTTTTAGAAACCATTAAAAATAAATTACAAAAGCATGTTATTGTGTGTAAAAAGATACAAAATTAAATGAAATACTAGTTCAAAATATATTTTCAATGAAATAATATCACTCATGATGTGGTGGTTGTTTTACATGAGGCTTTTAGAAAATAAACCAATGGAAGATCATGTGAATGATTTCAACATGGTCTGAGGTCAGCTTGAATTAGATAAGGTGAAATTATAAGATTATGTATATGATATTATATTATTTTTATCACTACTTTATTCATGGGATTTTATGGTAAAGATAGTGAATAATTTATATAGAAAAACTATTTTTGGGTTTGAGTATGCTATAAATTTTGTCCTGAATGAAGAAATTTGATGAATAGAATTCCTAGAATAATTTATAATTTCACTGAATTCTGAAATATAGTAACATCCATCCTAGTATATAAATAAAAATAAATAGTCATATTATAATTCATGAGATATAATTTAAGGAAAATTGGTAAGTCCAGACCCTACATGCTGGCAATTTGGGAAAATGGGAAATATTTGAAGGAATTTAAGGAATGGAAAGGAGTATTATAGATGGGATTCAACTTAAATAAGTTCAAATTTCATGATTACATATTATGGATACAACAAATTTTTTCTTAATGTTAATATTTTAGTGGACTCATGGGTAATTGACTTAGGATCATCATTCTATTCAATGCTAGATAAATGATGCATGGAGAATTATGTGTTCATAAAGTTTAAAGGGGTTAATTTTCTAAATTATGAGGTGATAAAGATAGTTATAAAAGGATATGTTAATTTCTGGATAAGGAATGTAATTTTTTTGAAGTTGAAAAAAGTTATACATGTCTTTTGGTTATCGAAGAACTTAGTCTTCATTGGGAAGTTGAATGAGGTAGGCTATGGGACTAGATTTGTGGATAGAATTTAGAAGCTGAATCAAGAATCCTTGGTGGTTATATGATGTGTACAGTATGGAACCTTGTATTTTAATGTAAGATCAAATGGATCTATAATTTCTTGTGTTTCAATTTTTTATAGTTCAAAATTATGGCATTCCAGGCCCAAAAAAACTCATTAAGAGGACATGGAAGCTCTAATTAGTAAAATGTGTGTTGAATCTTAATCACATTGAAACCATAAGATATGAGAATTGTGTTCTTGGTAATTTTAATAGGATATCCTTCAACTTGAGTAGAAGGATTCCTATATCTTGGAAACTCGAACAGGTTCACTCATTATTTTGGGGACCCTCCCCACTCTAATCCTGTGATGGGTTTCCTTAATTTATAACTTTTATTGATGATACAACTAAGAAAGTATGGGTTTAATTCTTAAATAATAAGTCTAATTTATTTTAATGGTTTTTTAAATAAAAGGATATGGTGGAGAGAGAAACTTGTAAAAAGTTAAAATTCTTAAGGTTTGACAATGGTGGTGAGTAAAATAAACATAAATTTCAAAAGTTTTTTAGAATAATGGGATTGGAAAACAAAATATTATTCATAAAACAATGTAACAGAATGGTGTGGTAGAATAGATGAATCATATATTGATTGATAAGGCTTGTAACATGATGGTTAAATAATTAAGGACCAAGATGATTTAATTGGGAGTGGTGAATATAGTTGCATAAATAGTCAATAGGAGTCCATTATATCCATTGGTATATGAAGTTCTGGAACAACTATGTTTGGAGAAATAAATGAAATCTATCCACCTAAAAATATTTAGTAGTAATATATATTCTCATGTCAATGTTAAGGATATGGATGAACTCAATATAAAGTTCAGCACATGTTTCCTAGTGGGATATGACAATGAAGATTTTGGATTATAACTATGGGATGATGAAAAATGAAAAATCATCTGATGCTAGGATGTTATCTTCAATGATAATGTTATATAGAAGGACCAAAACTTATATGAGAAGAAATTTAAAATCTAATAATCAATTGAACAAGTTCAAGTTGATCTGAATGGGGGAATAAGATTAAGGTAAATTTTAGATAGTTCAGATGAAAACATTGGAAGTATAAAATATAGAAAATCATAATATGTTATAGAAATATCTAGGGTTATAAAGGATTGAGTGGGAGTACCAGAATTTAGGTCTATAAAAATTACAACACTAAAATATGTGGTATCAAATATAACTAATACATAAGTTAAATTGAGGAGATCTACCATAGTCAAAAAACTAGTTTAGAGTTTTATAGTTGACATGAATTTTTTTCTTCCAACGGATAGTGTAGAACTATAAATCCTGGATTAGGTGTCAACTCATTGACATTAGATATTGGGAGTCAACGATGGAGGTATAAATGTGTTTATTATATACCAATGAAATATGGGAGCTAACTGAGTTACAATAAGGAAAAAACAGCACTTGAAAATAAGTGGGTTTTCCATTTTAAGGAAGAAGTTAATGGTAAAAAGAAGTATAAGTCACAATTGGTGGTGAAGGGATTCTAATATAAGGAGTTTATTGAATTCTTGGAGATTTTTTTTCACTGATGGTTAAGAATTATACCATCTATATAGTGTTGATCATGGTTTCATCTAATGATCTGAATTAATAATAGATTGATGTAAAGATGAATTTCTTTTATTATGATTTGGAGGAATATATTTACATGAAGAATTATATGGGTTTAATGGATGATAAAAATCATAACTTGGTATGTAAGATAAAGAAAAGCCTTTATGGAATGAATAAGGTTCCAATGTAGTTGAATCAAAAGTTTGATACACTTATAGATAAAAAAATTCACTCGGTGAAATGTGGATCATTGTTTCTATCAAAAGGTTTAGGATAATGGAAGCTTCATTTTAATTATTTTGTATGTTTATTAAATTTTACTTGTTGGTCCATAAATTAATATGATTTAGTGGATAAGGAGTGATATATCTAGAAGTTTCAATATGAGAAATACCAAACATGCTAAGAATATATTAGGAATAAATATCAAAAGAGATAGTAAATTTGGGACTTTGGTGTTATCTCAAAGGGACTAAATTTAGAATATAATCAAGAGGTTTGGGTTATCTAGATGTAATCTAGTCTTATCTAAATTGGATGAATACTTTAAAAAAATAAGGAGAAGGTTCCTAGAATAAAAAATGGGATCCAATACATAGTGATAGTTCTATTTTCATAAATGGTAGGAAGTCTAGTGTACTCCATGATATATACTTGAAAAAAAAATCATTAATTGTGAGGATAGATAATTCATCATGTGGATACATTTATAATGATGTTTTTGGGGATGAAAACACCTAGAAGAGGACCAAATGGTTTGTGTTCACCTATTGAGGAATGACAGTTAGTTGGATTTCACGACTATAACTGGTGATTAATTTTTCTATAATATAATATGGGTATGTGGCTACAGCTGATGTAGGGAATGATTTGATATGTTTGAGGAATATTTTTTAGGAAATATAAAGGATTAAAGGGGTGGAATGTTATTCTATGAAAAAACATAGTTCAGTCCATTTGAATCTAAATCTGGTATTTCATGCAAGTACAAATCACATTGACCTAAAGTAACTTTACAGATAGAACATGTTGTAGGAAAAAGTTATAGATTTGTGAAATATATTTGAAAATAAATATCTATAAAACATTTTAACCAAAGTTTTATTCTAAGAAATAATAAGTAAATATTATACCTTCATGGTATTTGTGTGAATGGGTGGAGAAAATAGAACACTAATTGTTATGTTGGCCCTGAAAGTATGATTTTTGTGCCTAAGTATTGGAGACTTTCCCAAAGTTACATAAATCGGTCTTTAAGTGGTAAATTTTTTGTATGTGAAGCGATTTTTCAATAGAATAGACATAGTTAAATAGATGTAGTTTATTGGAGAATGTGTGACATATGCTACATCATTTTTATGAATTAGGAAGTGACATCAGAATCTCCATTGAAAATAAAAGGGAGATCAAATTACAATACCATATGATGGATGTGTTCATAAATGATATTCGGGGTGTGGGGAATATAATTTATTGACATAAAGTGTAAGTTGAGTTATTCGCTAGCTCAAGTGGTTAGATTAAGTTTTCTTCTATAGATCATCAGTCACCATTTTAAATGGGGGACCTCTACAAAGATGGGAGGTCAATGAAACTAGTTTAACCAGATATTTTCTTACTTAAAAGGTAAGTGGAGATCTCAAGAAAAATTATTATGAATTAGAGTTTTGATTTAAATTATAGAGGATTTAATATCTATAATTATTCCTTAATATATAGGTTTTTTGGTTAAAGTGTAATCCTTGTAACTTTGGATTGTTATGGAAATAGTAGCAGTGTTTCTCCCATGGATGTGGGACACATTGTATGAACCACATAAAATCATATTTATATTCCTTTATAATTTTTTTCATGAATTTTTTCGAGGCATGAGTTCACTGGATTGTGTGTTAGGTTTTTCTTAGTGCGAGGAGTATGGTGTGCGGATTCCTATCTTCTAGTACACTAAGTTAAGGGATTTCATTCAAATGACATGATTCATTCACTATGTCGAATCATCCAAGGGTGGTGCATTTTGTGATTGGATATTGGGTAGTATTCCCAACAATAGTTTCTAAATCTATTACTATAGAGTTATTTACCCTCAATTCAAAACACAAGATACCAATAAATGAAAATAAAATAAAAAAACAATAATAAACTAATGGATATAATACATATGAAATAGCGACTGAAATATAACCTTAATAATGGAAATAACCATGTAATATTATTCTCATCTCATTTTATGTAAAATAGATTATACATATAATGGTTTTCCATGTGTGATGAACATATAAATGTCAGTAAGTAAAAAATGAAGAAAAAAGGTAGTGACATTGCTTCCCTAAAAGTTTCTTCAACCCTACCTAGATATTAGTCCTTGAAAACGTGATTTATGTTATCTATATATTAATAATTGTATAAGGTCTTTCACTTTACCACGGCATGATATGTAAAATATACGTTTACATAAAAGTGTGAGTAGGGTGTGAGAATGATACTCATTCAGACACCCCCGACAGTCCCTTAATGGTATCCATAATAATTTATAAGTGTAAATATTATAATTTAAACAAGAATATAATATTCATGTAAATCATCAAAACAATACAATAGAAGATGAGTCGTGTGCTTAATAAGATAACATGAATCCTAGCCCTATCTTATTCTTCCATTATTATCCTAACATTAGTGACATGGTACAATGGAACCATATTATGTCATGAAGAGATTCATGACATAACAAAGTTGTCTCATGGAATCATATAGTCAGTCCACTAAATAATGGGCCATGGAATAATATGACCCATCCTCGATATAGTAACAAGGGTTACAGTATTTCATAGCAATCTTGGGGAAACATGTCACCAACCCACCAAATCTTGGGTCATAGTATAACTTATCCCACCCTTGGTATATTAACAATAGTCTATAATATAGATATAACAAACAATACTAGAAATCCATGATATTATCATAGTTTTTTGAATAAATTTACAAAAAAAATGAAAGAAATAAACCACTTATTACCATGGTTGCATGAACCATGGAAATAAGTGTGACTTGATTCCCCCAATTACCAAGGTTTTAGTACACTATAAAAATAAGGGGAACCTATCATATTAGTTCTCAAAAATTATGGTAATGGAGGAATTGTGTGACTTCTATTTCCTTGATTCCTAGATCTATGATAGTAGGTGAGGTTTTGTTCCCTCTATTACAATGGTTTTAGTGAACCATTGAAATAAGAGACATGTACTATCATTGTTTTGGAAATTGTGGCAATAGGTATCGCCTATTTTTTTATTTGTTTGATTTTATAATAATAATTAATATTTAATATTTAATAATAAGTAAATAAAAATATTACAAATTAATAAAATATACACCTTAGTTGAGTGGTTTGGTCCCTTTTTAGACTTTATAATGGTCAAGGGTTCGAATCACTATGGTTACTTTTTTGAAATATTTAAATACACTCCCTATTTACATAGTTTGAAAACAATGGCACTAGGTGTTTACTACTGCAATTTCTCAAGAGTCATAGTCATAAATACACTACCACAAAATCTATTTCTACTATCACAAAAACTATGAAAATATAATATTACAACCATTTATATCATATTTTAATTATTTTAAACCATGAAAATAATCTATTTTTATATTAGTGATAATATGAAAATAGATAACAATAATAATGGAAATAAATAGATCAATAATTACCTAAAAATCTTAGTTTAAAACACAACCCATCCCAGGGAATTAGGTATCCAAACATACCAATCAAAGTACAATCATCCCAATATATTCTCAATATTTTCATTAGTCACTAAATAAGTTCATACAAGTTTAGATTATCATTCATTCATAGAAATACTTAGTATCCTATTAGAAAATTATTTCATCAAGAAACCTATAATTCACTCTTCCCTCATAATATGATCAGTAACAGTCATATGAGACCACACAATCCCACTCATCAATTTTTTCCATACTCTAACACCCATTTTAGGTCCCATATACAATACTCACAGGTGGATCAATTAGTAATAATTTCTCTAATAAACTCAAAAAAATATACTTTAGGAAGTTCATCTAATATCATATAAATAGGATCAAAGAATTAATTAATTATATTTTATACACTATAGCTTCCCATTTAGGACCCTTTATTGGTTTACACATCCCTACATACACCATAGCATGCAAACCATGAAATTAAATGTAGAATATTATAATAACTACTTACCACATGCTATTATAAGTCTTCTAAATGATAATTATTGTGTGATCAATAAATAATTAGTAGATTTTATAAAAACATATAAAAAGGTGGAAAATAGGGTCTTTAGTGAGATCTTCACAAAACTCTAATAGAAACATATGAATAGAAGTAACCTTACCTTAGACTTTTCAAGATAGGTTCATTGCCATTGATGGGTCAAAATTCCACCCATGAATGAGAATCATGGATCAAAAAAGGAGGAGAATACTTTTAGAGAAAGGGGGAGGCGTTTTTTGTGTATTAATCTACTAAATATCCCCATATAATATTAGTAAAAATTTAACAACAACATACCTAAAATAAAACTATTTTAAATAGGGTTTAGGGAAACAACTATAATCTTAGTCTCCCTCACCAAAACTCTAGTAAGATACTAAAATTATAGTATATTAGAATATCATGAAATAGCTATTGTCCATCCACTGGACTTCATCCTCTCAAATTTATCCCACTCACTTTCTAGGTAAAAATACATATTTTTAAACATTAAATAACTAAAGTTAAATTGTGTTTATAACCCAAAATTATATGTGTAATTATAGTAAATAAGTATCAGATTGTATACAAATTATTTTCTAAAAATAAGTGTACTGATGTGGAAGAAACATTCATACTGGTGGAAAAAAATTAATTTAATAATTCTTAGTGGAAGTAATTTTTAGGAGACTCAAAATATACTAAAAATATGAAAATACATAAAAAAAATGCATGAATAGACTTATCAAAGAAGAAATATACATTGAAAATTGGATGTATTTCAATTTGATGATAATAAAAAATGTGGTATGAAAACTAAAAGGATATTTATGTGGTGATAAGTAAGAACCATAAGTTGGGTATTCTTTACTAGAAACTTACTTGGAGAAGCCAGAATTCAACACAGGTAGCGTAGATTATGATTTATATGTGAATTGAACAAAGGAATTTCAATTTATGATAATCAACTATATTGATGATATTATATTTAGATGAGTTAAAATTGAATCATGTAATTTTTTTCATATTTAATAAGATCATAATTCAAGGTGTCAATGATTGGATAACTCAATTTATTTTTCTAGTTATGATTAAATCAATAAAGTAATTATATAATTATCTCTCAAGATAAGTATAAAATGGTTAGTTAAAGAAATTTGGAATGCATGGTAGAAAACCTATTTCAACATATATTATGGATGGAATAAAACCTAGAAATAATGGTGGTGTAAATTCAGTATATCAAACACCATATTGAAGATTGATTGGAAGTTTTTTTACTTTATGGAAACTCAGTTGAAAATAGTATACACAATATTATTGGTGGGTTGGTTTCAAAGTGATGTAAAGTAATAATATCTCACAGTTATAAAGATAATAATGATGTATGTTAAAGGAAATATTGATTTTAAGTTATACTGTATAGAAATGTAGTGGATAGAAAACCAAAAAGTGGTAAACATTTATATATATACAAAAAAATCATTGGATTATTGAGTAATAAACATGAAAATATTTCTCTTAATATGACTAACGAATAATATAATTTAGATAAAAAAGTGTTTACCCAAGTGATTTGGATAAAGAAAAAGATATTGTATCTTGATGAAAAAGTAATGAAACCTATATTGATCTTATACAATAATAAAAGTTAAATTAATCTCATAAAAAAATTATAAAAAACTGACACATAAATTCTATTAATATTCAATGCGATTTAATTGAATAGAACATGGATTATGAGGTTGTCAAGGTGAAATATATTTGAATAAATAAACATGTGATAGATATTTTCATATAACAACTAGTTACATTTGAATTTTGAAAAACATCAGTTAAATATTCTATTTCGACTACCTTACTAATACAAAATAGCTTTGAAAGTATCCCCTCTTCCCATATATTTTATATTTCAATAAGTGGTTGTTATTATTTAAATGTTTGATGAAAATACTATTTGGGATAATTGTATAAGAGATAAAAATAAATAATGTAAATAAGGAGTGATATAACCCAAGGGGAGTAAATATTTAATAAGTTTTGTAATAACAAGTGACACATGTTCAAGGGTAGTATATAATAGTTAATGAGTGGTAACATTTCTCTAAATAACAAGTGGTGTTCATAGGAATTTTTATACTCACTCTTTTTTCTATATAAATCATGGATGAAATGGGCATTAATATGAAAAAATTGATCTCCATTTTAAATTGAATGATGAAAATATTATTTATATGGGTTCTAAATATGGATAATTTATAATATAATTGTTACCAAGCTCAAAGGGATAGTTTTTTATAATTGAGACTCCCAGGGGATCATTAGACACACCTAAGATGGGGGTGAATCAGGAGTTGTAAAAATATTTTACCAAAAACAAATTATTTTCTTATATATAAACCCCCTTTGGTTTTGAACCTCTATTTTCTATTAGGATATAAATAGATATCTTGTTCTTAACCTAGAATACACCAATATGAAAATCATATACTGAAAGTAAACGTGACATATGTTTTTTTGAAAGGTTCATCCCCAATGTGGGAAACCAACTTCTTACTGTATTAAACTCCAATTTAGACATGTATTCTCAACTATAGTATATTTATTAAATAAAATGGATTGCTCATGTATTATTCTAAAACATTTATTTTTGTATTACATAAGAAAGTGATCACCATATTACACAAATGAAATTTCTCCACTATATTTCACAATTGAAGGGATATTTATACTGCATCGCGTAGTCTTTAAAATGGAATCGCACTAAATAGTCTTCTTAGCTTCCTGGATACTCTTAAAGTAGATCAATGGTATGTCTAAGTATGTATCCACACACCAAAAAATGATCCACTCCTGAAATATAGAGTGACTTTGAATACTTTAATGTATTCAAAAAATACTCATGCATATCAACCTCTACTCTTTCCTCATCTTCTCAGTTATTTTCAAAATATATTGTTTAAACACTCTCTACTCAAAATCTTCCTTGGTTCTATTTAATCAGAAGTTTCATTCAATGCACTAAATTTATTGTTCTTCCTTAGATCCTAATTTATTCTTGACATAACATAGGATCAACATACTCTATTCTTCCTCACTATAGCATGCAATGACCTTGTTTTCTTTTTCCAAGAAATCCAACTGATTATATTCCTTTTATAGGTTTAACTAATCCTATTTTATTATTATTCAATATTTTTTCTTCTCTTGGTTTATCTAGTCTTCTTCTCTGAGTGTTATTTGGTTCTCTCAACTCTCCTTTCTTCCTCAATAGGTCTCTATTCATTATTGAATACTCATACACAATCACATAGTTGTGCTATCACAAATATTATTTTATTTTATTAATTAATTGTAAAACCATAAACACCTTTTTTGGTGTCCTCTCTAATTCCCATAAATGTAATAAATAGAAGGTTTCAAGTATGTCAATTAAATATGTGTCACATGTAGTAACCCATGATTTCCCATATATTTTTTCTTTTTCAATATATAAAATGGGTGTCTCAATCAAAATACTTTAAATAACCTTATTTTATTTTCTATCTTCTTCATCTCGACTAAATATGTCTTCTATTTGAAACTTCAATAGACTCTGTTTTTTCTTCTTCTCAAAATATCCAAAAAACCTCACTTAAATCTTCTTCACATGCTATATAAAACACATAGAAACTGGTGTGGCTTAATTAATCTCTTTATTTAGAGCTTTATATCTTTATTAAGTAACTTATATAGATTCCAGTTTAATTTGTACACTACATTCACATATTATATTTACCTTCTTCTCATTCTTGAATCAAATTTGAGTTTATGACATTTTTATCATTGAATAAGAGATCTAAAACTTCTTGTTTTACATTTCAATTTCCATATTTTATAAAATCTAATATCACCACATTTATAGGAAATTTAAATTCCTATATTTTCTTTTCATTTTTTATCTTCATTCACATATTTATTATTATATTAAAAAAATCATTAGCTTTAATCATGGTTAATCATAGATTTATATTGTTTATTACACTTAAGAACAACTCTTACATCAACCCAAATTATTTACTTATTTAAATTTTAAATATATAAAACTTGGTTTTTTAGTCTACAAAATTCTACAAATTATCCTAAGTGTTGATGCTTATAGAGGCTGGAAGATGACCCTTACACTATAAGAATTCATCATTATGGTAGGTAATCCTTACGGTGTAGATAATTACATGGTTCACATTACCCTTATGAATATGATTTGTTCTTAGATGAATGATGCTTATATATAGTTCATGATTACATAATCTCATCTTTAAATCTCAACATATGATCCTAAATATCCTAGAAAATGATGGTTATACAATGCAGGGATCTATGATTATGTATCCATGACTTTGTTATTTCTCACTCAACTACAATGTATTGTCATTACGCACTCAGTATATCATCATTATAAAGTACTAGATGATGTATATATATGACATAGATGATCCTTACATTGAATACAAAGATGATCCTTATAGTTTTTTACTTTTTAAAAATCATCAATACTTATAAATTTTATGATTTTTTAAATAAATATAAGAAATTTCAAATGACTTCAGCCCATATTCACTCTTCTAAAAACTTCATATAATATTTATTCAACTTAATATTCAACAAAATTATTTTATATAAAACCTTGTATAGTTTATCCACTTCATCAAATAGCTTATAATATCCCCACTAGCTAGATTCTTCAAAATCACTGACCAAATGTTTTAGATTTTACTCCACAACCTTGCTAATTTTCTTTGACAATTGGGTTAGTTATTCAATAATCAATTGTATAATGTATTGCTCACTAAGAAACCAACTTAATTATCTTTTACCCAAATACATGGGCATCCTTATCGTATCGTTTTCCTAAATGAGGTAGATTCTCTATTTTATATATAATGGAATCCAAATATTCATTATTTAACACACCTTGAATTACTTTATATTGAAAAAATATATATATCAAGCCTCTCAAAATGCAATAGCACTTTATTCTCCCCCTTTGTATTTTTTTTAATACCATTTACATCCAAATTAAATTTCATACCCCCCATAATGATAAGAAATGAAAAGTAGGGAAACATTTTCTACCCCTTCGTGATATTATATGGTAGAATCAAAAAAATTATTCTCACCTTTATTTATTCTACAACATCCAACCAAAATCTTCTGAAATTTAAAAAATCATATTCTCCCATTTATACTTCAACTTTAAATGCTCATACCCATTTCTTGACAGACTCTATTATTTCCATAAGACAGGGTTGGAACCACATGGTTCTCTCGGTAATGATCCATCAACTAATATACTTTAAGACTATGTGGGTTAACCCTTTGAAGAAAATAATAGGGACTGATTGAGATGAAAAATATATCCATAAAAGTTTTAATTTGATACCACTTATGAATTTCTTCTTTGAGGTATTGTTCAAATTTATTTTCAAGAAATTTAAAGTTCCAAAACTCACTTGAACACACACATCAAAAACATTCAATAGTAATTAATTTATTTCTAATTTGGTAAGATAATAACTTCATATTATTGACCATAATAATAAAAAGATAAAATGATGATGGTTGAGTGAAAATCATACCTTATACTTTTGATTTTCTAGGGTATCCATAAATACTAGACTTCCAAAAAATGATGAACTCTAGAAGATTTCTCATTTTTATAACTCCCCCTCAAGGGATAATATCCAACAGACTTCATATTCAATCCCTATCATATAATAATAATTATATTGATATGGTAATAAATTGGACTTTCATAAGCTCCTCAATGATAACAGCAGGGATGAGACTTGTTGCTCAACCTAGGCATTAATTTCTTTTAATCTATAAATTGTCTAGCACTCTTTATGATTATCTTCCCCTTGATTATCAAAATATATAACATGTTCCATATCATGAGGTTTTTATTTATTTATCCATTATTATTAGTTAAAATAGGTTTCTATACTTTAGAAATTAGATCATTTTCCTTATTTTTTCTCTTACTTCATCTCTTTGGCCTTTTCCAAATAGTATAGACATATGATAAGACATTATTTATTTATATATCCAAACTTACTTTAGTTTGGAATATCCTTCTTCATATTAAGTTTTATTTCACATGGATTCATTGGTACATTTCCCTTGTTCTTCATTTGTCCTGGTAGAACAATCATACAATTGGCAGCCACATGCCTTACCTTGTTTCACCTATCACACACCTCATTGACAACCTTATAGTATCCCTTATTTGGAAACCTATCAACTTATTAATAAGGAATGTCAGGAACCATAAAAATTATCTATTTATTTCCTAAATTAATTATCTTTTATTTTTCATATTTATCCCTTATTTATTGATTATTCATAGACCATATGAAAAGTTTATTGATATAGCCTCTCTTTTCACAATAAAATAATTTATTTTCTATTGGTTGAATATCTTGGTTACCTTTACTTATTTTATTCTTGGGTGTAATATTTTTTACTAATTTCATTTGGTTATTTCTCATGGTGGATTTTATTTCTATATTTATTTTCTTTCTTCTCTAGTGTGGACATCTCATCACATAATAATGATAGTTTTGTTGGATTCGAATATACTAACACTTTTAATAATAGTTTCCAAAAGTGTTGAAAAAATTATAGATCATTTCTAACATTTCAAATATATTCTTCAAAGACAAATCCATCTTTCTATGTGAAATCTACTTATGTATAATGGGTTATCTTATTATTTCATCATTGATCCCCCTGGAATTGGTAATTAAAACACTTATACACAGAAATATTATTCTAAAAATCTTTGTTCTTGTGGTAAAACCTCTAACAGTTCCAAAATATTCCATCAAACCACATTCTTCTCTCTTTAGGCATAGTCTATCTAGATTTTTGGACATGATATTATTTTTCTAGATCCCCAAACTTTTATACTTGGGGGGGGGGTCTTAGACATGCCTACATTCACCCTTGATGATGTGGTGATTTTTTCCCATTTTTCTCCTTCCATATTTTTATATTTTTAATATTTTTTCATCCTTTTACAAAAAAAAAGATTCAGTACTAACTGATTTAACTATACAGTGGGTTTCCCCTTTGTATGAAATAATGTGGATACTTATCCAGATGATATTAATATCTTTGATCCAACATTTTGAGTCTCTTTATAAATGAGAATCATCTTTATTTTTTTATGCGGTGGAACATATTTTCTCAATATCTTGTTGGGAGGTTTTGGTTTTCACATATTCCAAATTTCTTAACTTGATTTCCAGATCATTAAATTGCATATTGGTAATATTTTTTCAATATTTAACTAATATCAACCTTCCTTCCCATTCACTTTTTAACTTTACAAATTGATCCACATGACATTTATTTTACTCTTGTAAAGAAAAATATAGCACCATTATCATTTTTTCCCTTTACTTCTAAGTGAGAATCATTAACATTAATAGAGACTATGAAATTTCTCCAAAGTATGGAACAACGCTTTGAAAACCTTTTCAAATAATTATTTTTCAAAAATAAATCTTCTAAATTATTCATCATCCATAAAAAATATTTAATTAAAAAGTATTATAGATCATTCCTTATCATTCATAAGATTTTTTTGAGTGTTACAACAACTCACTTTATTTACTAATTATTCTTATGTAGCATCAAATTATTCTTCTTGTTGTGAATTATCATTAATTAGTCCCTTTATATAAGAAAATATGTGTGTGAAAAATTCATATGGAAGTTTATTCATGTGATTTTTAATTTAATAATAAAATTCAAAAAGTGTCTCATCAAAATAATCTTCTTCACCATTGGAGCTACTTGTTTCAGAAAAGGAATAATAATCACTATCTAGTCTTCTTATCTTCCTTCCTCCTCCTAAAGTAGATCAATATGTTGTATAAGTATTTCTCAAAAACCTTTAAAATGATCCACTTCCTCAATAAAAAGTGAATTAGACTACCATAATGGATTCAATAAATACTCATGCAACTCAACCTATGATATTTCCTCATCTTTCTAGTTATTTTGATAATATATTAGTTGGAAACTCTTAGTTTAGAATCCTATTCAACTATAAATAATCAAAAATACAATTCAACACACTCAACGTATTGTTCTTATTAGATGCCCTGTGGATTATTGACTCATTAAGGCTCAACACACAGTATTAATTCCAACTATAGTATGTAGTGGCCTCTTATTCATCTCCCTTAAAACCCAATGATTCTTTATATTTCATAGGTTTGAAACTCCATATTTCATATTCCTCAAGTTTTTTTCTCTTGGATTCTATAACCTTATCCTTAAATATTTTTTTGGTTCTCTTAGCTTTCCCTTCTTCCTTGAGAGGTCTTTATTCACTCTTGGATACTCACACACAACCACATAACTTCACTCTCATTAATATTATTTTCTCATATCGAGGCATTGTATATATGAGTACACCATTTGGGGGATCTCCTCTAACTCCCATAAATGAAAATAAATATGAGGTATCATGTAAGTCAATTAAATAATCTTTTCATATAAAAATATACGATTTATAATTTATAATTTCTTTCTTAAAATAACACATAGTGTCTCTATAATAATACATAATGTACCATTATTTTATTTTATCTCCTTTTCATCTCAATAGAATATGTCTTCCCTTTGTAAATCGAGTAGGGTCGGGTCTTTCTTATTCTAAAAAATTATAAAAAAAATACACAATTCAATGTTCTTCATATGATATATAAAATACACAAAAAAAGGTTCCACTCAATTCATGTTTTTCTTTGTAGCTTGAGAGATTCAACTAGAAACATGTATGGATTCTATTTGAATCTATATACCCCAGTTGAATCTTAGATTTCTCCTCTTCTCGGGCTTTAATAACTATTGTGTTCGTGATAATTTATTCAATAATTGATAGATCAATCAACTTTTGATTTTATATTTCCATTTATAGATAATATAATATCTAACCAACTAAATCATTTCATGGTGGAGCATGGACACCCCATGTTTTGTGTAATAACAGTGCAATATATAAATATTTTATTCTATTATTTTTTTATAAAATATTGAATTATTTATAAAACATATAACTCAAAATTTATAGATTTTTTACTACCCTTAAATAATTATGTCACATTGATAAAAAGTGGTAGATCTAGAGGAATCGATGGGATCTAAGATATCAATGTTAGGCTAGAATATTTATTTATCACAATATATTATCTTGCACAAAAATTGATTTAATAACAGAGGTCCATTGTTAAAAACATATAATAACTAGATAAAGAATAAAGAATATGAGTTTATTTTCTAACATTATGATAAATTTAAGATATGAAGATACAAAATAAGATGAACATGTTATTCATGATGCCATAATTTTAAAGAAAAAAACAACCACTGGTTTAGTGTAATTGATACTTTGATATTCTTCATTTTATATCCTATATCACAATTATTCTTGTGAACCTTTTCTCAAATAAGTACAGGGAGATAGAATAAGAGGGAGTGATTATTGGTCATCGTAGTGTATCAAACCAAAAAATTTGCGATCATAATAGTGCATTAGTGATTTTTGGTACACTAAAATATCGTTGTTTTTATGTTCCTTGGATGTATACCATTGGATAAACCATGTAAAAATAATTATGCCCGTGTGGTTTATCTTTTGTTATGTAGTTTTTATGATCACTTGTTTTTCTTGATAGATTAATTGTTCCTTTTAATAGAGGAATAATATCTAATTGAATAAGTTTTGTGAAAATAAATTTTACCCTGATTCACCTCATCTCAGGGTTTTTGGAACCATGGTCACGAAACAACATTTATATTGTGCACCTTACACATGATAAACCATGGGTCCCCAATTTTCACTTGAATTATTAATTTTCTTGATTGAGATATTTATGAGTATTATTATTGTAAATAATCCCACACATTTGAATTTTAGAATAATTTTTAATTGATGTCACCATTTATTTCTCATATTAATTACATGAAAATTTTAATTTCATCATATATAATCTTTATATGTATGCATGTTTCTGGTGAATTAATTTTTTCATCTCATACACATTCAACCAAATAATCATATTCCAAACATAATAATATATATTTCTTATATTATTATTGAATTATGTTATGTATCTAAAATAAATTAATTAATTGTAATATTCAACAACATATCAAAATGAATTGTATGAAAATGGTCCAAAAAACTAATATCATATAATCGAATAAAATAATATGAAAGGGGAATTATGATCCTAAGAAAGTATGAAGTGATAGATAAAAAACCATCACTTTTATAAAATTATTCTAATCTCCCATTAGAGTAAGAAGGCTAATCCAAATCTCCACTATCTATTTTCAATAGTCAATATTGATGGAATTTTTAATAATTTTTTTAAATTAAAATATGTATGAATATACAATAAATCCTTACATTAAATTATAACAAACCAAACCATTGATCATGGTTTAATTTAATTAAATTATATAAAATACCTATCATGAAAAAATTTAGAGGCGTGATTTAGAAATTATTAAAAAATATTTTAAATATAACATACATACATTCAAAATATAAACAAATTATATTTATGAATATTTATGTAAGTAATTCCATAAATTTACATTTAACATAAGTGTGTTTTCATATAAAATATTTATAAAAGTTTTATAATTAAGGAAACAAAATAAAAATAATATTTATTAAATTTAATATTTTAAAAATATTTAAAAATTGGAATTATGAACATTTCATATGTTAAGAGGAATTTAGGATCCCTTCATAAATTAAAAATATACAATTTATTTTTATAATGATTTATGGTTTATAAGTAATTTATAAAAATATATATTTCTTAAATATATAAAAACATCCTCTATCATATTATATGTCTCTATCATTTCATGTAATAGGGAGCAGTTATGCATTGTATTAATACCCAACCACTATGTGATATCATATACCATGCTTTTATATCATAAGATATGATATATATGTGTATCACATCTTGTGATATAGAATAAACAAGTAGCTATAATAAATTATTACACTTAAAGCATGCTACAACATAAAATTTCACTATATGATATCCTAATATCTTATCTTATGATATGTTAAAAAACTATGTTTTGAACTATGTTGTATCTTAAATTATTTATTATATCGAAGTGATGATATGGGGATGTATTTTAAAATATTAAGTTTAAAAATGTTTCACCTTAAAACCTAATATAATATATTATATTAATCTTTTAAAAAATAAATAATGTCACATATCACATCATGTGATATGCTTAATTATAAAATATTATAGATTCAGATAGTGAATTTTTCTTATCCATGTCATATCCTAGCCTATATTTTTATATGTTAGCCTATGATACCATCATATCATAGATTAAGATATCTTATTATTCAATTTTTTTTTATTTTTCAAGATTTATATAAAATATCATTAAATGGATATCATATCACTAATGGGTTTTTTGGGTATCTTATATACCTTTAATATTATGTAATAACAATAACAAATCATGTCAATATCAATTTGGAGTGGTTTTGGATAAATCATTTAAATAACATGAACAGTACTTGTATATTTATATTGATTGACCTTATTCTTGTATGTTGATGAAATCAACACAGAACTAAATTCATTATATGTGCTTCATCAGATATTCTATCAACTAATTAATCACATAAAAATCTATAGGATCTATGTAAACCTCTAAAATGTTTTAGAACTTTATATAATTAAAGGAGAATGGGAAGAGTCAGAGCTTTGACTTAGAATCTCTAAATTATTTAATTGATTTTTTTGTGCTTTTTCAGATTCTTTTATATAGTTTTACTTCATTCAATGAGTAATGAATCAATGTTTTAGAGTGTTTCTAAAACTCTCATTAATTAATAGTCTTATGTTATAAAATTTATACTATATTCTATTAAAATATACCAAGATCCGTGATTTTTATGCTCTTGTATCATTTAATTAATGCATGTTTATAATTATTTTAGCACATCCTCACATGATTTTAAGATTAAATAAATGATAGTAAATGGGGTTAATTCTTATGAAAATGGACATCTTAATGTGCCTTGAACATTAATTATAATATCTAAAATATTATACAATACAATATTTGAGTTTATGGAATATCTATTTCATTTATTTAGGATTTCTCCATGTCCCATTGACATTAATCCCTATAATTACTTAATTTACATCTTTCTTCCTCTTAAGGATTGTGGTCATCCACTGGCCATGATCGAGTGGCTATCTATGACTCTCAATATGTTTTAACCTGTGTTTATTTGATCTTAGATTAAGTTTAACCAAGGGTATTCTATTCTTAACCAATCAGTTTCCTTAGTGTTCATAACCATATGTCTTTGTGTGCCTCAGTAATATTGGTTACTTGAACTACCAATTTTTATCTTAGTTGTTAGACTAATTTATATATCCCCACTTGCTTTTGTGTTTCACCTCTTAATGAATTTCCATGAGAAATTTTCTCAAAATTATTTGAGTAGTTATGGTTCTCTCTATCTTCTTGGGAGCTCATAAGTTTCTATGATTTCTCTAGTTCCCATGTGTCAGTGATATTAGTGGAATATTTTCCACTTGTTCTTATTAATGGATAAGGTTATTAATTTCACATTTCAAACAATTAAGGTGGAATTTATACTCAACATTATAATTATGATATGATTATAGAGAAAATAAATCCTTTATATGATTTTCATCCAAGTAAATGAATAAGTTTGATTATAGTTCTCTTAGGGGAAGATCATTAAATTAATATAGCATCCCCAAATCATTGGATTTCTAGTCATCTCTCTTTAATTATCCTTTGGGAAGAAGTATCGTGGTTAGAAAGTTTCTGTATTCAATAAGTAAAAGTCAGTTATTAGAAGAGTTTTAAACTTTTGGTTAAATTGGTTAAGTAAAATTACTAAAGGATGGATATGCAAAGAGGTAAAAAGTAAAAATGCTCACACAATACATTGGTCAATATTAAAATATATTTTAAGTAATGGTTTTCAGTGTAATACCTTCTATGTGTAGGTTGGGTGGGAAACAAAAACCCAATTTCTCCCTTGAAAAAATCAAAAGTGACAACAAAAAATAAGGTATTAAAAATAATAATTATGCTACTTGTAATTGGTGACCTGGTGTTAATGTGAGGACTAAAATTCTTATTCACATTATAGTTATAACATATCATGATTCTCTTTGATTCTATTTTATGTTTCTTGTGATTTTTTTAGTAGGAGTGTTTTATAATGGAGTCTCTCATGGAAAACATTCTTCAATATATTAGGCTAAAAGTGGTGACTAATCATTGGTATGAAAAGAGTTTATATTTTTATAGTTTATGTGAGTCTTATTTTTTTTATTTATATACTTAGACTCAACATTTTCGTAGTGAATTAACGATGTGGTATTACTTTAAAGCATGAAAGTAAAAATTTCATCAAACCATGTAAAAACTTACTATTTACATTATACTATTTTTTTATCAAAATATTTATTAATTGATTCTAATTTGGGTCAGCCATTGGGAAATCCAAATAGGAACCAAGGATGGGATAATGTTAAAACATTATACCCTTTTTAGTTTTGAAATTCCAAGGGAAATTGAATTTTGAGTTTGGTGGATGGAACATTTTTTAAACTGAGATTCAAATCTAAAATCTAAGAGCTTAATCATCATGAGTGGAGGTTTTTTGATATAGTTTGAGGCCCAATAGTTTACTTGTGTTCTCATATGATTCTCAATATGTTCAGGTTAATTTTTTGATGTTTTTGGTATAATCTTCCCTAGGGAATAGTTTGGGTTTCACAATATAAGGAAATCCATGGTAATACCCTTACATGGGAGAGGTTTCTAGTTCAATTTGTATTGTGTGAATTATTCTAACATGGTTAGAGCATGGTTTAGTGGAAACCACGAGGATCCCAGATTAAACCATATATGGTGGTTTGGCCCTAGAACTTGAAGCATGGTTTGTGCATAGTTGCGGAAAAAATGTGAAAAAATGTTGTAGAAGGTTCTAGATCTAATCTGTGTGATTGGTGAATAGTTGGTAAACTATGAATACCAATCATGTGAGGTGGGATTTTTTAGACCATACCGGATTCAAGGTTATAGGACCATTTGAAAAAACCATAAAACCCTTAAAAGTGTAAAATTACCACTTTACCCTTAGGATTTTATAACCTAAACCCCTATTTCCACCCCCAATTTGATCCATAAGCTTCACACCTACCCCATCCTCTCATATCATCTCCTTAGAGGATCTCCCTTGATCCTTTTCCACTTAGAGTTCCATCAATATCTTTTTGAATCTAGTGGTAAGGTTACAACTCTATTTCCTCCCCCTATTTGTTTCCTTTGTTATCAAGTGATCTCTCTCTATTTATCTCTGGTATGCATTATTTTCATGGTTTTGTATACTTCTTCTATTTAATCCATTTTAGTTTGAACTGAAGGCTAGTATCGAATGAGTGGATGTTTATATTTATAAGGTAAAAGATTCATAATTTTTACCTTATACTTGTTTAAATTTATAAGAGTGTGCATTGTGCAGTCACAGTAATGTTTTATGCATTGACCCTAAATTTAAATTGAATCCATTGATATGAAATTGTTATGTTCTTATTCACTAAAATAAAATATTAATTGAATACCTAAAATGATATCCTAATGGGATACCTCACTTGAGTAATTAACCCTATAAAATGGTTATGTAAAGTAGGGAACCAGAATAGTTTGTGATAAAAGGGAAATGGGGGAAATGTAAATGGTAAAAGAGGTTGTGTAATTGGTATATAAGTATATTTTGAAATAGGAAATGATTAGAAGTGACTTGAATTTTTGCATTCTATGTAAAATGGAAAATTATTGACATATTACTTGATATTAACATCCCTTCTCCATTATTCTAAATAACTCATGTAAAGGGTGATTCTATGTGGATGGAATATTTTAGAATTGAAACCTCAAATTGGATAAGTGATAAGGGAAAAAATAAAGGCTTATCATAAATTTGTGAGTGAGATTATGATTTGGTATTTATATAATAAATTAGTAAACCATGGTTTATAAAATGGTTAATGGATTGTATGATGTGATGAATTTTGAATTAATGTGAAATTTTTTAATTGAATTACAAAGTGTTAAAGATTGAAAGGAAATAAATATTTTAAATGGTAAATAATTATGAGTTGGTAAATAGATAATGGAATGTTAAATTGGAAAGTTTGGTTATGAATTATTATTAATATTAAAATGGTAAACAAATTTGGTGGTCTTGATACATTGATATGTTAAACAACATTGCACCAGACTTGATACTAAAAAGTTAAAATGCTCATGGAGAAGTCATGTAAATTACCTCAGGGAGGTCTTGATATATAATGTGGTAAATACATTGGGTATTATTAATATATAATGTGGTAAATTCCTTGGGTGTTATTGATACATTAATATGGTTAACTCCCTTATGGTGGGATTGATACTATAAATTGAAAATGCTTATGGGGTAGTTGTGTAAACACCCTTGTGGAAGTCTTGATACTATAAAGTGAAAATGTTCATGGGTCGATCTTGTAAATACCTTTATGGATATTTTGATATATTAAATGAAAACACTCATGAAGTGGTAATGTAAAATCCCATAAGGCAGTCTTGATTCAATAAAATTATAAACACTCTTGAATTGGTTCTAATGAAAAACATTATATCCTTTTATTCAGATACATCTAATACTAGGAGAATAAGGTATGTTATCAGGTATTGGTTATAGAGTAGTAATTAGTCCTCCTGAGTGGTTAATTTTGGTTATCATAATCCCTCTACATTCTCAGAGATAGTCAGCACTGGAAGAAGCAGGTATGACTGACTCAGGTCTCACCGTGAAGCCCGAACATCAATGTTTATTTATTTTGTAATAATTGATTTATTTATGGATATTTTTCATGAAATTATATTTCAAACTAGGTGTGTAGGGACATCGTTGGTAGTGTTCTGCTTATTTTTACTCACATCGTTCTTAGACCACTAGTTAGTACCTGAGAATACTTCATGTTTGTAGGGCTGGATAAGGGAAATATCAATGTGACTAATGTGTATTTGGTCATATATGATAGAGAATGGGAATTTTGGTTTAGTATAGGACTCAGATTCATTTAAAATATAGTTTCTAATCATTACCTTTTGTAATTTTAGGCTTGATGTATATGGATTCAACTGATATATGACTTCCTAACATGTATTGCATAGCTCATTTGATATAGCATGGGTTATGTTGATTTTTTTTTGAAACTTGCCTATATGTATTTTTTTTTTATTTGGATTTGGTATCTGAATAATTTATTATTTTCATTTTTTCTTCACTTTGATATGTGGGTATAGTCTCCCCACTATACCACCATAGACATGTTTTGTTAGTTGGTAGCCTTTGGTGTATGGATAGGTGTGCCTAAGGTATAGTGGTGACTATCAGTCTGAGAACCTATTAGTGGTCCAGGGAAGTGGGACATTACAAAGTGGTATCAGAGCTATTTATTTTGTCTAACTATTTGGGTAAGTTAGATAATAATTAGGGTGTATTTATTACATGGTAGACAAATTTTTCCTTGGAATGGACACCCCGCATATGAGGGAAATCTATGTTTCTAGGGATGGGATTACTGATCATGTTGGTACTTTTATTATTGACTATTTTCACCTAGATAGACATAATTGAATATGGAATTTATGGTTTATAGGATTTTGTCTCTTGTCCAGAAAAACAAGAGTGAATGTGTACATGAATTATACCATACACTTATAATTAACATGTCATTTGTGTAACTTCATGTGGTTTTTTACTCTGATAATGACATGGTTCAATTATTTAAAGTGTTTGTACCCATTTTTATGGTATTTTATTATATAATTTTGTGGTGAAATATTACTTAACTAATAATATAAATGGATAAAGATATGTTATATGATAAATTTCCTTGATTTTCACAAGGCAACAACTAAATAAAATCCCAATTAAAACTTATAAATAATTTTTCTCTATAACTTGTAATTTACATCTCATATAACTGAGCCATGGTTATAAAAATTCAAGTAAAATAAAATTAAATATCTAAAATTTTGTATCTTATATATATATAAGATGTATAATTTATGTGTATATGATATTGAACCTATGTATGGGTAATTAGGGCTATTGAGAGTGCCCTATTTTATGTCTGTTGTGACTTCAATTTGAACTATGGCTTTAAGAATTATGTTATGTCAAGATGGTTTGTAAACCTTGTAGTTTATGTTTGGAAAAGAGTGGGTAGTGTATTCTAAATTCAATCATGTGTTTGAGACCCTATAGTTATAGGTTGTTCTTGGTATATTAGATTCTATTTTTCTTAATATGGTAGTAGTAGGGATACCCATGATTTATGGATTATGTGAGACTTGATTTATAAGACTATGTGTGAGATCCTAGTGCCCTTTAATATGTGCTAATGGTAGTGGTGAGTTGGTGGTTTTGAATAGTGTGGGTAATCCAAAAGAGGGTTTAGCCTAGGAATATAGGTGTTTTTATAACTAAGATCATGGGTAAATGCACACATTTGATACTGATGCATGGGAGGTGATATTAGTGAGAATTAAAGGCTGAAGATATGCCTTTAGAATGTTTGGTATTAGGTTGCTCTATTTTTTTTGATACCCTTATAGTGGTTTGTGTTAGGTAATATGGATTCCTTGATTTGTTATTAGTATTGAGGATAGTTTGGAGGGTATTTTTGTTTGGATTCCTAGCTCTTCCAATTGCTTGGGTGAGTTATAACGGGTTAATCAATGGTGACCCTAGATGGTTGAATATAGGTTGAGTATAGTGTGGATGGATTATTTGTATTTTAGAATGATTATTATGTTATGTGTGATTGTGTCAATGTTCATGTATTTGTGTGATTCCTTAGTTATAAAGATCACCTGAGGTGCTTTTCACTTGAAGAGATAGACATAAGGTGGAGGCATGATATGTGCCTTAGGCATGAAGACCTAGTTTTGATGAGACATGACTTAATGGAATTTGAATCAGGTCATCTTGATCAAGTTATATAGGAGTTTTCAACTCTTCCATGATATCTTTGAGGCAAGCACATGTTGGGGATGCATTGTGTCATTTGGATTGTGGATTAGGTGTTGTGGGAGCATACACCAACTATGTTTAAATTGTATCAAGGTAGTGTATGTTACTTATGTGTGCTACCTATTGATTTTTGAACTAGTGAAATGGGTCTTATATGGGTCTATTTAGGATCATTCAAGTTTTTAAGGAATTTGAGCGATGCAAAGATAGTAATGATGTGGTGAGTTCCAAGTTCATGATTTCCTGGAAGAGGATTGTGGAGTGGAGGTGAGTTCCAGTTGATGGGTCACTATCATAATGAGTGATCTATATGTTAGAAGAGACACTCATGGGTATGGAGTCCTAGGGATTTAGTTTATAATAAAGTATGACCTTTGGTGAGGGTGATGTCATATATGGGTCGAGGTTTGGTGGTATGGTCAATCCAAGCTTAAACCTTATTACGGGTTAACGTGGTGGATGAGCATGGATTATGAGGATTGACATGAATGTGTAAATTATATATCCTGTGAAGGTTGTTCTTGAGGAGTGGTATAAGTGAGTTCAAATAGTGGGGAGTGAACCATTTTTTGGTTGAGTGTGTGACCCTCTTTTTGAATGAAATTTCAGCCGATGTCATGGATAATGTTCTTGGTAAACCGGGAATAGGTGGTGGTCAGTGTTTCATGGTATCCCCTGAGTGTGATAAGGATAGTAACATATAGTTATTTCATGTGGTAATAGATGCAGGTTGTTCTATATAGTTTTAAATATTCATTTGATAGAGTGATAATAAGGTTACTCCTGTGGTGGGGACTATCGAATCGATCATGAGTGAATGATCCCATGTGCCTAGGATCATGGATGTAGTGAGACTGGATGGTGTAAGATTAGTTCAAATGATATAACATGATGAAATATTTGGTTGGGAATGTAATGACACTGAGAGTTAAGTTTAGACTATAGTGTGCATTTTTGGATGATCTCGGGATGCCTTCGAGAGATAAGGCATCAAAATATGATGATGTTATAGTGTATCAGTGTAACATCCTAGTCCCAGTTCACTCATAAGTAACTGAACTCAGTCATTCACATCACCTAAAGTGTGTCTCCCCATATTCCATAGGCATCTAACTAGCATCGAGGGTCCTTGATGGTATGGTGGGGAGACTATACCCTAATGATCAGAATATCACAATGGTATAATAAATTAATAATTAAACAATCTAGTCATAATAATGATAGAAAAGACACCATAAGTAAACCATCCAGACAATAATAATAAATAATCCAAGGTGGATTCATATACAAAATAATGAGTATGTCATGGAGATATAAAAAATCATTATACATGGAAGCAGGTATACAATACATATAGGTATATCAAAAATAACAGAAGAACAAAAAGGATATACGATATCATCACAAGACAAATCTTGGTCCCATGCTCCCATGTTATAATCAATCAATCATCCAAGACCAGGTGCTTTCCCTTATCCCTTCCTACATCCATAAAGTCGGTTCGGGTACCAAACGGTGGCCCAAACAGGGTGTCATATATACTCAGTAGGCCACCACCAACAAAATCTATACAAGTCTAATCCATAAGTATAAAACTAACAATGTGTAGATATAAAGATAAGTAGTGGAATAGAATGTGTGAAATAATAATCACATCGGTCTCAAACTTCTCATGGGATACCTGGTTGACCATACCTTCTTCGGTTCGTCCTAGTAATGTTTGAAAAAGGAACCTGAAAAAAGGGTCAAGTTCCAACAGCTATAACGAAGGTATATAAGTAGAAGAAACATGTCTAATGTGGGACTGGGGATGTAACCACATATTTCAATTAGTGATTATAGTAATATAAGATCCTATTTGAATCAAGGATATAGAGACCAAGGCTTAACATACATGGATATTACATCATTTTAGTTGAATATTCATCATATTACAAAAATACATGCTCGAGGACCATAATAGTTTAGTATATTTGGTAACTTGGAAACATAATATTATAACTTGGTGAAATATATTCAACATATCCCTTAAAGACCTCCCCCTTTAGAAATCTTACTTTAAACCTCTCTTCATAACCTGGGGAAAGGAAACATAAGAAAGGGTGAGCTCAAATACTCAGTAAGGGTAAATAAGAGAGATATGTAAGAATAACATGATCATAAGGGTATGAGAACATGATATTGACATTAGGATATCATAACCATTATATCAAATATCACAATAAAGATTAATGGAATAAAAATTGGTAGTTCATAAGACATGAATCATAAGGAAATCAAGAGAATAATCTATGAGATCATCACATAAGACTAAGACATGTGATTATAGAAGACACATAAACATGTAAAATTATTTTCATAGTTGTAAAGGTTTAATTATAAGCCTATTTTGGTGGAATGGGTTCAATCCCCAAACCATATTAGCAGTCAAGGTTCAGTACCAATACCATCTTAGTGGACAAATTCCTTTACTGAACCGGGTTCACTCCCCATTCCATCCCTTCATTTCTAAACCGGGTTCACCTCCCATTCAAGACCTATATTAATAAATCAATTTCACTCCTTATTCTAGCCATGTATTAATGATCTAGGTTCCCCTCTCATTCTAACCCTGTATTACTGAACCGGATTCACATCCCGTTCCAGCCCTGTATTACTGAACTGAGTTCACTCCTCATTCCAGCCATGTATTATTGAACTGAGTTCACTCCTTATTCTAGCCTTGTCTATATCATGATATATATAAATATTTTCCCAATTCATTATAGGGGGGTATAGTTCTTACTTTTCACATAATGAAATCATACATACGTGTGCCACAAGATAATAAAACATTCATTATATCATGACCCATAAAAAAGATATGGGTTTTATAAAAAACATATCATAAGCCATGAAATGAAATGGGTATCATAAAAATTTCCTCATATCATAAACTATAAAAGTGAGATAGTTTTCATAATAATTTCATCATATAACACTACAACATTAATAGCATTTTCTAGTGGTTTTTTAGTAGAGGTTTACTAAGCCGCCGCTAAATTTTTTATTAATGATTTAGCGGAATTTTTGTATAAACCACCGCTAAAACTTTTTTTTCAATCCTTACACTCTCCCCCCCCCCAACCCACCCCACCCCCCCCCACCCCCCCCCCCCCCCCGAGATCCCCCTTCTCCCC
The DNA here is from genome assembly GCA_963277665.1 of Viscum album. Lineage (NCBI taxonomy): Eukaryota > Viridiplantae > Streptophyta > Magnoliopsida > Santalales > Viscaceae > Viscum > Viscum album. The sequence goes on from OY728152.1 coordinate 1,745,521,883, forward strand.
CCAACCCCTGTGATACCCCCCTGGTGACCCATGAATCCATATCCCCCCATTGCCTCGCCGCCTCACTGATTCTTCCTAATTACATCTTAGGTAGGATTCTCTCCTTCAAATTTATTTGAAATAGATCCACCAATTATGTTGTAGAAACTATATTCATCTAAGTTTACTTAAAGTAAATAAAATTCCATAACATTCTATTTAATAGTGTTTTATTGATATGATTTTCATTCTCACATTCTCTAGATTTTCTTCCAAACATGATTGGAGTTTAAACTATCTTAAAATATTATATATAAAACTTATTTAGCAGATTATTAGTATATTTAACCTGAGAGAAAAATATTTATTCAATTTTTTTATTCACTTACAGCCTAAGAAAATATGTGATTTCTCAAATCATAGATATTTGAAACTATAGACACATCAAGTTAGTAAACTGATCAATTAGTTTCTTATTATCTCTTCCAAATATGACCTTACTTTCATAGATGAGTACTATGAATTATTACCCATTAGATACGTTCATATAAAGATTAAAGTCAACACCACCTCTCTTCAATTCAAACTTCTTCAAGTATATAATCAATTGATCATAAAAATATAGAGGTATTTGTTTTAATACATATAGATACTTCTTAAGATTCCATACCTTTTTTTCATCATCATCAAATTAAAATCCAATCATTTTTTTAGTATATACCTCTTACTTTATCATTCCATTAAAAAATCTTACCTTTATATCCTTTTGGTAGATGTTGAATATCCATTGTATTTCCACCGATAATAATAATCCAAATGATTAAAGTCATGAAAATAGTGTGAATGTTTCTTCAATATCAATTACATCTACATGGTAATATCCTCTACATGTTAGTCATTCCTTATCCCATATCACATTTCAATGTTCATCACGTTTTTTCTTGAGCACCTATTTTATTTCAATGCCTTTCTAGTCTTCTGGCCTCTAAACAAGCACTCATGTCTTGTCATTTTCAATTTCAGCTAGTTATTCATTCATGTATTTAGCCTATGATTCATCCTTTTTTTCTTTTTTCTTTTTTAAAGATATCAGTTTACTTGAGATATTAAAATTGTTTTCTCTATGTTTCTCATCCACTGGGTTTATATTGGATTTTTTTTCATCAAGAATATTTGACTCATAAAATTCAACCCTTATTACTCTCTTTATTATTTGAGTTTGTGAATGACTAACCTAAATACCTTCTTAATTTCTAATTTATTCTAAAAATAATAGGGTTGATACCATGATTATTAATAATTTATCAATACTCACTATTGGGGACTCTCGTCATGTAATGATTTTTTTTCCTTTGATTGTATTGTTTGTGACACCCTTTTCATTTTTTATGTTCATTAATTTCTATAAACTTGTGATTCCTAAAATATATTTTGATTTAACCGTAGTGTTTGGATTGTTTTTTTCAATTGTATTTCAAATATTTTAAAAAAATTATTTTAAAAATGTTTTAGTGAAATGGTTTTGTTTTCTTTTAGGGAAAAATAAATATTTTTGACTTTCTCGGGTTATCAGCTAGGTTTTTATTTGAAGGAATCATTTCATTAAATGGATCAAATACAGGATTTCATTTTACTAATATAATGAATTTAAAACCCTGTAGAATTTCTATTTCAAACTTGAAAACATGAACTACTTAATGAATTTTACTTCATAGATTTAGTGGGCCGTGATGCTTGCATAAATATTTTAGGTTTAGATTCATATTATAGAATGGGTATTTATCTTGGGTCCTTGATGATGAGTGGGATGTGGTAATAAATCATAGGTTCATAGATAAGGTATCACAATGTGATTCAATTTTGGTTTTATATTTTGGTTGTTATTGTATTAATTTTCCCTTTTATCCCTCTCTTGTTTTAAATATTGTGCACTATATATATATTATTTTTTTGATTATTTAGAGGTTTATTTAGTATTTTATTCTTATTAATGTTCATTTATTATTTAATGGATAAATCATTACCAATGTAGTGTTTCATGATGCCCAAGAACTTTTTCCTTCCAATGTAGATCGGGAACACCCTTCAAGATAGTGGCGGATTGGGTCTGTGTTAGTTTTGGCAGTGTAACACCCCAAGGTTTTGGAAATAAATATAGAATTCAATTTTATAATCTATGCTCTTTTATGTTTTGAATTTCAAGAAATGTTCATCTAGAGTTGTGCTCAGTAAGTCATTTGGAGTCTGATAGAACAAACTTGTTTTTTTGGTGAATAGTAACATACCCTTATGAATAGTAATATGAATAGTAATATAAATAGTAATATGACCTCATGAATAGTAAATATTATTATCATTTTATTTTCCCAAGGCAATAGGATAATGGGATCTTAATTAATTTTCCAATGTCACATAAAACTAGTTGCACTTAAATATTGTTATTTTTCGAATTAACTGTGACCTTACTTAGAAATTAAATTTATAATATTTAGAAAATTATTTTTGTAAAATGGATTTCACTTTTGAATTCTACACGTCGAAAAATGGTAGGGGTAAATTTTTGGTATTTTTCTGAAACTCTTGAATTTTTAGTGAATAGTGAAATACGATAAAATACCGTATAATCAATTTATCAGTAAATATGCACTATTTATGACATCATAAGTGATGCAAGGCCACTTGCTTCGAAATCACATGATATTATCACTATTTAGGGAAACTTGTTTTGAGATTATTCATAGTCTTTATAAAAATATTATAATAATGATTAAAATAATCTAAAAAACCTCCCCTCCTCCACTATAAATACCACCCTCACTCCCCTCTTCCTCCCACACCTCTCAAGCCTTGAGAATTGTCTAAATTCTACCAAATTCCCTCCCCAATATTCTTCCCCACGTCCTAGAGCTTATGGTCTCACCAAAATACCAAGACCAAATCCCTTAAGGAGGATCTCAAGGAGAAGAGATCAAGAGGTAAACATCCTCTTTCATTTTCACTCTTTTCTTCCATTTTATGTTATTCTCTTACTTTACCTTTGTCTTTTGTTGGGATATTTCATTAAATATTTCCCCTTACTGTCCAAAGTTTGTATGATTGATGATATATTCCATTCCTCTCATCAATCTTGTTTTTATGAAATTTTAAGAGACGTTGTTAGGCTGCCGAATTTTCGTAAGAAATTTCTCATGTTTTCTTTATTTCATGATTCCTTTCTCTTCTTTCTTCACCCCCTCTTATCCAAGAGGAATGAAATCTCCAGAATAATGTATATTCTGGTTTTTTTCATGTTTATGGAAAATTAGAAATCATTATTCCTCGCCTCTCTCACTTATTTAAAGAATCAAAAAACATTGTCCATTTGTGTCGAATTACCGATATCGTGGACGATGTATTTTCATTTTCCATTAATTCTTTCAAGTCTGGTCATGAAACCATTTATATGGTTGAACCAGGTTATAATATATGTTTTATGACTCATATAAGGTTATGTAATTCTTTTATACTCATGATTCAAATTTATAAGACTAAATGAGGTTGTAATTATCAAAGAACCACTTAAATGATCTAAACGAACATAATTAATGTTTTAACTTATTAATCATCATCATATAAAGCATCAAAGTGATAAATGGTAAAATTTATGGTACTGGAAATATGTAAATACTACTCCTTTCGAATTCTGGAGTTTCACTTCCAATCAACAAGAATGATTCATCATGAACCGATCGTGAAAATCACAAAAGAACTCACCCAAAATAATGCAAGGAACAAAATACTAACAAATAAGGGGTGAAATGAGGTTATGAAATGACCATATAAGATGTTATAAACATGAAAATGTTTCTGTAAAATACTAATAACAGTCTTTTAACCATTATACGGGAGTTTTTAACAAGTTTTAAGTAAGACAAGCTTAAGGTAAGGGTTTCTTCATCTCACTTCCATTTTTTGTGAGATATTCTGTAATCACTATTGTTACTTTGTATGGTGTATGTATACTGCCCATTATTGTCTCATATCATGAAAATCTTTGTTTTTATGATATTCAATTTATCATTTTGACAATAATTAATTTTGGGTCATACAAATCAATTGATTACAAAGTTGTAAGGGGTTCCTCGTGTCACTTTCATTTTTGTGTGATTTTAGTCATTTGCCGCTTATTTCTTGTATGTGGAATATGTATACTATCATTTGATATATATAATAACATTATTCCCTTTATATTCATGTTATTCAATGATCCAATTGATATTTATTATGTTCTGGTCATATGATTCGACCGATCACATTGTTGTAAGGGAATTCTTAACCCGATTTCCATTCTTTGGGTTAACCATCTACTTTATTATTTATGTGCTATTTAAATTGTTTGTGTGATGGGTTATGTTTATATTATGTTTTATTATGTGTATTTACAGAGTATATACATATTCCATCCACTATATTAAGTCTCACTTAAAGTATATGATGTTTGTAAGGGAATTCTTAACCCGATTTCCATTCTTTGGGTTAACCTTCTACTTTATAATTTATGTGATATTTAAATTGTTTGTGTGATGGGTTCTATTTATATTATGTTTCATTATGTGTATTTACAGAGTATATACATATTCCATCCACTCTATTAAGTCTCACTTCAAGTATATGATGTTTATAAGGGAATTTTCTTCTAAAATCCTCTTTCAAAATTCTGTTTTACAAGATTCAAAAGCAAGGTTTTTATGCTATTATTTATGATGTATGATTATGTTTTGGTTATTGGGAATTGTTTATGATGAAGGGTGGGACCTATATTTCCCTCCAATGCATTGGGTATGAGTAAGTTGGAGGTTGGCCATATGGTTACTCCAAGTGTAACTGTGATGGTTACACAAAGTAAGGTAGCTGTGAGGGTTACAAATTTTAAGGTAGCCAAGATGGTTACAAGATTATATAAGTAATGCCCCAAGATACCTCTATGATTATATTTATGTTCTCATGTTTCATGTGGTTATTCGACTAGTATAATACCCATAATTATGTTTAACTATGGCATTATTTCTTTAGCTCATATTTCTGCCATAATATGTTTCAAGTTTATTATTAAAGGCATGTGTTTTCAATTATTCACCATGTCTAATGTTTATATTATCTTCCGCTGTATTGCTTACTCTTACTGAGCATTTGAGCTCACCCCTTTCTTATGTTTCATTTTCTCAGGATATGAAGAAGTAATTTGTGAATGACTTACAAGTATAATCTAGGAGACGAGATGTTTATAGTGGATTAAAATAGTGTTTTTGTTTCCCTTCATGTTATAATGATAAACTTATGTATGTATCTTGTTTCCAATAATACTAAACTACTCAGTCCTTCGGGATTCGTGTTCCTTGTATGTATTCCAACGTAATAAAATTAGGCACCGGCTTTGGGCAATTGGGGTCGGGTCCTTACAGGTAGTATTTCATGATGGTTTGTTACAAATGGTATTAGATACATAAATACCATAAGATCCTAGGTTTCTATAATTATCAGCTGTTATTTAGGTAGATTGGTAGAAAGGAAAATATATCTATTATAAATCAAGAGGTAGGTGTAGGGAGGGCCTCGTGAGCACTTTCTCTCCTCAAGTCTTGAGTGACCTAGGGTTTTCAAGAATTTGATTTTATTCTGATTGTTTTTTATGAATTGATATTTGATATGTTGTTATTTGATCCTCATTAACATCATGTCATTTAACTTGGGGATTTTTATTTAATGGATATATTTTTCTACTCAAATAACATAGACAATATAATCATTAAATCATTTGATGGTATTTTGGTAGGCATTTTATACAAACTACATTAAATCACCAAAAATTGTCCTACTGAGTATACTAACCAAAATGGATGTCTTATACTTATAAATACACAATGTACACATCTATATTAAACCATGTATTTTGATGGATATTACTCTAGTTAATAAAATGGTTATGTTAACCTAAAATTTTCTTTATAACCCCGTGATAATATAAATTATCTTTACTAGGGATGCATCAATACATTTGGTTTTGGTTTTATTATTACATAACTAATATAAGGTGTGTTTACAGATGTATAATTTAAATTGAGTGATTTTTCTAACATATGAAAAAAATATTCTATATTATTCTCCCTACGTTCATTCCTCTAGCTCCACCTCTGACACTTTCCCGTCATCCCAACATTTATTTCCCTTCCTCCATGATTCCTCCATATGTATCCTTTATCAGACATGTATATCTTCAAAAATATAATATTCCTATATTTTCTCTACCTCATTATTATTTCTTTTTATGTATCTATTCATCCATGAAATCTGTGATCTATATGGAAACCCTATAATATTCCGCTTAGGCAGGTTATCTAGGTTGGTTTGTGACAAATTGGTATCAAAGGCATTCATGCCACTTCTTTGAAATTCCTATATAGTTTGGGATGTCTTGGCAGACATGAGATAGTATTTTTTAGACTTAATAGGTATATTATGAGAAATTTCTTAGCTAGATATCATCTTAAAGTTCCTTAAGTTACCATGGGATATTGAGAAAAGTTTCTTTGAGGATTTTTTTTGATGTAATCCTATACTTTTTTCAAATCTTTAACATATTTATATATTTTTTTTCAACTAGTATATATGAATCTCTTTCCCTATTATGTGTTTTGATTTTTTTTAATATTGTGTAGGCATATTGTGATATACAGGGATAAAAGCTGGATTACATTACTGAGGAACACACCTCAGTATGTTAAGGGTTTGGTGGAGTTTTTAGATTTTGCAATTTCCAATCGATCCGTTAAAGGGAGAATAAGATGTCCATGTCCTAAATGTAAATTTAGAAGATGGTTGAAGAGAGATGAAGTTTATGAAAATTTAATATTGAAACAATTCCTTGGTCAATATTTGTGTTGGATTTGGAATGGAGAATCGAACGTTAGAGAATGGTTGAGCACTGATGTCAATCCATAGAATGAGATCTCAACTTCATCAAAAATGGGAAATGAAATAAAAAACCTTATAAATGATGTATTTGGAATGTCAAGACACCACCATCAACATCAAAACATATCATAACAACCAGATAAGGGTGCTACAAATAGAAACGTGATAAGTGATGTTTATGAGACTTTAGGAAAACCAGATGAATATTATAACATATCAATGGATCCTCCTCTTAATTATGTGGAGACTAATGTAAGAGAAAACTTCACTGAGAATAATACATTTCATGATTTAGTTGATGATGTAAATGAAGAGTTGTATATTATATGTTTGAAATATTCAAAACTTTCTTTTTTGTTGAAGTTGTACCATATGAAATGTCTATGTGGAATTAAAAATAATGAAATGTCCATGATATTGGAATTATTGTGTGATACATTTCCTAAAGAAAACATCCCTGAGCCTTTTTATGATATGAAAAAATTTGTTAACAGGATTGGTTAGAATTATACAAAAATACATGTGTGTCCCAATGATTGTATGCTTTATTGTCAAGAGGATTCAAGTAGACAGGATTGCAAAAAATGTTCTTCTTCTAAATGGTATCTAATGGGTGATGTGGGAAGTCTCAATCAACATACTACCATGAAGAATAAGAAAAGGAACACACTTGCAAAGGTTTTGCATTACTTTCCTTTAAAACCTTGATTGCAAAGTTTATTCATGTCATCGAAAACTACCGAACACATGAAGCGGCATTTTGTAGATAATAACAATGATGAGTTAATCTGGCATCCACAAGATTCACAATCATGGAATACATTTGATTCATTACATCCAAATTTATCAGCTGGTTCTAGGAATGTTTGATTGGGATTGGCTGCCGATGGATTCACCCCATTTGGGACTTTGAGTACCAGTTATAGCATTTGGCAAGTTGTTTTGATCCCTTAGAATATGCATCCGTGGATGTGTATGCAAAAAATATTATTTATCGTTTCGATGATTATTCCTAGAAAACAAATTCCTAGAAATGATATTGATGTATACTTATAACCTTTAATTGAATAATTATAGGAGTTATGGAGCAACGGTGTTGAGACATTTGATGCTTCTTCTAAAACAATGTTCAAAATACATGATGCTTTAATGTAGACCATTAGTGACTTCCCTGGGCTTGGGAATTTATCAGGTTTTAACACTTACATGGGTTTGGATTGTTCTATTTGTAACTTTTATTTGGAGCCCAAATGGTTGCCTTATATTTGAAAATGGTGCTTCTTGTGCCATCGAAGATTTCTCGATGCATCTCATAGATTTCAGCTGAACATATAAAAATTTAACGGTTTCATTGATCATAGACCACCTGTAAAGTTGTTAACTAGTTCTGAAATATTGACACAACTTGAAAATCTTGAAACAGAATTTGGGAAGGTTTATCATTTTAATGATAGTGGGAAATGGGTTCGAATTGCATCATCAAGTGAAATCAGAACGCAAAAATGGAAGCAAAAAAGTATATTCTTCAAACTTCCGTGTTAGGAATTTAATTTGTTGTGGAATAATCTTGATGTGATGCATATTGAGAATAATGTCTATGAAAATTTGATCTTCAAATTGCTTAATGAGTATGAAAAGTCAAAGGATCATCTCAAAGCTCAAAAAGACTTACAATTAATGAACATAAAATGTGATCTATGGCTAGATGATAATGAAAAGTATTCTCTAGAAATTTTTTCAATGAAAAATAGGGATAAAGATACATTCCTTTGGAATTTACTATTGTTGTACTCCAATTCTGCATATTTTTTAGAAAAATATGTGAGAAATCTCTACATCCATTTGAGCTTTACAAGATTTAGGAGAGGTTTGTATTGATGCTTTGTGAAATGGATATGATCTTTCCTATGTCGTTTTTTACTATCATGGTGAATTTAACTATGAATTTGGTTGAAGAATCTAAATTAGGAGGCCTCGTTCATTATCAATGGATGCATCCAATTGAGATGTACTTTATTTATATGTTTTTCAGTTAAGTAAAAAAAATTACACCTAATTAAATGCATAATTATGTTTGTTTATTTTATTTAATAGATATCTTGGGTATTTTAAATCATACGTGAGAAATAAAGCTCAACCATAAGGCTTTATTGCTAAAGGCTATTTGTAAGAAGAGTGTCTTACCTTTTGTTCCAGATACTTGGATGATATTGAGACATGATTTAATCGAGTTGTACATGTTTATGACACATTGACTTAATCTCAAATACATGGGAAATCAAAAATATTTCCATCTATTGGCCGATTAGTTGGGAGGACCTCCAATGTTACACTGATAGAAATGGAATTATTATAGGCACATAGATATGTGCTTCTAAATAATGAAATTACAGATCCATTTATTGAAGATTTTAGGATACAAACAAAGAGATAAATGAGAGGTCAAATAAGAAATGATAAAGATATAACAAAAGCTATTAATAAAGATCTTGTAGAATGGTTTGCATGACGTGTAAGTTCATAAATATTTCAATAAATATGAATATTAGATTGACACATATATTTTCTAATTCTAATAAAGTATATTTCTTTTTTTAGATCATGAATAATTATACTTAAGCATTCTTGTCAGAAGGTTTGAAGTTTCTTGCTCGAGGTCCTCTAAAAAAAGTTATAAAGTTTGATGCTTACAATGTAAATGGATTTAGATTTTGTACATTTGATTGAGAAGAGGGTTTGAAAACACAGAATAGTGGTATATTTACATTTTCTGAAGTGGGATACTATGGAAAGATGACCGATATTATTGAATTAAACTACCACAGGCATTTTTCAATTGGGTTATTCAAATTAAATTAGGTCGATATTATTGGAGGTGTTAAAAGATATTTCTTGCAATTTACATCTGTGAACTTTTCTCACTTGATGGATACTGGTGATCATGAACTGCAAGATCTATATATCTTATCATCTTAATAAAAAATGGTATATTATGTTAATGATGTTGTGGATGAAGGGTGGAGTGTAATTTCTCATGTAAAATAAAGAGATTTGTATGATATGGGTGATGAAGTGGAAGATTTGAACTCTGAAATTGAATCTCATCAACAACAAGAATCGGAATTATTTTTCCACCATGATATTTAAAATATTAGTCTAGAAAGGATGAATGAATTTGATGAAGTAATGGAGCAGGAAACTAACATGATTGAGGGATAATATTATTGTATGTACATTTATGCATTCATTTAGAAAACACTTATTTCATTTGTGCAATCATTCGTTATCATTGTTATGTGTATTTTTTTTATTAGTACTGTGAATATATTATCTTTTTCAATTTTTTTTCTACATAATTTTTTTGAAATATATGTTCAAAACTTAATTTTATTTGATTAAATGATAGGAATACTAAGGAGGAAGCAATATACTATTTCATTTACCACTTTAACATATGATAATCTATCTATCTCCTTCCCTACAACATCTGATCCACTATCCACCTACCCCCCTGCACCATCTCCCCCTGAACCATATCTCACACCCTCTATGATCATCCCTTCAGCGGCTTAGTCATCACCTCCCACTTCAGGAGCCTTAGCAATGGGGGAGCGGCGTTCCACTTCTAGTTCTTCATGAGGATACTGGAGGGTGATTGTTATAGGTACAAATTTTAATATGAATAAATTTATTGCACTTTTTTATACTAATTGTCTATTCATTAAAGATGTAAAAAATGGAAATGTGGATAAAAATAGAAAAATTTCATATGTATGGAATCTGACCGAAGAGAAGATAGTTGTCCCATTTTATTCATATAGAGTCCCTATAGTTGATGTCGTAGGATTACTTGGTCAGATTTTAGGCCATCTAGTCACAGACCCCATTTACTTTCCTATTTCATATGATTATTGGAGACATATGCCTGCAAGTTAAAAAATGAAGTTTTTGATTCCCAAATAAAGGTAATTTTAATACATTATGGTGTAATTGAATGTCATGTTATTAATGTTTTCAACATGAATTTCTATGTACAAATGTTTTTCCACTTTATGGTTGCTGATGTGATAGTACGAAAGTGGACATTGAAAAATATAGGCAAAAAATGGAATTAATTTAAATAGATATTTTGGGGGAATGTCAACGATACTTCACTGACCTCCCAATAGATGTATGATAAGCTACCTGATGGGGTACCCAAAGAGCAATGGAAAGTTTTTGTTGACAGACATCGTGATGAGAAGCAGATGGTATTTAAATATATATTACTATAATAATCTCATTTTACATTTATACATTTATATTAAGAGGATCTGACATTGAATAAATTACTATTAAATTTCATTTTATTTATTTCAGGATCTTTTAAGAAATAATGCATCAAGCCGGGCTAAGCAGGTCATCCCTCACACTGCGGGGTCAAATAGTTTTTCTAAAAGCTGATCTGCTCTGGTAATCTTTTCATTAGTTTAAATATTTATAAGAAAATATTATTTGTTTAATATATTAAATTTTTTACTTATGTTTTTTTAATTTAGTCATAGAGTTTAGGGAACAAAGCATCCCGAACAGAAGTGTGGTTGAATGTTCACCAAAAATCTGAGGGAAGTTTTGTTAATGAGCCTGCCAAAGAAGTTGGGGTATGAAATCATTTTTCATTATAATAAATTATTATCAGTTGTTACTATATTAATATATATTGCTTCTAATATGACAACTATTTTATTTATAGGTAAAAATTAAAGAACTGTGGGATTTCAATCCTGCATAGTCCTACTTAGTCCCCCAGGATGACCCAGTTATTAAATTCCTTGGGAAGGAGAATACTGGTAGAGTTAACGGGATGGGTTTGGGACCTATACCATCTAAGTTCTTTGGTAGGACACTAGGTATTGCAGTTACATCTAATCCTAATTGTATCCATACCATACCCTGAGATACTCAGAGAGAGATTGTTTCTCTACGAAACACGGTTCACGACCAGGGGGCTCAAATATCTGCTTTGCAGAAAGCGTTGATTGATTTATATCAGAAGATGATCGGATCTTCCCCCGGTGGTATTGCATAGACTGGTGGTGAGCAGGTAAATCACAAAAATTAAAAATCATTTAGTTTTCAAACTTTTATTGGTTTTAATTTTAAATATAAATATACAGCAGTATTTAATTTTCAATATAATGTTCTTTCAGGTGGTAGCAGGAAGTAGAGATGGAGGTGGAGAGGGTGACAAGATTTTTTCATCATCGGACCGTGATTAGTTTTTTTGTTGATATGTTAGACAAATATGGTAACATCTGGTTTGCATATGTATCATGTGTGTCACATAGTTTCCACCAAACATTTTCATGACCTAACATTTTCTTGATTTCTCATGTTTCCTTTTATGTATTTCATTGATTTCCGGTGTTTCCTTTTATGTCTTTATTTCTCGAGTGTGGTATGCACCATATATTTAGATTCTTTTTTGTCATGAATCATTTTTTATGATTCATTTTTCCTAAATTTATTAGGTTTTTTACCCAAGGATGAATGATCAAAAAAATATCCTATAGTAACAAGAATCAATCCATTCATAGTTCTTGGAAAAGGTCCTCTATAAAAATATGTCTCGTGTATAGGAGGAGAAGGATGAGATTTATGGGAACCATTATGTGAGAAAGAAATAAACAAATTGATGTGAATAGGAAGGGTCTTGCCTTTAGGGTATAACTAGTGTGATTATAATTTTCACCAAGGCATGTTATAGGAGATCCCAACATCAATACATATATTGAAACATCATGAATCAATCCACATATAGATTTTATATAATACCCCTATGTATATTAGGCTCTTTCATAGGGTAAGATTCATTTTTTTCATAACATAGGTTTATGGATAAAGAAAGACATTCTAAGGATCCTTATTTAGATTTGGATAATATATAGAGGAAGACAAGTCTTATTAGGTTTACTGCTCTAAGAAGTTTCAAGTCTTACAAGATGGACCATGCATCACATAGTTTAACATAATTTGAAAATGACTAAAATAATATATAGTTTAAGATCATATTAAAAATACCATATTATATGAGGTTTAATGTAGTTTAAACTAATGTTTAAAATGAAATGAACTTGTCTTGATGCCAACCCTATGGATGGAAAACCAATGTGAATAAAGAAACCCAGTCACTAAGATAAAGTGTGGGATTTAATATCAGTTTTTGGTTGGGTTTGAGATAGGAGATCTAGGAATCACTATGTATCCCATTAAAATAGGAATCAATCCACACATATTTGTTATAATTTTGGGGAAAATATGATCACCTTGACTTAGAATTGATAAATAATAGAAAAACCAAAATAAATAGAATGGGTGTAATGGTACATACCCTTCATGAACTTTCCTTTTACAATATCAAGTCTTGGGGTGTTTAGGGAGAGTATTGTGGTGATTTTGAGGTTTGAGGTGGTGTTTTATCCTTTTAAAGGCCCCCACGGCTTGTGCAATGACTTTTCTGGATATGAAGGAGGTAGTTTTATGTTGGGCGTGCTCTTGTGTAAAATGGGATATATAACCATGGCTTGGGGATGACATGGTTCTATGCGTGTTGTCCTAGTGTTTTTCTAATGCACCATGAGAATCTTGAAATTCCCTTGGGTGGGCATGTAATATCGAAGGACCACCTGTCCAAAATAGGAAACCCAAGCTCACCACATTGTATCCTTAGGCATAGTGAGGGTAAAATGGTTAGAAAATGAGAACTAGGTCATGGATTCTATACATGGAAGAATATAAAAGAACCATTATGGCTTAGACCACTCCATGTTCTAAGATTTTTGGGAGTCCAAATTCCATTTTAAAATAGGAAAAATGATAAAATGACAATAAGGGTTCTAGATCACACTTTTACCAAATCCACAACATGAGTTTTGTATATTAACCATGTGTTGGTAGAGTCCAGTGTTTTTTACATATAAATACGAGTTTTATTACCTCCTTGTTTTGAATTTTATAATTTCCCTCAATTCTTAGTTGACCCTTACTCATCCTACCCATCTTCAATCACCTCCCTTGGTGTTCTAAACCAGTTGGATCATATTGGATCATTTAGATTGAAATTATTTGATTCATGGTAACCCTCTATTTCCCCATTAATCCTTTATTATCTTTCTATTATATTCAAGAGTTCATTATGGGGGTAATTTTCCTCTTTTTCGGGTGGTTTTTGATGGAGTCTTATTAATAATTAGATTTAATAGTGATTCACTTGAGATCAGTGGTGGTTTATCCTTGGTTCTTATTTATTTATCCTTGAATATTCAGTCAAGGTTGGGGATCCTTCATCTCCCCTTCTTTATATGTACATTTGGAAATATCATGCATTTGTATTTATTTGGTTAAATGGTGCATATCATCTTAATAAAGATAATGAACAAGCTTAATTGAATTTTAAGGGGAAGGGAAAATCACATGATTTTTACTTATTCTTTTTATTTATTCTTATATGACCACACTTACTTGGTTTTCCAATTATGACTTATTTTTTTTATAGTGTGTTGTTTTGGTTTTTATAAAACTTTCTATGTATGTTTGTATAAGATCACCACGTATAAAAATAATTAAGAATATATATCAAAGTATTAAATTTTTTTCCCATGCAATATTGTATTTCTGTGTGAATACCCTTCATAATAATTTAGTAATTATGATAAAAACCCTTATTAAAACAAAATTATGTGTGGTGGTTGTGATTTGTAGTGGTTATAATGTGTGGTGGTGGTGATGTGGGGTGGTTTTGATGTGGGTTGGTTGCAATGTGTTGTGTTTATGATGTGTTATATATTATAATAATTGGAATGGTTTTTTTAGGGCATTGGTAATGGGCCTGCAGTATCAGTTGGTTTTTTTTAAATCTAGCTTTAGTGGAGATTTTAACCACCACAAAATAAATATAATATATTTATCGATGGTTTTAACCATCGTTACAATTATGGTATTTTTCTATCTATGGTGGTTATAATTGCCACTACAGACAATAATTTAGTAGTGTTTTTAACCGCTGATACATAGTTTTTATATTCATTTATTACTTCATGATAGTTTTTATCATTTTAGTGGTGGTTTTCACCAACAAAACTGATATTATTTTCAGCATCGGACATAACTGCCGCTCAAAAAAATCACTTTTGCTGGGAAAAACTGCCATGAATTGCACCCACTATGACAGTTGCCATAAATCACCTAAAAATCAAGGAAACCGTCGTAGAATCATATGGTGGTGGTTTAAACTGCCTCTATTTCCAAAAAAACTTCACGAAATGGTCATTTTCCTGTAGTTGAATAACTCGTGAAGGGAATCAGGTTTCATAATCATTTTATCATGGTATAACCTGTGGAAGAGAAATGAGTTTTATAAACAACTTGTCATATTAATCATAAACCATTCAAAAAAGAATAATAATGGTGTACTTGGATCATAACCCTAGTAAATAATAAACTATATCAAAGGATATCATATTATATGGAGAATGATTTTTAAAGATCTCTTATAACATAACCCTTATTTGAAAATAATTTTTTAAAAAAGATAACATTTTTAAAATCTTGTTCTTTAAAACCAGTTTGAAAACATATATAGGAATCAAGAAAAACAATTTAAAACATTTCCTACGGAAAATAACCTTTATTCTTTGAAAATTATTTTAAAACATAAACATTTTGACAAAATATTTCTTTTAAAATAACCTTGAAAACATATAAAGGAATATTTGAAAACCATTTTAAACACTTTTTAAAATATAAAAAATTTGAAACCTTTTCATTGAAAACATTTTCATTAAAACCCACTTTAAAATAATGAATTTATAGAATATTAGTAAAAAATTATTTTAAAATAACCTTGTAAACTTTTAAAGGAATCTTTATGGAAATGATGGTGGGTAAATCCGTACATTCCAAACATTCCTTTTGCACCGTAAAAAGTTTAGAAAAGTGCCTTAATCGGAAAATGAAAAGGAGATTCCTGTTAAAACTTTTTTATTAAAAATTTAAAACATGGGTAAAAATTTTCTCTTGCACATCATAGTAAAAAAATAAAACATTTTTAGAAAACATGGTTTTGTGAATAAAACAAATTTTTATCCGAATAGGTAAATAAAGTTTGATTTTCTTAAAAACACTTTCTTAATTATCTTAAGAACCAAAGAGTGGTAAAATGGTAACAATGCAAGGATATATCATTTATAACCATAGTATAAGAAAATTCATGATATTTATTGATATATGGATCATAATATTTCATCAATGGAAGCATAATCATAAACAGTCTCTATAAACGATGAGATTGTAGTAATAAACCGTTACCACTTTAGTAACTTTGAATCATAATAAAATGGAAATAATAACATTAAATGACGCTTAAAATTTCATGAAAATAAATATATTTGTAATATAACATTTAAAAGGGAATTATATGTTCCTCATATAAAAATATAGGTCTATAATATGTCACGTGTCTCAAAGAAGGAAAATTGAGACAAAATTACTTTATCGATTTGGTAACTTTTGAACCATAAACCACATGAAAGAAATACCATAAAATGGATATGTAAATACACATAAATATAAGTATAATAATCATAAAATAAATTAATTTTCAGTATATACACCACACAAAATAAATGAGTGGTGGATAAGGTATAAGCCTTACAAAAATAAAAGTGAGACAAGAAAAACCCTTACCTTAAGTCTTGAATTCCTTCGTAGACATTAAAAAATCCTATATAATAAGAATAATTTTATTATAAATATACCATATAACCATATTATAATACATAATACCATATATGTCTTTATTATGACTTTATATTTCCCATTTTATTAACAATATCATGTTAATGTTTCTTTTTGGGTAATATCTGCTTTGTTTTTTGTATATATTTTTACTTGTTATTATTATTCCTCTAACTTAAATAATTATTTACTTATTTATATAATTTAAAACATGATATAAAAATAAAATATATCCAGTATATAAATATTTATAATAATCTATAAAATATAGAAATATGAAATGGAATACAAAGTTCATGGAGACGGTAGGTCGTACGTATGCATGAACCATGTTTCTGTTTTATTGTTGTATTGAAAGAAAGAAAGTAAATAGAATATTTGTGTGTGTGTATATATATTATAATTAAATTATCCTTATTATTTCATATATATAATATAATTTTACTAAACTCATCCTTAATACATTCCACATAAATTGTGAATGAATCGCATCGCTTTGAGGAGGCGGAAGTCCACATGTCCATAAATAAAGTTATTATATTTACACAAAATGGAAACCATGAAGGTATGTTTTATGTCATAATTAAAGAATAGTAAAAACATAATTAATATCATATATATCATATAAAAATAGTATTTCCATCATAATTCTCAACCATGAGCAGTGGTAAAGGAAAAACAAACGATGTCATTTCACAAGGTGGTAGTTCGTCGTGTACACGAACACTAAGTTTGTTACCCATTTGATGGAAGTGTGTATAAGTGTAGGTAGAACCATTATAATAAAAAAATAATTATATTAATTATACTAGGTTTATTATATAATCATGTAATAAGAATAATTTAGGGGTAGATAATGAAAATAAAACAAAAGATCATGTGGAAGGATGTTACCTCTTCTCTGGGTAATTCCTTTTGGTTTGTACCAAAGAACTAAATTGGTTTTCTTTCTGACCAAAGTGAGCCATATATGTTGAGAGGGTTAATTTTTGAGATTATTTTTTCATTTTTTTACTATCCAAAGTTTCTTGATAGGTGTGAGTAATTGATTGGGGTGAGTGCCCTTTTATTGTGGAGGAGAAGTGGCATTCTTCTAAATATAAAAAGGTAAACACTATTGAGAGGTATCCCTTACATAAATTGACTCAAATAATTATATAATTTTTGTAAAAGGGGGTATTTTTTCTAATTATGGACAAAAAATATATTTTTGACATGTTTCTAGGGTATTTTCCCCTTAAGATAAAGTTTAACCACTGAGTAATCTCATTTTTACCTTAATCGCTGTAATTAATTTTAATTACTTTCACTAATATTTTTGGTCAAAAAATAATTTGAACTTACTAGATATTATAAATTATTCTAATTAAAAATATGGAATCCATTTTTATAAATTTTAACGACATAAGTGTCAAAAATTAATTTAAAATTAATCTTGCAGACGTGTCACGAAAGTAGGTTTTTAAAGTGAAAAAGTCCAAAAGTTTAAAATGTTTTTATATCAAATTTCAATGTGAAATTGGTTACAATAACCTAAATTGTATTAATTTATTTATATTTGATATAATTATACTTTAAAACCAAATTAATATATAATTTAATTATATAAGTAAATTATACAAAATAAAAGTTTTGAATTAAAATTTATTATTTTTAATTATTCGTCAAAAAATGAAACTTTTCAGAAAAATACCAAAAATTCATCCAAAATATTTTTGATATTTTGATTTAAAAAATTAATTTTGTTTTTTCAAATAAAAATTATAAAAGTGGAAAATTTTATATTTTAAATGGGTTCTCCATTAAAAGGTGGTAAAATTACCTGTTAGAAAAATACATCTTTTTATTCATAAAATTGGATTTATTTTTATCTTATACCTATCAAATATACTGCATGAGTATCAAAAATTTTGATTAGATAATATATAAATTTTATTAAGACCATTCATAAAAAGTGTTTTTTTTTAATTTATTGAGATAAAATTGTGTTTGTACATAGAAAAACAGTTTTCTTATAAAAGTAATTTCTTTATTTTTAAATAGTTCTTACAATAATTTCTAACTAGTTGATAACCGAAGGATTTATTTTATATACATGAATAAATAATATTTCCAAAATTTAGTTAATATTATCCATAAATTCTATTCCAACATCTAGTTATTATCTATAATAATATTTTAATAACAATATTAATAGTATATTATAGTTTGGTAAAACTTGGTCTTGTGTATAACGCCAGCTATCAAAGGAACTAGAAATTGTGTGTAACAAAAACTAAACATTGTGTTGTGTGTGCTGAAAGTTAATCTATTTTTCATATGTATTATAAGCTTAAATTAGTGTTTTATATAATTAAATCCAAGGTTAGTGCTTTCATATATAAAAAGTTATATTCAGTGATGTGTGAAATGAAAAATATCAAAAAGATTAAATTAATTCAAAAAAATATTTCAAAAAATATCGAGGTGTTACATTCTACACCCCTTAAAATGAATTTCACCATCTAAATTCATCTAATTTATCAAAGTTTTAATACTTGAAAGTTTTTTTATTAGATACCCACATCATAAAAATTAATACAAAAACTCCCCTTAAAAAGGGAATGTTGGAACTATAATAGTTACCCAAAGTAACTCATGATTAGGTTTCCCCATAGGAGAATGTAGGTTGGGAGTGAAGATTGTACATAGATAAAAAGAATAAATAATTATAGATAGTGGTAAAAATCATTGATCACCAGTAATTGAATGATCAATAGAATGTTAAGGGCCTCAAAATCATAAATTTTTTATGATTTATAAGACTATTAGTTTAACAAAAATGAAGGTATTAGGATAAATCTTTTTCAATATTTTTTTCCTCGAGTTGATGAATTATTTTACCATATAAGAACATAATGGAATATACTTACTTGGTTTTATTCCTTTTCATATGCACAATATCACCCTTTGGATATGCCTTTCTTTATTTCCACTCCATCTCTTACTCCAAGAAATGAAGGTGAATTTTTGATCCCTGAAGTACTAACAGATCATGAGGTAGAATGATAAGTCATTCTATTTGTCTTTAGTTAACATCACACAAAAATGGTTAGAATAGGTTATCACGTATTCATAAATCCTCATATGGATATATAATACTTTAATCTCTAAAAAATCATCTAAAGTTTAACTTAAACAATTCCATAAATGGTCAACCTTTTAACCCTTCCAAAAGATGAAAATCCAAAACTTTAGAAAGAATTTCACTAAATTTTTCCAAAAAAGTTTAGCATTGATCCCCCATATATCATAAAGTATCTTTTATTTGTCATAAAACAAACATTTGAATAACTTTATCATGAATTCTTTTGAAACATGGTAATGAACTTAATTTCTATAAATGATTATTGAAATCATGCATGATTCCTTATTCGAAAGTTAATTGGATATACTGCTTAAATCAAAAAAGTTGTAAGCTTCATAAATGATAGCCTAAAACACATTATCAACAAATCCTTAATCATTTCCAAGGTAATCAGTACTATCTAATTTACATATTCATATGAAAAATATATTTATCCAAACATCCTTATCTCAACATCATGAACATATGAAGGTTTACCTTCCCTTAAACAAAATATCACTTTTCCATTAAATTGTATTTCTAAGTCATCAACACCATTCAACATATCCTTTAAAATACTTAATGAAAAAATTATACTAAAAATACTTATATATTTCATGATTCAAATAACATAATCATTGAATTCCACACTTAAATCATCAAACTATATCCATAAACCATTACTCGAGCTTTATCATCTTATCCCTTAAAACCCCTTTCCTTGAATATGAAATATGAATCATGCCTCAAGTTTCCTCAAACTAAACCTAATCATGATTCTTAAATTTAATGTAAAAAATATTGTTATAACATCTCATACCTTTTACATGTAGTTTTTGGTCTCTTTATCTTCAGCAGTATAACCAATACTCATACCACCTTCTTGATTCTATTCATGATATTTCCACATAGGAAATAAATTCTCATAATTCCCATAATTTCTATATCTAAAACATTAAATTTAAACCCATTTTCTTCTATTTCAATCCATTGACTATAACCAGAAATCATAGGGTGTGTAGCACTTATCATAGCAGAAAACCAAATGATTGTGAAAAAATACTTACAGGATTTTTAAATCATTACACCTACTTTTAAATCTATGATAACTTAGGCTTATCCTTAGAGATATTCCTATACATATACTTAGTAATATATATAGGTATCTCACTAAAGTTTTATCATACTAGTTTAAAAAGTTTTATTAAACCTTTCCTTTGATTCCAACTATAGAGATCTAGGCTTAACATACATGGATATTACATAATTTTAGATGAATAGTCAACATATTACAAAAATACATGTCCAAGGATCATAATAGTTTTGTGTATTTGTAAACTTGGAAACATAATCTTATAACTTGGTGAAATATCTTCAATATCGCCCTTAAAGATATTCCCCTTTAGTACTTTTACTGAAAAGAATTATTTATAAACTGGGGAAAGGAAACATAATAAAGGGGTGAGCTCAGATGCTCGGTAAGGGTAAATAAGGGAGATATGTAATAATAGCATGAGCATAAGTGTATGATAACATATTCTTAACATTATAATATCATACTTTGTATATCAAAGATTATAATCAAGAGTCATAGAATAAATATTATTAGTTCATAAGACATGAATCATAAGTAAATAAAGATCATAATCCATGAGATCATAATATAAGTATAATAAATGTTCTTGTGGAAGACACATAATCATATAAAATTATTTCCATAGCAGTTAAGTCCTAATTAAAATTCCATATTAGTGTAATCATTTCACTTCCCAAACTATATTAGTAGTCGAGGTTCAGTCCAAAGACCATATTAGTGGATAAATTCCTTTACTGAACTGGGTTCACTCCCTATTCCATCCCTATATTACAGAACCAGATTCACCTCCCACTCCAATCCTATATTAATGAACCAAGTTCAATCCTCATTAAAACTCTATATTAATGAACTGGGTTACCCTCTAATTCCAGTGTTGTATTACTGAATCGGTTTCACCTCCTATTTTATCCCTGTATTACTAAAATGTGTTAACTCATCATTCCATCCTTATATTACAGAACTGAGTTCACTACTCATTCCATACCTATCTATATCATTAGATATATAAATCTTTACCTAATTATTTGGAGGTATATATAGGTCCCACCCTTCATATAATGAAATCATACATACGTGTGACATAATATTATAAAACATTCATCGTATCATGACCCAAAAAAATAAATGGGTTTCAAAAACATCATATAATAACCCATGAAATGAAATTGGTATCATAAAAATTTTATCATATCATAACCTATGGAAAATAGATAGGTTTTATAATTATTTCATCATATAATGACCCATTAAAGGAAGCGAGTTTTATAATCATTTTATTATGGTATAACCTGTGGAAGAGAAAGTGGTTTCATAAACAACATGTCATATTAATCATAAACCATTCAAATAAATAATAATAATGGTGTCCTTAGATCATAAACCTAGTAAATCATAAACTATATCAAAGTATATCATCTTATATGTAAATTTATTTTGAAAGATCACTTAGAACACAACTCTTCTTTAAAAATAACTTTTTTAAACATATAACATTTTCAAAACCCTTTTATTTGAAACCACTTTGAAAAAATTTATAGGAATCATGAAAAATAATTTCAAAAATTTCTTGAATAAAATATCCTTTCTACTTTGAAAAATTAATTTTAAAATATAAACATTCTAAAAACATTTTCCTTTTGAAAAATAACCTTGAAAACATATAAAGGAATATTTGAAAACCATTTTAAACACTTTTTAAAATATAAATCATTTTTGAAAACCTTTTTATTTTAAAAACAATTTAAAACAATGAATTTCTAGAATATTAGGAAAAATATTTTCTTTTAAAAATAACCTTGTAAACTTTCAAATAAATCTTCAAGGAAATTACTATGGGTAAATCCATATATTCTAAACATTCCTTTTGCATCGTAAATAGTTTAGAAAAGTGCTTTGATCAAAAAATAAAAAGGATATTCCTTTTTAAAAAATTATTAAAAATGAAAAAGATATTTATATTACACTTCATAGTAAAATATGAAAATATTTTTAAAAAACATGGTTTTTTGAATAAAATAAATTTATGACTGGAGAGATAAATAAAATTGGATTTTATTAAAAGCACTTTATTAATTATCTTAAGTAAAAAAGTGTATAAAATGGTACCAATGCATAGATATATCAAGGATAACTATATAATAATAAAATTCATGATATTTCTTGAGATATGGATCATAATATTTCTTCAATGGAAGCATAATCATAAACAATCTCGATAAGCGATGAGATTATAATAATAAAATGTTACCACTTTGGTAACTTTTAATCAAAATAATATGTAAACAATAACATTAAATGAAGCTTGAAATATCATTAAAATAAGTATATTCAAGAGATAACATGTCAAATTGAAGTATATACACCTCATATAAAAATATAGGTTCATAACATGACATGTGTCTCAAAGAAGGAAAATTGAGACAAAATTACTTTACTGATTTAGTAAATTTGGAACCATAAACCCCATAAAAGAAAGATCTTAAAAGGGATATTTAAATAAAAATAAATTTAATCATAATAATAATA
The DNA here is from genome assembly GCA_963277665.1 of Viscum album. NCBI lineage: Eukaryota > Viridiplantae > Streptophyta > Magnoliopsida > Santalales > Viscaceae > Viscum > Viscum album. Next base: position 1,745,545,315 of record OY728152.1, read on the forward strand.
TAATACATTCCTTGTCAGTATATACACCACCCAGAATAAATTTGTGGTGAATAAGGAATAAGTCTCATAGAAATAAAAGTGAGATGAGAAAAACTCATACCTTAAGTCTTTAATTTATTAATACATGTTCAAAACTCATGTATAGTAAGTATAAGTTTATTATAAATATACCAAAGAACCATATTATCATACATAATACCATATATTATTTTATTATTACTTTATATTACCCCTTTTATTAACAATTTCATGTTAATGTTACGTTTCGAGTAATATCTGCTTTGTTTTTCATATATGTTTTGACTTTTTATTATTAATATACTTACTTAGATAATTATTTAATTATTTACATAATTTAAAACATGATTTAAATATCATATATATTCATTATACAAATATTTATAATAATCTATAAAATATAGAAATATTAAATGGAATACACCATTCATTGAGACGGTAGGTTGTACATATGCATGAACCATGTTTTCATTTTATTGTCGTATTGAAAGAAAGAAAGTAAATCAGATATATGTATATATATATATATATATTATCATTAAAGTATAATTATTATTTAATATATGTCATATAATTTTACTAAACCCAACCTTAATACATTTCATGTAAAGTGTGAATGAATCACATCACTTTGAGGTGGCGGTAATCCACACGTCCACAAACGAAGTTATCGTATTTACATAACATGAAAAGTATGAAGGTATGTATTATGTAATAATTAAAGAATAATAAAAAATAATATATATCATATATATCATATAAAAATAGTATGTCTTTCATAATTCCCAACCATGATAGGTGGTTAATGAAAAATGAACGACATCGTTTCGCGAGGCGGTAGTCTACTCTACACACAAATGGAAAGTTCATTACCCATTTGATGGAATTGTGTGTAGGTGTAAGTATAACCATTAGAATAAAAAAAATATAAGTATATTTTGGATACTTATTTTATTATATAATAATTAAATAATAATAACTTACGGGGTGGAGAATGAAAATAAAAAAAAAAGAGCTTGTGGAAGGATGTTACCTCTTATTTGGGTGGTTGCTTTTGGTTTGCACCAAAGAACTAACTTGGTTTGATTTAAAAAAAAAATAGGCTTATAGGTTGAGAGGATAGAATATTTGAGATTATTTTATCAGGTTTTGGATGAACCAAAGTGGATTTAGAGGTGTGGGTAACTGAGGGGGTGAGTTCCCTTTTATAGTGGAGTGGCATTCTTGTAAATATAAAAAGGTAACCACTATTGAGAGGTCTCCTTTACATCATGTGCCTCCAATAATTGTAAATGTTTTATGAAATGTATTATATAGTCTAAATATGTCCATAAAATGGATTTTAAACACGTTTATAGGGTATTTTTACCCTTAATTTAAAGTTTAACCACCAAGTAAACTCGTTCTTACCTTAATCGTTGTAATTAATTTTAATTACTTTCACTAATTTTTTTGGTAAAAAACTAAGTTGACCTTAATATATATTATAAATTATTATTATTAAAAATATTGAATCCATTTTTCCAAATTCTAACCACATAATTAGAAAAAATTAATTTAAAATTAATCCCACAGATGAGTCGTGAAAGCGGGTTTTTAAAGCGAAAAAGTCCAAAAGTTTGAAAAATTTTTATAACCAGATTCAATGTGAAATTGGTTAAAATGACATCCATTGGATTAATTTATGTCTAATTTATATAATTAAAATTTAAAACCAAATTAATATATAATTTAACTATAAAAATAAATTATATTAAAATCAATTTTAAATTAAAATTCTGTATTTTTCACTATTCATTAAAAAACAAAACTTCTCAGAAATATACCAAAAAATAACCCAAAGTAAATTTTGATATTACACTTCCAAAAATTAATTTTATTTTTTAAAATAAAAAATACAAAAATTTAAAAATTTATATTTAAAATGGGTTCCCCGTTAAAAGGTGATAAAATTATCATTTAGAAAAATACATCTTTTTATTCATAAAATTGGATTTATTCTTATCTTATACCTATAAAATATATTGGATGAGTATCAAAAATATGATTGAATAATATATAAATTTTATTGAAAACATTCATAAAAAATGGTTTGTTTAATTTATTGTGATAAAATTGTGTTTGTACATAGAAAAATATTTTTCTTAGAAAAGTAATTTATTTATTTTCAAATAGTTCTTGCATTAATTTATAACTAATTGATAACCAAATGATTGATTTTATATATATTTTTAAACCATATTTTAAAATTTTAGTTAATCTTATTCATAACTTCTATTCCAATAGTTAGGTGGTAACTGTAATAATATTTTAATAATAATATTAATGGTATATTATAATTTGGTAAAATTCGGCCTTTTGTGTAATGTAACTATCGAAGGAACTAGAAATTGTGTGTAACACAATCCAAACATAGTGTTTCACATATCAAAAGTTAATTTAAGTGTTTTATGTAATATAATATTAACTTAGTATTTCATATAATTCAAGATAAACTTTTTTCTTTCATATAAAAATATATATATTCAGTGTTGTGTGAAATGAAAAATATAAAAAAGATTAAATTATTTTGAAAAAAAAATATTTCACAAAATGTTGTGGTTTTAAAAAGGCATCCTTAACCTTATAAGGTCATACTAGCTCATAGTATATAAACCATTCAGGCTATCAATATGGTTCTGATTATAATTCAAGTGGCTCAACCAAGTAATTCCACTAGAATAATATCTAACTGGGTCCATGGAGCATGTCCATAGTAAATCTTAGGCTAAGCATGATTGGTGCCCAAAGTAAGTATCCATGGTACCTCTTGTCCTAAGATATCAGTGAAATCCAAGGAGTGTATCTAAGGCATTCTAAGATTCAAAAAAAAAGATTCAAGTGAATCATTGGTACTATACCAAGGCATTCACAGGTAAATAATACATTGTCCATGTTTGAAGTTGGGTATCTTCCTTGGCAACTGTCCTAATGAATTGGGGTGGGGCCCTCTAAGTACTCAAGGAATTCCCTCTAGAATCTGAGGCTGGATGAAGTTATACCACTTCTATAATAAGAAAAAGGTTTATAGTAGAAATAGGCACCTTATGTTTAATGAAATAATTGAGTCCATGTGATAATGATGCTAATTCATTCACTTTATATATATAATTCAAGTCCATACGTTTTCATTCAATAATGAAAAAGGCTATGTAAGGTTTCATACCATTAATAATTTGATTCCAATTTAATAAGTTCTAGGATAAAGATGTTTTCCCATCATAAAGTGTCAATTAATTCATTTAAATAAATTAAATAACTTTAAAAAATCAAACCAAACACACTAATGGGTGTTTTGGATATTAAAATATAAAGGGTCACATGGTCATAATCATGCCACACCTAAGGGGTGGATCAAGTTGAGTTCCTTGACCTCTAACTATAAATAAGGGTCCATTAGGTCATTTAAATTCCAATTTAAACATCTAATTTAAGTAAAATTGATTTTAGGGTTAAGGCATGGATGAAACCGGTGTATGGAACAACATAGACAATTATAGATCAACCAAACTTGAGGGAAAATCATAGACCTCCTACCTTATTTCTTTAGTGGAGGAATCATCTAGTACTAGGGATTGTTTTATTTTGAATCAAAATAAAATGGAAGAATCAGAAAATTCCTTGAAAATAGGGCATATTATATCACACCAAAATAGCACAGAATATGGCGAGATAAATCATGAAAGGAAGGAATTTGATTAAATAAATTTCCAATATGGATCCAACGTGACCAATGGAATATCAATTGAAGTCCAGATGGAAGAGAACCATAAGAACCTAGGAGGGAGTCATGGATGAGATCCTATAGTGGTCAGCTACTGTGAGGAAGAAGGATATCTATAAAATGAAGTGGTTTTACCCCTTTTTTCTAATTCATAAAATATTCACAGCATGAATGTTTTTCACATCTTGAAAATCTCAGGTTTTTTCCTAAGAAAAAACAATTAACACCATGTAAGTGGTCTAGATATACCAATTCACATCATGAATTTAATTCACATCTTGAATTAGTGTTGCAGCTAGGTATGATCCCTCTGTTACCTTCTTCCCGCAAACCAACTGGATTAAAGGCATGGCTTCTAGTTCTAATCCAAAAAATAAAAATTTAATGAGGGTTTAACCAAAATTTAAAGAATCCATACCTCATATAAAGAATCCAATATCTTATAGTTTTAACCCCTTAAAGTAACTCATCCATGATTTTTCCTTCCAAGGGTGGAAAACCTTCTTTTGGGAATAAATTTGGCCACTAATCACATACATCATCCTCTCTCTCCCATTTCTTGTCATGTATGTAGTCATACTTACATAGAACATGGACTAAAGTAATTGAACTACCTCAAAGATCCTTCATGCCTCGATCAACGATGAAAATAGGGTTCTCCTCAAAAGAAGAATCAACATCCAGTTCTACCTCATCATGCTGGAAAGCATGAGATGGTTTTGAGTAGTAATGACATAACTAAAAAATATGAAACACATCATGCATAGATCTATATCTATTAGGAGGTGAAATATGATAAGCTACTAATATGATACTCTCTAAAACCTCATATGGTTCAACAAAATGAGGTGATTTCTTACCTTTCCTCCTAAACCATCAATTCCATAGTCTAGTCAAAACATGTAAAAATATATTATCCTTAACTTAAAACTCCATATGTTGGCGATGGCTATTGACATATTACTTCTATATAGATTGGGTTGTATCCATTCATTTCCTAATCATCTAAAACTACTCTAAAGTATCCTGAATGATAGGAGGTAAAAGTAGTGTTGCCTCCCCTGCCTCTAACCATCACATAAGTGATTATAATATCCTATCATATAAGTCTTAATAAGTATCCATTTTTATTGTCTCCTGATAGCTATTATTGTAGGAGAATTCAATAATAGGTATAGGTTTCTCCTAATAACCTCTAAAATAAAAAAATCATGCTCAAAGAATGTCCTCTAAAACCTATATCATTCACTCATATTTCTCGTTGGTCTGAGGTTAGTATGTTCTACTCAAAAGTATCGATGTACCCAATACCCTCTGTAATCCTTCCCAGAACTGAGAAGTAAAATGAGCATCCATGTCTGATACAATAGTATGTGGAACTCCATGAAGTCAAATATTCTCTTAAACATAGATCCTACCAAAATCATCCACTGAAAATGTATCCTTAATAGTAAATAAGTGAGAGACTTTGTGATCCTATCAGCATTTACCCATAATGCATCATTTCCTTGAGGGGATCTTGGTAAACCAGTCACAAAGTCCATAGTGACATCATCACATTTCCACACAGGATTAGGCAATGGATTTAAAATCCCTTCTGGTCATTGGTTTTCTACCTTCACCTACTGATAGTTGTAATACCTAGTAACAAATACAAATACCTCCTTTTTCATACTAGGACACCAATATTGGTGACATAGATCATGATACATCTTTGTAATCCTAGGGTATACCGCCCAATTAAAAGCATGAGAATCTCAGATAAATTCCTCTCAGATTTATTTAGGTACCCATACAAATCCCTAGATGTGTAACACCTCATCCTCATCAATGATCCATCCTAGTGGTGGGTCCTCACCTAAAATTCTCTCCCTTAGGACTAGGCCCCCAAGATCCAATAGTTTCCTTATCTTCACTCTCTCCAGGAGTAAAGATGTAATTTATAAAGCTATAAGGGAGGTCTCTCCATGATAGTTTTGTACCTCTAAATTCATCTTAGGGAATAGAAACATCAACTTCCACTCACTGCAAGCCTCCTCCACTACCTGTTCCTGAGTCCTTTGAGCTCAAAGAATCTGCTACAGCATTTCCCTTCCTATGGGGTATAGGCAAGATCAAATTCAAACGACTGTAGGTATTCAAACAACCTACTCTATATGAGATTTAATTCATGCTTCATAAAGATATACTTGAGGATTTTGTGATCTATAAAGACCAAAAACAATTCTCTAAGAAAACAATGCATCCAACAATGCAAGGCATTAACTACAACTACAAACTCGAGATCATGTGTTGGTTAATTCCTCTCATGTGGCATCAACTAATGATACATGTACATCACAACTCGATATTTTTGCATTATAATTACTCCTATTTCAATTCTTGATGCATAACAATAAATTATATAGATTCTTCCCAACATTAGAAGAATTGGTATTGGAACTAAATTCAATCTTCATTTCAACTCCTGAAAGGCTATCTCATAGGCTTCTGACCATATAAATTTTACAAACTTCTTAATAAAGCCTATAAGAGGTGTTGTTATGTATGAAAAGTCCTTGATAAAGAACCTATAATATCCAAAAATCCACAAGAAACTATGTATGTCAAATAAATTCTTGGTATGCTCCTAATAAACCACAACACTCACCTTCCCTAGGTCAATAGACACTCCTTCCTATGAAATAATATGACCTAGGAAGTGAACATTGTTGATCCAAAAGTGGAATTTTTTTATCTTAGAATACATATTGTTCTCTCTTAGTGTATTCAGTATGATCCCAAGATGTTTGACATGGTAATTTCATTTGTGGTAACACTCTAATATATCATCCCTAAAACTACTACAAATGAATCCAAATATGGGTGAAAAACCTAATTCATCAAATCCTTAAAAATATTTGGCACGTTTTTGAGACCGAACAGTATAACAAGATAATAATAAATACCATGCCTACTATGAAATGTTTTATGAGTTGTGTCTAAAGGCATAACTCATACCTAATGATAGCCTAACATGAAATCAATCTTAGAGAAAATTTTCACTCCTCAAAGCTAGTAAAAGAGGTTGTCTATACGAGCCAGTGGATACTAGTTCTTAACTGTAAGCTATAACTAATGGTAATCCACACAAAGCTTAAAGGTACTATCTTCCTTCTTGGTGAGAAATTCAGGTGAACCCTATAGTGATTTACTAGGCTATATAAAACCCTTAAATTACAAGTCCTCTAGTTGTCTTTTAAGCTTTTAAAACTCAGCAGTATCCATCCTGTAAGGAGGAATGGATACCAGTGCTACTCCTAGTATATGATTGATAGATAAATCCACCTATATATAATGAGTTAATTGATAAAATTATTAAGGGAATACATACCTAAAATGATATACTATAGGATTAAAATCACCCCAATGCATTCACTAATCATCCATATAAATGCTATGAATTTGGTCAACCACTCCACCTATCCCATGATGCTCTAGTCCTATTATACTTTCATAGACATATCTTTTACCCTTGTGAACATAACTATAATCCTAGAATAATTTAAATGATAATATGAAATGATATAAGTCCACAATAACATGATAGAGGATTAACCAGTCTATCCCAAGAATAACATTGAATCCTGTTATCTTGGGTACAAATAGGTCCCAAAAGAAAAGATAACTTCCTAACTCAAGGGGAAATTCATTTCTTTGGAACACACTCTCTGATCGAATTCCCAAATAAGTATCAAGTGTCATCATGACACAGAAATAATGAACCTCAATACCAAGGCTTCCACAAAATCCATAGAGATAAAATAATGCAAAGTGTTAAAGTAAAGGATAAAAAAATCATACCTCATACTATAAACGGCCCAATACCCTGTTCCTCAGGTAAAGGTTGCACTATATACATATGGTCTGATCTGTGGCCCTAAGCTACAACCTAACTACCAGGAGCATGTCCACTCGGCTGGTGTTGAATATCCTGAATCTGGCCTTCTCAACAATGTCCACCTCCTTGGCCTGTACGACCAATAATAGTCCAGCTTTCGGCCTGACACGGAGCTACATATCCTTATCCAAAATGCATATCTAGTAGGGATCCTCTCCTACTAAAAACCTATAGAAAGGTATGAAAAACCCTATGAATATTCCCCATTATTTCACAATCTTGAAACTCAATTGGGTCTCGGTCTCACTAGGGATTTAAATGATTTTATCTCCCACACTGATGTCATATAATATAACTAACAGTGCAAACACTCTGGCTACCCCTACTCTATTGAGAACCCTTTAAACATTTCTTCTTGATGTTGGATAAACTACTACCCTACCTTGGCAGTGAAATACCATTACTTGTACTTTCTACTTCCCTTAAACTATGCATAGTAATAAAATCATAGTTCACAATTCCCAAAATTGTAGTCAAATGGAAAACATTTACCAAAGATTGGATGGTATGCCTGGGCCCATCCTCAAAGCATCTTAATCTCAAAATCTCATTAGTAGCAAAGGTGGGTGAAAAAATATAAATCTCAGTAAAGAGAGATAAATAATACATAACATACCTTGATCCTTTCTATTGATGCAGGAAATTCCAATATCTATTGGTCCTAAGTATCTCTAGAAAGAAGCCTAAAAATCCCTCCAGACCATATCCTGATGCTAGCATGCCTGATTAATAACTTCCTACCAATTATTATAAGAACTATGAAGTATATAAGTGATGAGACTGACCCTCATCTCTAGATACATCTCTAGATTCTCAAAGATAGATATCATGACCTCTAATCATGTCTCAGTAGGAAGTGGACCACCATCCACCAAAAACATGGGTGGATGTTGATGTTGAAATTCTCGTGTTAGCTCTTCCATAGTAGGGAAAGACCATAGAGCTACTTGGAAAGCCTGTATAAATCGTATAAAACCTTCTCGAAACTGGGTTTCAGTGACCATGTAAGGTATAAATAGTGTTTCCATGGGTGGAATTACTGGCTAGTTAGGTCCCACCACCTGAGGAACAAATTTTTATCCACCTTCCCATTGCTTAAATTGAGGTCATCGTGGTATCATACCTCTAAAAATTCCAAACACACACCTCATATAATATTTAACAATGATAAAAACATAGATATAAGAATAGGACAGTTAAAATCCTTCCTATATAAGATCCACACCCCTCTTCCTTCCTGTAAAGCCAATCCTGGGTGTCATATAAGATCGATATGAATCACTAGAGATGTTTCATACTGCCCACTACTAAGGTTGGGCCTAGGTCAAGTTCTCTATATTACATCAGGGTTTTCGTATATAGTGTATCAATTTCAATTTATAGAGGAAAACACCCTTTAATTTTCAATTTATGTTACTATTTTACAATAACCATTTCCATTTAGATTTAGAACTCAAAAGTTATTAAATATTTCATTATATATATCCATATGTATATATATATAAACACACTAAGGTATAATTAGATATGTCTATCATTCCCAAATTATAAAGTACTATGCTTTATAAATTAAAAATTGTATTATATGTAACTGCAATAAGGATTTTAATATGGCTTAATTAGATGGATCACCATTCCAAATTTATATAGGCACACACACTCTTCAAATTGAAATTGGAATAAATATAATTTCAACCAATTTATGTTTCACCTCATGTAACCAAGGGTTCATGGATCAAAATCAACATAATTGGTTAATTAAATTTACATCATCACATTTTATAGGAAAACACTATTTAGGTTGATGCAGACACTTTAATTATTCCAATTATTTATCCCTATAAGAAATGTTATCACAATATAAAATGTAACTATCAAGGAAAAATTAATATGAAACAATAATGCACACAGTAAGTAAACGTTTCATGGTATAATGCATGATATATAAATCCCTGCATTCATATAATTGTGCATAAGACACTACCCCCTTACCGTACCAGGCCTAGAGTAAAAATATATTCCAGAATAATAATGAAATCCATAATCCATGTGTGTTACCTAACAATGAAATTAGTGCAACCATAATAGGTATAATCCATAACAAAAAATCCCATCCTAGGAAATTTTTCTTTTTCCTATGCATGTTTTAGCTACTCCCAGACATGGGCTCATTACCAAATTCCAATACATCCTAGTATCCTATCTAATAATACATACAATAATATGAAAGGAAAAAAAGAAACCTGAAATACCAGCTTGTAATGTCCTAAACCCGATTCACTCATAAGTAACCAAACTTAGTTGGTCACATGGCCTCAAGCACACCTCTCCATACGCTAGAGGTTTCTGACTAGTAGTGAGGTTCCATGATGGTATGGTGGAGAGAAAATACCCTCATGATCATAGTATCATAGTACTATAAAAAATTAATAATTAAATAATGGAATTATAATAATGACAAATAGGAAAGAAGAAGTAAATCATCCAGACAATAATAATAAACAAGACAATGTGGATTCATATACAAAATTATGAGCATGTCATAGAGGTATGAAAAAGTCTGGCATACATGAATTCAAGAATATAATACATGCAGATATATCAAAAAGAAAAAAATACCAACAATGTTTTCTAATAGCATCATGATCCAAAGATTGGTCCTATTCTCCCATGATCTTGTTTTATAATTAATCAAGCATCCAAGACTAGTAACTTTCTCTTGTCCCTACCAGTATCCATGAAGTATGTATGGGTACTAAACAATTTCCCGGAAATGGTATGATATATACTCAATTGGCCACCACAAATGGTGTCTATAAAAGTTTAGTTTGTGAGTATAAAAGAAACAGTGTGAAAATATAAATATAGGAAATGGAATAGAATGTGTGCAATAATAATCACATTGATCTTCTCATGGGATGACCATCTGACCATTCCTACTTCATCTCATGCTAGTAATGTCTGAACAAGGAACTTGTAAAAAGGGTCAAGGTCCAATAGGTATAACCAAGGTATCTAAGTAGAAGAAACATTTCTAATTTGTGACCTGATATGTAACCATGACATCCAAGTAGTGATGATAGTAATGTCTTATCCAAGATGAATTAAGGCATCCTTAACCATAGAAGGTCAAGCTAGATAATAGTACATAAACCATGAAACCTAGCTATACGAGTCTGAGAGTAGTCCAAGGGGTATACCCAAGTAATTCCACTAGAATAATATCTAACCTAGTCCATAAAGCATGTCCAAAGTAAATCTTAGGCTAAGCATGATTGGATCCTAAGGTAAGAATGTCACGAACCAACCCGGGTCGACCCCGAACCGGTCACCCGAGTCGGTCCGCGGCATGGCCCGAGAGGCGTTCCCGATCCTCCCGGGTTGGCGACAAGCGCCAGGGCATCACAGAGTACACGGGGGAACGATTTCGCCCAATAAAAATTTACTAAGAAACAGAAATAAACAAACGACAATAAAATAAAACAGCCAAACACATAACTAACCTGACCACGAACCAGAACCCCTCGTGATCCCGAGAGTCGCCCAACAAACCACAACCAACTCTCGCCCACGGCGAGCAAGCTCAAGTCAACCTGCAACAGAAACTAAAAACAAGAAAACACTATAGGCGTGAGCATTAAAACTCAGTAGGCTATCCCGATAAATCTATTCCCAAAGCACTACCATTAAAAGAAGAATTTACCAACTTCTAGTTTGAACTACATTATAGAAAATATAGGTTTTCATACACACACACACTTTCCATTTTGAAAATAAGTAACAGTCCATTGCCCTTTTTAATTTAGAAGAATTTTAATGTTGGAAGGAACAGGTGAATTGCATTTTAAAACATTTTGCGAACAATTAGAAAACCAAACTTTATTCGTTAGTCAAAAATAAAATCACACACAACACACACTAAGGGCAATGGGAAAAAGTGGCACACAAGGGTCGGCATCCAAACCCGACCTCTCAATCGTCCGCCGTATGCAAATAAACACTAAATGAGACATGGGTCGAACCTAGGAGATCGTGAACAAACCAGAACGTACTATACATCTGACTCATCCCGAAGGCATGCCCTAACTCGATGACGTCATAACGCCCTAACGCCCGGCATAGCCCTACATGGCCTAACCGAGGGGCCCAATCCCCATACCAGCAATAACTCAGTATTCCCCTGCTATGGGGCCACTAGCTAGTGCGTGATCTAAACTAGTGCAGCAATCGTTCTCAGATAATTCACTCAATATGCCAGGTTCCCATGTCAACACATATAATAAAAGAGGAGTGCATCCCTAATGTAAAACTAGTCAAAATGCACAAACATCACATACTCCGCTCACCAAATCAACAAACACAAAAGATCACTCCAAAGAGACTTTTCAAAACATTGATTTCATTAAAAGTACCAAACGGGCCTCATGTACTTGATCAATACCAAATCAATTCCAAAAGAAGGATCAGACGTCGTCACATTTAAAACCAGAAAACACATTTAAAATCTCATTTAGGTAGACCAAATCACCATTTTAATTCTGAAGCGCAAACATAAGGGCCAAAGGGGCATTTTCAATATTGCGCAACAGCTAATCATGAAAAGAAAAGCTTTCGGTACGATGCAGAGAAAGAAGAAGTTCCAATTCCAGCAGTATAACTACTCTAGAAATAATAATATTTAAATACTACTTCCAATTTGATGAAAATTAATTAAATGACAAGAAATAAGTAAATTCTAAATTCAAAGGCAAGTGCAGTGGGAACCTACCTCAACTCGCAGCTCGAACACGGCGACGCGACACGCCTCGCACAGACGTACAAGTACGCGCAAGCCGATGACCGTGGTGTCGCGGAGTCACCTCGCCAACACGCTGCAATAAACGCACAGCAACTAAAAACACAGAACCACTTGACTTAAAACAATACAAGCAGACAACCCGCGCAAAAGAACCACCTGGACAAAAGTATCAAAACCTACTTCACACCATCTACACTATTTATTAAACCACTCTAAAATTTATTAAACCATTCCAAAGACACCCATGACATTACACACCCAAAGCCCCTTCAAAACCTTTGTTATGATCAGCCGCACATCCTCAACAAGCCATAAAGTTGCCAAAACAAACCCACCAAACTAAGTTCACAAACCAACAAACACCATTACAACACTGTAAAGCTAAACATTTCATAAAAGATCAAAATCCACTTGAATAGAACAAAGGAATTTCAAAATAAACACGCTAGATGCCTTAAACTTAAGAAACTCACACAAAATACTTAGAAAACATATTTTTAATAACTTAAATCAATAAGAAACCACCCGTTGCATCTATCGAAGGGCATAATAGAGGTGTGAATATCATTTAAAAATTTATTGAAACCATGCAAGTTCTAATGGATCATTCCATAAAGGGAAGGTTGGAAACACCTACCTCAAAATAAGTGCAGACGCGATGAAACCTTCAACAGAAGGAATAATAACACCCTAAAGACCGACCGCACACCCTAATCAACGATAAAAACACGTAAATTACAAACCGAAGCATTAGGGTTCGGTTAATTTGAGAAAAACGCCAAAAATAAATAAATATACCGAAGGAGGAGATGGTTGTTGGTAAGGGGAAACACGACCATGCTGGAAGGTCGCTGGACAGGTCAGACTCGCCGGACTGGGGGGGCTCGCACCGGTGGGTTGGAGGGCGCCGAACCGGAGGGCTCACGCACGCACATGCGGGAGCTGAGGGGAAGGGGTTCACTACGCGCACAAGGGAGCATCCAGGGGGCCGCCGTGCGTGAGGGAGGTGCGGCCGGACGGGAAGCTGGACGGGAGGCGGGGTCGGTCCGACGAGGGTGGAAGGAGCCGGGACACCGAAGGAGGGAGGCTGGACGGGAGTAGGAGATGCAGATGGTCGGCGGTGACTCGCAGCGGGTCGGAGGGTGCGCAACTGCTGTAGTGCCGGTGGCCGGAGGGCGTTGCGCCGCTGGTAGAGGGAAGACAGGGCGGTGCTGGGGGGTTTCGGCCGGAGGAGGCAGCTGCGCGGGAGGAGGCGCGGCCGGAGAGAAAACCGCCGGGGGAAAGCCGGACGGGATGAGGTGCGGCGGCCAGCGGCTGGGAAAGGAGGGGGCCGGGTCGCACAGCGAGGGGAAGGAGGAGGAGTGGTTCGCGCGGAGGAAGAAGAAAGAAAGAGGGAAGAGAGAAAGAGAGAGGAGGGGGAGAGAAAAAGAAAGAAAAAAAAAGAAAAAAAATAATAAAGGGTGGCGGCGCATAAGGTTACGGGGGAAAGAGGGAGAAGAGAGAGAAGAGAGAAAAAAAACAATAAAAATAAAAGTAATAATAATAATAATAGAGAATAAAAAAATGGGTAAATAAAATGAAATAAAAGAAGAAATAAATAAAGTAAAGTAAAGTAAAATAAATAAATCAAATAAAATAAAATAGAATAAGATAGTTAATAAAAAGAGGTTGATAATAATAATAATAATAATAATAATTTTAATAATTATCATTATTATTATAATTACAAACATATATGCACACATTTATATATATATGTGTGTGTATATAAACATATATATAGATACACTTATATAAACAAATTTATAAACATACACATATGAACATACATAACAAATTACAACTTATAGACATATATAATCGTATGCATAAACACATTTACGCATAAACATATAATGTTAAGAAAATATATATTTATCCGCATACGGGTATATATACACATATAAACATACATATATGCACATTACGTTAAAAATAATATTAATAATAATAATAATAGTAATAATAATAAAAATGATAATAATGTATAAACATATATACTCACATACATATTTATACACCTATATAATCATATATATATATATATATATTAAACTCCTCAACAAACGAATTTAATTACATTAAAACTAAAAGACTGCGGGGTACGCGCGCACTGCACGGTACCCAAGAGGACTGCAAACGGGCTGCGCGTCACAACCGTATGGTGTTCGCGCACTATTCCAAACCATAAACTCATCCAAACATTAAAAATTCCAATCGGGACTCGCCCGCACACATGCAAAAACACCCGACGCCATGATAAAAAAAACTAAATAAAGTAAAATAAAAACAGGTGTGACAAAGAATATAAGGCACCTACTATCCTAAGATATCAGATGAATCCAAGGCATTCTAATATTCATAAAAATATTTAAGTAAATCCTCAGTACTATATTGATGCATTCACATATAAATAAGACACTAGACATGTTAAAAGGTGGGTGTATCCCTTAGAAACTAGCCCAATGAATTGAGGTGGTGTCATATGAGTTCTCAAGGAATTACCCTGAGAATCTAAGGCTACATCAATTCATACCACTCCTATAACAAGGAAATTTTCCATATTAGAACTAATAACATTAATTTTTATGAAATAATCAATTCCATGTGATAATCATTCCAATTCATTCACTTTATATATGTAAATCAATTCCATACATTTTCATTCACTAATGGAAAAGTCTATGTAACGTTTTATACCATTAATCATTTGATTCTAATTTAAAAAGATCCAAGAGAAACATTCTTTTCTATCATAAAGTTTCAATTCATCCTTTTAAATTAATAATATCACTTAAGAAAATCAAACCAAACACACCAATGGGTGTTACGACTATTAAAATATATAGGGGCACATAGTCATAAACATTGCACACCAAATGGGTGCCTCAATTTGAGTTCCTTGACCTCCAACTATAAATAAGGGTCAAATAGGGTATTTAAATTCCAATTTAAACATATAATTTAAGGAAAATTGATTTTAGGTTCAAGGTGAGGGGGAAATCGGTATGCGGAACAATGATAAAAAAATATAAATCAATAAAACTTGAGGGAAAAGTGATAGACCACCAAACATATGGTTTTATAGGAACACTCATCGAGTATCAACCCATGGTTTGTTCTAAAACAGACGAAAATGAAATAATAGACAAAAACCTTAAAATATGGCATATTAGCTCACACCAAAATAATGCCAAAGATGGCTATATAAACCATGAAAGGAAGGGATTGGATTAAATCACTTACTTATGAAGATCCAATGTGACCAATGAAAGATCAATCAGATTCTAGATGGAAGAGAACCACAATAACCAAGGAGGGAGCCATGGAGGAGATACTACAATGGTCGACTACTATGTGGAAGAATGAGATCTATAAAATGAAGGGGTTATGCACCTTTTAAAATCCAAGAAATATTCATGACATGAATATTTTTCACATAATGAAAATATCAAGTTTTTCATTGGGAAAAACCAATTCACACCATGTAAGGGGTCTGGCTAGACTAATTCATATCATGAATTGGTTCTACAACTAGGCTCTAGCCCTCCACTACCTTCTTCCTACAAACTACCCAACTGGCCCAAAGGCATGGATTTCAGTTTGAATCCAAAAAGAAAAACTTATTGAGGGTTTAACCAAAATTTAAAGAATCAAAAACACATATAAAGAAGTTGGTATATTACAGTCTTCTCTATTAAAAAAAATCATCCCCAATTTTCCCTTATAAGGGTGGTAAAGCTTTGTCTAAGAATAATTATGGCCACTGAGAACATACATAGGCCTCTCTCTCCCATGTCTCATCATGTATGTGGCCATGTTGTTATAGCACTTGTACTAAAGAAACTAACCATCCATGGAGAGCCTTTGTGCTCTGGCCAATTATGTGAATTGGGTGCTCCTCAAAAGAAGCATCAACATCTAGTTCCACCTCATTAGGATGGAAAACAAAGAGATGGTATGATTAGTAATGACTTAATTGAAAAACATGAAACCCAACATAAATAGCTCAATATCTCTCATTAATTGTTATCTAATAAGCTAATAATCCAAACCACTCAAAAACCTCATAAGTTCTAACCAAATGAAGTGAAAACTTACCTTTCTACCTAAATTGTTGATGGCCCAATATAATAAAACACGTAAAAATACATGATCCCTGACCTCAAACTCTAGAGGTGATAAATGATGATCGGCATATAACTTATGACTAGACCGAGTCATCACTATTCATTTCATGATCAGGTGAACCTTCTCTAAAGTCTCATGAATGAGATGAGGTCCAAGTATATAGTGACCCAGGCTTAACACACAGGGATATTATATGATTTTATATGAATATTTGGCACATTACAAAAGTAAATTCCCAAGGACTATAATAGTTTAGTGTATTTGGAAACTTGGAACAAAATCCTCTAACTTGGTGAAATATCTTCAATGTTTCCCATAAAGATCTTCCCCTATTTTACTTCTACTTAAAACCTTTCTTCATAACCTGGGGAAAGGAAACATAAAAAAGGTATGATCTCATATGCTCAATAAGGGTAAAAAAATGAGATACATAATCATAATATGACCATAAGGGTATTAGAACATGAAAATAAAATTTTAAGATCATACCATGAATATCAAAGATCATATACATGAATCATGGAATAAATATTAGCAGTTCATAAGACATGAATCATAAGGTTGATAAATCATCATAAATTAATCATGAACCATAATATCATATCATATAATTATGGAACCATCATACATATAGAAAACCATTTCATGTGTCAAGGTTAACTACCAAGACCATCAACATAGTGTTTCCTATAGTGGATCAGGATGCACCTATTTCCCATTGCATATCAGGAAAAACCAGTTTCCTATAGAGGATGAGGACACACATTTTTCTCATTGTAGATCAAGAATGTTGACTTGTTTCCCGTAATTATATCATGAAATATAAATATTTACCCAATTAATTAGAGGAATATATAGGTCCCACCCATATCATAATGATATCATACATATGTGTTCCATAAAACATTCATCTCATTATGACCTATAAAAAGATATGGTTTTAAAAAACATCATATCATAACCCATGAAATGAAATGGGTATCATAAACATTTAATAATATCATAACCTATGAAAAATATATAGGTTTTATAATCATTTCATTCTAGAATAACCCATGAAAAGAAGTGGGTTTCATAAGAATTTATCATGGTATTACTCGTTAAAGAGAAATAGGTTTCATAAACATCAAGCCATCAAAACATATACCATTAAAATAAATAATATGACTGGTATACGTGGATAATATCCCTAATAAATCATAAAATATAACCAAGTATGTCATATTAGATGGAGAAGTATTTTGAAATATCACTTGGAACATATATTTTCATTTAAAATCACTTTTAAAACATATAACATTTTCAAAATTAATTTCCTTAAACCCACTTTGAAAACATATAAAAGAATAATGGAAAAAATAATTTAAAACATTTATTGATGAAAATATAATTTATGATTTGAAAAAAACTTATTAAAATATAAAATAGTTTGAAACCCATTTTCTTTGAAAATAACCTTGAAAACATATAAAGAATATTAAAAAATTTGAAAACCTTTTTCCTTGAAATATTATAAAATAATCTGAAAAAAAATTGAAAAAATTTTCTTTGAAAATACTTTGAAAACCTATAAAAGAATATTTGAAATCATTAATATCCTTTTCTTTGAAAACAACCTTTTTAAAACATATAAAGGAATCTTTGAAAATTATTTAAAACACTTTTTAAACATAAAAAAATTGAAACCCATTTTTCTTTGAAACCCATTTAAAATCAAAAAAAATCCAAAATATTAGGGAAAAATATTAAAAAAATAACCTTTTAAAGTTACAAATTAAGAATCAAGGAAATAAATATCATGATGGCAGGTAAGTCCGTACATGCCAAACATTCCTTTTTCACCTTAAAAGGTTTAGAAAAGTTCCTTGATTAAAAAATGATTAGAATATTACTTTTAATAACATTTTTTAAAAAGGTAAAACATTGGTAAAAATTTTCTTTAAACATCATAGGATAATTATAAAATGTTTTTGAAAACGTTTTTAGAAAACACGTTCTTAAAGAATATTGATTTCTGATCGAAAGGAGAAATAAAGTCATATTTTCATTAAAAATTTATTAATCATATTAAGTACCAAAGAGTGTAATAATGGTACTATAACTTGGATATAACATGAATAACCATAGGGTAATAAAATTGGTGAGATTTATTAAGAGATGGATCCTAATATTTCATCAATAGAAGCATAATCATAAACAATCTCGATAAAAGATGAGATTGTAGCAAAAAATCATTACCACTTTGGTAACTTTGAATAATAATAAAATGGAAAGAATAAAATTACATTAAGTATAAATTATCATCGAAATAAGTGGATTCATGATATAACATGTCAAAGGTAGTATATACACCTCATTGAAAAATATAAGTACATAACATGGAATGTGTCTCAAAGAAGGAAAATTGAGATGAAATTACTTTATTGACTTGGTAACATTTGAATCATAAACCCCATGAAATAAATATCATGAAAATGATATTTAAATACCTATAAATTTAATTGTAAGGATCATAGAATAAGATTGAGGCGATAAAACCCTTACTACTTGAGTAAATTTAGAATCATGATCCTCATGATATAATAACATAATTTAAAGCTTTTAATATAATTAAATAACTGAAATTAATTATATAACATTTCATAGGTAAATATATACATCACATAAAATAATCAAGTGGTAAATATATCATGTATCTCATGGGAATAAAAAGTTAGATGAAATTACCTTAACTTAAGTATTGATTTTCTTAATACAAATTCAAACCTTCTATATAATAAATATAAGTTTATCATACATCTATAGAAGAAAATATTATTATATATAATACCATATATTATTTTTTTGGAATCATTTTGTTTTCATGCTCACAAATCATGTTTAATCTTGTTTCATCATGTTTCATTATGTTTATGTATAATCTTAATATATTATATTAAGTGTTACTTCACAAGACAGGTTGAAAATACCTAAATAAGTATGAGTCACCATTAAGGTGAACTCACAATCACTATTTAGAGGACTCATAGTCACCATTCAATCTAAAAATAAGTAAAGTATGTGTCACTGTTGTAGTAACCCACCAGTTCAGAATTTTCACAAAGGACCAGACACCATTGCAGTAACCCACCAATTTAGAATTTTCACAGGGTACAAGACAACAATTCATCAATATACTGAACCATAATTTTTCACAGTCTGTGTCACCATTCTTAAGACACCATTCCATAATTATAGATTTTATTAAAGTCTAATACACCATTCTTAAGACACCATTCTAGAATTCCAAATTTTCAAAAATTATAAGACACCGTTCTTAAGACACCATTCCTAAATTTCAGAATTTTTACAAAGTATAAGACATTGTTCTTAAGACACCATTCTAGAATTATATAATTCTCACAAAGTATAAGACACCATTATGAATACACCATTCAGAGACAAAGGACAAGTCACCGCTCCTGTGTCACCACACATGTGGCACCGTTCTAGACTTTTTCATTTCTTCCTTTACCATTTAAATTCAAAATTATTACTAAATTTCATATTTTAGTTATTTAATGATATTGATTTTATTAATGATATTTCTCATATAATATTAATGACCATGTCAGTAGGTTTTACAGGGTACTAGGTACCTGCACGTAATGGAGATCATGCCCCTTCTCGGCCAAATAAAAACACCCAAAAATAAATAAGGTGGTGCATGAGAAGATCGATACACACATGAGGACAAGCAGTAAAAACATAGAGTATACTCATCCTGCTAGAAGAGAACAAGGAAGAAAATTCAGTGAAATGAAGTACAAAAATCCTTACCGAAACATATACAAGTGAAGAGGATTTCTAAGGATCTTATCACCTCACTGTAAATGATAACAAAGAGCATCCACGACACTCTATTTTTTGTGTCTGTTTTTAGAAATGTACTCAAGACTCTCATCTGCTACATCCAAGAAGTCCAAAATAATTAAGCATATCATGTAGATCATTCTAAACCCTTTCTCATTATTCCTGATCTATTGTGTACATTTTGACTATTCTTTCAAGTAGTGTGTGTGTGTCTATACCAAAAACATGTATTGTCACCTAAGATAAGATATAGGATGTAATATATCATACCTCAATCATCTTTATACACATTTTTACTTCCATATATAACTATTTAAGAGGTCCATGTGTGGGCTGGTTATATTTCTTGTTCCCACAAATAATTGTGGTTGAGGTCTTGTTGAATTGGATAGCCTTATGTGTTGTTGTAAACATAAATCTAGGGTGTGGATCAAGTTTATTAATATAAACTACTTGGTTCCAGCTGATCACCAAGTGGAGAGGATTAGTTCTCTTCTTGAGACTAAACCTCTTGTTTTTATATTCACTATTTTGTTTCAAGTTTAGTTTTCTTATCTATTTTCATCACTCAAACCAGAAAACTTTATTTCTCTCTAATATTTAATCTTATATAGTGTTTGTATTTGAATTTTAATTAGTAGACTAAATTAAAAAGTTAAGATAACTATTCAAATTATTTTAACTAATAACTAATCACTCTTTGATAATTCTTTTAAACAATTAAATAATTTATAAATCTTCTACTTTGGTTAACTAGCTGAAATTTTTTTTTAAATTGGGGGATTTAAAAATAAATGTTTTAAGATTGAATTTTTTATATGAACTCAATTCACCCACCTCTTGAGTGTCCTACTCTGACTAAAATTTGGTATCAGAGGTTGGTTTATAAGATTTTTCAAACACCTTTTTCAACTGTGATTTTATTTGTACCTTTAAAGATCCCTAAATTTCTATTAGTTCTAAACTTTTAGTTCTTTAAAACTCTATTTCTTTATTTAATATGGATAATATACAGGAAGGTTTTACTTCTAATAGACCTCCCTATTTCAATGTTACTAATTATTCCTAGTGTAAAATAAAAATTAAAATACACTTAGAAATTATGGGGTTTGATATTTGGACTATAATAGAAGACAAATATAAAATACCATAAATTCCAAGAACTACCTGGAGTGAGGCTACAAAAGATGCTTATAATAATAATTGTAAAGTTATGAATACCCTATTTTGTGATTTAGGTGATGAAGAATTTAATAGAATATCTTATTTTAAATATTCTTATTAAATTTGGGATACTTTAGTTATTTCACATAAAGGAACCACTAATTATAAGGAAATGAGACTTAACACATATACTATTAAATATGATAACATCAAAATTAAGCTTGATGGATCTATCTCTAACATGTATCTCAAGTTCAATGAGATTTTTAACACTATGATCTCTCTGGGAAAGACTGTTATAGCCAAGGAACAAATCTTGTGAATCCTCATATGTTTAGCAGTCAGATGGATAGGAACCTTAGTGTTAATAAAAGAATCTTGTGATATTAGTAAGTTTCTAGTAAAGAAGTTTATAGGTAAGATGATGATGTATGAGGAATAATTCAAGGTCAATAAAGAAGTGGATGATTAACCAAAGAGAAATTCAGTGGCTTTCAAAACCACCAATTCTAAACATAAAGAAAAGGGTAAGGCATAAACTCATTATGGTAGTTAAAGAAATGAAGAATCTCTATCTGATAGTAATGGATAAATGGATCAGATATCCAAAAGATTCAAAAAATTCTATAGAAAGAAGAAGTTTTTCAGAGATCCCGGCTAATAATAAAAGTATGGAAATAAGGGAAAATTGAAAAAGAACTGGAAAAGAAGTGAAAATACTAATGAAATGGTTTATTATGAGTGCAAGAGGAAAGGATATGTAAAGTCTGATTGTCCAAACTTAAAATACAAAAATAAATATGAAGATAAGGATAGAAGATATAAAAAGGCAATGAAGGAAAAATGGAGTGCTTCTGAATATAGCTCTAGTGAGTCAAAATATTCACATGATTAAAAGGATAATAAATTCAATATGTGTTTTATAACTAACACATCTGAGGTAATACTAGAACCTCTTATACATAATTCTTACTATTCTAAAGATGAATCTGACTCTAATAATATAACTAATGAGGAAAATTTTGAATATTGTAGAATGGTTGAGGATACATGTAATGATTTAAAAGATAAATATAAAGTTTTAAAGAAACAACATGCTCTTTACTCTATTGTTAAATCCAAGATTACTGTGGATAAAGAATATAATGCTCAATATCTTAAAGAAAACAATAAACTCAAACTGCCTAATGAGAAATTGAGAAATGACTTTAAAAAATTACTAATGTAAAGAACACTCTCACACAAATTCTTGGTAAACAAGTTTTACCAAAATATACTATTGGTATTGAATACCAACCTAGACAGATAAATTTTGCAACAAAATCTGTAAAATTAGTTTTTGTTCCCAAGACTGATAAATTTTATTCTAGTTCCAGCAATGGAAAATATTTCACTACTTTTCGTATTTCTAAAACATATAGAGTTTTTTTTCAAATCATTAAAAAATATTTATAGGAAACCCATAAAACAAATGCGGTTTCCCAAAACTTTTATCACTAATGATACTAGATCCAAGAAATTCTAAATACCAAAATATTTTCTTGTTTGATTTGTCTTTACAAGAAGCATGCTTGAAGAGATCCTGTAAAAGCTTATGGTACTTGGATAGTGTATGTTCAAGACACATGATAGGATACTATTAGAGCTTCAAAAATATTTTCAAATTTGATGGTGGGAATGTCACCTTTGGTGACAATGAAAAAGGAAAAATAATTTTCCTTGGCCAAATTGGTAACTCTAATTCATTTTTAATTTCGAAAGTTCTTTTTGTTGATGGTTTAAAATACAATTTTCTTAGAATCTCTCAGTTATGTGATGATTTATTTCATGTTAAATTTAAAAATTATGATTTAAATGTATTCAATTCTAAAAATTATTTAGTTTTTACAGCTTTTTGAAATGAAAATGTTTATGTTGTTAACTTATATTCCTTAGTTTCTCAAAAAAAATCTTTCTTAAGTGCCTTTAATAAGGATTCTTTGCTCTAGAATAGGAGACTAGGAAAATGTAACATACACGCATAAAGCTTACTAAAAGAGGTTTGGTCAAGGATCTACCCAAACTATAATTTTCAGAAAATAAAGTCTACAATCCTTGTCAAAAAGGAAAACAACACAAAATATATTTCAAGCCAAAGAAAGAAGTTTCAACTTCTCAACCTCTTGAGTTGGTTCACATGGACTTGTTTAGACCATCTAGAGTTTCAATTATTAATGGGAAGCACTATTTCCATATTCTAGTAGCTGGCTTTTCTAGGTATACTAGGACCTTTTTCTTAGCTCACAAAAAGTGAAGCTTATTCTCATTTTATCAAGTATGATAAAACAGTAGAAAACCTAAGTGGTCCTAGAATTAAATCCTTAAGTAGTGACCATGGATAAGAGTTTTAAAATCAAGTGTTTGAATCTTTTTTCTCATAAAATGGATCTATCCATAACTTCTCTTCTCTTAGGACACCCTAGTAGAATGGATTTGTATAAAGAATAAATAAAACCTTACAAAAAATTGCTCGGACTATGCTTAATGAGTATGAATTACCTGTTTTTTTTTGGATGAAGATGTGAATACAACTTTTTACATTATTAATAGAGTCTTAATTAGATCTATCCTTAAGAGAACCCCTTATGAGCTATGAAAAAATAGGAAACCCAAAGTTAGATACTTTAAATTTTTTGGTTGCAAGGATTATATTCTTAATACTAAGGACAATATTGACAAATTTTTATCCAAAAGTGATGAAGGTACTTTACTAGGTTACTCAACCTAGAGTAAATCCTATATAGTTTTTAATAAAAGAACCGAATGTGTGGAAGAATCTGTACATATCTAATTTTATGAAATGGATCCACATGATCCCAAAACCTCCTTAGAAAACTTGTAGTACAATCTACCCAGTTTAGACTTAAATCCTAAACCTTATGATTCTGTTGTAAAGTAATCAAACAGTTCTAAAAGATCTCTAGATTCTAACCATAGAAAACTTAAACCTATAGAATAACCTAAAGTCACTAGTCCTTCTTTTTCTAGATTGGTTAGAAATATTAATAAACATACCTTAGATGTTGTAGTTGGAGACTTAGATAAAGGGACACATACTAGAGCTTCTCTTACGAACCAGGTTGAACATCAAGCCTTATTTTCATAGCTTGAAACTAAGAATATAAATGATGCAGTCAACGATGAATTCTGGGTAATGGATATGAAAGAATAATTAAATCAGTTTGAAAGAAATAAATTTTGGAAACTAGTGGATAGACCCAAAGACATCCTGAGCATAGGCACTAAATGGGTGTTTAGAAATAAAGCGGATGAATCTAGAACCATAGTAAGAAATAATGCAAGACTGGTTTCATAAGGATATAGTCAAGAAGAAGTCATTGACTTGGAGGAAACCTTTTTACTTGTATCCATACTTTAATCCATTAGAATCTTACTAGAATATGTAGATCATCTCAATTTAAAACTATATCAAATGCATGTCAAGAGTGCATTCCTAAATGGGTGCATATCTAAGGATGTTTTTGTGGAACAACCCCTTGGTTTTACAAACCCTCATTTTCCAAATAATTTTATTAAATTAGCAAAATATTTGTATGGTCTAAAATAGAATCCAAGAGTTTGGTATGATAGGCTGAGCAATTTTCTTATTTCAAAAGGTTTTACAAAAGGTATAGATGATTCTACTATTTTTATAAAAATAATTTATAACGATATTTTAGTAGTTCAAATCTATGTTGATGATATTATTTTTGGATATTCAAAAAAAATTATGTGTTCATTTTTCAAAAATGATTCAAAATGAGTTTGAAATGAGTTTAATGGGTAAACACAAATTTTTTCTTGGATTTCAACTCCTTCAAAATAAAGAAGGTATTATTTTGAATCAAATTAAATATACTAAATATCTTCTAAAATAGTTTAATTTGAATAGCACTAAAGGTAGTGATACTCCTATGAGTACCACCTGAAAATTGGATCTTGATGAAAATGTAAATTTTGTTGATCAAACTAATTACATAGGTATGATTGGAAGTCTTATCTACTTGACTACTAGTCAGCCTGATATTATGTTTAGTGTATGTATGAGTACTCATTTTCAAGAATATCCTAAAGAGTCGCATCTTCTTATTGTAAAAAGAATTTTCAAATACCCCAAGCATGCTACCAACTTAGGATTGTTCTATCCTAAAGGACAAACATTTGACTTAGTTGGTTATTCTTATGTTGATTTTGGTGGTTGAAAGTTAGACAGAAAAAGCACCTCTAGAACATGTCACTATTTGGAAAATTCACTAGTATCAAGGTGTAGTAAAAAGAAAAAAAAATCATATATATGTTGTTAAAGGGGAATACATAGTTGTTGCTAGTTTTTGTGATTATATTTTTTGGATAAACACACTTTGATAGATTATAGATATCAATTTAGACATGTCCCTATAAACTATGATAACACAAGTGCTGTTGAAATTTCTAAAAATTTAGTTTCTCACTCGAGAACAAAACATATTGATTTGACACATCACTTTTTGAGAGATCATTATCAAAAAGATGATATTAATTTAGAATTCATTGGCATGAAACATTAGCTTGCTGACATTTTCACTAAGCCATAAAATTATGAAATAATTTTTTACATCATACATGAATTAGGTATGATCAATTTTAAGCAACTATTTGATGTATCACCAGTTTTTGTCTCACCGGTTGTTGTCTCACCGATTTTTGTCTCACCAATTGTTGACTCACCATTTGCGGTCTCACCGGTTAATGTCTCACCATTCGGCATGACACCATTGACAACACATTGTGAGGACTCACCATTTTATAATTATTAATTTTTCAGACATCATTGTTTTAATGATTTCAATTTATTTTATTTTATAATTCATTTTCTATTTACAGCTTTAAAATCCCTAAATGATAAAGACCGATCGATCCAAATCACTTCTCACTTCACTCTTGATCTCGAACTCCTGAAACCAAACCTTTCTCACTCAAACCCTTTTTTCTCCTTTGAACCCTCTTTATATGTTCGGAATGGTGAGAATTAAGCATCCATCTTCTTCGACCCTAGAGAAATTGTAACGAACCAATTTTTTAAAATAGAAAATTATGTTCAATAGCCTATGCAATACACAAAACTGAACCTAAACAAAATAATTATTATTTAAATATGACCATTTTAACCATTACATTAAATTTTAATATATGATTAGTATTGTGTAATTTATGAAGTATATATTTCATAAATATATGAATAAATGATTATTAATTATTCAATCAAATTTTGGTAATGTCTTTTTGTTTTTCAAAATATGTTTTCATTAAAAAATGATGTTTATTTATTTATTATAATTATTTTCTAGAACATATATAAAATTAATTTGATAAATAAACTCAATATCTGGTCTCATTGTATTAAAATTAACTTAGCATAATAATTTGGTATTTTTTAGATAATATAGGCTTTTTGCGAATACTAAAAATATATTTTTTACGTAAAATTGTCATTTATTTGATAAATGAATTAATTATTCTATTAATTTGATTCCAGAATATCATAAATATTATTTAATTATATTTAATTCAACTAATTACATGTAAATCATATTTATACTGGATTTTATTATAAGTTTATTTTTAGGATTAAAAATGCATTTTTCTCAAAACCGGTTTAAAATGCATAATGTATAACCATTTTAATTAATTAAAATAACCCCTAAAGATAAATAAATTAATGAAATATTAATATTATATATCTATCTTTATTAATTAAAAATAATTAAATTAATATTAGTATTTATAGAGTTAAAGTGAACTCATATTTTCCTTAAAAATATATTTTTCATAAAACTATTTTCCATAATACTTGCAGATTTTATATTAAATTTAATTGATTTTGATAAAATTTATTCCATATTTTGAATCATCATCATTAATATTATCTAATAATTTCAATTAAATATTTATAAAATATGATTAGTAGTTGTAGTAAATATTAATTATCATGATAAAAGGAAAATAGGATAATTAAAGGTAATAAAATAATTTGACAAAAAATAGAGAATCAAAGAAACCCTAATAGTATGAATATTTATATTTACTTGTTATTTAAATTATTAACATATTAATTATTATTTTTACTTTATAATTTGTTAAGTAATTAGTTTAAAAATATATATCTTGATATAATAAAGCACAAATAGTATTTTTAGTTAACAGTCAAATTCAATTAAAAAACCTATTTAGATGAATTAATGGATTTTTGAATTAAATAATATTTTAATAAAATATTATTACTAAATTAATTTTATTAAATACAAATTATCATATTATTTTTATGAATTCAAATGTAGTTTTATTAAGGTTTGAAAACTATTTTTATCAAAACCCATAAATTTTTAAAAAAATTTGGTTTTTGTCACATATTTAGAAAATTAATTAGATAAAATTAATATTATTTTATTAATCAGTACTTCAAAATTATCCAACAATGAATTTTTCATTATTTTCGCTGACAGTCAAAATTTTGGGTAAAAATTAAATATCGTATAAATATATAATGTCTTTTATGACATTATAATGACCTAATAGTGATGTAATAAAATACTATAAAATGGATATTTGGTCAATATATATTTTAACTTTAAAATAATGTGATTTTATATTCTTTTGATTAATTTTATAATGCCTTAGTGGACCCTCCAAGACTTCTAAAATATTTTAACATTTTAAAATGATTTCCTTGAGAGTGTGACTCACCTCCACATAAGCAAGGGAAATATTTTAAAAAAAAATTACTTTACCTTATAAAATAATATAAACTACTCCCATTTTCTAGAAACCATGTTCAAATACCATGGGTTGGTTTGTGGTTTTGAATATTTTAGTGTGTAGTGTCCAAAACCTAAATAATAAAAAATTCCCCCTCTTTTCCTATATAAACCCACCCAATATCCCATTCCTTTTCAGTCAAACCATTTGGATCTAGAACTACCTCTGAAACATACTCTATATAGTCCTCCAAATTCTCCCCCAAACTCCCAAGAAGCCTCTCCCAAGCCTTTGGGATCACACATCCAAGTAAGGGATCTTCCACCCTCCTCTTTTATCAAGAATTCTTTTTATATTATGTCTTTTAATTTCATTTATTACAATGTTGGGATATGTTAATATATATCCTAATTAATTTCCATTTTATTTATAAATGATTATATCCCCTTTCACTCTCATTTATCCCTCTTATTAACCCTTATGTACACCCGTTACCATGCCGAATTTTCATAAGGGATTTCTCTCTTCTCTTTTCCATTCAAGCACCTCTTTTATGTTATGCATCTTAAATTCCATTTTTATATATTGGGTTGTGAATTTAAATAATACCCATACATTAAATTTTATGTATAAATTATTATAGCTTCCTTTCACTCTCATTAATCCCCCTATGATCCTTTAAGTACACTTGTTACTATGCTGAAATTTCGTATGGGATTCCATCCTGTCTCATTTTTATCCAAGTTTCTTCATGTTGTTATACCATTTTATTTTTAATTAAAAAATTTGGGGTGTGATTTTTAACCTCCCCCATACTTCCATACTTATTTTTGAATGATTATATACCACTTTCTCTCTCATTAATTCCTTCTCTGTACACCTGTTACTATGCCAAAATTCTGTAAGGGATTTCTCTCTTCTTATTTACATTCAAGTATTTATCCCATATTATGCATCTAAATTTCATTTCATATGTTGGGATATTATGTTTCATGATTCCATTAATGTCTATTTCATGTATAAATTATTAGAGACACCTTTATCTCATCAACCCAACTTATTAATTTCCATATGACGACGTTATGCTGCTGAAATTACACTGCGATTTTCCAATCCAAAATCATCGTTTAGTGAATACCATACCCATTTCTCTATCAAGGGTATTAACCTTTATGAACATATAAATATTTAATGGTACATACATGTATGTGTTCCACATTACTTAATCATGGAATAATTTATGATGTTGAATGATTCCATGTTATATGATCCATGTGGCACATTTATGCATGAAATGAAATGTTTATAAAGGATGCACCCTGATAGCCCTCCAATGTGTTGGGTAATGTTTAGTATCATGATACGCCATGTTCAATGAGGGTTTACTCATATTAATCAATGTGAAATATGGGTTTTCTCATGCTAATTCATGTGCAATTAGGGTTTACTCATGCTAATACATGTGCTATGAGCATTGGCTCATGCTAATATCATGTCATATGTTGTTTCCACATTTCCATGTTACGATAATCATGCTATATCATTCCCTTATGTTAATGTTTCTCTTATGTTCCATTGATATGCCTATTTCCAAACTTGTATTTTATTCTTCATATTATGCCTTTTTTACTCCCTTAATGGGATTTATAGCTCACCCTTTTCTTATGTATATCCGCAAGTTATCACATGCAATGCTAAGTACAAAAGAATATTATGGTCATGTAGAAGGAGTTTTCAATAAAGATGTTGTATTTTATGTCTTAAGTTATCATGTAATGTTCCTAATCCCCAAATACACTAGACCTCTCGATATTTTGTGTTGTATTAAGTTCAATTTTATGTAATAAATCATGTTCAAGTGTGTAATAAAGAGCAGGGTTTTTATAGTTTTTATCAAAGGATAGTTTTAGTTATTTTTTGGATTAGCATTAGAAAACCCTAGTGAATGCCTTAGGGATAAGAATAATTATAATAAAAACATACCTAAATTTTGGTAAGTATAGAGTATGTGATTTATTAAGAAAATACATCCCTATCTAGATACGAACAAGTAGAGGTAGCTCTGGCATAGATGTATCTAGGGGTAAAACCTGAAAACATCACTTTGAGCTAGACTCGAACGGGAACCAGTGTATGATAAAAGGCCTTGCTGCACTCTTGATTTGGCACTCCTGGGGGAAATGATTTAGTAAATTCATAATCTTAGTACGAACCATTATTAAGGGAACAAAAAAACCCATAAGAATATATATTAGGAAGTAAATCATGGATAACTTAGATCGAATCATAGAAATTCATAAGTTAAGAAGATAAATGTAATTTATAAGTTATCCCTTTAATGTCATTAGATTTTTTATTTAAGTGTTTAATAGTTTAAAAATACTCATCCTTAATTTTTACCATTATTCTAGAAAATAGATGGAAATAGGAAGAACTGAATTAAGGTTTAAATTATGAGGATACAATTTATTAAATGGGGGAATAATGTAACAACCTAAGTTTTTTAAATAGAAAATTATGTTTGATAGCCAATGCAATACACAAAACTGAACCTAAACAAAACAATAATTATTTAAGTATCAAAATTTTAACAATTACACTAAATTTTAAGATATTATTAGTATTATGTAATTTATGAAGTATATATGTCATAAATATATTAATAAATTATTTTCAATCAAATTTTAGTAATGTCTTTATGTTTTTCAAAATATGTTTTCATTAAAAATGATTTTTCTTTATTTATTATAATTATTTTATTGAAAATATATAAACTTAATTTGATAAATAAACTCAATATTTATTCCAATCATATCAAAATTAACTTAGGGTAATAATGTGCTATTTTTTAGAAAATATAGGTTCTTTATGAATAGTGAAAATATAGTTTTTACATAAAATTATCATTTCTTTTGATAAATTAATTAATTATTCTATTAATTCGATTCCAAAATATCATAAATTTTATTTAATTATATTTAATTCAATTAATTAAATGTAAATCATATTTATACTAGATTTTATTATAAGTTTATTTTTAGGATTAAAAATGCATTTGTTCTGAAAACTGGTTTAAAATGCATAATGTATAAATATTTTAATTAATTAAAATAACCCCTAAAGATAAATTAACTAAATGAAATATTAATATTATATATCTATATTTATGAATTTAAAATAATAAAATTAATATTAGTAGTTATATAGTTAAAGTAAACTCATATTTTCCTTAAAAAATGTATTTTTTTCAAAACCATTTTCCATAATACTTGCATATTTTATTTTAAATTTAATTGATTTTGATAAAATTTATTCCATATTTTGAATCATCATAATTAATATTATCTAATAATTTCAACTTAATGTTTGAAAAATACGATTAGTAACTTTAGTAATATTAATTATCACGATAAAAGGAAAATAGAATAATTGACGGTAAAAAAATTAAAAAAAATAGAGAATAAAAGCAACCATAATAGTATTAATATTTATATTTCATTTTTATAAAAATTATTAACCTATTTATTTATTTTTTTACTTTATAATTTGTAAAGTAATCAGTTTAAAAAATTATATTTTGATACAATAAATCGCAAATAGTATTTTTGGTTAATATTGAAATTAAATTAAGAAATATATTTTGATGAATTAATGGATTTTTGAATTAATTAATATTTTAATAAAATATTATTGCTAAATTAATTTTATTAAATGTAAATTATTGTATAATTTTTATGAAGTCGGATGTAATTTTTATTAAGGTTTGAAAACTATTTTTATCAAAACCCATCAATTTTCAATAAATGTTGGTTTTAATTGTAAAATTGAAAATTCACATATTTATAAAATTATTTAGATAAAATTAATATTATTTTCAAAATCAGGATGTCAAAATTATCCAATGGATAATTTTTAATTATTTTCTGAGATGTTTGAAATTTTGGGTAAAAATTAAATACTGTATAAATATATATTGTATTTTATGAAATCATAATGACCAAATAGTGATGTAATAAAATAATATAAAAGGGATATTTACCCAATATATTTTTTAAATTTAAAATAATATGATTTTAGATTTTTTTGATTAATTTTATAATTCCTTACTGGACCCTCCAAGAGTTTTAAAATATTTTAACATTTTAAAATGATTTCTTTGAGAGTATGACTCACCTCCACATAAGAAAGTAAAATATTTTAATAAGTTCATCCCTTTAACTTATAAAATAATATAAATCACTCCCCTTAGCCAGAAACCATGGGCAAATACCATGGTTTGGTTTGTGGTTTTGAATATTTTAGTGTGTAGTGTCCAAAAACCTAAATAATAAAGAATTCCTCATCCTTTCCTATATAAACTCATCCAATATCTCATTATTATTCACTAAAAAAATTTTTAGCTCTACCAACCTCTTAACCATACTCTATATAGTCCTCCCAAGGCTCCCCCAAGCTCCCAAGAAGCCTCTCCCATGCCTTTGGTATCACACATCCAAGTAAGGGATCTTCCACCCTCCTCTTTTATCATGCATTATTTTCATATTATGTCTCTTAATTTCTTTTATTAAAATGTTTGGATATATTAATATATATCCTCATTACTTCCCATTTAATTGATAAGTGATGATATCCCCTTTCACTCTCATTTATCCCTCTTATGAACCCTTATGAACACTCGTTACCATGTCGAATTTTCATAAGGGATTTCTCTCTTCTCTTTTCCATTCAAGATCCTCTTTTATATTATGCTTCTTAAATTCCATTTTTATATGTTTTTTTTATGATGTTAAATTATCCACAACTATAAAAAAATTATAAATTATTATATCTTACTTTAACTCTCATTAAGCCTCCTATGATCCTTTAAGTACACCAATTACTATGTTGAAATTCTATAAGGGATTCCTTCCTTTCTCATTTTTATCCAAGTTTCTTCATGTTGTTATACCATTTTATTTTAAATTACAAATGTTGGGGGTATGATTTTTAACCTCCCACATACTTCCCTCCTTATATTTTAATGATTAGATACCACTCTCTCTCTCATTAATGCCTTCCATGTACTCCAATTACCATGCCAAAATTCAGTAAGGGGTTTCACTCTTCTTATTTCCATTCAAGTATTTCTCCCATATTATGAATCTAAATTATATTTAATTATATTAATATTATTTAATGTATAAATTATTATATACCCATTTATCTCTCATTAACCCAACTTATAAATTTTCATATGACGACATTATGCTACCAAAATTTCACTGTGATTTCCAAGCCAAAATCATCATGTAGTGAATACCATACCCATTTATCTATTGAGGGTATTTAAATTTATGAACATATACATATTTAATGTTACTTACATGTATGTATTCTAAATTCCTTAATCATGTAATAACTTATGGTGTTGAATGATTCCATGTTATATGATCCATGTGACACACTTATGCATGAAATGAAATGTTTATAAAGGTGTGCCCTGATAGCCCTCCAATGCATTGGGTAATGTTTAGTATCATGATACACCATGTGCAATGAGGGTTTAATCATAATAATTCATGTTTAATAAGGTTTTACTCATGATAATTCATGTTCAATTAGGTTTTACTCATGCTAATCCATGTGCAATGAGTCTTGGCTCATGTTAATATCATGTTGTATATTGTTGTCACATTTCCATGTTATGATAATCATGTTATATCAAGCCCTTATGTTCATGTTTCTCTTTTCTCCATTGATATTATTATTTCCTAAAATGTATTGTATTCTTCATGTTATGACTTTTTTACTCCCTTATTAGGCTTTATAGCTCACCCTTTTCTCATGTATGTCCTTAGGTTATCCAATTCAATGCTAAGTACGAATTAATGTTGTGGTCATGTAAAAGAATTTTTTAGTAAAGATTTTGTATTTTATGTCTTAAGTTGTCATGTAATGTTCCTAATCCCCAAAGACACTAGATATCTCAATATTTTGGGTTGTATTAATTTCAATTTTATGTAATAAATCATGTTTAAGTGTGTAATAAAGAGCAGGGTTATTATAGTTAGTATCAAAGGATATTTTTAGTTATTTTTAGGATTAGGATTAGAAAACCCAAGTGAAAGCCTTAGGTATAAGACTAAGTATAATAAAAACATCCCTAAATTTTGGTGAGTATATAGTATGTGGTTTATCAAGAAAATACATCCCTATCTGGATATGAATAAGTAAAGGTGGATCTGGCACATATGTATCTAGGGGTAAAACCCAAAAACACCACTTTGAGCTAGACTCAAACGGGAACTGGTGCACGACAACGGCCTTGTTGAACTCTTGGTTCGACACTCCTGGGGGATATGATTTGATAAATTCATAATATTAGTACGAACCATTATTAAGGGAACAAAAAAGAATACTATAAGAATATATGTTAGAAAGTAGATCATGGATAACTTAGATCGAAGCCTAGAAATTCATAAGTTAAGAAGATAAATATAATTTATAAGTTATCCCTTTAATTTCATTATATTTTTGTTTAAGTGTTTAATACTTTAAAAATAATCATCCTTAATTTTTTCCATAATTCTAGAAAATACATGTAAGTAGTAAGAACTCAATTAATGTTTAAATTGACAGGATTCAATTTATTAAAGGGGGAATAATGTAATGACCCAAGTTTTTAAAATAGAAAATTATGTTTAATAGCCTATGCAATACACAAAACTAAACCTAAACAAAACAATGATTTTTTAAATATGAACATTTTAACCATTAAATTAAATTTTAATATATCATTATTATTATGTAATTTATGAATTATATATTTCATAAATATATTAATAAATTATTATTAATTATTCAATCAAATTTTGGTAATGTCTTTTTGTTTTTTAAAATATGTTTTCATTAAAAATGATTCTTATTTATTTATTTATTATAATTATTTTATAAAACATATATAAAATTAATTTGATAATAAATATTTGGCGTCAACATATCAAAATTAACTTAGGGTAATAATTTGGTATTTTTTAGAAAATATAGGTTTTTTGTGAATAGTGAAAATATAGTTTTTATGTAAAATTGTCATTTCTTTTGATAAATGAATTAATTATTCTATTAATTTGATTCCAAGGTATCATAAATTTTATTTAATTATATTTAATTCAACTAATTACATATAAATCATATTTATACTGGATTTTATTATAAGTTTATTTTTAGGATTAAAAATGCATTTTTTCTGAAAAATGGTTTATAATGCATAATGTATAACCATTTTAATTAATTAAAATAACCCCTGAATATAAATAAACTAAATTAAATATTACTATTATATATATATATGAATTAAAAATAATAATATTAATATTAGTAGTTTTAGAGTTAATGTGAACTCATATTTTCCATAAAAATGTATTTTTCGTAAAACCATTTTCCATAATACTTGCAGATTTTATATTAAATTTAATTGATTTTTATAAAATTTATTTCATATTTTGAATCATCATAATTAATATTATCTAATAATTTGAAATTAATATTTTAAAAATATGATTAGTAAATGTAGTAAATATTAATTATAATGATAAAAGGAAAATAGAATAATTGACGGTAAAAAAATAATTTGACAAAAAATAGAGAATCAAAGAAACCCTAATGGTATGAATATTTATATTTCATTTTTATTAAAATTATTAACATATTTATTATTTTTTTACTTTATAATTTGTTAAGTAATCAGTTTAAAAAAATATTTCAATACAATAAAGCACAAATAATATTTTTGGTTAATATTCAAATTCAATTAGGAAACCTATTTTGATGAATTAATGGATTTTTAAATTAAATATTATTTTAATAAACTATTATTACTAAATTAATTTTAGTAAATATAAATTGTCATATAATTTTTATGAAGTCAAATGTAATTTTTATTAAGATTTGAAAACTATTTTTATCAAAACCCATCAATTTTCAGTAAATGTTGGTTTTTATCGTAAAAGTAAAACTTCACGTGTTTAGAAAAATATTTGGATAAAATTAATATTATTTTCAGAATCAAGACATCAAAATTATACAACAGTGAATTTTTCATTATTTTCTGAGAAAGTCGAAATTTTGAGTAAAAATTAAATACCGTATAAATCTATAATGTGTTTTATGACATAGTAATGACCCAATAGTGATGTAATAAAATAATATAAAAGGTATATTCAGACAATATATGTTTTAACTTTATAATAATTTGATTTTAGATTATTTTGATTAATTTTATAATTCCTTAGTGGACCCTCCAATACTTATAAAATATTTTAACATTTTAAAATGATTTCCTTGAGAGTGTGACTCACCTCCACATAAGAAAGGGAAATATTTTAATAAGTTCATCCCTTCACCTTATAAAATAATATAAATCACTCCCTTTCTCCAAAAACCATGGGAAAATTCCATGGGTTGGTTTTTGGTTTTGAATATTTTAGTGTGTAGTGTCCAAAACCTAAATAATAAATAATTCCCCCTCCTTTCCTATATAAACCCATATAATCTTCCATTAATCTTCACTAAAACCATTTTTAGATCGACCAAACTCTTAATTATACTCTCTATAGTCCTCCCAAATCTCCCCTAATCTCCCAAGAAGCCTCTCCTAAGCCTTTGGGATCACACATCCAAGTATGGGATCTTCCAACCTCCTCTTTTATCAAGCATTATTTTCATATTATGTATTTTAATTTATTTTATTAAAATGTTGGGATATCTTAATATATATACTAATTAATTTTAATTTTATTTATAAATTATTATATCCCCTTTCACTCCCATTTATCCCTCTTATGAACCCTTAGGTACACCCATTACCATGTCGAATTTTCTTAAGGGATTTCTCTCTTCTATTTTCCATTCATGAACCTCTTTTATATTATGATTCTTAAATTACATTTTTATATGTTGGGTTATAATTTTAAATGATCCCCCTACTGTCCATTTTATGTATAAATGGTTATATATTCCTTTCACTCTCAATAATCCCCCTATGATCCTTTAAGTACACTCGTTACTATGCCGAAATTCTATAAGGGATCCCTTCCTTTCTCATTTTTATCCAAGTTTCTTCATGTTTTTATACCCTTTTATTTTCAATTAAAAATGTTGGGGAATGATTTAAAACCTCCCCCATACTTTCCTACTTATGTTTTAATGATGATATTACATTTTATATCTCATTAATTCCTTTTTTTTACACCTATTACCATGCCGAAATTCTGTAAGGGATTTCTCTCTTCTTATTTCCATTCAAGTTTTTCTCCCATATTATGAATCTAAATTCCATTTAATATGTTGGGATATTATTTTACATGATCTAATTACTATCTATTTTATGTATAAATTATTATATACCCTTTCTCTCTCATCAACCCAACTTAGTAATTTCTATATGACGATGTTATGCTGCCGAAATTACACCGCGATTTTCCAAACCAAAATCATCATGTAGTGAATACCATGCCCATTTCTCTATCAATGGTATTAACCTCTATTCACATATACATATTTAATGGTACTTAAATTTATTTATTCCACATTCCTTAATCATGGAATAACTTATGATGTTGAATGATTCCATGTTATATGATCCATGTGGCACACTTATGCGTGAAATGAAATATTTATAAAGGGTGTGCCCTGATAGAGCTCCAATGCATTGGGTAATGTTGTGTATCATGATACGCCATGTGAAATGATATTTTTCTCATTCTAATTCATGTTCAATGATGTTTTAATCATTCTAATTCATGCACAATGATTGTTTACTCATGTTAATCCATGTGTTATGAGCCTTGGCTCATGATAATATCATGTTGTATATTATTTCCACATTTTCATGTTATGATAATCATGTTATCTAATTCCCTTATGTTCATATTTCTCTTTTGCTCCATTGATATACATATTTCCTTACATGTATTTTATTTTTCATGTTATTCCTTGTTTACTTCCTTACTGGGCTTTATAGATCACCCTTTTCTTATGTATTTTCTCAGGTTATCCCATGCAATGCTAAGTATGAAGAAATGTTATGGTCATGTAAAAATAGTTTTAAATAAAGATATTGTATTTTATGTCTTAAGTTGTTATGTAATTTTACTAAGCCCCAAATAAACTAAACCTCTCAATCTTATGGGTTGTATTAAATGAAAATTTATGTTAAAAAATCATGTTTAAGTATGTAATAAAGATAAGGGTTTTTGTAAAAATGTTGATCAATGAAGAGATTGAAAAGAACTCCAATCAAAGCACCTAAGAAACCACTGAACCCCAGTCTCATGGATAGAGTAATCATGTGTGAAAATAAAGTTTGTTCAAAGTGGATTCTTTTGATTAAGTCACTTGTTCTTAGGGTATTGGAGGATCAGGGTTGACTAGATTAGTTTACCAATGACAAGAGACCCTTATACCTGAAACTTGTTTTCAAGTTTTATCAGTATGTTGAGTTTGATTTCAAATCTAATGATAATTTTGTGGTCATAAGTTGGGTAAATAGAAAATGGTTATCCTTTTCTTTGAGTCTTTGGTATGTTTGTTTAAAATTACCTTATAAAGGTATCTTTGAGGATCGTTAAGAAGGTCCTCCACCTCCAAGTGATATATTAAGCCTAGAAGTGGCTTTGGGTGATTTAACATGAAATGGAATGAAGAGAAAACCTATTGATGTTGAGTTGGATGGAGAAACCAGATTTCTATTTAAGTTCATTCAGAACCTTTTCTCTATGAGGATAGGTTATTTTTCTACCTTGAAGTATCAATATGTGTTCTTACTACATATTTTGAGAAATTTTCATAAGATAAATTTGTACAAATATCTTGTCCTTTGTATGTGTGATATGATCAAAACCACCTCAAAATCCACTTCCCTGTTCTATTCAAGTTTCATCTATACAATGCTACAAGCCAAAGGATTAGTAAGGGAGAATAAAGAAACTATTGTGGATTATGAGTTTTGTTTTTCTTATTATATATGTAGATGGATAAAGATTAATTGGAATCTCTAGAAGAAGACATGGGTTGAATACAATGAAGAGATTTATAATGATTTTAATCCTATTGATCAACCCTCGAGACCCAATGATATCACTGACCCTGGTTTGGAACCATATGATATAGTATAATTTTCTGATGAGGAAATATAAGCTGATGTTTCTAGAGTTGAAGTAGAGAATGTTTCTAATATAGAAGGAAGTGGTACGGATATTCCTAAAAGGAATGAAGAACCTATCCATGAATATCCTAAACCCTCTCAAACTATTCCCTCTAGAAAATCTCTTCTTTATGAAGGTGATGATGATTAAAGTGAAGAAAATGTAGCTAAGGTTGAAGCTGCTAATGAAGAAGAGGCTAATGTAGAAGAAAATGTTGATAATGTCAAACATACAGAAGGAGAAATTGTATAAGGAGAATACACTACTGGTAAAGACAAAGAATATAATAAAAAGAAGTATCTTTACCTTCTATAAAGATTATTGAATAGGATGAGCAATTAGAAGAAAATGTAGTTGAGACTGAAGTCCATCAAGATATGTCAGATGTTATGGAAAGAGTTCAAGATATGGAGTCTCTTAATTCTCAAATGGAAGTATCAGTTCAGGAGGATAAAAACCTCAGTTTGGAAAGGATTAAAGTTCAAAATACACTTAATACAAGTTCAGTAGATTCCTAGTACAAGTTTCCAAGATATTTTGATGTTGATGTCTCTCAAAGATCCTCAATTAAGTAAATTGAACTTTCAACAGTGTTTCAACTCAAACCCATCACATCTAAAGTAGTGGTTTCTGTTCAACAGCCAGTGCATGTTCCTGATCCTACTCAAAAAACCCCAAACTATGTTAGACATGAATATTTAAAGGATTTTGGTGAAAATATGTTATCTGGTATTGGAAATCTTATGAAGACACAACCTTCTCCTCTGACTAAACTTAGTGAAAGGGATTCTGGAATGATTCTACAGAAGTTAATATGGAAAACTCAACCCAAAATGCTTCATGAAATACAAGAGGAAAGGCTTGAAAATGGACAGTTAAGTGATGACTTAAAGTCCTTAAAATAAGTGGTTGAGGAAATTAATAGGGACTTTAAAACTACTCCTACTCCAGCTTTAGTTGCTAGTCTAAGTGGGGTTGATGCTGGCATTCTCTCAGGAAAGGTTGTATCTCAGATTCAACCTAATTTTATTTCAGTGGTTGAATAAGTTTTCAATCACAAAACAAAATTAGTAAATGAAATGTGTGGGATTTTTTATGCTATCAATCTACTAACTGATAAATATAAAGGATCTTTAGAGATAGTTCTTAGAAAGATAAATGCCTTCACCTCAGCTGCTCCAGCTCAATCATCTTCTGCACAGACCTCTCAGTCTTCAGATAGTGCAATGATCATATGTGTGATTAGATAAGAGATTCAAGATTTGATTGGTGGTTTTGATCCATAAATCCTTGATAAGATTAAAAATCACAATGATAATGTGCATGACATGGTCATATCTTAATCAAAATCTTCCACTGATTATCAAGCATAAATTTCAAAGAAAGTGGATTCCTATTTTAAGAAGATATATACCAAGCACCAGCTGACCAATCATATCAAGTATTTAGTGGATAATTTGAGGCTACCTCTAATTACTCAAGATTTTAAGGAACAAGTCAAGCAGTTCAAGGAATTTACCCCTACCCTTGAAAAGTTAATGGAAAACATGGATAACTTTGAAAAAGATATAAAGTATGGTGATGAGGTTATCAAGGACTTCATCAATCTATTGAATCCTTACTTACACCATCATAGTACAGCACAGTAATTATTGATCCAGTAGCTGCCCCTATGATACCTATCTAGATTTCTTCTACCTCTACATCCATTTCACCTGTTACCATGACCCCTGCTCAGTAACTGAGCCAAATTAGATTATTCATAAGTGATCAGCCTTTGCCTCGGTATTCATCTAGACCAATCCTTGCTCCTATTCTTGAAGGAGTGCCTCTACCTCCTCTCCATATCCACTCTGACCCTCCAACCACTACCACTTCTGATCCTACTACTTCTACACATATTGTCTCTCACAAGGGAAAAGAGGTGGTGGACTTAGATCCAAAGTGATTGGATTATTTTTTATAGGGATATGATGTACTTTTTTTTATTGTATTGTATTCATATATTCAATGAAATGTGCTCACTCTTTTATTCACTTGTTGATGACCTTTTGTGCTTATTATTAATTTTCATTTCCCTATTTTATTTTTGATAATCCCAAAAGGGGGAGAAATCAAAGATGTAATTTAACTCAACTAACACTCTTTATAGTATTCATATGATCTACTATATGAAGCTCTACTACTAATAATCTAAACTCTAATAATAACATATGAGTATGAGCTCTGATAATTCATATACATGCTCTGATACTATAATGGATTGATCTGATATTATTCTCTCTGTTGAATTTAATCACTATAAGTTTATGTATTGATTTCACATAATCTTTTTGATATGTTAAGAAAAATATTTATCCTTTACTCTGGTCATTATGTATGAATTATAAATGTCATGATTTGTGATAATCAAAACAGTGGAGATTTTTGGACCCCTCTAGTTTTAATGCTCACAAATCATGTTTAATCTTATTTCATCATGTTTCATTATGTTTATATATAATCTTAATCCATTATTTTAAGTGTTACTTCATAAGATAGGTTGCAAATACTTGACCAAGTATGAGTCACTATTAAGGTGAACTCACTGTCACCGATCAGAGGATTCACATCCACCATTTAGTCTGCAAATCAGTAAAGTATGAGTCACTATTACAGTAACCCACTGATTCATAATTTTCACAAAGGACCAGACACTGTAGTATCAATCAACCAGATCAGAATTTTTCACAAAGTCTGTGTCACCATTCTTAAGACATTGTTCCATAATTCCAGATTATAACAAAGTCTAATACACCATTCTTAATAAACAGTTCCTGAATTATAAATTTTTACAAAGTCTAAGACACCATTATTAATACACCATTACTGAATTTTATAATTTTCGCAAATTCTAATACACAATTCCAAAATTATATAATTCTTGAAAAGTATAAGACACTGTTCTAAAGACACTTTTAGAGATAAAGGACAAGTCACCGCTCCTGTTTCACCACTCTTATGGCACCGTTCTAGACCTTTTCATTTCTTCCTTTACCCTTTAAATTCAAAATTGTTATTAATGGTCATATTTGAGTTAATTAATGATCTTTATTTTATTAATGATCTTTCACATACAATATTGATGACCTTGTTGGTGGGTTGTACGAGGTATGAGGTTCCTTCTTGTGATGGAGATCATTCTCTTTATCGACTAAAGAAAAACACCCAAAAATAAATAAGGTGGTGTGCGAGAAGATCGATACACACATGAGACCAAGAAGTAAAAACACAGAATATACTCATCCTGCTAGAAGTGAAAAAGGAAGAACTTATTGTGGTCCTAAGTGTGAACATCCTTATAGAAACATATCTAAGTGAAGATGATTTTTTAGGAGCTTCTCACCTCGCTAGAAATCAGAACATAGAGCATCCACAACACTCTATTTTTTGTGTCTATTTTTAAAATTGGACTCGAGCATCTCATCTACTATATCCAAGAAGTATAGAAGCATCAATAACATCACACAAAGCATTCTAAACCCTTTGTCATTATTTCTTCTCTATTGTGTACATTTTGACTACTCTTTCGAGCAGTGTGTGTGTTTGTACAACAAACACATACTATCTCCTGAGCTAAGCTATAGGATGCAATATATCATTACTCGCTTATCTTTCTACACCTTTATACTCCCACATATATTTGTGGAAGAGGTCCTTTTATGGCTTTTTTGAATTTCTTGTTCCCAAAAATAACTATGGTAGAGGTCTAGTTGACCTTGACATCCTTGTGTGATGTTGCGAACCTCAATCCTGGGTGTGGATCTGTTTTATTAATATAAACTTCTTAGTGGAAGGTGATCACCAAGTGGAGAGGATTAGGTCTATTCCTGAGACTGAACCTCTTGTTTTTATATTTGTTGTGTTGTTTTA
Organism: Viscum album; assembly: GCA_963277665.1. Classification (NCBI taxonomy): domain Eukaryota; kingdom Viridiplantae; phylum Streptophyta; class Magnoliopsida; order Santalales; family Viscaceae; genus Viscum; species Viscum album. The sequence goes on from OY728152.1 coordinate 1,745,588,889, forward strand.
AGTTTATTTTTCTTATCTATTATCATTACTTAAACCATAAGACTTTACTTTACTCTGATAGTTAATCTTAGATAGTGTTTTATTTGAATTTAATTTAGTGGAATGAATTAAAAAGTTAAGATAACTATTAAAAGTATTTTTTAACACCTCGACCCCAGTTACCCAGAGTTGGTGCATTATTACGTATCATTGGCATGATCACAAAAGATCAAGTCTCGAAAGACTGATTAGTTTAGTAGCCTTGGAAACACTAGATACATTCATAAATGTTACATTACATCATAAAGTGAAAAACTAAAATAACATAGTCTCCATAGTCTACACTCATATCCCCTTCAGACTATCCCTGCAGGTCAGTCATAAAATATTTCTTCACATCCTGGGAAAAATAAAACATAGAAAGGGGTGAGATCAGATTCTCAGTAAGGATAACAATATAGCGGAAACTTTAATGAATAATCATAAACATTTAAGGCAATGTATAACTAAAACAAAAGCCTTTTAAACTTGAACTTCAACATAATATAGCAAAAATAAAATAAAATAATGTCATTTACTTATTCACATGGATATTATACTAGTCGAATTATTGCATGCAATATCACTAACCACTTTTATAATGATGGAATGCATAATTCCAGACTATCATAACCACATAGTCAAGGCCTCGTTCCAAGACTACAAATAAGATTTTGTCAAGGCCTTGTTCCAAGACACTAGTTTGCCTCATTAGATCTACCGATGCATCAAGGAGATATATCAAGCTCCACCCATCACTTATTAAGTCCAATTCATTCCTCATATAAATAGGTTTAAACATAACATAAACATTCATATTAAAACTAGCATACGAAATTTCAATACTTTCTCCATAAACCATGAATGGTATAAAAATAACACATCCATAGTCAAACATATCACAAAACCTTAAATACAATATGGAAGATTTGTATCATAATAAATCAACTTCAAATAATCTTAAAATCCATCAAAGGATGTTGACATAGATGAAATCAAAACTATTTGAGAGAAATATCTCTTTTTTGAAATCATTGAAAAGTCACACATTTATAAAGGAAGTAATTTAAAAGAGATTTTTGAATCAAAGTGTCCCATACCACTTTGAAACTTTTGAAAATAAATATCATTTCAAAACATTCATGTCCATATAAATAAATCCTTAAAATCATTTTGAAAACATGGACATTAATTAAAAGATTTAGAAAGATAAATCTTTAAAACATTTAAAATTCTGATCATGATAAAGAGTACCTTTCACAAATTCTTAAAATATTCATTTTAAAATCATTTAAAAGTCACATAATAATAAAATAAAACATTTACTTTGAAAATATTCTTATAATATTTTAAGGGAAGCTTCTAAGATTTTACAAGGGTGGAAAATAGCCACACCCTCCGTATAAGTTAAAAAAAAGACATTCTTACCTTAATCATATGGGAGCAGAATGATATCATGTCTCTAAAAATTATTTTTAATCATCAAATAAAATTTAGTCTTGAATGGATACGATGGGGAATGAATATCATCGCGTTCGTGGAGACGGTAGTCCGTACGTACGCACGAGTGACAATATCACTCTGTTGATATTAAAATAATATATAATTGGATAGTATATCATATATACAGAATACTTATCATGTTATATTTATTATTTACATTAATTACACATCATTATTATACTCATCCAAATAATAATGTATTGAATAACAATTACACCACGACGTGGAGACGGTATTCCATACGTACGCATGTATGGTGACATGTCATTCAAAGGATGGATAGAATACTGAATATGGTTGTAACATATTTATAATAAAATAAAAGTATATAGAATATACTGGAGTTATTATTTTAGAATGTAAATAACAAATAAAGAAGAAGTTGACGAAGAAAGGAACTTGAAAGAGGGTGGTGAAAACATTACCTCTTCTTCGGGTTCTTCCTTTTGATTTGATCAAAATGGCTCCTTAGGTTGGCTTTATGATCAAACTTATGCATCTAGGTCCAAGGGAGGATAGTTTAGAGAATAATTGGGTAGGGGTTGGCCAAACCAAAACGATTTTAAGGTGTGAAGAATTGGTTAGAAGTGGTGTCCTTTTATAAGGGGGAGGAGGGGCTCTTTAGGAAAAACTTAAAGTATTATTTTATAATAAATTAATATTCGGTTTCTAATGGCTCAAAAGTGTATTATTCAAAGTATAAGGTGGGTATGGGTCTAAATAATTTTAACCAATAGATTTTAGATAGTTTTGGGTCATTATATTAACCTTATCCTTTAGTTTTAACTCTTAGTTAATTAGTTTGACATTTATCATGTCACTTTGTATTTTTATATTATATAGTTAATAAACTTACTATATACATCCAAGAGACCCCCAAGTTGTCCATTAATGATAAAACTATCATGATATAAGTACTTTGGAAGAACCTTAGATTTTTAGGAATATAATATCAATTAATAATATAATATTTGTTTTAAAAACTCATTTATGTGAATTTTGAAAATATTTAATAATTGATTTTTGTTAAAGTCTTAACAACTTTATTAATTAGAACCAAATTCATTTAATAAATAATAACATGTCATATTAACCAATAAAGTTCATTTATGAAATCAAAAATTTCAAATTATATTTATTTTAACATTTATAATACTAATTATTTGATTCTTTCATTAATGAGGAAAATATTGTATCATTATTGTGTCATAAATAAATTGAATTATTCAATGTCTAAAAATTATAAATAAAATACCATTATGTAGGAAATATTTTTATATTTATAATTAAAATTTATAGTCGAAAATATAATATATATAACCCTATGTAAAAAATGTTTTTCTAAAAGATATATGCTTATGTCATTTTTGTATTTACTTTAACTTAATTAATATAAAGTGTCCTTATCACCTACAAGTGGCTCCATGGGGTCTAAAAATCAACCCAAATATGACCATGGTCGGACATGTATCAACAAATAGGTTTAGGACACATTTTAGGGTAAATTAATATTATTATAATATTATTTGTTTACACTTATTTACCAGATTTACCCTTTAACCATGGTAAATAAAATATTTACCGAATTAATTATTCAAAATGTATAAAAATAAGAGTTACCTATTTTCACAATTTTTAAATCCTGATTCCAAATATGGAATCCATTTTTCCAAATTCAAAACACATAATTGGTAGAAATTAATTTAAAATTAATTCCCGTTATCGAAACAAAAAGCGTGTTTTTAACAAATAATAACTATCAAAAGATTGACACTTTCTTATGTCCAATTTAAATATGTAATTATGTTCAATGGACAAAATTCGATTAAATGGTAAAATAATAATCTAATTATAATTAAAATCACTCAAATTCATAATTTATCACTATTAATTATTTCGATTAAAAAAGTTGTTTTTAATTAAAATTTAGTAATTTTCACTATTCATCAAAATATGAAAGTTATCAGAAAAGTACCAAAATTTCACCCTAAGATAATTTCAATATTCCAAATCCAAAAATGAATTCTATTTTAAAAAAATTTAAAACATAAAATTTGCATTTATTAATTTAAAATTAATTCCCGCTATTAAAACCAAAAGGCGTATTTTTAATAACTATCAAAAGTTTGACACTTGTTTATATCCAATTTCAAAGTGAAATTACTTACAATGACCATAATTGAATTAAATGGTAAAAATATAATCTATTTATACTTCCATACCATTAAAATGTATAATTTAACAATATAAATCATTTTTATTAAAAAAGTTGTTTTCAGTTAAAATATATTATTTTTCACTATTCACCTAAATATGAAAGTTATCAGAAAAAACACCAAAACTTTATTGAATATAAATTATTATGTCCCGATTCTAAAGAAGAATTTTATTTTGTCAAATTGAATATATAAAATTTTTAAACATTGGATTTAAAAAGGCTTCGCCATTAAACGGCGGTAAAATTGCATTTTTTGAAAAACACTTCTTTTATCTGAAAAAAAAAATGTATTTGTTCTTACATTATGTCTAAGAAACTCATAATATGGATTCTAAAATTATAATTATTATATAAAGTTCAAAATTCAGTTAATAATATTCATAACCGCTTTTGAACGGCTTGTTTGGTAAGTCATGGTGTGCTAGAACTCAATGTTGCGTATAGTAAAAGTTATTGAATTACTTTGAAGAAATAACGTACTATGAAATCTTGGGGTGTTACATTATTCCATCATTCAATAAATTGCGTCCTTTCAATTTGAAATTATTTTTCGAAAATAAAAGGTTGAAAATAGAAAATACCTTTGGGAAAACCCACATCGGAAATTAGGTTAGTAAAATTTAGTCTTAATAAGAGGAAAAGGGAAATGAAAGGGTCACCACCAAATTATGATCTCGATTAGGAGAACATTGGTGGAAATTAGAGATATATAATTGGAGGAAAAACGTAAATATTTATAGGTAGTGATTGAGGTCATCAATCACAAACAAATGTAAAATTGAGGGCCTTAAATTCATCAATCTATGATGATTTAAAATACTATTGGTTCAAAAAAACATATGGTATTGGGATAACACATTTTTTATTTTAAGATCCCTTCACTAAAGTATAATAATTAATTTGTTCATAGAATAATAGAATAAGAAAAATATATACTTGACAAGTAGAGTTTCATCCTTCAACTAATTCCTACCACAATTTCATCTTGCATTCCAAAAGATTTCAAAAATATTTTATTTATCCTAATCGTATAGGGTTCCAAAATAATGAATTTATAATTCATTTGTCAGACTATTAAAAAACTACATTATACAAACCAGGACATCACGTAGGCTAGTGGTAGGTGATGCACCCTTATCGCCCTTCAGTTGCGGGTTCAAGTCTCGCAGTTTTGCCAGACACGACGGGTTGTCGCCCGACCTCCAGGTTGTCCTTTTTATAACAATCCAAAATTAATCTTCAGAAATTCTTTAACCTTAAAAATAGTATCAAATGTCAAATATAATCCATTCCAACCTTTAGAATTATCCAAATTACTTCTGTCCAAACTTGCAGTCCAAAATTTATAAGGAAGGTAAATATATTGAAGATCTTTTTTTTCACATAATAACATGTGAATACCTTCATCGTGTATTATTTTAAAATATGGTAACACCCTGAATTACCATAAAACCTTATTGATTACATTCATACTCCCTTATTCCTTATATAATAATATATATATTCCTTATATCCAAAAACTTTGAATACTCCAACAATGATGAAATAAAGAAACCATTTATCAGTGCCAAGGTAGTCAATAATATCCGATATAATTTATACAAATCAACCATCTATTATTCCAAAATTACTACCTTAATATCAAGACCATATTAAGGATTACCTTTCCTTCAACCATGTATTTTCAAAAAAAAAGGTTAACTTATTATTGATTCACTTTTCATAGTACCATATAATCTCAAATCCTCAATGAAATAGTACTGCAGTACAATCCTTATTTATCTCCATAATTCATATAACCAGTACATCATTGATACAAAACTCAAATGAAATAATTCTTTAATAAAAACATAAGAATACTAGTCATTCCTCTTCATTTTTGGTAGTATCATAACTTTATTATTATCCAATAGCATCATTTGGGGCATACTCTGATGATTTGAACATTGATTTGCGTAGTGTCCCCACTCCTTGAAGATGAAGCATTGTACATTTGAAACCTTTTTCTTACCCTCGCAATCACGAACGTGGTGTCCTTTTTCTCCACACTTATAACATACTCTCATTCCCTTCAAGAATTTTCCAAGGTTATTCTTTCCACAGTTATCACATATGGGAAAATCCTTCTTTACCTTCTTCCCTTTATCTATCCTTCTCTCTACCATCCTTTTCTTCTCTGGATTCCCTTCAAATCCATAGAACTCTGAGAATTCTTTACTTATCTTATCAACACATGATACTATTTCTTCATATGATGATAATATGTGGGAGACTATTTCCCTTCTAAATTCTGGCTAAATACCATGAATGATATGATCCTTCTTACTCTTTGGATCATGCGTATTGCTGGAGTTCTCATTCCTTCTACTGGGCGCCATTTCTATAAAATAGCATAAACTAGGTCAGTTTATGAATTTTAATGAATAATTCTAAACTTGTAAAATACCTAATGTAAATTGAATGGTTTATGGGTATAATCTATAATCATAAAGATGTTTTCATTGAGGAAGTATATACTCATAAATCCTTCATAATGATTTGTAAAGAAAATGAGAATTATCCTAAGCATATCCCTTGGGAGTGTCGTAACCAAGAGTGCAGCAAGGCCCGTTGTCGTGCACCAGTTCCTGTTCGAGTCTAGCTCAAAGAGGTGTTTTGGTTTTTACCCCTAGGTACATCTATGCCAGATCCGCCTCTACCTACTCGTATCCAGACAGGGATGTATTGCTCAGAAAACTCACAAAATCTCTACAATACCAAAATTCTAGGAAGTTATTATATATTAATCCTCAAATTCCATCTTAGGTCTATGTGCTCTAATAATAGTTTATCTAAATCTAGCTTCCAAGGTTTGTACTAAACTTCCTCTGATACCAACTGTAACACCCCAATCCCAGTTACCTAGAGTCAGTCCATTATTACGTATCATTGGCATGATCACAAAATATCAAGTCTCGAAAGACCGATTAGTTTAGTAACCTTGGAAACACTAGATACATTCATAAATGTTACATTACATCATAAAGTGAAAAACTATAATAACATAGTCTCCATAGTCTACACTCATATCCCCTTCAGACTATCCCTGCAGGTCAGTCATAAAATATTTCTTCACATCCTGGGAAAAATAAAACATAGAAAGGGGTGATCTCAGATTCCCAGTAAGGATAACAATATAGTGTAAACTTTAATTAATAATCATAAACATTTAAGGTAATGTATAACTAAAACAAAAGCCTTTTAAACTTGAACTTCAACATAATATGGAAAAAATAAAATAAAATAATTCCATTTACTTATTCACATAGATATTCTACTAGTCGAATAATCGCATGAAATATCACTAACCACTTTCATAATGATGGAATTCATAATTCTAGACTATCATAACCACATAGTCGAGGCCTCGTGCCAAGACTCCAAATAAGATTTTGTCAAGGCCTTGTGCCAAGACACTAGTTTGTCTCATGAGACCTACTTATGCATTGAGGAGCTATAGTGGGCTCCACCCGTCACTTATTAAGTCCAATGCATTCCTCATATGAATAGGTTTAAACATAACATAAACATTCATATTAAAACTATCATATGAAATGTCAATACTTTCTCCATAAACCATGAATGGTATAAAAATAACACATCCACAGTCAAACATATCACAAAACCTTAAATACAATATGGAAGATTTGTATCATAATAAATCAACTTCAAATAAGCTTAAAATCCATCAAAGTATGTTGACATAGATGAAATCAAAACTATTTGAGAGAAATATCTCTTTTTTGAAATCATTGAAAAGTCACACATTTATAAAGTAATTTAAAAGATATTTTTGAATCAAAGTGTCTCATACCACTTTGAAACTTTTGAAAAGAAATATAATTTCAAAACATTCATGTCCATATAAATAAATCCTTAAAATAATTTTGAAAACATCGACATTAATTAAAAATATTTAGAAAGATAAATCTTTAAAACATTTAAAATTTTGATCATGATAAAGAGTACCTTTCACAAATTCTTAAAATATTCATTTTGAAATCATTTAAAAGTCACATAATTATAAAATAAAACATTTACTTTGAAAATATTCTTATAAGATTGTAAGGGAAGCTTTGAAGATTTTACAACGGTGGAAAATAGCCGCACCCACCGTATAAGTTAAAAAAAAGACATTCTTACCTTAATTTTTAGAAAAGGTTAAAAAGGTCCTTGTTTGAATAATGGCGTAAAGATTCCTTTATAAACTTCTTATTAAAAAGTAAAACAAGGGTATAAATGAATTTAACCCATATTCTGTAAAATAGTAATAATGTTTTGAAATACATTTTTATGAAACATGGATGTGGATGATAAAGAGGTCCCAGTAGATAATTACATATAAACAACCTCGGATAATGAAGAGATTGTGAAATAAACCATTACCTTGTACTTTTCCTTGGTTGAGGGTAGGTTAACCTCCTATATAATGGTGAAATAATTGTTATTAAATTATACAAGAATCATATACATTAATATGATATCATATATGATCTTTTAACATTGATTTGTTAATAATATCTTAGTATTATCATCGTTTCAGGTGTTAACGGATTCGTTTTTTCTTCATATTCTTTCTTATGTGAGCCATATTTGTTATGTGAAAACCCTGCTTTTTATTACAACTTAAACATGCTTTATTACATAAAACTTCTCTTGATACAACAAAGAAGATCGAGAGGTTTAGTGTCTTTGGGGCGTAGGATCATTACATAAAAACTTTAAACTTGAAATACAACATCTTTATTGAAAACTTCCTTTACATGACCACTACATTCCTTCGTACTTAGCATTGCATGGGATAACCTGAGGACATGCATAAGAAAAGGGTGAGCTATAAAGCCCAGTAAGGGAGTACACAATGAATAACATGAGTAGTACAATACATGTTAGGGAATAGGCATATCAATAGAGCATAAGAGAAACATGAACATAAAGGCATGATAGAGCATGATAATCATAACATGGAAATGTGGCAACAACACTTAACATTGAATTAGCATGAGCCAAGGCTCATTGCACATGGAGCATGAGTAAACCCTCATTGCACTTGAAGCACGAGTAAACCCTCGTTCCACTTGAATTAGCATGAGTAAACACTCATTGCACATGACGTATCATGATACTATACTTTACCCAATGCATTGGAGCGCTATAAAGGGCGCACCCTTCTTAAACATTTCATTTCATGCATAAGTGTGCCACATGGATCATAAAACATAGATTCATAAAACATAATCATTTATTCCACGATAAAGGAATGTGGAATTCATACATGAAACTTTAAAATCAATATGTAAATGTTCATAAAGGTGAATACCCTTGATGAAGAAATGGGCATGGTATTCACTACACAAAGACATTGTCTTAGAAAATCGGTGCGATTTCGGCAGCGTAACGGCGTGACATAAGAATTCATAAAAAAGGTTGATGAGAGAGAAATGGGTTCCTCATCATATTTACATGTAATGGAAAGTAAGTAGGTCATATATATACATGTCCCAACAATCGAAATGGAATTTAGATTCATGATACAAAAGTATTGCTTGAATGTAAAAGAAGAGAGAGAAGTTCCTTTCGGAATTTCGGCATAGTAACGGGTGTACATGGGAGGCATTTAATGAGAGAGAAAGGGTTCTCCCGTCATTCAAACAATAAGAGAGCAGTATGGGGGAGGTGAGAAACTATACCCCATAATTCATAATTGAAATAAAAAGGGCAATACAACTTAAAGAAAATTGACAAAAATGAGAAAGGAAGAAAACCCCTTACTTGGAAGTGTGCTTCCAAAGGCTAGAGAGAGGCTTGTGAGAGGCTTATTGGGAGCTTGAGGAACCTTGGGAGGATTCTAGAGAGAGTAGGGCAGAGGTTGGACGAACTCCAAGGGATTTTAGTGAGGAGGAAGTGGGAGCTTGGGTGGGTTTATATAGGAAAGGTGAGAGAATTCTTTATTATTTAGGTTTGGGACCCCTTATATTAAAATAATCCAAAACACAAACCATCACATGGTATTTTCCCATGGTTTATGGAAAAGGAAAGAGGAAAAAAATATTTTACAAGGCCAAGGTCCGAACTTATTAAAAAATTAGGGTTGCTTATGTGGAGGTGAGTCACACTCCCATGGAAATTAATTTAAAAAGGCAAAGTGTTGAATAAGTCTTGAGGGCTCCATTAATGCTTTGAAAAGTAAGTAAAACAAACCCAAAACCTCATTATTTTAATGATAAAACACATATTGGCCGAACATAAGGATTATGTTATTTTATTACATCACCATTGGGTCATTATGATGTCATAAAACACATTATATATTTAAATGGTATTTAATTTTTACCCAAAAATTTGACTGTCTCAAAAAATTATGAAAAATTCACCGTTGGATAATTTCAACATCCTGATTCCAAAAATAATATTTATTTTATCTAAATAATTTTCTAAATATTTGAATTTTCACATTTAAAATAAAAACCGACATTTATAAAAAAATTCACAGGTTTTGACAGAAATGGCTTTCAAACCTTAATAAAAATTTTAATTGCATTCATAAAATTATAATATCATTTATACTTAATAAAAAAAATTAATTTAATATTAATAATAATATTTTATTAAAATATTATTTAATTCAAAAATCCTTTAATTTAATAAAATATAATTCTTAATTAAATAATAACTAAAAACATCATTTGTACTTTAAAAACTAATTACAATGTATCAAAAATGACTAGAAATTATATTCATTATTATATACAAAAATAATGTACATGAACATGGTGCTTAGAAAAGGGGGCATTGGAGCCCCCCAGACTCGGGCGACCGCCATTGGCGGTCGCTATAGGTCAGCATTAGCGACCGCCAATGGCGGTCGCTAAGCTGAATAAAAAATTTCGGGGGGTTTCTGCGCCCCCCCCCCCCCCCCCCCCGCGCACTCTCCTCTCCCTCGATCCCTCGCCCTAACCCTCCCTCGCCGCCCTCCCTCGCGCCGCCCTCCCCTCCCCCGCCGCCCGGCCTCCCCCGCCGCCCGGCCTCCCCCGCCGCCCGGCCTCCCCCGCCGCCCGGCCTCCCCCGCCGCCCGGCCTCCCCCGCCGCCCGCCCTCCCCCGCCGCCCGCCCTCCCCCGCCGCCCGCCCTCCCCGGCCGCCTGGCCTCCCCCGCCGCCTGCCATCCGCCCTCCGGCCGCCGCCCTCCGCCCTCGGGCCTCCGGCCGCCGCCCTCGGGCCTCCGGCCGCCGCCCTCCGGCCTCCGGCCGCCGCCCTCCGGCCTCTCGGCCCTCCCCCCCACCCCGGACGGCACCCGCACCCCGGACAGCCCCCGGCGCGCACTCCGGACCGCCCCCCGCACCCCGGACGCCTCCCCGCACCGTGGACAGCACCCCCCCCGCGCACTCCGGACCGCCCCCCGCACCCCGGACGCCTCCCCGCACCCCGGACAGCACCCCCCCCGCGCACTCCGGACCGCCCCCCGCACCCCGGACGCCTCCCCGCACCCCGGACAGCACCCCCCCGCGCACTCCGGACCGCCCCCCGCACCCCGGACGCCTCCTCGCACCCCGGACAGCCCCCCCCCTGCACTCGGACACCCCCCTCCGAACCCGGACAGCCCCCCCGCACCCCGGACAGCCCCCCCCCCCCCCCCCCCGCACTCGGACACCCCCCCTCCGAACCCGGACAGCCCCCCCGCACCCCGGACAGGCCCCCCGCACCCCGGACACCCCACCCCGCACCCCCGACAGCCCCCCTGCACCCCAGACAGCCCCCCCTCCCCCGCACCCCGGACACCCCCGCACCCCGAACACCCCTGCCCGCACCCCTGACAGGCCCCCGACACCCCAGACACCCCTCCCCGCACCTCGGAAGGCCCCCTCCGACCCCGGACACCCCCCCCCCCCTCGCTGCGCGTCCCCCGTCCCCTCACCGCCTCCTCTCCTCCAGCTCCCCCCCGCCGCCGCCGCCCGTCCCCTCCCTTGCCGCACCGCCTTTGGCTCCGGCTCCCCTTCGCTGCCTCCTCTCCCTCGCAGCACAGCCTTCGGCTCCCCTCCCTTTCAGGTTTGTAGCTCAATCAGGTAACATGAGCTTTCAGTTACATTATTATTTTATCAATGGTTCATAAAATGGTTAATATTTATTTTGAATATAGTTGATTTGAAAAATGTAAATTTAATAAGTATTGTGTAAATGTTTGTTATACAGATATTATTATGGATAAGAGTTGGATTGATCTTCCAAATCGAACGTCTAGAGAATATTTCAATGGCATTATGCAGTTTATTGAGTTCACGAGAGGATTTGAAAGTGACTATATTAGTTGTCCATGTAGAAAATGTGCTAACAGATATCAATTCACACGAGATACTGTGAGGGAGCACCTTTTCTTTAATGGATTTCTGAAAAATTATAAGAGTTGGACTCGTCATGGAGAAGAATATGTTCGTTGTCAAAATACAGATGCAGCTCAGATGGATGTTGATGCAAGGATGACTGATCCAATGCATGAAATGCTTACTGAAATGGTACGTGGGTTTGATCCTGAAGGCATTGACATCCAGAATCTTGAGACCGGTGAGATAAATCTTCGCTCTGGTGCAGATCGTGATTCGAGGAGGTTTTATGAAGTACTTGATGATGCGAAAACAGAATTATATCCTGGATGTACTTCTTACAATAAACTGTCGTTTATCGTGGAGTTGTTGCATTTGAAGACTTTGAATAATTGGTCAGACACATCATTCGACATGCTTTTGGTTTTATTGAAAAAAGTTCTTCCTGTCGACGCTAAGATTCCTGAGTCGTATTACTATGCTCGTAAGTTGACAGAGAACTTAGGTTTTACATATGAGACTATAGATGCATGTGCAAACAACTGTATGTTGTTTAGAAATGAAACTGCTCATTTGGATATTTGTACGGTTTGTGGCGCTTCCAGGTGGAAAGAGAACAGGGGAAATAAGACTCATCAAAGTCAGATTGCGATACAGGGGAAACCGATTGCCGTAAAGCAAATGCGTTACTTTCCCCTTAAACCGAGGTTGAAAAGATTTTTTATGTCATCTAAAGTTTCTAATTTAATGAGATGGCATGCAGAAAGAGTTCATGAAAGTGACATGTTAACCCACCCGGCAGACTCTCATGCATGGAAGGATTTTGATAAGAGACATCCCGACTTTGCTAAAGATGTTCGTAATGTCCGATTGGGATTGGCAGCAGATGGTTTCAATCCATTCAAGTCTATGGTTGGTGCAACTCATAGCACATGGCCCGTGGTGTTGGTTCCATATAATCTTCCTCCGTGGCTTTGTATGAAGCAACAATTTATATTACTTTCCACTCTTATTGATGGACCTAAAAGTCCGGGGGATAAGATTGATGTTTACCTTCAGCCATTGATTGATGAGTTGAATGAATTTTGGGGCGATGGTGTGATGACTTATGACTGCGAAACGAATGAAATGTTCAAACTGCATGCAGCTTTATTGTGGACAATCAATGACTTCCCAGCTTATGCAAATTTATCAGGCTGGAGTACGAAAGGGGAATTTGCTTGCCCTTGTTGCAATAAAAGTAAAAAATCTGTATGGCTTAAACATTCCAAAAAATGGGCGTACATGGGTCACAGGCGTTTTCTCCCTCCCCAGCACAGGTTCAGAAAGGACAGAGTGGCATTTGATGGTTCTAGAGAGTTCAGCCCAGCACCAAAGATCATGACAGGAGTCGAAATGTTATCGCAGATTGAGGAAGAAAACATTCGCACGGTATATGAAATTCAGGATTTGGTGGCTCCTCCAGTACGTAATATTCGTGCTGCGGGTAGGCAGCGCAGTCACAATTGGAAAAAGAAAAGTATTTTTTATAGTCTTCCGTATTGGAAAACTAACATGTTGAGGCATAATTTGGATGTCATGCACATTGAAAAAAATGTTTGTGATAACATATTGTGGACCATTTTTGGTGTCAGTGGAAAGTCAAAGGACCATGTTAATGCACGCCGTGATTTGGAAGAAATGGGTTTAAGGAAACAGTTGCATTTACAGTTAGCTGAGGGAAACAAGGCATATATGCCTGCTGCACAGTATTCGATGACTACAGAGGAGAAAAAGACATTTCTTTCCATTTTGAAGATGGTCAAGGTGCCTGATGGTTACTCTTCTAATATTTCAAAGTGTGTGAATCTGACGAGCAAGACATTGCAAGGGTTGAAAAGTCATGACAATCACATATTACTTCAGCAGTTGATTCCAATCGCAATTTGTGATTGTTTATCCCCCAATGTTGTTCAGCCCTTGATTGAGATGAGTAATTTTTTTAGACAGCTTTGTTTAAGAAATCAACGAATGAGTGATTTAAAAAGTTTGCAGGACCGAATTGTACTTACGCTTTGTCACTTTGAGAAACTTTTCCCCCCCTCATTTTTCGATGTTATGGTCCACTTGACAGTGCACCTAACTGATGAAGTAATGGCTGCTGGTCCAGTGCAATTCAGGTGGATGTATCCTATTGAACGGTATTTGAGTACATTGAAAAGATTTGTACGCAACAGAGCTCGTCCAGAGGCATCAATAGCCAATGGTTATTTGATGGATGAGTGTACTACCTTTTGTGCAGAATATCTTACGGATGTTGAAACAAAATTAGATAAGCCCTCTCGGATTCATGATGGTCCAGTTGGAGAAGGAACCACATTTGATATGGACAACATCGAGTGGATACAAGCACATCGATATATCTTGTTCAATACTCCATCAGTTGCACCATTAATGCAGTAAGTATCTTATCAATGTGCTTGTATAACTTTTACATGTTTTCTTTGCATAAGTTGATCTTTTAAACATCGCGTAATCATTTGCAGGAAACACATTAATGAGATAAAAGAAGAGATGCATCGTGCGACTGAGTTGCAAATTCAACAATCTCATTATGCGACATTTCATGATTGGTTCAAGGATTATGTATGTATAAATTGATTTTCATTATGAGTGAAGTATTAAACTAATTCTTTCTGCATATATCAGTATTGATTTTTATAAATTATGTAGGTTCGTAAGCTGAGGGAGTTAGGGGACCCCACGCTACCTGAAGTATTTATCCAACTGGCTGAGGGTCCATCTATAACGGCTCGTCGTTATAAAGCTATTGATGCTAATGGTTTTCGATTTCGCATTAAAGATGTTGACGACAAACGAGCAACACAAAACAGTGGCATCGGTTGTCCCTTTGTCGATTCTGGTTATTACTATGGTCAATTGATAGACATCATTGAAGTTGTATATACACACGGTTTGAAGTACATATTGTTAAAGTGTAATTGGGTTGATCCAGTGCGTGGATGTAAAGTCGATCAATATCAGTTTTCATTGGTGAATTTTAACTATATGTTATACAGAAATAATGAACGAGTTGAGAATGAACCTTTCATTTTGACATCACAAGCGGAACAAGTATTCTTCGTTACTTTGCCTTCGGATCCAAGTTGGCAAGTTGTTGTCAAAATGTCTCGGCGAGGAGTGTTTTTATTTGAAGAAGATGAACCCGAGACTGTTCCGTTTGTTTACCAACAACTTGATCAACATACCGTAGTTCAACGTGAAGAAGATATTTATTGGGTCAGAGCGGCTGTTGAAGGAGAAACGGTCGATTTGCATGCTTAATGAAAGGTATAATTGTTTTCCCGCTATTCAGTAGAATGTCCTAGGATATCATAAATTATCTAATCATTTTATAAATCCTTATAAGTTTTAATCCTCACTTTTGTAAGTTAATTCAGTCATAAATATTTAGGTTGATTAACTTTCTGATTTTTTAAAATTCATTCACAACTAATTATTCAATCCATTTTTTGTTTGATTAACAGTTGTACAAGTTTGATTTATTAAGAACAATCCAATTTATCTTTTAAACACTTTGGACTCATTACTGATATTTTGTATGACTGCAGACATGTCAGGGGAAGAGGCAGAAAATCCACATCATCCATCTGAGGCATCTACGTCTCAGGGTCGAGGTATGTTTGAATGTCATTGTCTATATTTTTTATGTAATTGACATATATATATATATATATAACATTTGTCAATTTATATATAAAATTGTTTTCAACAGGATCAGACTCGGCTGCTTCTTCCTCTCGCAGGAGAGGCCCTGGTCGTGGCATATTATCATGGAATTCCGACACGACGACAGATGTTTCATTTGATGAGGTATTTCATCCCGTGGGACCGAATGCCCCGGCATTTATTCGTCAGCTGGGTCATATCATACGTGACCCACATCGATTTCCATTGACCACGCGTGATTGGGCTTCTATCCCTCAGGACACATTAGATCGTCTATGGAGGGAGGTTCAGGTAAGAAAATAATTTTACTTTATTTTCTATTTATAAATAATACTAATATGTTTGATTATTTTCATTATAGCAAAATTTGAAAGTATGCCCTGAAGAGTTTCGGCCGGTGTGTATGAGCAAATGCCGTAAGCTGTGGAAAGATTATAAAGGCAAAGTGAAGAGGGACCACTGGATACCAAATGTGGGTGCCCTTGACATTTTGGAAAAGGTCCCGAGAGGTGTCCTCCCAGCTCAGTGGCGTGACTTGGTTGCATATTGGTCTACTGAGGGTGTTGCGGTTAGTATATTAATTATTTTTCTGTATATATATTTTCAAGAATATGTGATTTGTTTGAAATTTGAATGAATTGAATGTAGGAGGTGTCAACACGCCATTCGGAGAATCGAGCGTTGCAGGGACCAGCTCACAGGCTCGGGACTCGTCACGTGTCTCAGATCCGACATGAGGTATATATTATTCATTTTTTAATTTATTAATTAATATGGTTTTGTGTTTATATTCTTTTAATATACAGTTGCGAGGGCAAGGTGCAGCAACTGATAAAATGTCGGTGTGGATAAGGACTCGTGATCGCAATGATCCAGAGGTTGCAGCATTGATAGTAAGTGTCTGTACTTACCAATAATTACATAAATCTATATATTAACATATATATATTTAAATATTTCACAGGATCAATTTGAAGCTGAGTTAGAACAGCTGCCAGAGGACCAGCGACAGCTTCCCATGCGACGGGATGAGATCTTTCATCGCATTATTGGTCGGGACGGGCATGGCTATAGTTTGACCTATGGAGCAGGGATTCCTCGTTCTGTAGTGTCACGCGCTGCGGTTGTCGGTCCTGCTGTTGCTCATATGACACAGCAGATGTCAGATTTTGAGGCACGGCTGCGCGCTTCCGAGGAGACAAATGCGCAATTGACAGCTGAGGTTAGAGCACTGCGGGAATATGTGCGTCGAGATGATGGTACAGGGGATCATACGACGCAGGTATATACTGTATTTATTTATTTAATTTAAATTATTTTTGTTATTAAAATATTTATAATGTTTATTTGTTGTAGGCACCTGGCCCACCAGAAGGAGGTAGCAGTGATGGCAACACGTGACGCACCATATATTCACGAGATATGTTTTTTGTTTTTACTGGTAGGGTTGACATTGATGTACTGTATTTATTCATTTAAGTAATGCATTATTACCATCCATGGTGGTCTTTTAAATATTTTATAGATTATGTATTATTAATATATTTTTTATAAATTTCTGTATGGTATCGATAAAAGAAATATGTATTAATTAGATATTATCACTTTTATTTTTCACTTTTGTAATCAATGGGATGGCCTTTGCACCCCCGGAGAACCCCCCGCACCCCCGTACACCCCCCCGCCACCCCCGTACAGCCCCCCGCCACCCCCGTACAGCCCCCCGCCACCCCCGTACAGCCCCCCGCCACCCCCGTACAGCCCCCCGCCACCCCCGTACAGCCCCCCGCCACCCCCGTACAGCCCCCCGCACCCCCGTACAGCCCCCCGCACCCCCGTACAGCCCCCCGCCACCCCCGTACAGCCCCCCGCCACCCCCGTACAGCCCCCCGCCACCCCCGTACAGCCCCCCGCCACCCCCGTACAGCCCCCCGCCACCCCCGTACAGCCCCCCGCCACCCCCGTACAGCCCCCCGCCACCCCCGTACAGCCCCCCGCACCCCCGTACAGCCCCCCGCCACCCCCGTACAGCCCCCCGCCACCCCCGTACAGCCCCCCGCCACCCCCGTACAGCCCCCCGCACCCCCGTACAGCCCCCCGCACCCCCGTACAGCCCCCCGCCACCCCCGTACAGCCCCCCGCCACCCCCGTACAGCCCCCCGCACCCCCGTACGGCCCCCCGCCACCCCCGTACAGCCCCCCGCCACCCCCGTACAGCCCCCCGCCACCCCCGTACAGCCCCCCGCCACCCCCGTACAGCCCCCCGCACCCCCGTACAGCCCCCCGCCACCCCCGTACAGCCCCCCGCCACCCCCGTACAGCCCCCCGCACCCCCGTACAGCCCCCCGCCACCCCCGTACAGCCCCCCGCCACCCCCGTACAGCCCCCCGCCACCCCCGTACAGCCCCCCGCACCCCCGTACAGCCCCCCGCCAACCCCGTACAGCCCCCCGCCACCCCCGTACAGCCCCCCGCACCCCCGTACAGCCCCCCGCCACCCCCGTACAGCCCCCCGCACCCCCGTACAGCCCCCCGCCACCCCCGTACAGCCCCCCGCCACCCCCGTACAGCCCCCCCGCCACCCCCGTATAGCCCCCCGCCACCCCCGTACAGACGGCACCTCATTCGGAGGTGCCGTGTGACCGCGGCGGCCGGAAACGCGTTTCCGGCGCCTTTAAACACCAAAACGGCGTGCGGCGGTCCGATTCGGAGCAAACGTGCTCCGAACGACCTGAAACCGCACGGGAACATCCGGGGCGTGAATTGTGAAATGGTCGGCCAGACGGCACCTCATTCGGAGGTGCCGTGTGACCGTGGCGGCCGGAAACGCGTTTCCGGCGCCATTAAACACCAAAACGGCGTGCGGCGGTCCGATTCGGAGCAAACGTGTTCCGAACGACCTGAAACCGCACGGGAACGATAGAAATATTATTCCTGAGATGCAGGAGGAGGCCGCACGTCCATCGGACGTGCGGTTCGCGCGGCACGTCCGATTGTGCCGTTTTCAGCAGCGCGGCGCGCGCTGAAATGGCGCGTTGGGGGGTCAAAACCACCCGAACGACCTCCGAATGCCACGAAACCGTACGACAACATCCGGGGCGTGAATTGTGAAATGGTCGGCCAGACGGCACCTCATTCGGAGGTGCCGTGTGACCGCGGCGGCCGGAAACGCGTTTCCGGCGCCATTAAACACCAAAACGGCGTGCGGCGGTCCCGTTCGGAGCAAACGTGCTCCGAACGACCTGAAACCGCACGGGAACGATATAAATATTATTCCTGAGATGCAGGAGGAGGCCGCACGTCCATCGGACGTGCGGTTCGCGCGGCACGTCCGATTGTGCCGTTTTCAGCAGCGCGGCGCGCGCTGAAATGGCGCGTTGGGGGGTCAAAACCACCCGAACGACCTCCGAATGCCACGAAACCGTACGACAACATCCGGTGCGTGAATTGTGAAATGGTCGGCCAGACGGCACCTCATTCGGAGGTGCCGTGTGACCGCGGCGGCCGGAAACGCGTTTCCGGCGCCATTAAACACCAAAACGGCGTGCGGCGGTCCCGTTCGGAGCAAACGTGCTCCGAACGACCTGAAACCGCACGGGAACGATAGAAATATTATTCCTGAGATGCAGGAGGAGGCCGCACGTCCATCGGACGTGCGGTTCGCGCGGCACGTCCGATTGTGCCGTTTTCAGCAGCGCGGCGCGCGCTGAAATGGCGCGTTGGGGGGTCAAAACCACCCGAACGACCTCCGAATGCCACGAAACCGTACGACAACATCCGGGGCGTGAATTGTGAAATGGTCGGCCAGACGGAACCTCATTCGGAGGTGCCGTGTGACCGCGGCGGCCGGAAACGCGTTTCCGGCGCCATTAAACACCAAAACGGCGTGCGGCGGTCCGATTCGGAGCAAACGTGCTCCGAACGACCTGAAACCGCACGGGAACGATAGAAATATTATTCCTGAGATGCAGGAGGAGGCCGCACGTCCATCGGACGTGCGGTTCGCGCGGCACGTCCGATTGTGCCGTTTTCAGCAGCGCGGCGCGCGCTGAAATGGCGCGTTGGGGGGTCAAAACCACCCGAACGACCTCCGAATGCCACGAAACCGTACGACAACATCCGGTGCGTGAATTGTGAAATGGTCGGCCAGACGGCACCTCATTCGGAGGTGCCGTGTGACCGCGGCGGCCGGAAACGCGTTTCCGGCGCCATTAAACACCAAAACGGCGTGCGGCGGTCCCGTTCGGAGCAAACGTGCTCCGAACGACCTGAAACCGCACGGGAACGATAGAAATATTATTCCTGAGATGCAGGAGGAGGCCGCACGTCCATCGGACGTGCGGTTCGCGCGGCACGTCCGATTGTGCCGTTTTCAGCAGCGCGGCGCGCGCTGAAATGGCGCGTTGGGGGGTCAAAACCACCCGAACGACCTCCGAATGCCACGAAACCGTACGACAACATCCGGGGCGTGAATTGTGAAATGGTCGGCCAGACGGAACCTCATTCGGAGGTGCCGTGTGACCGCGGCGGCCGGAAACGCGTTTCCGGCGCCATTAAACACCAAAACGGCGTGCGGCGGTCCGATTCGGAGCAAACGTGCTCCGAACGACCTGAAACCGCACGGGAACGATAGAAATATTATTCCTGAGATGCAGGAGGAGGCCGCACGTCCATCGGACGTGCGGTTCGCGCGGCACGTCCGATTGTGCCGTTTTCAGCAGCGCGGCGCGCGCTGAAATGGCGCGTTGGGGGGTCAAAACCACCCGAACGACCTCCGAATGCCACGAAACCGTACGACAACATCCGGTGCGTGAATTGTGAAATGGTCGGCCAGACGGCACCTCATTCGGAGGTGCCGTGTGACCGTGGCGGCCGGAAACGCGTTTCCGGCGCCATTAAACACCAAAACGGCGTGCGGCGGTCCGATTCGGAGCAAACGTGTTCCGAACGACCTGAAACCGCACGGGAACGATAGAAATATTATTCCTGAGATGCAGGAGGAGGCCGCACGTCCATCGGACGTGCGGTTCGCGCGGCACGTCCGATTGTGCCGTTTTCAGCAGCGCGGCGCGCGCTGAAATGGCGCGTTGGGGGGTCAAAACCACCCGAACGACCTCCGAATGCCACGAAACCGTACGACAACATCCGGGGCGTGAATTGTGAAATGGTCGGCCAGACGGCACCTCATTCGGAGGTGCCGTGTGACCGCGGCGGCCGGAAACGCGTTTCCGGCGCCATTAAACACCAAAACGGCGTGCGGCGGTCCGATTCGGAGCAAACGTGCTCCGAACGACCTGAAACCGCACGGGAACGATAGAAATATTATTCCTGAGATGCAGGAGGAGGCCGCACGTCCATCGGACGTGCGGTTCGCGCGGCACGTCCGATTGTGCCGTTTTCAGCAGCGCGGCGCGCGCTGAAATGGCGCGTTGGGGGGTCAAAACCACCCGAACGACCTCCGAATGCCACGAAACCGTACGACAACATCCGGTGCGTGAATTGTGAAATGGTCGGCCAGACGGCACCTCATTCGGAGGTGCCGTGTGACCGCGGCGGCCGGAAACGCGTTTCCGGCGCCATTAAACACCAAAACGGCGTGCGGCGGTCCCGTTCGGAGCAAACGTGCTCCGAACGACCTGAAACCGCACGGGAACGATAGAAATATTATTCCTGAGATGCAGGAGGAGGCCGCACGTCCATCGGACGTGCGGTTCGCGCGGCACGTCCGATTGTGCCGTTTTCAGCAGCGCGGCGCGCGCTGAAATGGCGCGTTGGGGGGTCAAAACCACCCGAACGACCTCCGAACGACCTGAAACCGCACGACAACATCCGGTGCGTGAATTGTGAAATGGTCGGCCAGACGGCACCTCATTCGGAGGTGCCGTGTGACCGCGGCGGCCGGAAACGCGTTTCCGGCGCCATTAAACACCAAAACGGCGTGCGGCGGTCCGATTCGGAGCAAACGTGCTCCGAACGACCTGAAACCGCACGGGAACGATAGAAATATTATTCCTGAGATGCAGGAGGAGGCCGCACGTCCATCGGACGTGCGGTTCGCGCGGCACGTCCGATTGTGCCGTTTTCAGCAGCGCGGCGCGCGCTGAAATGGCGCGTTGGGGGGTCAAAACCACCCGAACGACCTCCGAATGCCACGAAACCGTACGACAACATCCGGTGCGTGAATTGTGAAATGGTCGGCCAGACGGCACCTCATTCGGAGGTGCCGTGTGACCGCGGCGGCCGGAAACGCGTTTCCGGCGCCATTAAACACCAAAACGGCGTGCGGCGGTCCCGTTCGGAGCAAACGTGCTCCGAACGACCTGAAACCGCACGGGAACGATAGAAATATTATTCCTGAGATGCAGGAGGAGGCCGCACGTCCATCGGACGTGCGGTTCGCGCGGCACGTCCGATTGTGCCGTTTTCAGCAGCGCGGCGCGCGCTGAAATGGCGCGTTGGGGGGTCAAAACCACCCGAACGACCTCCGAATGCCACGAAACCGTACGACAACATCCGGGGCGTGAATTGTGAAATGGTCGGCCAGACGGAACCTCATTCGGAGGTGCCGTGTGACCGCGGCGGCCGGAAACGCGTTTCCGGCGCCATTAAACACCAAAACGGCGTGCGGCGGTCCGATTCGGAGCAAACGTGCTCCGAACGACCTGAAACCGCACGGGAACGATAGAAATATTATTCCTGAGATGCAGGAGGAGGCCGCACGTCCATCGGACGTGCGGTTCGCGCGGCACGTCCGATTGTGCCGTTTTCAGCAGCGCGGCGCGCGCTGAAATGGCGCGTTGGGGGGTCAAAACCACCCGAACGACCTCCGAATGCCACGAAACCGTACGACAACATCCGGTGCGTGAATTGTGAAATGGTCGGCCAGACGGCACCTCATTCGGAGGTGCCGTGTGACCGCGGCGGCCGGAAACGCGTTTCCGGCGCCATTAAACACCAAAACGGCGTGCGGCGGTCCCGTTCGGAGCAAACGTGCTCCGAACGACCTGAAACCGCACGGGAACGATAGAAATATTATTCCTGAGATGCAGGAGGAGGCCGCACGTCCATCGGACGTGCGGTTCGCGCGGCACGTCCGATTGTGCCGTTTTCAGCAGCGCGGCGCGCGCTGAAATGGCGCGTTGGGGGGTCAAAACCACCCGAACGACCTCCGAATGCCACGAAACCGTACGACAACATCCGGGGCGTGAATTGTGAAATGGTCGGCCAGACGGCACCTCATTCGGAGGTGCCGTGTGACCGCGGCGGCCGGAAACGCGTTTCCGGCGCCATTAAACACCAAAACGGCGTGCGGCGGTCCGATTCGGAGCAAACGTGCTCCGAACGACCTGAAACCGCACGGGAACGATAGAAATATTATTCCTGAGATGCAGGAGGAGGCCGCACGTCCATCGGACGTGCGGTTCGCGCGGCACGTCCGATTGTGCCGTATTCAGCAGCGCGGCGCGCGCTGAAAGGGCGCGTTGGGGGGTCAAAACCACCCGAACGACCTCCGAATGCCACGAAACCGGACGACAACATCCGGGGCGTGAATTGTGAAATGGTCGGCCAGACGGCACCTCATTCGGAGGTGCCGTGTGACCGCGGCGGCCGGAAACAAAACGGCGTGCGGCGGTCCGATTCGGAGCAAACGTGCTCCGAACGACCTGAAATATATTATATATATATAATATTTAAAATATATTATATAGAGAATATTTAAATTATTATAACACAATGATTTGATATTATATATGTATTAAATATGTATTAAAACATTTCAAATATATAATATATATATATATATATATATATATTTAAAATATTGTATTTAATAGTATATATATGAATATTTTTACATAAATATATATATATATTTATATTGAATTCAATAAAAAAATTTTTAAAAAATTTTTTTTTTTTGAATAGCGACCGCCATAGGCGGTCGCTATAGGGTGCCATGCCGGCCCACTATAGCGACCGCCATTGGCGGTCGCTATAGGGTGCCCGGCAGGGGGCCTTCAGCGACCGCCAAGCGGTCGCTGAAGGCCGAACTGACGGCCTTCTATAGCGACCGCCATTGGCGGTCGCTAAAGCCCTCTAGCGACGGGGCAACAGCGACCGCCAATGGCGGTCGCTGCGCGGCCGCTACAGACCTTTAGCGACCGCCAATGGCGGTCGCTAATTGTCTTATTTTTAGTAGTGTTATTTGTTACATAGCCCCTTAAAATAGCCGCATAAGACCTAAGGGTAAGGTGTGCGATGGTGACAGACTCTTGGGGCGGCTCGGATAAGATCGCTCGAGTGGTAATTTCAATCAACTTCCACTTTTCCTGTAGACGATCACGTTCGAGCTTGACTTGATGAAGCTCAGCTTGGGCTTGGTTAAGGGAAAATCCCAAAGACGCCACCTCTTTTCTGAGCTCTGACAAATGGGCTTCGTAAGGGGCAATTCTACTGGATGAGGCCATCGCTTCCTTTGTCTGAGTAGAAATGGGTTCGTTAAAGCCTTATATTTATACTACTCAGATGATCACTGTTCAACGGCTATAAAAGTAACGTTCACAAATCTTAACGTAAAACTAAAGAATTTGACATCTTATAAAAACATTTTTCATAAAGAAACATTTAACTGGATCAAGAGGGATTTTCTATTAATGAAACTTTGGGTCGTTACATGTTATGGATGGGATATATATTATTCATATCCAGAATTATATCATGTCTCTAAAAATTATTTTTAATCATCAAATAAAATTTAGTCTTGAATGGATACAATGGGGAATGAATCTCATCGCGTTCGTGGAGACGGTAGTCTGTACATACGCACGAGCGACAATATCACTATTTTGATATTAAAATAATATATAATTGGATAGTATATCATATATACAAAATCATTATCATGTTATATTTATTATTTACATTAATTACACATCATTATTATACCCATCCAACTAATAATGTATTTAATAACAATTACACCACAACGTGGAGACGGTAGGCCGTACGTACGCACGTATGGTGACATGTCATTCAAAGGATGGATAGAATACTGAATATGGTTGTATCATATTTATAATAACATCACATTATATAGAAGATACTGGAGTTATTATTTTATAATGGAAATAACAAAGAAAGAAGAAGTTTAAGAAGAAAGGAACTTGAAAGAGGGTGGTGAAAACATTACCTCTTCTTCAGGTTATTCCTTTTAATTTGATCAAAAGGGCTCATTAGGTTGTCTTTATGATCAAACTAAGGAATCTAGGTCTAAGGTAAGATAGTTGAGAGAATAATTGGGCAGGGGTTGGCTGAACCAAAAGTCTTTGAAGGTGTGAAGAATTGGTTATAAGTGGTGTCCTTTTATAAGGGGGAGGAGGGGCCCTTTAGGAAAAACGTAAAGTATTATTTTATAATAAATTCATATTCGGTTTATAATGGCTCCAAAGTGTATTATTAAAATTATAAGGTGGGTATGGGTCTAAATCCTTTCAACCAATAGATTTTAGACAGGTTTGGGTCATTATATTAACCTTATCTTTTAGTTTTAACTCTTAGTTAATTAGTTTGACATTTACCATGTCACTTTTTATTTTTATATTATATAGTTAATAAACTTACTATATACATCCAAGAGACCCCCAAGTTGTCCATTAATGATACACCTATCATTATATAATTATTTTTTCCGAACCTTAGATTTTTAGGAATATAATATCAATTAATAATATAATATTTGTTTTAAAAACTCATTTAAGTCGATTTTGACAATATTTAAAAATTGATTTTTGTTAAAGTCTTAACAACTTTATTAATTCAAAAAAAATTCATTTAAGAAATCCTAAAATGTCATATTAACCAATAAAATTTGTTTATGAAATCAAAACTTTCAAATTATATTTATTTTAACATTTATAATACTAATTATTTGATTCTTTCATTAATGGGGAAAATACTGCATCATTATTGTGCATAAATAAATTGAAATATTAAATGTCTAAAAATTATAAATAAAATACCATTATGTAGGAAATATTTTTATATTTCTAATTAATATTTATAGTCGAAAATATAACATATATAACCCTATGTAAAAATTGTTTTTCTAAAAGATATATGCTTATGTCATTTTTGTATTTACTTTAACTTAATTAATATAAAGTGTCCTTATCACCTACAAGTGGCTCCATGGGGTCCCAAAATTGATGCAAAGATGACCATGATCGGACATATATCAACCAATAGGGTTATGACATGTTTTAGGGTAAATTAATATTATTATAATATTATTTTTTTACCCTTATTTACCGGATTTACCCTTTAACCATTGTAAATAAAATATTTACCGAAGTAATTATTCAAAATGTATAAAAATAAGAGTTAACTATTTTCACAATTTGGAAATCCTGATTCCAAATATGGAATCCATTTTTCTAAATTCAAAACACAGAAGTGGTAGAAATTAATTTAAAATTAATTCCCGTTATCGAAACAAAAAACGTGTTTTTAACAAATAATAACTATCAAAAGATTGATACTTTCTTATGTCCAGTTTAAATATGAAATTATGTTCAATGAAAAAAATTGTATTAAACGGTAAAATAATAATCTAATTATACTTTAAAATCACTCAAATGCATAATTTATCACTATTAATTACTTCGATTAAAAAAGTTGTTTTTAATTAAAATTTAGTAATTTTCACTATTCATCAAAATATGAAAGTTATCAGAAAAGTGCCAAAATTTCACCCTAAGATAATTTCAATATTCCGAATCCAAAAATGAAGTCTATTTTAAAAAAATTCAAAACATAAAAGTTTCATTTATTAATTTAAAATTAATTCCTGCTATTAAAACCAAAAGGAGTATTTTTAATAACTATCAAAAGTTTGATACTTGTTTATGTATAATTTCAAAGTAAAATTACTTAAAATGACCATAATTGGATTAAATGTTAAAAATATAATCTATTTATACTTCCATACCATTAAAATATATAATTTAACAATATAAATTATTTTTATTAAAAAAGTTGTTTTCAGTTAAAATATAGTATTTTTCACTATTCACCCAAATATGAAAGTTATCATAAAAACCCCAAAACTTTATTGAAACTAAATTCTTATGTCTTGATTATAAAGAATAAGTTTATTTTTTTCAAATTGAATATATAAAATTTTCAAATATTGTATTTAAAAAGACTTCTCCATTAAACGGCGGTAAAATTGCATTTTTTGAAAAACACTTCTTTTATCTGAAAAAAATGTATTTGTTCTTACATTATGTCTAAGAAACTCATAATATGGATTCTAAAATTATAAGGATTATATAAAGTTCAAAATTTAGTTAATACTATTCATAACCGCTTTTGAATAGCTTGTTTGGTAAGTCATGGTGCGCTAGAACTCGGTGTTGCATATAGTGAAAGTTATTGAATTACTTTGAAGAAATAACGTACTATGAAATCTTGGGATGTTACATATTTAAACTTAAAACTAATCATTCTTTGATAATTATTTCAAACAACTAAATGTTTTATAAATCTGCAGCTTTGGTTAACTGGCTAGAATTTGTTTTAATTATGAGATTTTTAAATAAGTATTCTAAGATGGAAATTTTTATAGGAACTAAATTCACCCCCTCTTGAGTGTCATAATCCTACTAACATATTTGGTTATGAATTTGTATTACAAGTTTATTAACGACTCCATGTTAATGTTATGTTTTGGGAAATATTTGCTTTGTTTTTCATACACATTTTGTCTTGTTATTCTTGATCCTCTTACTTAGATCATAATTTACTTATTTAAAGAATGTAAAACATGATATAAATAGTGTATATATTTATTATATATATATATATATAATAATTTATAAAATATATAAATATTAAATGGAATACATCGTTCATGGAGACGGTTGGTCATACTTACGCATGAATCTTGTTTCAATTTTATTATTATATTGAAAGAAAGAAAGTAATTGAAATATATGTATATATGTATATAATGTCATTGTATTGGAATTATTATTTCATATATATCATATAAGTTCACTAAAAAAATCCTTATTATATTCCATGTAATGTGTGAATGAATTACATGGCTTTGAGGAGGCGGTAGTCCACACATCCACAAACGAAGTTATCATATTTACATAAAATTGAAAGCATGAAGGTATGTTTTATATAATAATTACAGAAGAATAAATACATTATAAATATCATATATATCATATAAAAATATTTTTTTAATCATAATTCCCAACCATTAGAGGTGGTAAAGGAAAAATGAACAACATTATTTCGTGAGGCAGTAGTTCTCCATGCATAAGAACAAAAAGTTTGTTACCCTTTTGATGGAAGTGTGTGTAAGTGTAAGTATAACCCTTATAATAACAAAATATAATTATATTTAGAATGATGAGGTTATTATATAATCATGTAATAATAATAATTGAGGTTTTTGAGAATGAAAATCAAACAAAGGAGCTTGAGGAAGGATGTTACCTCTTCTTTGGGTAACCCCTTTTGGTTTGCACCAAAGGGATTCCTTGGATGAATTTATGAAAAAAGGAAGGCTTATAGGATGAATTCAGGTATGTTGATAGATTATTTTATTAGATTTTAGGAAATAAATAGGGATTGAGAGGTTTGAATAAGTGGGAAGGGTGGGTTCTATTTTATAGTGGAGGAGTGGCATTCTTGTAAATTTTTGAAAAGGGAATTCCACCCACATTTTTTCCATGGAAAGTTGCTCAAATAATGGTCCAAATATGATAAAATAGAGGATAGGTTCAAAAAATTTCTATCCAATAGATTTTGGAAAAGTTTATAGGTCATTTTGACCCTTAATATTAAGGTTTAGTCCTTTGTTAAGATAATTTTCTTCTGAATCATTGTAATCAATTTTAGTTACTTTCACTAATATTTTTTGTAAAAAACTAAGTTGAACTTATTAGAAATTATAAATTATGATGATTTAAAATTTGGAATCCATTTTTCTAAATTAAAATCACATAATTGGTAGAAATAAATTTAAATTTAATCTCATATACGGGATGACAAAGTGGGTTTTTATAAAGTAAAAATGTTCAAAAGTTTGCTACGTTTTTATATCCAATTTCAATGTAAAATTGGTTAAAATGACCTAAATTGGGTTAAGTGATGTATAATTTTTCAAATTATACTTTAAAACCAAATTAAAACATAATTTAACTATAAAAATAAATTAGATGAAAAAATCATTTTTGAATTAAAATTCAATGTTTTTCACTATTCATTAAAAAATAAAACTTCTCAGAAAAATACAAAAAAATTACCCAAAGTAAATTTTGATATTCCAATTTCAAAAATGAAGTTTATTTTTTCAAATAAAAAATATAAAAGTGTTAAAATCGGGTTTAAAATGGGTTTTAAATTAAAAGGCGGTAAAATTACCTTTTAGAAAAATATATCTTTTTATTCATAAAATTGGATTTATTATTATATTATACCTATAAAATATATTGTATGAGTATCAAAAATATTTATTGAATATATAATATATAAATTATATTTAAAACATTAATAAAAAGTGGTTTTTTTAATTTATTGAGATAAAATTATGTTTGTACATAGAAAAATAGTTTTCTTATAAAACTAATTTATTTATTTTCAAATAGTTCTTACATTAACTTCTATTAATTGATAACCAAATGATTCATTTTATAAACATGTGTAAATCATATTTTCACAATTTAGTTAATATTATTCATAACTTCCATTCCAAAGTCAAGTTGGGAGATATAATAATATTTTAATAATATTATTAATAATATATTGTAGTTTGGTAAAACTCATCTTTGCGTGTTACACAAGCTATCGAATTAAATCAACATTGTATGTAACAAAATCCAAAAATTGTGTTGTGTGTACTGTAAGTTAATATAAGTGTTTCATATAGCACAATCATAACTTGGTGTTACATATAATGCAATCCAAATTTAGTTCTTTTTTATAATAGAATATATATTTAGTGTTGTGTGAAATGAAAAAATATATTAAAAAGATTAAATAAATTCAGAAAAAATAATTCACAAAATCTCAGGGTGTTATATTCTACCCCCATTAAAATAAATTTCAACCTTAAAATTCATTTGGGTTATCAAACATTTAATACTTAAAAGTTTCATTCATAGAAACCCACATTGTAAAAATGAATACTAAAACATCCTTTAAAAAAATAAAGTTGGGAACATAATGGTTACCCAAAGTAACACATAACTAGGTTTTCACATAGGAAAACATGGGTGATAAGTTAATACATAGACATGGAAGATAAATCTAACTATCAAGTTCTAATGGAGAGTGATAGAGAACATGGTTAGTAGAAAGTTAATGACCACAAATCAATAACCTAAAGATTCTTGAAAAAGTTCATTGATATCATCAAAAATGATGATAACTTGAAAAAATTTTATCTCAAGACCCTTTTTCCTAAAGTTTAATAATTTCATAAAAATATATACTTGTGTGATTTTAGGACAACCTTACCCTTTCTTGTGTCTTGATCAACTTCCAATTCATCTCTTATTCCAAGAAATGAAGGTGAATTTATCATTCCTAAAGCATTAATAGATCATGAGATCAATAAATATAATGATAATTCATTCCATCTATCTTTTGTTAGTATCACAAAAAAAATGGTTAGGATAGGATATCCAACATGTATAGATCCTCATGTGGTGAGATGGTACTTTAATCTCACAAACTTCATCTGAAGTTTAACTTAAACTATTCCATAAATGGTTAACCTTATAACCCTTCCAGAAGAAGAAAATACAAAACTTTAGAAATAAGGTCGCTAAATCATATTAAAATTTATCCCAAATATATCAAAAATTATCTATTGTTTATCACATTCCAAGAATGTAAATTCCCTCATCATATATTTTCTTAAAATGTGGTAATAACGTTAATTACCATAAATCCTTTTTGAAAACATGCATGCTTCCTTATTCCAAAGATTACTGTATATATTTATTAAATAAAAGAAGTTGTAAAGTTAATCCATGATAACATATACCACTTTATCAAAAAATCCATTATCATTTATGATGTTATAAATACTATCCAATTTACTTTATCCACATTATCACCTCTTTATCCATATAAAATATCATTTTATCATCCTCATGAACATGTTAAGGGTTACCTTTCCTTAATGTAACCTTTCTATTAAATAAATTTTCTAATCCATCGGTTTCATTTAACACATTATTGAAAATACTTAAAGAAAAACTTCTATAAACAATCCTTATATACTCATGATTCATTTAACATAATCATTGAATTCCAAAACATATACACTTGAATCATCTAACTTTATTCTTAAACCATTACTTAGGATTGATCAAAAAATTCCTTAATACCTATTTCCTATAATATTAAATATGAATCATGTATTAAGGTTCCTCATCATTAATCTAATCATGCTTATTACATTTAATGTAAAAAATACGGGAAGAAAATCTCATACCTTTCACATGTAGTTAGCGGTTTCCTTATCCTCAGTAGTATATCCAATACTCGTGCCACCTTCTGAATTCTCTTCATGAGATTTCTACTTAGGAAATAAATTTGTATAATTCCCATACTTTACACATCTAAAACATTCAATGTTAACTCAGTTCCATCTAGTTCCTTCTATTTACTAAGACCAAAAAGCATAGTGTGAGCAACACTTATCATAGAACAAAACCATATAATCATGAAAAATTACTTAAGGGATTCCTAAATCATGAATCATACTTTTAAATATATGAAACCTTAGGCTTATCCTTAGATACATCCCTAGACATATCCTTAGAAATATTCCTAGGTATATCACAAAAGTTTTCTCATTCTAGTTTCCAAAGGTAGACTAATCCTTTCCTTTGATACCAACTATAATGACTCGGGCTTAATATACATGGATATTTCATCACTTTAGATGAATATTCATCACATTATAAAATTAAATTCTTGAGTGCCATAATAGCTTAGTGTATTTTGAAACTTGGAACAAAATCCTCTAACATGGTGAAAGATCTTCCCATTTTATACTTCTACTTAAAATCGTTCTTCATAACCTAGGGAAATGAAACATAATAAATAGGTAATCTAAGATGATCAGTAAGGGTAAAAAAGGATATATATAATCATGACATGACCATAAGGGTATAATAACATGAGAATAACATTTGAAGATCATAACCTTCATATCAAATATCATATGCATGAATCACAGAATAAATATTGGCAATTCATAATACATGAATCATAAGGGTGATAAATCATCATAAATCAATCATGAACCATAATCTCATGTCATATAATTGTGGCACCATCATACATATAGAAAAAATATTTCATGTGTAAATGTTAAATACCAAGACCATCAACAAAGTGGATCAGAACATGCCTATTTCTCATAGTGGATCAGGACACACTTGTTTCCCTTATTGGATCAGGATGCACGTGTTTCTTATTATAGATCATGACACACCTGTTTCCCATAGTGGATCAAGACACACCTATCTCATGTTGTGGATCAATCCTATAAAATTGTTTCCCATAATTATCTCATGAGATATAAACCTTTACCCAATTAATTGGAGGGAGATATAGGTCTCAACCATCTTATAATGATATCATACATACGTGTTCTATAAAACATTCATCTTATCATGACCCATAAAATAATATGGGTTTCATAAACATCATATCATAAACCATTAAATTAAATTGGTATCATAAACATTTAATAATATCATAACCTATGAAAAAATAGATAGGTTTCATAATCATTTCATTTTAGAATAACTCATAAAAAGAAGCGGGTTTCATAAGAATTTATCATGGTATAACCTGTTGAAGAGAAACAGGTTTCATAAAAATTAATCCATCAAAACATAGACCATTCAAATAAATAATATGAATGGTATCCTTGGATCATATCCATAGTAAAGATTAAAATATAACTAAGTATGTCATCTTATATGGGGAAGGATTTTGAAAGATCACTTAGAACATAATTTTTCTTTTAAAATCACTTTTTAAAACATATAACATTTTCAAAATACTTTTCATTGAAAACAATTTGAAAACATATAAAGGAATCGTGAAAAAAAAATTAAAAAAAAATTCTTGAGTAAAATATCCTTTATGCTTTGAAAAATTCTTTTTAAACATAAAACATTTTTAAAACCATTTTCCTTTAAAATAACCTTGAAAACTTATAAAGAAACTTGAAAACATTTTGAAAACCTTTTCCCTTGAAAAATTATAAATGAAGCTTGAAAAAATTTTGAAAACCATTTTCTTTGAAAATACTTTGAAAACTTATAAAATAAGCTTTTAAATAATTTAAATCCTTTTATTTGAAAACAAACTTTTGAAAACATATAAATAAATCTTTCAAAATCATTTAAAACACTTTTTAAACATAAAACAATTTTTGAAAACCCTTTTTCTTTTAAAACCATTTAAAATAAAATTAAAATCTAGAATATTAGGAAAAAAAATTAAAAAAATAACCTTGTAAACTTATAAATTAATCATTAAGGAAATTATGGTCATAATGGCGGGTAAGTCCATACATATTGATCATTCCTTTTTCACCTTAAAAATTTTAGAAAAGTTCCTTGATCAGAAAATGACAAGAAGATTCCTTTTAAAACTATTTTGTAAAAAGTTAAAACATGGGTAAAAAATTCCTTTAAATGTCATAGTATAGTAGTAAAAAATTTGAAAATATGTTTAGAAAATATGGTTTTAAAATAACACATATTTTCGACTGAAAGGATAAATAAAGTTGTATTTTCATAAAAAACATTTTCTTAATTATATTAAGTACTCAATAGTGTACAATGGTACCATTACTTGGACATAACCTGAATAAACATAGGGTAATAAAATTCATGAGATTTATTGAGGGATGGATCATAATATCTCATCAATGGAAGCATAATAATAAATAATCTCGATAAATTATGATATT
Source organism: Viscum album (assembly GCA_963277665.1). Classification (NCBI taxonomy): domain Eukaryota; kingdom Viridiplantae; phylum Streptophyta; class Magnoliopsida; order Santalales; family Viscaceae; genus Viscum; species Viscum album. The sequence goes on from OY728152.1 coordinate 1,745,622,733, forward strand.
GGAGAAATAAATCGTTACTACTTTAGTAACTTTGAATCATAATAAAATTGATATAATAACATTAAATGAATCTTAAATTATCATTAAAATAATTATATTCATGATATAACATGTAAAAGTCAGTATATATACATCATAGAAAAATATAGGTGCATAACATGGCATGTGTCTCAAAGAAGGAAAATTGAGACAAAATTACTTTACCAGTTTGGTAACTTTAGAATCATAAACCCCCTGAAATAAAGATATTAAAATGGATATTTAAATACCAATAAATTTTATTATAAGGATCATATAATACATTTTTGGGCATTATATACACCACATAATAAAAAAATTGTGAATAAATCATAAGTCTCAGAGAAATAAAAGCGAGATGAAAAACCCTTACTACATGAGTAACTTTAGAATAGTGATCCCCATTATAAAATAACATCATTTAAATATTTTAATGTCATTAAATAAATTAAATTAATGTTATAACATTTCATGGTGAAATATATACACAACACAAAAGAATAGAGTGGTGAATATGGAATGTATCTCACATAAATAAAAAGTGAGATAAAATTATCATACCTTAAGTATTGACTTTCTTTTTACACATTGAAACCTCCTATATAATAAATATAAGTTTATTATAAATCTAAAAAACCATATTATTATAAATAATACCATATATTATTTTTTTATGAATTTGTATTACCCATTTATTAACAACTCCATGTTAATGTTGTGTTTTGGGTAATATCTGATTTGCCTTTCATTCATGTTTTGTCTTGTTATTTTTGATCCTCTTACTTAGATCATGATTTAATTATTTATAAAATGTAAAAAATTATATAAATATAATATATATTCGGTATATATGTATTTATAATAATATATATAATATATAAATATGAAATGTAATACACCATTCATGGAGACGGTAGGTCGTGCGTATGCATGAATGTTGTTTTTGTTTTATTATCACATTGAAACAAAGTAAGTAAATGAAATATATATATATATAATATCATTATATTATAATTATTATTTCATATATATTATATAATTTCACTAAAATAATCCTTAATACACTCCATGTAAAGTGTGAATGAATCACATCGCTTTGAGGAGGCGGTAGTCCACACGTCTATAGACGAAGTTATCATATTTACACAAAAAAGGAAAGCATGAAGGTATGTTTTATATAATAATTCCAGAAGAATAAATACATAATAAATATCACATATATATATTATAAAATTATATTTTCCTTCATAATTCACAACCATGATAGGTGGTAAAGGAAAAAACAAGAAACATCGTTTCGTGAGGCGGTAGTTTGTTGTGCACAAGAACGGTAAGTTTGTTACCCATTAGATGGAATTATGTGTAAGTGTAGGTATAACCCTTATAATAATAACATATTAGTATATTTAGAATAATTATATTATTATATAATCATGTAATAAGAATAATTTTGGTGTTGGATAATGAAAATAAAACAAAGGAGCTTAAGGAAGGATGCTACCTCTTCTTTAGGTAACTCCTTTTGGTTTGTTCCAATGGGATTCTTTATATAGATTTATGCAAAAAGGAAGGATTATAAGATGAATTTAGAGATTTTTGGAGCTTATTTATCATATTTTATTAGATCCAAAGGTCTTTAGATGTGTGAATGAGTGGGAGGGTGAGTGCCTTTTTATAGGGGAGGAGGAGTGGCATTCTTGTAAATTTTTTAAAAGGGAATTCACCCATGTTTTTTCTTTGAAAGTGTCTCAAATAATGGTCCAAATCATAGAAAAGGTAATATAGGGTATAAATATGGTCATCCAATGGATATTGAAAAATTTTATAGATCATTGCTTTCCTTAAGTTTAAGGTTTAGTCCTTTGTTAAGTTAATTTCCCTCTTAATCATTGTAATTAATTTTTATTACTTTCACTAATATTTTTGGTAAAAAACTAAGTTTGAATTATTATATATTATAAATTATTATTATTAAAAATATATAATCAATTTTTCAAAATTTCAATCACATAAGTGTCATAAATTAATTTAAATTTAATCCCACATACGGAATGACAAAGCGGGTTTTTTAAGTAAAAATGTTCAAAATTTTGCTAAGTTTTTTATATCCAATTTCATTGTAAAATTAGATCTAATGACCTAAATTGGTTTAAGTGATTTATAATTGATCTAATTATACTTTAAAACCAAATTAAAACATAATTTATCTATATAAATAAATTAGATTAAAAATAAATTTTGAATTAAAATTCAGTATTTTTCACCATTCATCAAAAAAATGAAACTTCTCAAAAAAAATACAAAAATTTACTCAAAGTAAATTTTTTTATTAATATTTCAAAAATGAAGATTATTTTTTCAAATAAAAATTATAAAATTTTCAAAAATCATATTTAAAATTGGTTCACCATTAAAAGGTGGTAAAATTACCTTTTTGAAAAATACATCTTTTTATTCATAAAATTATATTTATTCTTATCTTATACCTATCAACTATATTGGATAAGTATCAAAAATATTTATTTAATATATAAAATATAAATTATATTTAAAAATTTAATTAAAAGTTCTTTGTTTAATTTATTGAGGTAAAATTATGTTTGTATATAAAAAAATAGTTTTCATAAAAAACTAATTTATTTATTTTCAGATATTTATTACATTCACTTATATTAATTGATAACAAAAGGATTCATTTTATATACATGTATAAATAATATTTTCACAATTTATTTAATCTTATTCATAACTTCCATTCTAATAACTAGGTGGGAGTTATAATAATATTTTAATAATATTATTAACAGTATATTGTAGTTCAGTAAAACTCAGCCTTGAATGTTACACAAGCTATCGAAGGAACTTAGAATTATGTGTAACACAAGACAAACATAGTGTTGTATGTTCCTCATATTAATCTAAGTGTTGCGTGTAGTGCAAGAATAACTTGGTGTTGTGTATGATGCAAGAAAAAACCTAGTGCTTTCATATAACAAAAGTTATATTCAGTGTTGATTGAAATGAAAATCTTAAAATATTAAATTAATTAAAATAATAATAATTCAAAAAATATAAGGGTTTTAAAAAGTATCACTACCTTCCCTACCTCTAAATAGTACAAAGGTGATCATTGTGGCTACCATATAAGTCTTCATCGGGATCCATCTTTATAGTCTTCTTATAGATATTATTGTAAGCAGACTTGACAAGAGGAATATTTTTCTCTCAAGAACCTCTATGATAAAGGACACTTTATCAAACCATGTCCTTTAAAACTTGTATTGTCTTCTCAGACTAACCTTAGGTTTAAGAGTGGTATGTTTTACTCAAAAGTATCCGAGTACCTAAAAGCCTCTAAAACCCTTTCCAAAACCGAGAAGTAAAACAATAATCCTTATCTGATACAATAGTCTGTGGAGCTCCATGAAGTTGGATAATATCTCAGACATATAGCCTACTAAGATCATCCACTGAAAAGGTCTCCTTAATAGATAATAAGTGATAGACCATGGTGATCCTATCAAAGATCACCCATACCATGTCATTTCATCAAGGTAATCTTGGTAAACTAGTCACAAATTTCATGGTGACATTCAACTTAGAAATGGGAAATGGCTGTAAAATCATTTTTGGTTGTTGGTGTTCCTACTTCACCTGCTAATAGGTGGAACTCCTAGTAACAAAAAAATATCTCCTTTTTTATAACAAGCCACCAGTATTAGTGACATATATCATGATACATATTTTCATTCTTAGGGTGTACCACCCAAATAAAAGCATGATACTCTCGTATTAATTCCTCTCGGATGCCTATAGGAACCTTGATGCATCGTTGGGTGCATAATACCTCATCCTTTTCAAATATATATCATGGTGGTAGGTCCTGGTCTAAAACACTCTCCCTTAGGACTAGGCCCTTGGGATCTAATATTTTCCTTATCTTCACTCACTCCAGGAGTGAAGTGGTCACTGCTAAAGCTATAAGGGTAGTTTTTCCATGATGGTCCTACAACTCTAAATGTATCATGGAGAAAAGATCAATAATATTGCAATCACTAATGGACTCTTACACTACCTATGTCTGATTCCTTTATCTCAAAGCATCTGCTATAGCATTTCCCTTCCCAGACATATAGTAAAGTTCAAAGTTAAATGAATGAAGGTATTCAACCCACCTTCTCTATCTGAGATTTAAGTTGCATTGTGTAAAGATATACTTGAGTATTTTGTTTATAAAACCAAAAAATTATATACAAGTATATAATTCTTCCAAAAACGCAAGTCTTAAAGTAAATCTACTATCTTGAGATCATGTTTTGGGTAACTACTCTCATATGGCCTCATCTGAAGAGACTCGTACACAACGACTTGATCATCCTATATCAGAACTTCTCCTAGACTAATTCCTAATGCATCACAATAAAAATTATATCATCTGATTGGATCTGGAGGAATCATGTTTGACACTGAATTTAGTCTCCCTTTCAACTCCTGAAAGGTTATCTCATAGGCTTCTGACCATATGAATTCCACACCCCTCTTATTCAAGCCCATAAAAGGATCTCCTAACTATGAAAAGTCCTAGATAAAGAAGCTATAATATAAAACCAACCCCAATAAACCCTATATGTAAAATAAATTCTTAGGATTATACCAGAAAACCATGGAACTTTCCTTCTCTAGGTCAACAGACACTCCTGCATCTGAAATAATATGACCCAAGAAGTGAACCTTATCAATCCAAAAGTGGAATTTATTGAGCTTAGCATACAGTTGATGTATTATTAATATATTCAGTATGATATCAAGATATTTTACATGTTCATGTCAAGTGAAATAATACACTAAGATATAATCCTTGAAAACTACCAAAAATGAATCCAAATATGGGTAAAAAACACGATTCATCAAAGTAATAAAAGCAGCTGGCACATTCGTGAGACCGAACCACATAACGTGATATCATAAAAACCATACCTACTAAAAAACATTATATAAGGTGGTTATTAAGGTATAAATCATACCTAATTATATCCTGGACTCAAATAAATCTTGTATAAAACTCTTTCTCCTCAAAGCTGGTCAAATTGGTCATTTATACAAGGAAGTGGATACTAGTTCTTAAATGTGAGTTGGTTCAACTAAGGGTAATCCACACAAATCCTAAGGGTACCATCCTACTTATTAGTGAAAAGGATAGGTAAAACCCAATGTGACATACTAGGATATATAAAACACTTAACTTCCAAGTCCTATAGCTATCTCTTGAGCTCATACAACTCAGTAGTATCTATCCTATAAGGAGGAATGGATATCGGTGATTCTCTTGGAACTAACTCGATAGAGAACCCAGTATATCTCTTAGGAGGTAATCTGAAAAATTCATCAAGGAATAAATCCCTAAAATTATATACTATAGGAGTAAAATCATCTTGATGCATTCCTTGATCATCCATATAAAGGCTAGCAATCTTTTTTGTCACTCAACCCAGCCCATGATGCTCTGTTCTAGTTCTACTTTCCCATACATCTCATTCACCCTTATGAACATAACTATCACTATATGGTGATTTAAATGAAACACTTTTTCAATATATTTCCATATAAATATGATAAGGGACCAACCAGTCCATCCCAAGAATGACATTGAATCCCTTCATCTAGAGGAATAAGAGTCCCTATAAGAAAATATAACTACCTACCTCAAGGGGGAATTCCTTTATCTAGAACACACTCTCTGATGGAATTCCAAATGGATTATCAAGTTTCATCACACCATAGAAATATTTAACTGTAAACCCAAATATTTCCACAAAATCTATAGAGATAAAGGAATGTGAAGTGATTGTATCAAAAATATCATATGCTAAAGTAGAGGCTACCAAAATCATACCTCATACTGTAGATATACTGACACCCTACTCCTCAGGTAAAGGATTCATTGTATTCATCTAGCTTAATCCATGGTCATGAGCTACAACTTGACTACGCAGAGTAGGTCCACATGGTTGTTGATACATATCTTGAGTCTGGCCTCATTGACCATGTCCACCTCCTTGGCCTATATGACCAGTGGTACTCTAGATTCTATCCTAACATAGAGCTATAGATACTACTATGGAAAGCAGAACTGGTGCAGATCCTCTCCTTACAGGAATAGATATAAAATTTTGACAAAACCTGTGAATATGCCTCAATATGATGTAAGCTCGGCACTTAACTGGGTCTCGATTTCACTAATGCTTTACATGGTTATATCTCCCACACTAATGGCATATAATAGAACTAGTGATGTGGATACTCTTGCTACCATTGCTCTATCAAGAACCCTCTAGATGGAACTTTCTTCCACTGGATAAACTATTACCCTACCTCATCATTGAAATACTATGTCATATACCATCTACTTACCTTAATTAAAGTTAGTAATAAGGGCCTAGTTCATAATTATTGAGATAGTAATAAAATTAAAAACATTTACCTAATATCAGATGGCATACCTAATCCCATCCTCAATGCTTCCCCCTCTCGAAATCTATCAACAGTTAAGGTAATTAAAAACACTGAAGATAGGTAAAGATATATGAATAATCCATAATTATCATGGATTATTTCTCTAGATGCAAGAACTCCCTAACTCTATAATTTATTAGCATCTTCGAAATAGTCGTATAAAGAATCCTAAAAATCCATCCAGACCATATCTTGATGTTGGCCTACCTGAGTAATAAAATTCCACCAACACTTGGTAGAACCATGAAGTATATAAGTTGAAAGATTGACCCTTCTCTTTGGAGGAATATCTGGATTCTCAAAGATAGATATCATGGCCTCTGACCATGTCTCAACATCCTATGTACCTTCATTTCTCTAAATCATGGGTGGATAGTACTACTAAAACTCTCACATCATCTCTTCTATAGTAGGGGTAGGCTGAAGATCTCCCTATAAAGTTTAAATAAACCATATAAAACCTTCTCAAAAACTAGGTGTTAGCAGCCATGTTAGGTATAAATAGAGGTTCCATAGGTGGAGCTACTAGTGGGTTTGGTCCCATGACCTCAGAAACATGGTCATCACCACCTTCCTAGTGTTGGACTCGAGGACGTCATGGTGGCATAACTCTAAAAATTAAAAACACACACCTCAGATAAGATTTAACAATGATAACATTGTATATAAAAGAATATGATAGGTATAAAACTTTCTATATAAGAGCCACACCCCTTTGAATACTCATAAATCCAGCCTTGGGAGTCATATAAGACCAAGATGAATCAATAGATATACTATCTACTACCCACTACTAAGGTCAGGTCTAGCTCAAGTTCTATTTCCTTTATTAGGGTTCTGGTATACAGTGTGTCAATTTCAAGTTATAGAGAGAAAAATTAAGTTACAATTGGCATCACTATTTAATGATAACCATTTTCATTCATATTTATAACTCAATGGTTCTTAAATATGTCATTATGTGTACCCATATGTATATATATACCAAGGTCCAGTTAGATGTTCCTATCATTCCCAAGTTATAAAGTACTATGCTTTATCAATTGAAAATGGTACTATATGTAACTACAACTAGTATTTCAAGATGGTTTATTTATATGGATCAACATTCCCAATTTATAGAGGTTCACACACTCTTTAAATTTCAATTGGTATACATATAATTGAAACCAACTAATGTTTCATCTCATGTAACCAATGGTTCACTGATTAAACTCAATATTATTAGCTAATTAAAGTTTCATCATCACATTATATGGTAAAACCAATTTAGGTTGATGTAGAAACTCTAATTATTTCAATTATTTATCCCTACCAGAAATGTTAGAACAATATAAAATGTAACTATCAAGTCACAAGGAATATGCCACATAGTAAGTAAATGTGGCATGGAATAATGCATGACATATAAATCCTCATGTGCCTATAATTATGCGTGGGACACTACCTACTTGGTGTACCAGTTCAAGGTTAAAAATAGATTCCACAATAATAATGAAATACACAATCCATGTGTGACACCAAATTGTTAAATTAATAAAATCATAACAGTCATAATCCAAAACAAAAAATCCCATCCCAGATAATTTTTCTTTTCTCTCATACATGGGTTAGCTACAATAAGGAATGAGATCATTACCAAATTCCAATACATCCTAGTCTCCTATCTAATAACCCAAATATTAATACAAAAGGAAAAGAAACCTTTGATTCCAATTTGTAATGTCCTAAGCCCGGTTCACTCATAAGTAACCAAACTTGGTTGATCACATGGCTTCAAGAGTTCCTCCACATACACCAAAGGTTTCCAACTAGCAGTGAGGGTCTATTATGGTATGGTGGGGAGAATATATCATCATGATCAGAGTATCACAGTTTTATAATAAATTAATAATTAAACAAAAAAAGTAAAATAATGATATACAGGATAGCATAAGTAAACCATCTAGACAATAACAATAAACAATTCAAGGTGGCATCATATAAAAAATAATGATTATGTCATAGAGATATGAAAAGGCAGAAATACATGTTAGTAGGAATACAATACATAAATGTATATCAAAAATAAAAAAAGACCAAAAAGTTTATCCAATATCATAACAAGTCAAATATCATTCTTACACTCCCATGCTTTCATGCTATAATCAATCAAGTATCCATGATCGGGTGCTTTCCCTTGTCCCTACCTACATCCATGAAGTCTATCTAGGTACCAAATGGTGTCTTGAACTAGTTGTAAGATATACTCATAAGGCCACCACCAATGACATATATACAAGTCCAGTCTGTGAGTATAAAATTTGTAGTGTGAATATATAAAGATATGAAATGGAATAGCATGCGTGAAATAATAATCATGTCATGATTAGACTCTTTATGGGATGTTCGAATGACCATACCTACTTTGGATCATGCTGGTAATGTCTGAACAAGGAACTTGTATAAAGGGTAAAGGTACAAAAAGTATAAACAAGGTATCCAAGTGGAAGCAACATTTCTAAGGTGGGTCCTGAGATGTAACCACTATATCCAAGCAGTGGTGATAGTGATATAGGATCCAAGAGGAATCAATACATCCTTGACCTTAGAGGGTCAATCCAAATCATATTACATGAACCATAAAACCTAGCTATGTGGGTTTAAGTGTAATCTAAGGGGTATACTCGAGTAATTAAACTATAATAATATCTAACTGATTCCATGGAGTATTTCTATAGTAAATCCTTAGCTAAGCATGACTGGGGCCCAAGGGAAAAATTCAAGGTGCCTCCTATCCTAAGAAATCACCTGAATATAAGGAGTGTATCTAAGGAATTATAATATATATAAAAATATTCAAGTGAATAATTGGTATTTTACTAAGGAATTCACATATAAATAATACATTTTCTATGTTCCAAGGTGGTTATCTCCCTTTGAAACCATCCTAATGAATCGGGGTGGTGTCCTCTGAGTGTTTAAGGAATTAACTTGGGAATCCAAGGATATCTCAAGTCATACCACTCCTATAATAAGAAAGGGGTCTATAGTATAAATATTAACCTTATGTTTAATGAAATGATCAATTCCAAGGGGAAATGGTGCCCGAATCACCTGGATCCCCTTTCCCCTCTCGGCTTACCTCCTAGGGTTTCTGAAGCATTCCCTGACGGTGATGGATTTCCCCTTTGGATAGCATCCTTCTAGGTGATTTCCTTCTCTCTCATATTCTCCTTCTCTGCAGTGGTCCCTTCTTCTCATGGATTTCTCCCTCTATGCTTTGGTGCTCGATGATGTGGGTTTTGTTCTTCATGTCTTTTGGTCTTCCCGTCGAAGGATGCTTCCTGTGGAACCCCTTGGTCGTTCAATCCTCACTCTGGCCTCAAGTTCCTCTAAACCTCTTCTGGTCGGAGCAGGAGGAGTGGTATCGATGTCTCTTTGGGTTATGAGGATCGTCGGTCGACGAGTTTCCTGGCGCTACTGGATTCGTATTGTTTTTTGTTCTATCTGCTACTGGTTTTCTCTTGCTTCATTGATGCTGGTGATTCGGAGTCCAATGTCACTCAAACTTTTTCTCTAGCCTCACATTCCCCTGCAACTTTCCCAGTCAGACCTGGAGCATTGGTTTATTGAGGCTTTGGGATGTGATTATCAGTGGTTGTTGGTGCTCCAGGCGCGACTTAAATCATTGTTTGATGCTCGTTCGGTGAAGTTTGTGTTTCTAGTTTTGGTGTTCTGTGTTGTTGGTGTGGTGACATCTAGAAGATGGCGGCAAAGTTTTACGATAGTTCAAGGGTCTTCGACGGTCTACGATAGTTCCAGTCTCTTCCTCTTCATCAGTTTCCTACTCTGTTCTTTGCTTTGGATCCAGATTCCACCATTCTCTCTGAGGTGGAGATGTGTGGTGGCCTTAAAGGGTTTTTGTGTTCTGAGTCTGAACGTTCAACATCGGGAGGAGTGTTGTGACGATGTTTTGACCGTCGACGGCATGGATGTGTTTAGCTCCGGTGAGACGGTGATGGTTGTTGGTGTTGATGCGATTGAAGCTGATGAGGCGGTGATGGTAGCGTAATGTTCGATGTAGGTGGGGTATTCGAGGGTTGTTTTCTCAGGCGGAGGGTAATGGTTGATGGGTCGTGGACCTTGGGGGCATGTGACTCAAGGTTTGAGGCGATGGATGGAGGTTGTTTTGGATTTTGAATTTTTAATTATGAACAGTGGTCTTTGAAAGCGTTTGTATTAGTCTCCTTGTGGGTGAGTAAGATGTGGGATCATGCGGTTGTATTTGGGTTCACACTTTCCCTTAAAGTGTCATTTGAAAATACAAAAATATGGATGTTGGATGAAATGATCAATTCCATGTGATAATCATTCCAATTCATTCACTTTATATATATAATTCAAGTCCATGACTTTTCATTCAACAATGAAAAAGGCTATATAAGGTGTCATACAATTAATCATTTGATTCCTATTTAATAAGAGCTGAGATAAACATTCATGTCCATGATAAAGTTTCAATTAATCCATTTAAATTAATTAAATCACTTTATAAAATCAAACCAAATAAACTAATGGGTTTTTAGCTATTAAAATATAAAGGTGAATATATGCATAAGCATGGAACACTCAAGGGGTGGCTCAAGTTGAGTTCCTTGACCTAAAACTACAAATAAGGTTTTAATAGGGAATTTAAATTCTAATTTAAACATATAATTTAATTATAATTCATTTTAGGGTCAAGACACGGGTGAAACAGGTGCACAACACAACAACAATAATTATAAATTGATGAAACTTTAGGTAAAAGTCATATACCACCTACCATATAGCATTTGAGGAACACTCTTATTTTATTGTCCCTTGGTTTGGTTTGAATAATAAGAAAATGGAAGAATAGAAAAATGACCTAAAATAGGGCATATTAGATCACACTTTAATATCACCAGAGATGGTGAGATAAACCGTGAAAAGAAGAAAGTTGATTAAAGCACTTACTGGTATGGATCCAATGTGACCAACAATGGCTCAATCAGAGTCTGTATGGAAGATAACTATAAGAACCTAGGAGGGAACCATGGAGGATCTCCTATGGTGGTCAGATACTATGCAGAGGGACTGTAAAATAAAGTAGTTCTGTCCCTTTTTATAAAAAATACATGAAATTTTCATGATGTTAATTTTTTTCACATCATGAAAAGCTTGGGTTTTTCCCTGGGACAAAACAATTCACGCTATATAAGGGGTCTATACATACCATTCACATCATGAATTTTATTCACATCATGAATTTAATTCACATCATGAATTGGTTTCTTAGCCAGGCTCCAACCCTCTACTACCTTCTCTCCACAAATGTGCCAATTTTCCTAAAGGTGTGGCATCTATGTCTAAGCCAAAAAGACAAACTTAATAATAGTTTAACCAAAATTTAAAGAGTCCATACATCATATAAAGAATATTGTATCTTACAGTCGGTGGTTTTGGAAATTTTATTTTGAGGAAATTATAATATAGGAGGTTAAACCAGTGAATTGTGTGTAGTTAGATATGGTGAGGTGGAAATTACATTGGGTGCATCATGAGAACATGGGGGTTTTGTTTTAGTAAGAGGTTCTAATGGTTGGGAGAACCATATCATAGAATTTTCATTTGTAAGTAGATTCATATAATAATGTAACACCATAATCCAAGTGATGAATCATCTTATGGTAATCAGGTGTAATATGTGTGTTTTTTATTTTATAACCATTTGATGTGGGTTGATGATCGAGTGATATGACCTAGTGTGAGAGACAATGGTTCCTTGGTGATAATATTATGTTTATAATAGTCTCAGGAGGAAAATTGTGGGTTTGTGTAATTATAGTCATTTGGGAATGGATTTTATTATCCATGAAATTAACTAGTGGGATGTGATATTGTAGAGTTGGGAATTAAATAATTACACTATAAGGATGATATCATGGTGGAGTTGGTTGGAATGATCAGCATTGTGATGCATGGGTTAGTGAAGTTTTTTGAGCTTGAGGCAGATGTGTCATTTGAGGAGCATCAGGTTTATATTAGTTGATCATAGTGAAAAAGGATATTTACAAAAATATAGCTCATCCAATGTGTGTGCAGTAGTAGCATAGGTGTATCCAGGAGGAGACATGGTAGCACGAGTTAGTGTTGTGGGATTAGTGGTCAGTTTTGGTTTCCACTGAGGCTCGATTTTACCATATATGGAAGCTCAAGGATGAAGTGCTTTAAGGTGTGGAAGTTGTAAATACCCACACTCTTTTTAGCTATGAAATTCTAGGGGTAATTGAATTTTGATTTTTGTGGATGATCCATTTTTAAAATTGAGATTTGTATAGAAAATATGAGAGTTTGAGCATCCTGAGTAGAGGTTTTTAGATATGTTTTTTGGCTTGAGAGGTTCCTTGGGTGTTCAAATGATTCTTAGGAACTTTGGGTTAATTTTTATATGTTTTTGGAGGAATATACCTTGGAAAATGGTTTGGTTCACATGGTGTAGGAAAAACCCATGCGAGTACCATTATGTGGGGAAGGTTTCCAATTAAATTTGTATGGTTCATGGTTGTATAATATAGTTAGTGCACAGTTAAGGGAAAATCTTGTGAATATTAGAGTAAATTGTATAGAGTGTCTTGGACCTGGAACCTAGCACATGGTTTGTGCATGGCTGTAGAAATACTATGCGAAATGTTATGGAGGGTTATAGAGCTGATCTACATGGTTGATAAACCGTGCAGACCAACTATGTGAGGAGGGATGTTTTGAGGTGAACCATGCATCCAAACCATGTGACCCTTAAAAATTTTAAAAATACAACTTTTACATTACGATTTTATAACCAAGAAAACCTATTTTCCTCCCCTAATTCAACCTAGTAGCTTCACACATTCCCCTCCCTCTCTTATCTTCTCCATGGAGGATATCTCTTGATCCTTTGTTGTTTGAAGTGTCTTTAGTGGAAATTAAAAGCAAGTGGTAAGTCTATGACTCTATTTCCTCCCCTTTATTTATTTCATTTTAAATTGATCTCTTAACATTTATGCCTAGTATGCCCTATTTTCTGGTATTTTTCTCATTTCTTTGATTTCTCTAGTTTTAGCTTGAACCAAAGGCGAGTATTAGATTGGTGGATGTCTATGGGACTAAGGTAGTTGGCATCATAAACTAAACCACTGGGCCCACATAACCAGTTGTAAGATGAGTGTGACACTCTAATCCCACCTTTAATAGGATAGGGGATAGAAACAAGCATTGAGTAGGCGTAACACTAAAATGGGAGGCCTTATCCTAATGTACCAATAAGAACACAAACAAACATCTCCATGAAATAGTGCAGAGATATAATAAAATACTGAAACATCTAAAGTGTAAACCATGTATGAGACAACCTCTAGAAAATATATCATAGTATAGAAATGTAATGTAAAAGATATAGATGGGTAAAATACACTCCCATCCATAAATGTGATCCCAACCTGAAAACAACTAGGAAAAGGGAAAATTTAAGAGTTCCCATCTCACAATCTCCAAGGTTAACCACAGAACATGGCTAGAACCTCTAAGTACCATTATACTCCTCCAATATCTGGTTCACTAGAGTCTCCTCTAAAATGTTTGTCGACTGTATAATACACAACATGTTCGGTAAAAGCCTGTGTAATGGTGAGTATACACACGCCCAATAGAAATCCCTAAAAACCAAGATGGGGTAGCAATATAAATAAAAAATAGTAATATAAACCCATAATAAAGAGTAAAAATAAAACTCAAAATCATATATACTTAAAAAGAAACCCAAGTGAAGAGATAAAGGGGATCTCCACCATCCAAGACAACTAAGAATGAAGAGTCTTTCCACAGCTTCAAATGGCTCACCACTGATGCCAAACAAATCATGTAACCACATAAGATACAGAGTGGTGGTATCTCTCCTAACTAATATGTGTCATAGCTGAGGGGGAACTATCTTTTATCCATGAATCTTGTGTAAACTATCAAGAGTATAGAGGTACTGCACCACACTGCTATGTTGCACAGCCAAGGGAGAACCACTCTAATAAAGGACCCACACACTTACATAGCTTAATGATTGGGATTACACTACACATATAAATGACTCACACCCTCTGATGATCATACCCTAACACTATCACCAACTAAGAATCACTAAAATAATCATCTTAATTGCATCAACTCGCATCATATCTATAATGTCAAAATAAAGTCCACCATCATGTTCTACATGGAGAAATAATTGTGATAGGATACTCATGGTCTCAAATTTAAGTCTCAAAGAAATAGGTACACAAGGTAGAAGTGACATAGAAAAGTACACAGTGTGTACATAGTGTAACTTCCCCCACCTGGAAGTCGCTAACTAGTGCCCTGAGCCGGGACACCACATGAACTCAAGTGAACCTCCTTGTATTCCAAATCTTTTTTGACTAATAGTGAGGGTCTAATAGATCATGGGGGAAAACTATACCCTCTTTACCAGAGTAAGACACATCATAGAACATATGAAATAAATGAAACAATAAAAAATAAATCAGAGACATGCATTATTAGTCCTTTACAAATAGGATACAATCACAACCAAATGATAAATATGTCATGCCAAAGATAACTATTCCAAAAGTGAAGAAAACCCAAAATAAAGACAAACATCTGAATCCAAAAAATGAGTCCTGAATCTAAGTCTGGATCCTCATCCATGCACATACTAAGACAAACTAAACTCCCTAACATAAGGCCTTTACCCTTGTCTTGAACTGAAATAATGAAGTCTTGTTGGGTACCCAATGGCATCCCAAGAAATTTATGAGTATAAATCAGTAGGCCACCACAAAAAGTGTCTACAAAATATTCAATCTAAACAGATAGTGCATGAAAGTCCTAAATAAATGAAAAAGTAAAAAAAATATAACTTGGGTTCCATTAGTTAACAATATTCACTTAAACCATTTCCATTTTTATTTCCATTTTCATCAATTATACAATCTTCATTACTAAATTAATTTCCATTACATGATCTATGGGTTAGGCATTTACATCATTTACACAATGGCCTAATCCATTCAATTATCATGCATAAGGGAATAAGTCGAGTTCCCTATCTCACTAGGATAAAGATTTAATAATCAAATAAATCACACTAACCTTGGAGGCTCCATCCAGGTAGTCTCATTAAATGAAATCATTAGAGGTATAGAGCCTAAGTCCCCTTCCCTAACCCGTGCATTATGGGGTGGGGTTTAGAGCCTTAGTCTAACCTGACCTATGGGCGTAGATCCTCAATTCCAATACCCCACAACTACCAAGACATGTTAACATGATTTTTAAACCATTTACCACATATACCATATCAAAAACTATACAAAAAACAACACACATACCATTTTCATTTCATAATTATTTAACATGAGAGTTGAAATCAATACTTAACCCATTAACACATATACCAATTACATTGCATAACTTATTTAACCCATTTTCCATTTTCATGACTTAATCCATTGACATAATAAAAAATTTATATACCTTGTCCCATAAAACATATTCATAAAATTTCCGTATGTTAACCCATTTAACACAATTATCGATTCACAAGCATTTACCCATTTAACATGTTCATCATTTTCACATGTATTAACACCCTTATGCATTTCACTTTATTTCTCCCAACCCATTCATATTAATCCAAACAATCCCTTAGGCCATTATCAAATTCTATACAAAACTTTCAATATTCCATTTTTATCTCAATCCATATAGAAACATGTTCATCATGTGATATACTTTATCACAAGTCAATTCTATGCATAACATTACAATTTTTCCATGTTCGGGAATGTTGTCACACCCCATGGGTGGCCCTAATGGTTTAATAAATCTCAATGCATCCCAAAGGAATAATGAGGGGTCTAAATCATCATTTAACCAACTATTTTACAAAATCATACCAGAGGAATCAAATACACATAAATAGGGAAGAAATATCACAACCACGCATGCAAAAATCGATAATAAGACTGTGGGATATAACTTTTAGACCACCTACCTCAAATATGAAGGTAAAACCACACTTAACCTTAGCCTTAAATCTAGATTCAATCACCCCTTGAATCCCCAACCTAGAATCCTCCAGAAAAAAAGTGGTTTTTAGGTCTTCAAAATAAGAACAAATATACAAGCCCTAATCCGGAAAAGAGAAGCAAGAGGATCATTAGACTTACCTAAAGCTTTGATCAACACCCAACAGAACTCTAAATGTCCCAGAAATGAATGATATCAACCCTTAGGAATATTTTGGAGCTTAGGTTCATCACTATGGTTGATGGAGAAGAAATGGGGAATAAAATAGGGTATAATACTTAAAATCATGAGGGGGTAACGGTAAATTTTTACCTTTTAATGGGTTGCATGGTTTGGCCACATGGTTTTCTAAACCATGTGATAACCATGCACCTGAATCTATCCAAGAGGGGGTCCAAGTCACATGGTTACCTAGGAATCTCACATGGTTTTCCAAACTGTGTGCCAACCATATAAAATCTCTATGTCTAATGTTTCACAATTTGGTTTCCCCCCTTGCACGGTTTACACTATGTGCCAACCGTGCAACATACGTAGGATGGACCAATTTCCCTTTCTTTCGAGTCATGAACCCCCGAAACACACTCAATATTACTCATATACACTGTAAACAATTAATTATCCAGATATAAGGGATTCAAACCAAAATTTAAACAAGAACATACCTCCATGTAGTCCGGGATATTACACATAAGGTCACACAGCGTGTGACCTCTCCTAGAGACCTGATCATGTCCTCACATGAACATGTCTTGGATATCCATGTGGATATACATGGTGTATGAATGGAGTACATGACATGTCATGGTAGATCAGGGTATGTATATTTCCTCCCAAATCATGATCATGTGCTATGGTTTGTTCTCGTGTACCATGGTATGTTCTCGTGTACTCTAACTTGTGCCCAAGTACCATGGACCATTCCCATGTACTCTGGATTGTTCTTGTGTACTATACCCATGTTTTTGATTGTGTACACTAATGGTACACACTGATCTTCCAGTATCATATCACATGATGTGTGATATTTAATTTTTTCACAAAACCCTAGACATCATAGCAAGGGGACTACATGGTGTGTGTTCTTCCAAAGTATACGATGTGTATATAGGGATCTTTCATAAATAAAAGTTCCTTCACATAGATTCCATATCCATATTTTACTTCACATTTCACACTTTTTTACCACCTTAAATCCACCAAAATTAAATGTGATCCTCTAGTCATCGATTCCTGGCCTTTGGTGGCTAGAAATAAGAAGTCCATTCGCCTGTGGGGGCGCCATCATGCCTCTTGTCAACAAATGGGGGTTCTAATCTATGATTCCATCTCCCTCATCCTGAAACATGCCTTGATTCATCTGCAGAACACTGATCCTTCAGTCATGAACACATCTTCCATGAATCTAGGGGTTTGGTCATGATTGAATCTAACCCGACAATGTCGAATCGTCAGCCTCGTGGGCCAATGGTAAATAATGTGAATAATCATGGTGATAAAATCACTAAAACGAGGTGAAAACATCATAGGATGATGTCATCCTTGAAAATGATAATAAAGAGAATAAATAAGGGTGAAATCATGTGTGCAAGAGATAAAACATATAGGCTCAAGAACACTATTTGAAATATATCTCATGTGGAGAACAATAATCACCAGAAAACAAAAATAGATATAAATACATGCTTATCAAATAATTAAAAGGGAGTAAATCCATGAAATAACATAACCTAAATTAAGAATGGATCAATCATTGGTGAATAAAATATCCACTAGTGAAGAAAAATATAACATCATTGTGTTCATCATATGTATCACAATTCCCCTCGATCAACCTTCATCCTCATTCTCAGACTTGTAATGATAGCATTATCCTCCTCCTCTATAATCTCTACGGGTTATCCAGATAACCTTGGGAATTCATCATAACAACATATTTATAGAGGAGGGTTTGGGTTTGGGTTATTGGATAAATTAATTAATTTAATTAATTAATTCACTTAACACATCCTCCAATGTTTCCCCTCAATTAAACACTCAACACCAACCAACTTTATGTCACAGCTAGGGTAAAAAACATGTTTCAAAAACAATTTTTGTCTTAGATTTTGTATCTGAGGTCTCGATCAATGGGAAAATAATTTATTCTAAAAAATATACACACATGTTTTAATATATTTTAATATTTTTAATATATTAATTCTTGGGTCTTGGGATACCCTAACATAGAGTTGAATCTGAGGAAAATCAATATATATATATATATATATATATCAATAGGACTAAACCAATTAAACCAAATTCATTACATTCACTCCTACTTCAAGGATTTTCACCCTGAAAAGAAGAAGATATACAAAAAATTGGGGGTACTAATCCTGCATCTGAAACTCGTGATCCCAGGAGCTCTACTGCATGTTCCCATGTTTCCAAATCACTTGAACCAGAGGAATGGTGAATCTACATAGGATCTTGTCATTCTATTTCTTGATCACCACTAGGTAATCCAAAATGGTGGCACCATCCCCAATGTTGTTCTCACTATAGTCGATAATGTGTGATGGGTCATGCATGTATTAACATAGTCACAACACATGGAAGACATCATGCACTCGGTCTCACTATAGGGGTAAGGCCAAGCGATAAGTAACCTCTCCAACCCCACATACAAGCTCATTTAGCTTGAAGAACCTCAAGGAAAATTTTTATCCCCGACTAAAACTTCATAATTCATGTTATGGGGAGAATATCAAGAATACATGATCTCTATGCTCAATCTCCAAAGGTTTATAGCGTCAATCTGTGTAATATTTTTTTCAACCTCGAGCTATCCTCAAATGGTCATGGGTCACTTAAACACTTCTCTGACATCACCTACACTATTTATAACCCAACAAGGGAGGTCCTATCAATATCAATATAGTACAAGGAAGACCTTTATTTTCTCCCATACATCACATCACATGGTTTCGTGATGATAGTGGAGTGATATCCACTATTATAATAAATCTCTACAAATGAGAAGTGATCCATGTAACTTCAGCTGAAAACCAACATGATGTCTCACATAATATCCTCCAAAACTATGTTTTAAACTGAGAACCATAGTCATAGGTGGTTTTCATGGGTACCCATGAAGGTGGATGATCTCCCACACATATAACTAGACCAAACTCTCGGCCGAATTCTACTCCCTAATGGAAATAAAATGTGCTGACTTTGTGAGTCAGACAACAATCACCCAGATGGCATCATGGACTCTCACTACCTATGGAATACCCATCAAAAAATATATTGATGTGCCATCCCAGTTATATTATGGGATCTAAATAGGTTTTTTCAAACCTAATGGAACATTATTTTCATCCTTTACCTGCTGACGCATGAGACAATAAGAAACAAACTCAGCAACGCTCCACATTATGTCATCCCACCAAAACTACTACTTAAGGTCCTTGTACGTCTTCACCACACACAGATATATAGCCAAGGTGAATTATAAAACTCCCTCAATACTTCCTCACGTGGCCTGATCAAGACTACCATGAATTACTAGAAAAAGGATGGTGTGTTCCCCTCCTTCAAAAAATCATCTAACACATCTCTTGTGGATATTTAGTCATGAAAAAAATTCATAGTTGACATCTCATAACTGAGCATCTATCACACGTTGAAGAAGTGATGAAGCTACTACCATCGACTAAAGATAAGTTTCACCCATCTCCTCCATTAGGGTTAGTTGTGATGAATCTAACTACTCAGGTGCATCTCTATCAAGTGATAATAGGATTTCCTGCTAAAGTCATCTTCCACGAACCTCCAATAGTACCCTGCTAATCTAAGAGAAATTTGCACCTCTAATATGTCCTTGGGTGGTTCCCAAGAAAGAACTGCATCAATATTCATCAAATCTATAGCTACACCATACTCATAGATGACATTCCCCATAAATTGAACCTTGTGGATCCAAAATTGACACTTTGAGAACTTAACATAAAGCTTCTTCTCCCATGGAAAGTCTAAGACCATCCTAAAATGATCTACATTCTCCTATTCTAACATAGATTATATGAGTAATTTATCGATAAATAAAACTGTAAATCAGTCTAAGTATGGATAGAAGATTCAGTTCATAAGATACATGAACAAATTTGGGGCGTTAGTCACCCTAAAAAAGAATCATCAAGAACTCATAATTTCTGTAGATACATTATAATTCCATATTTGGAATATCATCCTTGTGAACTCTCAACTGATGGTAGTTGAACCTGAGATCGATCTTTGAAAACAAACTCAAACCTTTCTATGGGTTGAAAGGGTCATCAATCCTCAGAAAGGGGCACATTATTCTTGATCATGGCCTGATTCAGGTGACCATAAACAATGAAAATATTCAATATCTCATCCTCCTTTTTCATGAACAAATAAAGAGCTTCCCAGGGGGGTACACAGGGTCTAAACAAACCCTTCTCATAAAGTTCCTACAACTACACCCTCAAATATCATAGCTAGTTAGGGTCCATATTATATATCAGATAAGATATCTGTCTAGTCCCATGGTGATGGTCGATGCAAAAGTAAAAACTCCCACCCACTTGGAAAAACTGTAGAAACATCATAGGGTCTCATTACTATTATGGAAAGATCCCATGAGAATCTCTCTCCTCAAAGAGTCTAGCCACACTAATAATATAGAATTGTGATCATACATTCTCCCTCAATAAGAGTCTTTAGATGTGAAGGTCAATCAAAAGGATCCACTAGAATCTCCAGATCATAAACAAGGGATCTAGTAAGATAGGAGTGGCCTGCACCTCTATCTAGTTAAAGTATAGAAGTAATGGGTCATACCATGGATCTCTCTAGAACCTCTTAGTTACAAGATTCCACTACATGGAGTTATCCTACCATTTCTCATTGGTTCCCCAAAACCAAGGTATGTACCGACACCTTAGTATAATCAAGGTTTCCTCAAACATACACATAAAATGAACTCATCCATTACACCTCAACACTGTCCACTTTGGGTGACACTGACTCACCCATTCAATTTTAAATCACGTCACAAGAGAATGGTTCTTGGTGGAGGAAGCATCCATATTCCTTGCATGCTTCAATATGCATCACATATCACCAACACTGGGATAACACATAGGATAATGAATAATTTTTAAAAAGAACTAAAGAAAAATGAAAATTGGATATAGATCATTTCTCATACTATATCCAGATTCCCTGGGTTGGAAGCTTTAGTTGTATGTCCTTCAGTATGAAGGGTCAGGCAGTCTGAAGCATAATGACCCTACCTATCACAAGCATAGAATATCCCATTCTTGAGATGTCTGGATCTTTTAAAAGACCCTAGAGTTGAAGAACCTTCAATATGGAAGAGTCTACTATGCTTACGTTGTGCTATAGATCCTCACATCTAAGTCCAAGCATGAGAATGCCTCCTGCACTGCAACCCTGATTACTGATGCCTACTAGCTATTATATGCATCTCAACTCTATGATTTCCACTACCAGATCTAGCATACCAACACTCCCTTTTAAGGAATCTCTTTATAGCCTGAGCCTGGTCAATAAATTCCTAAACTTGAACCAGTGGTCTGGTGTATGAATAAACTCACTACGGAACAATCACTCAAACTCTGCCCAAGAGAGTTTCATCTCATCATACATTTGGGTAACCAAGCCCCACAAACTTCTCACTAATTCGTGGAAGAGGCTAGTTGCAAATGCAATCATCATCTTGGGTGGAATTCGTATAAAATAAAAAACTCAAACTATAAACTCCATCCAAACCTATCGCTTGAGGTTCTATCTCACCCCCAGAATCTGGGTGGCCCCTAATCCTTTAACTATAAAGAAAGTCTCATTCTATGTGGATAGTCATCCTGAACATCTAGAACTAAAGGCTACTACAACTAGCATGAAACATCAAACTGACCCATTGGGGTGGGTCCTCTCGCTGCTCAATGGGTAGAAATGTTGCTTGCTACCCGACTGGATAAACCACCACACAAACTAGATCCTGAAATTGAGCCTCGATACTATGTTGGATGTCTCAGTGACCCTAAACTGGGGTTTCCTCACTCAATTGGTCATCGTCACAGCTTTATATATGTATCTTAGTTGGTTTTCATCGTGGATACATCATGAATGTTTACAAGATGTACCACGGTTAGATGAACATATTTGGGTATCTTACTCAAGAAGTACATGAATAGTCTAAAGACCCAATCCTATATGAGTCATATACCACTAGTTCCCATGTAACCAATGTCTTGGTATACCAAGTCAACAAGCAGGTAGTCAAAGTCCGGCTATATGGATACATCAGTCGTTGTGCCAATACTAGGTTCCTTGGCCTGAGAGCCAAACCTGAGACACATCAACATCCACTAATACAAAAGTGGCATTTAACAGTGCTATAATAGGCCTTTATCGGTGCTAAAAAAGAGCTAACTATTAGAATGTGGTTAAAATCTCTTGTCTTTTAACAACGCTTTTTTAGCATTGTTAAAGGGGGCCTTTAACAGCACTTTTTTAGAACTGATAAAGGCAGTGCTATTAAATAGGGTAAAATTATATTTTTTTGGACCTCCATGAGCTTTACCTCTTTATCAGTGCTTCCACGACACCTTTAACAGTACTCCCCACCCCCTTTATTAGCACTTTTCACCCCACCACCACTTTTACTAGTGCTTTGTGAATTTGTATCCTCATGCGCACCCACCTATATTCAAACCCTACACCTCTCCTTTGAATATGAAATGCCTTTACCACTACACCATGTTGTTTTGTTGTCTCTTTAATGATATTTTTGTTTATTTATATATATATTTTTAAATATATATTTTTTATTCATATATTTATATAATTATTTTTAAATAAATTTATCAAATATATGTGTGTATGTGATATATATATACTTATATGTATTTAAATATATTATATATTATATTCATTTTCATATACTAAAATATAATATAAATATATACTCGTTTATTAATAAACACATATATGTATATATAAAAATTATAAATATATTTTTATAATGTAAAAAAAATTAGATGTTGTTTTAAATAAATTTTTAGAATATGTATTTATTTACATATATTAGAATATACATATACATATATATTTTTTAATTATTGGAAGACGTGTGTTTATATATAAACATTAATTTTATAGGGATATATATATACATATTATTGCATTTTTATAAGGTAAATAAAATGGAAAATTTTTTACTTTAAATAAAATGAATAATAAATATTTATTTTATATATTTAAAAATAAATTTTTATGTAAATATTTTGATATATGTATTTATACAAGTGATTTATTACAAATAAATATAAGAAAATATGCAT
This sequence comes from Viscum album, assembly GCA_963277665.1. NCBI lineage: Eukaryota > Viridiplantae > Streptophyta > Magnoliopsida > Santalales > Viscaceae > Viscum > Viscum album. The sequence continues at coordinate 1,745,646,744 of OY728152.1, forward strand.
ATATTTAATTATAAATAAAACTACATTGTGAAAAATAATAATATTTAAAAACTATAATATCAATATGAATGTAATACCTAGGAATAAATTCTTTCTACACCAAAAAAAAGATAATAATATCACCTTAAACGAGGCTTAAAATCCATCGAATGTTCATAAATTAGGGTACCCTGACTAAAAACACAGTTTTGAGGCCTTCGGGGCCTCTTTTGTCATAAAAAAATAGTGACCAAGGTCTACCTAATCAATATGTCTTATAGGTTGTCACGGGTTTCAATTTGGTATGTGGTAGATTCCAAACAGACACCCGGATCAAAAGTTATGGTCGTTTGAAGTTCGAGTTACGTTTTCAACTTATTTTAGTTCTTTTAAAAAAAAATTATATTCAAATTGTTGTTAAATGACTATTACTCGATAATAATTAGAAAATTATTAATTAAAAATATTTTTTAATTATTTTATAATCTATTATCACTAAATATCTTATATATTAAGTGTAAATGCCTTTTTAGCCTTATCTAAAAAAATATTTAAAATATATATATTATATTTATATCAATATAAATATATTTATATATTAATATATTATTTTTAATGAAATATAATTTTGTTTGAAATATAAACATTATCAGCGCTAGTACAAAAGCACTGATAAAGGGGGGTCTTTATCAGCGGTTCTAAAAAATTGATGATAAAGACCCCCCCCCCATCAATGTTTTTTTACTAGTGTTGTTAAAGGTAGCCTTTATCAACAATTTTTTACAAGCATTGATAAAGGGTGGGCCTTTATCAACACTTTTAAAAAAGCGTTGATAAAGGGACCCCTTTAACGGTGTTTTTTTAGCGCTGTTAAAGACCCTATTTAACGGCACTAAAAAAACAGTGTTAAAGACCCCCTTTAACAGTTCTTTTTCTAGCACTGAAAAAGGGGGTCTTTAATGGCACTTTTATCTAGTGATTTTAAATCCCTAGCACTGGATAAACCTATTTTTATAGTAGTAATCATTTCCCTAATTCCCAAAACCAAAACTCACAACATGACTAACTCTAAAACACCAACCTAAATGACAAACTACCTCTGATACCACTTCGTCATGACCCAACCCATCAGACCCCACCTGGTTAGTGGTAAGCTAAGTGTGATTCCCCAAGACCACCTCTAATAGGTTAGCGGATGGAGATAAGTATTGAGTAGGCATAACATTGAAATTGGAGGCTTTAGCCTAATATACCTATACACATGCACACAACCAGCTCTATGAAAAAGTGCGGATATTTAATAAAAGTATGAAACATCTAGAGTTTAAAACATGCATATAGTAACCTCTATAAAATACATTAAAGTAAAACAACATGATGTAAAAGATATAAAGGGTAAAAATACACACCTAACTAGAAATGAGGTCCCAAGATAACAATAACTAGGAAAAGGGACAACTAAAGAGAGCCTGAATCACAATCTCCAAGGATAACCACTGAACATGGCCATCACTGTAAAGACTTTGATTTTTCCATGTATTACTTTAGATTATTATATGAATTATTTTCTAATCCATTCGCTAAGATGGTGTGATATTTCGAGGCCCGGTGAGCCCGAAATTGATATTTGAAAAATATTAAAAATATTAATATCATGTTCACGCAATTTTCCTAAAAAAGTGGAGTAACACTTAAACAAAGTCTCAGATCAAAAATATGAAGTTTTTGTTGATTTCAGAACATGGATTTTACCCTATATGTGACATAATCTTTATCAGCATCGGGCATTTCAGTAAAGTGCAGTCACATGAAAAATTAATAAAATAAATCAACTTATTTATTTATTTTGTTATGTTGACACAGTGACCTAAAATCCTCTATAAATACATGATTATGCCTCAACACCTAGGGTTAGCCTCATAACCTAGAGATTGAGAGTAGTTGTTGGAGAGTATATATTGGGAGATCATTGGAGAATGACATCAGATCGAGATCAGATCAAGGGTGGTTGCGCCATCAGAGTTCATGGATCTCACCAATGACGGCAACACAGGGTTTTTCTTCATCAGCAATCGATCCAAACTTCAAGTAGGATTTTTGATTTGTGTGACTACATACTGTTATTTTATCTCAGAAAAATGTGGATCAATTCCATGAACAAGAATTTATTTGTGATTCAACGGATGATTTTATTTACAGCTGATTTATTTGTTCATTGATTATTCCCTCTTTGTTGTTCAAAAATTCTTCGACAAAGGATTGAGTAAAAATGAACAAAGGTCAAGGTTTATCCCTTATGTTTGTGTTTTATGGATTTCTCCCATATTTATTTTCATTTTCATCACAAGAAATTTCTTTGGCACATGGTTCAATGAATACCAAGTATATGATTGGTGTGAGATCGTTCTTCGATGCAATAGATCAATACCGCGGGTGTGGTTCGTGATCGAGGGTTTGATTGAGGTGAGATGATAATGGAGGATGATCATAGATAGATAGAAAAAATGGATAATACATGTTCTTCCCAATTCGGCATGTGATGGTGACAGTGTGGCTCGATGGTATGTTTTTTAGTAGATCAGAGCCTGTATCCCAGTGATCGATGACGATAGGGGATGATCGGTCTTAAATATTCATTTCCCAGCTAGAATCACGGTGTTGACAGTGTGGATGGCGATGTGGAGAAGAACCCATGGGTTATGGAAAATATCGGGTTACAAGGCATGTAATCCAGAGATACACGCCATGTGGGACCCTCTGTGTGGCGCTAGAGTTTTCATGGTGAAGATAAGGATCACACACCATGTTGTCCCAATCACACACCATGTGACTCCTACCTGGTTGCTTAGCATGCAACTCGGAGTGCATGGGTAGTTACATGGCTAGGTACATGGGGTTATACATGGCCAGGAGTACACAGACATAGATAGATGACACGGGCAGGGTGCCGGTAGACCTCTACACATTGTGTGTACTTACCTACACGCTGTGTATTTTGAAGTTTATATGTTGTGTGAGGCAGCACCACATGGGCGGACCAGGGGCTGTCTAGACATGCCATGTACCTCTAATACACATTGAGTGTCCCCTTTAAGGGTGTTTGGAGCCCTTAGTTTATTCAGTTTTGGACAAATATCTGTTGAGTGGGTTCCCTTAGTCCATCCCCTTGAGGGTACAGTACGACATAATGTCCACATCTCGGGATTGCGATCCCCTCTAGAGGATGAGCCTTAGATAGAGTTTGTGGTGTCCCTTCATGAGACCAGAGTGTGATCCTCTATCATTTTTTCTTATACCCCAGGTGGGGTTCATGGAATCGGCGTGACATCTATACGTGGGGCATTGATCCTCCATCTAGCTGGTCATTTCAGTGGGGTTCGCGGTATCATTGGCATATGATCCCCTACATAGAATGTTGATCCGGATTGGGTTTTTGGTGTCCCCCATCAATCCTAGGTGTAATCCCCTATCTGGGGTTTTGTTCTACTTTTGTTGGAGTATTACTATTATGAGCTGACTACTCTTGATGCTTTATGTTTAGTGTTTTAGGGTGTCCTACTATGTATTATTATACTCACTCTTGCATGGTATTTTCCTGCACGTGTCATGTCTTATGCGGACGATGACCCTTTTGACAGTGTCCTATGAGGATAAGGAGCCGGTGGAGCATAGCTTGAGCTAAACAGATCGAGGTGTTTTCTAGGTGGTTTCATTTGATAGTAGTCCTCACCTTCTGAGCAGGTTGGACATTCTTCAGTTTTGGGTTGGGCTTATATTTGTCCCCTTATCGCTTTTAATATTTTATTATCGTAATCTGATTATGGGATTATAGATGCATGCATGCATTAGTTTCAGTTGTTTTACGTTTCAGCATTGTATGGGCTTAGAGATGTGTGCATGTGTACATGTACTTTTGGTTAATGCCACCCATGTGTAGGATATGCCTACTTAGCGATGGTCGTAAGCCCCTGGACTATTGGAGGTGTGCTTGGAGTAGTCGCGGCTTGGGCCTCGGAGGTTCGGGTCGTGCCAAGCACCTCCAAGTACCACTATGCTCCTCCAATAATAGGCCCATCAGATTTACCGCCAATCTGCATATCGATTGCATAAGACACAACACGTGCGGGAAAAGCCCATGCATAAGAGAGTATATACATAACCATTAGGATGCCTCGAAAACCAATAAGGTGAAGCAAGAGAAATAACCAACAGACAATTCAACCCATAAGCAAGTGGGAAAAGAAAACCCAACATTAGATATGTTCCAAAATAAACCCAAGTGAAGAGAGAAAGGGGATCGCCATCATCCAAGTCAGCTAAAAACGAAGAGTCTGCCTGCAGCTATAAATGTCCCATCACTAATGAAAAACAACCCACGTAACCACATAAGATACAAAGTGGAGGGACCGCTCCTCGCTATTGTGTGTAATGATTAAGGGGGAACTATCTACTATCCATGTATCTTGTGTAAACTCTCAAGAATATGGAGGTCACACATCTTGTCGCTACGTAGCACAGTTGAGGGAGCACTACTCCAATAGAGGACCCACGCGCCACCAGACCTCAATGACTAGGAGTCTACTTCGTAGATAGAGGACCCACACCCTCTGTAATGTAGGCGAGTTCTGTCACTACATGTATAAAAAATATGGGAGACCCACCACCTGGAGAGAGACAGGGGAGTACCAACCCCGGTAACACTCTGCTGATCACACCCGATCGTTGTCATAGGCTAAGAGTCTCGCTCGCGTCACCTTGCATCATATCTCTACTGTTAAAACAAAGGATGTCATTGCATTCTACGTGGATAACCACTTAGGATATGATACTCATAGGCTTAAATCAGAGTCTCTAAGATGAAGATATGCAAGGTAAAAGTTTCATAGAAAAGCATACGGTGTGTACATAAGGTCGCACGACATGTGACCTCTCTTGGAAACTTGGGTATGCCCTCACCTTCACATGGATTGGCTAGTCATGTGGATATGCACGATGTGTACCTAGAGTGCACGGCGGGTCATGGAAGCCCGGGGTATGCCAGTGTCCTCCCAGCTCGTGCCCTTGTACCATGGCTCGTGCCCGTGTACTTTGGCTCATGCCCATGTACCATGGCCCGTGCCCATCTATGATGGCTCTTTCCCATATACCCGGTTTGTGCCCGTGTAATCGATTTGTGCCCATGATCGTGTACCCTGGGTGTACACACCAAGCTGCCTGGATCACACAATGCGTGGCAGTCCTACACGGCATGTGATATTTAATTTTTCTGCAAAACCCTAGCCACCATAGTAAGGGGACTACATGGCATGTGTTCTTCTGAAGTACACGTGGTGTATGTCAGGATCTTCTAGAAACTGAATTTCCTTCATGCGGGTGCCAGATCTTCCTTTTTCAGTGCCTTTCTTTCCATTTGACGGCCTGAAATCCATCGAAATTGAAGGGGGGGGGGGGGGCTCTGATTGTTGATTCCCAACCTCCAATGGTCGGAAATCAGAACCCTGTTTTTTCGTGGGGGAGCCACCAGCCTCCCATCGCCGAATGGGGGTCCCAATCTGTGATTCCATCTCCTGCATCCTGCAACACACCTTGATCCATCTGTAAAACATTGATCCTTCAATCGTGCACACATCTACCACAAATTTGAGGGTTTGATCGCACTCAAATTTGACCCGACAATGTCGAATCATCGACCCCATGGGCCAACAACAAAGAACGCAAAGAACGGTGGTGGAAAAAGCACAAGAATGAAGTGAAAACATCGTTGACCGATGTGATCCTGACCAACGACCATCAAGAGTGGAAACAAGGGTGAAATCATGTGCGTAGGAGATAAAACAGATAGGTTCAAGAACACTATTTGAAATCGGGTTCATGCGAAGAATGAAAATCACCGAAAAACAAAAACTGATATAAATCCATGCTTATCAAATAATTCAAAGGAAGATAATCCATGAAACAATGTGCCCTACCTCATGAATGGATAGATCATTGGTGAAGAACGCATTTATTAGTGAAGAAGAAGATGAACATGTTGCATTCATCATTTCTCTCACAATTCCACTCGATCGTCCGTCGTCGATCTTCATTCTCGATCTGCCAACGCCAGTGCTCTCCTCCTCCTCTCTAGTCTCTCAGGGCTATGTGGCTAACTTTAAGAATTTTTCATGATGACGTATTTATAGAGCATTTTTGGGGTGTGGGTTATTAAATAATCAAATTAATTAATTAATTAATTCACACAACACACCCGTCAATGGTCACTCTCAACTGAACGTTCGACACCAACCAACTTTATGTTGCGTCTAAGGTAAACCTCGCATTCTGAAAACAACCGTAGACTCAGATTTCTTATTCATGATCTCCAAGAATGGAAAAACCATTTATTCTAAAAATGATGTGTGTACGTGCTTTAATATATATTAATATTTTTTATATATTAATTTCAAGGTCCTGCGACACCCAAACGCAGTGCCGACTCTGAAGAAAAATCTAAAGATATATATATATATATATATATATATATATTCAATGGACTAAACCAATGAAATTGGAGTCATTACAAGTGGTTCCTAAGTTTTTCCTATGGATTTGTTTGGATTTCCAAGTGCGTGTGTTGTTCGGTCGCACCGACATTTGTGTGTTGACCTTAAATTTAAATTGAAGCCTTAGATATAAAATTGACATGTTCGTGTGCCCTAAAATACAATTCTAATTGCATACCTCAAAGGTGATCCTTATGGGACACCTCACTTGAGGAATCGACCCTAGGAAATGGTTATGTAAAGTAGGAAACTCGAATGATTCGTGATAAAAGGGAAACAAGGGGAATGGAAATGTTAAGAGGGGTTGCGGAATTGGTATATAATTTTATATTGGTGAATGGTAAATGATTAGATTTGACTTGAATTTGTTTTGTGCCTTGTGAAATGGTAAATTAATGGCATGCCTTTACATTAAAACACCTTATCCCTGGTGCTAAAGAACACATGTGAAGGTAATTCCAAGGGGATGCCCTAGTTTAGAATTGAAACCTCAAAGTTCCAAGAGAAACTAGAATGGATTCTCATGAAATGAAGGGTGATATCATGAATTGGTATTGATATGGTAAATTGGCAAACCATGATTTATAAAATGGGTAATGGATGGTATGATGTGATGACTAGTGAATTAAAGTGAAATTTGTAAACCGAATTACAAGGTAAATGGAATCAATGTTGTAAATAGTAAAGGGATGATGGAATGGTAAATTGGAATGGCTCCTTATGAATTGCCATTGATATGAAAATGGTAAACGCCTTGGACAATGATATTTCTAAGGTGCGGCCCGGTTCTGATTATCTATATTTAGTATTTTCATAATGAAGCTTCCAGAACAGTTTTTTCATAGGCTGGGATGCACAATATATGTCACCCGATACGATAAATAAATAATAATGATAAAAAAAAAAACCCTTCTTCTCACCCGATGTGATAAAAAAAAGCAAAAAAAAAAAAAGAAAAAAAAACTATTTTCTCACGGAATCTGGAGTTTCTACCGTCCTGATCTCTGCAATTAGGGTTCCCGTCCTGATCTCTGCAATTAGGGTTCCTGTCGCCATGAACCCATTCATCCAGTTCCCGATTCAGAATTGAAGCAGGCGGGACGAAGGGAGTGCATAAACTAGGAGGGATTATTAAGAGCCTCGGCTCCGGCGACGATCTCCAAGATTTCGGTCGTGATCTTGGCCTGCCGTTCCCGATTGTAGGCGCTGGCCAGGGTCCTGTTCAGCTCCATCGCGTTCTCCGTGGCGTTGCTCATGGCGTTCATCCGCGCCGCGTGCTCGCTCGCCACCGACTCCTGCAATGCCCTCAGGATCTGTGTGTTCAGATACAGCGGCATCAGGGCGTCCAGGATCTGCGCCGGGTCCTGCTCAAACTGCATCAGCGGCCGCCATCCCCGGGGCTCCCTTCTCGCTGCATCCCTCTCCACCACCAGCCTCCCTCTCCGGCTCGTCAGCTTGAACACCTCGTCCTCCGCCGCGTCCACGCGGTTCCCCTCTGCGTCGCAGATCCCTCCCGCCGGCAGCAACGGCAGCAGCGTCCGGATGATCGGGTCCGCCCTCAGCAGCGACACGAATTTGGTGTATATGAGCTCCACCTTGTCGACCTCCTCGCTCACGAAGAGCGAGAAGACGGCGTCGGCGATGGCTTGGGCCTCCTTTGCGGTGGGGAACCTCCCCACCCCGATGCACTTATCCAGGCGGATCTGAGGGCGCCGGCGAAAATAGGTGCTGCCCTTCTCGCCCACGCTGATCACCGTGGAATCCAGGCCGAGATCCGTTAGTTTCGCGATCCGGGCCTCCGCCTTCCGGGCGATGGCCTTGTTGAAGCTGCCGCAGAGACCTCGGTCGCCGCTGACGACGACGAGGGCGACCTTCTTCACCGGTCTCACCGCCGTCAACGGCACATCGACGTCCTCCGATTGGAGCCGCTCGTTGATGTCGTAGAGAACGTCCACGAGGGCCTCGGAGAAGGGGCGGCTGTTGATGACTGCTTCTTGGGCTCTCCGGATTTTAGCCGCGGCTACCATCTTAGTGGCTTCGGCGATTTTCTGGGTGTTCTTCACTGCGCAGATCCTGTCTCGGAGCTCGCGGATGCGGCAGAGAACCAGACGCTGCCGCCGAGGCGATCTGGTGGGAGAAGCGGAGTTCGAAAAGAGACGGAGCGGGTTGGTGGTGTGGGATGGGAAACAGAGCAGGTGTGGGCGAGGATTCGAGGGTTGCAGGACAGCGAACATGGAAGAAGACGACGAAGATAAAGCCATGCTTGTTGCGCCTTTACGAGGTGTTTCTGTAACTCAGATCGGAAGGGGTCCGGCCGGATCGTTTGATAAAGAATAAAATTGGTTTGCAGATCATCTAAAATTGGATCATAAATGTCTCAATTTTATGCCTACGGTTAATTGAGAAATTAATGAACAGAAGAGTAAATTTTCACTATAAACATCAAGAATCATAATTGTCTTCTTTAGGTATTCCCCTTGATTTGGCTCAATTCTTCCATCCATATTCAAATTGCGGACTCCTATGACTACGAGGTAGGTGGCCCTAATACTTTTATTTCCACTCATTTAAGATTCATGCATCATTTGATGTACTAGTTGCGGTGAGTGTCTACACTTTCCTAGTCATGGAACTTAAATGTGTTTGTTTTTTGCGATAAGGCTGTGAGAGGTTCTTTGGGTGTTACTATTTGGTCATATGGTTGTTTGTGACCATGTTTATAGATGAAAAGTGTTATGGAACTTCGTGCCCCCCACCCTGTAGTTGGGGTGGAAGGGTGAGAAAGTGAGTCCCTGAACCATTTATTTGGCGGTTGTAATTCAACTTTTTGTTATGGAACTTTGAATTGGAATCCAAAAGGGGTATCCTTCTTTGTGTCATGACTTAGCAGACCTTGTTAGGTGGCCTTGAAGTATCCTCTTTAAGATGGGGAATTCATGCATGTAAGATGGGTAGTGTAACATTGTAACGATCCAAGATTTCACTTTTTATCATCCTTAAAGAAATAAAATATTAAAGTGTGTTTCACACACTACATCGAACTAAAACGAAACAAAAAACTGTGATATTTTGAATATGAAATACGATGGTTAAAACTTGACCATTAAATTAGTAGGTATAAATTTAAATTACCATATTGCATAATCAATAAAGAAAGTAGGAAGAAATGATATCTGGAAGTGGAAGTCTTCCTTACAAAGTCCTCTTTTTTGAGTTTGGAAGGGAGGTAGCTTCGTTGGGGTTTGTCAAGGACCAAGCCCAAGTCGAACTCGTGCAATTACGTTTTGAGCAAAATCATATATGTGAGAAGTTCAAACTCATGAAGATTGTCACAAGATCCATGCTAGTTGAACTCACACTTGAAATTAGGACCATATCTTGTCTGATGCTTAGGTCTAACACGAAGATCATAAGGGGTTATGTAAGTAGAAATTAGGATTATATCAACATGTAATACAATATTCAGATGTATAGATATATCATTAATTTTTATACTTTTCAAAAGTTTATTTTTGCTCAATTTAATTTATGCTTAAAAATGTATTTTTCAGAAATTGACATTTTATTTAAAGGAACTATGTTCATTATTATTGAATAATAACAAGATATCCTGATTGCATGAATAACAAGTTAACACTAGATTAATTAGTAATTTATCGAGGAAAATAGCTTATATACGAGAAGTCATTTTCATATAAAACCAGTTTTGCTATATTTTATGTTTTTAATTAAAAATAAAATTTATAAATTTGAGGATGCAAATTTGACAAAATTAAGTTCATTTTTGGATTTATCATGACAATATTAACATTACATAAATTTTGAGTTTTTTCCTAAAAAATTGATTTTTAGGTGAATAGTGCAATATATCGTTTTTACTAATACTCTGACTTCTATGTCATTATTAATATTTAAGTATGACTTAGAAATTTATGAAGCATATTTCTTGATAAAATATGTATTTTATAATTGACATTACACATTTTTAAATATTGATTATAATTTATAGACCTATTATTGATATTTTAGAACTCACACAATCTTTTTTTTCAAAAATCGTTTTAATACACTATACATTTATTATATTAAAATTAATTTTTAACAATTTTAGAAATTGAACCAGACAAAATGGATTTCAAATTTAGAATCAGTGGGTACAAATTATATAATTAGTATCACTTTAGTTTTAGGTATAAAGATTAAGTTACCTTAGGTAAAAACTAGTTACCGTGGTAAATGTTTAATTGACAAAAGTAATAATTCAACGGGTAAAGGGCTTCAAACATGTTAAAAACATGTTTTTAATTGATTGGTTGAGAGATGCCCGACCTTATCTCACTCCCCACTCAATTATTATATATTTTTGGAGCTACTTGACATGTTTAACATGTGCTCTCTTTATATTAAGTTGAAATATTTAAAAAAATGTCATTCTCGCTACTTATAAAAGGGGCCTCTCATCACCACTTCAATACCATAAAAAAATTGATTTCTTCCTGAAACTCTACCCTCTTTCCTTCCCCTACCATTATCTTTCACTTGCATAAGCTTCTGATCATAAGGGATTAGCCTGAGCCCTTCCTTTCCAAGGAATCCTCCAAGAGAAATCCAAAGTTCCCAACGTAAGTTCAATCTTTTCACTAATATCATTTTCTTTATCTTTCCATTTCAAATTTATTTTTTCCCAATCTTATATGGCGACTTCAGTATTTATAGTATACTGAATGATATTATTTTGTGGGGATTTATGCAACATCCCGACCTGACTGACCACTAAACCGGTAGCCGGACTGGTCGCCACATGGCTTTAAATGCACATCCCCATATGCCAGAGGATGCCGATTAGCAGTGAGGGTCTATTGATGGTTTTGTGGGGAGACTATACCCTCTAGATCAAAGTCACACAATGGTATAATAATATTAAAACGATAAACAATAGCGGAAGTAGTAATAATAAAGAAAGAACAACAGTAGAAGAATAATATAACTGAATAAAAGTGGCCAACACCAAATTACAACAATGCATGTGTGACATATGATGCTACAAGTACAAGCAGTAAGATTTACCAGTAGCAATACAATGCAATAAAAGAATAATTGCCCAAGACTAACTCCACGAGCATCCTGAGTACTAGCTCAGTCCTGTGCTCCCTAGCTCCCAAGTATGCAACACAACACAAACAATCAATCCAAAGACTTACAAGCATGTAGGACTGCTTGGGTACCCCAGTGCAATGGTGGCCCGAGCAAGATGTGTGATATAAATCTCAATAGGCCGGCACCCACGGTGTCTAGGCCAATCCATCTCATGCAATAAACAAATAAGCAGTGTGCTAATATATAACAATGCATAGCAGTAAATAAATTAAATGATAACACTTGGGTCGGGTTCCCAAACGGACACATGTCCCTTATCACCTGCTTCGGCCTAACTTGGAAGATTGAATAGGGTACCTGTGCAATCCATAATGTGTATACAAGGACCAAAGTAAACAAAGAAAACAAAGCAAAGCAAGAAGCCATACCCCCAAGCTTGTGCTCTGGCTTGGGGTCTAATTCACATGTCATCTTACAAGTATACTAGTAAAGCAAGGGAGAAGCATCACATGTGCATAAACAAGATCAATAATAACAATAATAATAATAACAAAGGATGCATATCATATGAACAATAAACAAACAATCCGTCAAATCTAGGGTGGAGTCTCAAGCCTGTCCAAGGAGATCTAAGAAGAATCCCAAGTATCGCTAAACATCCGATATAATCCAATATCACTGAGTTCATCCAAGGTGATCTAAAATAATCCCTTGTATCACTCGAGACATGGTGACTTTGAGTCTGTCCGAGGTATCGCACATAGGGGGCCGAGTATCACCCATGGCGTGACATAGCCATCTTGCCAACGAATCCGTCCACAGTTTCTACCCTAGGGAACTGGTATCACTTAAGAGTATAAGAAACCGCCTGGGAAACCCGTACCTAGCAAGACAAAACATCGTTCCTGGCACGTTGAGTCATAATCAACCGAGCACAGTGAGTCCATCCATGGATCCTTAATTCAGAACCCACATTCTCTCCTAACCCATATCAAGTGAACCATATCAAGAAAGGCACACATCAAGGCAAAACATTTATAATTTCAAGACATCAATTATTCATCTCAATACCACATGCTTATTAAGTCGACCAAGTATGCAATTTAAGCCAATCAAAAATGGAACAACTCATATGAAAAGTATGAATTAGATAAGAGCAAGCATGGGCATGAGACATATCTCAATATCACAGGCTATCAAGCTTAACGAAGCATAACATTTCAATTCAAGCCATTCATTTAAGGCATAAAGCATTAGGCACAAAGGTGACCCATGAACAAGGAACATGGCATTTAATTCAATCCATTCACTTATGGCATAAATATAAGTAATGACATAATATACAAAGCAAGATATTCATATAACATGCACTTAGCAATTTAAGTTTAAGGCATATGGAATTCAAGGATATGTACAAGGCACTGGCATAACATATAATTCAAGCCACTCAAACAAGCATAAGAAAAAGCACTAAGCATCAGGCATGCACATATGGCCTTTTCCATTTGAAGACAATACACCTCATTGAGGGGTTTTATTAGAAAACATGACATTGTATTTCAACAATTCATTTCATTAGATTTAAGAGTTTAATTCATCTCAATGTGTAAGGGGTATAACATATGGTACAAGGTAAGGGTGCAAGGCAAGACACAAAGCAAGGCGACACACACTTAATAATTTAAAAACTTTCAAAAGATGGATGACACATGATATAAAAAATATTTATAAAAGGGAATAAACAAAAAGGGTATAATCAAGGAATCCTATCTCAAAGGGAAGAGTACCAAGCCAAATACTTCGGCACTTGATGCTTTTATCTGTGACCACTCGAAGCTGCTACATCCATCCTACGAGCATATGCACCTTCACATATACATAAGGAAACCTAGCCCCTATGTACATATTCGCATGACCATGAATATGTATAAGGAGATCCTTACATATATGCTTATATATGCATACACCCATTTCCACTTACACCCGTATGCATTTTTCATATTATACGTAAGCACACCTAGGCCCATATATATATATATATATTCATTTCCATGGATGAATATACATATAAAGAGGGAACTTACATATATATATATATATGCATACCTATGCATACGTGGGTAAGTAACCTTTGACAACGACAACCCAAAACCAACGCAACAAGGTCCAACATACTAAATAAAATTACCAGTAGATCAGAAACTACAAACACCCCAATTATAAATTGAGAAATAATGAAGAACGGAGGAAAAACTACCTAAAATTGATGATGGGCGGACCGAAACGATACGAACCACTTCACCTTCGGTGGCGGATGTCGAAACATGCAAGGAGAAGTCCTGAGAGACCCTTTGCATTCCCTAACACCATTGAAGAAACAAAAAATTGGGATTACCCCTAACCCTAGGGTTTAGACACACAAGAGGGGTCATAGGAGAAGATAAAAACGCTTAATCGAAGGAGGATGAAGGAAGAGGAGGATTACCTCGGATAATTTAACATGAATCTAGAAGAAATCTGGTGGAAATCGACACATCGGAGAGGAGGCCAAGGGGGTAGTCCTGTGAGGACAAGGGATCTCGGGGGGGGGGGGGGGGGGGGGGGTCACGTGGAATGGGAGGGGGAGGGGTGTTTAGGTTTTATTTTATTTTATTTTAATTAATTTAATTTCTTTAAAAAAAATACACCGCACGATTTGGGTAATACGGTTAGCCAAATCGTGCACCAACCATGCGGCACCCCCTGCCTAAAAAATCACCTTGCACAATTTGTCCCACACGATTAGTCAAATCGTGTACAAACTGTACAGAGGTACTTTTTAAGTGGAACTACTCATGTGGTCTAGGAACACGGTTTGACAAACCGTGCGCAACCCGTGTGTACCACCTCTTCCCACCTCCTATAGGTCACATGGTTTACTGTTGAGGGCCACACAGTTTTAGAAAAACCATGCACCCTATTCAGAGAACCCAAACCTTGACTTTTCAGAGCCCGATGCTCCCAAAACTCAACGAGACATTCGAGGGACCTATTAGGCCTTCACCCAATTCCAAAAACAACATGTTGAAGTGTTCCAACTCTCGAAATTTCATTCCGAATCTTGGTTTATAAAATGGACCGTCCAGTAAATGCCAAAAATTCAAATTCCCATGGAATTTCACCTTTTCTCAAAACACAAGTTGTTACAATATACATTAACCACCTTTCCCATTCCTATTAAGAAAAATGAAAACATCAATCATACATATGTGCAGACCATCACCTCTACAACACAACGTATTTCGTTTTCCTTCACCACCTCACAAGACTGGTCATAATAAGGAATTTAATATATAAGTATGATATTGATAACATGTTTTAGGTTTTAAAACTAATAAAACATATTACTCTTTTCTCCCGTAATATGGAAAATGAAATCATCATCCATGTGTACGTGCAGACAACCACTTCCATTGAACGATATATTCTATTTTTCACTACCACCTTCACAGCTAGTTATAAATTATAATCGATGAGTATATATGATATATAGGATTAATAAACATTATGAATATGATTATTGATAGGTAACATAAAAATTAATGATTGTTATTAGTCAATCCATCAACATCGATGAATAACCCGAAACTAATTCATCATCGATTTCAGCTTCATGAAATGAGACAAAACTCTTATATAATGGGATTATAAAATTATAGGTCATTATAAAACATCATTTTTAGTAGCTTATATAACCTAGAAATGATAAACTTGGTATCAAATAATGGGCACCAAAATCAACATCATAAAGCATGTGTGAAACAATTAATGTTACCAACACTCGATGGTAAACATAAGTGATAACTAACTAATATATTCACAATAAATGATCATAAATGTAATGCCCTGAGTTTTTGAATGGGCCATTTTCTGGGTAAATTTGAACTTTTTAAGTTTGTTGAGTGGTCTAATTTTATTTTTGGGATTCAGATCATAATTCCAAGAGTTTTCTTGACCAAAGACCTTGTTTTTAGATGGGTTTTAAGGCTCGAAAAGTGACTTAGGGTTTTAGGTGAGTTTCAGGTGTAGCGAGGCTTAGAAACTTAGTTTCAGGAAAGTGATGAAATAGGTGAATGGTTTGGAAAAACTGTGCGGCCTCTCAAGAGAAGCTGTGTAGCCCTCAAGTGGCACTGGACACAGGTTGTCAAACCGTGTAGGAGGGGGCACACGATCGTAAAGGAAATCTACAATTTTTAGTAGAGGGAATCCACATGGGATGCGTATGGTTTGGAAAACCGTGTACCTAACCGCATGCAGTGTGGTGTTTGGACAGTGGGAACCACACGGTCGGTGCTTGGTTAGCCAAACTGTGAGACCAAACCACCGAGTCATTAAAATGGGTGAAATGACCAAACTACCCCTACCTTCTTTATCAAATTTATCATCCATTTTGTAACATCTCATTACCAATATATTAGGTATGTCTTTAACCTCGTCGCAGTTTTCCATTTCTTGTTGTCTATATGGGGCCGAGAAGGAATTGGGGGGATACCTATAATGGTGAAGTTAGAGATTTGTTGGAATCTTAGCTTTAACTGACTTTTTCTACTGGATGTAGGAGTATTTCACATCATGTAACTAGGTTACACGATGTGTAATATTCACTGGATGCAAGTCATGAAAGAATTCACGCTATGAAAGGTTACACGGTGTGAAGAGATGTTTCACACTATGAATGTTTTGAATAATGAATTTTAATCCAAGGCGATGAGTTTTCTGGCGCATGTGGGACTTTGATGGTTACACACAGTGTAACCAAGTTACACACCATGTAACAACCCACGTACAGTTTTTAAAATAGGTGTGCGACTATTTTGTTTTAGTTCTCTCCTCCAAACTCTTTTTCTCTCGGGGAAATTCTTAGGTGATTTTGGGAGACTCCAATCCTTCTAGATTGATTCGTTTGGTGTTCGATCTTCATTGATATTGTAGTGCGTCTCTTTGGGTAAGTGATCTTTCCCCTTCTTCATTGTCCTTGATCGCGGTATTTCCCTTGGGCTGCATTATCAGATCCTTTGGTTTAAGTTGGTGTTTTTCTCTCATTTTTTTTTCTAGATCTGTTGTGTGATCTTATTCTGGAGGTTTTTCCTTTATTGGTTGTGGTGCGATGTGTAGGTTCCAGGAACAGTAGAAGCGTGTGATGGGTGGTGCCCAAATTTAATTTTTACCATAATCAATGATCAATCTGGGATATATAAAATGACTAATGTCGTGATCCACCTAATTGAGTCAAAGAAATAGACAAAGAAGAATTTCACTGGAACCGAGAGAGAAGGACCGACACATATTTTTTATAATTAATTTAATTAGATAAAGAATTACCTCTAAGGAATTATTTATTCATTGATGTGTCTGGCGACATATCTACTGTGCACCGTCGTTGTGTGTAGAAACCAAGTGTAAATTCCTATAGCAGTGATCCACATGTGTTCTAGGAATCTCCAGAAATCGCTGAAGGAGTCTATGGGTGCTAGCATGGAAGATCCTTACGCTTGCGTCGTCCACCTTTATTACATCTAGGATCACTTCTAAAGTGTTCTCCTTTATCTGGTGGAGGAGGATTGCTCTCCGTTCTTGGGAGCGTTCTCGGAGAAGGGGGCTCTCTAGGCTTGAGAGGATTATCCTTGAATCATTGTGCACAACTGAATAGACTAATGTGAAAATAATATAATTGGGTATTTATATTGCTAGGGTTAAAATAAAATAATTTCACAAGTTCCCTTATTATTATTTAATTCTAGAAAAACCCTATGTCAAATAATAATAGTAATATTATTATTTCTTGACACGTACTTAACTTGTGAATTATAATTAAATATTATTTAATTAAATAATATTCAATATTATTATTTCACACCAGACCAATAAACTCGGCCTACCATTCCTCCACAATATTTATCGGGCCTTGAATAATGTCTATTTATTTATTAAATAAATATCTCTTCATTATTTTCCAATAAATAAATAAATATTATATTTACTAAAAAAATATTTATATGCGATCAAGTATACATGAATAATTATTAAATCATGTACAAGAATAATATTTATTAAACATATTAAATAATAAATAATAATATATAATTTAACTGAGATTTTAGATACACTTAGTGTGTGACCCTCTAGGCCTCTTTCTCAGTGGCATTAGGTGAAGCAGCCTGAAGTCCAAGATTAGCATCTAGAAACATGCCAAGACACCCATAAAGAAAGAAGTTAATGCCGCAATGACATTTCATCTCATATGAATGATTACTATGTAATATAATCCATTTATCACAATATCTCTAATCGAGTAGATTGCATGCCAATATCATCAACCTATATGCTTGATATCTCTTTCTTTGATTTTTTGGAAATAGAACTTTCCTATAGAACACCATGGACATGGATTTATTTAGGCTATATTATTTCAATCAAAGGGCCTATGAGATTAAATTCCATTAATGAATATAAGGGACAAACCCTTTCTCACATTATTCATTAATGCAATATTACTCATGACGCACCCAACATATCCTACTTCACCGCAAACATCTGTCGGCACAGTTTTCGTTAATACATCTAAGTGCGTGACTCATAATAATCATTAATAATAATCTTAAAGTCTAAGGACCGATACACCCTTCCATAGATAGGAACATCCAATGACACATAGAAATGTGGATTTTCTATTGGTAGGTCTTATTCTCATAATATTTATACTAGATATTACCAATGGAGTACACCATGAGAAGGCACCTCAGAGTCCTATGAGTCTCCACCCCTGATAGCTTGTATCATTTGGGTCCCTCAAGTGATATTTTCTAGCTATAGAATATATATTCAATAATAGTGTAGTATCACTTTTAGGTTCTCATCATAGTGGGGAAATACTATAACCTTTTAGTGTGACAACTACTATTAGGACATTATTACATACTATGTTACAAAGAAGAAAAATCATGATGTGATAAGAAGTTATTAATATTAAAAAACATTAATACAAGTTATCATAAAATAGAGAAGTTGGTTCTAGGGAACCAAATCCAATAGAATCCCACTTGTATTAGAGCCAACTACTAACAACCTTCAGTCCATTAGCTCTCACATGATACCCATGCTTCTGTTGAAATAGACCTTTAGTCAAGGGGTCTACCAAATTTTATTCTATGGGTACTCTACTCACCGCAACTTCACCCCTCTGATAGAAATCCCTTAGGAGGTGATACTTTCAGAGTATATACCTTGTCTGTTGGTGTGATCTTTGATATTTTGCAAGAGCTACCGCTACAGTATTATCACAATACAACATGATTGGGTTTTTACTGCTAGGTACAACATTAAGCTCTTGGACAAAGTTTCAAATCCAAACGACTTCCTTAGCTACATCATAAGCCACTATATACTCAGACTCCACTGTAGAATCAGCAACAACTGGCTATTTTGAACTCTTCCATCTCACATCTCCTCTATTGAGACATAAAACATATCCTGATTGCGACTTCAAATAATTTTGATCTATCTGAAAACCAGCATCAGTATAACCCTTGATGTCTAGCTCCTTATCTCCTCCATACAACATGAACATATCCTTAGTTCTTTTCAGATACTTAAAGATAACCGTAACAACAATCCAATGTTGTTCTCCTAGATCTTCTTGATATCTGCCTACCATGATCAATGCATAGGCAATATCAAGTCTAGTACATAACATTACATACATTATTGATCCTATAATTGAAGCATATGATATCTTACTCATTCTCTCTTTCTCTTATTGTGTATGAGGACACATTTTATTAGAAAGATTTAAACCATGTGACACTGGAACCAATCCCCTATTAGATTATTACATAATAAATCTCTTTAGTATCTGGTCAATATATGTACTTTGGTTTAGTCCAAGAAGCCTCTTGGATCTATCATGAATGATCTTGATCCCTAGAATATAGGATGATTCACCTAGTTCTTTCATAGAGAAACACTTATTTAACCAATTCTTAACAGATTTTAAGGCTAGCATGCCATTTTCAATAAGTAATATGTCATCAACATGCACTACTAGGATAACAAATGCATTCCCATTAAACCTTTTGTAAACACACGACTCATATTCATTATTAATGAAACCAAATTATTTTATGGATTCTTCAAATTGAATATTCCATGACCTAGATGATTGTTTCAATCCATAAATGGATCTTTGAAACTTGAAAATATTTTTGGCATCACCTGGAGTCACAAACCCTTCTGGTTGTGTCATATAGACATTTTCCTGAAGGTTCCTATTAAGGAATGTAGTTTGACATACATCTTCCAAATCTCATAGTCATGGTAATATGCTATAGAAAGTATGATTATGATGGATTTAAACATAGAAACTGGTGAAAAGGTTTCATCATAGTCAATTCCATGACATTGTTTAAAAACTTTATCCACTATCCTTGCTTTATAGGTACTTACTTTACCTTCTATGTCCATTTTCTTCTTGAATACCCATTTGCATCCAATGAGATTTACATCAACTGACACATTGACCAGAACTCAAATTTGGTTCTGATATATGGAATCCATCTTATAATTCACAAATTCTATCCATATTGAAACTTTTAAGCTCTATGCTACCTCCTTGTAGGAGAGAGGTTCGTCATTATCCAAAAATAATGAGTCACCATCCTTGGTGACTATAAAACCATATCTCTTTGCTTCCATTACCTCTATTACACTCCTACGCAGTACTTGTATTTTAGGAAATACTTCCATGGGGACCTGTGGAACTTGTTCCCGTACCAAATCCTGCGAATCTTGAAAATTAACTTCATTGAATTCAATCTTGCTCCCACTATCCTTTTTGAGGATGTGCT
Organism: Viscum album; assembly: GCA_963277665.1. Lineage (NCBI taxonomy): Eukaryota > Viridiplantae > Streptophyta > Magnoliopsida > Santalales > Viscaceae > Viscum > Viscum album. The sequence continues at coordinate 1,745,667,244 of OY728152.1, forward strand.
CCTTCTCAAGAAAGACAGATTGTATAGCAACGATCAATTTCTTTTCTGAGGGGTTGTATAGGTAGTATCCCTTTGTTTCCTTGGGATACCCTAAAAAGATTAACCTCATGCCCTGGGGTGATAGTTCGTTGCCTAAGAATGCCTTAATAAACACCTCACAACCCCATACATATGTATGAAATAAAATGGGTTTCTTTTCACTCTATAAATCGAAGGGAATTCCATTTTCCACTTTAGTTGGTACTTGGTTTAATCGGTATGCCTTAGTTTGTAATGCATATCCCAAAAATCATAATAGAAGATATTAATGAATCATTATTGACCTTACCATGTCCAATAGGGTATGATTTCTCCTTTCACTAACACCATTATACTATGGTGTATAAGGTGGAGTGAGTTTAGATATAATCCCAAACTCCCATAGAAATTCAATGAACTCTTGGTTAATATATTGACCACCTCAATCAGATTGAAGCTTCTTTATCTTCTTACCAAGATGATTCTCTACTTAATTCTTGAATTCCTTGAATTTCTCAAAGGACCCAGACTTATAACTCATCAAGTAGATATATCCATATCTACTCAAGTCATCAGTAAAAGTTATGAAGTAATAATATCCAACTCTAGATTCTACTAGAAATGGTCCACACACATCAGTGTGTACCAATACTAGAATCTTTGTAGCCCTTTCACCCTATCCAACAAATAGTGGTTTGGTCATTTTTCATTGTAAACAAGCATGAAATCTATCAAGTAGTTTTAGCTCAAAAGAGTCTAAATAACCATCTTAATAGTGCTTTGTCAAACGATTATCATTTACATGACCAAGATAGTGATTCAAAAGCTGGGTGTTATAAGATTCACGTGAAATTGATTCATTATCAATTTCCAACACTTAGTTTTCATAATTTAATACATACAGACCGTTATTTAAATGTTCCATACCATAACATACATTGTCATTATAAAAGAAACAAATTTTATTTATAAACTTGAAAATAAACCCATCTATATCTAAAATAGATACAAAAATTATGTTTTTGGTAATAGTAAGTACAAAATAACAATCACATAAAACCATAATCATTCCCATTGGTAATGAAATGTGGTAGTCACCAATAGCAAGAGCATCCAACCTCGTACCATTAGCAGATCGTTGATCCACCTCTCCTCTGGAAATTTTCCATAATCTACTTGGTTCCTGGATTTGGATATAGATGTGAGCACCACAAGCTATATCTAATAACCAATGTGTAGATATGGAAATATTGTACTTGATAACGAATGCACTTTTATCTTCCCCATGCTTTTGGGTGTAGTTCCTCTACCAGTGTCCTGGATTGCCACATGAAAAACACACTTCCTCCTTTTCCTTTCCTTTACCCTAGATCTTCTTCTTCTTGGTAGGATGGTGTTTGGGAGATTTAGACTATTTATAACTCTTAGGCCCCTTTTCCTTTCCCTTCCTCTTCTTATTCACCATAAGGACTGTGGGTTTATTACACCCCATGTACTTATCAACTTAGAGAATCAAGGTTAGAAGTTTTGAAAGAATCTTCTCATTATTTATCATATTATAATTCATAATAAAGATGGAGAAGGTCTTGGGTAGTGATGAAAGTATGAGATATGCACACAACTCATTTGGAAATTTAATCCCTAAGATGTCCAGACATTCAATGTAGCTAATAAGATTGACTACATGATACCCAACTAGCGCAGACTCTCTAGGATTAGTGGTAAAAAAAGCATTGGAGATCTCATACCTCTCTTGTCTCGCCTTCTCTTGATAGAGATCCCAATACATCATGCTATATGCATCCATTTACTCATGTTTATTTAAAATATCATTAAATATATATCATATAATGAAGCACTGAACATCTATAGCATCATTCATATGATTCTCATAGAGAGATAGTTCTTTAGCACATGTCTCATTTCTAGACACAACTGGTAAAGGTTCTTCCAACACATATAATTTCCTATCATGGTGAAGGATGATGCATAAATGCCTCTTCTATTCATGTAAATTCATGCCGGTGAGAAGGTTTTCCTTCTCGAGTATGGATCGCAGTGATATGTTTGATGTCATTTTTAATGTTGTTTCTATAAATAAGATAAGAAGATATATAGTACTTTATTTGATAAATTTGGACAAATAAATAAGTATTATATTTATTAGTCTCCCACTATTTTATCAAAACCTAATATCCCTCACCATTGGCTTCATAATATCTTATTTCTTGGACATTCAAGTGGTAAGGATCCATATTCCCCTTCTCATTACCCCATCTTTGGTTGGTCAAGCAACTTGAATGGTTTTAGGTTGGCATTCCAAATTACAACTATATTAACTCACAATTCCTTGATATGCTAAGTGGACTACCCAATCTTGAAATAATTAATTTTATATTTCCTAAAATTTGCCTCTCAGTTACACTAAGTCCTACTTTGGTAGTCAACCCTTCATGTGAACCATGTTAATTCAACCCAAAACCTCACGTTAGAATTCCCTGATAATTGAAATCACCCCAACTTTGGCTGGTCAATCACTTTTAACTATGGTTTGATTCTAACTGAAGTAATAGAAGGCTATACTAACTTAATATTTTCTTGAGGTATTTTATCCTTTATGCATAAATTTTCAATTATTATCTTTATTACATGCTTGTTAATATTAAGTTGGATTACTAAAGTGATTAACCATGTCTTAGATAATATTTACACATAAGCCAATTTATTTTAGTTATATATTCCATGCTTGTTAATTCATTAATTATGTGATCATAACAAGACATCTATAATGAAATAACCATGCAACTGATAGAAATAAAATAAAGGATATGATCATGATATTATACTAATGGTTATTTTATCTAGCCGTTGATAAATTAACCATTGAAATAGGGGAGAAACACCTTGAACAAATTGAGGTTCATGTTTACAGCTTTACAACTTTCCACCTATCCACCTTTGTATCTCCTTGGATTGGTTTTGCCTCAGCTCCTAACTTAAACCAAATTCACTATCTTGGGAGCTCTATCCATTATATATGCCTTTTACTCATGCGCATGTGAGGTTAAAAAAGGGTTTATATAAAAGAAACCATGGGCATGAATTCCCTATATAATAATGAGGAGAGAAGGCACGCATGCCAATAATTTAATTTAATAATAAATTAAATGAAACCAATCACATACATAAAAGGTTTGGTTCCACTCATGATCATCCACATGCATGTAACATATTACGTATTTAATAAAACTAGCATTCAATTCTTTAATCATTATTATTTAAGATCAATCGCACTCAAATCGATTAATTATTATCTTTAATTAATCAATCCTTATATATTAAATCTTATCTAAATTTCCTTGATATTCTCACCCATTATAATTTTAAACAAATTAAATAAATTCATTTAAAATTAACCTTGTACATAAATCCATCTTGGAGGCAACACGGTCAATAACTGTCCAAATCTACCCAACATGTATTATACTCATATACCGGTTTACTCTTGTGACATATGGCATACATGAATTATCACGTAATTTCACGACGTGTACTTCATGGATGATTACATGAATTACATGATTTTTTAGTCACGTGTTATGCTTCAATGTACGTAGAGTAACAACTTGTAATACAAGTCATACATTATATGAAGATCTTGAACATTATGTAGATATTAATTAAACATTTAAATATTTATGTATATTAAAACCTATCACATGGTGTGTCCTATATTTATGACCACATAGAAGTACATGTCTCAAGGTTTTCATAGTAAAATAAATAAATTCTAAAATAACTTGGTATAAGTACACTGTGTGTAGATCAGATCTACACAGTGTGTACACCTCTCATTATCTATCTGAGATACGCGCCTTGGGACTCTGCATGTAGTCTATACCTCGAAAAATTTGGAGTGCACGACATGTCCAAAGGGTCACACACTGTGTTGACTCCGTGTTACATGGTCACCCATCAAGTAGGACATGTATTGAATACATGACCCATCTTTGATGAAAAGGGACCACATGCTATGTCCAATGGGCCACACGACATGTAGTCCGACTAAACATGCACCAGTCTATCCTGGTCAACACACTGTGTAAGAATTAACTATATTGTGTGTCATTAATGCACACGGGTTGAGTAATTTCTGAATTAAATCATGGTGAATTAAACACAACTACACAATGTGTAACTTAGGTTACACTGTGTGTACTACTGTGTTATTCAATAAGAATCCTTGGCTCCTCTGGATGAGTTCCCTGATTTTATTTTAATCAAAAAAATTAAATGCTTCGATTAGATCTACAAGAAATGAATGATAAAGAAATTGATATCAAAATTCAGATTAAAAGAACAATAAAACTTTAATTGAAAAACTAAATTATAAATGTGTGAATCACCAATGATCTTAAATAATTATAAACAATTATGCACCCTGATCTGATACCACTTGTAGGTTCCGAGCATATTGGAAGCGTGCGATGGGCGGTGCCCAAATTTAATTTTTTTCTATAATCAATGATCAATCCAGGATCTATATGGAGATGAATGCCATGATCCACAAAATTGAGTCAAAGAAATAGACAAAGAAGAATTATGTCAGAACTCAAAGAAAAGTATCAACATATATTGTTTACAATTAATTTAATTAGATAAAGAATTACCTCTAAGGAATTATTTATTTGGTGATGTGTCTGTTGATATACCTACGGTGCACCATAGTTGCATTATAGAAACCAAGTGTAGATTTAATCTAGCAGTGATCCACACATGTTCTTGGAATCTCTAGACGTTGCTGAAGGATTCTACAGGTGCTAGCATGGATGATTCTTTCACTTTCATCGTCCACCTTGATTTCCTCGAGAATCGATTCCAAAGAGTTCTCCTTGATCCGATGGAGGAGGATTGTTCACCATTCTTGGAAGTGTTCTTGGAGAAGGGAGCTCTCTAGGCTTGAGAGGATTCTCCTTGAATAATTGTGCACAACTAAATAGGACAAAGAGAAAATAATATAATTGGGTATTTATATTTCTAGGGTTAAAATAAAATAATTTTACAAGTGCCCTTATTATTATTTAGTCCTAGAAAAACCCCATGTTAAATAATAATAGTAATATTATTATTTCTTAACATGCACTTAAATTGTGAATTATAATTAAATATGATTTAATTAAATAATATTCAATATTATCATTTCTCATCGAACCATTAAACTTGGTTCTCCATTCTTCCACAATATTTATTGGGCCTTGAACAATGTCTATTTATTTATTAAATAAATATTATATTTACTAAATAGAAAATAAATATTTATATGTGATGAAGTATACATGAATAATTATTAAACCATTTACGAGAATAATATTTATTTAACCTATTAAATAATAAACACTACTACAAATATGGCTTATAATAGCGCTAAAAATGGCCTTTAACAGCGCTAAAAAAGCACTGTTAATCTCGAAGAAGATAAAGGGGGACTTTTATCAACGCTAAAAAAAGCGCTAATAAAAGTTCCCCTTTATCAGCGCTAAGCAAGCGCTGATAAAGGTAATATTTATCGGCGCTATTTTTAGCGCTGATAAATGTATAATATATCAGTGCTATTGTGAGCGCTAATAAAAACTACCTTTATCAGTGCTCAAAATAGCGCTGATATATTATCCATTTATCAGCGCTTAACTAGCGCTGATAAAGGCCAAAGATCCTATCCAAAACCAGAACCTGCACAGAACCTGCCCAGCACCTGCACACATTACAACACCTGCACATAGTCCAAACAAAACCTGCACACAACACACACAACACCCACACACAAAGCATAGAAGAAGAAAAAATGATACATACATTTACTTGAAATCATGAATACAAAACAAAACACTTCTATATACATTTCAAACAATGTTTAATTTGGTTATAATTACATTTATCCAACAAACAGTTAAAAAACAATGATGTTCCATCCTTTTTGCATCCATATACTCTAAAAAATTGTCGTCCATGGCGGCGGTTTCTGAACAAAGCATTCGAACTGAGGAAAAAGATTTCACCTACATAATAAAACAAATATTATGTTAGTAATACAATAATGAAATAAAGAATGGGGTTGCTAAATGGAATTATACTAGTGAGGCACCAAAAATAAAATAACCAATTATACTAGTGAGGCACAAAACATAAAACAAATATTATGTCCCCCAATTCCATAAAAAAGAAGCACCCCTGCCCCCTTCCCCATCACACCCCCTACACACTGCCCACCCCCGAGCACACCCCCTACCCCTGCACACTCTCTGCCCCCTGAACACCCCCTGCCCCCTTCCCCAGCACACCCCTGCCCACTGCACTTCCCCCCTGCCCATTGCACTCCCCCCTGCCCACCCCCTACATATTTCAAAAGAACCCAGCACACCCCCTACCCCTTCCCCCTACCACTTTGCCCCTTCCCCCTCCCCCAGAAAACCACCCCTTTCCTCTCACCCTGTCCCCTTCACATCATAAAGAAAATACCTTGTATGTAAATTGTGTTCAATTTACATTATACACATCATATATATCAACACATTCTCATGTACTTTCATTCAATGTAAATACACATATATAGAATCTCTACATCTCATAAGAAAACCCTCTTTAAAATTCACAAACACATTAAATCCATTTGAAAACACCCATCACACAACTTTCTCATTTCATCAAACACATTTAAAGGACTTAAGCGTGAAAATCCACAAGAAATACAACTACATTCATTTTAAAAATAACTTTCAAGTCTATACACACACCAAATTCCTTTGATAACACATTTTTAACCACACAAACATTTCATATAGTACAATTAGCAAGCAAATATAGGATAATAAAATCATCATATAATGTAAAAGCATGGAATCACCTACATAAAGCATGGAATCTTCCGAAATCTGCTGGAAAACCTAAAACCACACCTCCACAATACCTTAATAAGGACTGATTAAACATTAATATTGAATATATTAATGGAAACCCATGTTTAACTTGTGGTATTCCATGAGTTTAACATCTCAGAAGGATAGAGGGTCATGATTTAATGTCTTACAGAGATGTAAGACCTGGGTGGATCAAAACACTTATAAAGGTGGATCAGGTAGATACTTCTCTAGGAGGGAGCACCTGGAATGTTTACCTGATAGATGGATCAAAACGCCCAATGAGGTCTGACCCAAGTGTGGTGCATCCCATAAAGGTAAGGTTTCTCATTTTTAAGAATTATTCGGATTCCACTAAGGAAAATACAAGAGGGAAAATAAGCGAAGGTGTACCCCAGTGAGGGGGTCACCATGGTTTACCATTGGTTGGGATTTAACCTCATGGAGGCTTCCTACGTACCCTATTTAGAATACAAGGATCAAAACCCATATATTTAAAAAAGGTATGTTGTGGGTATTACCCATGGTTAGCTTCCCTTCACACTAGGAATACTCTTGTTTGGATGAGTATAGGTCTTGTGGGGCTTATTCATTTTCAGATTCTCAGGTTCTTCCAAGAGTAGCAATGAGATGAATGGGACATACGTGCTAAGATGGACCATGTGAATGGAGTGATCCTTGTAAAGAGGAACGAGGCACAAAAAACATGTGGAGATGTCTGTAAACATTATTTATGGTGGCCATGGGGCTTATCAGACTCCCCACACCTTCCATAAACACCTCAAAACATCACGAGGACCAGATTTTACATGATGGTGCATCACAGGGTTGATTCTTTTGATGATATAATGGTCGTTTGAGCTTGGATTTCATCTCAACCAGGCTTTCCCTTACTTGAATTATCCTGGGACACATATTTTGGTTCCAAAAAATCTCTCAACAATACTGATTATCTCATGCATCTACCTAGAAATAATTGTACAAGTCAAACAACAACACATGTGCTCAAATACAAGTTCAAACAAATGAGATATAGAAAATGGATTTTGTTGATCCTCGATGGTTTCTTCATTCACCCCATACGCACTGCACACCATCATGCCTTACTTCAATATTGATTTGTTCAAAGATCAATAATATGAATCCGGGGATAGAAAACATTGAGTAATAAATTAAGATTTCAATACATCGGAGCATTCTCAATTCACCAAATAAGGTTGAAGGATAATCAATGATCATATATAGATAACATAAGTGGTAGGAATTCACCTTCATCCTATTTGTGTACAATCTTCCATCAGGTATGTTGCCCATTCGTTTCTAAACACATGTATATCATCTTCTGAATATGAGTTTTTGCGACAGTCATGGTAGTACTGAAAAAATATAAATACACAAAGGATTAATAAATATTTTAAATGAAATCGTAATTATTTTCGAAAATACCTCATCAGGGATGCTAGTTTGTTGATGAAATACGATCTCTTTCATAAATTTACAAACATAATAACCACAGTCCTTTCCGTTTGTTTGTTTTGGACACTACAGAAACATCGACAACAATAAATAATTTGTTTTGATATGTGTTTGGATAGTGAAATGTTATTATATATACCCGAATACTTTTCCAGTTGTAGATCTTGTAGGCGTGCTCATCCTTATGCCTTGGATTCATTCCATGCATTAGACGATATTGATGCACCTCCCTATCATAACATAATCCTCATTAAAAGATAACATAAATTATATAACTAGATGTTTAGTTTTAAAATGTTGGATCTAGTGTATTAAAAATTAACAAACGCCATCATGCGTGGTCGGTTTGTTGGATATCCATGCATTGAATCCAGAAAATAAATCTTTGGAGCATCCAAATTGACTACAATCAGCATCCAATGCTCCCTAAAAATACAAAAAGGAATAAGTAAAGAAAGAAATGAAAATATAGTTGATATGATTAAATTGTAGAGTTTTACCCCTGCATCGTTGGTATTAAAAAGAGTCTATCATCCGTAATTTTTTTTTCAAACGATTTGAGCAGGGATGACATTATTGCAGCCTCTTTAACAAAATCTATTTCGTCTTTTGAAGATGTGGTGTGAGGACTAACGAGTCCAAATTTTTGTTCATGGGGAAATCCCTTCAATTTTTTTTTCATATATATGTCTGCGACAAATATAAAATGTATTTAGTCAAAATTATCAGAGTATATCATCTTTTGTAAAATCAAATCATGAAAACTTACTTCATGTATACATTTACAACTGAGGCACCTAGCCATTCATACTTGAGGAGTTCATTTACATTTTCAACACTAATGAAATCTGATATCTCCTCTCCATACATATCTTTTTCAAAAGCAACTATGTGAGTACTGCCGTCTTTCAACTTTGTATCCACATGAGCCTGCAATGATATTAACTGTGGATATAGAACGGGCAGGGTGAAGGTGCTCTCAGTAGACCGTTTCAATCGGTTGGTTGATCCTTGAGATATTTTTGAGCTGATATTTCATTTCACCCCACAGTCTTTTTCATTCTGTAATAACAGTCATTGGTTCAGACCTTTTTTCATTAAATGTTAAAGGTCCAACTTGAAAAATAAATAAGAAATGAAGACCTTTTTGTTGACATGTTTTTTTACAAGAACTGTCAGCCATGCGATGAATGTTCCAACATCTTGTTCAACCGTATGAATGTCGTCATCATCATTTGGAACAGGTAGCTCGACACTTGGCTCATTAGCTACGTTAATTGACACTCTAAGATGATCTTTTGGAAGCTGTCTATTGTGTAGCATGTCGTTTTGCGTATTGAACACCATAGCCCTCGCTACAAGGAGATAGGTGGGAGTTGATAAATATAAATCACAGTCATTTTCACCCTATGGAATATTAGTACAGGAAAGGTATCAGTGTCTATGTAAATCAAATTTGACAGAAATAATTATTAAAACATTGATTACCTCATCTAAGTCAGGTTTTTAGGGGAATGGATCTCCTCAAAGCTGGTGGGGGGTGGGGCGAGTTTGTCACGCACGGGTTGTTGTTGATTTGTTTCTTCTCTTTGCCTCTCCCCTATCAATTTTGCTATCATCTCTCTCTGGTATTGTAATTCTTCTTGAAAAATAGATAATTGTTCTTACAGCTTTTCCATTTTTCCATTTTGATCCTCCGCTTGTTCTTGTTTTTGAAAATATGTTCGGGGTGTCACCCCAAAACCCGCACCTCTGACGCGACCATACTTTTCTGGATGCTTCAAGGCTACTAAAAGTATGTCTGCATCTAGTGCGGTTGTTGTTGATTCTTGTGACTATTTCAGATAGAAAATATAGAAAAATAAGTAGTTATTGTAATGTAATAGCGATTTAAATCAAATCAAATTTATATTATGTCATACTTACACATGTTTCCCACACTTTTTGTGTGTTTTCATCTATCAATGTCCCCTCTTTATTTACACGAGCCTCCTTCCATAGCACATGGCGTGGTATGGATATGGCTTTCGATTTCGATTCATCAATCTGCATATAAACAGAGAAACATGGTTATGGTTTTGTTTTATGTCACATACTAGTAGTAGGGTAGATTTAAAAGACGTACCAATTTTTTCTCAAGTTCAGTGTACCCCATCCTTACTTTACAGTAAGGGTACGCTGGTTCTGTTGTGCATTTTTTATTTTCAGCACTCAGTAGCTATTTCATAAATAAAAAACTGTCAATCAGAGTGATGAATACAAGCAAATGTCAAACAACGTATTACCCCACACAATGTACCTGAAAAGTATGCTCCCCACGACGGTTTCTAAATGCATCCCATGCTCCTTGGGATATCAAGTATGCGTAAAGAGGAGGTGGGTGCGACTTGATTTTTCCTTCTGCATATTTAAGATGATATTTCGTTAAAATTGTGCGGAAACCTCTATGAATCCTTCCTGCAACTCTTAATACATATTCCTTGTGCGAGACATCTACTATAAATGCACTCTACAATGGATGATGAAGAGTAAGTAAATGTTTTGGTATTTTATTTTATTTTAATAAATTAAAAAAATGATATCATAATGTTACTGTAATCTCTTCCCACCTTAGTGTCTTCATCCCAGTGAAAACATGGTGCCACGACTGTACATCAATCAGCACGTGTTGTCGAGTTATGATTCCAATGTAGCTACTAAAGATGGATTTGTTGGGGTTAACATGTTGGCCTCGCTTATTCCATCCCACTTCAAATTTGATGCCTTTTGCTTTTGCCTTAAGGATTTTGGCCAACATTGTCAAACTACGATGCTCTTGTTTTTTTTGCGCTTTCAGGATTTCATTTCCTACCATTTCCTCAGAAGTAGCATCAATATCTTCCCCCGGAGCGCTAGCATCAGCAATGGGACCAACAGCAACAGGTTGAGAAACCTGTTGTACCTCAGCACTGGGACCACCAGCACTTGGTTGAGAAACCTGTTGTTGCTCTGCAGTGGGACCACCAGCTGCTGGTTGAGAGACCTTTTGTGCCTCAGGATTGGACGCATCAGCAGGTGTAGAAGTCATTATATACAGAAGTGGTTTAATATTTAATTTAGATTACATAAAAACAGCAGTGAACATATAATAACATAACGTAACACAATGTATGTTACAATAAACAAATAACCTGATTATTGTACTCTCTTTTTTTTCTTTAAAGGCTGAAGTGATTTGGCTCCTCTATCGACTATGTAAATTCCTTCATTGTGGTCTCCTCTGACATAAAAAATGCCTTCTACATTTGGACCGCTGCGAAATGATTGTGAAGTCCCTATAAAAGGGTCAACCTCTGTTGAACTTTCATCTGACCCTTCAGTTGTTTTGGTCGATAACAGAACAATTGACCAATTTTGGTTTGTGGGGTCTGGACCATAAAATACTTGTACTGCCTATAATGCCATTATAAATGGTTCGTCTTTCTCCCCTTCCTTACTGAAATCAACTTTCACGAATCCTAATTCATCTATTTTAATAGCAGTCCTGTTATCAACCTACTTGCATTGAAAAATTGGCACTTTGAATTTCGTATAATCCAACTCCCATATTCGTTTGATGATGCCAAAGTATGACATATTCGCATAAATTGGATTTTTGTCCTTAGTACCGGAAAAATGTATGACCTCAGCCACAAGTGTAACCCACTATTCTGCATGGTACTGTCTTCATCATGTTCATTAGTATAGAATGTATAACCGTTAACTGCATAATCATTGTAAGATAATACATACACACTTGCTCCTCCGGCCAGCCATCGAAGTCGTTCTGAAATTGAGTCTGGATTTTCATCTAACTTCTTAAAAATATGGTCTCGAAACCATCCTATAAACTGTCGATTATGTGTATTTGATATCTATTTTTCAGCCCTAGAAGGATTCAAACGCCTAAGAATTTCTTTGTGGGTTTGAACATATGGGTCAACGTCGAAACTGTTATGCAAAACGTAAAGGTGGGCCTGCTCCCGATCTATAATATTGATTGTGACAACCTCTCTTCCAGAAATTCCTTCACCCTCAAGCCACTCAGTGTGACGAGATTTCGGTAGGCCAACGATTTCCACACCAGACAGGTATTCGGTACAAAATTCAACAGCTTCCTCAATAATATATTGCTCCGCAATACAACCCTCTGGCCGACTTCGGTTTTTGACATACCCTTTCAAAATATTCATATACCGTTCAATGGGGTACATCCATCTATAATTTACAGGACCACATAGTCGAATCTCTCTCACCAAATGAACCATCAAATGAACCATCATATCGAAAAATTCCGGTGGGAAGAAAATTTACAATTCACATAATATGACGAAAATTTCTCTTTCCATAGTTGACAATTTCTCTGGGTCTATAACTTTGCTGCATATAGCTTTGAAGAAGAAACAAAGATTTGTTAATGTATGGCGGACATTCTTGGGCAAAATGCAACATAAAGCTATAGGAATTAGATCTTGCATCAAAACATGACAGTCATGTGATTTCAAACCCTTTAATTTTAAATCTCCCATTGACACAATGTTCTTGATATTTGATGAATACCCCTCTGGAACCTTTACTTCATTAAAGAAGTTTCAAAACTGATATCTCTCCTGCCTGGAAAGAGTTTAAGCAGTAGGAGGAAGAAATGTTCATTTTTCACCCTTCACTGGTGCCAACTCTTCTCGTATTCCCATCTCAACCATGTCTAATCTAGCCTTAATTCCATCATTTGTTTTGCCAGGTGCATTTAGTAACGTGCCGATGACACTATCACATACATTTTTTTCAACATGCATAACATCAAGAAAATGTCTGACATACAAACAATTCCAGTATGGTAATTCAAAAAAAACTGATCTCTTTTTCCAACCAGTTTTCATAAGGTTTTTCGAAAACGGTTTACCAAAAGTAGTGTCCAAATATTTCACTTTCTCAAAAAATTGATCCCCTGTTAGTAGAGACGGTGTTGTACATTCCTCTGAACTTCCGTCGAATGATGTCGTCCAAGATCGGTACTTATGTCGTCGGGGTAGAAATCTGCGATGTCCTAGAAACACGGTTTTCGATGAATGTTTCAACCTAATTGACTGTGTACCTTGTTCGCAAATGGGACACCCTTAAATTCCTTTAATGCTATATCCTGAAAAATTTCCATAAGCAGGAAAGTCATTTATCGTCCCATACAACATGGCTTTCAAAGTGAACTGTTCATTTTTGTAAGCATCATACATCGTAACACCTGAATCCCACAATATATTCAAATCCTCGATCAATGAGGCCAAATAAACATCAATATCATTACTCGGTTGTTTTGGTCCTGATATAAGCATAGATAACATGATGTATTTTCGTTTCATGCATAACCACGGTGGTAAATTATAATTTACCAACATAATCGGCCATGTAATATGACTGCTACTTTGAAAACCAAAAGGATTCACCCCATCTGTAGATAACGCCAGATGAAGGTTTCTCGGCTCATTCCCAAATTCAGGATACTCGTGATCAATTCTCTTCCACTGAGGAGAGTCTGAAGGGTGACATAGTTTCCCATCTTTAATTCTTGTATCTGCATGCCATGTCAATTGTCTTGCAGTATCCTCACTTCCATACAGGCGTCTAAACCTAGGAATGATTGGAAAGTACCATAAAACTTTCATAGGACTAGAATCATCTTTCTTGTATCGGGAAACACCACAATTTGGGCATTCTTTAAGTGATTTTTTGTCCTTGCGAAACAATATACAGTCATTCGGGCAAGCATGTATTCTTTCAGAGATCATACCCATCGATTGTAGCATTCGTTTGACATCATATGTTTGGCTTGGGAGTTCATTATCTTCTGGGAGCATGTCATTCAGGAGAGCAAGTAGTTCCGTAAAATTGGCATCACTCCACCCATTGCCCGCTTTCAAATTATACAGCTTCAATATGGCTGACATTGCTGTATATTTAGTGCAACCAGCATACAATGATGTTTTTTCACAACTCTTTAACTTATCAAACAATTTTGGGAAATCAAGAAGTTCATCTTCAACTGTCCTTGTCATTTCCTCAATACGATCTTCATCATCATTCACATCTGTAATCACACCCTCCATACGATCGTCTTCACTTTTCACGCTTCTAATCATATCAGATGATCTATAAAATGTCGTGTTCTCTGAGTCACTACCTACATTGGTTTTTTCCCCGTGTTTATTCCAACATGTATAACTTCGATCTATTCTGTGACAGATCAGGTGTTCTTCTAACTCCTCTGGACTAATTTTTCTTGAATAACAACAGTGTAAACACGGACAAAGGATTTGAGAAGGGTCACATGCATGATCTTCTGCAAACTTGATAAACTCTTTCACGCCATCTTCATACTCTTTTGTCAACCGATTGGCATTCATCCATTCTTTATTCATATTCATCGTCTTTATGGGTTTGATCTCGATAACTTGCCTAATATTATGTTTTAATTAATCATGTAGCATTGTTTGGGTTTTATAAAAACAAATCATGGTACAAATGCCTTTAAACACATGTGAAATCCATATACATGGTGTGTCCAGTAGGGTGAACAACGTGTATGTATAAGATACCTAATTTAATCTGAAATATATCAAATTTATTCCAAGTTAGTCTTACAAAGACTGAATGATGCCTTAGAAAATACATGACATGCGAACAAGAGGAAACCAATGAGTAACAGGAGAAAATAGTAATAAATATGATGCTATCTCAATGTACTCAAGGTGATGATAAGATTTTGGTCAAGATCAACTATGGGTTGGGAGTACACTAATATTTAATTGAAAAAAACTACTAAAAACTGATCCAGAAAAGGATGAAATATCCTATTCATCAAGTCCCTTAATACAACCAATGCATTAGTTAAACCAAAAATCATCAATAAAAAATCATACAGGCCATAACTACTCCTAAAAGCACTCCATGGTAGGTCCATCTATGTCAAACTCATCTAATGGTATCCTAACGTCAAATCTATCTTGGAGAAGATCATAGAACCTCATAGATGATCAATGTGACTATCAATGCATGGATGAGGATACATATTCATGACTCTCATCAGGTTCAATCTCCAATAGTACAATAAAATAATAAATACCAATCAACCATCTATTTTATAGAACTATAAAACCCCATGGTAAAGTACCATGCCATATGAAACCATTATATTCTATATCATAAAATTGTAATTCAAACAACTGATGCTCTTTTGGTTTTATTTTAGAAATTGTGATAGAAACTGAATTTTCTCCCAAAACTAACTAGATTATAAAGTTTATCTCTTTATTAAGAAGTAAATTTTATACCTCATCAGTGAAAACATCCTAAAAATGTACTACCATTGGGGAAAAAGAATCCTACAACATTCTAGCAACATCTACATTATGCCTGACTATTTGAGCCATTAGGGTACAATAAATATATAATTATAACATGCTATTTAAAATGAAATGTGGAAACAAGAAATCATACAGACTCCTGATAAACCCATAATACAAAACATATCACCTAGTATGTCTGTCACATATACAAATAAATAAATTAGAAAAAAACATTCTACAAAGCATAAAGGTACCATTAAATACTTACATAGGTCAACTTGTTTTATAAATTGTTTATCTTCATCCGTGCCTTGTACTTGCACCCATGAATTTGAAGGTGAGTATGCGTACACGATAGTTAACCTTCTTAGAGAAGAGTTTCTGGAAGAGTATAAGAGACATGAAGCAATGAAGATCTTGCTATTCATTGTGGAAATCGGCTTGTGCAACGTGACCTAAGTTACAATACCTGCAATTTGTAACTTAGGCCGCGTTGCACAAGCCGATTGCCACATTGTTTGTAGCAACCAAATTTTCTCCAACACTCTAATGATCTTCTTTGCTTCATGTCTATTATACTCTTCCATAAACTCTTCTCTAAGAAGGTCAACTATCGTGTACAAATACTCATCTTCAAATTCATGGGTGCAAGTACAAGGCACGGATGAAGATAAATAATTTCTAAAACAAGTTAACCAATGTAAGTATTTAATGGTACCTTTATGCTTTGTAGCATGTTTTTTTTCTAATTTATTTATTCGTATATGTGACAGAAATACTAGGTGACATGTTTTGTATTATGGGTTCATCTTTTTCTAATCATATAACTATGAGATTATGCTATGTGATGAAAATTAATATGGATCCTTCATCATTTCCACTGGGAAAATCTTTGGGAATCCATATAACCATAAGATTAAAAACTATTTTCTTTGTATCTCATACATAAATATTCAACTCGAAGGGGTAGAACTTACCGCCCATGGTAACTCAAAATAAAAAAAATGAAAACAAGGGTTGGTTATCCACAGAAGTCATCACACATAACCTTGGTAGACCTCTCACACATGTGAACCATCATAACTAACCAATTACCAAATACTTTATCTTAGAGTCAAGATATCCCTATGGAACCTATAGGGTATCCAATTCCACATCATTCACAAACAACCCACTTGTGTTTCTAAATATCAATTACCAAATACTTTATCTTAGAGTCAAGATATCCCTATGGAACCTATATGAATGTGAGCCTTGTGTCTACAAGAGGTTTAGTGGGAGTGCAGTCATTTTCCTAATAGTATATGTTGATGACATATTACTAATTGGAAATGAAGTACCTGTCTTACAGCCAGTTAAGGCATGGTTAGATAAATGATTCTCCATGAAAGACTTGGGTGAGGCAGCATATATTCTTGGGATTAAGATCCATCATGATAGATCCAAGAGATTTCTAGTCTTGAGTCAAAGTACATACATTAACAAGATACTAAAGAGATTCAGTATGGAATAGTCCAAGAGGGGATTGTTGCCAATGTCACATGGAATTCATCTTTCTAAGAAAATGTGTCCTCAGACACATTAGGAAAGAAAGAGAATAGCAAGTATCCCTTACGCATCCGCGATTGGGTCAGTCGTGTATGTTATGCGATGTATGAGGCTAGATGTTGCTTACGCATTAAGTGTGGTAGGCAGATATCAAGCTGATCCAGGAGACCTCCATTGGATGGCAGTCAAGACTATCCTTAAGTATCTGAGGCGTACTAAGGATATGTTCCTAGTTTATGGAGGAGATGATGAACTAGTCATCAGAGGACATATAGATGATAGTTTCCAGACTGATCAATATGACATGAAGTTGCATAATGGATACATCTTCAGTTTGAATGGAGGTGCAATGAGCTGGAAGAGATCAAAGTAAAGTGTGGTGGTAGATTCTATAGTGGAGTTCGAGTATATCACAGCTTCTGAGGCAGCTAAAGAAGCAGTATGGATTGGAAGCTTTGTTCAAGAGTTGGATATAGTACCGAGCAGTAAAGATCTTATCACACTCTATTGTGATAATACTACAGCGGTGGAACTTGAAAAATAGTCAAGGTCACATCAACGGACAAAGAACATACTTCATAAGTATAATCTATTGAGGGATTTTTCTCATAGAGGTGAAGTTGTAGTGAGTAGTATTTCCATAGAAGACAACGTGGAGGACCCCTTGACTAAAGCCTTGACTCATCAGAAACATGATCATCATGTGAGGTCTAGCGGACTAAAAGTCGTAGGCAGTTGTCTCTAGTTCAAGTGGGAGTTTGTAAGGTTTGGTGTCCTGAGAACCAACTTTTTTGTACTTTGATTACATGAATGTTCACTTATTATATATTGTTCATTGTTCTGCATGACTATAATATAATAATGACCTGGAATATTTGTTGCATTAATAAGGTCATGGAAGATCCCCGCTATGATGAGAACCTTGAAATGCTATAACAATATTATTAAATAAAGTTATATGGTTGGATGACATACTATTATAGGACACATAGTATACAGACCATCATGTGCAAGTACTCGTAAGAAGATGAGACTCTCTCTCATGGAGTTCGCACTTGGTAATCTCCAAGATGGGAGATTGTGAGAACAGACCCACCAGTAGTAATTCTGCATGTCTTGGTGTCATCGAACATTACTATCTGCGAGCATGTGTAATGGTCCTTAGACTAAAATATTATCATTAACTCATGTCATGACTCGTGCTCTTAGATTTTCTGATGAAAACCGTCACGAATATAGTTGGCGGGAAGTAGGGTACGTTGGGTGCATCATGAATGACATGTTGTTAATGGATAAGTCAAGGAAGGATTTTTCCCTTCCATATTTATGGAAGTAGATATCTCGGGCCCTTTGATTGAAATAGAACTGTCAAACAAATTCCATGGTCATGGTGTAATGACAAGTTTATTTCTGGAAGTCAAAGAATGACAGATCAAGCATATAGGTTTATGACACTACCATGAAACCTACTTGATGAGATATTGAGACAAAGGGATTAAATTACACAATAAGAATTCGTATGTGGTGATACGTCAATGAGGCGTCAACTTCTTTCTCTTGGGTTCCTTGACCCATTGCTAGACAGTAATCTTGGACTTTAGGCAAGCCTGCCTATTGCCAACGAGAAAGAGGCCTAGAGGGTCACACACAGCGTATTCAAATATCTCAAGTAGAATAAAGATTATTCCCGTATGTGGTTTAATTATTATTCAAGGAATACTAAATCGTTTTAATGTTGGAGGAAGAATAAAATAAAACAAGTACATGTCGTGTATCAATGATTACACATCGTGTAGTTTTATTTTGAAAACAAGTACACGCCGTGTATTATTAAATGTACATGTCGTGTAGTTTTCATTTTGGAAAGGAAATGAATAAATGAAAACAAGATATGCACGCTGTGTACATTTAATGTACACACCGTGTGGTTTTCAATGAAAAACAAGTACACGCCGTGTATTTATTAATACACGCCGTGTAGTTTTTCCAGTCGAGATTTTGAGGAAATATTGTTCTATTAAATGATATTTATTATAATCACTGTGGGTGCATGTCAAGGAATTAATGAATCGACATGGGGTTTTCAAAAGGGAGTTAATAAAATAAATAAAACGTGTAACGCGTTTATTTATTGTCATAACTCTACAACCTCAAACCCAATTATAAATATCCTCAAAACCCCAACTCTTTTCCTAAGACAAGATAATCGTTGTGCACAACAATTCTGGAGAATTATTTCAAGGCCGAAAGAACCTCTTCCTCCAAGAATGCTCTCAAGACCGAGAGAGATCATCTTCCATCGGATCAAGATGATCTAAGGAAGACAATGCAAGTTAAGTTTTCTCCACGCTAGCACCCGGAGACTCCTTTGGCGACGTCCAGAGATACGAGGTGCATATGTGGATCACCGCTAGAGGAAGTCTACACTTGGATTCTGCGACGCAATGATGAATCACATCGAAACGTGATCAAGAATATCAACGAAGAAAAAACACCAAAAGGTACTTCTTTTCAATTGATTAAATTAATTATAATCAACCTGTAACAATCCTACTTTGTGGTTCTGGGACTTTCCTTTTCTTTGTCTATTTTTGTGATTCGATCCATAGAGACTGACGTTTATCATGGTATTGATCCCGGATTGATCATTGTTAATGACAAAAAGCCAAGTGGGAACATCCACCTACGCGCTTCCACTGTGCCCAGAACATTCATGCCCCGGTCTCTATCCTAAGTAGTAACGATCAATTAAGAATCAGAAGCAGCATGCTTCTCTTTGTCAATACCTGCAGTCATATAATCTACTCGGGTTTCAACGATGCTCGAGCAGGGTGTGAGATAAAATCTTAGTAGGCCGGCACCAAAGGTGTCTAAACCTTTCCATTTCGTGCAATGATAAAATGCAGTGTGCCATTATTTAACAATTTCAGATAATTAATTATGTGCAATGGAATAAATAAGTCGGGTCGGGTTTCAAACGGACCCCATGCCTAATCACCTACTTCAGCCTAAGATGGTAGTCTGAAAGGGTACCTGTCAGCAGAATGCATGTACACGTATATATATAAAACCCAGAAAGAAATAAGGTAAATAGGAAAGAGGTATACCCCAAACTTGCGCTTTAATATGGGGGTCTAAGTCAAGTGTAAACCAGGTGTGCTTCCACATATCAGAAGAATATCTAAATTCTCAAGTGACTCGAATGGAAATAATAAAAACCTTAAGTGCATCATCATTAAGGTTCAAGTTGAGAGTTGGAGTTAGAGCGCGTCCCGAAGGTATCGCTAAGGAACATCCATCAATTTATCCAATACCACTGAGCTCGTCCAAGGAAATCTTTCGAAAGACCAAGTATCGCCCAAGGCATGGCTTTACCCTGAGTTTGTCCCGATCTCGCAAAAAGGGGTTGAGTGTCATTTGAGGTTGGCTTAGCCACATTGCCAACGGATCCGTCTTGATGGGCCCTTTTGGAACTGGTATCACTCATAAGTATTAGAAAGCTCAGGGAAGTCTCGGTTCGGCAAAGCCAATGACACCACTCCCCGGCACATAGAGGTAACCAGTCAGGAACGGAGGGTTTAAGTGTGGCCCTTAATATAGGACCCACCTCCTTTCCCAGCCCTGAATTTAATTAAAGTTTTCACAGAAGCAGATATAACATAATCATCATATAAACTCACAGCTTGAAAACTAACCAGATACACTTGTGCATCACGAGGTACAAATTAAATATTGCGGCATAACAATATTAACAAGGAAAGATATTGCATCAACATAATCAGATAAATGAACTTTTAAATAAATAAATAATTCAGCACAACCAACTACTAAGAATCCAACAATTCACGGTTCATTAATCTAAATTATTTATTTAAATTCAACACCACAAAAATAGGCTACGTAACACATGAAATTAATTAAATTAAATGCCTAGGCATGCACATTTAAATAATTAAATAATTCATCACAAACAACAATCAAAGATCCAACAATTAAAGGTTCATAATTATTCTAAAATAATTATTTAAATTAAACACAACAAAAATAGGTTGCGCAATACATGCAGTTAATTAAATTAAATGTACGGGCTAATGGAATTTATACCGACCACGTCGGCACACCCAAAGGGGTGTCCGACCGCATTGCAACAAATTAAACAAATTAATTCATAATCAAAAGGGCTGCAACAACTAGACAAAACAAATAAATTAAAGAGTGGTGAATTTGCACAAAGCCGGTAGGCACCGACTAATGGCACAACGGTGCTTTTTTATAAATCACAACGAAGCGGAAGGAAAGAGAGTAGACGTCCTACCTTATGGTCTTAGATGATCCTATGATCTGCGGTAGGCTTTGATTTGACCTAAAATGGAAGAAAACAGAAGATTTTAGAAAAACCCCAAAATAGGGTAAAATCCTTTCGCGACGAACTTTACAAAGGATATAAAAAGAGATTGCATGATTCTTGGTGCATGGGATAATCCTTACCGTGAGGTTTACAGCGCACCTGCCGGCGAAAAAAACGGGTGACGAATGGAGGAGCGGCGGTCTTTTGAAGGAGAAGCAATGTGGTGCGCACCGCCTAGGGAAGAGAGGTGTGCCATGCACAGGAGAGGGAGGAGAGGAGTAGAGGAGGAAAAAAAGGAAAATAAAGAAAGAGAGAGGAAGAAAAAAAATAAAACAAATAAATAAATCAAAATAAAATGGTGGAAGAGATTAAATAATTAATTAAAATGAGTTTACCCCGTTTTAATTATTTTTAATTTCTTTCCAACAGTTTCTATTTTATTATTTATTTTTATCCCATTTTAAATTCCATTAATTTTTTTAAAAAAAATTATTCCTTTTAAACCCATTTAAATTATTTATATCCGAACGTTGTGCTAGAGCGCAATGTAAAAATTTTACATAAAGCCCGAACAAATATTTAATTAATTATAACAGCCGCTTGGGAACCGCAAGGATGCGCAGGCGCGCCCTGGGTTCTTTATGAATTTAGACAACAAAAACTTAAATGACCATCACCTTAATTTAAGTCGATACGTTAAAATAATTAAAATTATTATTATTTAATATAACTCATCAATGGAACTATTAATATTTTAAAACAATAACCATTAAAAAATATAACGGTTATTAAATTAATATTGATTATGGATTTGTATTTGATTCAAATAATTAATAATATCACATTTATTACATTGTGCAGTTATTGTTTACACCACAATACGATTGATTAATTGTGGATGTGCATTTTCATTTATTGTCTTTAAAACAAATAATAATATTAATAATAAAAATATTATTATTATTTCTAACGTCCAACAAAAAAATTTAACCCAATTAAATTATCCTTCGGTGCGATATGACCAAAAGTCCACCGCTCGCAAAGGTTATACCCTACCTAGGGTAAACCCCACATCCCAGAACTATCAGTGATGTCACATTTCTCATTCGACGCACCATTTGTGAGAAAATAAATATTTATTATTCAAAAATCGGAATAATTGATTAATTAAAAATAAAGATGAAATTATCATGTGCGAGGGTGTTAAACACCCGATGCGAATCAAGGTTATACCCTGCCTAGGGTAAACCCTGCATTCCAGACCTAACGGTGGTCTCCGATTTCTCATATGACGCACCATTTGAGAGTTATTTCATTTTTTTTAAAAGAAACAAACACGTGTATCAATAAAATAAATGTAATATTTTTATTCTATCAACGTCGCAGTGTCGACTATTGGAAACAAAAAGTTCTGACGCTCGGTTTTAAAACCGACCTTCCTAGTTAACGGAAAAATTTATTTCCCGCATTTTTTTCATCCGGTTCAAAACACGAAACGTTACAACCTTTCCACCTTAGAATTTCTCATCCCCGAGAAGCCTTCGGGAACAACGTAACTCTCACATGATATATAGGGTCATGAAGTCTCATACAAAAGGTCTTTAAACGCTCAACGCACGTTCAAACTTTGGTTAGGAAAACAGCACATAAGCCATTAAGATCTGAGGCAATGCTCATTTTCCCACTAATACACCGAGATGGTACTTATTAAAACTCGTTTAGCTAGAGACACAAACATGTCATCATTTCATTAAATGTTTAGTCAAAGTTACTTCCCACCTTAGGTTTTAAAGTTAGAAAAAATCAACTTCCGAGTCACAGAACCTTCTAGTATCAGAATTTCCTACCAGACACGCCCTTAAGCGTTCTAGTGATGCTTCTCACTTGATTTCCGAAATAGATAAAACGGTCGATTCCCCATCACCCTTGAAGCCCAAGTCGAGCCATATTTTTATGAAAAGCCCTGGTCGAACCAAACCGCACTTGTCTCATCTGACGATGTGATAGAAAAAGGTCTTTCACTGACCGCTTTATTGAACAAGAGAAAGAACTAGTCAAGCCACTCCGGCCGACCATTTAAGAAGATGCTCGGCATAGATGGCAGGTGTTTTATAGACTAAACTGTGATGTCTTCTTCAAAGGTATCTCACATTTACCGCGAACATGTCCACCGAAGTTCATACCTGACCTCCAGTGATGTTCCTTGATTTAGGCATCACTAAGTCCGACAGCGAGTCTAGGGTAATCTCGGATTGGCACAACAAGAGTGAAAGGAACTAACTCAAGGTAGTCCATACTCCATTTTTAGGAGTGAGACATCGGTACAAGGGCAAGATACCCATATCAAAACATTGACTGAGCCCATAGTTTCATCATCCTGGAGGTCAAGTTAGATAGAACACCTAGTGTACAAGAGTTCATCCATAGAATTCCTAAATAGAAATCTGAGGGTCACTCAAGACTAACCAAAGCTTTGATAAGAACGACGTGTCAACATGCAACATTGAGAAAACCACCCTAAACAAGCCCAACAACTTTTAAATTTTTAGCATGGCGTAAGACCGATGCTCTCTTAGTGCATCAAGGACGAAGGAAAGATAGGTCACATGCTCATCATTTATGGAAGAGTAAACTAAGAGGATTTGGAGATTACCAGAAGGAAAACATTTAAACAATTGGCATGAAATCCCAACCAAACTGGCTGGTGTGTCAAAACACTGAGTCTCTGGAAGTTATCCCGATCATTGGGACAAACTTGATTCCTTTAACACAGAAGTCATTGTACTATAGAGATGACCCAAAACGTATTTAATAGTGCAAGACTTGATGATTACATTGAACTCAACCGGTTCGTCACAACATTAAGAACTCGAAGGCACCGCGTATGTGAACGCATACTACCCCGAGTTGATACAGAAGCAAGATGACTTTTAACTCGGATGACGATGTACCAAGTCATCCATCGCTGTGGAGAAGAGAGGGTCAAATGACCTATGAAGCAACTGACCATTCTTAAGGCATTCCTAACCTTATGGAAATGAGCATTTTCGATGCTCAAGCCCGAAACAAAAGTCAAGGAAAACATGATCACCCATCCGAACAAGGGTGTCATTTTAAGAAAGGGGGTCCGACTAGGGACAATGACATACAAAAGATTCTATTCCAAAGAAACTCAAGGAGAAACTCAAACTACCCTTATACCAAGGTATTAAACAGGGGACATCGCTACAGGTTCCATGTAACGTCCTCGACCCGGAAGCCACTAAACCGGTGCTCCGAGCCGGGTGGTTACATGACCTTAAGCGTGCCTCCTCGTACGCTAAAGGCTGCCGACTAGCAGCGGGGGTCAATGTAGTCGAGTGGGGAGAATATACCCCCTTTTTTTATCATAGTAATCCACAA
This sequence comes from Viscum album, assembly GCA_963277665.1. Classification (NCBI taxonomy): domain Eukaryota; kingdom Viridiplantae; phylum Streptophyta; class Magnoliopsida; order Santalales; family Viscaceae; genus Viscum; species Viscum album. The sequence continues at coordinate 1,745,692,308 of OY728152.1, forward strand.
CAAAAGTAAACCAAATAGAGGAAACAATAACCAATAATAAGGAACGTGTATAACTACCAAATCCAATAACAATAAATATGCCATGTCATACTACAAGTGCAAGAGTGAACAAAAGCCCCAAAATATAGACACGGCCAGAATCCCCAAAATGGTCCTAACTCCAAGTCTGGATCCTCCACCAAGTGCTACCCATGTTCACTCAGCTATCTAGCAAGGACCCTTGCCCTTGTCCTGACATGCAAACATTAAGTCTGCTCGGGTACCCAACGGCAGCCCGAACAGGGTGTGAGTACAACTCAGTAGGCCACCACCAACGGTGTCTACAAAATATCCAGTATAAACAGGTAGTGCATGCAAAGGTAAAATGAATGATAAATGCCAAGTAATTATTTAAAGTGTCATTAACCGATTTAAGACCCAGGCCATTGCCATTCCATTACCATTCATTCATTACCATTTACCATCACTTACCATTTCATCACATTTCCATGGGTTAATCACATTCATCATGTTACATGGGTCTAAGACCAACAATCACATGCAAGAGGGTAAACACATTGTTATCCTATCTCACTAGGACTAACCCCTCATATCAACCATAACCTCACCTCGAAGCCTCAGTCCAGGTGGATGCAACTGTTTGGAGAATAGACCCTCAGTCCCCCTTCCTAACTCGTGCATTTAGGGTAGAGTTTAGAGCCTCAGTCTTAGCTCAACCTGTGGGAGTAGATCCTCATGTCATACCCCACTCTACGAAGCCATGTGCACATGCTTATATATAAGTAACCATCAACCATCCAAACCATTTCCCTTTGGAAAACACTATTCACAACAACCCACATGGGATTCCACATCATGCCTTAACCCATTAACACATTACCATTTCACATCATTTAACCATTCACCCAATTCCCATGTGTTATGCCTATCTCACTAATCATTCAATCCTAGACCCATAACCTAGCCCATTATGGTCTTTAATCATTTTACACATTAACCCTTTTAACCCATTCATCATTCCGTGAATCAACCATTCATCCATTTCAATTAACCCTTTGGTTATTACCAAGTCTAAGTGCATCACCTAACTTCTATTCCAAGTTCAACCAATCATGCCAACATGTTTATCAAGGGTTCTACAATTCACTATCACAAGTCACTTGTTTAATTTCAATCCCTAAACCCGAGAAAAGCCGACACATCCCATGGATGGCCCAATTAGGTCAAGTCAATCCCAACACATCCCATGGGGATCGTGAGGGTTCCCATTTTCCATTTTAAACATCATTAAAACCAAGCATGCCAAGGTTATTCAAAACCTAACCAAGGGAAACAAGAACACAAGTAAACATGCACAAAAACCCTAAATAACCATGGGATATAACTTGTAGAACACCTACCTTGAATCCGCGGTTGAACGCACCCTCAATCGAGTCCTTAGACCTTGATTTGACCAACCCTTGGAGCTTCAACCTAGAACTCACACAAAAGATAGGGTTTTAGAGTTTTGGAACAAGAGAGGGAAAAGATACAAACCATAAACCAAGAAAAGAACCAAGGATGAGGTTAGCCTTACCCGGAGATTCGATCCACAACCAACGGCACCAAAAACTCCCTAGAAACGAAGGAGTTTGATCTCTTGAAGTCCTTGGGAGGTTTGGTTCGTGCCTAAGGTGAAGAGAGGAGGAAGAGAGGAAAATCCTGAGTGGGGTTCTTAAAGCCCAGAGTGGAAATTTTGTAATTTTTTCCAACTTTAAGTGGCCGCATGGTTTAGCCACACGGTTTATCAAATCGTGTGCAAACCGTGTGCACGCCACTGTCTAGAGGAGGAAGGGCCACATGGTTTTACCTAGGTAGGCCACACGGTTTGGAAAACCGTGCGCCAATCGTGCGCAAGATTCTGTATGGAGGAGGAGAAGCTGCACGGCTTACCTGGGTAGGCCGCATAGTTTACCCTGGCCGTGCGTAGGCTGTGCACCCAGGCCTGTCTTGCCCAGTTCTCCTTTCTTTCGTGCCTCGATCCCCTAAAACATCCCCAAGGCCTCTCATACTTTTAGAAGACATCCATTGAATCCCAAAACAATGGATTTAACCAAAACCTAACGAAAACATACCTTTCCAAAAACCGGTATCTTACAACCTCCCCACCTTATAACGGCTCATCCTCAAGCCGAGGTCCCAAGCCTCATTGCTCCACCAAAGAGAAGAGTTCGGGCCACTGAGCCCGCATATCTGATTCCCGCTCCCAAGTTTCTTCCTGAACTTTCCCATACTGCCGTAATACTCTCACTAATGGCACAACCTTGCCTCGGAAGACCTTTTCACTACGATCCACCACACGAACCAGATGCTCCTCAAAGGACGCATCAGCCTCAAGCTCCACATCCTCAATATAAACCACATGAGATGGGTCAGGGTGATACCGTCGAAGCTGTGACACATGAAACACATCATGCATCCCACCATACCACTGTGAAGAGCCAATTGGTAATCCACTGGTCTGATCCTCTCCATAATCTCAAAAGGTCCCACATACCTGGGTGCTAACTTACCATGCTTCCGAATCCGTTGGTGACCCAACCTTGGAGACACCTGAAGGAACACTTTATCACCCACCCCAAACTCGAGAGGTCTACGCCTCCATCTGCATACGACTTATGCCTACTCTGAGCCGTATCCATTTGATTCCTGATCAACTTAACTCTCTCTGAAGTCTCCTGCATGAGACTTGGTCTCAAAAACTCAGATTCACTGGCCTCTAGCCAACACAACGGGGACCTACATGGCCTCCCATAAAGTGCCTCAAACGGTGCCATCTGAATTGTAGCTTGAAAACTGTTGTTGTAGGAAAACTCAACCAATGATAGGTGATTCTCCCAAGAACCATCGAAGTCCAAGACACATGCTCTTAACATGTCTTCTAAAACTTGGATCATACGCTCTGACTGCTTTCCCGTCTGCGGGTGGAAATTCTTACTCAAAAACACCAGTGTGCCTAGCGCTTTCTGCAACCCTTGCCAGAAACGCGATGTAAAACACGGATCTCGGTCCGAAACTATGGTTCATGGAACACCATGCAACCGAACTATTTCCCGAACATACAGCTCACCCAACTGATCAACGGTATAGGTCTCCTGAATCGGTAAGAAATGGGCCACTTTCGTTAACCGATCCACAACCACCCAGATTGCCTCATTCTTCCACGGCGTCCTCGGAAGACCCACAACAAAATCCATCGTTACATCATCCCACTTCCATTCCAGAATGGGAAATGGATGTAACAAACCATCTGGGCATTGATGCTCAGACTTCACCTGCTGAAAGGTAAGACACTATGCCACAAATCTCGAAACTTCCTTCTTTATTCTAGGCCACCAAAACTGCCTTCAAAGATCACGGTACATCTTGGTCAAACCAGGATGCACTACCCACTTCGATGCATGAAACTCGTGCATCAACTCTTCCCGCACACACTTTGGCACAACCACATGATCACGAACACAAAAAACACCGTCCACACCGATGGCCCATCCAGAAGGTAGCTCCCCACCTTTAAGATTTTCCTTCATGCTCAAACAATCATGATCATCAAGATGACTTTCCTTAACTCTACTCAAGATCTTATACTCCATCGTTAAGGAAACAAGAGTGACCTGACCGTTCTCCTCCTGCACCTCCAGGTGCATCTCTGCAAACAAGGCCATCACATTCCACTCGGTGTTGGACTCCTGAATCGCCTGATTCTGAACCTTCCTGCTCAGAGCATCAGAAACACTGTTTCACTTTCCTGGCGTGTACACCAACTCAAAGTCAAAAACTGGAGATATTCAACCCATATTCTCTACCGAATATTCAGATCCCGCTGTGAGAAGATGTACTTTAAACTCTTATGGTCAGTAAACACAGTAAACCCTTCTCCTAACAGATAGTGCCTTCAGCACTTCAAGGCGTACACTACTGCAGCCAACTCAAGGTCATGAGTGGGGTATTTCTGCTCATGGGGTATCAACTTCCTTGACCCATAAGCCACAACTCACTCATCCTGCATCAACACAGCCCCAAGTCCAACTCTGGATGCATCACAAAACACAATGTACTTCTTACCCGGCTCAGGTAAGACCAAGATAGGTGCGGTCGTCAACCGCTTATTTAAATCTTGAAAGGAATTCTCACAAGCCTCAGACCACTCGAACCTAATTCCCTTCTTGGTCAAGCCCAAGAGTGGTGCTGCCAAGAGAGAGAAATCCTGGATGAACCTTTGATAATACCCGGCCAAACCTAGAAAACTCTGAACATCAGAAACACTCTTGGGCTGCTCCCAAGACACAACTGCCTGCACTTTCTCCGGATCCACTGACACACCTGACTCTGAGATGATGTGACCCAGAAAATGCACCTCACCTATCTAGAATTGACACTTTGATAGCTTGGAATATAGCTGGTTCTCTTTTAGCGTACCCAAGATGATGTCAAGATGTTGGGCATGATCATCATGAGTTTTCGAGTACACTAAGATATCATCAACAAATACAACCACAAACTGATCTAGATAGGGATGAAATATTTGGTTCATTAAATCCATAAACACTATTGGTGCATTGGTCAAGCCAAAAGGCATTACCACAAACTCAAACAACCCGTACCGACTTCGGAAAGCGGTCTGTGGTACGTCAGAAGACCTCACCCTCAACTGGTGATAACCCGACCTCAGATCAATCTTAGAAAACATCTATGCACCCCTCAACTGATCAAATAGGTCATCAATTCTAGGAAGAGGGTACCAATTTTTCACCTTCATCTAATTCAACTTTCGATAGTCAACACACAGTCTCAACGACCCATCAGACTTTTTTTTGCAAAAAAGCACGGGAGATCCCCAAGGAGACGTACTAGGATGGATAAACCCCTTACGCTCCAACTCCTCAAGCAGTACCTTTATCTCCTGGAGTTATTCCGGTGCCATTCGGTATGGTGGAATAGAAACTAGCTCCGCTCCCGGCGGTAACTCAATCGTGAACTCGACATCCCTCTCGGGTGGTAACCCCGAGAAATCATCAGGAAACACGTCCTGAAACCGATCCACCATGGGAGTAAAATTAGGTTATTCCCCTCCCTCGCTATCATTAAGCATGAGACATGCCACTTGAGCCGTGAGTTCACTCATCCGTTGACCCAATGGTCCTGCATGACCTACTCGAACATCCCACTCGCCACGGTGGACATAAGCGTCACCCTCAAGTGACCTGAACGATACTCTACGACGATAACAGTTGATGTGTGTCCGATACAACACCAACCAATTCATTCCCAGGATTAAGTCAAATCCTAACATCTCGATAATAAAAAATTCCCACAGAAAATGACACCCACCAACTTCTAGGGCACATCCCTTGCACTGCTTAATATCCTCGACCCACACCCCCAATGGAGTGTCAATTGACATAACTCCACACACCCTTTCCATAGGTAAAACCAACAATACCACAAGTTGAGCAGAGACAAAAGAGTGTGTGGCACCTAAGTCAAACAACGCACTAGAAAATGTAGAATCTATAAGGATCGTACCTCAAACAGTCGACGGTCCGGCCTCGCCATCACCTGGTGCAAATTGAACTGCCTGAAGCTGACTCGCCCCTCTACCCTGGGCTCCAGCCTGAACGCCCTGCACTACACTGTCTTGCTGGCATGAGCGATCTTTCCCTGAAGTTCCACATCCACCGCCCCTTCCCGTACGGCCCATGGAGCTCCAGCTGCCTACCTGATATGGGGAAATTGATCCCCTCCCCATATCTGGTACCTACTTCCCACCATCATACTCACCCACCTGTCGTGGGTTCCTACAGAACCTCTACACATGCCCCATCCTGCCGCACGAATGGCACTCAACCGAAGGTCAAGGACACTGACCACGCATATGCCCTGGCCTACCGCACTGATAGCATAACACCTAGTTTCCACTCGGAGATGCTGACCCTCTCTTCCAACCACTTTGAAAACTTCTGCCATGCTGTGATCTCTCATGGCGTCGCTTTCAACCCTCGGTAGCTGCACTATTAGTCTTCCCCACTAGCACCACAAGCCCACTACCCGAAGCTCCCTTCAGGTTTCCTTCCGAGATCAATGCCTGATCTACTACCTCTGTGAACCTCTTAAAGCGGAAGATGTTTACTTGAGACCTGATCTCATGTCTCAACCCATCCTGGAAACGCCTTGCTACTGTTGTCTCATCCCCTGCTAAAACTGGGACAAAGCATCTCAAATCAGTGAAGCGACTAGCGTAATCCATCACCGATAGCGATCCCCGAGTCAGGATCATAAAATCTGTAGCCCGCTCCTACCTCAAAGCCTCTAGATAGAAATTCTCCAGAAACTTCTCCTGGAAAACCTTCCACGACATTCCCTCAACCTGCTCGATTTGAGCCTGAATGTCCCACCAACGCCTAGCCTGGCCCCGCAACATATAAGCGGTCAGCTTTACTCGCTTCTCAACAGGGGTCTCCAGATGATCCAGTATCGTCTGGACAGACTCTAAAAAAAACTCGGATGCCTCTAGCCCACCCTCTCCAATGAAGGTCGGAGGGTTTTGCAGCTGGAATTCCCTGGTCAGCTCAAACATACTCGGTGCAACCTGCCCTGGGTCCTGGTCCATCATCTGCACAAGGAAATCCAAGTTCTCCTAGAACTGGTCTTCTCTACCTTCATTGTTCACCACATTTTCATGCTCATCTACTGGAGGAGTGTTCTCATCAACATCCTCATGTTTCCCAACTAGCACCCGACGTCATGGTGGCATTTCTCTACAATGCCAAGCACGAGATTTAGCACACATACCATAAACCTTCACGACTCCGTCACAATCTCTTTACTAGCCACAACATCCCATTTTCATATACTAACCCAAAAACATTTTACAGAACATTTTTCCACTTCATTTCAACCCTTATATTACATTAACATCAGATACCCACTTGTTTAATTCATTCTTCTCATTATTTTTTTGGTTTCATGAAATGCATGATGCACCCTACCTTCCTGCCACACACACCCATCTCGTGTGTGTGCCTAACACAATACATGTCACCTATCTCCCTAGGTGCCTACAATGATGCATGAATGAAAATCCTCATGTCATTAAGTCCATGAGCCAAATATCATAAAATAGTCACATCAAACCACATGTGCTTCACCCAACAGTGAAATATCATCAATTGTAACAACACACAACCAAGAACAACATTTCCCACCCAAGGTGACTTGGGTTTCCCCCATACCTGGGTTAGCTACACCCAAGCATGAGCTCATTACCAAGGCCCGACACATCTTAACCATTGGCTACCAATCCCAAATAACAAGACATTGGAGAAGGAGAAGAAAGACCTCCTCTGATACCACTTTGTAACATCCTTGACCCGGAAGCCACTAAACCGGTGCTCCGAGCCGGGTGGTTACATGACCTTAAGCGCACCTCCCCATATGCCAAAGGCTTCCGACTAGCAATGGGGGTCGATGTAGTCAAGTGGGGAGACTATACCCCCCCTTTTTTATCACAGTAAGCCTCAACAGAAGTAAACTAAATAGCATAAACAATAACCAACAACAAGGAACATGTATAACTACCAAATCCAATAACAATAAATATGACATGTCATACTACAAGTGAAAGAGTGAACAAAAGCTCCAAAATATAGACACGGCCAGAATCCCCAAAATGGTCCCGACTCCAAGTCTGGATCCTCCACCAAGTGCTACCCATGTCCACTCAGCTATCTAGAAAGAACCCTTTCCCTTGTCCTGACCTGCAAACATGAAGTCTGCTCGGGTACCCAATGGCGGCCCGAGTAGGGTGTGAGTACAACTCAGTAGGACACCACCAATGGTGTCTACAAAATATCCAGTATAAATAGGTAGTGCATGCAAAGGGAAAATGAATGATAAATTACAAGTAATTATTTAAAGTTCCATTAACCGATTTAAGACCCAATCCATTTCCATTCCATTACCATTCATTCATTACCATTTACCATCACTTACCATTTCATCACATTTCCATGGGTTAATCACATTCATCATTTTACATGGGTCTAAGTCCAACAATATCATGCAAGAGGGTAAACACATTGTTATCCTATATCACTAGGACTAACCCCTCATAGCAACCATAACCTCACCTCGAAGCCTCAGTCCGGGTGGATGCAACCGTTAGGAGAATAGACCCTCATTCCCCTTTCCGAACTCGTGTATTTAGGGTAGAGTTTAGAGCCTCAGTCTTAGCTCAACCCGTGGGCATAGATCCTCACGTCATACCCCACTCTACGAAGTCATGTGCACATGCTTATATATAAGTAACCATCAACCATCCAAACCATTTCCCTTCAAAAAACACTATTCACAACAACCCACATGGGATTCCACATCATGCCTTAACCCATTAACACATTACCATTTCACATCATTTAACCATTCACCCAATTCCCATGTGTTATGCCTATCTCACTAAGCATTCAATACTAGACCCATAACCTAGCTCATTATGGTCTTTAATCATTTTACACACTAACCCTTTTAACCCGTTCATCATTCCGTGAATCAACCATTCATCCATTTCAATTAACCCTTTGGTTATTACCAAGTCTAAGTGCATCACCTAACTTCTATTACAAGTTCAACCAATCATGCCAACATGTTTATCAAGGGTTCTACAATTCACTACCACAAGTCACTTGTTTAATGTCAATCCCTAAACCTGGGAAAAGCCGGCACATCCCATGGATGGCCCAATTAGGTCAAGTCAATCCCAACACATCCCATGGGGATCGTGAGGGTTCCCATTTTCCATTTTAAACATCATTAAAACCAAGAATGCCAAGGTTATTCAAAACCTAACCAAGGGAAACAAGAACACAAGTAAACATGCACAAAAACCCTAAATAACCATGGGATATAACTTGTAGACCACCTACCTTGAATTCGCGGTTGAACGCAGCCTCAATAGAGTCCTTAGACCTTGATTCGACCAACCGTTGGAGCTTCAACCTAGAACTCACCCAAAAGATAGGTTTTTAGGGTTTCGGAACAAGAGAGGGAAAAGATACAAATCCTAAACCAAGAAAAGAATCAAGGATGAGGTTAGCCTTACCCGGAGCTTCGATTCGCAACCAACGGCACCAAAAACACCCTATAAATGAAGGAGTTTGATCTATTAAAGTCCTTGGGAGGTTTGGTTCGTGACTAAGGTGAAGAGAGGAGGAAGAGAGGAAAATCCCGAGTGGGGTTCTTAAATCTCAGAGTGGCAATTTTGTAATTTTTCCCAACTTTAAGTGGTTGCACGGTTTAGCCGCACGGTTTAGAAAACTGTGCGCAAACCGTGCGCACACCACTATCTAGAGGAGGAAGGGTTTCACGGTTTTACCTGGGTAGGCCGCACAGTTTGGAAAACCGTGCGTCAACCGTGCGCAAGCTTCTGTCTGGAGGAGGAGAAGTTGCACGGCTTACCTGGGCAGGCCGCACGGTTTACCCGGGCCGTGCGCCCAGGCCTGTCTTGCCCAGTTCTCCTTTCTTCCGTGCCCTGAGCCCCTGAAACATCCCCAAGGACTCTCATACTTTCAGAAGACATTCCTTGAAGCCCAAAACAAGGGATTTAACCAAAATCTAATGAAAACATACCTTTCCAAAAACCGGGATCTTACATTCCATATCCAAGCCCTTTATATTTAATCACATTTAATCTTTAATCATCAAAAGATTTAATCAAAAAATCAAGTACCATTTTTCAAAACAAAACACAAGGTACTTGATCTTAACCAATGCCTCAAGGGAAAAACAAGAAAGTTTTATAAAACTCCATTTTAAAACATTTTACATTAATTGAAATATCTTCCCTAATTAGGCAATCTATCACATAAATTCCTTTTAAGTAGATAAGGCGACCTATAAGGGTCCCTCTCAGCTGACCTGAGTTCATTAGAATGCAACCCAAAAAAAGTTGTTTAATTATTAAGAATCACAATACCCATACCGATTTATCTCATAACGAACATGAACCAACTAGCTTACTTGGTACTAGTTGTGCCTTGAGGTAGATAGAAAATTAATTTGAAATTATAAAATTCTCAAACACATATCATCCTAGATATATGGGTGTCTATCAACCTAATAAGCAACTATACACTTTATTGTTTTTGGCATTTGGCTCACATTCAAAGGCAACCAATAAGTTTTAGCAAGGTAAATAATTACATAACAAACAAGCTAGCAGGTCACTACAAGAATATAACATAGAGAGATATGTTGTAATAACAAAAGCATAAAATTTTAACCATAGAGACATGCTAATAGGCATAGAAGCATGATACAAGGAAAACATGGTATTATACAGACAACTTGACAATAGTCTAGCAGGCTAAATATATCACCGAAACATGGTATCTAAAAAGGAATGCTAAATAATCACATGACGTGGCATATATTCAAGGAAAAAAAATTTAATCTGCAGGAAGCCTAAAATGCAACTACAAGGCATGGCACTATGTATGGCATGTGAATTCCTATGTGCCTAATATGATGCATGCAATGCTTCATCCTTACCTTAACAGGCCAAGGGTAAAATATCATAAATTCCATAAATTTATAAGTAATAGAAATTACACCAAATCACTCGAGGTTAAATCATATCAATTGTAACATCGAAAAGCATGAACAATGATCCCAACCCTGGCCACTTGGCCATTTCCCGTACGTGGGGTGATCAGTCCCAGACACGGCTATTAACTAAGTGCCGACACATTCCTAGTCTCCTGTCTACCAACCCAAAACAGTGAGACAAAGGAAAAAAAATACCACCTCTGATACCACTTTGTAACATTCCGACCCGGATCACCTCTAAGACGGTGGCCGGACTGATGGGTGACATGACCTCAAGCACATCTCCTCGAACGCCAGAGGCTGCCGACTAGCAGCGAGGGCCTTTTTGTATCTGAGGGAGAGACAATGCCCTCATAGGTAATAGGTATTATCACAGCAGAAGTAAACAATAATTAATAATAAATAGAAGAAGCATATAAATGAATAAACTGTAGCAGAAGCAATATAAATAATCCAACTGAATAATACTCAAGTGTGGAAGCTCACAAAACGATGTCATGTCATGATGTATGTCTAAACTGAAAGTATATAAAATAGAACCCAAGCATGCTATCAACTAAAAAGAAAAGAAACAAAGTGAAACAACTGCATCACGAGAAAGGCTCAGTCCTCTACCCCAGTCTCCATCCTAAGCAGCAACAATCAATCAAGAATCGGAAGCAGCACGCTTCCCTTTGTCAATACCTGCAATCATATAATCTACTCAGGTGTCAACGACGCCCGAACAGGGTGTGAGATAAAATCTCAGTAGGTCGGCACCCAATGTGTCTAAACCTTTCCATTTCGTGCAATGATAAAATGCAGTGTTCCATTATTTAACAATTTCAGATAATTAATTATGTGCAATGAAATAAATAAGTCAGGCCGAGTTTCAAACGGCCCCCGTGCCTAATCACCTGCTTCAGCCTAAGCTGGTAGTCTGAAAGGGTACTTGTCAGCAGAATGTACGTACACTTATATATATAAAACCCAAAAAGAAACAAGGTAAACAAGAAAGAGGTATACCCCAAGCTTGTGCTTTAACTTGGGGTCTAAGTCAAGTGTAAATCAGGTGCACTTCCATATATCAAAAGAATATCTCAATTCTCAAGTGACTCGAATGGCAATAATACAAACTTTAAGTGCATCATTATTAAGGTTCAAGTTGAGAGTTGGAGTCTGAGCTCGTCCTGAAGGTATCGCTACGGAACATCCATCAATTTATCCAATACCACCGACCCCGTCCAAGGCAATCTTTCGAAAGACCAAGTATCGCCCGAGGCATGGCTTTACCCTGAGTCCGTCCCAATCTCGCAAAAAGGGGTCGAGTGTCATCCAAGGCTGGCTTAGCCACATTGTCAATTGATCTATCCCGATGGGCCCTTTTGGAACCGGTATCACTCATAAGTATTAGAAAGCCCGGGGAAGTCTCGGTCCGGCAAAGCCAATGACGCCGCTCCCCGACACATAGAGGTAACCAGTCAGGAACGGAGGGTCTAAGTGTGGCCCTTAATACGGGACTCACCTCCTTTCTCCACCCTGAATTTAATTAAAGTTTTCACAGCAGCATATATGACATAATCAACATATACACTACTAGAATTCAAGGTATTTGCGACGAGACCCCATCGCAAATAGGCTTTAGCGACGGGGCCCCGTCGCAAATAGACCGTTGCAGAAAACACCGTCGCAAATAATATTTTTTGCGACGGGAAACTTCACCATCGCAAATAAGTCTCTGATTATATACTTTATATATATATAAGCTCTTTTGCGACGGGACCGTCGTAAATACTTTTTTGCGACGGGCCTGTAATCCCGTCGCAAATGATTTTTTGAAAATATTTTTTTAGACTATTTGTGACGGGCTCGTAATCCCGTCGCAAATACCTTTTTTAAGAAAAAATTATTTAGACGATTTGCGACGGGATCTCATCGCAACAGATCCCGTCGCAAATAATAAATAAATTTTAAAAAAAAATTAATAAAATTGTGATTATTGAAAAATTAATTTTAATATTATTAAAATAATAAAAAAATAAATTTTTTTAAAACTTTCAATATACACAAAAAAAATATAAAAAATCATAAAATATTATTATGATTATTGAAAAATTAATTTTAATATTATTAAAATAAAAAATATATATATTAAAATTCTCAATATTCACAAAAAAATATAAAAAAATCATAAAATATTATTATGATTATTGAAAAATTAATTTTAATATTGTTAAAATAATAAAAAAAATAAAAAATATTAAAATTCTCAATATTCACAAAAAAATATAAAAAAATCATAAAATATTATTATTATTATTATTATTATTAGTAAAATAAAAAAATATTAAAAAATATAATACCGAAAAAATATATTTAATAAAATTATGATTAATGAAACCATAATATTAATATTATTAAAATAAAAAAAAATATTAAAATTCTCAATATTCACAAAAACAAATCATAAAATATTAAAAATTAAATTATATAATAATCACACCGGTATAAAAGACAGAAACTGTAAATAGTTTATATTACAACAAATTTAAATTCAAATGTTTTTGACATAAAAAAATCATTGGGGGTCGTCTTCTGAAGGAGGTGGAGGAGCTGAAGGAACTGGTGGAGGAAACTTCATCCCTAAACTACGAGTCAGACAGCGCATGTACTCCATCTTCTTATGATGTTGTTGCTGTCATCGATGCATCTCATCCTCATGTTGCTGTTACTATTGCTGTCATCGACGCATCTCCTCCTCGTGTTGTTGTTGCTGCTGTTGCTGACGTATCTCTTCTTGCTGCTTCTGCAAACTCTCTATAAGGTCATTCTGAGCTCGAAACTGCTCCTGATACTGTGAGCCGGAAGATGATACCTCTCCATGAGCTTCTCTCGAGCTGAACGCCAACATCACAGTAGTACCATAATAAGTATCGGGAGTCACATGAGAGCCGATATCAACTACTCATCCCTTCTCAAAGCCATACTGAGTCACTTGCATCCATGTCGCCTCGTCGAAATGGTGGGCACTGTTCTAATCAGTTGCCTCGTCCTGACCCTCAACCTATGTCTGACAAGTCGTAGCCTCATATGACTCCTTCAATTCCAATTTTAAATTAAAATTGTGAAAATATTATATGCAGTTAATTGTCAAACTGAAAAAAATAAGACTAACCACAATCTGACGCTGGCGATCACCTCTAATCTCTCCGGTGGCTGAATCACTATATATCCTCTGATAAACATCGTACTCTGTAATATCAGAATGCTCGAATTCCTATATGAATATAAAATAAATTTTTTATATTTGAAGTTATATAAAATATTTAAAAAAAATACTTACCAGATTCTCTCTATGCGTACTGAATATACGGCTACCAGCTCAATCTGTCACCTCCTGTCTCCCCCGGTTCTGCCGACCCAATGAAGACCTCCTCTGAAATACACCACCCAACCAGTGTGCACATAATCCATCCCAAACCTGAGATGAAATGTACTCTGGTTGGTGGGATCTACACGACTCATCAAATATTGTCGCTCCAACTTTCTTAATGGTTGTCTTTCTCAAATTGTGCAAAAACTGACGCAAACGCTCACGCATAGCCACCTCCCATGCTGCATGGATATCGTTACGCATGCTATCATCGATGGGATACCATAAACCCTACAAATAATTTATAATATCAAGTTATTAATAAAATAAATTTCAAAATAAATATTATTTATTTACATACCAGCCAATGATTGTACATGTCGAGCTTCACATCAATGGAAATCTGTTCCCATGTAGTCCATGGCTGAGAAAAATAATTGCACAAGATAGCGCTCCCCTGTCCAATATCTACATGCACAAAACTGTGAAAAAGGAATAAATAATAAAATAATTAGTATATATATAAATAAATTAATGAAATCTAACTAAAATATACAAGTTACCATACCTTTGTATGCGTGGATCGAAACCAAGACGTGGACGTCTCTCGGGGATAGGGTCAAGAATCATCAGTCGCGCAAGACTGTGCCCCCTCCGCGTACCTCCTGAACCACCAGTAGGTTGAGGGTCAGATGATCCCACATCCCCCTTATCCAAAGGTAGCTCAGCCTCCTCTAACTCACACAATATATCAGAGTCCATCTGAAACAAAAAATGATTGTTGTTAGCAGATAGTTGAAAATAACTATTATATATATATATATATTAGTTATGATCATAACCATCATTTAACTATATCAATGTTCACCTTCATCATCATCTTCATATCTAACGATGTCAATGTCTTCATATTCCTCATCGACATCATCAATATCCATGTGAGTTTCACTTTCATCATCCCTTGTCATTTGAATTTCATTTGTAACATCATTAACATCTTCATCACCATGGACCCTTAATTGTGGGGTGTCCTCATCGATATTCACGTTTCTTTGTGAAAAAGATGGATTTTGAGTAGTCTCTTAAAAAATTTAAATTTCTTCCACTTCAGTGGAACCACATTCAGTTTGAGTAAAATGATTTTCCTGAGATTTCATTTTTATTATGCTCCACCAATCACCCAAGTCTCTTGAAGTATCACAGTACTTTGTGTAATAAATTTGATGTACCTATTGAGCTAGTAAAAATGGTTCATTTACTGCAAGAAGACTTTTATATTTAATATCGACGATTCCATGAGTCGGATGAACACGCAAGCCTCTCTCAGTATCCAACCACCGACATTTAAACACTGTTATGTAATTTTTTCCAAGATAACATAGCTCAATAATTTCATCCAGAATGTCGTAAAAGTCAACTTCAATTTATCTATGATGCGATCCTCTCAAACAAATTCCATTGTTCATTGTTTTTTTTGATTCCCCATATGCATGTGTATGAAATCAAAAACCATTCACCACATATACATTATAAGATTTAACCATTTTGGATGGTGGGTTACTCAATATACACAGTCGCTTATCAATTTTATCAGCATGTTGAGACACATGAAAATTTATAAAACAATTATCAATATAATAAATAGTAAACTGAATTGATATTAAACCATCAATAATTTATGTTGCCAACTTTTTAAATCATTGAGAAAAAAAATTGTTCATGTTCTTCAAGAGCAGTAGCTGTAATTTGTGGAACTTGTTTCTTGATATGATTATCATATAACCTACAAATAAAATAAGTTTACATACTGTAACAGAAATTATAGAATAAGTGATAGAAGCACTCACAATACAAATGTTGTCATTTCTTCACAGTTGAACAGAACATATGTATGAGCTCTATGATGTTCATCGTCTGAAAGCCATCGTTCTTGAACTCCACTGAAGCTAAGATTTGGCTGATTAAAAACTGATAAATAATTGTCCATTTCATCATTAACATTTTCCTCATTCCGTCCCATGCGTTTTTGTTTTTAGGGATATTCAGATTCAAAATAGTGAGAGTAGAAAAAAGAAATTTCCTCTTGCAAATAAGCTTCAGCAATTGATCCTTCAACTGATGATTTGTTACGTACTTTTTTCTTCAATTTCTGCATGCATCTCTCGAATGGGTACATCCATCAAAACTATATTGGACCTCCACATTTAGCTTCAGTGGAAAATGTAATATCAGATGTTCTATTGAGTCAAAGAAAGCAGGTGGAAAGATTTTTTTCCAGTTTATATATAACTAAAGCAACATTTTATTCCAGTTTTCTTAGTGCATCGTAGTCAATTGTCACTGCACAATTTCCAGTGGATTGACGGCTCCTCTTTTGTCTGACGGCTCATTTACTTCCATCTTTCTCACACTCAAATCACAATGAATAATCTGGTCCGAGGTACGCATATTCATTCTCGTATGCACGAGAATGAATATGCGTACCTCCGACCAGATTTATCATTGTGATTTCAGTGTGAGAAAGATGCAAGTAAATGAGAGGTCGGACAAAAGATCCCCCTTTTCGTCGATGAATTGTCTTCTTCCAACTGTCACCGCCTGAAAAAATTATAAAAAATATGATCCTACGAATGCATATCCAATCTCGTGTATACGAGATTGAATATGCCTATGTAGCAGCACATTTTTCATATTGTTTTGAGTCGGTGAGAGTTGAAAGGAGAAAAGTCATCGAGAAAAAGGAGTGTCGTCAATCCACTAGAAATTGTGCCAAGTTCTTGGAATTTATTAAAATTTATTAAAATTTCTTTTTAACTGTTCTTAACTAATTATTACTATTTATTACTATTTATTGCTAATTATTACTAATTTAGCAATACTTAGCAATACTTAGTAAAATGAAAACTGCTTGAATAATGAAAAGAAATTTGGTAATCATCGTTGTGGAGATGATTACAAATTTTCCCTTCATTATCCAAGCAGTTTTCATTTACTAATTATAATTATATGTAATTATTACTAATAAAAAAAATTATATTATCAATATTTATGAAAAAACAATATTAATATTATTAAAATAACAAAAAAATTATAAAATATTAAAATTATCAATATTCACAACAGACTTTGCTCTATTCTTAATATGTTCAAATCTCAAAGGGTCGCCAATTGTTAGGTCATGTGCAGTAAAAAGTTTGTGTCAACCATGTCTAATGTAAACTCTATAATTGTCATTGCATGGTTGATCACCTCGTAAGTAGTGTTGCAATAGGATGACCAAAGTAATGTCGTTCTCATCTCTAAGAACCATCTCACTACCTTTACATAGATCATTCTTCCTTAAAAATTTGAGGGGACATCAGTATCTTTCCCTTAAATTTTCAAAGAAGAATGGTCTATGTAAAGGGTCATGTGAGATAATTCTTAAAGATGAGAAGGGCATGAATTGGGTTGTACTATTGCAATGCTGCTTGTAAGGTGATCAACCAAGCAAGGATAAATATATCTAATTATATCTAATTATTACTAATTATGACTAATTATTACTAATTATGACTAATTATTACTAATTATTACTAATTACTACTAATTATGACTAATTGTGACTAATTATGACTAATTATTACTAATTATTACTAATTATTACTAATTATTACTAATTTTTACTAATTTTTACTAATTGTTACTAATTATTACTAATTATATCTAATTATATCTAATTATATCTGATTATATCTAATTATTACTAATTATATCTAATTATATCTAATTATTACTAATTATATCTAATTATTACTAATTATTACTAATTATATATAATTATTACTAATTAAAACTAATTATTACAAATTATTACTAATTATTACTAATTATTACAAAATATTACTAATTGTTACAAATTATATCTAATTATATCTAATTATTACTAATTATTACTAATTATTACTAATTATATCTAATTATATCTAATTATATCTAATTATATCTAATTATTACTAATTATTACTAATTATTACTAATTATTACTAATTATATCTAATTATATCTAATTATATCTAATTATTGCTATTTATTTCTAATTATTGCTAATTATTAGTATTTATTAGTAATTATTAGTATTTATTAGTAATTATTACTAATTATTACTAATTATTCCTAATTATTGCTAATTATTCCTAATTATTGCTAATTATTACTAAATATTGCTAAATATTACTAATTATTGCTAAATATTACTAATTATTAGTATTTATTCCTAATTATTAGTATTTATTCCTAATTATAACTAATTATTACTATTTATTACTAACTATTGCTATTTATTACTAACTATTACTATTTATTACTAAGTATTACTATTTATTAATATTTATTACTATTTATTGCTATTTATTGCTATTTATTACTAATTATTCCAATTTATTACAATTTATTACTAATTATTACAATTTATTCCTATTTATTACCAATTATTCCAAATTATTGCTAATTATTGCTAATTATTGCTATTTATTGCTATTTATTTCTAATTATTGCTAATTATTACTAATTATTACAATTTATTACTAATTATTACTAATTATTACAATTTATTACTAATTATTACTAATTATTACAATTTATTACTAATTATTATTAATTATTGTTAATTATTGCTAATTATTACTATTTATTGTTAATTATTACAATTTATTGCTAATTATTCCTAATTATTGCTAATTATTACTAATTATTAGTAAGTATTACTAATTATTAGTAAGTATTACTAATTATTAGTAAGTATTACTAATTATTAGTAAGTATTACTAATTATTAGTAAGTATTACTAATTATAAGTATTTATTCCTAATTATTCATAATTATTTCTAATTATTGCTAATTATTCCTAATTATTACAAATTATTCCTATTTATTAATATTTATTTCTATTTATTACTAATTATTGCTATTTATTGCTAATTATTTCTATTTATTTCTATTTATTGCTAATTATTTCTAATTATTGCTAATTATTGCTAATTATTGCTAATTATTGCTTTTTATTTCTATTTATTGCTAATTATTTTTAATTATTCCTAATTATTGCTAATTATTGCTAATTATTAGTATTTATTAGTATTTATTTGTAATTATTAGTAATTATTATTTATTACTAATTATTACAATTTATTACTAATTATTACAATTTATTACTAATTATTGCAATTTATTACTAATTATTACAATTTATTACTAATTATTATTAATTATTGCTAATTATTGCTAATTATTACTAATTATTGCTAATTATTACTAATTATTGCTAATTATTACTAATTATTGCTACTTATTCCTAATTATTGCTAATTATTACTAATTATTAGTAAGTATTACTAATTATAAGCATTTATTCCTAATTTTTCGTAATTATTCCTAATTATTACTAATTATTCCTAATTATTACTAATTATTCCTAATTATTACTAATTATTCCTATTTTTTAATATTTATTTCTATTTTATTACTAATTATTGCTAATTATTGCTAATTATTTCTATTTATTTCTATTTATTGTTAATTATTTCTAATTATTCCTAATTATTTCTAATTATTCCTAATTATTTCTAATTATTGCTATTTATTTCTATTTATTGCTAATTATTTCTAATTATTGATAATTATTAGTATTTATTATTAATTATTAGTAATTATTAGTATTTATTACTAATTATTACAGTTTATTACTAATTATTACAATTTATTACTAACTATTACAATTTATTACTAATTATTATTAATTATTCCTAATTATTATTAATTATTACTAATTATTCCTATTTATTACTAATTATTCCTATTTATTACTAATTATTCCTATTTTTTACTATTTATTGATATTTATTACTAATTATTTCTATTTATTTTTATTTATTGCTAATTATTGCTGATTATTGTTAATTATTACTAATTATTGCTAATTATTGCTAATTATCGCTAATTATTCCTAATTATTCCTAATTATTCCTAATTATTTGTTAATTATTGCTAATTATTGTTATTTATTTCTAATTATTGCTAATTATTTCTAATTATTGCTGATTATTCCTAATTATTAGTATTTATTGCTAATTTTTAGTATTTATTAGTAATTATTAGTATTTATTACTAATAATTACAATTTATTACTAATTATTACAATTTATTGCTAATTATTATTAATTATTGCTATTTATTGCTATTTATTACTAATTATTACTAATTATTGCTAATTATTCCTAATTATTGCTAATTATTCCTAATTATTACTAATTATTACTAATTATTAATATTTATTCCTAATTATTCCTAATTATTATTAATTATTCCTAATTATTACTAATTATTATTATTTATTACTATTTATTGATATTTATTACCAATTATTATTAATTACTACAAATTAATTATATACATTACTAATTATCGTTAATAATTAATAATTACTACTAATGATTAAAAATTAATACTAAAAATTTCAATTTATTAGTACAAATAAATACTAATGACAAAACAATTTAAATTTAATTTAATTACAACTAATCAACAATAAAAAAATAACATAAAAAATGAAATAAATAATAAATTAAAAAACATAAATACCTTTAAGACTGATTTTCTATTGATGCAGACAGCTTCACAACTTTTCGTGAACAAAAAAATTAACTTAGAAAAATTCTCTCTAAAATCCGAGTTTAAAGAGAAACGTGATCTAAAATTTGAGAGGAATGAGATGAAAAACATATGGGGGTATATATAGGTTAGATTATTTGTGACGGGTATCCCGTCGCAAATAGTATATTTTGCGATGGGACTCGTCGCAAATACCCACGCCCGCATTAATTACTGTCGGCGGTTAAAAAGTTATTTGCGACGGGACCCGTCGCAAATAGTCCCTACTGACACACCTTTTCTGACGGACGACATCCCGTCGCAAAAGGCTATGAACCGCCGCCGGTTATTTGTGACGGGTCTCGTCGCAAAAGGTGTCTCGTCGCAAAATGCTATAAACCGCCGCCAATTATTTGCGACGGGGCCCGTCGCAAATACTTAACTATTTGCGACGGTGGGATCCCACCGTCGCAAATAAACTTCGCACGGTTTGGTGCGCTATCCGCGCCAAACTATTTGCGACGGGATACGAAATCTCGTCGCAAATAACCTTTTGGACGGACCTTTTGCGACGAGATTTATTCCCGTCGCAAAAAGTCATTTTTCCCATAGTGATAAACTCACAACTTAAAAACTAACCAGATACATCCGTGCATCACAAGGTACAAATTAAATATTGCAGCATAACACTATTAACAAGAAAAGATATTGCATCAACATAAGCAGATAAATGCACTTTTAAATAAATAAATAATTCAGCACAACCAACTACCAAGAATCCAACTATTCACGGTTCATAATTAATCTAAATTATTTATTTAAATTCAACACCACAAAAATAGGTTGTGCAACACATGCAATTAATTAAATTAAATGTCTAGGCATGCACATTTAAATAAATAAATAATTTATCACAAACAACTATCAAAGATCCAACAATTCAAGTTTCATAATTATTCTAAAATAATTATTTAAATTAAACACAACAAAAATAGGCTGCACAATACATGCAGTTAATTAAATTAAATGTTCGGGCTAACAGAATTTATACCGACCACGTCAGCACACCCAAAGGGGTGTCCGACCACATTGCAACAAATTAAACAAATTAATTCATAATCAAAAGTGATGCAACAACTAGACAAAACAAATAAATTAAAGAGTTTGGGTGAATTTGCACAAAGCCGGTAGACACCGACTAACGGCACAACGATACGTTTTTATAAATCACAATGAAGCGGAAGGAAAGAGGGTAGACGTCCTACCTTATGGTCGTAGACGATCCTATGATCCGCGGTAGGCTTTGATTTGACCAAAAACGGAAGAAAACTGATGATTTTAGAAAAAACCCAAAATATGGTAAAATCCTTCCGTGACGAACTGCGCAAAGGATATAAAAAGAGATAACATGATTTTTGGTGCATGTGATAAGACTTACCGAGAGGTTTACAACGCACCTGCCGACGAAAAAAATAGGCGACGAACGGAGAAGCGACGGTCTTTCGAAGGAGAAGCAATGTGGTGCGCACCACCTAGGGAGGAGAGGTGTGCCACGCACATGAGAGGGAGGAGCAGATTAGAGGGAAAAAAGGAAAAGAAAGAAAAAAAGGAAGAAAAAAATAAATCAATAAATCAATAAATCAATCAAAAAAAATGGTGGGAGAGATTAAACAATTAATTAAAACGAGTTTACCCCATTTTAATTGTTTTTAATTTCTTTCCAACTGTTTCTATTTTATTATTTATTTTTATCCTTTTTTAAATTCCATTAAATTCTTTTAAATTCTTTTCATTCCTTTTAAACCCATTTAAATTATTTATATCTGAACGCAGCGCTACAGCGCAACCTAAAATTTTTACATAAAACTCGAACAAATATTTAATTAATTATAACAACCGCTCGGGACCCGTAACAGGATGCGCAGGCACGCCCTTGGTTCTTTATGAATTTAGACAACAAAAACTTAAATGACCCGCACCTTAATTTAAGTCGATACGTTAAAATAATTAAAATTATTATTATTTAATATAACTCATCAATGGAACTATTAATATTTTAAAACAATAACAATTAAAAAAAAGATAGCAGTTATTAAATTAATATTGATTGTGAATTTGTATTTAATTCGAATAATCAATAATATCACATTTATTATATTGTGCAGTTATTATTTACACCGCAACACGATTTATTAATTGTGGATGTGCTTCAAAACAAATAAAAATATTAATAATAAAAATATTATTATTATTTCTAACGTCCAACAATTTTTTTTAACCCAACTAAATTATTTTTGGGTGCGATATGATCAAACGTCTGTCGCTTGCAAAGGTTATACCCTACCTAGGGTAAATCCCACGTCTCGGAACTATCGGTGATGTCGTGTAAAGACCCGTAAATTTCAAGGGATTTTTTTTTCTTAATTTCTTTGGGATTTTACGAGTATGCAGTTTCTGACGGCACCTGATTCTGAGGCCCGGTGTGCCCGGAATCAATTTTCGAAGTTTAGCTCGGGTACGTTCAGTGAACGAACGAGTGGGTTTTCCTAACTTTTGAACCGGTGCTCGGAATCGAAATCTGAGGGCACTGATGAAACCGCATCGCCGATAATTGCTTAGGAACACTTTTTTCGGAGGTGCGTTTGCTCGGGATGAGTTGTTAAAAATGTGAAGAATACAAATATAGTTGTTTTACAATTATATTTTTATTACACCACTAGTGGTTTTTGAGTTAAGGGAAAGGAAGTTGTGAGGAAGTGGGGTGGGGCCCACACGAGCCCCCACCTCCTTAAATTTCCTAACACCCCCTCTACCATAAATGTGTAACTCATCCTCTCCCCCTCTTAATTACAAGTCAACTCTCTTATTAAATTATTTGATTAAGTTATTCAATGTATTTAATTAAGAGTTGAATTTTGAATTCATGGTTTGGGATTAATAAAATGAGGGTGAACCTTATTTTATTTGGGGGATTGTTGTGTGAGAAGAATTTGGGGAGAAAATACACAAAGCCTTGGGAATCTTCATCTTCTTCATTGGAGAACGCGAGGAACGTCAAAACCTCGACGAAGAACGTTGTCGCCGCAAGGAGCGATCGTCGTGCCTTTCTTCTCCTCTCCGCAGCCGGTGTGAGACGTCGCTCCGCCTCGGACGATCTCCGTCAACGTGTATGAAGCCTCACCCCGCGGCGTCGTTTTCCGCAACGCTCACCGATCGTCAACTCGTTATCGAGGTAGGGAATTGTTTTACGTTCAAGAATGATTTACGTTCTTCGTTGATGTTTATTAAGCCGCATGTTATCAAGATAACGAGAGGAGGTCGGACCGCATGAACACGGCCGAACCTCCTCCCTATGGTTGTTAATTTTTCGCTATGGTTTGGAACGGAGGCGGCGCGGTGCCGTCGCACCGCGCGAGAACGAGGGAATCACGGCCGGTGCGGGCCGCGACGAAGGAGCGCGGCGCCGTCGTGCCGCGCGAGAACAAGGGAATCACGGCCGGTGCGGGCCGCGACGAAGGAGTGCGGCGCCGTCACGCCGCGCCGTTGAAGCCAAAAGAGGCCGCGGCCGGAGCGGGGCCGCAGCCTAAGGCTGCGACGGTGCTGGGAGGGGCGGCCGGAAATCCGGCCGCCAGCGCTTCGGAGGGGCGAGACCGCGGGGTCTCGCGGCGGCAGCACCGGCCGACCAACCGGGCCGGCCGTTCGGAGGAGGTCGGGGGTCGTAACCCCCGGCGGCAGACAGGCGGCCCCCCTCCACATGGGGGGCGCCGTTTCGAGACAAGGGGGGGCAGCGCCCCCGTTTTCTGCTCGGCCGAAACGGCCGAGCTACTGGCCACACGGGCCGCGCCCGCGCTGGGCCGGACCCCCGCATTGGGTCAGGCTACGTCGGCTGGGCCGGACCTGGACCCGGGCCGACCCAGGGGGTTTTGGGCCGGGTCGGTCCAGGCCCAAACCCTCCTAAAATCAGACAAATTCGTTCAAACGCTCGTAATTTGGGCTACGGACCTCCGATCGACGCACCGTCAGTTGCGATGCGATCCTTGGATCGAGACGGTTGTTTAGGTATATTATACTCAAGGTTTCGGAGAACTTTGGGTATGGCCGGGTTGGTTCGAACACGAAACCAACCGGACCTTCGGAGCGGAAACACTTATAACTTGATCTCCGGACGTCCGATTGACGTGTCGTCGACTTTGATGGTTTCCTCTTAGTGAGACGGTTCTTTTAGCTCACTCCGCTCGAGGTTTGGACGCAGTTGGAGTACGTTCAGGTTGGTTTTGACTTAAAAACCAACCGGGCCTCTGGAACGAAAAGACCAATAACTCTCAGACCAGACGTCCGATTGACGCGCCGTCAGTCGCGTTGAGTTCCTATTAACGAGACGGAACTTTAGGATACATCAACTCCGGACTTCGTGTCAGTTGATGTATCGACCCCTTGGCTCGTGGAGCGGACCCTCCCGGAATCGAGCATGCTGTGTGCGGGAACCCTAGAGCTTGTTGCGACTGCGACGACAATGATGACTGTACTGGGATCCTCCGTGGGTTCGGCAGCGACGACGACCGTACTGGGATCCTCCGTGGGTTCGGCAGCGACGACGACCGTACTGAAATCCACCGTGGGTTCGACAACGATGACTATTGTTTTTGTATCCTAGGTGGGTCCGATAGTACGTGACTACTGTTCTTGTATCCTACGTGGGTCCGGCAGTATTTGACTCTGTACTTGTATCCTACGTGGGTCCGACAGAGTAGCTGGTCTTGTATCCTTTGTGGGTCCGACAACTTAGCTGGTCTTGTATCCTACGTGGGTCCGACAGCTTAGATGAATCAGTGACTACATCTGATCATCTCTATCATCTTATGAAGAAGTATACATGTGTGAGATAAGTCTTGACTTTCAATTATTATCTTCGATATGATTGACTTGTTTTCCTATGTGGATTGGGTTGTGTTATCCTATGTGGATTGCATTGTGCTATCCTGTGTGGACTAGATCAAACTTGGGCTCGGATGTTGGAGCCGAACTGGAATTGATGACTTAGGTATATGTATGGGTATATACCTAAGTAGAGTTGGTTGTTACTTCGTGATTGTATCTTTCCTTTGTGGATTATCCTTTGTGGATTCTAGGAGACCTTCGGGGGTCTCGGGGTCCCTACTGAGTAGAGTATACTCACCCCTGCACGGGCTATGCTCGCACTACGTTGTGTTGGATGCAGACGACGGACAACGCTGATCGAGGTAGGAGCTCGTGGAGCTGGACGGTACCTGGAGGTGGATCACTGGACGAGACGTACACGGAGCGGACGACTGGAGCTGAGGAGCGGAGGAGACTATCTGTACCCACCCTTCAGGTGGGATTTCCAGAGGACGGCTCAGTGTTGCTGCTTTACTTTTCTGTCGCTGTACTCTCTTTTCAGTTGTACTTTACTTTCAGTTGGGTTTGTATTCTGGCTCATTTACTTTCCAGCACTTACTATTGTACTTAGTTTACTTAGTGTTTACTTCTGCTTGCTTACTATGTGGTGTTTGTTTTCTTACATAAAGACAATGTCTTCCCTCATATCGGGATTTGCGCCTTTGGTATTAGTCGCCAGCCCCTGGCCTATGAAAGACGGGCTTGAGGTAGTCACGGTACAGGTCCTGAGGACGGGTCGTGACATGTCAGATTTCTCATTCGATGCACCATTGGTGAGAAAATAAATATTTATTATTTAAAAATCAGAATAATCAATTAATTAAAAATAAAGATGGAATTATCATGTGCGAGGGTGTCAAACACCCGATGCGAATCAAGGTTATACCCTACCTAGGGTAAAGTTGGTGTTCCGGACCTAACAGTAGTATCAGATTTCTCGTACGACATACCGTTTGAGTTATTTCATTTTTTTTTGAAAAGAAACAAACACGCGTATCAATAAAATAAACGTAATATTTTTATTCTATCAACGCCGCAGTGTCAACTATTCGAAACAAAAAGTTCTGACGCTCGATTTTAAAACCGACCTGCCTAGTTAACGAAAAAAATTTATTTCCCGCGCTTTTTTCATCCGGTTCAAAACACGGAACGTTACACTTTCTTTCCATTTGACGACCTGAAATCCATCGAAATTGAAGGGGGAGGGGCTCTGATTGTTGATTCTCGACCTCCAATGGTCGGAAATCAGAACCCTGTTTTTCATGGGGGAGCCACCGGCCTCCCATCCCCGAATGGGGGTCCCAATTTGTGATTCCATCTCCTGCATCCTGCAACACACCTTGATCCATCTGTAAAACATTGATGCTTCAATCGCGCACACATCTACCACAAATTTGAGGGTTCGATCGCACTCAAATCTAACCCGACAATGTCTAATCATCGACCCCATGGGCCAACAACAAAGAACGCAAAGAACGGTGGTGGAAAAAGCACAAGAATGAGGTGAAAACATTGTTGACTGATGCGATCCTGACCAACGACCATCAAGAGCGGAAACAAGGGTGAAATCATGTGCGTAGAAGATAAAACAGATAGGTTCAAGAACACTATTTGAAATCGGGTTCATGCGAAGAATGAAAATCATCGAAAAACAAAAACAAATATAAATCCATGCTTATCAAATAATTCAAAGGAAGATAATCCATGAAACAATGTGCCCTACCTCATGAACGGATAGATCATTGGCGAAGAACGGATTTATTAGTGAAGAAGAAGATGAACATGTTGCGTTCATCATTTGTCTCACAATTCCACTCGATCGTCCATCGTTGATCTTCATTCTCGATCTGCCAACGCCAGTGCTCTCCTCCTCCTCCTCTCTAGTCTCTCAGGGCTATGTGGCCAACTCTAAGAATTTTTCATGATGACGTATTTATAGAGTAGGGTTGGGGTGTGAGTTATTAAATAAATCAAATCAAATTAATTAATTAATTCACTCAACACACCTGTCAATGGTCACTCTCAACCGAACGTTCGACACCGACCAACTTTATGCTGCGTCTAAGGTAAACCTCGCATTCCGAAAACAACCGTAGACTCAGATTTCTTATTCATGGTCTCCATGAATGGAAAAACCATTTATCTTGAAAAAGATGCGCACACGTGCTTTAATATTTTTTATATATTAATTTCAGGGTCCTGCGACACCCAAACGCAGTGCCGACTCTGAGGAAAAATCTAATGATATATATATAAATATTCAAGGGACTAAACCAATGAAATTGGAGTCATTACAGGTGGTTCCTAAGTTTTTCCTATGGATTTGTTTGGATTTCCAATTGCGTGTGTGTTCGGTCACACCGACGTTTGTGTGTTGACCTTAAATTTAAATTGAAGCCTTAGATATAAAATCGACATGTTCATGTGCCCTAAAATACGATTCTAATTGCATACCTCAAAGGTGATCCCTATGGGACACCTCACTTGAGGGATTGACCCTAGGAAATGGTTATGTAAAGTAGGAAACTCGAATGATTCGTGATAAAAGGGAAATAGGGGGAATGGAAATGGTAAGAAGGGTTGCGGAATTGGTATATAATTATATTGTGGAATGTTAAATGATTAGATTTGACTTGAATTTGTTTTGTGCCTTGTGAAATGGTAAATTAATGGCATGCCTTTATATTAACACACCTTATCCCTTGTGCTAAAGAACATATGTGAAGGGTAATTCCGAGGGGATGCCCTAGTTTAGAATTGAAACCTCAAAGTTCCTCAAGGGCAAGGGAAACTAGAATGGATTCTCATGAAATGAAGGGTGATGTCATGAATTGGTATTGATATGGTAAATTGGCAAACCATGATTTATAAAATGGGTAATGGATGGTATGATGTGATGACTAGTGAATTAAAGTGAAATTTGTAAACCGAATTACAAGGTAAATGGAATCAATGTTGTAAATAGTAAACGGATGATGGAATGGTAAATTGGAATGGCTCCTTATGAATTGCCATTGATACGAAAATGGTAAACGCCTTGGACAATGATATTTCTAAGGTGCGGCCCGGTTCTGATTATCTATTTTCATAATGAAGCTTCCAGAACAGTTTTTTCATAGGCTGGGATGCACAATATATGTTACCCGATACGATAAATAAATAATAATGATAAAAAAAACCCTTCTTCTCACCCGATGTGATAAAAAAAAAAAGCAAAAAAAAAAAAAAAAAAAAAAAACTATTTTCTCACGGAATCTGGAGTTTCTACCGTCCTGATCTCTGCAATTAGGGTTCCCGTCCTGATCTCTGCAATTAGGGTTCCTGTCGCCATGAACCCATTCATCCAGTTCCCGATTCAGAATTGAAGCAGGCGGGACGAAGGGAGTGCATAAACTAGGAGGGATTATTAAGAGCCTCGGCTCCGGCGACGATCTCCAAGATTTCGGTCGTGATCTTGGCCTGCCGTTCCCGATTGTAGGCGCTGGCCAGGGTCCTGTTCAGCTCCATCGCGTTCTCCGTGGCGTTGCTCATGGCGTTCATCCGCGCCGCGTGCTCGCTCGCCACCGACTCCTGCAATGCCCTCAGGATCTGGGTGTTCAGATACAGCGGCATCAGGGCGTCCAGGATCTGCGCCGGGTCCTGCTCGAATTGCATCAGCGGCCGCCATCCCCGGGGCTCCCTTCTCGCTGCATCCCTCTCCACCACCAGCCTCCCTCTCCGGCTCGTCAGCTTGAACACCTCGTCCTCCGCCGCGTCCACGCGGTTCCCCTCTGCGTCGCAGATCCCTCCCGCCGGCAGCAACGGCAGCAGCGTCCGGATGATCGGGTCCGCCCTCAGCAGCGACACGAATTTGGTGTATATGAGCTCCACCTTGTCGACCTCCTCGCTCACGAAGAGCGAGAAGACGGCGTCGGCGATGGCTTGGGCCTCCTTTGCGGTGGGGAACCTCCCCACCCCGATGCACTTATCCAGGCGGATCTGAGGGCGCCGGCGAAAATAGGT
Source organism: Viscum album (assembly GCA_963277665.1). Lineage (NCBI taxonomy): Eukaryota > Viridiplantae > Streptophyta > Magnoliopsida > Santalales > Viscaceae > Viscum > Viscum album. The sequence goes on from OY728152.1 coordinate 1,745,721,847, forward strand.
GCTGCCCTTCTCGCCCACGCTGATCACCGTGGAATCCAGGCCGAGATCCGTTAGTTTCGCGATCCGGGCCTCCGCCTTCCGGGCGATGGCCTTGTTGAAGCTGCCGCAGAGACCTCGGTCGCCGCTGACGACGACGAGGGCGACCTTCTTCACCGGTCTCACCGCCGTCAACGGCACATCGACGTCCTCCGATTGGAGCCGCTCGTTGATGTCGTAGAGAACGTCCACGAGGGCCTCGGAGAAGGGGCGGCTGTTGATGACTGCTTCTTGGGCTCTCCGGATTTTAGCCGCGGCTACCATCTTAGTGGCTTCGGCGATTTTCTGGGTGTTCTTCACTGCGCAGATCCTGTCTCGGAGCTCGCGGATGCGGCAGAGAACCAGACGCTGCCGCCGAGGCGATCTGGTGGGAGAAGCGGAGTTCGAAAAGAGACGGAGCGGGTTGGTGGTGTGGGATGGGAAACAGAGCAGGTGTGGGCGAGGATTCGAGGGTTGCAGGACAGCGAACATGGAAGAAGACGACGAAGATAAAGCCATGCTTGTTGCGCCTTTACGAGGTGTTTCTGTAACTCAGATCGGAAGGGGTCCGGCCGGATCGTTTGATAAAGAATAAAATTGGTTTGCAGATCATCTAAAATTGGATCATAAATGTCTCAATTTTATGCCTACGGTTAATTGAGAAATTAATGAACAGAAGAGTAAATTTTCACTATAAACATCAAGAATCATAATTGTCTTCTTTAGGTATTCCCTTGATTTGGCTTAATTCTTCCATCCATATTCAAATTGCGGACTCCTATGACTACGAGGTAGGTGGCCCTAATACTTTTATTTCCACTCATTTAAGATTCATGCATCATTTGATGTACTAGTTGCGGTGAGTGTCTACACTTTCCTAGTCATGGAACTTAAATGTGTTTGTTTTTTGCGATAAGGCTGTGAGAGGTTCTTTGGGTGTTACTATTTGGTCATATGGTTGTCAGTGACCATGTTTATAGATGGAAAGTGTTATGGAACTTCGTGCCCCCCCTGTAGGGTGGAAGGGTGAGAAAGTGAGTCCCTGAACCATTTATTTGGCGGTTGCAATTCAACTTTTTGTTATGGAACTTTGAATTGGAATCCAAAAGGGGTATCCTTTGTGTCATGACTTAGCAGACCTTGTTAGGTGGCCTTGAAGTATCCTCTTTAAGATGGGGAATTCATGCATGTAAGATGGGTAGTGTAACATTGTAACGATCCAAGATTTCACTTTTTATCATCCTTAAAGAAATAAAATATTAAAGTGTGTTTCACACACTACATCGAACTAAAACGAAACAAAAAACTGTGATATTTTGAATATGAAATACGATGGTTAAAACTTGACCATTAAATTAGTAGGTATAAATTTAAATTACCATATTGCATAATCAATAAAGAAAGTAGGAAGAAATGATATCTGGAAGTGGAAGTCTTCCTTACAAAGTCCTCTTTTTTGAGTTTGGAAGGGAGGTAGCTTCGTTGGGGTTTGTCAAGGACCAAGCCCAAGTCGAACTCGTGCAATTACGTTTTGAGCAAAATCATATATGTGAGAAGTTCAAACTCATGAAGATTGTCACAAGATCCATGCTAGTTGAACTGACACTTGAAATTAGGACCAGATCTTGTCTGATGCTTAGGTCTAACACGAAGATCATAAGGGGTTATGTAAGTAGAAATTAGGATTATATCAACATGTAATACAATATTCATATGTATAGATATATCATTAATTTTTATACTTTTCAAAAGTTTATTTTTGCTCAATTTAATTTATGTTAAAAATGTATTTTTCAGAAATTGACATTTTATTTAAAGGAACTATGTTCATTATTATTGAATAATAACAAGATATCCTGATTGCATGAATAACAAGTTAACACTAGATTAATTAGTAATTTATAGAGGAAAATAGCTAATATACGAGAAGTCATTTTCATATAAAAACAGTTTTGCTATATTTTATGTTATTAATTAAAAATAAAATTTATAAATTTGAGGATGCGAATTTGACAAAATTAAGTTCATTTTTGGATTTATCATGACAATATTAACTTTACATAAATTTTGAGTTTTTTCCTAAAAAATTGATTTTTAGGTGAATAGTGCAATATATCGTTTTTACTAATACTCTGACTTTTATGTCATTATTAATATTTAAGTATGACTTAGAAATTTATGAAGCATATTTCTTGATAAAATATGTATTTTATAATTGACATTACACATTTTTAAATATTGATTATAATTTATAAACCTATTATTGATATTTTAGAACTCACACAATCTTTTTTTTTTCAAAAATCGTTTTAATACACTATACATTTATTATATTAAAATTAATTTTTAACAATTTTAGAAATTGAACCAGACAAAATGGATTTCAAATTTAGAATCAGTGGGTACAAATTATATAATTAGTATCACTTTAGTTTTAGGTATAATGATTAAGTTACCTTAGGTAAAAACTAGTTACCGTGGTAAATGTTTAATTGACAAAAGTAATAATTCAACGGGTAAAGGGCTTCAAACATGTTTTTAATTGATTGGTTGAGAGATGCCCGACCTTATCTCACTCTCCACTCAATTATTATATATTTTTGGAGCTACTTGACATGTTTAACATGTGCTCTCTTTATATTAAGTTGAAATATTTAAAAAAATGTCATTCTCGCTACTTATAAAAGGGACCTCTCATTACCACTTCAATACCATAAAAAAATTGATTTCTTCCTGAAACTCTACCCTCTTTCCTTCCCCTACCATTATCTTTCACTCGCATAAGCTTCTGATCATAAGGGATTAGCCTGAGCCCTTCCTTTCCAAGGAATCCTCCAAGAGAAATCCAAAGTTCTCAACGTAAGTTCAATCTTTTCACTAATATCATTTTCTTTATCTTTCCATTTCAAATTTATTTTTTCCCAATCTTAAATGGCGACTTCAGTATTTATAGTATACTGAATGATGTTATTTTGTGGGAATTTATGCAACATCCCGACCTGACTGACCACTAAACCGGTAGCCGGACTGGTCGCCACATGACCTCAAATGCACCTCCCCATATGCCAGAGGATTCCGATTAGCAGCGAGGGTCTATTGATGGTTTGGTGGGGAGACTATACCCTCTAGATCAAAGTCACACAATGGTATAATAATATTAAAATGATAAACAATAGCGGAAGTAGTAATAATAAAGAAAGAACAACAGTAGAAGAATAATATAACAACTGAATAAAAGTGGCCAACGCCAAATTACAACAATGCATGTGTGACATATGACGCTACAAGTACAAGCAGTAAGATTTACTAGTAGCAATACAATGCAATCAAAGAATAATTGCCCAAGACTAACTCCACGAGCATCCTGAGTACTAGCTCAGTCCTGTGCTCCCTAGCTCCCAAGTATGCAACACAACACAAACAATCAATCCAAAGACTTACAAGCATGTAGGACTGCTTGGGTACCCCAGTGCAATGGTGGCCCGAGCAAGATGTGTGATATAAATCTCAATAGGCCGGCACCCACGGTGTCTAGGCCAATCCATCTCATGCAATAAACAAATAAGCAGTGTGCTAATATATAACAATGCATAACAGTAAATAAATTAAATGATAACACTTGGGTCGGGTTCCCAAACGGACACCTGTCCCTTATCACCTGCTTCGGCCTAACTTGGAAGATTGAATAGGGTACCTGTGCAATCCATAATGTGTATACAAGGACCAAAGTAAACAAAGAAAACAAAGCAAAGCAAGAAGCCATACCCCCAAGCTTGTGCTCTGGCTTGGGGTCTAATTCACATGTCATCTTACAAGTATGCTAGTAAAGCAAGGGAGAAGCATCACATGTTCATAAACAAGATCAATAATAACAATAATAATAATAAAAAAGGATGCATATCATATGAACAATAAACAAACAATCCGTCAAATCCAGGGTGGAGTCTCAAGCCTGTCCAAGGAGATCTAAGAAGAATCCCAAGTATCGCTAAACATCCGATATAATCCAATATCACTGAGTTCATCCAAGGTGATCTAAAATAATCCCTTGTATCACTCGAGACATGGTGACTCTGAGTCTGTCCGAGGTATCGCACATAGGGGACCGAGTATCACCCATGGCATGACATAGCCATCTTTCCAACGGATCCGTCCACAGTTTCTACCCTAGGGAACTGGTATCACTCAAGAGTATAAGAAACCGTCTGGGAAACCCGTACCTAGCAAGACAAAACATCGTTCCTGGCACCTTGAGTCATAATCAACCGAGCACAGTGAGTCCATCCATGGATCCTTAATTCGGAACCCACATTCTCTCCCAACCCATATCAAGTGAACCATATCAAGAAAGGCACACATCAAGGCAAAAAATTTATAATTTCAAGACATCAATTATTCATCTCAATACCACATGCTTACTAAGTCGACCAAGTATGCAATTTAAGCCAATCAACAATGGCACAACTCATATGAAAAGTATGAATTAGATAAAAGCAATCATGGGCATGAGACATATCTCAATATCACAGGCTATCAAGCTTAACAAAGCATAACATTTCAATTCAAGCCATTCATTTAAGGCATAAAGCATTAGGCACAAAGGTGACCCATGAACAAGGAACATGGCATTTAATTCAATCCATTCACTTATGGCATAAATATAAGTAATGACATAATATACAAAGCAAGATATTCATATAACATGCACTTAGCAATTTAAGTTTAAGGCATATGGAATTCAAGGATATGTACAAGGCACTGGCATAACATATAATTCAATCCACTCAAACAAGCATAAGAAAAAGCACTAAGCATTAGGCATGCACATATGGCCTTTTCCATTTGAAGACAACACACCTCATTGAGGGGTTTTATTAGAAAACATGACATTTTATTTCAACAATTCATTTCATTAGATTTAAGAGTTTAATTCATCTCAATGTGTAAGGGGTATAACATATGGTACAAGGCAAGACACAAAGAAAGGCGACACACACTTAATAATTTAACAACTTTCAAAAGATGGATGACACATGATATAAAGCATATTTATAAAAGGGCATAAACAAAAAGGGTATAATTAAGGAATCCTATCTCAAAGGGAAGAGTACCAAGCCAAATACTTCGACACTTGATGCTTTTATCTGTGACCACTCGAAGCTGCTACATCCATCCTCCGAGCATATGCACCTTCACATATACATAAGAAAACCTATCCCCTATGTACATATTCGCATGACCATGAATATGTATAAGGGGATCCTTATATATATGCTTATATATGCATACACCCATTTCCACTTACACCCGTATGCATTTTTCATATTATACGTAAGCACACCTAGGCCCATATATATATATATATATTCATTTCCATGGATGATTATACATATAAAGAGGGAACTTACATATATATATATGCATACCTATGCATACGTGGGTAAGTAACCTTTGACAACGACAACCCAAAACCAACACAACAAGGTCCAACATACTAAATAAAATTTCCACTAGATCAGAAACTACAAACACCCCAATTATAAATTGAGAAATAATGAAGAACGGAGGAAAAACTACCTAAAATTGATTATGGGCGGACCAAAATGATACGAACCACTTCACCTTCGGTGGCGGATGTCGAAACATGCAAGGAGAAGTCCTGAGAGACCCTTTGCATGCCCTAACACCATTGAAGAAACCAAAAATTGGTATTACCCCTAACCCTAGGGTTTAGACACACAAGAGGGGTCATGGGAGAAGATAAAAACGCTTAATCGAAGGAGGATGAAGGAAGAGGAGGATTACCTCGGATAATTTAACATGAATCTAGAAGAAATCTGGTGGAAATCGACACATCAGAGAGGAGGCCAAGGGGGTAGTCATGTGAGGACAAGGGATCTCAGGGGGGGGGGGGGGTGTCACGTGGAATAGGAGGGGGAGGGGTGTTTAGGTTTTAGTTTTATTTTATTTTAATTAATTTAATTTCTTTTAAAAAAATACACCGCACGATTTGGGTCATACGGTTAGCCAAATCGTGCACCAACCATGCGGCACCCCCTGCCTAAAAAATCACCTTGCACAATTTGTCCCACACGATTAGTCAAATCGTGTACAAACCGTACAGAGGTAATTTTTAAGTGGAACTACTCATGTGGTCTAGGAACACGGTTTGAAAAACCGTGCGCAACTCGTGTGTACCACCTCTTCCCACCTCCTATAGGTCACATGGTTTGCTGTTGAGGTCCACACAGGTTTAGAAAAAAAATGCACCCTATTCAGAGAACCCAAACCTTGACTTTTTAGAGCCCAACGCTCCCAAAACTCAACGAGACCTTCGAGGGACCTATTAGGCCTTCACCCAATTCCAAAAACAACATGTTGAAGTGTTCCAACTCTCAGAATTTCATTTCGAATCTTGGTTTATAAAATGGTCCGTCCAGTAAATGCCAAAAATTCAAATTCCCATGGAATTTCACCTTTACTCAAAACACAAGTTGTTATAATATACATTAACCACCTTTCCCATTCCTATTAAGAAAAATGAAAACATCAATCATACATATGTGCAGACCATCACCTCTACAACACAACGTATTTCGTTTTCCTTCACCACCTCACAAGACTGGTCATAATAAGGAATTTAATATATAAGTATGATATTGATAACATGTTTTAGGTTTTAAAACTAATAAAAAATATTAATCTTTTCTCCCGTAATATGGAAAATGAAATCATCATCCATGTGTACGTGCAGACAACCACTTCCATTGAACGATATATTCTATTTTTCACTACCACCTTCACAACTAGTTATAAATTATAATAGATGAGTATATATGATATATAGGATTAATAAACATTATGAATATGATTCATGATAGGTAACATAAAAATTAATGATTGTTATTAGTCAATCCATCAACATCGATGAATAACCCGAAACTAATTCATCATCGATTTCACCTTCATGAAATGAGACAAAACTCTTATATAATGGGATTATAACATTATAGGTCATTATAAAACATCATTTTTAGTAGCTTATATAACCTAGAAATGATAAAATTGGTATCAAAGAATGGGAACCAAAATCAACATCATAAAGCATGTGTGAAACAATTAATGTTACCAACACCCGATGGTAAAAATAAGTGATAACTAACTAATATATTCACAATAAATGATCATAAATGTAATGCCCTGAGTTTTTGAATGGGCCATTTTCTGGGTAAATTTGAACTTTTTAAGTTTATTGAGTGGTCTAATTTTATTTTTGGGATTCAGATCATAATTCCAAGAGTTTTCTTGACCCAAGACCTTGTTTTTAGATGGGTTTTAAGGATCGACAAGTGCCTTAGGGTTTTAGGTGAGTTTCAAGTGCAGAGAGGCTTAGAAACTTAGTTTTAGGAAAGCGATGAAATAGGTGAATGGTTTGGAAAAACTGTACGACCTCTCAGGAGAATCTGTGTAGCCCTCAAGTGGCACTGGACACGGGTTGTCAAACCGTGTAGGAGGGGGCACACGATCATACAGGAGATCTACAATTTTTAGTAGAGGTAATCCACATGGGATGCATATGGTTTGGAAAAACCGTGTACCTAACCGCATGAAGTGTGGTGTTTGGACAGTGGGAACCACACGGTCAGTGCTCGGTTAGCCAAACTGTGCGACCAAACCACCGAGTCATTAAAATGGGTGAAATTACCAAACTACCCCTACCTTCTTTATCAAATTTCTCATCCATTTTGTAACATCTAGTTACCAATCTATTAGGTATGTCTTTAACCTCGTTGTAGTTTTCCATTTCTTGTTGTCTATATGGGGCCGAGAAGGAATTGGGGGGATACCTATAATGGTGAAGTTAGAGATTTGTTGGAATCTTAGCTTTAACTGACTTTTTCTACTGGATGTAGGAGTATTTCACATCATGTAACTAGGTTACACGATGTGTAATATTCACTGGATGCAAGTCATGAAAGACTTCATGCTATTAAAGGTTACACGATGTGAAGAGATGTTTCACATTGTGAATGTTTTAAATAATGAATTTTAATCCAAGGAGATGAGTTTTCTGGCGCATGTGGGACTTTGATGGTTACACACAGTGTAACCAAGTTACACGCCATGTAACGAACCACGTACAGTTTTTAAAATAGGTGTGCGACTATTTTGTTTTAGTTCTCTCCTCCAAACTCTTTTTCTCTCGGGGCAATTCCTAGGCGATTTTGGGAGACTACAATCCTTCTAGATTGAATCATTTTGTGTTCGATCTTCATTGAGATTGTAGTGCGTCTCTTTGGGTAAGTGATCTTTCCCCTTATTCATTGTCCTTGATCGCAGTATTTCCCTTGGGCTGCATTATCAGATCCTTTGGTCTAAGTTGGTGTTTTTCTCTCATTTTTTTCTAGATCTGTTGTGCGATCTAATTCTAGAGGTTGTTCCTTTATTGGTTGTGGTGCGATGTATAGGTTCCAGGCACAGTAGAAGCATGTGATGGGTGGTGCCCAAATTTAATTTTTACCATAATCAATGATCAATCTGGGATATATAAGATGACTAATGTCGTGATCCACCTAATTGAGTCAAAGAAATAGACAAATAAGACTTTCACTGGAACCAAGAGAGAAGGACCAACACATATTTTTTATAATTAATTTAATTAGATAAATAATTACCTCTAAGGAATTATTTCTTCATTGATGTGTCCGGCGACATATCTACTGTGCACCGTCTTTGTGTGTAGAAACCAAGTGTAAATTCCTATAGCAGTGATCCACATGTGTTCTAGGAATCTCCAGAAATCACTGAAGGAGTCTCTGGGTGCTAGCACAGAAGATCCTTACGCTTGCGCCGTCCGCCTTTATTACCTATAGGATCACTTCTAAAGTGTTCTCCTTTATCTGGTGGAGGATTTATCTCCGTTCTTGGGAGCGTTCTCGGAGAATGGGGATCTCTAGGCTTGAGAGGATTATCCTTGAATCGATGTGCACAACTGAATAGACTAATGTGAAAATAATATAATTGGGTATTTATATTTCTAGGGTTAAAATAAAATAATTGCACAAGTTCCCTTATTATTATTTAATTCTAGAAAAACCCTATGTCAAATAATAATTGTAATATTATTATTTCTTGACACGTACTTAACTTGTGAATTATAATTAAATATTATTTAATTAAATAATATTCAATATTATCATTTCACACCAGACCAATAAACTCGGCCTACCATTCCTCCACAATATTTATCGAACCTTGAATAATGTCTATTTATTTATTAAATAAACATATCTTCATTATTTTCCAATAAATAAATAAATATTATATTTACTAAAAAAATATTTATATGCGATCAAGTATACATGAATAATTATTAAATAATGTACAATAATAATATTTATTAAACATATTAAATAATAAATAATAATATATAATTTAACAGAGATTTTAGATACACTTAGTGTGTGACCCTCTAGGCCTCTTTCTCAATGGCATTAGGTGAAGCAGCCTGAAGTCCAAGATTAGCATCTAACAACATGCCAAGACACCCATAAAGAAAGAATTTAATTCCGCAATGACATGTTATCTCATATGAATGATTACTATGTAATATAATCCCTTTATCACAATATCTCTAATCGAGTAGATTGCATGCCAATGTCATCAACCTATATGCTTGATATCTCTTTCTTTGATTTTTTGGAAATAAAACTTTCCTATAGAACACCATGACATGGATTTATTTAGGATATATTATTTCAATCAAAGGGCCTATGAGATTAAATTCAATTAATTAACATAAGGGATAAACCCTTTCTCACATTATTCATTAATGCAATATTACTCATGACGCACCCAACATATCCCACTTCACTGCGAACATCTGTCGGCACAGTTTTTGTTAATAAATCTAAGTGCGTGACTCATAATAATCATTAATAATAATCTTAAAGTCTAAGGACCGATACAACCTTCCATAGATAGGAACATCCAATGAAACATAGAAATGTGGATTTTCTATTGGTAGGTCTTATTCTCATAATATTTATACTATATATTACCAATGGCGTACACCATGAGAAGGCACCTCAGAGTCCTATGAGTCTCCATCCCTGATAGCTTGTATCATTTGGGTCCCTCAAGTGATATTTTCTAGATATAGAATATATATTCAATAATAATGTAGTATCACTTTCAGGTTCTCATCATAGTGGGGAACTACTATAACCTTTTAGTGTGACAACTACTATTAGGACATTATTACATACTATGTTACAAAGAAGAAAAATTATGATTTGATAAGAAGTTTATTAATATTCAAAAACATGAATACAAGTTACCATAAAATAGAGAAGTTGGTTCTAGGGAACCAACTCCAATAGAATCCCACTTGTATTAGAGCCAACTACTAACAACCTTCAGTTCATTAGCTCTCACATGATACCCATGATTTTGTTGAAACAAACCTTTAGTCAAGGGGTCTACCAAATTTTATTCTATGGGTACTCTACTCACCGTAACTTCACCCCTCTGATAGAAATCCCTTAGGAGGTGATACTTTCAGAGTATATACCTTGTCTGTTGGTGCGATCTTTGATATTTTTCAAGAGACACCGCTACAATATTATCACAATACAACATGATAGGGTTTTTACTGCTAGGTACAACATTAAGCTCTTGGAAAAAGTTTCAAATCCAAATGGCTTCCTTAGCTACATCATAATCCGCTATATACTCAGACTCCACTATAGAATCAGCAACAACTGGCTATTTTGAACTCTTCTAGCTCACATCTCCTCTATTGAGACATAAAACATATCCTAATTACGACTTCAAATAATTTTGATCTATCTGAAAACCAGCATTAGTATAACCCTTGATGACTAGCTCCTCATCTCCTCCATACAACATGAACATATCCTTAGTTCTTTTCAGATACTTAAAAATAACCTTAACAACAATCCAATGTTGTTCTCCTAGATCTTCTTGATATCTGCCTACCATGATCAATGCATAGGCAATATCAAGTCTAGTACATAACATTACATACATTATGTATCCTATAACCAAAGAATATGAGATCTTACTCATTCTCTCTTTCTCTTATTGTATACGAGGACACATTTTATTAGAAAGATTTAAACCATGTGACACTGGAACCAATCCCCTATTAGATTATTCCATAATAAATATCTTTAGTATCTGGTCAATATATGTACTTTGGTTTAGTCCAAGAAGCCTCTTGGATCTATCATGAATGATCTTGATCTCTAGAATATAGGATGATTCGCCCAGGTATTTCATAGAGAAACACTTATTTAACCAATTCTTAACAGATTGTAAGGCTAGTATGCCATTTTCAATAAGTAATATGTCATCAACATGCACTACTAGGATAACAAATGCATTCCCATTAAACCTTTTGTAAACACACGACTCATATTCATTCTTAATGAAACCAAATTATTTTATGGATTCTTCAAATTGAATATTCCATGACCTAGATGATTGTTTCAATCCATAAATGGATATTTGAAACTTGAAAATATTTTTGGCATCACCTGGAGTCACAAACCCTTCTGGTTGTGTCATATAGACATTTTCCTAAAGGTTCCTATTAAGGAATGTAGTTTGACATACATCTTCCAAATCTCATAGTCATGGTAATATGCTATAGAAAGTATGATTCTGATAGATTTAAACATAGAAACTGGTGAAAAGGTTTCATCATAGTCAATTCCATGACATTGTTTAAAAACTTTATCCATTATCCTTGCTTTATAGGTACTTACTTTACCTTCTATGTCCATTTTCCTCTTGAATACCCATTTGCATCCAACGAGATTTACATCAACTGACACATTGACCAGAACTCAAATTTGGTTCTGATATATGGAATCCATCTTATAATTCACAACTTCTATCCATATTGAAACTTTTAAGCTCTCTGCTACCTCCTTGTAGGATAGAGGTTCATCATTATCCAAAAATAATGAGTCACCATCCTTGGTGACTATAAAACCATATCTCTTTGCTTCAATTACCTCTATTACACTCCTACATAGTACTTATATTTTAGGAAATACTTCCATGGGGACCTGTGGAACTTGTTCCCGTAACAAATCCTGCGAATCTTGAAAATTAACTTCATTGAATTCAATCTTTCTCCCACTATCCTTTTTGAGGATGTGCTCCTTCTCAAGAAAGACAGATTGTATAGCGATGATCACTTTCTTTTCTAAGGGGTTGTATAGGTAGTATCCCTTTGTTTCCTTGGGATACCCTAAAAATATTAACCTCATGCCCTGGGGTGATAGTTCGTTGCCTAATAATGCCTTAATAAACACCTCACAACCCCATACATGTATGAAATAAAATGGGTTTCTTTTCACTCTATAAATCAAAGGGAATTCCATTTTCCACTTTAGTTGGTACTTGGTTTAATCAGTATGCCTTAGTTTGTAATGCATATCCCCAAAAGCATAATAGAATATATTCATGAATCATTATTGACCTTACCATGTCCAATAGGGTATGATTTCTCCTTTCACTAAAACCATTATACTATGGTGTATAAGGTGGAGTGAGTTTAGATATAATCCCAAACTCCCATAGAAATTCAATGAACTCTTGGTTAATATATTCACCACCTCAATCAGATTGAAGCTTCTTTATCTTCTTACCAAGATGATTCTCTACTTAATTCTTGAATTCCTTGAATTTCTCAAAGGACCCAGACTTATAACTCATCAAGTAGATATATCCATATCTACTCAAGTCATCAGTAAAAGTTATGAAGTAAGAATATACAACTCTAGATTCTACTAGAAATGGTCCACACACATCAGTGTGTACCAATACTAGAAGATTTGTAGCCCTTTCACCCTATCCAAAAATTAGTGGTTTGGTCATTTTTCATTGTAAACAAGCATGACATCTATCAAGTAGTTTTATCTCAAAAGAGTCTAAATAACCATCTTAATAGAGCTTTGTCAAACTATTATCATTTACATGACCAAGATAGTGATTCAAAAGCTGGGTGTTATAAGATTCATGTGAACTTGATTCATTATCAATTTCCAACACTTAGTTTTCATAATTTAATACATACAGACCGTTATTTAAATGTTCCATAACATAACATACATTGTCATTATAAAAGAAACAAATTTTATTTATAAACTTGAAAATAAACCCATCTATATCTAAAATAGATACAAAAATTATGTTTTTGGTAATATTAGGTACAAAATAACAATTACATAAAACCATAATCATTCCCATTGGTAATGAAATGTGGTAGTCACCAATAGAAAGAGAATCCAACCTCGTACCATTGGCAGATCGTTGATCCACCTCTCCTTTGGAAATTTTCCATAATATACTTGGTTCCTGGATTTGGATATAGATGTGAGCACCACAAGCTATATCTAATAACCAATGTGTAGATATGGAAATATTGTACTTGATAACGAATGCACTTTTAGTTTCCCCATGCTTTTGGGTGTAGTTCCTCTACCAGTGGCCTGGCTTGCCACATGAAAAACACACTTCCTCCTTTTCCTTTACTTTACCCTAGATCTTCTTCTTCTTGGTAGGATGGTGTTTGGGAGATTTAGACTATTTATAACTCTTAGGCCCCTTTTCCTTTCCCTTCCTCTTCTTATTCACCATAAGGACTGTGGGTTTGTTACACCCCATGTACTTATCAACTTAGAGAATCAAGGTTAGAAGTTTTAAAAGACTCTTCTCATTATTTATCATATTATAATTCATAATAAAGATGGAGAAGGTCTTGGGTAGTGATGAAAGTATGAGATATGCACACAACTCATTTGGAAATTTAATCCCTAAGATGTCCAGACATTCAATGTAGCCAATAAGATTGACTACATGAGACCCAGCTAGCGCAGACTCTCTAGGATTAGTGGTAAAAAAAGTATTGGAGATCTCATACCTCTATTGTCTCGCCTTCTCTTGATAGAGATCCCAATACATCATGCTATATGCATCCATTTACTCATGTTTATTTAAAATATCATTAAATATATATCATATAATGAAGCACTGAACATCTATAGCATCATTCAGATGTTTCTCATAGAGAGATAGTTCTTTAGCACATGTCTCATTTCTAGACGGAACTGGTAAAAGTTCTTCCAACACATATAATTTCCTATCATAGTGAAGGATGATGCGTAAATGCCTCTTCCATTCATGGAAATTCATGCTGGTGAGAAGGTTTTCCTTCTCGAGTATGGATCACAACGATATGTTTGATGTCATTTTTAATGTTGTTTCTACAAATAAGATAAGAATATATATAGTACTTTATTTGATAAATTTGGACAAATAAATAAGTATTATATTTATGAGTCTCCCACTATTTTATCAAAACCTAATATCCCTAACCATTGGATTCATAATATCTTGTTTCTTGGACATTCAAGTGGTAAGGATCCATATTACCCTTCTCATTACCCCATCTTTGGTTGTTCAAGCAACTTTAATGGTTTTAGGTAGGCATTCCAAATTCCAACTATATTAACTCACAATTCCTTGATATGCTAAGTGGACTCCCCAATCTTGAAATCATTAATTTTATATTTCCTAACCTTTGCCTCTCAGTTACACCAAGTCCTACTTTGGTAGTCAACCCTTCATGTGAACCATGTTAATTAGACCCAAAACCTCATGTTAGAATTCCTTGATAATTGAAATCACCCCAACTTTGGCTGGTCAAGCACTTTGAACTATGGTTTGATTCTAACTGAAGTAATAGAAGGCTATACTAAATTAATATTTTCTTGAGGTATTTTATCCTTTATGCATAAATTTTCAATTATTATCTTTATTACATGCTTGTTAATATTAAGTTGGATTACTAAAGTGATTAACCATGTCTTAGATAATATTTACACATAAGCCAATTTATTTTAGTTATATATTGCATGCTTGTTAATTCATTAATTATGTGATCATAACAAGTCATCTATAATGAAATAAACATGAAACTGATTGAAATAAAACAAAGTATATGATCATGATCTTATACTAATGGTTATTTTATCTAGCCATTGATAAATTAACCATTTAAATAGGGGAGAAACACCTTGAACCAATTGAGGTTCATGTTTACAGCTTTCCACCTATCCACCTTTGTATCTCATTGGATTGGTTTTGCCTCAACTCCTAACTTAAACCACATTCACTATCTTGGGAGCTCTATCCATTATATATGCCTTTTACTCATGCATATGTGAGGGTAAAAAAGGGTTTATATAAAAGAAACCATGGGCATGCATGCCCTATATAACAATGAGGAGAGAAGGCACGCATGCCAATAATTTAATTTAATAATAAATTAAATGAAACCAATCACATAAATAAAAGGTTTGGTTCCACTCACGATCATCCACATGCATGTAACATATTACGTATTTAATAAAACTAGCATTCAATTTTTTAATCATTATTATTTAAGATCAATCGCACTCAAATCGATTAATTATTATCTTTAATTAATCAATCCTTATATATTAAATCTTATCTAAATTTCCTTGATATTCTCATCCATTATAATTTTAAACAAATTAACCAAATTCATTTAAAATTAACCTTGTACATAAATCCACCTTGGAGGCAACACGGTCAATAACTGTCCAAATCTACCCAACATGTATTATACTCATATACCATTTTACTCTTGTGACATATGGCATACATGAATTATCACGTAATTTCACGACGTGTACTTCATGGATGATTACATGAATTACATGATTTTTTAGTCACGTGTTATGCTTCAATGTACGTAGAGTAACAACTTGTAATACAACTCATACATTATATGCAGATCTTGAACATTATGTAGATATTAATTAAACATTTAAATATTTATGTATATTAAAACCTATCACATGGTGTGTCCTATATTTATGACCACATAGAAGTACATGTCTCAAGGTTTTCATAGTAAAATAAATAAATTCTAAAATAACTTGGTATAAGTACACTGTGTGTAGATCCGATCTACACAGTGTGTACACCTCTCATTATCTATCCGAGATACGCGCCTAGGGACTTGGTATGTAGTCTATACCTCAAAAAATTTGGAGTGCACGACATGTCCAAAGGGTCACACACTATGTTGACTCCGTGTTACATGGTCACCCATCATGTAGGATGTGTATTGAATACATGACCCATCTTTGATGAAAAGGGACCACATGCCATGTCCAATGGGCCACACGACATGTAGTCCGACTAAACATGCACCAGTCTATCCTGGTCAACACACTGTGTAAGAATTAACTATATTGTGTGTCATTAATGCACACGGATTGAGTAATTTCTGAATTAACTCATGGTGCATTAAACACAACTACACAATGTGTAACTTAGGTTACGCTGTATGTACTACTGTGTTATTCAAGTAGAATCCTTGGCTCCTCTGGATGAGTTCCCTGATTTTATTTTAATCAAAAAAATTAAACGCCTCGATTAGATATACGAGAAATGAATGATAAAGAAATTGATATCAAAATTCAGATTAAAAGAACAATTAAACTTTAATTGAAAAACTAAATTATAAATGTGTGAATCACCAACGATCTTAAATAATTATAAACAATTATTCACCCTGATCTGATAACACTTGTAGGTTCCGAGCATATTGGAAGCGTGCGATGGGCGGTGCCCAAATTTAATTTTTTCTATAATAAATGATCAATCCAGGATCTATATGGTGATGAATTCCGTGATCCACAAAATTGAGT
Organism: Viscum album; assembly: GCA_963277665.1. Taxonomy (NCBI): domain Eukaryota; kingdom Viridiplantae; phylum Streptophyta; class Magnoliopsida; order Santalales; family Viscaceae; genus Viscum; species Viscum album. Next base: position 1,745,738,640 of record OY728152.1, read on the forward strand.
CAAAGAAATAGACAAAGAAGAATTATGTCAGAACTCAAAGAAAATTATCAACATATATTGTTTAAAATTAATTTAATTAGATAAATAATTACCTCTAAGGAATTATTTATTTGGTGATGTGTCTGTTGATATACCTATGGTGAACCATCATTGCATTGTAGAAACCAAGTGTAGATTTCATCTAGTAGTGATCCACACATGTTCTTGGAATCTCTAGATGTTGCTGAAGGAGTCTTCGGGTGCTAGCATGGATGATTCTTTCACTTTCATCGTCCACCTTGATTTCCTCGAGAATCGATTCCAAAGAGTTATCCTTGATCTGATGGAGGAGGATTGTTCACCATTCTTGGAAGTGTTCTTGGAGAAGGGAGCTCTCTAGGCTTGAGAGGATTCTCCTTGAATCATTATGCACAACTGAATAGGCCAAGGAGAAAATAATATAATTGGGTATTTATATTGCTACGGTTAAAATAAAATAATTTTACAAGTGCCCTTATTATTATTTAATCCTAGAAAAACCCCATGTTAAATAATAATAGTAATATTATTATTTCTTAACACGCGCTTAAATTGTGAATTATAATTAAATATGATTTAATTAAATAATATTCAATATTATCATTTCTCATCGAACTATTAAAATTGGTTCTCCATTCTTCCACAATATTTATTGGGCCTTGAACAATGTCTATTTATTTATTAAATAAATATTATATTTACTAAATAGAAAATAAATATTTATATGTGATAAAGTATACATGAATAATTATTAAACCATTTACGAGAATAATATTTATTTAACCTATTGAATAATAAATAATAATATATCATTTAAATAAGATTATAGATACACTTAGTGTGTGACCCTATAAGCCTCTTTCTCAGTGACATTAGGTGAAGTACCCTAAAGTCTAAGGTTAACATCAAGAAACACACCAAGGCACCCATAGAGAAAGAAGTTAATGCTGCAACAACATGTCACCTCATACGAACACTTACTATGTAATATAATCCCTTTATCACAATATCTCTAATCGAGCAGGTTGCATGCTAGAGTCATCAACCTATGTGCTTGATATCTCTGTCTTTGATTTTCTGGAAATAGAACATACCTATGGAACACCATGGGAATGAATTTATTTAGGCTATATAATTTCCATAAAAGGACCTAAGATATTAACTTCTGTTAATGAACAGAAGGGATAAAACCTTTATCGCATTATTCATTAATGCAATATTACTCATGACGCACCCAACATATCCTACTTCCCCGCGAATATCTATTGTCACAGTTTTTATCAATACATCTAAGTGCATGACTCATAATTATCATTAATAATAATATTAAAGTCTAAGGACCAATACACACGTCTGAAGATAGGAACATCCAATGACACATAGAAATGTAGATTTTCTACTGGTGGGTCTTGTCTCATAATATCCTTACAAGATATTACCAAGGGAGTACACCATGAGAAGGTATATCAAATTCCTATGAGTCTCCACCCCTGAGATTCTATATCATTTGTGGCCCTCAAATGATATCATCTGATTATAGAACATATATTCAAGAATAATGTCATAGCACTTCCGGGTTCTCATCATAGCAGGGAACTGCTATGACCTTTTAGTGAAATAACTACTCTCAAGACATTATCACATAATATGTTATGAAAAAAATTACAATCATGATGTGATAAAGAGTTTATTAATTTTCAAAAACATGAATACAAGTTATCATAAAGTACAAATAAGTTGGTTCTAGGTCACCGAGTCCAATACAACAGGCATTCATTATTGAGGTATGTGGTTTTTCCTCTTCTCCGCCAACCCTATTTCTTAATTGAATCAATCCCAAGATGTGTGGATTTGGATTCTAGGGCCTTTATAGACATATTTGGGTTTTTGTTGTTGTTGGATCCCATTGTGGGCATGTGCGACCTGAGTTTTGAGGTAGGTGGTTCCATCTCTAGCCTATGTTGATAAACCTCATTATTCCTACTTTATAAAATGATTTATACAAGGAAATGGAAGATTTATTTGTGTGTGTTGAAGGGAGTTTTTTTAAAGAAAAATGGTTTTCCCTGATTGTTGATAATTGGAAAGAAAATGGATATTTTAAAATAATTGAAAATGGTTTTGTGAAATGGTTTTTGAAACATTGAAATGATTGTGAAAATGAGCACATGGGTTACCTTGGGTACTAGGTGGAATGTTTAGCTTGAGACCATCGTCCATTGTGGAGGTTCACTTTCTAGGTTGTTACTCTTGTCCTAGAGTGAAGATCATTGGCTCTAGGTACATATATGATGTTGGGGTTTAAATTTTTGGGGTGTCTCCCTAGTCATGGAGTGTAGACCACTGGCTTCAGGTATCGCAGTGCACTATTCCACTACTGGAAGCTTGACTTATACCAATGGTTTAAAACCACCGGGAAAGGACTAAAAACTATTAGTATAAACTATACCAATGGTTTCTCAAACTGTTGTTATAAACTATACCAACGGTTGCTCAAACCGTTTGCTAGTTAGCCATGGGGATAGACATATACCAATAGTTATAGTATAACTATTGGTATATGGATCTGGAATGCACCTTATACCAACGATTTCAACTAAACATTGGTATATCTTTATACCAAAGGTTGATACCCATTGAAAATTAAGGAATTTTAGATCTATTCCAATGGTTTCAAAACTGTTGGAATAAACCTTTACCAACAGTTTATATAAAAATGTTTCTAAAGACTCATTACAAGTTCTATACCAATGGTTAACTAACTATTGGTATAACTATATGACAATAATTTTATCTAAAAAGTTGGTATAAAGTTACTAATCACACATATACCAATGGTTGTAAACTATTGGTATAGCCTTACTGAAATTGCAGTAGAAGGTCGACCTGTCTCCCCCTCTGCAATCCCCTGTGCACCTAGAAATTCAGGATTCAATTCAGAACCTAATTACCCTATGCAATACAGAATTCAGAATTTAATTCTCAATTGAATACATACAAAATTAATTCTAAATTCTGAATGAATAACACATACAAAAATACAAAATGAATTATGAATTACATACATAATTCTGAATTATGTACAATGTATTAAATTTAGAATTCATTACATACATAATTTAATTATGTATAACACATATAGAATATTCCATACAAAATTGAATTCATAATATGGGGGTGTCCAAGGGGTGGGGGTGGGGGGTGTCCAAGGGGGTGGGGGGTGTTCAGGGGGTGGGGGTGTCCAGGGGGTGGGGGTGGGGGTGTCCAGGGGATGGGGGTGTGTCCGGGGGATGGTGGTGGTGGGGGTGTCTAGGGGGTGGGGGATGTCTAGGGGGTGGGGGATGTCTAAGGGGGTGGGGGTGTCCAGGGGGGTGGGGGTGTCCAAGGGGTGGGGGGCTGTCCAAGGGGGTGGGGGGTGTCTAGGGGGTGGGGGTGTCCAGGGGTTGTGGGGGTGTCCAAGGGGGGTGGGGGTGTCCAATGGGGTGGGGGTGTCCATGGGGGTGTGGGGGATGTCCACGAGGGTGGGGGTGTCTAGGGGGTGGGGGTGTTTAGGGGTGGGGTGGGGGGGTGTCCAGGGGGTGTGGGGTGTCCAGGGGGCTGGGGGTGGGTGGGTGGGGGGGGGGTATCCAATGTGGGGGGGGGGGGTGTCTAGGGGGTGGGGGTGTCCCGGGGGTAGGGTGTGGGGGTTATCTGGGGGGGGGGTGTCCAAGGGTGTGGGGGTGTCCAGGTGGGTTGGGGGCTGTCCAGGGGGTAGGGGGTGTCTGGGGTGTGGGGGTGTCTGGGGGGGGTTGCCCAAGGGGTGGGGGGTGTCCAAGGGGGTGGGTGGGGGGGGGGGGGGCTGCCCAGGGGTGGGAGAGGGGGGGGTTTCCACAAGGGTGGGGGTGTTTAGGGGGGTTGGGGGGTTTCCAAGGGGTGAGGGGCTATCCAAGGGGGTGGGGGGTGTCTAGGAGAGGGGTGAACAAGTCACACATATATTCAGTCACAAAAAATCATCAAGTCAAGTTTTATTATTTATAGATAAATAAATAAATATAATGTGACCCACCTAATCACACATATATTCAGTCACAAAAAATCATCAAACATTAAATGTCAGTAATATCAGTCAAAAATGTAACGGATCAATCTGTCCCTCATCACCATCACTATCATCACCGTCATCATCAGCCTCATCCCATCCTCATCTTCATCCCCATCATCATATCTGCCCTCCTCCACACCCTCCTTCTCACCCTCTTACTCCACCTCAGACTCCTCCTTTCCCTCCTCCTCTAACTCAGACTCCTCCTCACCCTCCTCCTTCACCTCAGCCTCCTCCTCGGCCTCCTCCTCAGTCACCTCCTCAACCTCCTCCTCTTCCTCGACCTCTTCCTCACCATTGTCATTTCCATGAATAAAATATACTTGAACAACAATATAACTACCACCTGGTGAACCATATATATAATTCATCTATGAAATATATTCATCACAAGATGTGCTGGACTCTGGTGGAAGTGTTAGACGTACAACTTCCATCAGTTTCATAAATGCAGTGTTTTTCCTAGTAGACTGTTTTTCCATCTCTATGGCCATTTTTTCATCATATTCTACCTATTCCTTAACCTGATAGAACTCAGTGGCACTACAAATCATACCTGAGGAGGACCAATACCTTGTTGGGACTATACTCTTCCCAGGTCGGCAACGTACTCTACCAGGGTGCTCATCTCTCAACACCTAATGTAAGTGATCATTTGGCCCAAAATTGTCAGGTTCCTGGGCATCAAGGGCCTCTAAAGCATACCGTTACAAATATAAATAGATTATTAAGTTACAAAATATATATTAAAATTTTAAATCAACAAAGTAAAACATACAATCTACTGTTGAGTCGGTTCGTTAACCGCACTTCCTTCTTTCTTCCTTCTACTCGAGAAAAACCATTTTTCTCGAGGCACATGTCCTTCAATATTCAGTATTTTCCTCTAAAATTAAATTGAATGTAGGAAAACATAATTAAAAATAGGTTACCAATAATTAATTTATTAATTAAAATTATATGACAACTTTAGAAATCTAATAAATTATGGAGGAAACAATAGAAAGTGAAAGTCGTAAAGAAAAATTATAAACAACTGTCATACCTGCTTCCTCTCATGATCAGACATCATAGTACGTCCCAATGTTTGGAGGTATTTTTTAGTATCAACGTTTTTTTATTTCTTCCAGATGATTACTAAATAAAATTCAATAATAAAAAAGATAATATTAATGCAAAACATAAAAATTTTCATTTAAATATCTCAAATGTGATTAATACCTTAAACTAGATAGTCGTCCAATGAGTAATCATCTGCCAATACTATTCTATCAGACAATCATCCATGACAGGTACCACCTATAACTCTATTCCAACTCTAGAACACCATCCAATATACAACTTGTGCTTATAGGCTCTCCAAAGATTACATAAATCCTTTAGACGTGATGGTCGTGCACCCTCACCATCGGGGAAATTAAACCAAAACTGACACAAAAATATTAATTCATATAAATAAAAAAATAATATATTACATTAAATAAAACATATTTTTTACCCATATATCTACCCAAGCATTATACTTGACTTCATTTGGAAACTATCTCTATGAGAGCGGGCTGACAGTTTGATGTTGGAGTATTTGGAAAGCGTTGCCAAAAAACTTTGACATTGCTGCCTTTTTTTTCAATCATTTGAATATCTTCATTGTAGTCCACCATCAACTGTGTGTGGTGGTTCCACACCACATGCATGCGTGTATGCCCCCGCCCCCACCTCCTATTAATATATGTATCTGTTATGAAAGAAAAACAAATATTTTATCAATATATGTTATAATGAAAATAAATTATGGTATAAAAATTTGTTAGGTTTCTATAAATATACTTGTGACAGTCTGATCAATGGGCACTGCTGGATCCATAAAAACTGAAGGAACACCCTATATAGGTGGAGTGGGTCCTAGTGTATGCTTTGTAGGGACAAACTGTGCTGGAGCAGGAGTCTAAGAAGATGAAATATAGAAGCTCGGAGAGAAGGAAGTATAAGTAAAAGAAGATGGCACAGATGGCTGGTCGAATGCTAGACGGGGAGTGAGAATCATCATCAGATATGGTAAAGATAGATGAGGAGACTCAGATATAAAGGGTAGTGAAAACACGAGAGTCCTAAATATCCCGTGTGTCCCTAACGACACACTGGGATCAGAATATGAGATAGATGGTATGTCAATGGGAGGGGCATGGTCTAATCGGGTACACCGACCAGATCATCTAGCTCTTGTACCCCCCCTCGTACAACCAACTTGATTACTAAGACCACTACTAGGATTATCATCAAATAATTATCACCTTAGAGGTGTATCCCAAAAAAAGTTTTAAAACAAAATTAATCACATGACATTATATATTATTTAAATATATATATTTGAAATAAAATACTCACTACAGGCACTAGTGGTGGAACATCCATCTCATCCATGTGATGATTTTTGTCCATCATCTTTTTCCATCATCTCTCTTCAATTGGTTATATTTCCTAAATTTTAAAACAAATATGGAAGTAATTAGAAAAGGATAACTAATGCGTAACCCAAAAAACAAAATATATGAGAGGGAATAGGGGGATTCATGGATAATTTAACTATCCATTGTTTTAGGTGAGCTTGAATGGATATATAATGAATTCAATAAATCATAAAATATATAATAAATAAATTTAATTTTTAATAGTATGGTTATTTAATAAGTGTTACTAGTCTATTAAAATCATGGAACATTTATTCTGAGGCTTTATTTCACTCAACAACCAAGAGAGCGAGCATACTAAATTATGCCTCTAGAAAATTCATCAAGGTATATATTATAAATGATTAAACCCTTAAGATAGTTATAAATGATGATATAAACATATGAACAAGGATAAGATATCTACCATATTCATAAGGGGTAAAGAACTTGTTGAAATTAAGGAAAAATTTAATTTCTTTAGCCCAGGTAGATGATGCAGGTTTCTATACATGTTTTGCAGAAGAGGACAAACCATCATGTTCATTAGACGCATCATGTGTGCTCATATCTAAGTCTTCTTGGGTTGAAATCCTTTCTTTTTCATGATGATGAATAAACAAAAACCAGTCATATAAAAAATTCTCCAATGCAGTCCTCTCATTTGGAACATCAACAATTTGAGATTTCATTTTCTCCCCATTGTGATACCACACATAGTAGTTTTCCTGAAGACCATATTTGGTTATGTGGTAGTTGAATTCTTCATGGATCAACCAAGGTCTTCCAACATAATTGTAACATGGGCAGTGTATGTGACCACTATCTAAAGCATTGTAAAATGAAAAATCTAAAAATATCTCCAAATTGTTTTGAAAATCGCTTGAGATTTGATCGGTTTCATACATTCAACTTCTATCCATTCTGTAAAAAAATTGGTATAAGTAATTTCATCAAAATAAATTCAATATTATTGAAGTTTTATTGAAAATATATTTAAGTAAATGAGAATTTTTCACTTTATATGAAACCATAACTGACACACTACTCTATATGAGAATCATAATATAAAAGACAAAAAATACTATATTTATAACAAAATAATATAAATTAATATAAATCCATGATATTGAATTCAATTATAAATATAATACCATGAAAATTGTGCATATTTAAAGAACATATATAACCTATGGAAGAATTTTGAGAGTCATATACATCTTGTGTAAAAGAGAAGGAGAGATTTTGAATCCATGAGCCTTTGAAGGAGAAGAATCCCATTATTCTCAAGTATTCAATGAACTAAGTAATAACTCGATCACGTGAGATCTAGAGAGTGTTTTCAGACCAAAAAAAATTCAAGGAAGGTTTTTAATATCTTTGAAGAACTATACAAGAGTTTACAAGATCAGGCACACTTGTGGAGGAGAATTATTCAAGAGTTGAGTAAATTTTAGATCAAAGAAATTTTATATTTTAGTAGATTATTTGAGTGATATTAATAATATCTACTCTGAATAAATGAGAAATATAATTTGAAAATAATGGTAAAAATTTCCCTAGGGAATGAAACATCATGGTCATACATGCAGATCATGATCCAAGAAATATTAAATAGAACTAAGAGGAGTTTGATGTCATAAGATGAAGGTTCCATGGGGAAAAGAAGCATGATTCTATGTATATAAAGATTTTGAATGATGAGATTGAAATTTATTTTCTCAATGGTATAATCAATCCCCATTTTATATATCCATAAATTAAGGGGTTTCTAGTTGATGTAGTGAACTATTCCTAGATTTATACCTTATTATTAAAACAATGTGAAGATATACTAATTCAGTTATGTGTGCCTATATTTGAGGTGAAATGTGTTGGATTTTTTTCATTTATCACATACAAGAGGACACCATGGACCTGATAGAACATTGTTAAAGATATTAAAAAGTGAATTCTTTTCATCAAAGATGCAGAATATGTAAACAGAGTTTTTTAAATAAGTTATTGATGCTAAAAAATGGAAATATTTTAAAAAATTATAAGATTTCATAACACCCAATACGCAAAGTCAATGTATTCCTTGTGTGGGGGTGTCCAGGGGGTGGTTGGGGGGGGGGGGGTCTAAGGGGGTGGGGGTGTCCAGGGGTGGGAGGTGTCTAGGGGGTGGGGGGTGTCCAGGGGGGTGGGGGTGTTCGAGGGGGGGGGGGGGGCTGTCCAAGGGGGTGGGGGTGTCCAGGGGGGTGGGGGGGGGGGGGGTGCCTAGGGGGTGGGGTGGTGTCCAGGGGGGGCTGTCTAGGGGGTGGGGGGATGTACAAGGGGGTGAGGGTGTCCGGGGGGGGGGGGTGTTTAGGGGGTGGGGTGGTGTCCGAGGGGCTGTCCAGGGGGTGGGGTGGTGTCCGAGGGGGTGGGGGTGTCCGAGGGGGGGGGGGGGTCTAGGGGTGCAGGGTGGTTTCTGGGGGGGTGGCTATCTAGGGGGGTGTCCAGGGGGGTTGGGGGGTGTTTAGGGGGTGGGGTTCTGTCCGGGGGGGGGGGGGGGGCTGTCCAGAGGGTGTGTGTGTGTGTGTGTGGGGGGGGGGGGGTGTCCATGGGGGTGGGGGGGGGGGGGTAGTCCAAGGGGGTGGGGGAGTTCGAGGGGGGGGGGTATGTCCAGGGGGTGGGGGTGTCCAGGGTTGGGTGAGGGGTTTCTAAGGGGAGGGGGGTGTCCAGGGGGTGTCCATGGTGGGTGAGGGGTGTCTAGGGGGGTGGGGATGTCCAGGGGGTGAGGGGTGTCCAGGAGGTGTGTGTGTGTGGGGGGGGGGGGTGTCTAGGGGGGTGGGGGTGTTTAGGGGGGTGGGGGTGTGTAGGGGGGTGGGGGGGGGGTCTGTCCAATGGGGGGTGTCCAGGGTGGTGGTGGTGGTGGGGGTGTCCATGGGGTGGGGGTGGGGGGGGATGTTTAGGGGGGTGGGGGTGTCCAGTGGGTGGGGGTGGGGGTGGGGGTGGGGGTGTTCAAGGGAGAAAATACCCATATAATACCTTGAAAATTACCTATACCCAATCCAACCAACATCACAATTCCAATCCATCACCCAACCAACTGCCAATTCATCCTAAATATCACTACGCTTCCCATTATTCCTTGAACAAAATCTATAAATACAAAATCCAAATCCAATTTTCAACTAAACTAAAGTCCATAGAAACTACCATATCACCCACTAAAAAATGGAAAACCACCTACACCACTACCCCAACCATCCCCAATCCCTTCACATGGACCATCCTTATATCCATCACCCACCTTGATACCATATAAATAAACAAACCCTTTACCATCTTTGAGTGGGGATACATCTCAACAACACCTCCATTAGTTCATATGGTTCACTAACTCTACACAGAAGGAGTGGCTATGAAGACTTAAAATAAAGGTGATTCACACAATCATGACACTTGAAGTTTAGAAAAAAATAGAAAACAAATCAAAGTGTTGGGTATACCATGCCATAGACCGCACAAACCTCTGGTTTAGGAAAAATAAAAATAGAAAAAAATAGATGCAAAACATTAAAGCTAAGGTAGAACTTACATATTTTAAGCATAGAACTAAAAAATTTCTTGATTTAAGATGGATCTATTAGGTGGAACGAGTTTCAAAACCTATAGTAAAGAGATAGCTTCAAGAGATCTTCAATTTTGGGCTGTAATCATGTGGATGGGGGATTTGGATCTGCTATGTATTTGGGGGAAAAATTTCCCAATGGTTTTAAAAAACCGTTGGTATACATTAGAAAAATCAAATTTTTCCCAATGGTTTGACTAAATCGTTGGGAAATCTTGATTCTAAAAATAGTATGCCAACGAATCAAACAAACCATTGGGAAAGGTTGATGTAAAAATAGTATACCAACAGTTTGTTTAAAACATTGGCATAAAAGTGTTGGTAAAGCCTCCACTTCCACTAGTGTTCATAGATTAATGGGTACGAGTAGTCTTCTGCCTGAACTTTTTGTATTCCTTGGTATTGTGATTCTTGTGCAGCTATTATTGTTTCTATATTTCTTTGATTTACTATTTAAGCCTGGATATGCAAGTTGATGATTGTGAAAGATTATTTGGAAAAAAATGTGCTTTGAAATTGATATACCTTATTTTTTTTAGAACTATGATAAAAAGAAAAATTATTAGCATGTTTTTTATAAAAATGATTTACTAACTATCATGCCATGTTTTATTTAAAATGATAATACATGAATTTTTGTATAGATACTGGTTATGGAACACATGGGTGGGATTCTATTGATCCTATTAACTCACACCCTGCACACCCCTTTGGTGGTGCGTAGAACTTTGTATGTTTTTTGTTGCAGGGAAAGGTAAGGTGCCGTAGTGAGGCGATGAGGTTTTATGTTAGCTGAGTTGGGTAGTTGGAGGTGAGATTATGGGAGTTCATCCACACCATGACTTGGAGTAACTGTTTCATCTTGGTCTTTTCCAGTTGGACTTGTGTTTTAGAGTTTTATCCACTTTTACAATTGTTGGTTTCTACTACCTTCTCATAGCTATGGCATATATTTTTATTCTTCTGATATCTCTTTATTTTACATGTGTATATATATTCCATGTGTTTTTACAGGTTGGAAGAAATAATTCTTTTTGGTTTTTTGATTGAAACCCGGGTGCTTGTAGCTAGCCCATGGGGATCAAAAATTCCCTTCAGGTATGTGATAGACTGGGTCGGGTGCTAGTTTTGAGGGTAACCCAGGTTGGTTCATTACAAAATGGTATCAGAGGAGGTCCATCCTCAAGATTCCTTATCTTAGGATGCCTGTTAAACTGGAGATAGGATTGTCAGGACTTGATAGGTATGTTGCAATAAGTTCCTGGACAACTCTTATTGTGATGAGAATCAATTTACCATGGAAAGTTGGGTTATATGTCTCTAGTGTTGGGATTTGTTTCAAATATTAGTTTCTTATTATGGGTTTTCTGGTTTAATATGATATTTACTCTATTATCTGATCATTCCTTCTATTTTTGGCATGCAGTAGTATACCTCCAAGATGTCTTCCATGGGTTCCTCAGGAAGGTGTAGCTGATACTTCACAAGGGAATCCACAAGTGGATTATAATATCATTGAGACTATCATATGTGTAGTTTGTGCTATTGATCAAGATATTCCATGAGCCCAGAATGCGGTTGTTGAGTTACAACCAAGAGATGGAGGAGAGAGAGATTGGTTGTGAGAATTCTTACGTGAGAAGCCACCACCCTTTAAAGGAATTAATGAACCTCAAAAGTCATAGGAATGACTAGATAAGATCGATCAAATTTTATAATTCATAGAGACACCTGAGAATATTAGGGTGAAGTGTGTAAAATTAAAGATCAAGGGTTTTGGAAAGTGATGGTGGGATTCTATGGTCTAGGAAGATATACACTTGGACCTAAATTGGAAGGTTTTCAAAACCCTGTTCTTCCAAGAGTTTTTTCCAGATTCACTGATATTATAAAAGTCTTTGGAATTTATTTCTTTGTAACAGGGAGAGTGTTCGATGTCAACATACACCAATAAGTTTGTTGAGATTGTCCATTTTGCTCTGGATGTGGTGAAGAATGACTAGTTGAAGGCTCATAAGTACTTGTAAGGTTTGTGACAAGATATCAGATCACAGGTATTTATGTTTAAAAATTATACCTATGAAGAGATAATATACATAGATATGGTGGTAGAGATAGATATGAAAACCAAGGTTGGTTTTCCCAAATATTCTCTTCCATCTAGTGGTAGCTTTAGTGGAATGCATGGGAGGAAGAGAAAGTGGCAAGATCATCGCAGAAGTGGTGGTGGTGGATCTCAACATCAAGCCTCCACATTATCTACTAAAACTAGAATTGTGCCTATGACTTGCTATCAATTTGTTAGGGTCGGACACACCATATGTTTTTGTCCTATGCCCATGAAGACATACAGAATTTGTGGATGTGTCGGTTATATACAATGATTCTTTCAGGATATGAATATGCCTCATTATGGTCAGGGTTCATTGGCTCCAAAGCCTAATATGGTGAATTATGAAGCTTTAAATACTGCAGGGATCTAGCCATATGCCTCAGGAGTGAATCACTTTCATACAGTAGATGAGTGTCCAGTAGAAGTTGATTCAAGTTCAGCCACAATGATAGGTATTATCCTTATTGCATCTTTAGTATCAATTTCTTTATTTGATACTGGTGCCAACCAATCATTTATCTCTACATGTTTTATTGATATGCTTAAACTTCCAACAAAACTTATGTCCTTTATAATGGAGTTAGAGACACCTCTTGGAAAGAGGAGAGATCAGGAGTTTCAGTGTCCTTGTTCGTTAACGATTGCTGATATGGAGTTGTTCTAGTATTTTCTTGTTCTTAATATGATTTTTTTTGACATCATCATTTTTATGTATTATCCTGTCAGTAATTGAGTTGAGGTTGATTGTTATCATCAATGTGTCTCATTTATTGCTGCCGATGAGACATATCATGTGTTTCAAGGGGAGTGGGACCCGAGATCAAGACGTGCAGGGAATTTCTGCCCAAAGATCAGGAGTTTTTTGTCTACTATTATATTTTATCTTGATGAAATTTCTCCTATTTTTGATCTTACCATTTTTGTTTGAGACTTTACTGATGTTTTCCCAGATGAATTATCTGGTATTCATCTAGAGAGAGAGGTAGAGTTTATAGTTGACCTGGTTCTAGGTACGCAACCAATGTCAATACCTTCTTATCACATGGACCCAACAGAGCTAAAAGTGCTCAAAATTTAGTTGGATGACCTGTTGGAAAAAGGTTTCGTTCACCCTAGTGTTTTTCCTGGGGTAGCCCCTGTGCTCTTTTCCAAGAAACCAGATGGTTCACTTCAGTTGTGTGTGGACTATCAGAAGTTGAATTAGGTAATGGTTAAGAAAAAACATCCTTTTCCTCATGTGGGTGATTTGTTTGATTAATTAAAAGGGGATTTTTTTTCAAAGATTTATCTTTGGTTGGGTTATCATCAACTCAGAGTTTAGGAGTCTGATGTACTGAAGATAGATTTTAGGAGAAGGTATGGCCATTATGAATATCTTGTGATGACTTTTGGTCTAACTAATGACCCTATAGTTTTTATAGCTTTAATGAATCATATATTCCATCAATATATTGACACTTTTGCGGTAGTGTTCATGGATGATATTATGGCCTATTCAAAATCCGAGCGTGAGCATGATCACCATCTAAGTTTGTTTTTTTAAATTCTGATAAGTTATCATTTGTATGGAAAAATTTCAAAATATAGTTTCTGGATTCAAGAAGTGAAGTTATTAGGGCACACAATTTTTAAACATGGCTTATCAGTTGATCCAGAGAAGGTGAATTCTATTTTTTCATGGAAGGAACCACAAAACGTCTTTGAAATTCAGATATTCCTCGATCTTGCTAGATACTACCGAAGTTTTTTTAAGTATTTCTCTATGATAGAATCACCATTGACTACTCTTACCCTGAAGGTAGTGAAATTCACATGGAATGAGAAGTGTTAGTCTTCTTTAAATTAATTGAAATGAATTCTGACATCGACTCTTATTCTGATCTTACCTGAGCCCGTTAAGGGGTACATGGTATTTTGTGATGCTTCTAGTGCTAGTTTCAGATGTGTGCTTATGCAGGATGACCATGTGGTAGCTTAAGACTCTTGTATTCTTTGACCGAATAAGAAGAATTACCCCAATAATTATTTAGATCTTGTTGCAGTTATGCATGTTCTTAAATGTTGGAAGCATTATCTTTTTGGGGAGAGGTTCATAGTCTTCTCTGATCATAAGAGTCTGAGTTATATATTTTCTTAGAAAGACTTGAATCTTAGATATAGATTATGGGTATAATACCTTCATACATTTGAATTCGATATCCTCTATACCTTGGGGAAAGGGAATGTCATTACAGACACTCATAGCAGGAAACTACCATTATAGGATATTCTAGAATCGAAGGAGGAGTGGAACCTTATATGGATTTTATCTCAGTTGCACCTAGATGCTTAGGAGAATTTTTCAGGCATGGTTCTGACTAGTATTCATTTATCATCATCTCTCCTAGAGTTTATTTTTTAGATTCAGTAGTAGGATGTTGAGTTTAGTAAAGTCCAAGAAATCCTTTATGGTGGGGATACTATTTCTGGTTTTTCTTTCTCTTTAGATGGTATACTCCACTTTGGGAAGCAAGTTGTCACCCCAACATATGTGATGAGTTTAGTCATATTTTATTATCATATCTTTTTTGTGGTTCATCTATCTAGCCACTAAAAAGATGTATTATGACATGATATGATGATTTTGGTGTCCGAGTATGAAGTGTGGCATCACATATTATGTGCCCCGCCATTACACCTACCTATAGATAAAGTTAGAGCACTTGAAGCCCTCTGGTTTGTTTCAGCCTCTTCCAATACCAGTCTAGAAATGGGATGAGGTATCCATGGATTTTTTTTGGATTACCACAAACTCCACAAGGGAGGAATGCTATTTGGGTAATTATTGATCGATTTATGAAGTCACCTCATTTCATTCCGATCAAGGATACCACTAAGGTTGAAGAACTGGTTAAGCTATATATGAAGGATATTATGAGGTTACATGGGATTACTTACACCATTATTTCAGATATAGATCCTAGGTTTAACTTGAGGTTCTAGAGAAGTCTCCAAGAGGCAATGATAACTTAGTTCAAGTTGAGAACAACTTACCATCCATAGATAGACATTCATACAAAGCATGTGATTTAGATCCCGGAGGATATGCTTCATGCCTATGTCTTGGATTTTGGTGGATAATGGGATAGCCAGCTAGGACTGGTTGAGTTTTTTTAAAAAAAATTATCATTTATTGATAATAATGTCTCCCTTCGAGGTGTTTTATGGTCTCCCATGTATATCACATCTTTTTTGGGTGGAGGTAGGAGAAGTATCTTTAGTTAGACCAAGTTTGGTCCAGGAGACATCGAAAAAGATTCAGGATGTACATCGATGTCTGGTTATATCCCAGAGTTGACAAAAATCATATGTGGATTAGAGACATCGTCCTCTATATTTTTCCATTAGTGATTGAATTTTATTGAAAGTTTCTCCTCAGTTGGGTCACCGTCGTCTTGGAAAATAGGGAAAGTTAGCTTTGAGATATATTAGACCATTTGAGGTCACTAAAAAACTCAAACTGGTTGCTTATCATTTAGCATTTCTAGTTCATTTTATAGGTATTCATTATGTTTTCCACATAATATTATCTTAGGAAGTATCATCCTGATTCCGATCATGATCTGAGTTGGTAAGAAATTGAGCTAGAGATAGATGTTTCTGTTTTAGAGAAACCGGTTGAGATTATCGACTCTCAAGTGAAAGTATTTCATGGGAAGCTGGTTCCATTGGTCAGAGTACTATGGAAACATAGATCATATTCTCATGATAAATGGGAACACAATTCAATGATAATATAATAGTGGATTCATCTTTTTCCAGGGATTACATATTCCACCTGACTTCCTGGGGATGAAAAGTCTTTATAGTAGAGAGTTTGTAACATCTCGTTACCAATCTATCAGGTACATCTTCAACCTTTTCATGGTTTTCCTTTTCTCATTACTTTATAGGGATAATAATTATTTCTGAGGATACTTATAATGGTGAAGTCATAGATTTGTTGGACTCTTAGATTTAACCGAATTTTTCTGCTATATGTAGGAGGATTTCACACTGTGTAACTAGGTTACACGATGTGTAAGAGTCACTGGATGAAAGTCATGAAAGATTTAATTATATGAAAGGTTACATGATGTGAAGATACATTTCATGTCATGAATGTTTAAAATAATGTATTTTAATTTGAGGCAATGGGTTTTATGACATATGTGGGACTTTGATAGTCACACGCTGTGTAACTAGGTTACACACCATGTAACAGACCATGTATAGTTTTTAAAATAGGTGTGAAACTATTTTGTTTCAGTTATCTTCTAAAAAATATTTTTCTCTCAAATTAGGAAAATTCCTAAGTGATTTTTAGAGACCCCAATCCTTCTAGATTAATTCATTCAGTGTTTGATCTTTATAGAGATTGTAGTGTGTCTCTTTGGGTAAGTGATATTTCTGCTTATTTGTTGTCCTTGATCATGGTAGTTCCCTTGGGTTGTGTTATCAGATACATTGGTATAATTTGGTGTTCTTATATCATCTTTTTTCTAGATCTATTGTGAGATCACATTCCAGAGGTCATTCCTTTGTTGGTTGTGTTATGGAGGGCATTCGTTCTTGAGGTATACAATGTTTTCTCTTCTCTGCCAACCCTCTTTCTCAATTGAATCAATCCTAAGATGTGTGGCTTTATATTCTTGGGCCTTCTTAGACATCATTGGGTTTTCATTGTTGGTGGATCTCGATACAGGTGTGTGCAACCCGAGTTTTAAGCTAGGTGTTTCCATTTCTATCATATGTTGATGAACCTTATTGTTTCTGCTTTATAAAATGATTTATATAAGGAAATGGAATGATTGATTTATGTGTGTTGAAAAGTGTTTTTTTAAATAAAAATTATTTTTCCTAGTTTTTGATAAATGGAAAGAAAATGGGTATTTTCAAAGCATTGAAAATTTATTTGTGAAATGGTTTTTGAAACATTTAAATGATTGTGAAAATGAGCACATGGGTCACCTTGGGTACTTGGTGGAAGTTTTAGCTTGATGCCACAATCCATTATGGGGGTTCAATTTATTGGGCATTCCTATTGTCCTAGAGTGTATATCATTGGATCTAGGTATATATATGATGTTGGGGTTTCAATTTCTAGGGTGTATCCCTAGTCCTGTAGTGTAGATCATTGGATTTAGGTACCATAGCACACTTTTCATAGATTAATGGGTATGAGTAGTCTGCTGCCTAACCTTTTTGTATTCCTTGGTATTATGATGCCTGTGCTACTACTGTTGTTTTTTTATTTCTTGGTTTTTTTGTTTAAGCCTGGATATGCATGTTGATTCTTACAAAAGATTATATGGAAAAATTGTGCTTTTAAATTGATATACCTACTTTTTTTAGAATTGTGATAAAAAGAGAAATGTTTACCATGTTTTCTATAAAAATGATTTACTTATTATCATGCCATGTTTTATTTAAAATGAGAATACATGAATTTTTGTATGTAGACTGGTTATGGAACACCTGGGTGGGATCCTAATTTTCCAGTTAGCTCACACCCTATAGACCTCTTCTGTGGTGCATAGACCTTTGTATGTATTCCATTGTAGGGAAAGGAAAGACACCCCAGTGAGACAATGAGGTTTTCTGTCAGATGAGTTGGGTAGATGGAGGTGAGATGGTGAGAGGTCATCCACGTCATCCCTTGGAGTAGCTATTTCATCTTGGTCCTTTGTAGTTGGACTTGTGTATTAGAGTTTTATCCACTTTTACAGTTATTGGTTTCTGTTTTCTTCTCACAGTTATGGAATATATTTTTAGTCTACTACCATCTATTTATTTTGTGTGTGTGTATATATATTGTGTGTTTATATAGGTTGGGAGAAATTGTTCCCTCTAGTTTGTTGATTGATGCCCAGGTGCTTGTTGCCAGCCTGTGGGGATCAGGAATGCCCTTCAGGTATGTGAAAGATTAGGTCAGGTTCCAGTTTTGAGGGTAACCTTGGTCAATTCATTACACCTTTCCTCCCATTTCATCTGCATGCAATAGGGGAATCCTTTAATTTACTTCCACCTTGGATTTGAGCCAAGTTCTCCGTCTTAGCTCTGATCTTCAATCCATTGGTGACTACGAATTCGTCTCTTTAAGGCCTTCGATTTTATAACATCTTTTTATTTGTTTATCTCTCTACATGGAATGATAAATATTTACAATCCCTCTTACCCTATTCTCAAAGCATTCATCTAAAATTATGTTTTCTTCCAATTCATCTTGAGTTATAGGCTGATATTAGATGAGAATTCGCCTACTAGTATGAGGTGGGTGGTACTTAGCTTTCTCCATATTTTGAGAGTTTTTTGGGGTTGTGATCTATATGAATTGTGTGGGTTGACTGATCAAGACCCTTAATAAATTGATGTTAGTATTTTAATTTATTAATTGATGTTGAGGGATGCCTCTAAGCATTCACTTGTCCATTTATACATTATAGGATGGGTAATGGATTGATACCACTTGGGAAGATTAGGCCAGCTTTGTGTTTGGATTTTAATTAAATTTTTTATTTTGAATTGAATGGTTCTATGGGAACATTTTGGGATTGGACTGATGATTGAGGAGATTTGAATCACTTGGATTAAGGTGACGTTGTTCATCAGGTTGGGTGTGGCCGGTTTACATGGGTGATTTTGATCACAGGTTGAGGTAACATGGTCATCGGTTTGAGGCGATGAGGTTTTCAAGATTGGGGCATAGCCTATATGATTTGAGATGGTGTTGAACATCATGATTTAGTGACATGGACATAAGGGAATGAGGTGTCAGATGATGTGTATTAGGTTGTTTGGTAATTTCCACACACCGTTTGTTGGTTGACGGGCTGTTGGAGTCACACACACACAAATAGGACTCAGATCGAGGTGGTGTTGACCACTCGTTGTGGGTTTATGCCTTCATAGACTATGCGAAATATGTGATGGTGTTGACTATATGATGTATTAGGGGGTGATAACCATATAAATCCACATGGATGGTGATGGACCATCGGTTGAAGGTGATGAGACCGTCGTTTGGGGGCTTAGGCTCGTCGAGATACTTGAGGCCGTTGGGCCAAGATATTGGGAAAATGGATATTTTTATGCCTCGGGATGTCATTTATTGAGCCGATGATGATTATGTATTAGAGGAAAGACATCATTGTGCCTTGATATATCGGGCTTTGAGCCAATGAGGAATTTAGAGCAAAGGTCTGAGGGACTAGGTACTTATTGATTGGGCATGCCATTTAGATTCCAGTTACATGATTGTTGGAAAGAGGTTTCAATGATGTTTTTATATGTGGAATTTGAGGGTTCACCTGAGTTTCCATTTTTTAGGAGATGGCTTGGTCTTTATGCCATGGATCCTAACCACTATAGTTATATATATGTAGATAGGTTATGTATTTCATATATATAACTGGGGGCATGTATTCAGAGGTTATTAGTGATGGTCGAAGCTGCTAGAGTGCTCACTTGTGGCTATTGAGTACAAGTGAAGCTGGTTTAAATATTAAATGTGTATACTTTTATATTTTTTTTATTGTTAGAATACACCTGTATAATCATAAATGTAAGATAGAAACACATTAGTGGTGAACTACTGTGATTTATTCTTACACTCTACACGAGCCCCTCAGGATGTGTGTAGACTTTATGCATCTGAGATCAAGTAATAAATCGGCTTAGGAGTTGGACCTCAGTGATCATTTTGTGCTTCTTATCATGATATGGATGGAAAGGGACCATGGTGGTTCCTATATCAGCTGGTGTTTCCATTTTTTTCAACACTCTTTATATATGTGTACTGATATGGTCTTACATGGGAGACCCTATTTTATTATTGCTATGTACGACTTGTCATGGCTTGTTTTGTCTACAAATGGTATGCATTTTTAGCTTGTTTATTTATTATTTCAATGTTATGTATTTATAATTCCATTAAGTTGATATTATTGCCTTTTCTATTTATGGTCTTTCTTCTGCTACTATATTATGTATGGACCATTACTATTATCACCACATAAGGGTATAGTCTCCCCACTATCACCTTTCATGAACCAACCCAGGTCGACCCTGAACTGGTCACCCGAGCCAGTCCGCGACA
The DNA here is from genome assembly GCA_963277665.1 of Viscum album. Lineage (NCBI taxonomy): Eukaryota > Viridiplantae > Streptophyta > Magnoliopsida > Santalales > Viscaceae > Viscum > Viscum album. The sequence goes on from OY728152.1 coordinate 1,745,759,013, forward strand.
TGGCCCAAAGGGCATTCCTGATCCCCACGGGCTGGAAACTAGTGTCAGGCATCAAAACAAGTAGTAGGGAATGATTTATCCCAGAGAAATAAAAAACATATAAATAGAAATAAACCTGAAAAAACATGTAAACACTAACATTAGAAAATAAAATAAAGATAACCAGCTAGACATACCTCCAAGTGACCCCATGGTTCACCACCAAACATAGAACCATGATCTCCCAAGAGAGATCCAATACTAGAACCTAAAACTAAAAATTAAATTAGGTGTGAGCATCGATATGCTCAGTAGGAAATCCAAGGATTAACAACGCCCTATGCGCTTACCTTAAAAAAAGAAACCCAAAACATGCTAGTTTGAAAATATGACCCATTAAAATATTTTTTTTCATTCCTTTAAAAATCAATAAATATGTTTACATTTTTAAGGAAAACATTTCTCTACCACTACATTTTCAAAATAAAAACCAAACATGCATTAACATTTCAAAATGAAAGGGAATAAATTTAAATATAAATATGGTTTTCATAAAGGATGAAACAAGCATGAAACAAATGAATTGAAAATCATATCACAAGCACTATGGGAAATCCCTAAGTAACTAGTGTTAGTTGGGGACCTAGGATCCTCATACCTTAGTGAAACATGGAATAACAACCACAACGAACTACATTCTCATGCACAAGCCACTATTAGGAAACACACCCATAACCTAGTGGTATCTAACCAATAATCATTATGTTTAGTTAGTGTTATAAGTATCAATCCTGATAGATGAAACTAGGATGAACCACTTCCCTATCATCTAGCATACTAGTCCTATCCATCCCACCTAGATACCCATGTTTCCCATGTGCTCCATTTCAAGTGGTGGTGAGTTTTATCAACATGTAAAGACACACACATCGCATTATTTATCTAAAAACTTTCCTATTTTCACTACCGACCTCCCCCCCTCAAGAGCACCCCATTTTTTTCAAAAACATGCATCATTTCACAAGCCTATTCACTAGTAACATATAACAATTCGTACATTTAACATACACATCATTTTTATAAAGCAATAGTGAAATCCTTAAGAGGGGTTTTCCTTTTGCATAAATCATTCTCAAAGTTCCAAACAGAATTAATCACTTACAAGGAACACTTTTCATGTTAGAAATATAATCACCCAACATATTTAAGTTTCCAAAATAGTTTGAAAGCGTAACTAAACAACCAAGTTTCTATATATTTAATGCAAGCCTAAAACCACACTTAAAAGTAAAGCGATTCTTTTAAGAAAATAAAACTACCCCTTTTCGTTAAATTCTCACCAAAAACCATTTTGTAAATCACTTTGTAACTTCTTTGAAAAAACAAACATGCCACTATAATTTTATAATAAAACCGGCCGAAAGACGACACATCTTTGGAAATACCCATTTCACATTCAAAACATCTAAGAAAGCACTTTTCAAGAACCAAAACCATTTATTCATAAACATATAAATATATATTGCATATGTATTTCATATAAAGGAAGAAGACACAATTTTAAAAGAATACCAAGTAGTAATGGAAATTCTAATTAAAGGTCAGGTCATAGGTAATCTACCTCAAGGTGGAAACAATCCATCCACTTCAGCTCTCGGCGCTTTCTAACTAAAAGCTATTGCTCCCCCACCAAGCATATGAATCTTCTCATACATTCAAGGACACCTAGCCCCTATTCATACAATCACATGTGCAATGTGATCCTTACAAGTATTATTATACATATATACCAGTCTCCACTCACCTGCATATGCATTTTTATATATACACATAGGAAAACCTAGACCCATACATGTATATTCAATTCCATGGATGAATATACACATAATGGGGGAACCTACAAGTATATATTTACTTACCTATGCACACGCAGGCGAGTCTCCCTTGGACCGGTGATTTGAAATTACACTAAATAGCTCAACGCACTAGGAAAAATTAACTAGGGACCTTTTAAACAATTAAGGACATTAAATTAGATGGTGTGATAACAAAATAGTAGAAATTTGAATAAACTAAGTAGAAAAACATACCTCAATATGCGCAGCTTTTGACGATGACAGCCTGAGACCGCTTCACCTATACACATATACATCTTCATATATATATATATATATATATATATATATATATATATATATCGTTTGATCCAACAGATATTCCCCGCACCATGAGGGAACATAAGGAAGGAGGATATGTATATATGCATGCCTACCCATGTATATACATATTGATCTTTGCTGCTGATGAATTGAATCCACACTACAATGACCATGAAACACTAAAATGATCACAAGGGAGACTAAAAATTATCAAAGACTCCAAATAAAACTAAATTAAACAAGGTAGCGAGAGAAACCTCACCTCGACCGGCGACCGACAGATTGAAATGAACCGAAACAACACGACACCATTAAACACACCCTAAAATAAATATTGAAGACTCATAAATAAAAAAACCCCCAAATATGAACTAAGTGATAAGAATAATGGAGGAAAATTTTACCCAAAATCATTGGCGGGAGGACTGAATTGATGAAAATCACTTCGACTTCAGAGCTGGTTGTCAAAACACACATAGATGGGTCCCGAGTGATCAATCACACCCCCTATCAAAGGAAGATACCTAAAAATGCATAAAAAATATGCCACTATAGAACCCTAGGGTTCGGCCGAACCTAAGAGGGCCGACGAGGAGAAGAAAATTAGACCAAATAGGATAGAGGAGAGAAGAGTAAACTCAACTTGATGGGCCAACTACAAAACCAGAGTAGATTTGGTGGTTTTTCCGAAGAAAACAAGGGTAGAGGGGGAGGGTCGTATAGCTTCAGGGTCTCGACCAGGGGGTTTCACCATGTGGGTTTAAGGGGGATCCAAGAGAGAGGAGGCTGCGAAGAGGGGATATGGGGAGTAGGGCGCTAGTGGTGGCTCATAGGAAGGAGGCCGAAGGAGGAGCGCTGGCCAGCAGAGGGGCGGCATGCTACTGGGAGAGGCGAGGGATGAGGGTATCACACAACACAATGGAAGAGGGGGGGGGGGGGGTCCATGCAAATCATAGGGGAGAAGGAGGGGAGAAAGAAGGAGAAGAAAAAAGAAAGGAAAAGAATATAAGGGGGAAAATGAAAACTTAATAATAATAATAATATTAATAATAAAATTATCCAAAAAATGTTATAAAGAAAAATAAAACACAACGCACTAGGTCGGGGCGCAACATCACCTCTTAGACCCTCACTTCTAGTCAGTAGCCTTTGGCGTAGGGGGAGGCATGACTAATGCCCAATGGTACTCTGTCCTGGAGCACGATTTTAAATGTCTCCTAGGTTAGGATGATACAAATGGTATCATAGTATGTTCTTGTTAGTGCTTCTTGACAACATCATAATAATTTTCTATTAAATGGTAACCATTTTTGGTGGGTTACAAATGATATCAAATGTTTCTTTTCAGTTGGTCTTACTATTTGGGATATGGAAGGCTGAAGACTAGGATATTGTCAAAACTGGGAAAAGAGATTGTGTTTGGGTGTCTATACCCCATGCGTGGGGGACATACCAAGTTTCTAGGGGTGGGAAATTGATGTTATGCTTTTCTATTTTATATCTGATTTAATTTCCACCTCGGGTGGAATACTTGGGTGTGATGTTATCTATTATATGGATTTTGACCCTTGGATGGTATAGAAAGGGAGGTTTAATTATTCATCTTTACAAGCACTTAGACTGATATGATGTATGTTTATTTTTATTTTTATTGGGAACCTAAAATGCACTAAGTGTGGTTGGGTTGTTTAAAGTTTCAACAAAGAAGATGAACAATGTTTTCCTACTTAGCCTCTTTTGGTGTCATTCTACTCAGCCAATCCATCCATGTGGTTCCAATGAGATCTGTTTGTGATGCTATGTGATGTGATATTCATATGAGATATGGGACTTACCCTGATAAGGGTAGGCAGAGATGATCATAGGATGTGGGCTGTCTAAAGTGTCAATAAAGAATCTAAATAGTGTTTTTCTGTATAGCCTCTTTGGTGTCATTCTACTTAACAACCTTAGATTATATGTGACTCCCAACCCTATTATGGACAGGTGAAGTGCCATTAGGTCAGATGATACTTGATTCATGACTCTGGTATAGTTAGGAAGAGGGTCCATGAGGCTAGGTTACATGTGATACTTGACCCTGATATGGGTAGGTTAGGGGCCTTGAGGCTGGATGTCTTATGACATGGTGCGATAGGGGAGTGTAAGTGTAGAGAGATGTGATGATTGTTATAGATTTCCCAATCTGTGATATATATATACAAACTATTATGGCTATTTTACCATTGTATTGGTATTTAGTGGGATTCCATCTAGATGGGATCTAGTAGAGTTTCATGTGGGAAGTGATATGGTGCCATTTTAGAGGGCATGGTATGAGGCCCTAGAGGGACGGGTTGATCATGAGCTATAGGTAAATTCACAAGTATAGACTCTGGTATAGGTGGGATAACTATAGGATATGGAAAAATTTGGGCCTTGGCTGGATGAGAAGCTCAGAGTGAGTTTGGTTTGGGTTATACATGACATTGAAAAGGGAGCTCAGGGTGTTAAGACATATATGGAATACCTGACTCATGAGTTCCAGTTGCAACACACACCACTATTTCAGTGTGAGGGTGGAACGAAAGAGGTCTAGAACTGGATCGAGTTAGTCCATGCCATCTTTGACTAGCTCGAGAAACCCCCAAGACAGAGGGTGAAGTTGGAGACATAATGATCATAGGACTATAAAAACAATGGTGGGATGTAGTGGTACAGGCAAGCAGACATGAGGGATAGGCCTGGAAGGATTTCAAGGACAGGTTCTTTGAGAATTTATTTATTAAAATTATAAGGGTATATAGTGCTTGTGAATTCATGAATCTATGGTAGAGAGACACTTTTTTCATGGACCATGATACTAATTTCACAGACCTATCTCAATTTTCACCTGCAATGGTGGTCGATGACATCTCTATGGTGTGGCATTTCGAGGATAGAAGTTTCAGGTGAACATTTTCAATATTATGTCATTTTTAGAGGAATTAAACCATCCAATGATAGCTAAAAGAGATATGATGGACCAGTCATATTTGAGTCGGGTGACGATGTTAGAAGATTTTGGTGGTGATGCTTTAGGTAGTAGGAAGTAGGGACACGAGGAGTCTTAGTAGGGAATTATGGTTAGAGATTAAGGCAGACCACAAGTATTGGGTCTTCATCTGTGTGCTTCTAGTTTTGGTAGCTAGGGAATGTTTATATCGAGTGTGATTGGGTTCTGAAGGAGTTGTGTGTGTGAGATCAGATGGGATATCTAGAGAGGTTCTGTAGGAAGCCTTCTAAGATAGTTAAGAGTCAGAGAATAGGTTAGACTCAGATATTTGAGGTTGGACTAAGAGTAGTACCTGGGGATGGTAGTTGAGATTCGGCTTCATGCATAGGTCAAGGAAGAGAAAGTGAGACCCATTAGTGGGGTCAATGGTCAGTATCTAGTGCATTTCCATAGGGAGGTCATGCCTCAAGTAGTCGAGCTCCAAGCTAGATACACATAGTAGAGCTTCCAGGTGCAGAGTAGGCCGAGGAGTTGACTACAATTAGATGTATGTTGTAATTATGGGTATGACTGGGTTCTCTTTTGTTTAAATTTGGCTAGTTTTGATGCATGAGGTGCATATGTATTGTCTTTGGACTAACCAGGAACTTGCTAGTAGGTTGTCATTAATTATAATGCATGATATATATATATATATATGAGGTGTTTTGGCACCATGATCTATCATGGGAATCAATTAAATGTAGGTTATATCTAAGGTACATAGGCATTTGGGCATCAATTTTATATGGGTTCTATAAGAGGTGCGTAGGCACCGAGATTTGGATGAGCGTGTATATATATATATAATGTGGGTTTTGATGAGTGTCGTGTATAGCATAAGTACTTTTTATCATCTCTTGGGATGTTGTATCTTGAGAACCTGATGAGGAGTAAGAGTAATGGTACATCACGAGGGGACTTTTTAGTCCAAGGATAGTCATTGGACCATCATACCTGTTTGATTTTGGGTTGGGAAGCAACCGAGTAGGTAACTCCCAATGTGGTGAGCACCATGAGGGAAATTGACCTATGACTAAATAATCAGGGTAACTGGGGTGATTTAAATGAGATGGGTATGTTTGGTACCATATTTGGGTAATGATTTATAGCTATGGGATGAGCTATTTTATGGTGGGGAGATTGTAACATCCTAAGTTTTTGAATGGGTCATTTTCTGAGAAAATTTGAACCTTTTAAGTTTGTTGAGTGGGGAAATTTTCTTTTTGAACTTTAGAACCTAATTATAAGAGTTTTCTCGACCCAATGAATTATTTTTAGATGGGTTTCATGGATTCATAAGTGCTTCAGGGTTTTGGGTTAGTTTTAGGCATGGTGGGCCCTAAAAACTTAGTTTTGGGAAAGCACTGATAGAGGTGTACAATTTGGAAAAACATTGCATCCTCCTAGGAGAAACTGCATGAACCTTTAGTGAAACTTGGCATGGTTTTTCAAACCATGTTTTAGGGGGTTCATGTCCATGCATGAGATCTATTTTTTTCAGCAGAGGGAATCCACACAGGATGCACACGGTTTAGAAAATTGTGCACCTAACTGTGCGTAGTGTGGTGTTTGGATAGTGGGCACCACATAGTTGGTGTACGGTTATCCAAAAGGTGTAGCCAAACTATGAAGGTCATTAAAATGTGTGAACTAAACAAACTAACCCTACCTCCTTTATCAAATTTCTCCTCCCTTTCCGACCATTTCATCCGTACGCAGCATGGGGCTACTCAAATTTCCTTCTACCTAGGATTTGAGCTAAGTTCTCTATTTGAGCTCTAATCTTTGATATGTTGGTGGCTAAAAATTATTCTTAGTAAGGTATTGGATACTCTATCCTCTTTCATTCATTTATCTTTCTAAAAATAATACTAAATCCATACAAACCCTTTTACATATTTTTATGGAATTCATCTAAAAATCCATTTTCTTATGATTCAGCTCGATTTAGAGGTTGATATTAGATGAGTGTATGCCTACTAATATGAGGAAGGTAGCATCTAGCTTTATCCATATTTTTTGTGAGTGTTTTTGGGGTTTTCTATATATGTTTTGTGTGGTTAGACCAAGAGAGACCCTTAATAAATTGATGTTTTTCTTTTAATTAATTATTTGATATTGAGGGATGCCTCTAAGCATTCCCTTGTATATTTATACATGCTAGGATAGGTAATGAATTGATACCACTTGGGTAAATTAGGCCAGCTATGTGTTTTGATTTAAATTAAATTTATTATATTAAATTGCTTGGTTCTATGGGAACTTGATGGGCTTGGCCCAAATATTGATGTGATATTGATCACCTAGATTGAGGTGACATTGTTTGGCAGGTTGGGCATGGCTCAAGATACATGGGTGATGCTGATCATAGGTTGATGTGACATGGTCATCAGTTTGAGGCAATGAGGTCATCAAGATTGGGGATGGATCACATGATTTGAGATAGTGTTGACCATCATGATTTAACAACATAGTCATAGGGGTACAAGGTGCATAATGATGTAGATTAGGTTGTTTTGTGATTTTCACTCACTATTTGTTGGATGAAACTTCATTGGAGTCATAAAAACACAAATAGGGTGAAAACCAAGGTTGTTTTGACCACTCGTTGTGGGTGGAGGCCCTTGTAGACCATGTGGATCAAGTGATGGCGTTGGACATCAGATGTATTGGGAGGTTCTCATCATATAAATCTATGTGGATTGTGATGGACCATCGGTTGATGGTGATGAGACCATTAGTTTGGGGCTAAGTATTTTTGAGATACTTGAGGCCATTGGGATAGGATATTGGGAGAACAAATATTTCTATGCCTTGGGATGTTGGCTATTGAGCTGATGATGATTATGTATTGGAGGACATACATCGTTGTGCCTTGGGACATTGGGATTATAACTAATGTGGACTTTAGAGAGGAGGTCCAAAGGACCAGGTACTTATTGATTGGGTGTACCATATGAACACCAGTTACATGATTATGGTCATGAGGTGTTGGTGACATTTTTATTAGTGGAACCCAAGGGTTCACCTGATTTTCTATTCATTAGGGGATTCCTTGGCCTATATTCCATGTATCCTCACCACTATAGTTATATATATGTAGACAGGTGTTGTATTCCATATATATAACTAGGGGCATGTATTTAGAGGTTACCGATGATGGTCGAAGTAGGTATAGTTCTCACATGTGGATGTGGAGGACAAGTGGAGCTAGTTTAAATATTAAATATGTGTTCTTTTCTATTTTTTTTATTATTATCATACACATTCATAATCAAGGATCTAAGATAGAAACACATCAGTGGTGGCCTACTAAGATTTATTCTCATACCCTTCACAGGCCCCTTAGGACATGTGTAGAATTTATGTCTCTAAGATCAAGTAAGGGGTCAGGCTTAGGAGCTATACCGTAGTGATTGTGTTGTTCCTCTTATCATGTGATGGATGGAAAGGGACCATGGTGGTTCCTGAATCAACACGTGTTTCCTTTTTTTAACATGATTTATATATGTGTACTGATATGGTCATCCATGGGAGAACCTATTTTCATGACTTTTTATGGAATGTGTTGTCTACAAATGGTATTCCTTTTCAGTTTATTTATTTATTATTCTGTTGTTGTGTATTTATGCTTCCACTGAGTTGATATTATTGCTTCTAGTATTTATGGTCATTATTTCACAACTATATTATTTATGGACCATTAATATTATCACCATAAGAGGGTATAGTCTCCCCACTATCACCTCTCAGACGCTCACTACTAGTCGGTAGCCCTTAGCGTATAGGGAGGCACGCCTAAGGTCCAGTGGTACTCCAAACTAGACCACAATTTTAAGTGGCTCCCAGGCCTAGGTACTACAATAAATGCAGTACATAAAATAGTAATATATATGAATAAGGTTTTAAAATAGAGTATTAAGTTATTTTTTTTGTTTTATAGGAGGTTAAATCACATTCAACTAAGCGAGAATGAAGGTAAGGTGTTTTTGTGAATCAAATATTTTCCTTGAGTCATAATCACTCTTCTTTGACTATTATCTTTTAAGATCGACTAATTATAACCTATGATGATGTTATGTTGTATTTACACCTCATTTTATAGGGAAATCATGTTTCATACCAAAATCTTCTTCTTTGATGAATATTTCTTTTTGTGCAAATGAAATTTTATCAACAATAATTCCCACTTATTTTACTGGATTTTCCCTCTATATCCATGTTTTTACTTCCCACCAATGTTCTTATTTACCTAGTGGAAAATCAAATTGTTTTTATCTCAAATAATAATTTTATTCCCATTTATTCATATTAAAATAAAGGTTTCATTATCCTTTTAATTATGTGGGTTTTCGATAAAGGCATTTTAAAATATTTAAAAGGATTTTATTTTCTATGATCTTATATTCTTCCCTTCTGCAATACATTTTTGAAAATTGTTTTATTTATTATGAAAGTCATGTAATTATATATTTTTGAAGTATTGTTTTAATAAGTTTTCTCTTCATCTTAAGAAAATACCTTTTGGAAAGTAACTTGAAAATCATGTCTTTTTAATATGATATTAATATTTTTTTAAGAAAATCCTTTTTGTGATTTATCCTCCATTTGCAAAGTATTTTTCTCCAATGGAGTAATGGTTAATAAATTGACCTATATAATATATTATTAAATACTCATTTTGGGAGATTATTTTTTAGTACCAAATGATCATGTTTTTTATGTGATTCCACTTGGAAAAGTTATGAAACCCATTTTCTTCACACAGTTCATTTATGATAAAATGAATGATTTGATTTTAAGTAGTGTTCATATGTATGGATGATGATGAGAAAGGTTCGATATTTCCCCAAAATGCATTAGTTATGGTTTTATATCTCATTATATATTGAATTATGAATATACATGGACTTTTTCACAAACTAAATGGTGGAAATACTTGGATTTATTCAAAAACTAAAGGGTGGACATACTTGGATTTGTTCACAAAAATTAAAGGGTACACATACTTGGATTTTTTCAAAATATTTTAATTTTATTATATTTGTTCCAATTCTTTAAAATTTGCATTATTTACAATCTATGACAAATGTTTATGATATTTCATGTTCTCAAGATGTTACACTTTATTATGTTATGATTTTACATTTTTTTTGATTTTTGTTATGTGTTTCTAAGATGTGTTTTGATAACATCTATTTGTTATTTTGTTTTTATGCATGATACTTAATTCTCAATAAAGATTTATTATTTTCACTTATAATACCATGATATTTTTATCTAATATTTCTTCTTTTCTCATGTTTTCCCTCATATTTATGATATAACATCTATGACTAGTTGATAAGTTTCCCTTACTAGGCATTCAAGCTTTCCCCTTTCTTATGTTTCTATTCCCTAGGTTATAAAGATGATTATATCATGTGAGATGTCTAAAAGTGGGTATATATTAGCACAATTATAGATAAATGTTCACATGTTTTGTGAAATAATATGTTTATATAGCTAGTTTCCAAGAAACTAAGCCTTTAGGTCCTTGGGATATGTGGTTATTTGTGAGATGTATTAATTAATCCATGGTATCAAAGTATTATTTATGTATGTTTATCTTGGGTCTCCATAGTTGACATCAAAGTGAAGGTTTAGTTATTTTTGGATATTAGTTTCGTTACCTTTATTATTAAGGTTAGATAACCTTAGTGAAAAACCTAGAGATGAGCTTAAGTATATGATGATATCCTGAAATATTGGTAAAATATGGAGTTTGTGGATTTTGTAGAAATGCATCGATGTATGGATACTAGAAAATTAATGTGACCATAGAAAAGATGCACTTAGGGGTAATCACCCAAAATAGGTTGGTTAACCATTGACTATATCATCACTCAGATGCATGATGAGTGGGCCTAAGATTTCACACTTGGTTAGACACTCTTAAGGGATATTCTTTGGTTGATCATATTCTATCTATGAACATCTATTAAGGATTTATTTACTTATTTAATTGAGGGATTGTATTGATAAGTGTAAGAAAACTAAACTTGAATAAACATAGGTTAAAATAGTATTAATATAGGTGTAACTAAAGAAACTATAGTCAAATGTAATAATGTAAAAGAACAAAATGTTTTAAGGTTGAATTCCTTTTATGATTATGATAATTACCCCATATTGTTAATGTTTTTACACTAATATAAACCCTTTTGGTTTTATTAATGGTGGTAACTAGAATTAACCATGGGTATGGGGGACAATATAGAGATTACCTCAATGAACGAACCATCAAAATAGGATTTGGATCAAGAAACCTTGTGATTATGCCAAACCAGCTATCATGAAATATGATTCAAAATGTGAATAAAGTGGAAGTCCCAAACATATAAAAGAAGAGAAGGATGGAGTCTCATGAAAGATCAAGTAATTAAGGTGATGAAGGAAAGAATATTAAATTTCTTATATATCAAAAATGTGAAAAGAAGCACCAAGGGAATTGACTCAAGGGGATTGGAATACCCTTTACTTATGGAAAAGGGGGAAATTGAGAATAAAACCACTGTAGGAAAATGAATATACTGGTTATCATTATGGGAGTAAAAAACATGCATCCAAAAGAACCAATAACACTCCAAGGCCTTAATTGTGGAAAATATGGACATTATCCAAGTTAGTTTCTTAATCCATGAAATTATATGGATGATAAGAATGAATAACCACCACAAACAAGGGAAAAAGGCAGAGCTTGTTCAATGACTGCCAATGATATTGATTTTGATAACTAAATCCTCCACTTTAGAATTGTGAATATGAGATATTTATTCTAGCCAATTTTCCTTGTTTATTTTCTAAGTGTACTAACCTGATGTTTTTTTTATCAAATAAAATATATAGTTTAATGATGGTTTTATCTTGATATTTATGTTTATGAGAATATAAATCTAAGTATGGATCCTTTAGATAAATTTTATGTAATTATGGTAATGGATTAACTATTTAAATATATAATTTATGTTCATTGATCATGATTAGATTAACCACAAAATCCTCACTATTAAAAAATGTATGGGGGGTGGAAAAAATAACTAACAACCACTGTATAGAGATCTTAATGTCACAAAAACAATTGGTGACAACAACAAATTGTCTTCATCATCATCCATTAATTCACCACCGCAGCATGTAGGTCCCAATGTTTCTAGAGAAGTTGACAACACTATGCCAATGGTGGATGTATAATTCAGCACCCTTCCACTACCGCTAATGCAATATAATATGGTGGTTAGGTGAAAAAGGGGTAGGCCACCTAGTGACCTCGGGCCTGGGAGAAGTTTGAGAATCAAGTTTGATTTCCCAGATCATGTGAGCCCATTCATCATGTGTGGGAAATAATTTAGGTTTTAGAAGGCCCTGGTTGAGAATATGAAGATACACCGGGATTGGATGTGGTGGGGCTTCCATACCCTACCAACCTTTGGCCGATAGGGTTTCACAGAGTGAGAAATGAAAGGACTGGTGGAACAAGTAGACAATAAGATGAGTTATCTGTTGAAGTTATTGATGTAGGTGAGGGATACGATGGAGAGTGCGCAAGATTTTGCGAAGGAGGAGGCTATTTTAGAAAGGGCTAGGAGGGTTCTAAACATGGATCTCAATGATTCATATGATTAATAGGACCATTCTTCATCAAATTCATCATTAAAACACAACTTTCCACTGACACCTCCAAGTTAAAGAACCACATAGGACATGATATAGGTGTGTGTGGTGTAGCTATTATAAAAACAGGGAATTTCATTTCAAAACTTTAAAACAATTTATGATAATATTGTATTGCAGGACTGATTTATAAACTCAAGGAAAAATAAAATAGGTCTTAACACCAAACCATGAGAGATATTTAACTCAAATGGTTAGGAAGAAACAAAATATTGGGATTATTATTATTATATGTGAATATATGTGATTGATACTTCATTAGAAAATTAAATCTTGAGTTATCTTATAGACACCCTTAGCTAACTTCATTGGTAAGTAATAATTAAAATTAAGAAGATGCAATTTATTTAAGAGGGTGAGAATATAATGACCTAAGATTTCACTATATATGATCCTTAACTAAATAATATATGAAATTGCATGTTTCAAAAACTATACCAAAATAAAATGAAAAACCTTGATATATATATATATATTTAATATTAAATATGACTATTAAAAATTAGCCATTAAATTAGCTCATTTAAATTAAATTTACCATATTGAAAAATAAAAAAATAAAGTAGGAAGAAATGAAATTTGGAAGTAGAAGTTATCTTTATGATGCCCATTTTTCTGAGATCAGAAGAGAGGTAACTTCACTAGGGTTTTCCATGGACCAAGCCCAAGATGAACTTAAGAAATTATAGTTTGAGAAAAACCATATATGGGAGAATTTTAATCTCATGGAGTGTAAGATCCTGGTTTTTTCTTAAGGTATGAATATTTCCTTTCAGGTTAAATGTGTTTACTTTCCTTTTTGGATTAAACCCTAATCTGGGCCATGGGACGATTGGGTTGTTTTTGGGAAAGAAAAGTGAAAAGAGGCTGAAAGATAGCTGTAAGCCAGGTACACATCGTGTACTTGGACTATACGTAGTGTACTTGGCCTACACGTCATGTAATGGCCCATCACAATGCATAACCATTCTGGTTATGAAACAAATAGGGAATTAAACACTGTGTACTTGGTGTACACGTCATGTATTGGCCCAATGAGTTTTTTTTAAAAATAGAGGTAGTAGCCTCTCATTTTTGTTACGTAAAACCTTTTCCTCTCATTTTTTAATCCTAAAAACCATCTAAAATGGTTTTTCAGATCTAGAAGCTGCTCAGAATGTGATTTGAGCATGGTTTGTCTCTTTAGAAACACATCAGTAAGTAATCAATTCATTTTTTATCCATTATTTATTCTTTGAAATAATAGATGTGCTCTTTGATTTTAGTCTAATATTCCCTAATTTCTCATTCTTCATCCATTATTCAGATTTCTTACAAACTAGGAAGAATCGAGACTTGATACTGGATGAGATGTCGACTACCGAGGTGAGGTAGGTGGTTTATACTTTATTTCGGATTTTCTTGTGTTTTTAGGGAATTCAAACAATATGCAATCCATTGGACTTTCTAGCGTAGCCCCATTTTTGAGCGAGCTGCTTTCCGTAGGATTATTCAGACCTAGTGAGGATGCCCGTAGGTTCTATTTTGGTGTGTTGGTAGCTGTTTCTCATTTCAAGGTCACCCAAGGGGTGCATCTTATGGATTTAACCTCTTTATACCCGTTTAAACCACACAAGGGGCGTGTGATTGTGATTTCCTAATTAGAAGAAGCTTGTTAATTCTTTGAGAGCTTGAATAACATGTTTAGAAAATGTACTGCCTCCTTGCCTTATTATATCTTGTGATGCCATGCCTATTCTGATAGTTTGTCTTAAAGGAAATTGATAATATGGGTGGGTATACCCATATGAAATGATTAATGGCATGTTGAATGGTTTATATGGGAGGTTATTCCCATATGCTTTGTAAATGATAAATGGTTGCATGAGTGGTTATACTCATGGCTTGTGCATGTTAATGTGAGTGAGTATACTCACATGAAATAAATTGTTTAAATTAAATGCTTGATTGAATGGTTTGATAGATGCCATGGACTGCTCTCCATGGATCTGGAATGTAGTAGTGGACGCCTTAGGTTGACTCTGCCCCTTGAGTCTTGATTCTATGGGATGCCTCAGGCCTTTCTACCCTATGGATGAGGCTTTCTTGGGATCACATATGACTTTCTATTTCCATGATCCTAGGACCCCAACCAATGCCTAATGAGTTTCTATTAGGATTCCCATGGGACTTGATGGGATTACTTGGATCCGGCCCTTCATGGTCTAGATTTATTACATGGATTCCATGGTACATGACAAATTGGATCTAACCCTTGGGGTCTACTTTTCACTATACGATGTGGCCGTGGGATTCTACTTTTCAATATACAACATGGCCATGGGATTCTACTTTTCACTATATAGTGTGGCCGTGGGATTCTACTTTTCAATATATGACATGGCCTTGGGATTCTACTTTTCATTATATAGTGTAGCCATGGGATTCTACTTTTCACTATACGACATGACCGTGGGATTAATTACTTCCTTATATAGTGTGGATGTGGTTTTCTTAATATGAATGGATGTACGGTGTGGCTATGTAACTTGATTACTATTGATATAGTTACCTTGTTAGGAGCTGACTTTGTTGCAGGTAGCCTTGAGGGGTTGTATAGTATTCATTATTGTAATATAATTATGCCATGGGAATTCACTTTACTTAACTACTTCATTTACACTTTCTATCACTTTTTTAGAATCACTGTTAGAACTATATAGACTTGGGTGGTTTCCTATTGGGATGTTTATCTCACACCCTATTTGGGCCTCCTTGGGGACCCAAAAAAATTATGTGGTTGTAGGTGATGATAGGGTCTAGTGCCCTGGTACAAGTTGTTGACTGTAGCTTTGGAGAAGGGGAGCATATGACCAAGATGAGTCTTGTGATGCTGTGATACCTTTTTTATCCTTTTTGTTATTTTTGGGACTTATACTATATTACATTTCCATGTACCTGATTTGGCTAATTTCTAAATACTTGTATTATCTACATCATTTTGTGTATGAGACACTTCTGGTTATTGTTATGTATACCTGTCTTGATTGTATTACAATTAATTGACTGATTATTTATTCACATCTACTATTTATTATATATTTTACTTCCACTATGATACTATAGTAATGAGGGCATAGTCTCCCCCACTGACTCACCTAGGCCCTCACTACTAGTCAGTATCCCCTATCATTTGGGGAGATGCGCTTTAGGCTATGTATCTAACCAGGCTCAGGGCACCATTGGGTGGAATCCGGGTCTGGGATGTTACAAAGTGGTATGAGATGATGTTTTTTTCTTGTTTTTCCTTACTGTTTGGTGACAATATATAGAGATAAGAAGGAAATAAAATTTTAAATTTTAGGATATGAATTTTAAAAAAATTAAATTAATTTTTGGAATATCATGTAAATATTAACTTAACATAAACTTTTGATTTTTTGTTTCTAAAAAATTTATTTTTAGATAAATTGTGCAATATATCATTTTTACTAATACTATGACATTTATTACATTATTAGTATATAAGTTTGAATTATAATTTTATGAAACCTATTTATTGAAATAATATGTATTTAATAATTTATATTATACATTTTAATATATTTATTATAGTTTATAAACATATAATTGATATTTTATAACTCAAGTAATATTTTTCTCAAATATTATTTTAATAAACTATACACTTATTGTATTAAAATTAATTTGTAAAAATTTTAGAAATTGAACTAGGAAAAAAGGGATTTAAAATTTAGAAACATTAGGTAAAAATTATCTAATAAGGATCAATTTTGTTTTAGGCATAAAAAATAAGTTACCTTAGGTAAAAACTAGTTACCATGGTAAAAACTTAAGTGACAACAGTAATAATTCAAGGGGAAAATGGATTAAAAAATGTTTAAAAAATATTTTTAATTGATTGGTTGAGAGATTCCTGAATTTATCTCACCATACAATAAATTATTTTATATTTTTAGAGCCACTTGACATGTTTAACATGTTCTATCTTTATATTAATTTGAAATATTTACAAAAATGTCATTCTAACCACTTATAAAAAGGACCTCTCACCACCCCTTCAATACCAACTTAAAAATTAGGTTTAATCCTACCATATTTCGTTCCTATAGAATTCCCTCTCACTCTTATGAGCCTCTTTCCCCAAGGTATTATCCTAAGACCTTCCTTTCTAAGGAATTATCTAAGAGAAACCCGAAGTTCTCAATGTAAGTTCAATCTTTTCACTAACATCATTTTATTTATATTTCCATTTAATATTTATTTTATTCACAATATTATATTATGAATTATTTATTTATTATATATTATTTTTTATATTTTTTTATAAAAAATAATCTCCTCATCCATTCCCTTTAAGAAATGTGAAAACTTCAATCGTGCGTATGTGTGGACTATCACCTCCATGACATAATATGTTTCATTTTCCTAAACCACCATAAATGGATGGTACTAATAATGAATTTAATATATAAGTTTTATTTTTATAAAATGTTTTATATTATAAAAATAATAAACCATATTAATCCTTTCTCTATCAATATGAAAAATGAAATCATCATCCATTCGTACGTTCAGAGTACCGCCTCCATGGAATGATATATTCTATTTTTCACTACCTCCTTACTGGATGGTTATAAATTATAAATTATGAGTATATATGATATATAGGAGTAACAGATATTATTAATATGATTCTTTATGTATACCACAAAAATTAATTAATGTTATTAGGTAATCTATCAATATTGATAAATAACTCGAAACTAATTCATCACCGATTTCATACTCAAAAAATACAATATAACTCTTATATAATGGGATTATAAAATTATAGTTAATTATAAAATATAAATTCTAGTAGATTATATAACCTAGTAATGATAAAAGTGTTATCAAAGAATGGGCACTGAAATCTTCATCATAAAGCATGTATGAAATAATTAAAGTTACTAATTATTGATGATAAAAATAAGTTATGACTAACCAATATATTCATAATAAATAGTCATGAATAAATTATATAAAATATTAATGTATATGAATAAGGTTCTTAAATATAGTATTGTGATAGTTCTGTTTTTATAGGAGTTTAGAGTACATTTGAATAAGTGGGAATAAAGGCAAGGGTTTTTTGTGACTCAAATATTTTCCTTGGGTTGTAATCACTTCTCTTTGCCTATTATATTTCAATATTGATCTATTATAACCAATGATGATGTTATGTTTTATTTATACCATATTTTATGAGAAAATCATGTTTAACATAAAATTTTTATTCCTTTATGAATCTATTATTTTGTGAACATTAAATTTTACAGGAATAATTCCCATTTATTTTAATGGATTCTTCCTCCATATCCATGTTTTTAATTCCAAAAAATGTTATCCTTTACCTAGTGGAAAATAAAACTATTTTTATCACCAATTATTCTTTTATTCAACTTTATTCATTTTAAAACAAATATTTCATTATCCTTTGAATGATGTTGGTTTTCAATAAAGGTGTTTTAAAATATTTAAAAGGATTTTATTTTTTATGATCATATATTCTTTCCTTATACATTAAATTTTTGACACATGTTTTATTTCTTATCAAGGTCTCTTTATTATATTTTTTGAAGTATTTTTTATGATTTTTTGTTCATCTTAAATTGTTTTTTAGAAAGTGACTCGAAAATCATAGTTTTTAAGATGATAATAAGAAATGTTTTTTTAAGAAAAATAAATTTTAAGATTTCTCTTCTATTTTCAATGAATTATTCTCCAATAGTGCAATGGTTCATGAATCACCCTATATGTGATCTTCATAAATAATATTTTTGGGAGATTATGTTTTTTATACCAAATGATCATGTTTTTTATGTGATACCATTTAGAAAAGTTATGAAACCCATTTTCTTATCTTGAGTCATTTATTATCAGATGAATGATTTGATTTTAAGTGGAACTCATATGTATGGATGATGATGGTTGGGGTATTATATCACCACAAATGCATTAGTTATGGTTTTATATTTAATGATAAAATTAATCTTGTAAATACATGGATTTTTTTACAAACTAAAGGTGAACATACTTGGTTTTGTTAAAAAAAGGGTGGACATACTTGGATTTTTTCACAATAATTAAAGGGTGAACATACTTGGATTTGTTCAAAATGTTTTTCTATGATTATGTTTTTTAATATTCCCTAAAATGTGACTTATTTTAAAGATATTCTAAATGTTTATGATATTCCATGTTCTAAAGATATTATTCTTTTTTATGTTATGATTTCATGTTTTGTTTGATTTCTATTTTGTGTTTTTAAGCCATTTTTATGGCCTTTTCTATGGTCTTATGTTTATATGACATGATCCTTAATTCTCAATCAAGTTGTATGATTGTCAATTATGATCCTATTATCTTTTTATTTTATATTTATCCATTGTTAATGTTTTCTCTCAAGTTTATGATCCAATGGTTATGACTAGTTAATATGTTTCCCTTACCAAGCATTCAAGCTCACCACTTTCTTATGTTTCCTTCCCCCAAGTTATGAAGATGATTATATCATATAATATGTCTAGAAGAGGGTGTATAGGATCATGGTTATAGATATATGTTCACATGTGTTTTAAAATAATATGTTTATATAGCTAGTCTCTATGAAAAAAAAACTTTTGGTCCTTAGGATGTGCGACAATTTATGAGATGTATTAATTAAACCATGGTATCAATGTATTATTTATGTATGTTTTTCTTGGGTTACCATAAACATCTCCATCCAAGATCAATTGAACGAAACCCAAGTTATAGACCTATAAAAATCAGATACACCTACCCATATTCTAGCTATTTCAAACTATAAATGAGGGTCAGATAAGTGATAGTGGGGAGACTATACTCTCTATATGATTAACTATAAACATTAGTGGAAGAAAATAAATAACTAGTCAACACATCATCCTGAGGTGCACAACTAAAAATATATCACATGATGTGAAAATAAATATTTACAAGGCCATTAAAGGCATACAAATATTACCTATATTTCCTATGGTTTGATCACATAAAAATTTGTATTAAAATATAAAAAAACACTAGCAGATTGTTGGGAAGTAAAGTCAAAAAAACTAATACAAATAGAAGAAGATTGAACCTATAGTTCACTGGAAATTTATATCCACCAGTATTTTAACTCCGTGGAAAACCAAATACTGGTTCTTCCATTTTTTCTTGAAGAAAAAAAATTAGGAAGACTTGATGCACCCTAATAAACAATTCAAAGATGACACACACAGACACACACACTCTAACTCAAGGTAAAATATAGAAAATAAAAATGGACACACATGTTTTACATGGTTCAAAATTTCATCCTACATCCACAAGAGAACACTAAAAACTCTTTCTATTATCATAAGTACAATAATTACCGACACTATGGATAGTAAACCAACATTACCATTTTCATAGTTCGATACAATACACACTTGATAAGATCTATTCCTAACTATTCTTTAAGACACACTTTTCCTCTAAAATAGGTTGCACCACTATCTGATATTTGTGGCCATCCATCCATTGAATTAACCATTCAAATGAGGTCACCATCAACTTAACCATCCAAACTGGTACACTATTCACTATTTTTAAAGACCAGTATTCAAACCCATATTAAGTTAGTAAAATTATGTTAAGATAACCCATATACTGAAGGTTCTTATTTCCACTACTCTAATAAGATGGGAGTGAACTACCAGATTATGAACTTTTGATGAGTGGACTTTCAGTGACTTGAAGAAGATTCAAGAACTCAAAAATCACCCACTTAAATATTTCTTCAAGGATCCTCATCGACATCCTACAATACTTTGGGAAAACAAACTCTATCATCCATGTTCATTTTAGTGTTATCCATCCTTTATTTATTTAACTGAGTCCCACCAAGGCACAATGTTAACTCATAATTTATTATACTAAAACCATTGTGAACATGTCTTCCAGACTTTTATTTATTAAGATATTTCATAGATAGAATTTAAGGTCAATGTGTTTCATTCTCACAAGAAATTACAGATTCTTATCAAGGTGGATAACACTCTAATTGTCAAAGAATAACATTCATCCTTCCGATTCTTTACCTAGATCCTTCAGTATGCAATGCAACTAGACAAACTCCCCTCAAAATTCTATATATGGAACATACTATTCTTTAGTTGTAGTCAAAGACACCACTTACTATCGTCATGATATCCAACTGATATCCATTCCACTAAATGTAAATGAAAAACCCATTATGCTTTTTCAAGTTTCAGAATCACCAGTAAAATTTGCATCAAGAAAACCTTGTAGGGGATTATCTTCCCCAAAGAAAAATGATTTATCTACCAATACATTCAAGAATTAGATGATCCACTTCATAGATTACTAACACCCCTTCCTAGGGTTAGACATGAATCAACTCACCATTCCCACCACAAAGGCAATGTCTAACTATTTACATATCATTGTATACATCAAGATTCTGAGTGATAAAGAATATGAAATTTCACCATGTACTGAACATCATATTCTATTAAAGGTACTTGTGCCTTGGATAACATAATGTTTCAATAAAGAGGATTTTTTATAGATTTAAATATAGTTATCCTGAATTTCTAGATGATTTTCTAAATGTACTCCTCTTGGGATAACACCAGAGTACTGAATTTTTGATCCCTCTCTATCCTCATCCCCATGTTTTTATTATCCTAGAAAATATATTTCATTTCAAATATTTTGGAAAAATTATTCTTTATCTCTCGAATACATTGAATATATGGACCAACCAACAATATGTCATCCACATATAGTAAGAGTAGAACATAAGTACCATTATTTCAAAACTTCTGATAACAACAATGATTGAAGTTACTCCTCAAGAAACCTTATTTATCCATGAAAGGATAAAACTTATGATTCCACTATCAAGGTGTATGATTTAATCCATGGTGACTTCACTTTAGTTTACAGACAAAGACATCCTTTTGATGGTATTTAAACCCCTTGGTCTACTTCATGTAGATATCCTCCTCCAAATCACCATGAAAAAAGGTAGTATTCATATCCATCTACTATATGTATAAACCATTGGATGAAATAATGATTATCACCGTTTGAATTTTAATATTCATAAATACTAATGAAAATATTTTTGATGTATCGATTCCTTCCTCCTATTTGAATCCTTTCACCACCAACCGTTCCTTATATTTTATACTTTCATTAGCTTGTTCTTTAAATTGGTAGAACCATTTGTTACCAATTTTTAATTTCTATATCAATAGTTTATTAATAACACAAGTTATATTAAACTTTAAGGAATTCATATCTTCCTCCATGGATGAATCCCACTACTTTGAGTCACTATTAGTTTCTTCCTCTTTTTAACATTTGGGTACCCTAGAATCCATTATAAGTATGAAGTTTATGTTGACCCCATATTACTGGACTAGCTGTCTAACTCTAGAAGTTCTTCTTAGATATGTTTCTACATTTTACAGAACTTTAGTTTTAGGTGTTTTAACTTCCTGAAGCTCCTTTTTTCCAATTTCTCTACAACTAAAGATTTTACTAGGACTTCTATAATTCAATATCATTCTTCAACATTTTACATTGGTCGATTATCTAGAGAATTCATACTGATACATGATATTACTAGAATTTTTGAATTACTATTACTTACATATAGATTGAATTTTACTTCAGTAGTTGAACTCTATCATTCAAATTTTGATTCATCCAAGTTTATTTATTTCCATAGGATCTTCTCATTGAAGATTACATATTGAATTCTGATGATCTTATATTTATTATCAATCCAAATTTGGTAGAAAAAATCTTTTTTTACATATACTACAAGAAAAAAATATTTGTACTTTTCCTCCATCTTATCTCTATCCTTTTCATCAATAAGAGAATAAAATATACAACCAAAGATTTTGAGGTGTGGAAATTCTTGTATCTAATCAAACAACATCTCTCCCGATATACTTTACCTCACCATTGAGGTTGGACTTATTTTGACCAAATACATTGTTGTGTTAATTTCTTATACCAAAATGAAATTGAGTATACCAGAGTACACACACAAACATATAGATTTATTTTTCAAATTAGGATTCATCCTCTTCGTAACTACATTATTTTATGAAGTTCCAAGTAATACTATATCAATATTGACCCCCTTATTCTGAAATATGTTTTAGAAATTATGATCGTTATATTCACCAACATTATTATATTTCAATAAATTCAATTTCTTACCACTTTATAACTTTATTATGGATTTATATTGTACAAAGGAATCAAACACATCAGATTTATTTTTAAGAAAATAAATCCATACCTTATTCATGTCATCATTGATGAATGTAAAGTGTCATGATCCTCTATGAGATTGAATTTAGTCATCTGTAGACATATGTGTGAAGTAGATACAACTTTTGGGATACATAATTATATATATTCAATTTGAATGAAAGATTATTTTTCTTTCCAAGCACCTCTCACAAATTCTGATAGTCGTATGATCGAGTTTTAGAATACCCTCCCTATTAGAACCTCCATTTTCTTCTCACTAAGGTGTATAACTATACAATGACATACCTTTGTATTTTCAAAGGTTGAAATTCCATAAATTTCACTCCCTTATAATCTTTTGATCAAATAAAGGGTCCTTTCCTTTACTTCTCATTCGATAACCATGGATCCTTTAGTCACTTTCTAGACTCCATTGTTAAAATTAGTACCAAAAACTTCATATTATGACTACCCCACTAAAATAAGATTTATCCTGAGACCTATTATGTTTCTTTATACATTAAAATAAATAATACTTTGATTCTACACCCAAATATTTATATCTCCCTTTCTAATAACTTACAAATCTTCATCATATTCCAGATGAACTTTCTCATAGCTTCTAGATATATAGCTTATCATGCATCCATGATCATCCATTAAGTGAAATGAGGAACTATATACAACCACCCATAACTCTATCAAATAATGAATAGTGAGTAGTATATTACTTCCATTTTATATTATGTTAATGAATTTTGAACTTCTCATAGCTATTCTTCTAGTTCTTACCATGTAGTTTTTTCAATTTCTATGAAAATTTCCTCACTTACTATAATTCTAATAGGAAAGGCCTATATTAGTCATCTTTCTATTAATCTCCTCCCTATATTTTTCTTATTATTATTGATAATTATTTTGATGATATTATCATTCCATTCTATTAGTATTCAGTGCACTAATGGAAGGTACTTGGACCTCCATTATACCAAGATCTTCATTCAGGATCAAATTTTAGATGTCCATAAACATAAGACCAGTCTTTCGATAGGAATTAATTACCACTGTCACCATTCCATTCCAAGATTCTGATAAAGATACAAGCAGTTGAATAACCCATACATCATCTGTGAAAGTCACTTTTATATATTCAAGATGACTTTGATCATGTTAAATTTGTTTACATTATCTTCCAATGATTTTACTTCTTTTATCCTTAAACTAAATGAATGTATCATGAAGAACACTTTGTTTAAGGCTATCATTTTTTACTATAACTTCTATAGGACCACCATAAGTGTAGTTGTGGTCTCGTTCTACCAAATATTAAAGTCTATATTTCTTGTTAATGTCATCCTCACCAAGATTAATTCTTTTATGTTCAATTTTTCCCACTGTACTTTCTCCATATTGTCATGTTTTTCACCAAATGAAAGTTTTAAGTAGTTTTGGATGAGATAATACTCTATATGAATCTTCTAGAAACCAAATTTGGTTCTATTTAATTGACTAATCCAAATATTTCCTTCATCCATTACCATATCTCCTAATGATAGCATGTGATGACCCCAAATTTTTAAATGATATTTGTTTCGAAAGAAAATGTGTGTCATATTATATAATATTACACATGTAAAAAATATAGAGGAACCAAAATAAACTTATCTCATTAATAAATATCATTATTTTCGTAATCTATAAAACCAATGAAAATTCCAAACATTAAAATTGAAAAAAATAAAAAATAAAAAAGCTAAAATGGGAAAATATGTATCACCCTAATCTGCTAGAATAATCACCCCCATGATTAACACTATAGAAATGAAAAAATATTAGTAAACCAATAAATATCTTATCAAATGAAAATATAA
Source organism: Viscum album (assembly GCA_963277665.1). NCBI lineage: Eukaryota > Viridiplantae > Streptophyta > Magnoliopsida > Santalales > Viscaceae > Viscum > Viscum album. The sequence goes on from OY728152.1 coordinate 1,745,784,080, forward strand.
ACTTAGGAGGAATTTTAGTTAATATTGAGTAAAATAATGAAGTGGTATTTATAGAGAGTAATGTGAATGTTGAAATAGTAATATGACCGTTGGTCAATATAATTGTTAGTCTATTTTACCATTGGGAACTAAAACCATTTTTAAAAATTTTATCATTATAATTAGTGTTTATAAGTAGTAATGAAAAAGGATACTTGATGCATACAAGAGAAATGATGGACTCAACCAGTAGATTCATGATGTTTGAAGCCTATTTGTTAGAACCTATGAGGGAGGTAGCATCACTGGGGTTCTCCCATGACCATGTACAAGATGAGATTCAATAAGTGAGTCTAGAATGAAATATCCTATAGGATAATTTCAAGTTAGCAGAGATTACCACTTTGTTAATGTTAGTTGAGCCACCCCATGAAACTACTACCATCGCACACATTACCCTTCAGGCGTACATGAGTGTAATAAGGGGTTACATGTACATGAATTTGTTAATTAAAGTGTAATTTACTTTGTATAAAAAAATGTTCATTCCATCAGTCCCATTTTGAGAATATTGTTTTTAATAAAATATAAGTTTAAGTAAGACCAATTCGATAAATTGATTATTTGACACAAATAAAACATAATTGTATTTTTATAAAATATGTACACTTTCATAATAAAAAAAAGTATTCTAAATTATATATTTTTAAATGAAATAGACTTTTAAAACAATATTATTTAAATATAAATTAAAAAATATATAATTTCCTAGGAAATTTTTATAAGTTTTATAAATTTGACCATGTCTTAAAAACTATTATTTTTCAATAAATAAGGTTATTTATATTTAAAGTTTAAATTATAATATTTAGAGAATTATTTTGAAAAGATAAATTTTATATTTTAAATCTGTACATCTAAATTAGGTTGGGGTGATTTTTTGAGAATTTTCTAAAATACTTTATTTTTCAGTGAACTGTAAAAATACAATTTTGGGTTTTCAATATGTTTTATGACTTCATATTTATGTCATAATGATGTAATAATTAATTAAACATAATAAAATACATAAAATATGTTATTTATTAATATTAATTATTTTAATTCCTTTTAACCATTTTCTAAACCTATAAGAAACTTTCTAATGTCTAAAATATAAAATTTGATTTTAAAAAAATTATTTTACGTAAAATATAATTTTAAATTCCAAAATAAATATTAAAAAATGGGTTTTGGGTATAATTTATTAATATATCAGAAAATTTTACCCAAATTTCCAAAACAATGAACAAAAACTATGGGTAAGCCAATGGTTTTTTCATTTTCTACAACCTAGATTTCTGAGACCTATATTTGGTAATTATTAAACAATCCCTCCACATTTTCTATAAATACCCACCAATTTCACCTTTTCCATTAACTCCCAATACATTATCTATGAATTTATGGTAATTTTGAATCCCAAATAGGCCCCCAAGGTTTCCTTAATCCCCCAAGGTCCCATCCTCAAGATTTAGGAGAAACTCTTCAAGGTAATGGAAATTTCCACTTATCTTTTCCATTCAAGTTCCATTTTTTGATATTTCTTCTAATTTATAAAATAATTTCTTTTTCCACTTTCTATTATCCCATTATTATAAGAATATTATTTTATCAATGGGATACCCTTTTTTTTCTCTCATTTTCCCTTTCCTTAATCCATTTTCTATACCCACCATGGTGACAAATTTATTTCTCTCTTTTACATGAGAAATTATCATTTTTTATTATGAATAACCAAACCTACTACTTTTAAATGGGTATTAAACAAGATGTAAAAACGATTTATTGAATTTTTTATTTACATATATGAAACCCATATTCCCTTTTCACGGGTTAATAATTATGTAATGGTCTTGTCTTTAAGAACTTTTATATTCCATGATTTTGATAAGAAACTCGTTATTTACTCTACATGGGTTATTAATGAAATGATTTATTATGATATATGTGGCTAACATTAATTAATACATATAAAATGTGCATCCTGATAGTGCTCCAATGTACTGGGTAAATAATTAGTCTCTAGATATGACATGTTTTATGATACCATGGTGAATAACCTTGGTAATTTTGATTTATGACACCTTGGTGACATGATTATGAATGTATCATTTAAATGATATAGACACATTTCCATGTTATGATTCATGTTATTTTTATTATTATATGCCTCATTTTCTCTTGATCATGTTATATTTTTATACCTCATGTTCTTATTGATATGCCTCATGATCACATGCTAAATGTCCCCCTTAGTTATTCCCTTACCGGGCTCATTCTCAACTCTTTCCATTGATGTTTGTCTCTAGGATATGAGATGTAGTAAAAGTGACTTAGGGAGAACCCATGAAGAATAATTTCACATGAAGTATAAGAATTTTTTATGTTTTCATGTATTATGTTTTTAATTTTCATGAAACCAAACTTTAAAAGATCTTGTGTTTGTTCCATGTATTGAAACATTTATGTAATAAAATGGTTGGATTACATAGTTGGTATGAAAGGATGGTTTAGTTATTTTTGTAAATTAGGATTTTAAAAATTGATTAATAACCGTAGGGATAAGTGTAAATATTTGAAAAAATATTATAATTATGGTGAAGTATTAAGTGAGTGGTTTTTAAGAAATGAAATCCCCTTCTGGATACTACAAGTGGATGTGGAGTTGGTAAAGATATACCTAGGGGTAAAAACCTAAAAATTACATATTGAGATAGAATTAATTGTGAATTGGTGCATGAAAATAATCCCTGCTTCACACATGGTTTGAAACTACTAGGGGATATGTTTGGATGATCACATGTTTTTTATAAACTATTTTTAAGGATATATAAAAAATGTAATTTTTATTAGAGGATATTAATGAATAATATATTTAAGAATGATTTTTAATACATAAAATCCCTTTATAATTATAATATTCTTAAAAGTAACATGTTTCTCACTAAGGTTTTATTATGTTAGAAAAAATGTTGGAAATAGGAGTAACTACATAAATGATGAGTGAAACAGAAGATGCGCTAATGAACTTACTAAAATGATGGAATCTAGAATGGAAAACTTCATGAGGATCATGAATAGAATATCTCAAGTTATGAATAATAACACGAATCAAGTTGAGTAACCATATTCACTTAAATGGGAAAAAATTTCTATTGAGTCTTTCATGCATCAATGACCACCTTCTTTTAGTGGATCTACCAACCCATTGATTTATGAACAATGTATTAACTCTACAGAAAATATTTTTTCTGTACTTCAGTACTCAGATTTATAGAAATTCACCTTGATAGTTTACTGATTATAAGGAGAAGTTGATCAGTGGTAGAAAATAATTAAAAACAAGAATCCAAGAATGGATATTGATGCAATGTAGTGGGAATATTTAATGGGAATCTTTTTAAATAAATATTTTTTCCATTTTATGTGAACAAAAAATAGATAAGGAATTTCTAGAGATGAATTAAAAGGAAAATGAATCAGTGGGAAGCTATGAAATGAACTTTACAATACTTGCTTGATACACCTCCATCTTAATTATGGATCCTAAGGGAAAGGTTGATAGATTCTTTAGTGGGCTAAGACCCCATCCATAGAGGAATTTAGAAAATCAAGACTATTAAAGCTATAAGGAGATAATGATGAGTACTATGAAATATTAATTGTATTTTGGAGAGACTTAGTATTCAAATAGGTTAAATTAAAAGAAGAGAGAAATAGAGACAAAATCAAAGAAGAATTTTGATCATAGAATAGGAGGAAAGAAAGAGAAACTTCCCACAAGTAAAAAATGTGGGAATAAGAATTTGGGGAACTGATTTCTTGGGAGTCTAAAGTTCTAAAAGTGAATAAGAAATGGGAATATATCTTGTAATTATCATGGTAAGGTAAAGCCTTAACTTCTAAACACTAAAAACAAAGGGATAATCGTGTAATCCCAGCCTTAAGTTCAATTCTTTAAGTGTGGACGTCTTAGGTAGTTTCCCAATCATTATCCAAATCAAAAGATAATGGTGGAAAACCACCATCAAACTTAACATAGGCCAAGGGAGAAAGGCCGGTTATTTTTTATCATGAAGGATGAAGTAGAAGCTCCAAATGATGTGGTGGTAGGTACAATTGTTGTTCTCTAAAAGATAGAAAGTAATTTGTTTGATTCTGGTTCTACACATTCTGTTATATCATCCAAGTTTGTAAAGAATATAGAATCAATCCCCAAGATTCTATAAGTATAGTTATTATTCAAGACTTAGGGAGGGATAATCCTAGAATTAACTATTTATAGAAACTCTAGTATTAACTTTGGTGAGTAAAATATCATCTCAAATCTAGTAGTCATTCCCATGGTGAAACTCAACACTATACTAGGGATGGAATGAATCTCAAAGTATAATACTAATATAAACTGTAGGAGCAAGGAAATTTTAGAAATATTTAATGGATAATATATATTTAATTTTAAAGTAGAGATATCATGGCGTAATATTTTTCTAGAATAACCTCCCATAAACCTCTTTATAAAGATGAATGGTAAATAGGGAGAAGGAAAAGAAAGTATAAGGATATAAAATGCCCCCATCATTTAGGAATACATTGACATATTTCCTGAATAGTTACCTAGACCTCCCCCCAAAAATATAGGAATAGTTATCTATAGAACTTATACCTTGATCCAAGATGACATCGAAGAACTAGTATAGAATGGAAAATGTTGAGTTAGAGGAATTAAAGAAACAACTTCAAGATATTTTGGAGAAGATATTTATCTGACCAAGTGTGTCTCCTTGGGGAGAACTAGTTTTATTTGTAAATAATAAGGATGGATCAATGTGTCTTTGAATTGATTATAGGGAACTTAATGGAACCATAGTAAATAACAAGTACCCTCTCCCAAGGATTGATGATTTATTTGATAAGATTCATGGGGCTCAATTATTATCCAATATTAAACTTTGATTTGGGTATCATAAATTGAGGGTGAAGAAAGAAGATATTCCAAAGAATTCCTTCTGAACATGACATGGGAATTATGAGTTTATTGTTATGCCCCTCATCTTGACTAATTCTCTGGCTATATTTATGGATTTTAGGAATAGAGTCTTTAAAAACTACTTTGACAAATTAGTGTTAGTTTTTATGGATTCTATTCTAATATATTCTAAAATTTGAGAGGATCATGAGGAAAATATAAGGGTTATATTGACAACTATTAGGAAGGAGAAGATATTTGGAAAATTTAGAAAATGTGAATTCTATTTATAACATGTTAGATTATTAGGGAACATTATAATAGATGATAGAAAAGGTTTAGACATACAACAACATATAAAATCTTATTAGAGTCAGTAGACTAGATATTCTAACAACTGTCAAAGGTAATTGGAGTTTTATGTTGGAGACAAAGTTTTCCTTCGGATATCACCATAGAAGAGAGTCATGTGGTTTGGAAAGAAATGGAAGCTTAGTCCTAGGTACCTTGACCCCTTTTAAATCCTTGATTATATAGGACCAATGGCCTATCAGATAAAACTTCCACTAAATTTGGATCAAGTTAATTATGTATTCCACATATCTCTCTTGAGGAAGTACATACTTGATAACTCACATGTAATGAATCTAAAGGTGGTAAAATTGGAACATGAACTCTCTTATGAGGAGTAGCCGGTAGAGATATTGGGTTGTATAGACAAAGTTATACATAACAAGAAAACTCACCTTATCAAAGTGTTATAGAGGAACCATAACTATGACTAGTTAACAGAGTAACCATAAGAAAAAAATGAAACATAAGTACCCTCACTTATTCTTAACTGATAATATGAGTTAAAATTTCAAGGATGAAATCTATAAAGGGGGGAGAATGAAATGACCCAAGATTTTTAAATGATATTTGTTTCTTGAGAAAACGTGTGTTATATTATATAATATTATACATGTAAAAAATATAGAGTAACTAAAAAATATCACCTCATTAATAAAGTTCATTACATTAGTCAGCTATGAAACCAATAAAAATTCCAAAAATTATAATTGGACAAAAAATATAAAATAGAAAAGCTAAAATGGGAAAATATGGATCATCCCAATCTACTAGAATCATATCCCCCACAACCAAAACTATAGGCATGAAAAAAATATTAAACCAATAAATATATTAGAAAATGAAAATATAACCTTCTGTATAATTTCAGTGAATATTGAGTGAAAGAATGAAGTGGTATAAATAGGGAGTAATGTGAACATTGGAATAGTAATATGATCGTTGCTCAAATATGACCATTGTTAAATATAATAATTGGTATATTTGACCATTAGTAACTACACCCATTGGTAAAAATTTTACCATTATAATTAGTGTTTATATGTAGTAAGGGAAAAGGATAATTGATGCAAAAAGTAGAAACGATTGACTCAACAAGTATATTCATGAATTTTGAAGCCCATTTTTCAGAACTTGGGAGTGAGGTAGTGTCACTAGGGTTCTCCCTTAACCATGACCAAGGAAAGATTCAACGAGTGAGGCTTGAATGAAATCACCTATAGGATAATTTCAAGTTAGCTGATATTACCACTTGATTAATGTTAGCTGAGCCATCCCATAAAATTACCACCATCACACACCTTACCATTAGGGCATACAAAAGTGTAATAAGAAGTTACATGCACATTCCTATGTTACTTAAAGTGTAATTTCATTTGTATAAATAAAAGGTTATTACATTACTCTCATTTTTAGAATAAATTTTTAATAAAATATATTATTTAAGAAAGACCAATTTGATAAATTAATTATTGGATGAAAATAAAACATAATTGTATTTTTAGAAAATATATACAATTTCATAATGAACTCAGGTATTCTGAAGAATATTTGTTTTAATGAAATAGTCTTTTAAAACACTCTTATTTGAATAGAAATGATAAAATTTTTAATATCCTAGGAAATTTTTATAAGTGTTATAAATTTGACTGTGTCTTAAAAACTATTATTTTTAAATAAATAAGTATATTTATATTTAAAATTTAAACTTATCATATTTAGAGAATTATTTTTATAAAATAAATGTTATATTTTAAGTAATCATGTTAAAATTAGGTTAGGATGAATTTTTGATAATTTTTTAAAATACTTTATTTTTTAATGAATTATATAAATATAGTTTTGGGTTTTCAATATGTTATGAATTTATATTTATGTCATAATTATGTAATAATTAATTTATCAAAATCATAGACCTAAAATATGATATTTTATTAATATTAATTATTTCAATAGTTTTTAATCCATTTCCAAACCTATATGTGACTTTCCAAATTCTAAAATAGAAAATTTGATTTTAAAAACCTTATTTTGTAGAAAATCTACTTTTCCATGTCCAAAGAAGTATTAAAAAAATGTGTTAGGTTACAATGGATTAAAATATCATAAAATGTGACTCAAATTTCAAAAACCATGAGGAATAACCATAGTTAATCCAATGTTTTTTCATTTTACACAACCTAGATTTCCAAGACCTATATTTGAAAATTATTAAACAATGCCTCCACTTTTGCTATTAATACCCGCCCATTTCACCTTTAACATTAACTCTAAATCCATAATTTATTCATTTATGGTCATTTTTACCCCCCAATAGTCCACTAAGGCATCATTAATCCACCAAGGTTCCATCCTCAAGATTTAGGAGCAACTCTTCAAGGTAAGGAAAATATCCACTTTTCTTTTCCATTCAAGTTATTTTTTGTGGTATATATTCTAATTGCTAAACCAATTTATTTTTTCCAATTTATATTATATAATAAATGTAAGAATAATATTTTATTAATGTGATAAACTTATTCCCTATCATGTTAATTTTCCTTAATCCATGTTTTATACCCATCAAGCTACCGAATTTATTTCTCTATTTTACATGAGATATTCTCATTTTGTTTGTGAATACAAAATCCTATTCCTTTTCCATGGTTATTCAACTAGATGTAAAAATGATTTATTGATTCAGTGATTTTCATATATGAAACTCACATTTCCTTTTCATGGGTTAATAATGATGTAATGGTCATGTCTTTAAGCACTTTTGTACGCCATGATTTTGATAAGAAACCCTCTCTTTATTCCCCACAGGTTATTAATGAAATGATTTATTATGATCTAAGTAGATAACATTAATTAAGAAATATAAATTGTGTTCCATAATAGTACTCAAATTCATTGGTAAAATAACTAGTCTCTATATATGACATGTTTTATGATACCTTAGTGAATAACCTTGGTAATTTTGATTTATGACACCTTGATGATAAACCTCAGTGATATGCTTATGAATGTATCATTTTAATGTTGTAGCCACATTTCCATGTTATAATTCATGTTCTTTTTATTATGATATTTTTCATTTTCTCTTTATCATGATATATTTATATACCTCATGTTCTTATTGATATGCCTCATGACCACATGCTAAATATCTCCATTTGTTATTACCTTACTGGGATCATTCCCACCCCTTTTCTTTGATGTATATACCTAGGATATGAGATGCTATAAAAGAAACTTAGGGTGAACCTATGAAAAATAATTTCATGGGGATTATAATATTTTTTTCATGTTTTAACGTATTATATTCCTAATTTCCATGAAACTAAACTTTAAAAGATCCTATTTCGTGTTCCATCCAGTGAAAAGTTTATGTTATAAAAAGGTAGAATTCCATACAATATAGCCAACTAAAATAAATATTAATTTAAGTAAAGTGATAAATTTACCTATGTTTTTTAGTGTGTCCAAAAAAATCCCCTTTTATTCCACTTATTGGGATGTCAAGCTGGAAGAACTAAGAAATCAGAATATTGAACTTTTAGTTCACTAGAAATTTATATCCATAGGTATTTCAGAACCATGGAAAACAAAATGTTAGTTCTTCTCTTTTGAATTGAATTAATAAAATTAAGAAAACATTTTTTAACCTAATAACCCCACCAAATAGATAGAGTCATAGACACACACACACACTCTAACTCAATGTAAAAGGAAGAAAAATAAAGAAAATGAAAATGGATAACAAGTTTTACATTGTTTAGACTTTTATCCCTTGTACATGGGAGAACACTACAAAATCTTTGTATTATTAGCAGTAAAAGATTTACAAACATTGTATGTAGGAATATAAAATTTCACTTTTCATATTTTGATATAGTACACACATTAAAACACCTTTTCCAACCTCATTTAAAGAGATACTTTTTTCATTAAACAAGTTGTACCACCATTAGACATTTGTAGCCAACCATCCGTTGACCACACCATTCAGCTGAGGCCTCAACTGACTCAAATGTACCAAATAGTACATTATCCACCATTCCTAAATACTATTATACACATCCATCATAAGTTAGCGAGGTTTTGGGATCAAAGAAACTATCATATTCTAAATTTTTTATGATTGAACTTCTAGTGACTTGAAGAATATTCATGATTCCAACAAAAAAACCACCATGACACTATATTTGTACAAAAGATAAAAAACACTAAAAATATATTAAGGTTACACCCAGTACAACCTCAAAATTCATTAGTATCTATCCCATGCATCCACTACACCTCTTTCTATCAACACACCAGTAGAAGGCCCCTTACCCTTTCTTGTATCATGAGATGTAAACTCTACACGTGTACTGAAGGACCTATGCATGGTGTGAGTATTAACTCAATAATCCCACACTAATAGTGTCCCAAGATAATATCCACATGTATATGGGTTCATGGAAAGTGAAATGTATGAAAATAAATACAATAAATATATCCTTCTCTACTTTTCACACATCAAGCTATGAGTGACCACCCTATATACTTTAACTAGTTTGAGAGTGGTATGATGTACCCACAACATATAAAAATATATATAAATACTAGTTTATCTAACAAAAATTTTACAACCAAGATTTTCTATTAAAAAATACCCTGAGGATCACATCAAAAACCCAAATACCATGCTCCATTTCTTATGTATGGCTCATTGAACTGGATGAAATCCACAGACATAGTAAGCATCTTTCCCTGAATAGTGATCCCAATCACCACTTAATCCCATAGACACCTAAAATATATCCCTAATTTGGTTCAATGTCTGACAACCTCCCTAGAGGAAACTCATATACAAAGAATACCACTAGTAATTTAGTGGTCAACACCACCTCACGGGTCCCTCTGTGTGCACATGACATCAATAACCTCAACTCAATAGTAGGTGGAATCACTAATAGCCCATGAAAAAAACTTGGAGAAACCATATTTTTCTACCATCAGTGAATAAGATATCACTATTATACTATTATAGTGATTTACATTTCCATAAATCCACACAGATCATACCCATAACGTTCCCAAGGAACCCTATCAAGAAACACATCCCATGAACCATCACACAGTAACATGAAGCAACTTTCCCAGGAATCCCCAATGCCATTGATGAATAAAAACCCATAAATTAACTATCCTAAGTCCTTACCCACATTAAACTACCCCTATACAATCTATTTAAACCATGAAAACCAAAAGTAGTTCCATTCCCTGTTGCACACATGACTCTGTCCATACTTTCAAATATTATGATACATAATATCATATAAATTAAAAAAATATCTAGGTACCACCTATGTAGTACTATTAGAATCATAATAGTCTGATACAATGACATAATTCAAATAGAGGAGGAATAAATTGAGATTTTATAGAAATAAGAAAAAAATCCTAAAACAGGTATTTAAGTTAAAAACCATCGTAATGATGAAAAAATTAGAATAAACAATAGAGGACATTGAGCCTTACCCATGAAAACTCATAGAGATGAATTTCTCAATGAATAGATGATAAAATAATGACATCCCTAAAGGTTCTGGGGAACAACTGAAGTGATTTGGATCATTCACAATAATATTTTTCAATAGTTTCAATGAAAAAAATCAAATAACTAGATGAGCATAAACCCCAAAAATTCATATAGAGGATAATTTTACATATATTTTATAATTAATTTATCATAATAATAATTACCAAACCTTGATAATTATTTCTTCATTGAGGATCAATTTAGTTTGTGTTCATATCGTGTCATCATTATGGTGAAGAATCCAAAGTATAATTTCTCTAGTGTAATCAATATGTACTCTAAAAATATCATAACATCACCATTGGAACTCTAGTTTTGAGAAAAAAATAACTAAACACATTTTATCATTCAATGTTGATCACTATAAGAATTACTTTAAACTTGAAGAATCCCTTCTCTTTTTATCTTGGTCTTGATATTAAGGAGGATAATCCCCTATCATTCTTGAGAGCATTCTTGAGAGAATTCACTTCGGCCTTGAGAGAATTATCCTGAGAGAATACGTTGTGCACAAAAATTTCCATTACCCAAGAAATTATATATATGAGGGTACATACTTAGGGCTATAAAATTAGTTATTTCACAAAGGACCCTAACTAATTTCCTTATTTTAATTAAAATCCATGAAAATTATTATTATTATTATTATTATTGTTCTCCATGATGGTGATAACTCCTAGGTATTTAAACATAATTTATTAAATAAATAATTCAATATTTATTTAAATGACATTAAATAAAATATATCATTTCCACTAGGTCTTTAACTTGGCCTGTCAATCCTCCTTGACATTTATTGAACATTGAATAATAAATACTTATTCTAAATAAATATCATTATATTATTCATTTAATAAATTAATAAATAAATTTTATATTCACTAACTAGTGAATGAAAGTTTATTAATATTCAACTCACATATATATACTAAAATCGAATAACTGGTGATTGAATTTACATGATAAATAAAACTTGAATAACTATAATTCCTTAGTCTGGAGAAAAAAAATTATTCTAAATATTAAATTAAAAAATAATTTAATCAGAGATTTTGGATACACTTAGTGTATGACCTTCTAGAAATCTTTTTTAGTGGAATTAGGAAGCCTCATCTAAAGTATAAGATTATAATTTAGAAACACATCAAGGTACCCATAAAAAAGTCATTAATGTCACAATGAAAAAACCTCATATGAATGTTTTTTGTGTAATATAATCCCTTTATCTCAATATATCATCAAACATGTTGAATAATCATGTCATCAACCTATATGCTTAATATACCTTTCTTTGAAAACCTAAAATGAACTTGTCGGTAAACCACCATGGCCAGACTTAATTAGAAAGTTCCACTTCAATCCAAGGGTCCAAGATATCATATTCCATAACTCAGAAGGGAAAAATCCTTTTTTAACATCTTAAATCAATGACATATCACTTATTACACACCCAACATATCCTACTATCCAGTGAGAATATATCATCACAAAATCATTAATACAAAAAAGTACATAATTCATGATATAGATTAATAATAATATCAGGCCTAAAGACCAATACACACATCCATAGACAAGAATATCCAATGAATAATATAACATATGGAATTTCTATTGGTATACCAGTCTTCATAACCTCCCTTCCTAGAGATTATAAAGTATAAAAGTTCATGAGAGGAAGCCTCATCCACTTATGAGAACCAAGCACCTAATAACCAAAACATATTCTATTTCCAATTAGAGATATTATATCTAGACCATAGGACACATGTTTAATAATATTTTCACATCACATCAATGTTCTCATCATCCATGTCATTCGACTGGTAGTTAATACTTGACATGTATTAATTAAATGGAATGCAATTTGATCGCACAAATTTCATGATTTGTGTTGTAAAAAACTATGTGGGGATATAAAATGTGTACATAATATATATACTATGTAACCCTATAAATCCATTCACTAAATGGAAGTCAATACATGATGTGTAATTAAACATTCCATGTAATGACACACACACAACATGTCATGATTATCATGTATCACCCTTTTGTGGTTGAATATGGGTACATGGTGTAAAATTTTTAATTACACACCATGTAACCATGTCTCTAAGGAATAATCCCCAGCACCTATATATGGGATCTTAGAGTTTTATTTATCTATTCTTGATCATATAGGATTAAACGATCATATTTTTTTGAATTTAATATAATTAATGAAAAACTAGAAATGAAAAACTAACAATAAAATTAATAATTGTTCAAAAAATAATATATAATTATAAATTAACATGTGAATACTCTGATACCACTTGAAGGTTTTGGGGTGCAACAAAATCAGTTGGACCCATGCATAAAAATATTTATTATTGGTTTTAATAGATAATTTCAAGAACTAGATGAATGTGACTAAGAAAATTCACATAGAATATTTTTTCACATATAATTTTTAATTAATTTATAATAAGAATTACATCATCTTGATAATTATTTCATCATTTATGATCTATTCAGTTGAATTTCTTATCATGTTATCATTATGGTGAATAATCCAAAGCAGAATTACTCTAGAGGTATCCACAAATCTCAGAATATCACTGTTGGAATACTGGGTGAAAGTGTGGAGGAACCAAACACCTTTCATCATCCGATATTGATCACAACAAGAATTATTTCAGGCTTGAAGAGTTCTTTCCCTTATTCTCTTAGTATTGAGAGGGAGGAGGATCATCTATCAATCTTGAGATAAATCTTGAGATAGTTCTCTTTGGTTATGAGAAAATTATCTTGAGAGAATATGTTGCTCACAAAAATTCACATTACCCAAGAAATGATATAAGTTGGGTTGTATAATTAAGATTATACAAGTAGTTATTACACAAAGTTCCTTAACTAAGTTTTTTATTATAACTAAACCCCATGTCAAATAATTATAATAATATTGTTATACTCCATGTTGTGTGTTAACTCATGAGTATTTAAATATCATTTATTATATTAATAAATAAATATTAATTTAAATGATATTAAATAAAATATATCATCTCAATCGATCCCTTAACTCAACCCATCAACCCTCCTCTTCATTTATCAAACATTGAATAATAAATATTTATTACAAATAAATATCATTATATTATTCAAAAAATGAATAAATAAATAAATAAATAAATATTACATTCACTAATTAGAGAATAAATATTTATTAATATTAAACTTAGATATATTTTATACTCAAATTTATGGTTATTGAATTTATATTATCAATAAAACCTGAATAATTATTATTCCTCAGCTTGGTGAATAATATTTATTCTAAATATTAAATTAAAATAAAATTTAATATGAGATTCTAGATATACTTAGCGTATGACCCTCTCGGACTATTTCTCAATGGAATTAGGTAGTGTTGCCTAAAGTCTAAGATTATCATTTACAAACATGTCATGAAGCCCATAGATAATGATGTTAGTGTCACAATTAAAACAACCTCATACAAATGCTTGATCTATAATATAATATATTTATCTTGATATCTCATCAAACAAGTTTCATACCTGTTTCATCAACCTATATGCTTGATATATCTTTATTTGACTACCTGAAATAAACTTATCAACAAATCTCCATGGCTATGGACTTAATCAGACAGTTCTACTTTAATCAAAGGGCCCGAGATATCATCTTCTGTAACTTGAAAGGGAATAATCATTTCTTTTCTTATTAAATCAATGCTATGTCACTTATAACACACCCAAAATATCCTACCTTTTCATGAGCATATGTCATCATGACATCATCAATAATACATCAATGTATAATAGTCATGATATATATTAATTATAACCTCAGGTCTAATAACCAATCCAAATATCTATATATGGGAATATCCAAAGACACATACAATATATGGAATTATTATTGATGGGTCTATCCTCACAACATCACTTCTTAGAGATTAATAAGTTCAGAATATCATGAGAAGAATATTCATCTACATATAAGCATCAAGAAACTAATAGTAAAAACATCATCTATATCCCATCAGATGGATTTCATCTAGACCATATGAAATATGTTTAAAAATATTATCATATAATTTCAAGGTTCTTAGTATAGTGAGAAAATTATATAACCATTCAATGCAAAAAATACTCTAAGGACATTATCACATTAATTTTATATAGAATAACACTCATCATTGAATAAGATATTTACTAGTATTCAGGTCTTTGACTATATGGTTAATCGAAAGTATAAAGTTAGTTGTTTTTAGGGAACCAACTCAAATAGACTCTCAATTATACTAGGTCCAAATTTTAATAACATTTAGTACACTAAATCTCACATGATATTAATGATTCTTCTGAGAAAAATCTTTTTCCAACGAGCCTACCATGTTCTATTACATGGAAACTATGATTACTATGACCTCACCAATCTAAGAAAAATATCTCAAGAGGTGATAATTCTGAAGTATATGATTCATTTACTAATGTGACCATGAATCTATGGATAGGACCACTGATATATTATTACCACGATATAGAGTGATATAATCTATATTGTTGCACACTACATCAATCTCATGGATGAGTTTTCATATCTAAACTGCTTCTTTAGATACATCAGAAGATATAATATACTTGTAATATAATATAGAATTATTGACCACTAGATACTTTGAACTCTTCCATGTAACTATACTTGAATTAAGGTAGAAATCATATCCCAAATGTGATTTTAGTTCACTCTAGACTGTCTGGAAAATAACATACGTGTATCCCTTTATGACTAATTCCTCATATCATCTATAAATTAGTAGCATATTATTATTATGCCTCAAATACCTTAGTATAGTGTTTACATAAGTCTAATGATAACCTCCTAGGTCTTATTGATATCTTTCTACCATGATCAAGTCATATTAAACATCAATCTTGGTATATAGCATGACCTACATGATAGATCCCATCATTGATGCATAATGAATCCCAACCATCATCTCCCCATCCCTCTCTATTTCCCCCACTTGTATCTGAGGACACATTTTCTTAAAGATATGTATACCATGTGAATTTGGAAATGAACCCCTCTTGGATTATACTATACTGAATCTAGTAGCTTGTTAATGTATGTTCCCTTAATTAGTCCAAGTATCCCATGAGATTTATTATGATGGATATTGATCCCTAGAATATAGACGGATTCACTAAATCTTTTCATGGAAAAACATTTGTTTGACCATGTCTTAATAGACTGTACAACATTTATCTTGTTTTCCACTAATAATATATCATCAACATATACTAATAGGAAAATAAATTCACTCCCACTAAACATTTTTTAGATAAAGGGAACACACTCATTTTTTATGAAACAAAATTTTCTTATGGATTCATTAAAATAAAATGTTTTATGATCTTAATGTTTTATTCAACCTATAAATGAATCTCTATAACTTTCATACCTTATTGGCATCCCTTGGATTCACAAACCCTTATGATTGTTTCACATAGAAATATTCCCCAATATTCTCTTTAAGGAAGGTTGTTTCAACACTCATTTTACAAATATCATAATCATAGTGAGATATTATGGGATGTATAATTTCGATGTATTTAAACATAGAAACTATTGAAAATGTTTCATCATAATTTATTCCTTGATGTTACTTAAACCCTTTATCCACAAGTCATGCTTTATCGGTACTGATTTTAGCATCCATTTATAGCTTCTTCTTGAATATCTATTTTGACCCAACAAGTTTTACATCAATTTTAGGATCTACCAAAAACCAATTTTTTTTGGTATATGGAATCCATCTCATAATTAATATATTCTTACCAACTAACAACTTCTGATAAGTTTATTGCTTCTTTATAGTGTAGAGGTTCCTTATTATAAACTAATAATTAAAAACCATCCTTAATGATAATAAAAACATATCTATATGATTCTATAACCTCTATGGTTATTCTATATAGTACCTGTATCTCTAGATAAATCTCTTCCATGGAGATTTGCAGAATTTATTCCTATACAAACTCTTATGTATATTAATCCTCAATTTCATAAAATTCAATCTTTTTCCCAATATTTATTTTGAAGATGTTCTCTCTCTAAAGTAACATGAAATTTATTTCTAATTTTACCTTTTTTTGAGGTTTTATATAGATAATATCCCCTTTTTTCCTTGGGATATCCTATAAGGATACACTTTGTGCCTCGAGCTGCAAGTTTGTTTCTAGAAGTTCCCTTAATAAAGACTTCACATCCACACAATTGTAAGTTTGAAAATACAAATTTACTCCCACACCATAAATAATATTGGATTATATTTTTCACTTCATTCAGTACTTTGTTTAGTGTGTATGTGGTAGTTTATAATACGTATCCTCTAAAGGATAATAGGAGACTCCTATGACTCATCATTGATCTCACCTTATTTAACATGGTGTTGTCCCTCCTTTCACCGACACCATTACACTACGATGCATAATAAAGAGGGTGTTTAGATAGTATCCCAAAATCCCTTATATAATTAATGAACTATTTTTTAAGATACCCACCGCCATGGTCTAAGCGATTTTTCTTTATCTTCTCAGTAAGATGATTCTCTACTTCATTATTGAATTACTTAGATTTCTCAAATGAATCATACTTATACATCATTAAGTAGACAAATATATATCCACTAAAGTCATCAATAAAAGTTATTAAGTAAGAATATTATCATCTAGCTTTAACCATAAAAGGTCCATACAGGTTTTTATGAACTAATTCTAGAATATCTGTAGCCCTTTCACCCTTTCCACTAAATGGATCTTTGTTCATTTTTCCTTGAAAATAAGAGTTACATATATCTAAATGTTTTATTATAAAATAATATAAATACCCTTCTTGATATATATTTTTCAAGTACTTCTCATTTACATGACTAATCCAGTGAATCCATAAGTGGGTGTGATATGCATCATACAAAATTGATTTTTTATCGATTTAAAACACTTGTTCTTCATATTCTAGTATGTAAAGATCATTATTAAGAGATTATATCCCATAAAATATTCTATCCTACTAAAATTTTCAACTCTTATTTCCAAACCTAAAAATAAATCCCTCCATATCTATACTGGACACAAATATAATGTCATTTACACTAATCACATAATAAAATTTTTATAACATTATAATTAAGCCTGTAAGCAAAGTGAGATAGTAGTCTACAATAGATGGTGCTTCTAATATTGATCCATTGGTAGTTTGAATATATAACACACCTATGGAAACCTTTAGGAAACTACTTGATTACTGTTTTTTAATACAAATGTGAGTACCAAAATCTATATCTATTACCCAATTTATAGAAACAAAAAGATTTAATTTGATAATGAATGAAATTGAAGCTTCTCTTTTCTTATTCACTAAGGTGAGGTTTTTCTTTTAGTGTCCCTTGTTTCCACATGAAAAAATATACCACATCCTACTCCTTATATTTCCCCTTGGTCCTCCTCCTCTTGGTCTGATGGTGTGAAGGTGCTTTGAAATTGGTGTTAGTTTTAAGGAATTTCCTTTCCCTTCACCTTTTTCACCATAACTACTGATGTTTTTTAATTCTTCTCATCCTCATCTACCTGGAAAATCATATTCAGGATATCCAAGCACATCTTTTAAATATTTTACATATTAAAATTCATAATAATACTGGAGAAGCTTTGAGAAAGTGAGGTGAGCATGAGGTCCATGTAAAATTCTTTGGGTTACCTAAAACCCAAAACTTCTAAAAAATAAATATAGAAAATCATATTTAATACATAAGGAACAACTTGTGAACCTTCTAAAATCTTATACACAAAGAGTTCCTTGGGGATATCATAACTCTGTTGTCTTTCTTTCTCCTAATAAAAATCATAGAGATGAGTTAACATGATTTATGAATCTGTGCATACATTGAAATCATATATTTTACTAGTGATGGATGATATTTTGAGGAATTGGATATCCAATGCATTACTAACATGTTTCTAAAATACAAAATTCTCCTCCTCACTTGCCTCCTATGAAGGCTCATGAGGAACTGGGGACTTTGATGTGTAAATTTTTTTCTCTGGTCATTGTATGATGCACAATAACTTGTTCCACTCATGGAATTTCATACCAATTAATAGATTGTATTTCCCCAAAATTGATCACATGAATAATTACTTGGTTGTGTGAATTTATATTTTTTGTAAAAAATAAAAAAAGATTTTAGTACTTTGTCTTTATTACAAAGTGTGATATAATAAATTTTATTTTATTATCCTCCCACTACTTTATTAAATACAAATATACCTCTCCATTGGATATATTTCCACATGGATATTCTATTGGTAAGGATCCATATTCTCCTTATCATAACCCTTATGATGTCGTGGTTAAATTACTTCAATGTATTTAGATTAGTGGTCTTTCTAATCTTATAAACTCATAGTTCCTTGATCTGTTGGGTGGAATTCCTGACATCAAAATCCTAGACTTAGATTTCCTAAAAAATGTACTCTATTTCACACCAAGTATTATGAGGGAAATTATTCTTGATGATAACTTGGTTAAGTGAACCTGAAAGTTTCATTATAACTCCCTAATTAATGAATGTTTCCTGACGAAGGATATGCCAACACTTAGATCGATAGTTTCATTCATATCAAGTAATGTAAGGTGATGTATGAATTAATATTTCCATGAGAGATTTTATGGGAATAAACATTCTTTATTTTATCATTCACATGATTGTTAATATTATATGGATTTTATAAAATTAATTATCCATAGATAATAAAATTATTCACTCATAATCCATTTATTTTATTTTATCTTAGATTTCTTGTTATTTTTTTAATTTATGTAATCACATTTAAACATTAAATAAAAAGTTCATCAAATAAATAAATAAATAAATAACCATGAACTAGAAAAAAATAAATAAACATGTGGTATGATCATGAGCTTTAACAACTAGTTGACATATCAAACAGATGATAAACCAACCCTTGACCCTAGGGGAATAACTCTTTGAGCTAGGCTTGGGCCAAGTTGCAACATTCAACCCTTAACCTATATATATCCTTGGTTAATTTCAAATTAGATCAATATTTAACCATATCCTATCACCTAGGAGATAATTCCTTTACACATGATTACTCACTCACATGTAATAAGAACCATGGGTTTGGGGTTTCATAAATAAACTATGGACACATAGGCCTGTACCTAATAAGTAGGAATGGGTGATACACAGATCATCATATTTAATTTAATAATAATTTTATCACAAAAAACCCATATATTAAATAATGAAATTAAATAGTAACCCAACATATATATAGGTTTTCCAAGATTATGTTCATCCACACATTTAATGAATACACATTTAAACTTTCCAATATTCATTTTAATATGTTCTTTATTAAGATAAATCTATCAAATTAATAAATTAATTATCTTATTAATTAATTAATTAATTAAACTTAATTATCCATTCAAACAATCCTTGATATTTAAATTAAATATAATTTAAATAAATCAAATAAAATAATTTAATTTAAAAGCAATTAAGTATATAGTGTATATTGGAGGCAGTAGAATGAGTACCCTTCTACTTCTATTTAGACCCATTTTTTGAGTTTAATTGTTACATGGCATGTATTGTCACACCAAATGACATGAAAAACATGTTTTGTATGTTACATATTGTGTAATGTGTACTTTCATGACATGTATTCCTACACAACGTGTCACATTATAGATGACATGTTGTTCTATGGGCCAGGCTATATAGTCTGCACAACATGTCTGACCACATGACATTCTTGTACATACATTGGGTATTTTTCTTATGATATCTGCGAAGTATATGGAATGTAAAAAAACCTTACACATCATGTATCAAAATAATAAAATTAAAAATAATTAATAAATAATTTAATATCAAACACAACCTTCCAAAATCACTAAACATGTAATTTGGGTAAAAAACCTTGTCACATGATGTGTACAACTTGATATAAGCCATGTAGTTTAGTTTTTCTTTAATTATTTTTTTATTTATACATGTTTAAATCACATGACATTATTTCCTCAATAAGTTCCTTTCATTATCCAGCCTAAAGTACATGGAATATATACAAAATGGGAGATTTGTTACTGGAAACCCACACTACATGCTTAGGGAATCGATGTGTATCTCACATGGTTACTCATGTGTTACATATCAGGTATATCTTGATAGAAATTGTGTATATCAAATTATTATATGTCACTCAAGTAGTAGTCAATAAAAAAGTTGTGTTAGTTACATTCCATGTACTTTGATCACATGACTTCTGTGATTTACGCAGGGAAAAACTGAGTGGGGTTACATGATGTGTACATCAGCTGCATGCCATGTAAATATTTCAATCTATATTCTAGATATTATTCAATACACTACACCTAATTAAAATTTTCATGTAATAAAACCCACATGATATATCATAATTATCATATCTCTCCCTTGTGTGGATGACTATGGGTACATGACATATACTTTTCCATTACATGCCATGTGTGTCTCATGGCTAGTATCCTTTGTACCTCTTAATGAGATCTTCAAGTGTTATTAATATGTTCTTGTCCTGTTCTTGGTCATATGAAACTGGATGATAATATTTCCCCAATATTCATATTAAAAAAACTAGAAATTAAAAAATAACAATCAAATGTATATTTTATCAATAAATAATAAATAATTATAAATTAATATATGATAGTTATGATATAACTCAAAGGCCTCAGAGTGCAATAATTTTTTTTTGGGCCAGTGCCAAAAAATATTTTTCATTAGTTCCAATGGATAAATCAGAGAACTGGAAGCACACAAACTTGAAAAACTCATAGAGAGTATCTTTTCACATATACGTTATAATTAATTTACAATAGGAGTTACCTAATCTTGATGATTCTTTTATCACTAATGATCAATTAAATTGATGTTTTTATCATGTCATCATTTTGGTGAAGAATACAAAGTATAATTCCCCCAACAATATCTATACATACTCCACAAATCATTGAATATCACCATTGGAACTTCGGGATCAAGTGTGGAGGAATCGAACTCCTTGCACTCTTCAGTGTTGATCGTAATAAGAATTATGTCAATCTTGAATAATTATTTCTCTTGTTATCTATATATTGAGAGAGAGGTAGTGGATCACCTATAATTCTTGAGAGCATTATTGGGAGATTTTTATTTGGTTCTGAGATAATTCTCTTGAGATAATATGTTATGCATAATAATTTATATTACCCTATAAATGATATAATTTGGGTTATATACTTAGGGTTATATAATTAGTTATTTTATAAAGGGCCTTAAATAATAAATTTATTCTAAGTAAAATACTGTTTCTAGATGTTGTGTTTGTTGTATTTTTTTGTTAAATATAAATTCAATGTAAAGATCTTAGGTAAATAAGTGAGTATTTATCCATGAAACACGAGTTAATTCCATAAGGAATAAATGGAAAAGGAGAAGACCAAAGGCCTTTGGAATAACTGGCTATAGAGATTTCTTGGATCCTAAAGTATAAAGAGGAGATTTTTACTAAACCTATGGATTAAAAATCTTTATGGATGGGAATAACAATGGAAAATAAGGATCAAATATCAATTAAATGATATGAGTAATGTCAATGTGAATATCTCAGGTGAAGAAGTGAGTATTCACCCATAATAGAGGAGTTTCTACCACAATGTATAAATGGAAAACGAGATGACCAAAGGTCCTTGGAATATATAATTAGAAAAATTACTTAGAACTTAATAGAGAAGGAGGATCTAACCATTTAACCTACACCTAGACATATTGTGTAGATATGAATAACAAGTGACTATAAGGCTCAAAGTATTTTAAAATTCTAACCTAAATGAGAAAAAATATGAGGAGTAAAAATAATATGGTTGCTGTGCAGATAGTGTTTATACAATTTTTTCGAGGGTTGATGTGAATATATATGGCTCCGGATTGATTGAATAAGAGCTACACCCAAGGTGTAATAAGAGTTAATTAGAATACTCTATTTGGAGTATTTTACTTGATACAACTCCTCATATATAAGTTTAAAAGAGTTTAGAATTATATTAATACTCTAATAATCATTTGAGGTAGTTCAAGATGATTTAAATAATTTTAGATAATCCCTGGAGAAATTGAAAATCTGGTCAAAGTTACTAGTAGAAATCTTCATTTTTGAGTTGATAGAAAAATGGTTAAGTCCTGAATGTAAGGATTTTCCTACTGATCATAAGTATTTTATGTCGAACATAAGGATTTGGATGCTAAGCATAAAAATTTATGGTGATCAAAAGGATTTGAGTTCCATCATATAACTCCTTCATTAGTAAGTCTTTATCATCTATAATACTTTATGGTATGGATTTCTTCCCATCCTATGACATTGGAGTCTGCTGAAAATTGACAAAGGCACTGATAATAAGTCTTCACGCCATAACATAATTCTTGACCATAATAATTTATCAGAGTTAGTATTTGGAATAATGTGTATATGAATCTAGTGTAAATATTTAGCTGAGTGTAAACATTTGAAGTCCTTGGTGTAAATATTTAATACTTTGTAAAATTTTAAAGTTATTTCAGATGAAAAATTGAGTTTCAAGATTTTAATTAGATGAAGATAAAATTATTTGAGATATTTAAAGTGTTGTTAAATCATGGTATAAATATAAATAACACCAATATTGGTGTGTGATGGAATATTGAGAATAAATAAAAGAGTTTATCATTATTTAGAGAATGGGAATATCAAAGAATAATGAAAAAGGGAGTTTCTATAATTTTTTCATTTTTTAGGAAATGAAAATTTGAAGATTATTTTACTGTGATTTGTATTTTAGAACATCATGAATATTTTTAAGCCACAATTCAAGCCTGTTATAATGAATATTTAAGGAGGAGTTCCACTATATTTATTTATTAATTCTAAAAATGAATTAAATAGGTTTATAAGAATAATGTAGATGATGTCACATCAAATCTTAATCTTCACATCAGTTCTTAAACTATCCCAATATGAGGATATTCAATCATTCTATAAGAATTTAGGTGGATGTATAGGAATTTTAATAAGACTAAAAAATGAAATATCTTTCATATTTCATAAACCTTGAAATGAAATATGAGTTCCACACCATAGATAAATTTGTTGTGTACTTTTTATAAAATTGTGGAGATCTATAAAGTACGGGTATAGTGGAGATATTTTTATAAGAGAAATAAGAAGAAGCCTATCTCATTGAATAATAAAAGAAAATTTTATTCTAATATGTTTTATATGTGAGGAAAATTTATTATGGGTATTCTTGGAATACCCCTTGAGTAGAAAAGATAAATTGTAGGAAACAAAAGGGGGTATTCTATAATACTACTTTTTGACTGGTAAAAAAACTTATACAAGCATACCATTTATGGGTATTAAAAATTAAAGGTGAAATTAATTAATCCACCCATACATGTGAGTTTTTTATAATATTGATGAGTAGAGAAGAGAAAAAGTAATCTATAATCATTACTTCAATTGTGAGAAAGAGTGCCAAGAGAAGCTGAGCAACAACCTTTCCTCTCAAAGAAGAAACATAAGGAATCCACTACATGTTTTAGTGAGGAAGAAGTGAGTATGAAAGATAATACCCATGTTCTCAAGTGAAAAACACTAGGAAAGTTTTTTTACTATGATCAAGTGACTAAAATCTAGGTATAATATATTCTAGGTGATGTTCTTGAGAAGTGAGTTTGAGTATCTAGTGAACAAATTTGGAGGAGCTGTAAACTGAGAAGACTTCTAGAGACTGAGTTACATGAGATAAGTTTAAAGACATTATGGTAGTCAAATTTACTCTTATGTGAGTAAGTATGCATGGTATTATTGGTTAAGATACACCTGGTGTATAGAGAATATCTACATCAATAGGAGGAAGCTAAAAAGGTACCCATGGGATAAAAGTATAAAAACCTATGGGAGAAGATATAGTCATATGCATAATATGGTGACCAAACATATGTAATATTGTGTGAATAAGGTTTTATGATGATCCATAACCACCCATTATAATTGGTGATTTGGTTATAATGGAGAATCTATGACTCAATGGGACATGAAATTAAAGAGTAGGTTTCCAACATCGGGGCCAAATCTTTTAAAAATACCCATTCTATTTTTACTTTCAATATCTGCCCTACAAATAATTGTTTCAAAGGTTAAAATAAAAATAGATCCATTTATATCCAAATTGGTTATATAGGTTAAAACTAAAGTGGGATTAATTATAAAAGGAAGAATTGATTTTTGTTAAAATTGGTCAATACACCGAATTCACACCCCTTCTCAAGTGTGTTTACATGATCTAATGGATAAAAAAATTGGTATAAAATCCTAAGTTCTATCTTATTAAATATTTTTTTATAATAAAAATTTGTATCAAAACAAATTGAAATTATATCAGGGATCAAAAATTTATTCCTAGTTGTTTTATCTGACATTCAAAAAGTACACATTTTACATGTTTGAATAAGTGACTCAGATAGAAGAATCAATCTCTATATCTATTAGTTATTAATTTTAGGTTTCAACCAAGAAATTACAAAACAAGAAGAATATAGAGGCCAATAAGAAAATAAAGAAAAAAATATATAAATAGGAAACACTATTATCCAAATTTAATCAGAATGGTAAGTATTTATTTTCCAAATAAATTGATTGTCATTCCACCAATGATTAAAATTCATGCTTTAAAGAAGACGAGTTTAATAATTCACTCAATGAATTTTATTTTGAAGTTAATAATTACCTAAAGAATTTACTTGAATATTTTTTTTCATATATGTTCTCATATATCAAGTTAATGATTGATGATAAGTCATAGTTTAAAGAACAGGCTGATGAAATGGAAGAAGCATTTGAAAAGAAGATGAGTTCCCATAATGATCTTATAAAGATAATAAAAGAATAGAAATAATTTTTCATACTATAAAATGAAATAATTTATTTAATCTATGAATATTTGAAAAGATATTAATGTGAGAAATAAGTGTTTTATAAGGTTGTAATTTCATTAATCCATTCATTGTAGAAGTTACAAAAGATCTCTATGGATTCCAAGTCTTCCCAACTGAAAGTAAAATAAAAAAGGGTGATATATTTGAATAATTCTATAGTGGAGGTAAGTAAAATTCACAAGTTTTAAATGTATAAGTTGAAAGTTGATTTGGAATATATCTTGAGATCAGTGAAAGATGAGAAAAACACACTCAACCTAAAATTTCTAGTGCTGAAAGTTGAACTAAAAGATTTAGAATACAATGTTGGAACTTCATAGTCTACTAAGAATAAGTGTGTTTCCACTAAAATATCAAAAGTGATTCATATATAAAATAATTATCATAATGGTGGAAAATATATCCTAATATCATTTGGAGAAGAATCCACCTATAACTCTTGGAAAAAATCCACCCCAGGGCATAGTTAAATTAGTAATCATTGAATCTATTTTATAGAAAAGTTCAATAGAAAATTCAGAAATTATATAATTTTTGAAGTGAAATTTTTTTGGGAGACCCAAAAAAAAATTCAAGGAAATGGTGACCATGTTCAAGAATAACTATTCCCTAAAAGTAGACTAAAATGTTGAGGTTCCATCCCAAAATAAATAAGGTATAAAATATGGAATATTCTATACCTACAATTAAAAGGAAAAGATTAATCAGAAGATGTTTGTGCTATTAGAGATTCAGGAATTGGGCTATTGATTTCTGGAATAATATGGTAAGTTTATGGAAATCATATAAGTCCTAAATCAAATTAATTAAGGATAAATAAAGTAGGTAACCATCTATTGTTAATAAGACAACAAAGATGAAGAACAATATGTCCATAAGGAACGTATTGGATACATCGAAAAAAATTCTATGATCAATGTAAGATTGGTAGTAATTATTATGATGAATGCTACTATAATCCTTCTAGTTATCATCCAATTATTGATGAAATTAAAAAACCACCACGGGACTAGAATCACGTAAAGAAGGAAAGTATTCCTTTCCTAGAGAGAAGAATATTTAAAAAGGGGAGTAAAAATAAATTCACCAAAAAATGCAATGAAGAAAAATAAGTAGGGTGTTAAGATAATAGGTAATAATTGATTATTCTATAAAAAAATAGTCAATCTCATGGACCAATGAAACATGGACATGGATTCCAAATCAAGAAGAGAGTCTATCTAAGAGAGTTATAGGTGAATTGGACTAGTGGTTGATACTCTTAATGAAGAGGTAGAGAAGCTTACCAAAATGGGAAAAGCCAGGATTAGTGTAGAAGTATGTTGAAGGTGTAATATTGATAGTCATATTGATATAAAATATCTAACATGGATTCATCGACAATAAGAGTTAATGAAATCTAAAGGAAAAACACCAGTGAGTTGAAGTTCTATAACTGCTGCTACAATTAAGTAACCCCACCCAAGAAGGAGTTTAATCACATTCATAAAGATTGTCTAACCATATATCCATATTAGTTATAATTATTTATAAATATAGATCAATCTAAAATTAAATATTATGCTATATTTTTTGAAGTAAATATGCTTATTCTTAATATGTGGAAATATACTAAAATGGAGAGAAATCCTAGGATTTCCAATCATGAAATTATTTAGAAAACCAAAAGGGAGGCTTGAATGAAGATGTATCAACATTTCATAACTATATAGATGTTTTTATGTTGAGAAATAAGTATCATCCCTATTACTTGAATTGTAGAACTTATGAATATCCACTTCATTCCCATATTATTTTTCATGTTATTAAATGTTAGGAATTGAGGGCGATGAAGTTTGGAGAAAAAACCTTGAGTGGGAGCTCTAAAAATGTGTGAAGCTTTGATAGATTGATACGTTTAAATTAAATCTAGAAATCTGGATGTCCTCTTAAAAATATCAAGGATGAGGTATGATTTCATTCATCATTACTATTTTAACACACACACACACATTATATTTATCATGTGATAGTGTTTATCTAATTGAATAGGGAATAATATACAATTTAATGTTTTTTATGTGTTTTCAAGTGAGTACAAGTTCCTATGATTTCATGAAAATATGTATGAGCGGCCCCTAAGGTTTGAAAAATAGAAACTAGTATCACATGTGATGAAAATATGGATTACTTTATTGTCTAAACATGTCACTCTTTTTTTGTACAGATGCTTAACCCACATATACTTAGATTTGTTTTTTTAATGGACCATTGCTAAGAGAATTGTTGTTCTAAGTATAAATCAGGTGATCATATACTATTATGAAGTTTTTACAATCACCCTTATATGGTAAAAAAATATTCTTTCTAAAATATTTCTCTAGAAGTTGATTGAATTATGGGGGAGAAGATATTGTTGAAATACCTATGGATATAAATCATTATAATGAGAAGGATTTTATGAATAACCCTCCCTTGAATTATAGTGGTATCCAGGATGTATCAAACATTGAAAGGGGATAATTTATAGTAAGTGTTAACTCTCTACTCATGTCAAAAGGAGGATATAATCTTACCCTTTTCATTTATTGTCAAAAGGGGAGAGAATATCATCAACTTTGACATGATATGTGTTTTTAAAATAAACACAATGGGGGACATTATCGTGGAAATAGGTTGTTTTTGTTATAAATGATCAAGTCAACTATATGGGTAAACTCAATGTGAAGATATCGAGTGAAAAATTGAGTATCCAACCATAGAATATGAGTTGCTTACATGAATAATAAATAGAAAGTAATAAGACTAAAGGTACTTGGAATAAATGACTGGAAAAATTTTTGGAACCTAAAGTAAAAATAGGCATAGGCTACTGAATCTATGTCTGGATTGATTGTGAGGCTATGAATAAAAAGTTTCTATAATGATCAAAGATCAATACCATGACATGATTGAAGTTAATGTAAAGATTTTGGGTGAATAAGTGAGATACACATATGAAGTAGGAGTTGATTCCATGAGTAATAAATTGTAAAAAATAAGACCAAAGGTCTTTATAATAGCTGGCTTGATATATTTCTCAAACCCTAAAGAAAAAAGAGGAGTTGGTTGATGAACCTAAAATAGTACAACTTGTGTGATTTTGATAAAAATATGACAATATGGCTCAAATTACTTAATATATCTAGCCTAAAGGAAAACCAATATGAGTGGTAAAAATCATGTATTTGATCTAAAGATAGTGTCATTACACTTCTATTATAAGGTTAATGTGAATATATATGGTTTAAGATTGAATGAATAAAAACTAAACTTGATCTGGTTGAAGAGTTCATTATAATACTCTCTTTAAAGTATTTTATTTTCTACAACTCCTCAAATATAAGTTTAAATAATTTTGGAATTATTTTAATAATTCCAATAATCATTTTAGGTAGCTTTGAGATGATTTTTTTGGAGTATCCCTAGAGCAAGTAAATGTCTATTTGAAGCTACCTACATAAATATAGATTTTGGAGTTGAAAAAAAAATGGCTAAGTCCTTTATTTAAGGCTTTTCCTACTGATCAAAATTATTTAATTCTGAATGTAAGGATTCAGGTGCATAACATAAGAATTTAAGGTGATCATAAGGCTTTGAGTTTCATCATATAACTTTATCAATTGTAATTATTTTCCAACCATATGACATTATGGCATGGATTCCTTCCCATTGTATGACTTTAGAGACTGATGAAAATGTAAAAAGTTATTGATCGTAAGACTTTATGCCATAAAATAAGTATTTATCATAATACATTACTAGAGTTAGTCTTCAGAATACTAAGTATATAACTCCAGTGTAAAGGTTTGATAGAGTAAAGTTTTGAAGTCCCCAATGTAAAGCTTAGACACTTAGGAAAATTTTGAAGTTCCTCCTGGTGAAAAATCAAGTTTCCAATTTTTAATTTAGATATAGGTGAAATTATTTGGGATGTTTGGAGAGTTTTTTGTAACATCCCCTAATATATAACTCTATCACATAGATGAATCAGGTTAGTTATGAGACCTTAAACACACCTACCTATATACTAGAGGATGAAAATTAGTAGTGGGGGTGTGATAAGTATAGTGGGAAGACTATAACCCCTAGTATAGAGTATAACATAGTGGAATAACTCATAATAATAAATACCAAAGTAACAAAAAAATAGATCATATAACTGGAAAGATAAAAGGAGGAACCAATAAACTAGTAATAATGAATCTTGTAATGTCAGGATGAAATGTATCTAAATGTAAAACTAAAAAAAATACAAATAAAAGAATGATCTTACACTAAATAAACTCAAAAGGCCCCGATCTCAAAACACATATTGGTCTTGTATCCAAACTATAGCCCATTCAATAAGAAATAAATTATCTGCAAGATCCCATTCACTTGTCCAAACCTACATCCATGTAATATTCATGGGTACCAACCGACGACCTGAATAGGGTGTGAGTAAAACTTAGTAGGTTAACAAAACCATTTCCAAACATAACTAGTCTTATAATAAGTGTATGCAATAAATAAATAACAGGCGTATTAATTAATCAATTAATAAAATAAAATAATCATCCTTCTTCAGCACTAAGACAAAATATATCTAATCATGTAGCATAACCATGCCAACCAACAACGATATATCCATGGAAAAAATCATAAAAATATGGGTTGAGCCTACTATATAATAATTTCAACATGGGACTGGGTGGATCTCTTTCAATATAATCATTAAAACATGGGATTTGGTAGATCCCACTCAATATAAGCATTACAACATGGTACTGGGAAGATCACTCCCAATATAAGCATTACAACATGGGACTGGGCTGAGCCAACTAAATATAAGCATTACAGTATAGGACTGGGTAGAGTCCACTCAATATAAGCATAACAACATGGTACAAGACAAAATCCACTCAATATAAGCATTACAGCATAATAACACAACAAGTAATAACAATAAGGATATCAAAATATCAAATCATAGGCCTCAGTGGTTAATTATGTAGATTTCATTTTGTCTTTTAATCATGAATTAATTTATATCTCAAATGATCATTAGTCACATAAATAATAAATAAGATATTACCCCAAGGATTCTATATCAAGTAATCACCTAAGGTCTCATTTCATGATAAACATGCTTTATGCCATTATCCAATTCATATATATATATTCAAGGGTTCACTCACTCAGGGGTATCTATAATCTAGGTCACTATAAATTGAATAAAAAAGGATATAACCCATATTCTAGTCCATGATTTTCCATTTATCAATGAATAAATTAATTAGAGTGCATGTTTCTTTGGCATAATCATAATATTGTATAGAATTAGAAATTTAATAGACTACTGGGTTAGGTTTATACCCCATACCATTAACCGGTGACTAACACATCACTTCTAATGACAAAATCTAACAAGGATGAAGGAAAAAAACAACACAATAAGAGCCTAGATCAAATAAAAACAAGATCAACATGATTCCATAATTGAGATCAAAAGAAAACACTGATTTGATGAAAGAACGAGGAAAGGGGAAGAAGACCAAATCAAGGAGACCTAACTGGGATCAAACACCAAACAAAAATGTTTAGGGGTTATGAAATCACCACATAATTTCTAGGAGTTTCATAGGTCTTCAAGGGAGGGGCTGTAATGAAGGAATGAAAATAAATCATCCACACTACCCAATTAAAACCACTTCTTGTTATAAATACATGTTGTGTATTCCATTTACATGTCTTGTACTTATTTTTAAATATATACACCCAAAAAACCATCACCTCAAATTAATATTTAACCATTCTCTAATTTTACTTGACTTGAACGATTTATATAATGTGTAACTACTTCACACTGTAAATTGGTTCATGAAATTTACCTGTGAATTTACACTTCGTGTAACATGTTCATGATGTGTAAATGTTCAATGGGAATCTCTCAGAAAAATTTATGTATAAGGTCCCCAAACACATATGAACCTTTACAAACTATGGAAAACCCCATGAATCATTTAATGCATTTATAACTAGACTCTATTAATTCAAAGAAACATACATCCCTAAACTTTAGATCATTTTACCTAATAAAGGATCTCCATATTTGAACAAGAGACCAAAACCAAGGTATAATGAACAAATCAAAGATGAATATACCTAGGAAAAAATTAACTTACAACCTCCACACCATATAACAATTCATCCCCAGGATGGTCCAAACATCACTGTAGGGTCTCGATGAATAAGTCTATCCACTGTACCTGCACATAAGAATCCCTCTCATAGTTCTCCTCTTGAACATGCCCATGATTCCAATACACTCAAAAAAGGTATAAAATTACCCTAAATATACTTATCACTACGATCTATAATACGTATTGGATGATCCTTAAAGGATGCATCAATATAAAGCTCAACATCCTCAATGTATACCATATGAAAAAGAACCAGATAATATCTCTGAATCTATGACATGTGAAACACATTGTGCATTTCATTGAAGAACTATATAAGGGATAATAGGTATGCCACTATAATGACCCTATACACTATCTAAAACATCCCAAAAAACTGGGATGATATCTTTCCCTGCTTCCTGATATGACATTTCCCCAACTTAGGTGACACCCAAAGGAAAAAATGATGACCAAACTCAAAATTTAAAGGTCATATATGATGTTCATCTTATGATTTATTCATACACTACATGGTTACCAACTTCCTCCTAATCAACTAGACCTACTCATAATTCTCCCACACAAGACTAGGCCCAAAAAGTACTGACTCGCCTACTTCCAACCAACAAAGAGGAAAATGACATGACCTTCCATACAAAGCCTTAAAATGTGTCAGCTAGATCAATGACTGAAATCTATTATTATAGGAAAAATCCATGAGTGATATATTATTATCCCACAAAAAAACAAAATACATGACAAAAAATTGTAACATATCCTTCAGAACCTAGATAGTCCACTCAAATTGACCATCAGTATGAGGATGACAGGTTGTGCTCAAAAGAACCTGTGATCCCAGAGCCTTCTAAAGACCCTGAAAAAAATGCAATGTGAAACTAGGATCTTGGTCTAAAATGATACTCCTCAGAACACCATGAAACCAAGCTATCTCATACATATATAGACTACCCAAATCATCAACTGTGAAGGTCTCCCTGATAAGTAAGAAACAAGCTATCTTCTTCAGTCAATCCATGATCACTCATACCACATATTTATTACAGGTTTTCTAGGTAATAATATCACAAAAATCCATAGTTACATCATCCCATTTCCACTTTGGCATGGGAAAAGACTATAACAACCCAACATTCCTCTACCACTGGGATTTTATCTATTGACATGTGAAACATTTAGCTACAAAGCCTACTACCTCATTCTTTATTCCCGGCCACCAGTATTTCCTATGGAGATCACAATACATCCTTTTTAAACAAGGATTTACAAACAATCAAGAATCACGAAACTCTCTCATCAGATCCTCCTTCAAGACCACATGAACCCATACTCAGCTATAGAAAAGAAGAGAATTTTCATGGCTAAGATACTGTCTAGCTAGTGGCTACCCACCATGGATATTGTCCTTTAGATATAATCCCTATAGACCTGATAACTACTCCATCATGATCCTATCCAAAAGAATAGTTATAATAGATATTTAAGTCAGAGCTACTCATCCCTAATACTCCTAAAAATATAGATTCATGTCTGTAAAATGTACCATCATTTTCCACTCATCATAAAAATACTACCCTGCCTCTGTTTTCAACTTTTGGATCAATTCATCAGTAATGATGTTTCCCTTTTCTGGTGTATAATCCAACTTAAAGTTGAAAGACTATAGATACTTGACCCACCTCCTCCACTAAAGGTTCAGGTCTCATTGAGAAAAGATGCACTTGAGGCTCATGTGGTCCGTGTACACCAAAAACCTCTCACCCATTAGATAATGACTCTAGAATCTCAAGGAATGTACTAAAATATCTAACTCTAGATCATTGGTAGGATAATTAATATCATGTGGTTTTAGCTGTCTAGATCCATAAGAAACTACTCAATCATCCTGTATCAGAACTGCTTTGAGTCTAACTCCAGATACATCACAGTACACTTTATATGCTTTACCCAACATATGTAAAGTGAGGATAGGTGATGAGGTCAGACCGCCTTTTATATCTTAAAAAGATCCTTCTCAAGTGTCTAACAAAAAAAATCTTCACTCCCTTCTTGTTTAACCCTAACATTAGTGTTTCCAAATACAATAAGTCCTACATAAAGCACCGATAATAACCAACTAAACCCAAAAAACTCTAAATCTCGAAGACATTCATGGTTCTCTCCCAATATACCATAGATGGAACTTTCTATAGGTCTAACAACACTCTTTCCTCTAAGATGACATAGAACAAGAAGTTAAATTTATTAATCCAAAGACTATATTTGGTTATCTTTGTGTAAAGAAGATTATCTCTCAATGTATTCAGGTCAATGTCAAGATGTTTGGTATGATCATCCACTATTTGGGATTACACTAAGATGTCATTGAAAAAACCACCACAAAACAGTCCATAAAAGGATGAAAGATCTGATTCATCAAATCCATGAATACCATCAGTGCATTAATCAACCCAAACCACATCACTAAAAATTCATAAAACATATATCTTCTCCTAAAAGTAGTCTGAGGTACATCCAATGAACTCACCCTCAACTAGTTATATCCAGATCTCAAATCAATCTTGTAGAAGATCTTAGAACCACTCACCATTTCAAAGAGATCATTGATGCGTTTAAGAGGATATTGGTTCTTGACCATTATCTGGTTCAATATATGATAATCCATATATAAGCGCAAGGTACCATCATCCTTCTTGGAAAAAAGAACTAGAGAACCCCATGGGGACGTACTAGGCTGTATAAAACCTTTAATTTATAGACTATGCAACTGAAATTTAAACCCCCAAATATCTATTGGTTCCATTGTATAAGGTGGGATATAAAATGGATCTGATTCCGACACTAACTCAATCATGAACTCGATCTCCCACTTGGGTGGTAAGATATAGAACTAATCAGGAAAGACATCCTAAAAATGTCCCTCTAAGAAGGAGGAGAATCTTTCTGCATATTACCATCATCCAGAACAAGACCTAATATCTGATCCATGAGACAATATAATCTGCACTGAATTGGTCCTACATGACCAGAATAAAGATCCCACTCACCCCAGTGAGAATAGATGACTCCTTTGGGATAAATAAAGTAAATTATACTTTGATAACTATAAATATGAGCCTGGTATGAGACTAACCAATCCATACCAAGAATCAAATTGAAACCTTTCATTTCTAGTACAATTAGTTCCCCTAAGAAATGGTAACCACCAATATTTGGATAACACGCATTGTAATGTTTTATATTCTCTGACCACACTCCCAATGGTGTATCGATGGTCAATGTACCATCTAATACTTCCAAAAACAATACTAAAACATTATCAAAAATATAAAATAAAAATGAATTTGATTCTACTATATCAAATAAAATAAAAGAAATGGAATATGACACAAGAATCTTACCTATGACGGTAGATGGCCATGAATCCACAATAGTCACAGTGGTATACATAATGCACAGATGACTAGCCTCTTTTCCCTGGGATCTAGCCTGAGTCACCTAAGCTATTCCATCTTCCTGATACTTCCATTCCTACACTAGGGTACCACATCCACTTCCTTGTCCTAAACATCCTATAGAACTACAGTTACCTATCCATGGATGAGTTGCTGAGTACTTCCTAGAATCTGGAACCTATTCTGATCCCTTTCCACTACACTGCTACTACATACACCTATAATAAGTCTATAGGTGGCCCATCCTACCACAAGAACGACACTCTAAATTGGGGTATGGACACTGAGTCTTCTTGTAGCCTAAAATTTGACACTGAAAGAATTAAAATGGAACATGGTCTTGAGATGGATACCCATAGACCTGACTACTCTGTATGTAGTTCCTTAGTGAAAATCATTATAGTAGTGCTTCTTACCACTAGAATAAGAGTTCTTTATTTTACCTGTTGCAAAAATACTACTGTTACTTAGGAGATATCTCATATTCCATTCCATGATGAGTTCATAATTCATCACATATAAAAATCTACTTAGATGAAATATATTCACCTATCACCTGATCTCATAGTGAATCCCATCCCGAAAACACCTCTCCCTGAAGATCTCATAAACTTCCAAAGATGGAGAAAAGTGCTATAGGTCAGTGAAATGTTTAGTGTAGTCCATCACTGACATACTCTCCTACGTCAGATGAATGAACTCATGATCCTTCCCATCCATAAAATTATCAGGATAGAAGTGGATCAACAACTTCACATTAAGTTCCTTCCAAGATAGCTCTTCTTACTGAGTATCCACCTCTAGAATATCCCAAAAATTCTTGGTAGGTTCACAGAGCATATATGTAGAAAGGTTCACCCTTAAATCCGTAGTTGTCTCAAGATGATTGAAGATCATATAGAATGAATCAATCCAGAACTTGGTTTCCTGAGGACATCCATCCATAATAAATATAAGTGAATGATGTAGTTATAACCCTATCACCATCTCAGATATTGAAGGCATGAGGAAAATAGTATCCCTTTACAAAGATCGAATGACCCTCAAGAGGCTCTCATAAAGCTAAACATCCATCTAATCCTCAGGATCTACTAGAAGATCCAACTCAACTATGTTAGGATTATTAGAATTTACACTCTCTTAAATATCAACTCAAAGACAATGAGGAGTAATTTTCCATAAAAGACAAACATAGTCCTTAGAGAATTGTCTATAATAAAAATTTTGACCTCAAAAGGTGAGAAAAACAAAGTAACAATACCTCGGGTCTCTATAAAAATGGATTAAAAGTGTTTTAGAATGAAATAATAGTTTATTTCATTCCATTTATCTGATATGTCAGGTATATCATTACATAGTTATTATATGAAACTATATATCACATGTAATAACTATGTCCCTATCATGAACAATTCATGTTAATATATGTCCCCATGTTCCTATCATGATGCATGCATACTCATCTTACACCACACTGGTCCATGAGTGTAAATCTCAAGAAACAATAACATTATGAAAAAATAA
Organism: Viscum album; assembly: GCA_963277665.1. Lineage (NCBI taxonomy): Eukaryota > Viridiplantae > Streptophyta > Magnoliopsida > Santalales > Viscaceae > Viscum > Viscum album. The sequence goes on from OY728152.1 coordinate 1,745,821,275, forward strand.
CATCACAAAACATGTGAATAAACCAAGGTGAAGTAATATGAACTGTAATATGAAAATAACATAAACAACAATACCATCCCTAGGAACTCAGATTTCCCCCCATACATGGGTTAGGTAATACTATGAAAAAGATCATTACCAATTCCTATCACATCCTAATCTCCTTTCTAACTTTCCCAATCTGTAAAGTAATAGAAAACAAAAACATGCTCCTTCGATACCACTTTGTAACATCCTTTTGATCTAGCACTCTCTCATATGGCCAAATCATGTTGGTTATGAGACCTCAAGCATGCATCCTCATACTCTAGAGGTGGATGACTAGATGTAGTGGTGTGATAAGTATAGTGGGGATACTATACCCTCTTATACAGAGTACAATACAAAAGAATAATCCATAATAATAAATACTAGAGTAATGGAAAAATATCAGAAATATTATATTATAAAACTGAAAATAAAAAAAGAGGAACCAATAAACCAATAAAAATGAATCATGTAATGTCAGGATGAAAAGTATATAAATGTAAAAATGAAAACAATACAAATAAAAGAATAAGATAACATCAAATAAACTCAAAATCATCTGGTCTTAAACCCGATGTCAGTTCCATCTCTAAACTAAAGTCTATCCAGAAAGAAATAAATTAGTAGTAAGATCCCTTTCCCTTTTCCAAACTTGTATCCATGTAATATTCTCAGGTACTAAACAACCACTCGAATAAGGTGTGAGTAAAACTTAGTAGTTCAACACCACTAGGTCCAAAATTAACCAGTATGATAATAACTGTATGAAATAAAGTGATAATAGGTTTATTAATTAATTAATTAATACAATAAAATAATCAACCTACTTTGGCACCATGCTCGAATATCTATGAGCATGTAGAACAAAAATTCCAACCAATAACCATATATCCATGGAAAAAATTACACAAATCCAGGCTAAGGTAATTATATAATCATTTTAGCATGGGACTGGGTAGATCCTTCTCAATATAAGAATTATAACATGGGACTAGGAAGATCCTTCTCAATATAAGCATTATAACATGAGACTGGGAAGAGAATGCTCAATATAAGCATTACAGTATGGGACTGGGCCAAGACCACTCAATATAATCATTACCACATGGGATTAGGTATATCCCTCTCAATATAATCATTATAACATGGGACTAGTCAAGTTCTTATAAATATAATCATTATAGCATAATAAAACAACAATTAATAATAACATGGATATCAAAATATCACATCATAGGACTCAATGGTTAAATATGAAAATCACCATTTGTATTTCAATTATGCCTTCATTTATACTCAAATGATCATCAGTCTTATCAATAAGCAATAAGATATTACCCATGGATTCTATATCAAGAAATCACCTAAAGTCTCATGTCATGCTAAACACACTTTAATCCATTAAACAATTCATATATATATATTCAAGGGTTCAATCATCCAAGGGTATCTATAATTTAGGTCACTATCAATTGAATAAAAGGGGATCCAACCCATATTCTAGTCCATGATTTTCCATTTATCAATGAATAAATTAATTTGATCACACATTTCATTGACACAATCACAATATTGCGTAGACTTGGTAATTTAAAAGACTATAGTGTTAGGTTTAAACCCCTACCTTTAATCGGTGATTAACGTAGTACTTGTAATGGAAAACATCAATAAGGATGAAGGCATATAGTATCAAAAGTAAGATCAACATGATTCTGTGAAGGAGATCAAAAGAAAAAATTACTTTGATGGAATAATGAGAAAAGGGGAAGAAGAACAAGGCAAAGAGACCTACTAGGGATCAAAAAAAAAACTATGACATCTAGAGGTAGTGAAATAACCTTATAATCACTTGGAGTTTCCTAGGGCTTTGGGGGAGGTGCTGCAATGAAGGAATAAAAATAAATCATTTGCACTGCCCATGTAAAACCACTTCTCATGATAAATACATGGTGTGTAATACATTTAGCTATAATGTATTTCTTTTTAAAGAGATGTGATGGAAAAACCATCACCCAGATTAATATTTAACCCTACTTTACTTTTACATGGTGTCAATGATTTACATGAATTGAAACCACTTCATGACCTGCACTGGTTCATGACATCTTCCCTTAAATTTACACATCATGTAATGGGTTCACAACATGTAAATGTCCATCAGGCAGTTCTCAAACCAGTTTATGCATAAGGGTCCAAAATAACTCCAAACCATTCCAAACTATGGAAAACACCATAAACCATTTAATAAATTTATAATTGGACACCATTAATTCAAATAAACATACATCCTTTAACTTTTGGTCATTTTACCCAACAAAGGATCTCTATCTGCGAACAAGACTCATCCACCAAGGTCTAATAAACACCTCAAATATGAAAATACCTATAAAAAGATTGGATCTTACATGTTTAATCATTTTATAAACATAAAAACACTAATATTGGGAAACAATATAATCTTGATAAAAAGGAAAGGATCTAATATATATCCATTGGATGGGAAAATCAAAGAACAATGAAAATGAGAGTTTTTATATTTTTTTAATTATAATGAAATAAAAATTTGAAGATGTTTATGCTATAATTTTGACTTAAAAAACATTATGAATCCTATTAAAGATATGTTTTGATCCAACTATAAAGAATATTAAAGGAGGAGTTCCATTACATATATTTATTTATTTTGAAACCAAATTAATTAATGTTTCATGTATAATGTAGATGATGTCACACCAAAACTCAAGATGTATATTAGTTATTAAATTATTCTGATCCAAATCTATTCAACCTTTTAATAGAATTGAGATGGAAGTATATGAATTTTCTAAAATAAAAATGGATATATATTCTATATTTCATAAATATGGAACTGAAAAATGAGTTCTATGCTACATATATGTTTATTTTGGACCTTTTATATAGTGGTGAAGATTGGTAAAGTGTGAATTAAATGGATATATTTTTAGAATAGAAATATTAAGTATCTAATCTTATTGAAGAATAAAATAATATTTTATTTTATTGTGTTTCATAAATGAGGAACATTTAATGATGGTATTCTTGTATTATTTTTTGAGTTGAAAAGGAAAATCATGGGAAACAAAAGTGGGTATTTTATAATACTATTTTTTGTTTGGAAAAAAGTTTACAAGCATACCATTTTTTTGTATTGAAAATGGAAGGTGAAATTAATTGATCCACCCACACTTGTGAGTTTTTGAGAAAATCAAGGAGAAGAAAGTGGAAGAAGGAAGTAGTAATAATTAATTCTATTGGTGATAATGAGTGCTATGGAAAGATGAGTAGTAATCCATGCTCTCAAAAAAGAAATAGGAGGAAGTTGATGCATGATATAGTGAATAATAAGTGAGTGAGAAATAGAAGACCCATGTCCTAAAGTGAATATAACTATGACATATTATATTACTGTGATCAAGTTGATAAAATCCAGGTAGATTATATTCTATTTTGTGTTATTTAGAAGTGAGTTTGAGAATCTAGTGAAAAAATTTGGAAGTATAAACTGAGAATAATTCTAGATACCAAGTTGCATGAGCTGATATTGAATACATTCTAGTTGTAAAAGTTACTATAAGGTGAGGAATAAAATATGATATTATTGGTGAAGATCCAATTGGTGTATAGAGAAGATCAACTTCAAGAGGTGTAAGCTGAAAAAGAACTTATGGGATATGAATATAATGAATCCATGGGAGAAGATAATGTCATCTATGTAATATGGTGACCACACATTTGTAATATTGTGTGAATAATGTTTTAGTGTTATCCTTATCCATCCATTATAATTAATTATTCTATTATAGTAGAGAATCCATGTCTCAATGAGAGTTTATATGAAAAGAATTCGTTTTCCCACATTAGGATTGAACCTTGTAAAAATACATGTCATATTTTTAATTTCAGTATTTTCACTTCATATAGGTTCTTGTTAGGGTGAAATATAGAGAGATATAATTATATACTAATAGATGATAGTGGTTAAAACAAAATGGGTTTAAAGATAAAAAGAATAATTTGTTTTTTGTAAATTCAGTCCACACCCGATTCAATCCCCACTTAGGAATGTCTACATAATATATTGGATACAATAATTGGTATCAAATCCCAAGTTCCATCTGATTAGATATTTTGGATTTTCACAATTGGTATCAGAATAAAAGGAAACTCTAATCGAACTTATAATCTTTCACCCAGTTTTTTACCTTGAATTCATGAAGTTAATATTTAAGATGTTTGAAGAAGTTCCTCATATGAAAGAATCAATATCCATCTCTGTTAGTGCTAAATTTGTGGTTTTTTAAAAGAAATTAAAAAATCATAAAAATATAGGGGATAAGAAGAAAATAAATAGAACAAGGAATCAATTGGGGACACCATTATCTAAAGGTAGTCATAATGGAGATCTTTTAGTAGCCAAATATATTTATTTTCATTCCTTTAGTAACTAAGATTCATACTTTAAAGAAGATGATTTTAATTAGTTACTCAAAGAATTTTTTTATGAAGTTAATAATTACCTAAAAATGGTCCCTAAATATTTTTTTGTATATATTTTCTCATATATCAAGTGACTGATTAATGATAATTCATAGTTGGAAGAAGGGGCCAATTCAATTAAAGAAGCATTGGAAAAGAAGATGAGTTCCTACAACACTATCAAAAATCTAATAAAATACAAGGAAGAATCTACATTACTCTATAATGAAATAATATATTTAACTCATGAATAATTTAAAAGAGATAAATATGAGAAATAAGTGTTTTAGAAGGTTTAAAAAACAATCCATGTATTGTAGAAGTTACATAAAATCTCCATGGATGTCTAATTGTCCAAAATTAAAATAAAATCTAAAAGGTTGGGAGACTTGGAATATTATTTATTAGATATAAGGAAAATACATGAGGTTAAAATTTTTAAGTTTAAGAGTGATTGGGAAGATAGATTGATATCAATGGAAGATGATAAAAACACACTCAACCTAAAATGTCTAAAGTTGAAAAATAAATTGAAAGATATAGATACAAAGATGGAACTTCCTTGTCTACTGAGAAGAAGTGTGTTTCCACTAAAATTTAATAAGTGATTCCTGCATCAAATAAGGAACATAATGGTGGAAAATAGTTTTTAAGATCACATAAATAAGAATACACCTCTATATCTTGGAAAATGGTATCCCACTACCTAGTTAAATTAGTAAGCATTGAATCTATTTTATAGAAAATTAAAGAAGAAAATTAAAAACTATATTATTTTAGAATTGAAAAAATATTTCTATACCATTAAATTTTTCAATGACATATGTGATAATTTACAAGAATAATTATTCTCTAAAAGAAGCTCAAAATGTTGAAGTTTCATCCAAAAATCAAAAAGGTATAAAATTTGGACAGACTCCACCAAAAATGGAAAAGATGAGAATAATTAGAATATGTTGGTGTTGTTGGTGATTCGAGAATATAAATATTGATTAAGGAAAAAATATGTCAATATATGGAAATAAGATAAGTTTTACATAAAGGGATAGAATGTATAAAGAAAGGATATAACCAGATATAATGAAGAAGAAAACAAAAATGAAGAAGAATATGTCCACAATGAATAGATTGAATATATTGAAAAAAATTCTATGATATGTGTATGATTAGTAGTTATTTTTATGATGAATTCTAGTATAATTATACTAGGTATCATCCAATTACCAATGAAAATAAATAACCACCATAATATCAGAATTAGGTAAAGAAGGAATGTATTCCTTCTCTGAGAGAAGAATCTATATAAAGTAGAATTGAAATAAATTTACCCAAAAAGTCAATAAAGAAATTTGACCAAGGTTTCAATACAATATGAAATCAGTGCTTCTACTATGTAAAAAGAGGCCATCTCATGGACCATTGTAGGATAGAAATTAATTTTAAATCAATAAGGGAGTCCATACAAGATATATATATTCAGATTAGACTAGTGGTTGAAACTCTAGATGAAGAGGTAGAGAGGATAATCCAAAATGAAAAATTCAATAAGGGTTTAGAAGTGTTTGGTAGGTAAAATAAGGACATACATAGTGTTGTAAAATGTATGACATGGATACCATGATAATAAGAGTTGATGAAATACAAAGGGAAAACACCGATGAGATCATGTTCTAAAACCTCTACTACAAATAAGCAACCCACACTCAAGAAGAAGTTTTAGAAGACACCTAAAGGTTTTCTAACCATATGAATAAATCAATTAGAATTGGATAGAAAGATAAAGAATGATAAAAAAAATATTCTTTTGTATTTTATCAATTAAAGATGTACATTATTTCTATGATGAAATACACTAAAAGGAGATGAATCCCATGCTCTCCAAGAAGGAACTGATTTGTAAAATATAAAGGGACTCATGAATGAATAGTTCTATACATTTTGAAATTTCAAGAAAAGGAGTTTCAAGGTTGATAAATTTGTCTCATCCCTATTGATCAAATTAAGGATTAACTAATGATAAACCTCATTCCCATACTATTTTTCATGAAATTAAATTTTAGTAATTGAAGTTGATGATGGATGGTGAATAACCCTTGGGGGGTGGGGCTTTGAAAACATATAAAGATACCTCAAAATGATATTTTTCCATTAAATACATAAATCTTGATATCCCCTTAAAAATATGATGGATAAGGAATAATTTTATTATACTATTACTATTTTAACATAAATCAATTTTATTTTTATGAATAGGGAGTGTTTATATAATAGAATAGGGAAGAATTTGCACTTTAATGTTTTGAACGTGTGTTCAAGTGAGTATAGGTTCCTATGTTTTTGTGAAAATCTATATGAGTAACCCATATGTTTTGATAAATAGAAACCAATATCACATTTGTTTAAAATATGGAAAAATTTATTGTCTAAACTTTTCACTCTTATTTCTATAAAGGATTATCCCACGTAGACTTATAGTTGATTTATTTAGGGAACATTGCTAAAACAATTGTGATTCCAAGTATAAATAATGCAATGAAATGCTATTATAAAGTTCATATAATCAACTGCATTTGGTAGGATGTGATTCTTATTGAAATAAATATCTCTAGTATAAGTTTATTATATTATGGGGGAGAAGGTGTTGTTTAAATACTTACAAATATAAATCATAACAGGGAGAGTAATTTGATAAAGAACCCTCCCTTAAATTACAAGTGGTATCCAAGAGGTATTAAACATCGAAAGGGGAGAAGTTACAATAAGTGTGAATTCTCTATGTGTGTCAAAAAGGGACATAAAATATTACCATTTTAATTTATTGTCTAAAGTGGGAGATAGTATCATTGACATTGAAATTATATATGTTTTTACAACAAAAAAAGGAGGTTATTGTTGTGTAAAATGTTTGTTTTTGTTGTATTTTTTGTCAAATATCTTGTTACTAATATGAATAAAGTCAATGTGAAGTTCTTCAGTGAAGAAGTGAGTTTCCAACCATAAGTTTATACCATAAGTAATACATTTAAAAGAAGAAGACCAAAGTTCCTTGGAATATATCACTTGAAATATTCCTTGAACCATATAGGAGAAAGAGGATTAAGCTATGAAACCAATGGTATGAAAACTTGTGTGGCTATGAATAACAAGTGATTATAAGGCTCAAATATCAAGTCAATGATATGAGTAAATTCAATGTGAATACCTCGGGTGAAGAAGTGAGTATCTAACCATGAAGGAGGAGTTGCTTCGATGATGGATAAATGGAAAATAAGAATACCAAATTTATTTACAATAGGGTTTTGGATATATTTTTTAGACTGTAAAGGAGAAAGAGGAATTGGCTACTGAACCTATGGATAGAAAGATTGTGTATATATGAATAAAAGCTGACTATAAGGTTAAAAGTATTTGACAGATCTATCCTAATGGAGAACCCATATAAGGATTGAAAACCATGTGTTTGATATTAAAATAGTGTTTATACACTCTTAGTAGAAGGTTAATGTGAAAATAGATAGATCAGGATTTATTGAAGAAGAGATACACCTAATCAGGAAGAAGATCTCATTGGAGTAATCTATTTATAGTATTTGATATGTTTAAATTCCTAAGATAAAATTTTAAAGAAGTTTGAAATTATTTTAAAAATTTCAATAATAAATTTAGGTATTTATGAGATGATTTGGGTAATTTAGATGAATCCCTAGAGAAAGTGGAAGTTTTCTCAAATTTACTTATGGAAATTTAGATTTTAGAGTTAATAGAAAAATTGATAAGTCATGAATGTAAGGATTTTTATGTTGATCGTAAGTCTTTAATGATGAATGTGAGGCTTTAGGTGACAAATATAATAATTTTAGTAAATTGTAATGTTTTGAGTTTCATCATATAAATATAACAATTTTAAGTTATTTCTGACTATAAGACTTTATCATATGGTTTCATGTCCATCATATGACTTTTGAGCATGCTAAAAATTGACAAATAGTATTGATCATAAGATATAAAGAAAAAATATAAGTATTTATCGTAAGACCTTATTGAAGTTATTCTTCAAAAAACCTAGTGTATGACTTCATATTAAATCATTGAAAGGGAGAAAATCTTTTAAGTACCCATCACAAAGATTCAACACATAGGGAAATTTCAAAGTTCAACTGGATGAAAAAATGAACCTTCCAAATTTTAAATTCAATGAAGTTAAAATTATTTAGTATATTGAAAGAGATGTTTGATCATGATATAAACATCATAAAAACTATGATTGGTGTGTGATAAAATATTGATAAGAAATAAAGTATATAATATTTATCCAAAGATTGAGAAGATCAAAGAATAATGAAAATGGTAGTTTTTTGAATTTCTTATTTCTAAGGAAAGAAAAATTTGAAGATGCTTGTGTTGTGGTTCTAAGTTTAAAACCTAATAAAGCTTATGCAATTCATTATATGAGGTTGTTATTAATAATTTTTAAAGTTGAGTTCCACTAAATTTATTTATTTATTATAAAAATTAATTAATAAAATTTTCAAGAATAATATAGATGAAGTCACATAGAAACTCAACATATACATAAATGATTAAACTATCCTAGTCCGAGGATGTTCAATCATTTAAGAGGAACTAAGATAGAATTTTGGGAATTTTTATGTTACTGAAAAATGGTATATCTTATATATTTAATAAATCTTGAAATTCATGATAAGTTTGACACCATAGATAAGTTTGATTTATTTTTTTTATATTGTTGTGGAGATTTTTGAAGTGTCGATTCAATGGAGATATTTTTTAGAAGAGGAAGAGGAAGAAGAAGATGATATTATTGAAAAATGAAAGAATATTTCATTTGGACCTATTACAAAAATTAGGAACATTTAATAAGGGTATTATTGGAATTTACCTTGATTTGAAAAGGAAAATCATGGGAAAGAAAAGTGCATATTATATAGTACAACTTTTTGGCTAGAAAAAAATCCATTGGAATACTATTTAGGGGTATTGAAAGTGGAAGACTCAATTAATTGACCTATCCAGACACATGAGTTTTTGATAACATCAAGGAGAATAAAAGAGAAAAATTAAGTATCAATCATTGATGTTGTTGGTGAGTGTGAGTGATGAGAGAATCTAATTAATAACCTATACTTTCAAATAAGAAATATGTGGAATCCATTCCATTCTATTCTGAGGAAGAATTGAGTAAGAAAGACAAGACCCATGTGCTCAAGTTAATATCAACAGCGAATATTTTGTGACTATGATCAAGTGACTAAAATTTAGATAGAATATATTCTAGGAAATATTATTGATAAGGGAATTTAAGAAGACAATTAATAGGTTTAAAATAAATGAGAATTAAAAATCATTCTTGAGACTGAGTTGCATGAGATGAGTTTGAGGACATTTTGGTAGCCAAAGTTACTTTGAGGTGAGGAATATGATCTGATATTATTAGTGAAGATCCACCTGGTGCACATAGAATATTCACTTCAAGATAAGGAATCTAAAACAAAACTCATGGTATATGAGTATAAAAATCCTATAGGATAATATGAAGTCACTCATATAATATTGTGACCACAAATGTGTAATATTATGTAAATAAGGTTTCAATATGATCCTTAGACACCCATTATATTTGGTTATTTGGTTATAATGGTGAATTTGTGACTTAACATGAGTTGAAGTTACAAGGATTAGGTTTCCCATATCAGGTCTAAACCTTTTAAAAATTCCTATACTATTTTTTATTTTAGTATCTGTACTATATATAGGTTTTTGGTGGGAAAAAATACAAAGAGATATATTTACATACCAACCAGTGAAAAAGGTTAAGATTAAATGGGGTTTAAAGATAAAAAGATGATCTGATTTTTGGTTAAATCGATCCACACCTGATTCACCCCCACTCAGGTGTTTCTATAAAATCTACTATACACAACCTAAACCACATGTAAAATTATAATAATAATAATATTATTATTATACACCATGATGTGGGATAACTCATGAGTATTTTAATACCATTTATTAAATAAATAAATTAATAATTATTTAAATTATATTAAATAATATAAATCATTTCCATCAGGCCCTTAACTCAGTGCATCAATTCTATTTAACATTTATCAAACTGTGAATGATATATATATATATTATAAATAAATATCATTTAATTACTCAATAAATAAATAAATAAATAAATATTATATTCACTAATTGTAGAATAAATATTTATTAATATTCAACTCACATATATTCTAAACTTGAATAACCAGTGATTTAAGTTATGTGATCAATATAACTATAATAATTATTATTACTAGATATAAAGAATAATATTTATTCTAAATATTAAATTCAAGTAGAATTTAATTTTTTATTCTTAATACACTTAGTGTGTGACCATATAGGCCTATTTCATAGTGGAATTAGATAGTTTTGCCTAATTTTCAATATTATCATTTTGAAACACTTTATAGAACCCATAGAGAAATATGTTAATGGAGCAATTATAACAACCTCATACAAATGCTTGTTATGTAATATAATCTCTTTTTCTTAATATGACATCCAACAGGATGAGTTCTCATTTCATCAAACTATATTATTCATATATATTTCTTTAACTATCTTAAATGAACTCATCGAAAAACCATCATGGAAATGTATATAATTAGATAGTTCCACTTCAAAAAAAGGGTCTGAGATATCTTCTTCCATAACATAAAAAAGGGTCAAATCCTTTCTTGACTTATTTAATCAATTTCATATCACTTATGATGTACCCAATGTATCCTACCTCTCTATGAACATATGTCATAATGAAATCATAAATAATATATCAATATACTTTATAGATGATATAAATTAATAATAATCTCAAATATAAGGACCAAAACATACATCCACAAATAGGAATTTCGAATTACACATATAACACATTGAATTCCCATCGGTGGGTCTATCTATATAACCTCCCTTCTTAGATATTACAAAGTAATAAACTTCATGAAAAGAAGATTTATCCACTTATGAGCATTAAACACTAGATAATTAAAATAAAATCCATCTCCCATCATATAGATTCTATCTAGACCATATGAAATGTGTTTAAGAATATTTTCACATCACTTCCAGGTGCTCATTATAATGAGGAAAGTCTATAATCTTTTGATGAAAGAAATACTCTAACTACATTATCACAATAATTTTTAATAGAATAACACTCATCATATGATAATATATTTATTAATATTAATGACTTTTACTTTATATATAATCAAAATTATAAAGTTACTTAGTTTTAGGGCACAAAATCAATAGACTCCCACTTGCACTAGCGCTAACTATTAACAACTTTTAGTCTTCTATCTCTCACTTAATATTCACGATTCTTATGAGGTATAGATTTATTTAATGTGATTCCCATGTTATCTTCCATAGAAGATCTAAATACTAAAAACTCACCCCTATGATAAAAATATATCAATAGGTGATACTTATGAAGTATATGCTTCATCAACTAATGTGACCTGGGATCCTTGGATTGGAACACCACTATAGTATTATCACAATATAGTGTGATAAAATATTTATTGTCAGGAACCCCATCAATATTCTGAATGAAGTTTCATATTGAAACATATTTTTTATTTTCTTCATAAGCTGAAATATACTAAAACTTTAGAATTGAAATCCACTATCTACTTTAAACTCTTCTAGTTCACAACACCTTAATTAAAGTAAAACACATATCCTGACTGTGAATTCAGAAAATTATGTTTTTTTCTAGAAACTAGAATCTATGTATCCCTTGATGATTAGTTATTAATCTCTTCCGTAAATCAGAATAATATCCTTATTATTCCACAAATAATTAGTTATATTATTTAAAAATATATAATTCTTCTCTCCTAGGTCTGATTGATATCTTATTACCATGATCAAGGTGTAGGTAACATCAATCTTGGTACATAACATGATATAAATAAAAAATCCAATATTTTATGTATAAGGATTTATACACATCCTCTCCCTCCCTCTCTCTCCCCTCTTGTGTCTGAGAAAACATTTTCTTAGAGATATGTATACTATGTGACACTGTAAACAATCCTATATTTTATTTTTCCATACCCTATCTCTTAAGTAACTTATCAATGTATGCACACTAACTTAGTTAAATTATCCTCTTAGATAAATCATAATGTAACTTGATCCCTATAATGTAGGTTACTTCACCTAAGTCTTTCATAGAGAATCATTTTTAACCATGTTGTAAATGACTGTAATATTGGTATGTCATTTCACATTAGTAATATATTATCAGCATATACTACTAGGAAAATGAAAACACTCACACTAAACCTCTTATAGACACAGTGATTAAATTTTTTTTTATAAAACCAAATCATCTTATGGATTCATCAAAATGAATATTTCATGATCACAATTCTTACTTCAGATAATAAATTGATCTTTGTAACTTCCATACCATATTTTAATCCCTTGGATTCAGAAACCCTTCAGGTTGTGTCATATATACATCTTTCACAATTTTCCCATTAAATAAGGTTATTTAAAAATCTATTTTATAAACTTTATAATAATATTAATTTACTATGGTAAGTATAATTTTGATGTATTTCAATACAGAAATCGGTAAAAAGATTTCAGCATAGTCTATGACTCGACATTTCTTAAACCCTTTAGCCACCTATCACAATTTATAGGTACCAAATTTACTATCCATATCTAGATTTTTCTTTAATAACCATTTTCACCCAAAAAGTTTTAAATAAATAGGGGAATCTACCAAAACCTAGAATTGGTTTTGAAATATGGAATCCATTTCAGAATTCATGGATTCATGCCACTTGACAACTTCTAAGCTACTTAATGCTTTATTATATGATAGAGGTTCATCATTATCAATTAATAATGATTCACCATCCTTAGTGACTAGAAAAACATATATCTCTAGTTCTATAACCTCTATGGTTATCCTATGCAGTATTTGTGTCACTAGAATAATTTATTACAAGGGTATTTCAGGAATTTATTCCCATTTTAACTCTTGTATATCTTAATCTTTGACTTCACTGAAGTCAATATTTCTCCTAAAGTCACTTTTAGATATGTGATCCCTATTAAGGAACATGAGATGTATTTACACTATTACATTATTTTTTGAGGGGTCATATAGATAATATCCACCAGGTTCTTTTTGATATCCTATAAGGATACACTTTATTCCTCAAGGTGAAAGATATTTTTTCCTAAAAGTGGCCTTAATAATCACTTCACATCCTCACACTCATAAGTTTTAAGACATGGATTTTATCCCACCCCATAACTCCTATAAGATTCCACTTTAAAGTTTAGTCATTACTTGGTTTAGCGTATATACAGAGTTTTATAATGTGTATCCCAAAAAGAATAATGGTAGACTCCTATGAATCATTATAGATCTCAACATGACCAACAAGGTGTGATTAATCTATTCACTAACACCAGTACTCTGTGATGTATAAGGATTAGTGAGTTGGGATTGTATACCAAACTCCCTTAGATAATTAATTAACTCTTGGTTAGGATACCCTCCAACATAATCTGAGAGATGTTTATTTATCTTCTTAAAATGATGATTATTTATCTTCTTACCATGATGATTATATAATTTATTATTTAATTCCTAAAATTTATTAAAGGAATTAAACTTATAAATTATTATGTAGAAGAATCCATATATACTAAAATCATTGGTAAAAAATTATTAAGTAAGAATATTTGCTTCTAGATTTAACTATAAAAGGTCCACACATGTTGGTATAAACTAATTCTAGAATCCCTATAGCCCTTTCACCTTTTACACTAAATGAAACTTTATACATTTTTATTTGAAAATAATCATGACACATATAGAAATGTTTTGGTTCAAACAAATCTGAATACCCTTCTTGATATCTATTTTTCAAGAAATTCTCATTTACATGATTAGTCCATAGATGTACCTACTCATTTTAATATTAGTCAGGTGAAATTGATTTGATATTGATTTCAAATATATGGATTTAATATTATAGTATATAAAGACCATTATTAATATGCTCCATCCTATGGAATGTTCTATCTTTATAAAATTAGTAACACTTATTCCAAAAATTAAAAATAATTCTATCCATATCTAAATGGGACACATATATAATTTTTTTAATTAAACTGAGAAATTAATAAAAATGATATAAAACTAGAATTAAACTAATAAAAAAGTGAGATAGTAGTATCCAATATCTATTGCTTCTAGTCTTTCTCTGTTGGAAGCTCTAAGATCCACAATACCTCTAAAAACCTTCTTGAATCTACTTGGTTCCTGTATGATATAAATGCGAGTTCTACAAGATGTATCTATTACTCAATTTATAGAAATGTAAAGATTACATTCATTAAAAAATGAACCTAAATATTCCCTTTAATTCTTCACTAAGGGTCATTTATTATTCTAGTGTAGCTTCTTACCATATTAAAAACATACTCCATACCACTCCTTAGTCTACCTCTTGATCCTCCTATCAGTTGGACAGTTAGAAGGTTCCTTGAACTTTGTGTTAGTTTTAAGGATTTTTCCTTACTATTCCTATTATTCACCAAAAGGAACATTTTTTCCTACTTCCCATCCTTATCTACTTGGAGACCCAGAGTTATAAGATTCGTTATAATCTTCTCAATATTGTTCATTTTAAAATTTACATTAAAATTGGAGAAGCTTTGGGGAGGTGAGGTGATCATGAGGTCCATATAAAATTTCTTGGGTAGATCAAGACCTAGAATTTATAGACAATCAATATAGCCAATCATCTTGACTACATGAGGCCCAAATGATGCTCCTTCTCCACGATTTCACATAAAAAGTTCCATGGATATATCATACCTCACTTTTATAGTTTTCTCATGATAAATATCATAGAGATGAGACAACATGGTGTATGCATCTATGTCTTCTTGAAACTTTTGGAGATCACTAGTTATGGATGATATAATGAGTCAATAGACATAAAATTAATCATCCATTTGTTTCTACGTAGAGGCAATACACATTTATTCATCCACTAGATATATACCAATTTAATGTGTTAACATTATCCATGGGGATTCCCTAAAACTGCAACATTTTATCCCCCTTGAACTTATTGCACTACCCCTCCTTTTTTACTCCCTTAATAAAAATTTAAATTTTCATTTATGAGTTTACAGAAGATATAATTATACACTTACCTTGTCTCATTTTAAGGCTCACCAAAAACCAAGGACTATAACATGTAAAAACTCTATTCTTGGCATATTTTTCCGTGCAAGACTCTATACCAATTTTAGAAGATCACACTGGTCTGAAGATTGTATTTATCCAATATTGATCACATGGATAATGTCATGGTGAAGAGACTTTCCATTTTCTATAAAAATTAAAATCATATTTCAGTACCTTATATTTATTACCATGTGTGATATAATAAATTTTATTTAATTATCCTCCCAATATTTAATCAAATATCAATATTCCTACCCATTGGATTTAGAATATCTTGTCCCATGGATATTCTAGAGGAAACGATACATATTCACCTTCTCATAACCTAGACGAGGGCCTAGTAAAATTAATCAAAGGTATTTAGGTATAAAGTCTTTACAAATACATTAACTTGTAGTTATTTGATTCATTAAGTGCATGCCCCAATCCTAAAATCCTGGACTTAAATCTCCTCAAAAATTTCCTCAAGGTTACACTAATTATTTTGAGGGAAATTAATCTTGATGCTAACTTGGTTAAGTAAACCCAAAACTTTCATTCAAACTCCTCAATAAATGAAAGTGTTTTGACGAGGTCTAGAAAAACACTTAGATATATGGTTTCATTCTAAATCAAGTAATGGAGGGTGATGCATGGAATAAAATTTCCTTGATGGATCTTGTGTATCTTTATTAATAAATATTATTTATTTTATCCTTTACATGATTATTAATATTGTATAGATTTTTCACATTAAAATAACCATGTATGATAAAATAATTTACACATAATCCATTTATTTTATTTGATCTTATCATGCTTATTATTTTATTTACTTCATGTGATTGAGTTTAAAAATAAATTAAACAATAAAATGCATAAATAAATAAGAAACCGTACACTAGATAAAAGGAGATAAACATGTGGTATATTCATGAGATTTAACTAATGGATGGTTTATCAAGAAGATGATAAACCAACCCTTAACCCTAGGAGAATAAATCCTTGATCTGGGATTCAATCAAGTTGCAACATTACACATTTAAAATATTTATCATCTTAATTGGTTTCACCTTAGATAATTCTTGAACCATCTCCTCTCACCTAGGAGCTATTTAATTTTTATATGATTACTCACTCACAGGTGAGGTAACCATAGGTTTAGGGTTACTTACATAAACCATGGAGAGGTAGGCCCATTCCCAATAAGAAGGAAGTAATGATACATAGTTTATTATTTTTAATTAAATAATAAATTTATCAGAAAATCCCATATAATATGTAATGTCATGACCTGGGTTCCACATTCCAGTACCCTAATCTGGTTGGTTACATGACCTCAAGAATTTCTTTCTGTATGTCTGAGGCTGCTGACTAGCATCGTGGGTCTAATATATATCAAGGGGAGACTATACCCACTTTATTAGAGAAACAAAACAAAAAAAATCAATAAATGATATCCAAATAATAATAAACAATGACCATGATAATATTCTAATTAATAAGACCAATATTAAATGATAGTCTAAATACATATATAAATGACCATAATCCCAAACAATAGATATTTCCTGCCATACATGTGTCAAGTGTCAAATAAAGACACAAAATAAAGACACACTAACAACTCCCAAAGAGGGTACCAACATCATTCCTGACTCTCTCATCCATGGTAAAACCTATATTTCAATTCATCCATCCAACATAGGGCTCTTTCCCTTATCTTATCCAAAAAACATGAATTCTCTTCAGGTACCGATCCAGAAGCCCGAGTAGGCTATGAGTACAAATCAGTAAGCCACCACCAACAGTAACTAAATAAATGTCTAATATATAATAGTGTATCCAATTTTATAAAGAATAAACTAAAAATGATAAAGTAAATAGTTCTCACATTAAATTATTATTTAATCAACCACATAGGTCTCTGGGTTCACAGTGACACCCGAACCAAAAAGACTTGCTTCAGCCCATGTCGGAGTCTGAATCATCCACCAAAGGGATACCAAATTTAATTCTACCACAAGTTTTCATTAATTATTTATTTCCAATTTCATGTTCATATAGTGGTGGCCTAGAGTGACAGTCTGGTACCCCATGGGTATTTGGAGCATTACTCCCTATCCCATAAATCAGTGATCAAATGCAATATAGATATATATTGAGGGCCTAGAGTGGTACTATAGAACCCCATGTGCATTTGGAGAAACAGTCCCTATCCCAAACCCAATAAAAAATACCATATCTCATTGTTTGACCTTATCAACCCATTTATAAATCATTCCCATAATCTATTATTCAACCAATTTTCATAATTTCAATTATAAACCATATACGCAATCTCATTAATCAACCATTCATAACTGATATTTCATCATTTCAATTATATCAGCACACCCCATGGGTTTCCACCAAGTATGGTGTCAAATTCAATAATGGGTCTAGTAGGAACCATGAAGGGTTTCAAAATCACATGGAAAATCAATAAATTAATTTAATTATAATGTACTTTCCCAATTTTATAATTAAAATTTCACAATTGCATACATGAAATTATAAGAAAGACTATGAGAATTGAGAATTATACCACCCACCTCAAGGTTGTTGACATACATTTTCCAAATAGAAATCCCCTAATTTGATGTTGAATGGTCAATTTCACAATGACATAAGAGATCTTGGATCAAAACATAGGACTAAGATTCAATAAAATAGGACCATAAAAATCTTGATCTAAACTATCTATAATAGAAGAAAAATCACCCCTCTTCACCAGGAAAGAGAGATGAGAGAGAGAGAGAGAGGAAATCCAAAGAGGAAGAAATAAATTACTAATGAGGATCCGATCCTTCAATTTTATCTTCAATTTGACAATAAATAGGTTATAGTATCCTTAAAATCCTCCTGGGAGCTTCTAAAATCAAAGAAAATCTTTTAGGGTTGAGATGGTGTGATTATGGGTAAAAACCGGGGTTTCGGGAATTTTGATTTAAATTTTTGGGGGTTTAAAATGCATGTGAATGGTTTCCTGGGTGAAGGCACATAGTTTTTCAATCTATGTTCCCTAACCATGCACCTCTACTTATGGGATGCACAATTTCTTCTAGGTGGGTTCATGGTTTGAAAAACTGTGTATCAATCATGCAAATCCCCTCTGTTTGAGGGTGCATGGTTTGGGGAGGGATGCCATATGGTTTGGCCAAACCATGCTACAATCATGTGACACCTCCTGTGTCTCCAAAATAGAGAACATGGTTTCTTGGGGTAAAAAACACAATTTTCCCTAACTATACACCAACCATGTACAGCCCCAGGGGATTCCAAATTTATCCAATTTCACCTAAAAAATCCCCAAACAAAAACCCAACCAAAGTATAACCAAAACAAGGGTAAAATAGTACCTGAAAATATGAACAAGGTATATACAGAAAGGTTAGGATCTTACAATCTCAACACCTTATAATAGAACATCCTTTATTTGTACTCCCAAGAATCTATAAGATTCTAAGGTAAAAAGTTTGGGATACTGAGCCCACATATCTTCTTACCTCTCCCATGTTTTCTACCAAACATGACCTTGTTTCCACAATACTTAAACTGTCAACGTGGTCTTTCCCCACAAAACTTTATCACTATGATCCATAACACATATAGGATGCTCCACAAATGATGTGTCAACATTAATCTCAACATCATCAACGTCGATCACATTAGAAGGGTTAGGGTGATACTTCTGAAGCTGTAACAAATGAAAAACATCATGTATAAAACTATACCTATGTGGAAGAGCTAATCTATACGCCACTAGTTCGCTCCTCTCTATAATTCCAAAAGGTCCACAAAAACTAGGCACCAACTTTCCCTATCTCTTAATCCTATGCTGACCCAATATAGGGTACACTTGAAGGAACACATGATCACATACTAAAAACTCATGGTGTCTTTGACGTCAATCAGATTATGAATTCTTTTTTTATCTAAGCCATATACATATGATTTTGAATCAGTTGGACCAGCTCTGATGTCTCCTTCATGAGACTCAGTCCCAATAACTCAGACTCACCTACCTCCATCCAACATAGAGGCGATCTGCATAACTTGACATAAAGTTCCTCATATGGTACCATCTATATAGTCATATGATAACTATTGTTATAGGTGAACTCAATAAGCACTAAGTTATTTTACCAATACCTACCTAAGTCTAGGATGCATGATCATAGCATGTCCTCCAATACTTGTATAGTACATTCCGATTTTCCATCTGTCTGCAGGTGGAAAATTGTACTAAGAAATACTTGGGTACCCAATGCCTTCTGTAAGCCTTTACAAAAGCATGTATTGTAGTGTGGATCATAGTCTGAAAAAATAATCTATAGTACCCCTTGTAGATGGACTATCTCCCAAATATACATGTCCCCCAACTGATCCATTGTGAATGTCACCTAGATAGGTAAGAAATGGGATAATTTCATTAGTTGGCCCACAATCACCCAAATATAACCATTCTTATAAGGAATCCTCTGAAGAAACACCAATAAGTCCATGGTAATGTCACCACACTTTCATTTTAGAATATGAAATTGATGTAGTAAACCACTTTTTCATTGATGGATGCCCTTTACCTGCTGATAAGTGTAGCATCATGTCATGAATCCTATAATCTACTTTTGCTTGCCCAGCCACCAATAATATCAATGTAGGTCATGGTATATTTTGGTTAATGCAGGATGTATCTGCCACTTCGAGGCATGAAACTCATGAAAAATCTCTTATCGTATACACATAGGCACAACAACACTATTGTTTATATAGATGATCTCATCCTCATCTATAGTCCAATTGGAATGTGACTTCCCACCTTTAAGGACTTCCCTCAAGGGCAAACACTCAAAATCCTTATACCGCCTCTCCCATATATATCTTAAAAGTGTGGAATCTACTGATAATGATATGAGGGTCATCTTCTTATGGCCTTCTTGAACCAAAATATACATCTTAACTAATGAAGTCATCATTTCTAATCTGAACTAGACTCCTGAACTACTTGATTCTATGTCTTCCTACTTAAAACATCAGTAACACTATTTCCCTTCCTTGGTGTATAGGCTAACTCATATTCAAAATAATACATATACTCCACCTATCTCTACTACTGAAGATTCAATATCTCTATGAAAATACATGCTTTAAACTTTTCTGGTTGGTATACATAGTAAAACTTTCACCCAATAGATAATTCAGATAAAACTTCAAGGTATAAACCACCAAAACTAACTCAATATCATGCATTGGGTAATTCCATTAATGTTTCCTCAACTACAATGATCCATATGCTACAACTCAATCTCTTTTCCCCAACACTACTCCAAGTCTGATCTCGAACGTGTCACAAGACATGGTATAATACTCACCCAGCTTGGTAGGATCAAAATCGGTGTGGCAGTTAGACTCTTATTCAACTCTTGAAAAGAATTCTCACATTCACTAGACCATTAAAAATTAACCTCTTTCTTGGTTAATCCCGAAATTGGTTCTTCTAAATGGGAAAATTCCTGGATAAACCTCTGATAATAACCTGCCAACCCCAAAAGGCTTCGGATATTAAAACAATTCTTGGGATGATCCCAAGAAATCACTGCCTGAAAATTATATAGTTCCACGGAAAAACCTTCCTCAGAGATAATGTGACCTAATAAATATTCCTTGTAAATCCAAAAATGAGACTAAAACAGCTTGGTGTAAAGAATATTCTCTGTCAGTGTACTCAGAAAGATGTTAAGATGTTGGAGATGATAATCATGAGTCTTGGAGTGCAACAAGTTTTCATCCACAAAAAAACCACAAACTGATCTAGGTATGGGTGGAAAGTTCATTTCATCAAGGCCAAAAATATTTCAGAAGCATTCATTAGCCTAAAAGACATCATGATGAATTCATATAGGCTATAACTTATTTTGAAAGTAGTCCATAGAATTCTAGAAGGTCTAACTCTCAACTAATAATACTCTGACATCAAGTCAATCTTGGAGGAAACACAAGCTCCTCTCAACAGGTCAAAGATATCATCGATTCAAATAATAGTATACCAGTTTTTCACTATCATCTGGTTCAAATTTTGGTAATCAACACAAAAACACAAAGTCCCTTTAGCCTTCTAAGTAAACAAAATTATAGAACCCCAAGGTGACATACTCAGATGAATAAATCCCTTATCCATCAATTATTCTAGTTGAGTATTAAGTTATAGGAGCTCTATTGGTTCCATTTTGGATGGTAGAATATAAAATGGTTTAGATCTAGGAATGAGCTCAATTATAAACTCAACATCCTTCTAAAGTGGTATCACAAAGAATTATTTTGGAAACATGTCCTAGAACTAGTCTACTATGGGTAGAAAGACATCATGCTTCATATCCCGATCATCCAGAAAAAAACCTAAAACATGGGCGGTGAGATCCCCCATTTTATAACGTACTAGCCCTGCACGGCCTGCCTAGATACCCCACTCTTCATGATGAATATAAATATTACCTATAGTATATGTATAGGTAAATCTCCTAAAATGACAATTAATATGGCATTGGTATGATACCAACAAGTCCATACCCAAGATCAAGTAAAAACCTGAAATTTCAAGAATATAAAGATCCCAAAAGAAACAATACTCACAAACCTTGAGATAACACCCCTTTAATAAATATATATTCCTAGACTGAACTCCTAATGGTGTGTATATCATCATGAACCCACTCACAAACGCCACCACTAGACTCAAATAGTTTATAAGTCATAAAGATATAAAATAATGGGAGTCTCCTGTATAAAATAAGGCACTATAAAGGGTAGAATATACAAGAATAATACCTCTGAATTTTGATGGTCTGGCCTATCTATCCACATGTATAGACTGAACTACAAGAATCTATCCTCCCCCTCTTCTATGTGATACAGTCTGAGTCCCCTGAGATGCACCACTCTTTTGATATGGGAACTCTTTTCTTGATGTACGACATCCACTACCTAGAATTCAATGGCTATAAAAACTCCAACAGTTAGATTGATATGGGGCATAGGACCCCCTTCCAGCACTCTGATTTGGCTTGGTTCCTCCATCATTAACCATCATTCGAAGTTTTCTACAATACCTCTATAAGTGTCCCATCCTTTTGTAGGATCAAAAATCCACTGGTGGTTGGGGACATTGTCTATAAATGTGACCTGACCTACCACACTTGTGGTAGTATATTTGGTTACTACTCTGAGTAACTGATCCTTCTTCATGACCACTCTTTTTTCTAATTCCTTGGTTGAAATTATTATAGTGACTCTTCCTACTCTTAGAATATGTACCTCATGGACATCCATTAGAAACCAATTTCATTTATTTGGAATCCTCCTTTAGGATCCCATAAAAAATGGGAGCCTGATTCACCTCTTTATAAAACTTCTTTAGCCGAATGATGTTAATCTAATACATAATCTCACATTTATGCCCATCTTAGAAATGATTTGATGTAGTAGCCTCTTCTCCTACCAACACTGGAAAAAATCTCTACAATCAGTGAAGTGACCAACATAGTCCATTATAGATATACTCCCCTGGGTTAACCACATAAACTCTACTTCTTTCTCTTTCCTAATAGTCTTTGGGTAAAAGTGTTCCAGGAAATTTTTGCTAAAAGTATTTGAATTCCATATTCTATAGATTCTAATCCCAAATCTAAATATCGTAGTAGTGATTTACTGATACACATAGCATATAAGTATTCAAATTAACTTTACACTCTACATGAGTCTTTAAATAGTAATGGATTGTCTAGATTGACTCAATCCAAAACTCATATTCCTTAGGTCCACCCTCCCTGGTGAATGTTGGAGGGTGTTGCAACTGGAACTCCCATGTAAAGTTAGACATATTCCGCATAACCCTCCTTGGGTGTCTTTCCATAAAATGCATAAAGCAAGAAAATTTCTCATAGAATTTCTCTCTGGATCCTTCACCTGGGACTATCAGAACCTCTGGTCCCATTATTGGAGGAACATTTCCAGCCATGTCCTCCTATCATCCTATCAAAAGCGTCATCATGGAGGAATATCTCTAAAATTACAAACACACATAATTGGAAACATAACACATCATTAAAACATTTTAACAATATGGATTCACATAAATCCATCACAAGTCATCCCCCATACCTCATCACATGGTCAAAACTGAGGCACCACCACTACCCTCAATCATCCCTCACCTGGGTCAAGGCCAACTCAGGGTAGAATACTTTCATAAGTCAATTTTATCATTAAAAACCCATTTTATTCATCTCAAATTACAACATTTAGCATAATTTCAAATTATTAGTTTCTTACTAGGCACCATTTCATTTTAAAGAAATACCCAAATACAAAAAATAATTTTCTTTACAACCACTACCCAAAACCTTGTTTTATGTGCATGCCTAAAATGATGCATGTGACATAAAATCCATAGTGCCTAGAGTGATGTATGTATACACAAATCTTGTACCATACCATTCCATGAGTAAAATCTCAGTAAAAAATTATATCACATAACAAGTGCATCACCCAAGGTGAAATAACATCCAATTGTAACAATAAACATCAATGACAACAATCCCACCCTAGGTACTTGGGTTTCCCATTATACATGTGTTAGCTAATCCCATTAAAGAGATCATGAACAAGGCTTGAATCATCCAAGTAACCTATCCACCATTCAAAAGTAGTAATACAAATGAAAAGAAAATAAATCATGCCTTTGATACCAATTTTTAATATCTTCACTCAGGTGACACATGACAATGCCCCAAGCTGGTTGGTTGCATGACCTCAGGGGAACCTCCCCATATACCCTAGGCTACTTACTATAAGTGAGGGTATAATATATAACATGGAGAGACTTTACCATATTTATTAATGTAAAAAAATAATATAAATCAATAAATGATAGTCAAATGACAATAAAAAATAACCAGGATAATACCATAATCAATAAGACTAACAGAACATGATAATTCGAAAACATGGATAAATGAATATAAACTAAAATATGTGTCAAGTGTCAAATAAAAACCCAAAATAAAGGCACATTGAAAACTTCCCAAGTGGGTCCTCACATCATATCCATATTCTTCATCCATACTCCAACTTGTATCGCAACTTATCCATCTAACATAAATCTCTTTCCCTTATCCTGTTTTGTAAATAGGAAATCCATTTGGGTACTGACTAGGAAGCCTGAGTAGGGTGTGAGTACAACTTAGTAGTCCACCACCAAAGACATCTAAAACAATATCCAGTCTATAAAAATTTATGTAGTTGTATAAATAATAAATTATAAATGATAAAGTAAATAGTTCTCATGTTAAATTATTCTTTAATCAACTGCATAGTTCACCAGTTTCACGATGACATTTGAACCAACAATAACTGCTTTGGATAATTTTGGAGTCTAAACCATCCACCGAAGGAATATGAAATTTAATTCTATCATGGGATTTACTTGGTCATTTATTTAAAATTTTACATTCTTTCAAGGGGGCCTAGAGTGGTAGTCTGGCATGCCATGGGTATTTGGAGTAGTAGTACCTATCCTAAAACTTAGTGATCACATGAAATACACATAAATATTGGGGTATTATAGTGATAGTTTGGAACCCCATGGGTATTCCTAGTAGCATTACCTATCCCACAACTTAGACACAAATATCACATCTTGTGGTTTCCCATTCTCAACCCATTTGTAAACCATGACCATAATCCAATATTCAAACAATTTTTATAATTTCACTTATAAAACACACACACAATCCCATTAATCAACCATTCATAATTCATATTTCATCATTTCAATAATATAGGCACACCGCATGGGTTTCCACTAAGTCAGATTTCAAATTCAATAATGGGTATAGTGGGACACATGAAGGGTTTCACAATCACATGGAAAATAAATTATTTAATTCAATTAGAATGAAATTTTCCAATATGGAAATTGTAATTTCACAATTACATACATGAAATTATAATCCAGACTATAATAATTGATAATTAAACCACATACCTCAAGGTCATTGACGAATGTTCTCCAAACCAAAATCCTCTAATTTGATGTTGAATAAATAATTTAACAATGAAATAATAGTTCTAGGATAAAAACCCAGGACCAAGATCCAATGAAACAAAACCATAAAAAACTATATCTGAACCATCTCCAATGGAGGAAAAATCATCCCTCTTCATTGGGAAAGAGAGAAAAGAGAGAGAGAGGAAATCAAATGAGGAAGAAATCACTTACCAATGAGGAGATGATCATTCAAATAGATATTTGATTTAATAATAAAGGAGTTTATGGAGACTTTTAATCATATAAGGAGATTCCAATATCAAAGGAAATCATTTAGGGTCAATCTTGGGTGATTAGGGTTAAAAACTGGGGGGGGGGTTCAAAACTTTTAAGAAAATTTTCAGGGGGTTTAAAACCCATGCACATGGTTTCCTAGGAATAGGTACACATTTTACCAAACCATGTAGCCTAACCATGCACCTTTACTTATGGGTTTCATGGTTACTTCTAGGTGGGTGAACGATTTAACAAACCATGTGCTAACCATGAACCCCTTTTTTTCTGAGGGTTCATGGTTTGGGGAGGGAGGCTGCATGGTTTGGCCCAACAATGTACCAATCTTGTGCCACCTATTGTGTTTCCAAAATAGAGAGAAATCTTTCCTAGGTAAAGATGCATGGTTTTCCAAAAACATGAACGAACTATTAATAGCCCCATATTCTTCCAAATTTCTCCAATTTCACCCAAAACTTCCCCAAACCAAAACCCAACCAAAGTATAACAAAAAAAGGGTAAAGGAGTACCTAATAACATGCATGAGGAATCTATAGAAATGTTGAGATATTACATAATAAATAATTATATAACATATAAACCTAAACTTATATAGGTTGTATATGATAAGGACCATTCATTTATGTAATAAATACTCATTTAAACTCTATAGTATTCATTTAAATCCATTCTTTATTATGATAAATATCTCAAATTAATAAATTAATCATAATATTAATTAATTAATTAATTAATCTTAATTATCCATCTAAGTATTCCATGAGATTCCCATACACTATAATTTTATATAATTAAAATAAATTAATTAAGTACATGGTGCATACTAGAGGTGGAAGATCATGTGCCCTTATGTTTCTATTTAAACCAATTTCTAGAGTTTAACTATTACACAACATGTACACCACCCTACAAGGTGTGTAACAAACGTTGTGTATGGTCCTTGTCATAAACTATATACTTTCAAAATATGTATTCTTACATGGTGTGTTGGGTTATACATAGTGAGTTTTTTGATGGGCCAGACCATGTAGTCTGCACGACATTTATTACAACACGACATGCCTATTTATTCATGACATGTAGTACTGGTGATTCATTTAAAGTACCTGTAATGTAAATAAACCATACAAATCATGTATAAAACAATAACATTGAAAATAATTAATAAATCATTTAATATCATGAATGAACTACTAAAATCACTTGGTGTGTAATTCGGGTGAAAAACCCTCTCACATTGTGTGTACAACCATCTATGTGATGTGTAGTTTAGTTTTTATTTAATTATTTTTTTCTTTAATTATGTTTAACTCACATGGGGAACCATTTCAAAAATTATTTTACATTTTATGACTTGAATTACAAGACATGTTCAACCAGCTACATAGTGTGTGATTCATTACTGGCCACCCACACTACATGCCTAGGGACTAAACATGTATCTCACATGTTTTTTCACATGTTACATAGTGTTCATAAAAAACTACATTCCATTTAATTCACATTATTTCATTTCTCTCAACTGATAGTAAATGCATGAAATCTATTAATTATATTCCATGTACTATAATTACATGAATTCAATACACATAGACAAACTGTGTGGGTTTACACGGCGTGTACATCAACTACATGAATTGTAAACTTGTCAATATTCTTTCTATATTGAAGTCAATATGTGATGTGTAATTAAAAACATCAAGTAATTATATCCACATGAAATTTCATGTTTATCACAACCCTCTATTGTGTAGTTGACAATGGGTACATGATGTGTACTTTTTAGTTACATGTTGTGTAATCGTGTCTCTCGAAAACCATCCTCAATACCTTCTAATGGGATATTTGAGGGTTATTAATCTATTATTATCCTATATTTAGTCATATGAAACCAATTTATCATGTTTAATATACTTTATGTCTTAATAATTAAAAACTAGAAATGAAAAACTAATAATATAATATATAATTTTTTAATAAATAATAAATAATTAAAAATCCATATGTGACCACTCTGATACCACTTGAAGATTCTAGGGTGTATAAAAAGTAGTTGGGCCCATGCATAACAATATTTTTCATCAGCATCAATAAATAAATATGATAACTGGCTGAATATAATCCTAGAAAATTCATTGAGAGGATATTTTCACATATAATTTATAATTAATTTATAATAAGAATTACACCATCTTGATAATTATTTTATAATTGATGATCATTTCTGTTGATATTATCATCACATCATCGATACAATGAAGAATCCAAAGTATATTTCCTATAGTGGTATATATACATACCCCATGAATCTCAAAATATTGCTATTAGAACTCTGGGTGCATGCATCAAGAAACCAAATGCATTACAGCATTCAGTGTTGATCTCAACAAGAACTCCTTTAGGCTTGAATAAATATTTATCTTATTTTCTCAATCTTGAAAGGGAGTAAAAGGATCACCTCTTATTATTGAAAGTGTTCTTGAGATATTTCTCTTTGATCATGATAGAATTCTCTAGAGAGAATATTTTGTGCACAACAAATCACATTTCCTAAGAATTTATATAAGTCATGTTA
Source organism: Viscum album (assembly GCA_963277665.1). Taxonomy (NCBI): domain Eukaryota; kingdom Viridiplantae; phylum Streptophyta; class Magnoliopsida; order Santalales; family Viscaceae; genus Viscum; species Viscum album. The sequence continues at coordinate 1,745,850,042 of OY728152.1, forward strand.
TATATTTAGGGTTATAAAATTATTTAATACACAAATGGACTCAAATGATTACTTTAATCCATGTAAACTCCATGACAAATAATAATAACAATAATAATAATATTATTATACTGAATTACGTGTTCTAACTCATAGGTATTTAAATGTCATTTATTATATATATAAATCAATATTTATGTAAATTATATTAAATAAAATATATAATTTATTAACTGAACCCATAAATCCTCCAATTTTTTTATTGAAACTTAAATAAAAAGAATTTATTTTGAATAAATATCATTATATTATTCATTTAATAAATAAATAAATACATATTACATTCACAAAATGGTGAATAAATACTTATTAATATTTAACTTTCACATATTCTAAACTTGAATAACTAGTGAATAATATTTTTTCTATATATTCCTCAGTCTAGAGAATAATATTTCATCAAATAGTGTCTCAAATATAATTTAATTTGATATTCTGGATACACTCAGTATGTGACCCTCTCGTCCTCATTCTCAGTCGCATTAAATATTCTTTAATAATGTCCAAGATTAGCATCTATAAACACATTATGGAACCCATATATAAAATTGTTATTGTCACAATGTCAATAACCTCATACATTTTTTTGTATAATATTATCCTTTGTATTAATATTTCATCAAATAGGTTGTATAATCATGTCATCAATATATATTCTTGATGTATATTTCTTTGACTACCTAGAATGAACTTGTTGAAAAACCTCTATGACCATAGACTTAATTAGACAGTTCTAATTCAATCAAAGGGACTAAGATATCATATTCTATAAAATAGAAGTGAAAAATCCTTTATTTACGTATTCAATGAATTGTATATCACTTATGATGCACCCAATGTATCCTAATACACCATAAGAATACTTCTTCACAGTTTTTATCAACAATACATCAAAGTAAACAATTCATGATATTCATTAATAATAATATAAATTATAAGGAACAATACATATGATCACATATATGAATATAAAATAAAACATTTAACATGAGGAATTATTATTAGTCCCTCAATCCTCATAACCTAACTTCTTAGATATTGTTAAATGTGAAAATTCATGAGGAAAATCATTATTCACTTATAAGCATAAAAAATGTAACATCCCCGACCCCGTTCACTTTATAGTAACTAGAAAAAAAGATATTAGGAACTTAGGAGGGCCTCCTCATATTCTAGAGGCTGCTGATTAGTAGTAGGGGCAAAGGGTATTACCATGGGGAGACTATAACCCCATATCATCATGTGTAATAACAAGGAAAATAAACAATAAATATCTATAATAAAAAGTCAAATTATGAAGAAGTAATAAAAAAACCCATCAATAACATATGAAATACACCAGGCAGACAGTCATACAGACTCACTGGTTATCCACTAGGCTAAACACATATACAAAATAAATAAAAGAATAAAATACATGTAAAGTTTATCTACTAAATATCTGAGCTTTAAATCATCCCAATATCCAATCCCATCTGAGCTATCTAGATTAATGATCAAATCCTGAGCCTCTACCTAACCTAAAACCACAAACAGTGAGATCTTCTTGGTTATCCAAGTTCCATGGATTCCCAAGAAGGGTGTGAGTAAAAATTAGTAGGGAACGACCAATGTGGCATCATACGTAACTGATAAATGCAGTTTATATGGATGTGACATGTTTAGTAGAGTAAATAAATAACTATAAAATTATAAATAAATAACCATTGTCGATTGTTGGGTTCCATCATGACACCCGAGATTGACCATACCTACTTTAGATAGTGTTGGGGTGGCTCTTAGTAAGTCAAGAAATCATGAAAACCAATACCTAATCGTGGGGATAGTGAATACCATTCTTGGTAAATTGTATCTAAAAACTTAGGGGGTTTCCCTATCATGAATCGATTAACTAGATCTAAAGAATACCATACTAGGAAGACACACCATCCGATTCTAGGAGTGCGACTCTTTCCATCTGGATAACAAATCATTTGATTCTAAGGGTGTGGATCCCCCTTCCGGATATCATGTCATCTGATTCTAGGGGCATGAATCTCCCCTATAAGATATCACCTCATATAAGTTTAGGGGTGTGGTGTAATACCTAGAAATTTTAAATAAAAAAGACCATAATTAATATTAATTTAGAATTATTTTTTTTTGAAAATTTAATTTTTCATTAAAAACCGCTTAATAGGTTGTTTAAGGGATTTGTGTAAAGATAAAAGCCCAATTAAAACCTTAGAAAATTCAATGGAATATTTTCAGAGTCAGGCACTGAGTTAGTGTGATATTCCAAGTCTTATAGAGCCTCAAAACAGACAGAATAAAAATAATAAATATAACATATTACGTGGACATAATTTATTCAAAATAATTTAATATCATTCAAATGATGCATCATATGAGAAAACCAAGACCATCATTAGTTCTAGGACACGAGGTTTACCCAAGGCAGGGTATAAATTTTATGTGCATTAGAATTTTGGTCAAATCTCATGTGGGGATAAGTTATTTAATATTTTTATTATTTTTTTCACCAAAAAAATTTAGTATCATCCAAAGGGTGTTTCGTATGAGAAATTTGAGACCACCGTGATCTCTAAGATATAAAGTTTACAATAGGCAGAGAATAACTTTTGTACAGGTCAGGCATTTGGTCACATCACATGTGACAATAAACTTTTAATATTTATTTATATTATTATTAGGAATTTAATTAATTAAATTCGTTTAAAATTATTTTCATCATCTTATCCTTTATATTCCACTATTTTTGGATGCAGGCACATTTCAAAATCTTCAATTTCATCCATTTTGACCCATTAAAAATCAAAACTCATTAATGGGATGAATCTAATAACTCCACCATTAATATTTAGATAAAATGGATGATGAATTTGTAATATTATTATTGGAAATGTTGAGGAATATTTAATAATAATAATAATTTTTCTTGTTACTACTATTATTATTAAATTCAGAAAATTATTTTTATTTGTGGAAAATTAAAATGTGTGTGTATATATATGGGCCAAATATATATGTATATACATGTGGGTGTATATATATACATGGGTTAAATAAATATATATGAAGATATGTGTATATATATTATGAGTCTAAATATAAATATATAAGTATATGTATATATATATGACATTTAATATATTTTTAAATGTATTATTAAATGTTTATTCTAGAGGGGAGTTTAAAAAAATTCATGTATTTTAAGATGGGTAATGGTTGAAGTTATTTGGAGAGAGAATTTTTTTTGATGAAAGACGAGACCTTTCCCAAAAGAGAAATAATATTTTATTGAAAAAGAGAAACAAAATTATAAGAGTCTAAAGAGAGTAATTTTACACCAATCCCTCCAAAGACAACCCCATAACCTAATGGACCTTGATTACCTCTTAATGACCCATAAATGTTTACTTTAATACAACCCGTAAAAGAAAACTATGATAAGACTTCAAATTTTCAAAATGGAGGAGGAAAATTTCCTTTGATACCAATCCTTTTAAATAAAAAAAGATCATAAATAGAATGATAACAAAAATCCATTTGAGAGGCATTTGCTTCTATAACATCCACTAAAAGTTGAGCCAAAGAAGAATGAAGCATGAAATTAGAATTATCATGGACCCATTTGTTTTAGACTAGCATAAAATTAATATTAGTTCCACTAAATCCACATTAAAGATGTTATACAGATGAGTAGATATCAATATATTTATTTATAGTTTAAGAATATTTCTAATAGACACATTCCAAGGTAATTGAACATCAAAGATCACCAAGAGATCCTTCCACAAATCCAAAGCCGAGACAAAACTTAAGAACGAATGATCCAGATCTTATCTATGCTGATGAAATAGAGAACATGAAGAGAAAAGAGAAATGCCAAAATTCTATAAGCATCAATTGAAAATATCTTATGTGCCAGCCTCCATAGAAGAATGAACCTAGAAGGCCTTATGAGATTCTTATTCAACCTTCCAATCCACTAAATATCAATAGTAGGACAAATAGAATGGTGGTAGAAGAGTTTATAAGTGATTAAGACATTATTTTTAGGTTCCCAAACCCATAAATCATCCATCAATGAGAAGATATAACTAAAAAAATCTATTTTGATGTTAACGAGCAAGGAATCCAAATGATTAAGATAGTCCTTCATTGAAACTCTAAAATCCAGATTAGTGTCATCCTCTAGGAGAGATCCAAGAAGAGGAACCACTATCCAACTAGTATTCCAAAAATTGAGAGATTATTATCTAGATACCAAACATCTAGAATGATAATCAATTGTGAAAAAATGGATTTAAAGGAAGGATAGACAGAGGAACAAATAAAGTTTAAATTACCATATTTAGGCTTGATTATAAATCTATTACGAAGAAAATCAAGGGCCGCCAAATTTCTATTTATGAGACTACACATAAAAATCAATTGTAAATATTGATTAAATCACTGAAGACTTTTAATTCCTAGCCCCCAATATCATAGGGAATACAACAAGAATTCCAAGAGACAGTGGCTAACCTTCTTTTGAAGATGTTTCCACTCCATATAAAATTCTTGATGGATACATTGATACTTTTTATGAGAGAATTATTCCATTCATACAACATGAAGGAGTAATTTTTTTTTGAAATAATGATTGATTTCACCAAACAAACCCAACAAGCCATAGATACAGATTTACATTTCTAGGATAAAAGTTTCCTTCTGATATGACTAATAATACTTTAAAAATTAAAAATCATTTGATCTTCCCCAAAACATAGGTACACCAAGGTATGAAAAGGGTATAACTCACTCTCTAATTCCCAAACCTATGATGGAATCAATTTTCTTGGAAGGAGGCATTCCCTGACCAAAGAAGACAAAATACTTTCTCCAACTAATCTCCTAGACAGAGACCTCTTCACAAAGTAAGAGGTATTTCTTTAGGTTATTACTATTCCACTTGTTCCCTTGGGTAAAAATAATTATTTCCTACTCATAGATAAGTGGGTAGGGGAAGAGAACCCCCTACCATTACAAATAGATTTAAGTTTCCCATTAGCAGCCATAATGGAAAGGTGTTTTCTATGATAATCCTCTTCAATGGAAAAGATAATTATAGATAGGGGTCACCTTGTCTGAAAACCCTAGAGTAAGAAAATTATCTTTCTAGAGATCCATTAATTAGGAAAGTGACATGGGAATACCCCAAAATTAGTTTAGCCTAGTTATTAAAAACATCATCAAAACCAAACTTAGCAAGATCCTTACAAATGAAATTCCAATCCATTACATCAAAGGATTTTTTGATATCAAGTTTTAGAGAAATTTTACCTCATATGATGGTATTTTTGATAAGGTTGACATATTCATGGGTAGTAATGAGGAAACCATATTCCATTAATAAATAGAAGATGATTTGAAGAAACAATCCTACTTGATATAGAGACCAACCTATTGGATAGGATTTTACTAATAATTTTATCAATTGTATTGACCAAAGAAATCGACATAAATATATGAATCTAATTTGAATTCTATACTTTTTGAATGAGGGAAATGAATTAGGAATTCAAACCATGAGAAAGTGAACCACATTTGAAAAAGTAAAAAAAAATACTATAACCATCAGCTTGAATGATCTCACAGTAGGATTGAAAGAAAAAGTTTTTGAAACCATTTGGGCTAGGGGAACTTTCTGGTTTGAGACAAAAAACCTCCCTAATATTTGATTCCAAGGGAGGAGAAATAAGCCTTGAGTTTTCCTCATGATTAACAATACTTGGAATAATACCATCCACAGGGTCATAGGTAACAAATGAGCCATTGAAAATATCCTTATAGTAAGTGAAAACATGATCTGAGAGGACCTACCTATTATCTATAATTTGATCACCATTTTTAAGCAAGGATAATGGACTAGAAACCTTTATATTTATTTGAAGGTAATTGAATAACTTTGAGTTTCTGTCCCCATATTTTATCCACTTGGATTTAAATTCATTTCTTTACATGACATCTTTAATATTTATAATATCATTAATATTTACTTACATATCAAATTCTTTCAAAATTACATCTGAAAAAATCATTGAAAGTACAATTCTCTTGATTATGATAAATAGAGGCCTCATGATAGAAGATTTCACTCTCAAGAGGGATAATTTTATCCTTGATATATTTTTTCAGTTTCCCTTTGAGAAACCAAAGTTTTTAAATTCTTGTAATAGCATCATTCCTATAATCAATAGATCAATAAAATTCCTGAACAAGTTTACCACACTCATGATGAGTCACACAAGCATTGTTGAACCTGAAAGGAAAGGGAGATTTAGAGACCTTGATCACAAGATCAATCAAAATTGGAAGATGATCAAAATTAAGTGTTGATAAGGGTGTGGGGGCGATAAAATCCCAAGTATTTAGGGATGAATCATTTAAAAAATCCCTATAAAGTTTTCTTGCAACCATGAAATTGAGATGATTCCTATACTATGTGTATTTGGCACCAAGATGAGTCACTTCTATCAAGACATTATTCTCAATACAATTTCTAAATTCCCTAGAGGAAATGGAATTAGTCACATTTCTCATTTTTTCATCTGGATTTATAATTTCATTAAAGTCACCAAGAACAACCCATGCACCAATGATATTAACTTTGAGAGTCTTAATTTCCAACCAGATTCTCGTACGATATTGATACCTATTTTGAGCATAAATAATGGAATAGAAGTGCTAAGTTACTAAGAATTTAAAGGAACATAAAAAATTCTTCTCACTAGAAATTACTAAGGAATACTCAACCAAGGAAGAATGAGCCAAAACCCATATATTTTTAACCTCCTTCAAAGAGATATTTTACCAAGAAGATAAAAACTAAGGCTTTCCAGACTAGATATTTTGGAGTAAAAAATACTTTTAGGTACATAAAATACTATAAGAACATGCTTGTTCTTCTAAAAATGATTCTTAAGGGACTTGGTAGATTTAATATTATCCAACCCTTGAAAATTACAAAAAATAATCCTCATATAGATCTGGATTTGGGGTTGGATCCCCCTTTTCTTATCCCCCTACCTGCTTATTGTGGGATTTATGTGTTTTTTCTTATTTCATTTTAGAGGTAGTAGTACCTTGTAAAAGGTTTCCGATATTAGTGGTATTAACCACATCACCTTTATATTCCTCACTACGTGATTCAATTTAATCATCCTTCTAAGGACATGATAATTTTTTTGAACTAGATTGACTTCTATCCTTGATGGAGGCAACCCTATCACCATTTTCAATATCAATATGATTCAAGACTTATAGATTCATGATAGTAGGAATCATGACTCACTTAGGATCACTGGGGTTCTCTGAGGTGGAAAAATACATACCACTAACAATAGGGGAATATTATCAGTAGTATTATAATTCAATATAGGTTTTACAGATACAAATACCTCCTACAACATAATAAAAAACTCTCTTATTTTATAAGAAATTTCTAGGACTGAATCATTATCTTTCACTTCCTTCTGAAACATGTAAAAAAGATCATATATATCCTTTGAGATATCCAAGGAAAAATAATTCTCATCCATACATTTAAATCCTCCCTCAGCAGTGTCCCCAGATCCCACCTTAGTGGGTGATTAAGGTGGATCAGGAGGCTTGTTCCCCTCCTCTTCTTCCTCAACGATATCAGCCCAGGATGTTTTCAAGAGAATCAATGAATCGAAAGGGATTTCTTAATTTCTAACATGATTCATGGACTTGGTATCCACCCTTTCTCAATAATCACACTTTTGTTTTTTAAATTTCTATTAATCTCTTTGAAGTCCTTAGCCTTAGGAACATCCTTCACCTTCCTATGGATCACTCTGCAGTTAGTAACCAAATGGACCATAGTTTTTCAGACTTCACAAAAAAGAGGTACATGTTTATACTCTAACTTGACATCAATCTTTTTTTTCACTAGAATATAAGGTAATGAAATTTGGGAACTTAAATTTCAAGTCAATATCCACCAAAATTTGAGCAAAGAAACCAATCTCCACTTCCAGTGTTCATTGATCTATCTCGATAGGGGTACCCAAAAAAGAGGAAAGATCATTGAGAATTCTGGGATGCCAATACACCCAAATCATCCCATGAAGTTTGAACCATACTTGGGCATTGTATCTTTTTTTCTTGAGAGGATTATTATTAAAATCCCATTTATAGATTCTAAAAACTCCTGGCCCAAGTAGTAGATTAACAAAGTTCTATGCCTCATTGAGATCCTACCTATAATAGAAGATAATATGAAAATATTCTCTTCCTATTAGAATTATTTTCCAATCATGGTTACCCTAATAATGAGAAATCATATTCTTGAGATCAATATAATACCAAGGACTATCTCCCTTCATGTAAATGAAACAACCAAGAAGCAAGAATTTACAAAGGTTGAACCTTTGTTGAATAGCTTCTGGATCTTCCACAACCAAAAATACACCACAATCAAGTTTTATGATAGCATAAGATCCAGAAACAACCTCCTTTGCAAGATATAAGAATCCAATTAATGACTTCATGAAGGATACACATTTCCTCATCAAATGAGGAAGGTTAAGAAAATCTATAATATTTTCCTGAAATCATAATGAGGATTGGGATTCATCCTTGAAGGAAAAATCCCAATTAGGATGAAACAATTCCATGAATAAAGATCGAGCACATAACCAGAATCATGATTCAACACCATCGCCAAATTGAAAAAAGCACATTCTTGATATCTCCATTTTTTTACACAACACATCATTAGAATATGTAATTAAATAATGATAAATAAAATGATAAAAATTCTTATAAAATGGGATAAAGGGTGGTGCACATAGCTGGGAATGATCCTCTCAATCCACACCTCCCTTCATGACCCTCTCCCACTTTCTCTCTTTCCCTCTCCCATGTATTCCTTTTTTTTGTTTTTTTATCAAACTTCAATAGTCAATATCTTCTTTGATAATGATTGGATTGACACACTGTTGATGATGTTGGATTCATCTCGATGAGTACAAATTTATTAAGAAGTTTATTTTTGAAGGTGGTGAGGTATTTTTCTCAGATTTAATTTAATATTTAATTTTACACCTTATAAATATGAAATATATTTGTAAAAAATTATCAAGTGATAATTATAATGAAGTACCAAAGGATAATTACACGTATTAACAAATGATAATGATCAAGAATAACCAAGAGGTAATTGCACTAAATTATCAAAGGATAATTTATATAAAAAAATTATCAAAAGATAATTGTTCCATTTGTAACGCCCCGAGTTTCAAAAAAAAAGTTTAAATAAATTATAATTTAAAATGAATAATGTTATAAATATACTATAAAAGAAGGCATTTTCTAAATTTATGAATACTTTGATTTATAAAAAAATGTCATGTTTTTAATATGCGACAACGTCAAATATATTTTCAAAGAAGTTGTTCTAATAAATGAAATAATTAAGAATGATTTTTTTATTATAAATAATGTTTTGAATTAATCTATGTCATATATATATATATATATATTTACATAGATAAAATCTTAAAACAAGATTAATAAAAATTAAGTGTTCAAAAATATTTACTAACATGCAATGAATTTTTTAAGATCATTATTTCTTTTTAAACTAAAATAAATATTATGTTAAAGTACGAATTTTAAAAAAAGTTGTTTTAATGAAATAATTTTTGGTTCATAAAAATTTATTTTACAAGCTAAATAAATATGTAAATCATTTTATCAAAATAAATGAATAATGATGATAACCTAATAATATTGTAACTATTAATTTTGAAATTCTAAGTATATATATATGTATGTGTCTGTAAAATATTTACATATAAAAATATATTTAGTAATAAGTGATGTATTTTATTTATATATGTAATTGTTTTATTAAAATATAGACTTATTCTAATTATGTTGATAATGATATAAATCAAAATGTTGGTTTTGAATTATTTATTAATAAAAATAATATTATAATTTTATTGTACATGTCATTTAAAATTATTATCATTATTATTTTAAGATAATATATATTATAAATATATGATGTATATTATGATTTTGTTTATAAAATTTATAAATTATAAAAACATATAATTGTTATATTAAAAAAATTCATAATAAATTTATGTTTAGAAAAAATGTAATTTCAAAAAATTATAAAAATGAATTATATATATATTTATATATATATAAAAACCCTAACATGGTATATATATATATATATTTATATAAAAAAAGGTAATATTGTGTATATATACATAATTTTTTTAAATAGTTTAAACATTTTGAGATATTAATAAAATGAATAAATAAATATACTGTTATTAAAAAGAATAAAGAGACGTAATATAATAATAATAGTATTATTATTATTATTATAATGGATAACAAATCATTATTATTGAAATTTAATAATATCATATTATTATGATAAGAAAGGCGTGAATACAAATGGAGAGAGAGGCTTAATTAAACCACCTTTTTTTATTTAATAATAATATATTGCTTGATTTGTGTGTGTGGCGTGACATTGGGGATAAGAATTCAAAAGTGGGTTAATTGAACCACTTTTTTTATATGTTTCAATATATAATCATTTTATATGTTTCATTATATATATATATATATTATAAATCGTGATATTATATATTACAAGTATATAATTATATATGGTGATATGTTTAATAATAATAATATGTAAATATTTTATAAATAATAATAAAAACATTTTACTCAAATAAGTACTTGTTTTAAAACAATTATATTATGATAAAACATTATATGTTAATAACTTTAATAAATAAAAATATTATAGTATTTTCCTTTAAAAAGTAATGATTATTATATACAACCTTTAATTTTTAAAGTACTTTTATTTTATTATAACTTTGACTTATTAATAGGATATAATAATGATTAACATTAAATAATAGATAACATATGATAATTGATATAATAATAATAATAAGAATAAGATAAGAAAAGATAATAAGAAAAAAATAAAACAAAAAGGATACCCGGTTAGGGTTAGGCGCATCGGATAAAAAAAGGGGGGAAATAAAACAACAATAAGAAATGGAAAACCCGACTTAAGAAATTTTAAAAAATATAATAATATCAAAAGTGGTGTTTCCGCGCTCCAGCTGTAGGTCGCAAGTCCGGCGCTACGGGAGTCCGGTTTTTCTGGTTTTGAGCGTCACGTATGGGGTCCAGCCTTCGGGCGTCCGACACCAGGGATCTCGAGCAGGTCGGAGTCGCGTTGCGAGGGTGTCGCGTTGGCCGACGTCGTGGAGTCTTCGTGTTGTGGCTATCCGCTCCATCACAACTACCCTCGTCGTCTTCTTCCTCCGCAAGACCGAACCAGTAGGCCGTCGCCCTCACCCCTCTCCATCTCCACTTCTCATAGATGTCCCGTGACCCCATAAGGATCCCTTAGCCCCTCCTTTCCACAATCCTACTTCCCTGTTCACCTCATCCCTTATCCTCCCGAGCTTCTCTTTGGGTGAGGTTTTATATAAAATATATATATGTTGCGTTTTGTCTTCTAACCAAACTCAGAGGTTTGTTTGCACCGTTGGAGTCAAGTGTAGGGTCCTTTGGTGTTGGATCCGGGAACTTTGGATCCTTTAAACTCCTCTTCCATGCAACCGAACCCCACATATTTGTTATCTCCACCTCACCCTCAGGCCCTCCAAGACCTCCAGCATGCTCCTCCCCTCTGCCAACCCGAAACTATCCTCTACAGTCTAGGTAAGGGACTATTCTACCTATTTTTATTATGGAAACCAATTACACATGATTTTTGTATAAACATGCATATTGTATATTGTATATGTATATATATAGATATATCAACTCCTTCCTGTTTTTAAGCCTGTCCAGAAAAAGTGTGTTTCACAATTTTAATTAAGGGTTCGCAAGTAAGGTCTTAAGTATTCATTAGTTTCTAATTTATAAAACCCTGGTATATATATATATATATATTCTGTATATATGATTATATATATATATATATGTATATACTCACTCTCTCCTGTTTTAATGCTTCCAATATGATCTTTGATGTTTTGGTAATTTGTGAAAGAGATTATCATGTCATGTTTTTAGTTTAAAAAACCCATTTTATATAGCTATATGTATATACGGTTTACATATATATATATATATATATATATATAGTATGTGTAATCAGGTATGTACAAGTACACATATGATTCAATCTAAATCCATTTTATAAATTTTAAAAGATAAGTTCCAACCCTTAAATAATGTCTTTGATGCGAGTTATGTTTTGTGTTTGATTGGATTTATAATTATTATACAAGACCTCAATTTTTATATATATGTATACACTTATATTCAGATATACATGGGTAATTAATTAAAAATATGTTTATTATTTTTAAAAGGGTGAATACTAGTCTTTACATAATGGGTTGGATGCGAAATATATTTTTAATTCAATCGGATTTATATTTAGTATGAGAAACCCTAATTTTTACATATGAATATACATTCGGTCTCACAAGTTATATATCTTACATGGTTTGGGTTTCAATCAATAAGTATTAATGATTAATTATGTTTTGAAGTATTTATTGCACATAAGAAATTATTTGGTTATAAAAGTATACACCTTGCGCATATTCAGATATATGTATATATATAAATATTTATGTAATTCCCAAACCCTAATTTCAATAGGATGATCATAAAAATATAATTGGTGTTTTTAATGCAGTTAGTATTTAAAGGGTATTTAATAAATGTTAATTTTGGTGTTTGATAAATTAAAATTCATGTGTCAAACATACATTAATTAAAAAGTTTTAATTATATTAACTTCATATGTTTTGAATTCATGAGATTAGGTTAAAAATGATTTAAAGAAACATGTCCATATGGTCCTTTACCAGAAGCAGTGAATGTTGTTGATAAATCAACCTATGTTTGAATCTAATTTCATGTACATTGACACTTTTATCATCATAATGAATGACATGTATTTTTAGTAAGAATTCATTTCCATGGATAAGGTTCTTTAATTAAGAAGCCATCATTTCATGTGGAAAAACCTTATCACCCCTCATTTTATGTGTTATCTTATGTGAAAAGTATATATATATATATAGATATGTGAGAATATGTATATGAATTACTTATATATCGAATGTTGTTTACAAGTTTTAATATAAGAAAACCCAGTGCAAATGTATACATATTTAATGTAAGCTTAAAAACGTTTTCAGAAAACCCAACTCTCGAGTGTGGTAGACATGAAGGGATTGGGTGTGGATCCATCATGTCCTGTTATTAGTCGAGAAGTCTCAGAATTAGTTATTTTGTTTTTAGAAGCTTGCCTAATGTTTTTAGAAAAACACTGGAGTATTTTTGGGTATTATCAATTGAAAATTAAATATTCAAAGTGGTATGGGACACTTTGAATATCAGACCTTATTGACATATAAGGAATGTATTGGACTGCCAGGTTTGGGTCCGGTTAAAAGAAAGCCCTCCAGGTTGGGGACTGGTTAAAGTAATCCCTCTGGGTTGGAGACCAGTAAAATTAAGATCCTCAATGCATCGATAGTTCTCAAGATAGTCAGATTGGGTTTTTACCCTTAGGTCATGGCACGAGGCCTTGACATTCAAACATGATTCTAGCATTATAGATTTCCTCATTATGTTTTAGTATATGACCAACCAAGTGATTATTTCGACTAGATAAATATCCTTGGTTATAGAACCATTAACTATGAGTATGATATTAAAGTGCACATGGCATATGATGAGACAGTGATGATGCATGATCAGTTTACCTTTCTAGAATTTTAATGAAAATGTTAGCATTATATTAATCATGTTATAATGTGCATTTTTATAAGTTGTAGTGAAATTGTTTATGCACAACTATGATAATGTTCATGCTTAGTAGTTCTTGTATACCTTGCATATTATGCCTACTTTAATTGTTAGAATTTATGCATTTTTATTCAAACATGCTTACTCGATTTCAGTTAAATGTTCAAATACTTGTGTATGAAAAGCTTTAATTGTTTTATAGCGACCTTTGAAATTTCTTGATGTTTTCTTAAAAGGAATAATTTTGATGTATGTGAAATTATTTTCTAAGGAAGTTTTCAAAAGCTGTATTAAGTATTTTCAAAACCCCTTACTGAGTATTTCAATGCTCACACTACGTTTTAAATGAAAATTTTTCAGGTTTCAGTTATGTCTTCAAAGAATTTTCAGAATGCATCTGGTTTTCCTAGAACCTGAACCTCATGATCCTATGTAATATTGGGACATGATTTATTATTTTTAAATGTTTGTAATGTATTTTTGGTACATCGTGTATCATGGGAATCAGATTCGATCACTCGGAGGCTGGGTCCTTACAGTTGGTATAAGAGGATAGGTTCAGATAACTCTGGAAAACCAGGTAATAGAAATATATAATTATGACTAAACCTTACTATGTGGTTTTATTATAACTTCCATATGGCAGAAAAAAGACCACTAACAAGTCTATTTTCTCTTCGAACTAAAATCCTCAAGACTATAATTGTTAAGTCATGTATAGAAGACTATGAACCTTTTGGGAACCTTCGACTATCCTGTAAGCTTCTTTACCAAGTGTTGAACAACTCAAATATCCTTCGACTCTTCCAAGGATCGAGTCATGTTTACTATCGTATAACTTATGCACAACTTGCATACAATACGTGTAGGGGGAAATATTATGAAGGTATTTTCCTATGTTTTACCCTATCTTAAAACTATCTGTCTAAAAGGGTTTTCTAGGAAGCCGCAAAGAAGGGCAACCTCTTTGTTGCCTATCTTTTTCAAATCTTGAGTTTCAGTATGTATGAGAGACTCTTTGACATCAAACCCCTCGACTTTGAGTTAGTATGACGAATCTGTAGTGACCAAGTTCATCTGGATATCACTGAGATTTACAGCGCTCATGCCTCTATCTGGAAGCCCAATTGTTTTATGCGGTAGTTTAACCTCACTTGCCCAAGGTGTGTCTGGACAAGAGAGATTGAGGAACTGGGAACCACCCTGGGAATAGAGTTAAGGACATCAGCGAACTGGTTATAGAGGTGGGATCTATAAATGTACAACCTAGTTGATTTATGTTCTTTTCCTTTTTAGTTGCTAAATCCTAGAGTGTTTGAGTTGGGACATCACTAAGGATGTTAGGGAGGTTGTGTCAGTGAGTTAGTAGGAGTACACCAATCGAATTGCGAGGACGCAATTCTGTTAAGAGGGGAATATTGTAATGCCCCGAGTTTCAAAAAAAAAGTGTAAATAAATTATAATTTAAAATGAATAATGTTATAAATAAACTATAAAAGAAGGCATTTTATAAATTTATGAATACTTTTATTTATAAAAAAATGTCATGTTTTTAATACGCGACTGTGTCAAATATATTTTCAAAGACGTTGTTCTAATAAATGAAATAATTAAGAATGATGTTTTATTATAAATAATGTTTTGAATTAATCTATGTCAAATATATATATTTACATAGATAAAATCTTAAAATAAGATTAATAAAAATTAAGTGTTTAAAAAGATTTACTAACATGCAATGAATTTGTTAAAATCATTATTTCTTTTTAAACTAAAATAAATATTATGTTAAAGTACGAATTTTAAAAAAAGTTGTTTTAATGAAATAATTTTTGGTTCATAAAAATTTATTTTACAAGCTAAATAACTATGTAAATTAGTTTATCAAAATAAATGAATAATGATGATAACTGAATAATATTGTAATTATTAATTTTGAAATTCTAAGTATATATACATGCATGTGTATGTAATGTATTTACATATAAAAATATATTTAGTAAAAAGCGATGTATTTTATTTATATATGTAATTGTTTTATTAAAATATAGCTTATTCTAATTAGGTTGATAATGATATAAATCAAAATATTGGTTTTGAATTATTTATTAATAAAACTAATATTATAATTTTATTGTAAACGTCATTTAAAATTATTATCATTATTATTTTAAGATAATATATATTATACATATATGATATATATTATGCTTTTGTTTATAAAATTTATAAATTATAAATACATATAATTTTTATATTAAAAAAAATTCATAAAAAATTTATGTTTAAAAAAAAAATGTAATTTCAATAAATTATAAAAATGAATTATATATATATTTATATATATATAAAAATGCTAACATGGTATATATATATATATATAAAATGCTAATATGGTGTATATATATATATAATTTTTTTTAGATAGTTTAAATGTTTTGAGATATTAATAAAATGAATAAATAAATATATTGTTATTAAAAAGAATAAAGAGGCGTAATATAATAATAATAGTATTATTATTATTATTATAATAGATAACAAATCATTATTATTGAAATCTAATAATGTCATATTATTATGATAAGAAAGGTGTGAATACAAATGCAGAGAGAGGCTTAATTTAACCACCTTTTTTTATTTAATAATAATATATTGCTTGATTTGTGTGTGTGGCGTGACATTGGGGATAAGAAGTCAAAAGTGGGTTAATTGAACCACTTTTTTTATATGTTTCAATATATAATCATTTTCTATGTTTCATTATATATATATATTATAAATCGTGATATTATATATTACAAGTATATAATTATATATGGTGATATGTTTAATAATAATAGTATGTAATTATTTTATAAATAATAATAAAAACATTTTACTCAAATAATTATTTGTTTTAAAACAATTATATTATGATATAAGATTATATGTTAATAAATTTAATAAATAAAAATATTATAGTATCTACCTTTAAAAAGTAATGATTATTATATACAACCTTTACTTTTTAAAGTACTGTTATTTTATTATAACTTTGACTTATTAATAGGATATAATAATGATTAACATTAAATAATATATAACATAGGATAATTGATATAATAATAATAATAGGGATAAGATAATAAAAGATAATAAGAAAATAAAAATAAAAAAAACAGGATACCCGGTTAGGGTTAGGCGCATCAGACAAAAAAAAGAGGGAAAATAAAACAACAATAAGAAATGGAAAACCATACTTAAGAAATTAAAAAAATATAATAATATCAAAATTTGTGTTTCCATGCTCTAGCTGTAGGTCGCAAGTCCGGCGCCGCGGGAGTCTGGTTTTTTCGGTTTCGAGCATCACCTATGGGGTCCAGCCTTTGGGCGTCCGACGCTGAGGATCTTGAGCAGGTCGGAGTCGCATCGCGAGGGTGTCACACTAGCCGATGCCGTGGAGTCTTTGTGTTGTGGTCATTCGCTTCATCACAGCTCCCCTCATCGTCTTCTTCCTCTGCAAGACCGAACCAGTAGGCCTTCACCCTCACCCCTCTCCCTCTCCACTTATCACAGATGGTCCGTGACCCCCCTAAGGATCCCTTAGCCCCTTCTTTCCATGATCCTACTTCCCCTTTTCACCTTATCCCTTATCCTCTCGAGCTTCCCTTCGAGTGAGGTTTTATATAAAAAATATATATGTTTCATTTTTGTCTTCTAACCAAACTCAAAGGTTTGTTTGCACCACTGAAGTCAAGTGTAGGGTCCTATGGTGTTGGAGACGAGACCTTTTGATCCTTTAAACTCATCTTCCATGAAACCGAACCCCATGGGTTCGTTATCTCCACCTCACCCTCAGGCCCTCCAAGACCTCCAGCAAGCTCCTCCCCTCTACCAACCCGAAACCATCCTCCACAGTCTAGGTAAGGGACTATTCTACCTATTTTTGTTATGGAAACCTATTACACATGCTTTGTGTATAAATGGGTATATTGTATATTGTATATGTATTTATATAGATATATCAACTCCTTCCTGTTTTCAAGACTTTCCAAAAAAAGTGTGTTTCACAGTTTTAATTAAGGTTTCACATGCAAGGGCTTAAGTTTTCATTAGCTTCTAATTTACAAAACCCTGGTATATATATATATATATTCTGTATATACGATTTTATATATATGTATATACTCACTCTCTCCTATTTTAAATCTTCCGATAAGATCTTTGATGTTTTGGTAATTTTTGAAAGAGATTATCATGTTATTTTTTTAGTTTACAAAACCCATTTTATATAGATATATGTATATACGGTTTACATATATAAATATATATATAGTATGTATAATTGGGTATGTACAAGTACACATACGATTCAATCTAAATCCATTTTATAAATTTTAAAAGATAAGTTCCAACCCTAAAATAATGTCTTTGATGCGAGTTATGTTTTGTGTTCGATTGGATTTATAATTATTATACAAGACATCAATTTTTATATATATTTATATGCTTATATTCGGATATACATGGGTAATTAATTAAAAATCTGTTTATTATTTTTAAAAGGGTGAATACCAGTCTTTACATAATGGGTTTGATGTGAAATATATTTTTAATTCAATCAGATTTATATTTAGTATGAAAAACCCTAATTTTTACATATAAATATTGAAAGATCACTGTCGTGGGTGCCCTCAAATGATTAATGTGATTTTGGGGTACTTAGGTGCAACAGAGTGACTAACCAATGTCGTCTCTCAAAGGAGGAAGTAGATTTAAAACAACTTTTTAAAAGTATTCTAAAAATAAAATAAAAGAGAATAAAAACACTACCTGAAAGGATGGGGGTTGGTTATAGTTTATGAATCTAGAAGAAGTTTTCTGGAAGAAGATTTTATTTTTTTTTGTTTTTAGTTTTGAAATGAAGTTCGATTAAAATGACACAACAAAAAGATGTTTTTTTAGAAAATATTTTAAAAGGCGTAATTGATCTAACTCTACCTCTTCATTCACTTATTAATAATTATAATTTAAATCAATATCCACTTAATTATGATCCCCAAATTTGTTATCCCTCGAACCCTACGATAGTTAACTTAACCACAAATATGAAATTACTTAAACCCTAGGCTAGCTTCAGAACACGCAATCGCAACACCCTGCTTTGATTGTTGTTCTAAGGTTAGATTATGGTCAGTGTTTAATTAGAGCACATATCCATTCTGGAAATGAGGATGAATTTTGTTTAGGGATTATATTTTAACTCTACAAATTTATCCCGTATGGTCTTGTATTACCGATTAAGATCGTGCTCTCACAGTTTACACAATTCCCGACCTCGAGTGTTTTGTGTTAATTGTTCAATTGCTTGCTTAGTTTCTTACAATTTAAAAACACAATTCATGGATCATATTAAGT
This sequence comes from Viscum album, assembly GCA_963277665.1. Classification (NCBI taxonomy): domain Eukaryota; kingdom Viridiplantae; phylum Streptophyta; class Magnoliopsida; order Santalales; family Viscaceae; genus Viscum; species Viscum album. The sequence continues at coordinate 1,745,869,383 of OY728152.1, forward strand.
GAATTACAGTATCTCAATGATTCAAAATAATTAAATGAAGAAGGATAGAGGTCGATCGATTACTAAAAAGAACTACTCTTGCATGGGCGGTGTAGTCATCGTGGAGTCGTTTTGCATAAGCAAAGGATTGAAAGGGTAGAACCCAATCTTGTCTCCACTCTTGATTCCAACCCAATTAAGAATATTAAGATAAGAAGAATAGGGAATAACACAGAAGATTATTTGAAGAAAAATTCAAGAAACAAACATGAAATAAAAGAAATACAAAGAAGAGGTGGGAGAAGAGAGCCTTTTTGGAAGAGAGGTTTGCACAAAAGCTTACTTCTTACAAGAGTTTTTAGGGGCTCCCAAGAGACACCCTTTCGGACACACCTTTCCAAAGCCTCGAAAAGGCCCCCCAAAGAGTTAAAACCCCCTTTAAATAGAGTTTTTGAGGGCTAGGGTTACATAACTTTTTAAGTGTGAAATGAAAAACTCGGCCAAATATTTTATTCCATGTTTCACCAACTTGTTACCTCCAAAACGCGTGAATTGACCATCCTTACAAAATTATTATTTTTTCCAAATCATGTTCCCGAGATTTCCTCAAAATTTGGGCTCAATCGATGCTCGGATGAAGAATATATGGCCCAAATACAGAACCCATGTCCATTCTGCCGAGTCCAGCCCACCATTGTATTAATGACCCATTTACTCCATCCAAATGCACTTTTTAGCTCTAGTGTCCTGAATGAAAGTTGTATAACATTAAGTTAGAAACATTTTTAAAAAATTTCAAATTCCAATAATAAATATAAAAATATTTATCTTCTAAATACTATAGTGAACTATAAAGGGTAAAACTGGAATTTTTACCAAATTTTCAAATGAATGATCAAATCCCAAATATTTTATAAATAAACATATTTAACACAATTTGAGGAAATTATATCATTTATTATCAATAAAATATTCAACAAAATAGTGTTTTATCAACTCCCCCACACTTACCCTTTTGCACTCCTGGGCAAAACCTCATGTCAAGTAAACATCAATATCAAATTAAAACCAATTTTAAAACACATATCATTGGGATCCATCAATTCTGCACCAAGAATCAAAAGATATCACGCATCATAAAAAACCTTATTTCAAGTTTAATATTAATATCATTCAATATATTTCCACTTCATTTATTCTCCCATGCACAAAACACTTACCTCGCTTGAATTTTATCTCATCACTCAAATATAATTTTTTTTTGCAATGTCTTTCCCATCCTAACTCATACAAGGGTCACCATAGACTTGATAGAATCCTACATCGCCACCAGCTGTGAGTCAAGGACATATGTTTATCATGAGGACTTTTCAGGTTTGTTCTGTGGCTTTCGGTTGGTAGGATTTAGATGTGAAAAATTCTGAGGCTGAATGAGGAGGGCTTGACTCTTTTTGAAGCAAAATTGCATTAATATAATTTTCACTTAAATATGGTCTTCTCCTAAATCCCCATAGTATCAATTCATCTCCATCATCATGAAAAGTCATGAAAATTTTACACCATTCTTCATTTCAGTATAAAAAATTGTCAATCTTCTCAAACATGATTTTCTTGAAAGCTCCAGATAGGCACAACTTTCCACCTCAATTAGAAGCTCCAGAAAAGGCATAGCTTCACTTGTCATGAAAGATCTAAAAAAGGCACAAATTTCAACATAATTACTTTCTTCAGCATCAAACACATCTCTTCAGAATTTAATTTTCCACCCAAAGTATCACAAAATGTGGTATCACAACACAAGACAGCTTCCCCCACACTTATGCTCAACTAGATTGTGCAATTTCACTTCAAGAGTTGGTTGGATAGGGAAAATTGGCTTGTAATGTGGCTAACCTAACAGGATGTGCATGGATTCTAAGGGCTACAATGATTAAATGTTCAAGGTAGTCCATTATAAAAAGGATTATTTGAAATAGGGGCTTTAGTACCAAACAAATGCCTCAATCATTTAAACATAAGTACCTCAAACCCTCAAGTTTTGACAGAAATAAATCAAATTGTGATTAAATCAAGCATGGTTTGGTTCTCTCAAGAAGTGAGGTGAATGTAAATAATATGAAAATAATGGTTTAGAAGCCTCACAGGATAGTGGTTTCAAATATAAAGATAGTGAGATGTGGCATGGGATTCAAAATTCAATGTACTTTTCATGAAATTACTAAATATTTGAACTTGAAACAAAGTCATTTCAGCATTCATTTAAGATTAGTTTCATGGGATAAATTGTTTCACTCATTGATATGAATTTCAAAATTGTGATGAGAATCATTTCAATTCAAAAATTTCAAATACACAAATAAAATTGAAAAATAACACACAATATTTGAAAAAACACACAATTTTTTTTTGTTTTTTTGGGTTTTTTTAAACAGGAAAACAATTGAAATTACTAAACTAAAAGGTTCCCTCCACCAAACTTAAAATATTTCATTGTCCTCAATGTGAACCCATGATATGATGAAATGCAGAATTTTTAAATAGGACAAATAATATAAAAGTGAAAGGGTTAGGAACAGCCTGATGTGATCAAGTGATGATGGGGTCATGCAGTGTGATAAAATACACTACATCAGTAGGAAGTCCCTCAATGTATCTCTTCAAATGTTTCCCACTGACTGTAAAGATCCTTCTAGTGTCCTCTTGTGTGACCTCCACTGCACCATAAGGAAAAAAATTAGACACAATATAAGGACCTAACCATCTGGAACACAACTTACCAAGCATCAGCTTTAGTCGTGAACTGTAGAGAAGGACTTTCTCTCCAACATGAAACTCCCTTTGTTGGATCATTTTGTCATGAGATGCTTTTTATCTTTCCTTGTAGAGCCTTGAGTTCTCATTCGATGACAGTCGAATCTCCTCAAGCTCTTGAATTTGCAGCTTCCTTTGGATTCCATCTTGGGCCAAATCCATGTTGCATTTCTTTATAGCCCAATAAGCCCGATGCTCAAATTCCACTGGGAGATGAAACGATTTCCCAAAAACAATCCGAAATGGGGACATACCAATGGGGGTCTTGTATGCTGTCCTATAAGCCCACAATGCATCATCCAAGCGCTTGCTCCAATCCTTCCTATTTGGCTGCACAGTTTTCTCCAAAATTTGTTTCAACTCACGATTTGAAACCTCAGCCCGACCATTTGTTTGGGGGTGGTATGGTGTTGATGTTTTGGGTGTCACCCCATACTTTCGAAGGAGGGAATAAAAATTCCTATTGAAAAAGTGTGTCCCTTGGTCACTGATGATGGCCTTTGGTACTCCAAACCTGTAGAAAATTTGAGCCTTGAAAAAATCCACTACAACATGATAATCGTCAGTCCTGGTGGCCTTGGCCCCCACCCATTTACTCACATAATCAACAACAACCAAAATATCTAAAAATCCAAATGAACTTGGAAAAGGACCCATAAAATCAATTCCCCATACATAAAAAATCTCACAGAATAGTATGGGTTGTTGGGGCATCTCATGTCTCCTAGAAATGTTCCCTGTGTGTTGGCAACACGAGCATGAATTACAAAACACATGGGCATCATGGAATAAGCTAGGAGAATATAATTTGGAGTCCAAAACTTTCCTAGCTATCCTTTGGGGTCCAAAGTGTCCACTAAAAGCAATTGTATGACAGAAATGAAAAACAGACTCAAACTCATGATCAAGAACACACCTCCTAATGACTTGGTCACTAAACATGCGCCAAAGGTAAGGATAATCCCACACATAAAACCTAGACTCACTTTTTAATTTTTAGACTTGATGTTTCTTTAAATTTGTAGGGATTTCAAAGTCAACAAGGTAATTCACTAAATCAGCATTCCAAGGATGCATACCTGAGATGGAATAAAGATGCTCATCGGGAAAAGTGTCCCGAAGTGGTACCTGGTCCAAGGTGTCATCCTCTAGTGTGTGAGTAATCCTACTCATGTGTTCTGCCACCAAGTTTTCTGACCCCTTTTTGTTTTTTATCTCAATATCAAATTCTTGAAGAAGGATCATCCATCAGATCATCCTGGGCTTTGCATTTGGCTTCTTCAAGAGGTACCTCAGAGCTTGATGGTCAGAAAAAACAACTATTTTAGAGCCCAATAAATATTAATGGAATTTATCTAAAGAAAATATGATAGCAAGAAACTCCTTTTCCGTGGTTGTGTAATTTGATTGGGCTGAATCCAGTGTCCTCGATGCATAGGTGATCAAATGTGAACATCCCTCCACCCTCTGAGATAAGACAACTCCAACCGCGAAGTTGGAGGCGTCACACATAAGCTCAAAAGGAATCTCCCACTGTGGGGGCTGTATGATCGATGGAGTGGTCAGACACTTCTTTATCTCATCAAAGGAAGTCCTGCAAGAATCATCAAACACAAAATCAGAATCCTTTTGGAGTAATCATGACATAGGAAGAGCAGTCTTACTAAAATCTTTGATGAAGCGCCGATAAAATCCTGCATTCCCTAGGAAAGATCTAACATCACTCACACATGAAGGATATGGTAAGGATGAAATAATATCTACCTTTGATCTATCAACCTCTATCCCATATTTTAACACTACACGCCCTAAGACAATGCCATGATCTACCATGAAATGACACTTTTAAAAGTTCAGGACCAGATTCTTCTCAATACAACGATTCAATACCTTTCCCAAACTCTTTAGACATTCATAAAATGAGGATACATACACTGTAAAATCATCCATAAATACCTCCATGCAGGTCTCAATAAAATCAGAAAAAATACTCACCATGCATCTCTGGAAGGTACTTGGGGAATTGCAAAGTCCAAATGGCATCCTCTGGTAAGCAAATGTGCCAAAGGGACATGTGAATGTAGTATTCTCCTGATCCTCTAGAGCTATAGGAACCTGAAAATATTTAGAAAATCCATCCAAGAAACAATAGTGTGTTTTCCCAGCTAGTCTCTCAAGAATTTGATCAATAAATGGGAGGGGGAAATGGTCCTTGCGAGTGGACTGATTTAGTTTCCTATAATCAATACACACACACCAACTGTTTTTCACCCTCATTGGAACTAACTCATCTTTCTCGTTTTTAACAACAGTAACACCACTTTTCTTAGGCACAACCTGAATAGAACTTACTCACTGAGAATCTATAATAGGATAGATTATACCTGCCTCGAGCAATTTTTCAACCACTTTTTTAACAACCTCCAGAAGGGTTGGATTGAGTCTCCTTTGTGGTTGCCTCACTAGTTTAGCCCCATCCTCCAAAAGAATCCTATGTCTGAAAATGGAGGGGACAATTCCTGATATGTCAGCCAAGGTCCACCCGATTGCCCTGATGTTCTCCCTCAAAATATTCAAAAGATTTTCTTCATGTTCAAAAGGGAGATTGTTAGCAATGATAATAGGTAATTTCTCACCACTCAATAAGTATGAGTATTTGATATTTGGTGGCAATGGCTTGAGTTCCAGTGTAGGGGGGTGGTGTATGGATGGAGACATAGAAGGAACTGAAATATGTGCACAAAGAGCATTAGTATCAGAATATACATCATCAAAATCAGAGAATAAAGCATCAAATCCATCAGCATACTCAACAACCATGTCATAATCAGAGTTCACATGATCAAAATTAGTGTATGATTATATTTCAAAATCAAATCTAATAGAGTCTTTTTCATTAGAAATAGGTGTGGAAGTAATCTTAGACATCAAACTAGAAACAATACTCATAATCTCCCTAAGCATAGAACAATCAAATTCCATGGGGTTTTTATTTGGTGGTTCAAAATGGGAGATAACAAATGCAGAGTGATCCTTTGATGGGTACTTCATGGAATCCATAACATTAAATATCACAACTTCATCTCCAAAATCCATGGAAAGTGTACCCTCATTGACATTTATGATAGTTTTTGCAGTTTTGAGGAAGGGTCTACCTAAGATTATGGGAGCATGAGAACTTACCTGATCGTCCTCCATGTTAAGCACATAGAAATCTGCTTGGAAGATCATGTCTCTTACCCGGACAAGTACATCCTCAAGGAATCCCGCTGGATATGCTGTAGCTCTATTTGCCAACTGCACCACTACTCTTATTGGATTCAACTCACCAACCTGCAAGGAAGAGAATACAGAGTGAGGCATCACATTTATTGAAGCTCCTAAATCACAAAGAGCATAAGATAAGTGAAACTCCCCTATGGTACATGGGATGGTGAATTTCCCGGGATCCTTGCACTTTGTTGGAATTGCTAGAGTTCGTGTAATGAGTGCTGAGACATTCCTTCCAAGGTTGATCCTCTCATTTCCCTTGAGTCCTCTTCGATTGGTGCAGAGTTATTTTAATAATTTGGCATACCTTAGAATTTGATTAATGGCTTCAAGTAGAGGAATGTTGATCTCCACACGCTTGAATGTGTCCAAAACCTCCTTTTGAATTGCTTCTTCAGCCATCTTCTTGGTTTGAACAACCCTGTTTGGAAAAGGAAGGGGTTTAGGAGGAACATCATCAATATTTTTCTTACCTTTATCTTTCTCCTTGGACTACTCATCATTTGGTATGGAATGTGGATTCTCTGGAGTAGAGGTGAATCCTAGTGGAATGGTAGGTACAGATGTATCATTCATTTGCTTCCCACTTTTCAATGTGATGGAACTAACATTCCCCTTTAGATTTGGAGTGGGTTGGGAAGGTAGATTTCCAGAATTCTTACTCACAACTTCATGGAGGGAGGTGGCAATCTGGCTCATTTGAGTCTTCAACTACCTCAACTCCAAACCTTGACTCTTCAGCTCATTCTATTGATTAAGAACAATTTGCTTAAAAAGATCATCAGTGTTAGACTCTACCTTGTTTTGTAGATTCCCCTGTTGCTGACTTGTTGATGTTTGAGCTTTGAATCTTCTTTGGGGTTGTTGGAAACCCTGTTGGTAAGGTGGAGGATACTGGAAGTTTGGTTGAAAAGGGGGACTTTGTTGTTGCCCAGAGCTATACCTCATGTCTGATTGATCCTTCCACCCTTGGTTGTATGTTGGATCAAACTTCTTTTGTGGATATGGTTGTTGTTGCTGCTGAAATGGTCTCCCTGGGAATACTGCTGTGCAATCCTCTGTCTCTTGTAGTTGTGGGAAACAGTCAGTTGGGTGGCTTTCCTCAGTGAAAATGCCACAAGTCCTTGAAGGAGGGGGTTGGGATGTCTTTTGAGCCAATGCAATCTGCCTCACCATAGTGATAAATTCTTCCAACTTGGTATCAGTCAAATGAATTTCAAGAGAAGGACTTACCTGATGTACTCCCCTAACATGTGGTGTATCTCAATCGACAAATTGTTGGGAGTTTTGTGCCATCTTGTCGATCAATTCACGTGCGGCTACTGGTGTCTTGTCCACCAATGCCCCTCATGCTGCGACATCCACCATGCTCCTCTCCATATGTGTGATTCCTTCATAGAAGTACTGGATGAGTAATTGCTCACTGATTTGGTGATGTGGGCAGCTTGCACACAACTTCTTGAATTGCTCCCAATACTCATACATTGACTCCCCTTGTGCTTGCTTGATCCCTAAAATCTCCTTACAAAATGGAATTTGTCCTCGATGCTGGAAAAAATCTCTGCAAGAAAAGACGTTTCAAATCATTCCAACAAGTTACATCTTCGGGTTGTAAATAATACATCCAGTCTTTTGCAGCTCCATCAAGTGAGAATGGGAATGCTCTTAATTTGATTTGATCTTCAGAAAAATTTCTTGGTTTTAAGGTTGAGCAAACCAAATTAAATTCCTTAATGTGTTTGTTGGTATCCTCACTAGATAAGCCATGAAACTTTGGAAGAAGTTGAATTAATATAGATTTTAGTTCAAAGTCCGATTCGAGATTTTGGTATGCAATACAATTTGGTTGATAGTTAATATCAGGTGCAGCCAATTCTTGAATGGTTCTATTAAGTTCATTTGCATTATTTTCAGCCATTGGTTCTTGTTTTATGGTTGAATTTGAATTTCTTCCAATTTCAATGTTCTGATATTGGAGTAATTCTCCAACTCGTTGAATGTTTAAACTTCCTGTAGACTGAGAATGTCTGATTCGTACCCTAAGACTGCGTTCAATCTTAGGGTCAAGATCTAAGAGATCTTCGGGATTAGTTCGTGTCATAAACCAAAAAATGAAAATAGGGAAAGTGGACCATAAAAAAAATGATAAGTTTGAGTTGATGGTCCAAAAAGAAAATAAGAGGATGAAAAAAAATGAAAACTTGAGAAAGGGGAAAGATGAAAGAGAGAGGTGAAGAAAATAATAAAATTAAAAATAAAAGAAATACCTCTAAATGGTTGAATAAATTACTTGCCTCCCTGGAAACGGTGCCAATTCGAAAGAGTGCTGTCGTGGGCACCCTCAAATGATTAATGTGATTTTGGGGTACTTAGGTGTAGCAGAGTAGCTAACCAAGGTCGTCTCTCAAAGGAGGAAGTAGATTTAAAACAACTTTTTAAAGGTATTCTAAAAATAAAATAAAAGAGAATAAAAACACTACCTAAAATGATGGGGGCTGGTTATATTTTATGAATATAGAAGAAGTTTTCTGGAAGAAGATTGTGTTTTTTTTGTTTTTAGTTTTGAAATGAAGTTCGATTAAAATGACACAACAAAAAGATGTTTTTTTAGAAAATATTTTAAAAGGTGTAATCGATCTAACTCTACCTCTTCATTAAATTTGTAATAATTATAATTTAAATCAATATCCACTTAATTATGATCCCCTAATTTGTTATCCCTCAAACCCTATGAGAGTTAACTTAAGAAAAAAGATGAAATTACTTAAACCCTAGGCTAGCTTCGGAACACGCAATCGCAGCACCCTGCTTTGATTATTGTTATAAGGTTAGCTTATGGTTAGTGGTTAATTAGAGTACATATCCATTCTGGAAATGAGGATGAATTTTCTCTAGGGATTATATTTGAACTCTACAAATTTATCCCGTATGGTCTTGTATTACCGATTAAGATCACGCTCTCACAATTTACACAATTCCCGACCTCGCGTGTTTTGTGTTAATTGTTCAATTCCTTTCTTAGTTTATTACAATTTAAAAAAAAAATTCATGGATCATATTAAGTGAATTAAAGTATCTCAATGATTCAAAATAATTAAATGAAGAAGGATAGAGGTCGGTCGATTACTAAAAAGAACTACTCTTCCATGGGTGGTGTAGTCATCGTGGAGACGTTTTGCATAAGCAAAGGATTGAAATGTTAGAACCCAATATTGTCTCCACTATTGATTTAAACCCAATTAATAATATTAAGTGAAGAAGAAGAGGAAAAAACACATAAGATTATTTGAAGAAAAATTCAAGAAACAAACATGAAATAAAAGAAATACAAAGAAGAGGTGGGTGAGGAGAGCCTTTTTGGAAGAGAGGTTTTCACAAAGGCTTACTTCTTCCAAGAGTTGTGAGGGGCTCCCAAGAGACACCCTTTCAGACACAACTTCCAAAAGCCTCTAACAGGCCTCCCAAATAGTTAAAACCCCCTTTAAATAGAGTTTTTGAGGGCTAGGATTACATAACTTTTTAAGTATGAAATGAAAAACTCGGCCAAATATTTTATTCCACGTTACACCGCCTAGTTTACCTCCAAAAATCGTGAATTGACCGGCCTTCCAGAAGGATTATTTGTTCCAAATCATGTCCCAGATCTTTCCTCAAAATGTGGGCTCTATCCAATCCTGGATAAAGAATATATGACCCAAATATTGAACCCATATCCATTCTGCCGAGTCCAGCCCACCATTGGATTAATGACCCATTTACTCCATCCAAATGCACTTTTTAGCTCTAGTGTCCTGAATTAAAGTTATAGAACATTAAGTTAGGAACACATTTCCAAAATTTAAAATTCCAATAATAAATATAAAAATATTTATCTTTTAAATACTACAGTGCACTATAAAGGGTAAAAATGGAATTTTCACCAAATTTTCAAATGAATGATCAAATCCCAAATATTTTATAAATAAACATATTTAACACAATGTGAAAAAATTATATCATTTATTATCAATAAAATATTCAAAAAAATTGTGTTTTATAAAATATACATTCGGTCTCACAAGTTATATATCTTACATGGTTTGGGTTTCAATCAAGAAGTATTAATGATTAATTATGTTTTGAAGTATTTATTACACATAAGAAATTATTTGGTTATAAAAGCATACACCTTGCACATATTCAGATATATGTATATATATAAATATTTGTGTAATTCCCAAACCCTAATTTCAATAGTATGATCATCAAAATATAATTGGTATTTTTAATGAAATTAGTATTTAAAGGGTATTTAATAAATTTTAAGTTTGGTGTTTTCTAAATTAAAATGTATGTGTCAAACATAAATTAATTAAAAAGTTTTAATTATATTAACTTTATATGTTTTTAATTCATGAGATTATGTGAAAAATGATTTAAAGAAACATGTCCATATGGTACTTTACCAGAAGCAGTGAATTTTGTTGATAAATCAAGCTATGTTTGAATCTAATTTCATGTACATTGACACTTTTATCATCCTAATTAATGAAATGTATTTTTAGTAAAAATTCATTTCCATGGATAAGGTTCTTTAATTAAGAAGCCATCATTTCATGTGGAAAACCCTAATCACCCGTTATTTTATGTGTTATCTTATGTGAAAATTATATATATATATATATATATATATACGTGTGAATATGTATATGCAATACTTATGTATCGAATGTTGTTTACAAGTTTTAATATATGAAAACCCAGTGCAAATTTATACATATTTAATGCAAGATTAAAAACGTTTTAAGAAAACCCGACTCTCGAGTGTGGTAGACAGGAAGGGATTGGGCGTGGATCCATCATGATCTGTTATTAGTTGAACAGTCTCAGAATTAGTTATTTTGTTTTCAGAATCTTGCCTAATGTTTTCATAAAAACACTGGAGTATTTTTGGGTAATATCAATTGAAAATTAAATATTCAAAGTGGTATGAGACACTTTTAATATCATACCTTATTGACATATGAGGAATGTATTGGACTGCCGAGTTGGGGTCCAGTTAAAAGAAAGCCCTCCATGTTGGGGACTGGTTAAAGTAAGCCCTTAGGGTTGGAGACCGGTAAAAGTAAGCCTCTCGATGCATCGATCTAGAGATAGTCAGATTGGGTTTTTACCCTTAGGTCATGGCACGAGGCCTTGACATTCAAACATGATTATGGCATTATACGTTTCCTCGCTATGTTTCAGTATATGACCAAACAAGTGATTATTTAGACTAGATAAATATCCTTGGTTATAGAACCATTACCCATGAGTATGAGATTAAAGTGCACATGGAATATGATGAGACAGTGATGATGCATGATCAGTTTACCATTCTAGAATTTTAATGCAAATGTTAGAATTATATTACTCATGTCATAATGTGCATTTTTATAAGTTGTAGTGAAATTGTTTATGTGCAACTCTGATAATGTTCATGCTTAATAGTTCTTTCATACCTTTCATGTTATGCCTACTTTACTTGTTAGAATTTATGAATTTTTATTCAAACATTCTTACTAGCATTCAGTTAAATGTTCAAATACTTGTGTATGAAATGCTTTAATTTCTTTATAGCGACCTTTGAAATGTTGTGATGTTTTCTTCAAAGGAAAATTTTTGATGTATGTGAAAGTATTTTCTAAGGAAGTTTTCAAAAGTTGTATTAAGTATTTTCAAAACCCCTTACTGAGTATTTCAATGCTCACCCTACGTTTTAAATGAAAATTTTTCAGGTATCAGTTATGTCTTCAAAGAATTTTCAGAATGCAGCTGGTTTTCCCAGAACCTGAACCTCACGATCCTCTATAATATTGGGACATTATGTATTATTTGTAAACGTTTTTAATGTATTTTTTGTATATCGTGTCTCATGGGCACCGGCTCCGGGCACTCGGAGGCTGGGTCCTTACACCATTTATCAAAGGAAAATTTATAAGAAATTAGAATAAGATAATTATAAAAGAATAATTTCAAAAATTTATTAAAGGATAATTATTTATATTATCAAATAATAAATATTTATATTATAATTATTCTTAAAGAAAATTTATAATGTATGCATTGGCCTAAAATGATAATTTAAAATTTTTCAAGGAGTGGGAAAGTATTATCACATTTAATATTTTATTTCCTATAAAAATAACATTGCTAGTTTGGGTTTTATGAATCCATGGAATGTGATCATATTCCTAGTTGGTGTGCAAACATAGTTTGGGTAATGAAACCTTATATGAAACATCCATTGAATTCAATGAATTTCAGGTCGTAAGTTACTTACCTTTTTGGGATTTTGATAAACTTAATTCCTTAATATGATTTATTCCGAGACATATTGAATGAACATAATATATTATGATTTCATGTGGATGTACGTGAATCCCTGGGAACCTTATGTGAAAGTTAATTTCATGAGTACTTAATATCTTGTTATTCAGGTTTGATCTTGATCACACATATTATTGTTCTACCTTACTTATGATGATGTGCTATGATTTATCATGTATTCCACCATGATATTTGTTCTTTTGTGGTATTTTAATTTGAACTTAAGGTAGGTAAACTGTCATGAAATGTTTATCCCTTATAGGGGGAGTGCAGATGACTTGTGATGATGGCGTCGAGGGACCTATGCACAGGGTAGGGATACATTTATGCCTCATGGATGCTTTGTAATTAACTCAATGACTAGAGGATTCCAAGGGGTGAATTCTCAATTCCTAGTGAATGATGAATAGCTCTTGATTCTTATATAATTCCAAGAACATGAATTCCTTAATTCATAGTGTATGAACTCAATGGCTAGAAGATTCTAAGGGGTATGTTCTTGATTCCTAGTGAATGTTGAGTAGATCTTGATGCCTAGGGAATATTGAGTACATTAATTCCTCAATTACAAGTGTTTTCCAAGTTTCATGATCACATGATTATTAGAATAATGATTTGTTAGCCTCTTGGCTAGACCTTGGTTCTTCTAACACCTTGATTTTCTTTCTAAAATAGGGCTGAAGCAGGTATGACTGGGGGATTATGGTAGCTTGGTTAGCATATGACTGATTGGTTTCATATTGTGTGTTACTATGATTTTTATGCATTTATTATTATTATATCATAAACTTGTATACTTGATAATATCAAATTAAGAATGAATTTGTGGCATCTTACCGAATCTTGTACTCATACCTTACTTGGGAATTTCAATGCACTTGTAGATTTCATGAGATATATAGTGAATGGTAAGGGCCTTATGATATATAGATGATAAGTGGATCACATAGATAGTAGTGGAATAGGGTGGATTCCATAGGTCCCAATGTTTATCCATTTATTTATCTAATTTTTATTACACTGTTTATGTTTTTTACTTTGGGAGATTCTTTATTTGTATGACATGTATTCCATATTTACCTTTATTCATGTTTAATTTTAATATTTATTATATAATTTATTTTTTTATTATTGATCCTATGAAATGATATTGAGGGCATAGTCTCCCCACTGATGGAATCAGACCCTTACTACTAGTCGATAACCTCCTACATATGGGGAGGCACACATGAGGTCATGTAAACTTTTGGATTGGACTAGGTGGTTCTGGTTAGGATGTTACAAAATTGTATCATAGGACTATAATTCACTAACTTGTTATTCTCTTTGTCTTGGGATGTGATAAGATATACAAAATATAGGATGGTTGGGACTCTGGTAGGGGAGCTATGAGAGTTTCTGACCAGTACTGTATAGTGTATCTCTGAGTTACAATAAAGTGGGGATTTATGTTTTGATGTTACTATTGATTAAAATCACCTTGGGTGATGCACATGATATTGATATGTGATTTATGAGATTTTGAGTAAATTCATGCATCATGAATAGGAACATAAGTTCACATGCCATTTATATATTGTTGTTATGCTTCATAATAGTTCTTTAATTAAATGCCTTGTTTTACACTATCTGTTTAAGATAGTTTCCTTGTGTGATATATCTGTTGACATGCTTTGTGATATATCTTTATTGTATTTAATTAGTTGATCTAAGTATGTTGTGTTGTTAGTATATATAATATGACTTTGACTACCATGTAGGGATGGAAACAAGGGTTATTCCTAGGAGGGGTATACCTTGGGTTAAGGGTATAATCATAGGAGGACCTTGTGTGATCCCATAGACTAGTTAAGATAAACCTTGTGTGATCCCATAGACTGATCATAGATTATCCTAATGACTATGTTTCTTTTCTGAAGCATGTTCCTTTATGTCACATAAGATGTTAGCTTGATGTATTCTTATGAGTCTAATTGGGAATTAGTCCAGATTACTTCCAAAAGGGAGTATGTGTCTACTTTACCATAAGATGTATAAAAGGATACAGTTGATCATGATTTTGAACTTTTTCTAGGGGTTAGGTAATATGGACACTTCAACTAAAAGTCTTTTTCTTAGTGATGGTTCTATTCATATGTGTTTAGAACTATGGTAAAATATTCCACGATTTTCAACTCTAGTATTCTTCATCCTTCTAGTGCACTGGAGACCCTTAAGATGCTAAATAATGGGTTGAAATATTTTTGGGAATATTTGACCTCATAGAGACTCTAAAGGATTGGAAAATTATAGTGAGATTGAATTCATTCCTGGATTGGATCCATTTCAATACCCCATATCACATGGCTCTAATCAAACTAAAGAAGCTTAAGTTATAAATAGAGGACTTATATAGGAAAGGATTTATCAAATGAAGTAATTCACCATGGAATTGACCTATGTTGTTCACCAAGAAGGAAGATGGTATTCTTAGGATATGCATTGATTACCATAAGATGAACTAGGTGATAGTAAAGAACTAATATCCATTACCTAGGAACAATGATTATTTTGATCATATATGGTGATCTTAGTGATTATTTAAGATTTATCTTTGATCAATATATCATTAGTTGTAAGTTAGAGAGTATGACATTCCAAAGACCACATTTCAGAGTAGGTATGGACTGTGTGAGTACTTGGTAATTTCGTTCAGACTGATGAACATGCCAAAAGTGTTTAGGGACCTCATGAATAATATATTCCATCTATACTTAGACACATTCATCATAGTGTTCATAGATGATATCCTCATATACTCATCGACACTAGAGAAAAATTCTAGGCGCATATATATGTTCCTAAGTACACTTCAAGCGCACATGCTTCATGAAAACCTGTCAAAGTGTCACTTATGGATTTGATAGGTAATTTTCTAAGGACATTATGTGTTTGAGATAGGTATATCTATAGAACTATAGAAATTTGAGATATTCATGTCTTAGATATATCTCCATACGATGTTTGATATTATGAACATTCTAGGATTAATAGGACATTAAAAAATGATTATCTTGGACTTCTCCCAAATATAAACACCCGTGAATATGCTAAAAAACAAGGTATTAGAGTTCTAGTGGTTGGAAAAGTGTGATTAGGTGTTCCTTGAGATAGAGAGAATGTTGATGAAAACTCTATTACTAACACCCCTTGATCTCGGGATTGGTTATGCAGTGTATTGTGATTCATTAGGTGTTAGTTTGGGAGCGATGCTATTTCAAAGAGAGTAGGTGGTACCCTATGGTTCTCTTCATCTACTAACCCATGATAGTAACTTCCCTATACATGAATTGGATCTAGAATCCATGTTCCATGCTCTAAAGTATTGATGACGCTATCTCTTTGGTGAGAGATTTTTTTGTTTATATAGAGAACAAAATCCTTTGATATATCTTCAAAAAAAATGGAGGAAACCTGAGATAGAGGAACTAGGTTGAGTATCTAGATATGTTTGAATTTGAGATGGAATATGCACCTTGGAAGGGTAATGTTGTTGTAGATTCTATTATCTATAATACACAGGTTGAGTAGAAACTTTATGAGAGGCCCTTAGAGGAGAAGTGGTGCTTGATGAGCTTGTTGGTCGATCAGAGGGTGGATGCTTTAGAGGATCAAAGATCTATGACTTGTACCCATTTGTATATCACATCCTCACTTGTGTATTGGGTGAATATTTGTTAGGAGTCAGACCTAGAGTGTTCTGTGATGAGGGAACAACTATATGGAAATGACTTGATACCCGAGTGATTGATGGATAAAAATGATGTGATTATAGTATATAGAAGAGTAGTAGTCATTTCTTTAATAAGAGAGGATATTATGAGATACTTCCAAACCTCAAGATGTGTGGTACATCCTTGTGAAATTATGATGTATGATGACTTCAAGCAATAGTTCTGGTTGATAGGAATGATGAGGGACATCATTGAGTTCATGTCCCAACTCCTTACCGAACATTGAGTTCATGTCCTAGTGGTTTTCTCCAAAAACTTATTATTATGAATTTAATTAATTAAATTCTTTTAAAATTATTTTCATCATATTCTCCTTGATATTCCACCATTTTTGGACATGGTAACATTTCAAAATCTTTTATTTCATCTATTTTTTATCCATTAAAAATCGAAACACCATAATGGGATGAATCTAATCACTCTGTTATTAAGATTTAGATAAAACAAAAGATTAATTTGAAACCTTATTGGTGGAAATGTTGAGAAATATTTAATAATAATAATTTTTATTGTTACTACTAGTATTATTATTAAATTTAGAAAACTGTTTTGGTGTCTGGAAAATTAAAATGTGAATATATATATATTTTATGTATATATATGAGTTATATATATATATGTATATATATGAGTTATATATATATGTATATATATGGGTGCATATATATGGGTTAAATAAATGTATATACATTTATGAGTATATATATTATGAGTATATATATATGATATTTAATATATTTTTAAATATATAATTAAATGTGAATTTTAGAGGGGTGTTAAAAAAATGCATGGATTTTAAGATGGGTAATGTATGGAGTAATTAAGAGATAAAATTAAATATTTTATGAATATAATAAATGATATTAAATAAAATGACAAAAAAATCTTATGAAGTGGGATAAAGGGTGGTTCAAATAGCTAAGAATGATCCTATATTTCCACACCTCCCTTTACAGCCCTCTCAAACTTTATCTCCTTCCATATCTCATGTATTTTTTTTTATTTTTTTTCCAAACATCATTCATAAATATATTCTTTGATAATTATTAGATTGACAGACCATCGGTTATGTTGGATTCATCTCGATGAGTTGAAATTTATTCCAATTTTTATTTTTGAATGAGGTTAGGTATTTCTCATAGATTTAATTTAATATTTATTTTTCCACATTATAAATATAAAATATATTACCAAAAAATTATCCAGATATAATTACAATGAAATATAAATGGATAATTACCTACATTATCAAATGATATTTATAAAGAATTACCAAGAGGTAATTGCACTGAATTATCAAAGGATAATTTATTGAAAAAATTATCATAATATAATCTCACTACTTATCAAAGGAAAATTTATAATAAATTATAATAAGACAATTGTAAAAGAATAATTTATGAAATTTATTGTAGGATAGTTATTTATACTATCAATGAATAATTATTTAGCTTACAATTATTCTTGAGGAAAAATTCTAACGCATGCGTTGGCCTAAAATGATAATTCAAAAATTATCTAAGAGAGTGAAAGTATTATCAAATGTAATATTTTATTTCTTATTGAAATAAAATAGTTGGTTTGGGTTTTAGTAATCCTTGTAATGTGATCATATTTTTAGTTGGTGTGAGAATACAGTTCGAGTGGTGACACCTTCAACAGATCTTCCATTGACATTGATGACTTTGAGGTAGGATGTTTATTACCTTTTTGGGATTTTGATACACATGGTTCCTTAATATGATTTATCAATAGAAATATTTGATGACCATGCTAGATTATGATCGCATCTGGGTGTGTGCATTCCTAATAACCTTTTGTGACACATGTTTCCATTAATACTTCATATATTATTATTCATGTTCGATGACGATCACATGTATTGTTGTGCTACCTTACCTATAATGATGTGATATTCTTTCTCATGTATCCCACCATGATATGTGTGATTTTTTTGGTATTTTTATTATAACCAAAGGTAGGTGGACCATCGTGACATGTTTATCCCTTAGAGGGGGAGTGAACACAACTTGCGATGATTGCGAAGAGGGACCTATTCATTGGGTAGGGATACGATGATGTCTCATGGATGCCGTGTGATGCACTTGATGCACAGAAGATTCCAAGGGGTATGTTCTCAATTCATAGTTAATTTCATGTATCTCTTGATACATAGAGAATTCCAAGAACATGACTCCCTTGATGCCTAGTGTATGCACTTGATTCCTAGAGGATGCAAAGGGGTATGTTCTCGATGTGTAGTGAATGTCGTGTATCTCTCGATACCAAGAGAATGAAAAGAACATAACTACCTAAATGCCTAGTGTATGTTGAGTTTCACAATTACATGATTTTTAATAGAAAGATTCATTATCCTCATAGATAGACCTTGGTTCTTCTCACTCAATTATTATCCTTTCAGCATAGAGCTGAAGCAGATACGGTTGGGGGTTTGTGGCAACTTAATTATCACACAACCACTCAGTTTTGGATTGTATATTACTATTCTTATTATGAATTTATTATTATTATGGAATAAAATTGTATAATTGACCACATCAGGTTAAGGAAGCATTGGCGGTGTCCTATCGAGTCTTGTACATGCACCCTACTCAAGCATTTTGATACGCTTGTCGATTTTATGAGGGATCCAGTGAAGGGAAAGAGCCCTATGATAGATTTTTGAGCAGTGGAGCATGAAAATAGTAGAAGACTGAGGCATAGTCCAGAGGAACCACTATTTATCCATTTATTTATTTACTACTTATTACACTGGTTATGATTGTAACATTGGGAGATGCTTTATTTGAATGACATGTATTCCATATTTACCTATACACATGTTTACTTTGATTATTTATTATATTTTTTATTGTTGATTATTTATCCCATGACATGATACTGAGGGTATATTCTCCCCACTAATGGACTCATATCCTCACTGCTAGTTGAATCCTCTTGTGTATGGGGAGATACACATGAGGTCATGTGACATTCTAGCTTAGTCTCGATGGTTTGTGTCGGGATGTTACATGTGGATCTACCTACTAGATATCACCTCATTAGAGTCTAGGGGCGTGGTTCCCATTTCTAGACATCCCCTCATTTGAGTCCAGGGGTGTGGATCTTCCTATCGGATATAACCTCATCCATGTCTAGGGGTTTCATTCCCCAAAAAATAAATCATATCATCCAAATATTATGAGTATGTCCAAGGCATACCAAACTCTAGTATCTATCTCTTAATGGACTGTACATACTACCACACGGATCCAAGGAACCTATACAAGGAATCAAAAATATAATATCTACCTCTTAGTTAACTACACATCCCACTATACATATCTAAGGAGAGTGTACAAGGAATCACAGGACTTATAGGGGGATTATATAAATCCCTAGAACTAGTGCATCTTAATGGGAAATTCATCCCACACAAACCATCCCATCACAACAAAGGTTATCCTCAAAAGAGCATGACCCATCCTCATCCTAACCATAGTTGGCTCACAATAATTATTCATGTTCTAAGTGTCACTTATAATCATCCCTACCCATTTCCCAAACACCCCTACTAGTTCAATATGTCTCTAGGGAACCCATTGGGTCCCTCTGTTGGGTCAGGATGATAATGAAGAAGACAAAGAAAAAAGAGGGGGTGGGGGATGAATTGTGGTTTTCAAAACTATAAAAGATTCAAAACACATCTCTTGTTAAGAAATCCTAAGTCCATTAATCAACAACTGAGTGCATGCAGTTGAGACCTTTACAATAAGTCTTTATAGAGCCTTAGGGTTCTTTTACAGGGAACTTTAAACCCATAACTTATTGTAAGAAGATGAAACATAACCATGACTGAGTACAAGTATCCGAAACTCAACCAAATCAATAGATATTGATATTTTTGAGGATACAAATTAGAATTCACAGTTTCTATAAAAATTGATAGATGTATTCAGATCTTCCATAAAGAATAGTAGCAAAATAAACCTTCAATGTCACATAGTCTTTCTTTAAACAATGATAAATAAAACACCAAACATATGTTTAAACATGTATGTCTCCAAAGTGTATCTATGGAAAATACTTCATCATTCTTGTAGAATAATATATAATGATAAAGTACAATAACATTGATATCCGCAACATAAGTAATGAGATGATAGATTAAAACATGTATGTCTTCAAAGTGTAGCTATGAAGGAAACAACACACATCTTTTTATGTATATCACTTTTCCAATATATTCATCTCCTATTTTGATAAAGAGATTATTGATATTTAAACTTCTAGTTGAACAACTCTAGGTCAAACGAACTTTAGAAATATCATAGAATAAATCATGAATATTTGAATTCAAAAACATTCAATAGTGGTTTTAACTTCCTATATGAATAAAAATGATTTAATCTGTTGGATAAAATCCTATAAAACAATCATAATGAGACTTTGAATTGGTCATAAACAAGATTTAAATAGATATTAATGTTAATCAAGATCATTTCATAAATAACAGATAATATCAAAGATTTAAAACTCTATCATTGAATAGTCAAACTTAGGGTTCCTTCATGTAATGAAAAAACATCAAATGTAGGGTTGAAAACATAGGTATGATCACAAAAGTAGAGTTTATGTGCCATATTTTTTTTCGCAAACATAGGGTTTCTTTTAAACATAGGGTTTATTATCCATGCTTTTCTAACAATGTAGGGTATAAGATCCATATCTTCTATTACAAATGTAGGGTTTATTCCTTACATCAAGTTTTCATATATAGGGTATAAAAAATGCATCCAAAATACATTAAAATAGGTTTTGAATACTTGAATGAATATTCCCCATAGATAAATGATTTGAATATAATTCTAGAATAAAAATTTCCCTGAATAATAATTTTATTAAATTCACTTAAAATTAAATTAATTAGTAACACAAATGTGGGTGTTTTTGATCATAAAAAAAAAATAAATTAATGAAATTTTCGAATCAACACATGCTCAAAAATTCCCCCCTTTTTGATGGTCACAAAACCCATTTCAAAAACCATGTTAAAATAGAATTAAAAAAATAATAAAATTCCCCTATTTTTTTTTGATATAAAATTTGTTTTATTTATAAAGAAATGATTATCCACCATTATCCCTTCATAAAAACTTCTATCCTTTGAAAATATTTTTAAGGATAAAAACATGATGATGTAAACTTCAACTATAAACTTTATAAAAACATATCCTCCAAATTATTAGAAACTATAGAATAAAAACTTCTTCACAATAATATTAAAACCAAAAATTTGAGATAAATTTATCTCCCTTTTTTGTGACATAAAAAAGATAAGAATAGTGAGTATTTGAAGTATGCTTGCCCTAAATTCCTGAGAAATTCATAGATAAGAAAGAAAAGAGCATATTAAACTAAAATAATTTCGTAAAACTACCCCTAAATTGTAGAATATAATAAACCTTTTGACTATTTTTTCACAAGTAAAACTTTTGTATAATTAAAAAAAGATATTATTTTTAATAATAAATTTTAATGAGATAATTAAATTTTAGATACATTCTCATGTAATATGAATAAAAATAAATTACGAACTAAATAAAAGTGTATAATTAATAATTTTTTTACTATAGAATATATTTTAAAAAAAATAACATTTAAAATAAAAATAAATTAATAGAATAATCATATGAACTTTCAAAACTTCTAAATTTATCACTTATAGTAGTTAAAACACTTGAAAATTCTTCTAACCTATTTTGAACATCTGCTATTCTTTGATATAAATAAGACGAACACAGTTCAACCAGAAATAGATTCATCTTGTCAAGGTTTAGATTGGTAGTAACTTATTTCTTGATAAAATCCATTTGACTTAGAATTTATAGTTTTAAATCTTAAATGTCTGCTTTTTAGATTGAACTATCTTACATATTCTAAAACTCATTTTATAATGAAAGAAAACCATTTTTGATACTAATGCTTTATGTTGATATTTATATGACTTTTTATATGCATCCAAATAAACTTTTAGGTTACAATTTTCTTCATTAAAAGGGTTGAATTAAAAAAAAAGCTTTTTATAAGATATTTTACAAGAGTAAAATTCATGTTTTTTCTGGAATTTGAACTTCCTTATTTCTTTCAGAAGTTTTTTTCGAGAGAATCTTCAACATATGAAACGGGAAAACCAGAAGGATTACCTTTAATCCTTTTATATGAATGACTTTCTTTTAAAATTGAAGAACCAGATTGATACATATTTTTATGTCTAATTTTACATAAACATTTGAGAAATATAATTAGAAGAAGATTAAATTATAATTTGAAAGTTTTAAAAAGAAGATGAAACTTTAGGTTCTCCCACCATGTAGATGATGTTTCATTTTCTTTTGCTAAAAAATACAGAATAATCATTGAATATTATGTAAGAATAGTATTCTATTTTTCATAAACTAATGAAATTTATAAGAAAAAGAAATATAAAAGATTAAAAAAATGAGAATGTAAACATTTCACAAAAATACTATATTTTTAAAATAAATATTTGAGACATTTTAAAAATTAGTTATAATTAACATCGACTAAAACTTAATTTAAATTGTAAAGAATATTTTTTTATTTGAAAATTTAGAAATATATTTATCTTCCTATATAAAACAATTAATATACTAGAAGTATATAAATATTACAAATAAAATACATCCTAGATTAGTGACTTTAGTACTGAGGATTTTTTGATAAAGAACTAATTCAGATTTGTTCACTCCTTTTGTAGATACTTTAATATATATCCATAGATCAACCAATTAAAGATTTAACAATGCATATTAGTGGTATAATAATATAAAAAATCAATTACAATTTCCTTTTGTCACCCATATGCTTTTGGGTCTAGCAGTGTTAGAAATTAATTTTTTTGGTAACCATAATTGTTTATTTTGAGTAAAAATTATTCTATTAAATATAAACAATTATTTTGAACAATAAACAATTTGATCACTATAAATTTGAGATTTTATAAAATATAAATCTTTTTCATAATGACCATTAATACAAAAATTAAAACTTTTAATAGAATACATGTTTTTTCTATTTAAACCAGGAACAAAATAATTCTTATAAGTTTTGGTTTTTCCCCATTACTTCATATTGTAAAATTTTATTTTAGTATTTTTTTCCAATGATTTTATTTAGATATTTTTATCCTTTTATCAGCATAATAGATTCTTGTTTGAAATTATCAAATTCAAATAACAGTTCTTTAATTTTAGTATCATGTAAATCATAATATTTAGAAGATTCAGATTTTAAATCTATAATATGTTTTAACAAATTTTCTTTATATTGAAGAATAATATCATAAGATTTCTTAATTTTTATATTATATTTATTTAATTACTCATAATTTTAATGTATCCTATATCTTTTTTTGTTTAATTCATCTTAATAGAGTTTCTCACAACTATATTTTAGAGAGTAAAAAGATTGTAACTCGTTATTTTTATGTACCATAAGACATACAATTTTATTTTTATGCTCTATCTCAAAATCTATAGAAGATTTATCATGAAAACTAGAATTATTACTCTAGGAATCCTTTACAACTTTCTTTCATTTTTTATTATAATTGTATTTCCTTTGATCTTTTAATAAGGAAAAATTATTCTTTGTATGAACTTTTCCCTTATATTCACAAAATCTAAGTTCATCCGTCCCTTTATTTTTATTTCTGTATAGATTTTAAAATTTATTAGCAAGATATGATAAATATTTATCCAAATATAGATGATTTAAATTAGTTGATCCCACCATATTAGTTTTAAGATAAATTTATTCATGTTTCATATGATTTTCAGCTTCATCATTCATCTCAACTTCATACACAGTTATATTTCTAATCAACTCCTTAATAGATAATTTTTTCACATGTGTAGGTTGACGTTAACTGTGGATATTCCTTTCCACTTGAATGGTAGTACTCTAAGTACTTTTAATACTTGTTATGATTGTGAAATTGGATTTCCCAAAGAAGTAACACTATTGAGAATATCTATCAATATTCCATTCATTTTAGAGATAGTTTCATCCTCACACATCCTGAAAGTATCAAACTTTAATTTCATAGTAGTGTACCTTAGTTTTCTGATATTGTCAGTTCCTTTATATGTGAAGGTAATTGTCTACAAAATTTCATAAGCAGTATAAAATTGAGATTCATTATTGAATTCATAGGTTCCTAAACCACACACAATAGTATTCATAAATTTTGAATTGAGATCATATCCCCTTTCTTATTCATCATTCCAAAATTCCAAACCTTCCATAGGGATTTCATACGGTTTAATTTCCTTAAAATAAACCCTTATTCAAATATTTTTAAATAAATAATCATAAAGGATTTCTAACATTCATAATTTTCACCATTAAAACACAGATAATGGATTATAGACATACCTTCTCTAGAATCATCCATTTCACGATATCTTCATCTGAATATTTAACTTAGGATTGTTAGAGCCAGTAAATATTTAGTAGATCATTTAGATAACAGTTGTTGATATATTATAGAATAATTCATGACTTTGATAGAAATTTTCAGTGTCAAATAGATCCAAAATATTTTTCAAGGATTTTAAAAAATAGAAATATAGTAATAGAGAACTTCCTTTGAAGTCAATAGTTGATATCATATAAAAAAATTTCAAGAAGAAACTTTTCCATCAGATCCCTTCCTATGATAATGATTGTTAGGCCATGATAATAATGATGAAGAAAAATGCACGGGGGGGTAGTGAATTGTGGTTTTCAAAACATTAAAAGATTCAAAACAACTCTCTTTTTAATCAACATTCCTTTTTTTTATCTCAAATATGATCGAGCAGTGGAAATAAATAAAGTAAATGAACATAATAATGTATACTGGTTCAGGGAAAAAAGATCCCTTAGTCCATTCCACCAAAGCTCAAATACCTGAGCATGGTGATTTTCAATAGGTCATATTATCCTAATACCTTTAATAAAAACTAAGTACAGAGAGTTGGCACATTTACAAAATGATTTATAGAGCCTTCTGGTTCTTTTACAAGGAATTTCAAATCCAAAAATTATTGAAAGAAGCTAACACTTAACCATGAGTGATTCCAAGATGATGGAACTCCACCAAATCAATAGATATTGATTTTATTAAGGATATAGATCAAACTTCTCATTTGTAGTAAAAACTAACAAATGTATTTAGATATTTAATATAGTATAACATGAAAATGGATCTTCAATATCATATAGGATTTCATCAAACAATGATAGAGAAAACACCAAAAATATGTTTAAAATGAATTTATCAAAAGTGTATCTCTATAAAATGATTAGTTGTTACTGAATAATAATATTTAATGATAAGGTGTAGTATAATTAAACCCAACAACAACAAAAATGAGATAATAGATCAAAACATGCATGTCTCCAAAGTGTAGCTCTGAAGGCAACGATGCACATCTTTTTATGTATATCGGCTTTCTTGTATATTCATCTCAAATTTCAATGAATATCATATTAATGTTTATACTATTTTTCAAATAAATCCAAGTCAAATCAATTCTAGAAATATAAAAGAACAAATCATGAATATTTGAATTCAAAAACATTCAATAGAGGTCATAACTTACTTTAAGAATAGAAACAATTTACTCCATTGAATACAAGCCTTTAAAATAATCATAATGATCTTTTGAATCATTCATAAAAGAGATTTGAATAGATCTTAATGTCCGTTAATATTGTTGCATAAATCATAGATAATATCACAGATTTAAAACTCTGTTATTGAATAGTTAAAAATAGGGTTCCTTCACGTAATAAAAAAACTTCAAATATATGGTTGATCACAAAAGTAGGGTTGGTGTACCATATGTATGTTTCCTCAAACATGTGGTTTATTTTGAACATAGGCTTCATTATTCATAATTTTCGAACAATGTAGGATATAAGATCCATGCGTGTTGTTCCAAACACAGGCTTTATTCCTTCGTTACGTTTGCATGCGTAGTGTATGAACAATGTTTCCAAAATACATTAAAATGCATTCTAAATAATTCAATGAATATTCATCATGGATCAATGAATTGAATATAATTCTAGAATAAATATTTCCTTGAATAAATATTTCCTAAAATTCACTTAAAGTAAATTCATTAGTAATAAAAATTTGGATGTTGTTGATCATTAAAGAAAAAAATAAATTAACGAAATTGTTGAATCAACACATGATCCAAACACCCAAGGTTATATCATGCACAGAGAACCCACATGGTTCACTCAACCTCAATATCATCGTACATGTTAACACCCATCACTTAGGGGGAATAACATCCCTTGAAATAATCATTGTCATGTCATGGACCCATTGGTATTGGTCCCAAGAGATGGAATAATGGCCATCTCACTTTCTAGGACATTACTAGGTTGGTCCTCTCACTCAACCCATCTACAATATACTTAAGTTAAACTCTCCAAGTGATTATTACTAATGGGGTATTAACAATCACACCACTATCATCTCAATAATTCTAAAGTATAAAAGGAATTTTAGGGTTCTCACATAGCCTACTCGGGCCAATCAATCTCAATTCATCACCAATATATACTCAATGGGTCTAAGACACCTATCCAGGCCCACTCTAATCACTAAGTTTATTTTTAATACACTTTTCAAGGTCAATTTGTCATAGGTAATGAATTTATAAAAAATGCAACATTTATTTGTGGTTGAGGCAATCAAGATAGTGCATAATGGTTCAACTTGGCCCTTGGAACTATGTTCGGTTGAGTCATTTCATTATAATTAAAACATTTCATTTAAATTAAAAATTCTAGTCACCCATTAATGTAGAGACCAAATATCACTTTTTAACCACAAATAAATAAAATTAAATACCTTGTGGGTATACTCAAGGAACACATAACTCAACCATGAAGTTATCCCCTTTTTGAAATCTTTCGTAGCCATTTCTATCGAATCCCGTCCAAGCTCACATCAACATCCCAAGAACCTATCTAAAGGAACAATGTCTAATAATTTATTTTATATGATTAATTATTAATTATATAACTAAATTTAACCACTTATATTTAATAAAAAAATTTATTTAATTAGGTATAAATCCAAAAATATCACCAAACATCAGCCACTCACAAAATCCTTGAGAAATGAGATGAAATACACTACCGACACACACTCGAAGTTAACCCATATGAAATTCCCAATTTGTACACCCACTTTAATGACCAATTTCATCAAATTTCACCAAACACCATAAGAAAATTAATACGGTTACCCACCTTCACCGAAACAACATTTTATGACATATATAACTCATCTTGGGCCTCTATATAGGCATGAAATCCCAAATCCTCATCAATCTAGTATGATTTCACTATGATCTAGTAAAATCATCACAAAATACATATTGAAAACTGGGCAAGAAATTAGTATCTATGAATAAAACCAAGAATGATAGAAAAAATGGAATAAATCACCTTAAATTGATGCTAGAACACACCAAAATCCACCACTCTAGAAGGATAATTTAATGGGGGAAGGGCTGAATAAAAATGGATCTCCACAATGTCCCTGCTCACCTAAATTGGGGGACACTACCCCTAGGAAGAGATGGAAATATCCCCAACCAAAAACACCAACTAGAACTTCTTTCACAACATGAACCCATATTTTATTCCATGAAATCTTGAAGGAAGAGGGGTACCCCATTATCTAAACCTCTTTCATGAAATGAATCATAGTTCACACCATTAATAAACCATGAAAGGGTCCCCAACCCCTCATATAAGGGTCATCATCTTGGTGTGGATGATCTATTCATGATGTGAGTTCCTTATGTAAGGGGACTAGACTTGGGTAAATTTCTTTCATAGCATGAATAACTCTTTTATACCATGAATAGTCTATAATTGTAAAATTTCAATAGCTCAACCATCCAAACCTTTTCCAACACTCACCCAAGCATCCATACCACCAAATGGGTCTTGAACCATTTTAAAAAACATCTATTTGAGATGTTATAACTACCAAAATTCTAACCCAAATATTGGTTCTCTAAATGACCCTATCACTAAATAAAATATTTAAATTCCTTTATAATTTTCACAACTTATACAAACATAGGGTATTAAAATCTCCCCATTATAATAGTTTTCATCCTTGAGAAGTCTCTTCAACCATTCATTCACAAATCCTAACCTATCTAGGTCATCAATTAATCACCAACTTGTCACTTCATATCCCAAAACACCAAAATATATTCTTCCACACAACTAAATACGATACACACTATTCATCAAAATCAACGCCACCTGAAAATTTGAGATGGCACTTACTTGAGCCTATCTAACCTGAGACACCATAGTTTTTTTGATCAATTCATATCCAAGATTATAGTACTCTTAACCATGAGACTCAAACCATAAAGGTTGGTTCCCAATCCATGGTGCTTCCCACCACTATAATCACCTTCCAAATCATAAGGTAATTGGTCTATCAACATGCTCTATTAATGTTCCAACTCAAAACACCTAACAATTTTCAAAAGCAACAATTGGAACCTTGTACCACTCCTCATATAGAATTTTGAATTGAATTAGACAAATATTAAACATCCAAGGAGAAGGCCCAAACATATTGTATTTTCCTAAAAATTCCTAATTGATCCTTGGAGCACACATGTTATACCTGATATGGTGTACCTAATGCAGTTTCCAATACACCACATTCAATCTTACAAAAAAATTCTGGTCAGACTTTATCTGGCCATCCTTCCCAAAAATGATCTGTTTCACCCACTGACACACTGTCTCATTACTTTATTATGATGCTTAAATCCCCTGAAGGCATCCAATTCTTGTCTAATACCCAAAATGAAGTCCAAAACTAACTTATTATGTATTTACATGGTTGGATCACCAACCAAAACTGCTTCTATTCTCTCACCTGAGCACCTATTCACCTCCAATTTGACTCTTTCCCATATTAAATAAAAATTATATCTAACTCCATGTTAACACTTATATACTATCCAATATTGCATTGGAACCAAAAATTAAGTATTTAAATGGACCAGATGACCAAATTCAACAACTCACCAACATACTTATTCCATATCAACCATCCAATGTTCGGTCTTATCACACCCATAAACCCACCCAACAGAGTCATAAATCTATGAATTATGTTCCATTAATTACCAAATGTAATTATTAGACATGATAGTACTACTCATACCCGAGATCCAACAAAAAACATCAATCATTAATCATTCCCAGCTCACCATAAACATTATCCTCAACATTAGATAAAATTAATCCATAATGAGGGCCACACCATCCAATGAACAATGGTGTGCTCCCCACTATATGGATGACAATATATAATTCCTTTAGTAAAACCTATATATTTTCCATCATTAAATGCATTAAAATCCTCATGATTCATGCTTATTCGTGCTATCAACTCATGACACCACATCATCCACAACATCATCATCATTAAAGAGAAGATACCTACCATCCTCATCCAACATCCCATTCCATCATTCCCATAAGAAACTCATGAAATCCATTAGTAAACAACCCATACATATCCCTTCATCACAATATAATAAGAACCATGAAAAATAATCATGTGATATTTCAATTTCATCTAAATCAATGGGTTTACATAGAAGTACAACCAAATTGAAATCCGACCCAGGTTCCTCTAATTTTCATTCCATTGAATCCTGGTCTCACGCACCAAAAATAATTACTATTATCCATGACATGTCAATATCATCCATCCCTAACAACCATCAGTGATTGTTTTAAAAATTGACCCATTTCACTTATTCCATGGTATACCACACAATTACTAGTCAACCAAAACCATTCCAAATCACTAGTATCAACCCATACTCTAACCTCACTCCAGAAAGCACATCTAGAATAAAAAATCTAGGTAATATATTGATCTAACCCTCCAAAACCAAACCTTAATAACAAATCACTCTCTATCAAATTTATTTTAATTATAAAACTCAAGGCATCCTGATGCCTATATCACATACCTGATAGAACCTCTCATTCACTAATCTCATAAGTTGAAGCTCCTACCTAGGTTTTTCATATATAAAGAACTCACTAGCTCAGGATGAACCCTCCTCTTGAGTGACCATTAATACTAAAACTCATCTCATCAATAATACCAAACTCACAAATACCTTGAGATAAATCTCAAAATAAATAGGCTCTACCACATATCTCATAAACCACATCTCACATATGTTATAACTCAAGAGGAACCTCTCTGCTCCCATCTTAAATATCACACATTAACTCATGTGAAAAACCACCAACTCTTGGGTTTTCACACCCCCCCACATATATATATATATATATTCAGCATAACATGCTAAATAATTTGATTTCTAGGATATTAATTCTCACCTAGTATCCACATATAAAACCACCTCCTCCAGAGTCCTCAATCCCATACTAATCCTCATAAAGCCTCCACATACAAGAGCCACCCCCTTCAGGATAAATATCTCATCCATGTACATATATATATATATATATATGAATCACCATTCCATGCTCAATCTTGATTAAAATATAATCATGGGGTTTGGTTAAGTATAATTTCCCCAAGAAGCTATATGGTAAAATAACATTTAAGTTTTTTTTTTGAAAATTTAAATAACCAAACCTATTTCTTTTTAGAATTAGTATTATAATCACCCAAATGGGTACATATATAAGGAGTAATATGTCTATTTAGGTATACTAGGGTCACTAGAGATCCCTTATGAGGGAATATATAGTCATCATCAAAGAGCCTCTCATCATAGATCCATATGTCATATCATCAGAAGAAACACATAATGTGAACCATTTTAGTTGAATACCCCCATTAAGTTACTTAGTAAAACACCATATAAGTTTTTTATAAAACTTTAAATAATAAAACCCTATATCTTCATTGAAACAAGTAATAATAATAACATTAATGTCATGTGAATTCTATATGCCAAGAATGATGCATGAACACTAGCATCTTACCATCGATCCAAGATCCAAAAACTAAATATATCATAAATAAAGAAATCCAAGTGAATCATTATAGGTGAAATAATAAAATCATAAAATTAATAATTAAGAAAAAAACTAAACCCCCTGGTAACTTGGAATTCTTATTGGAAAAGGTGTCTACGATTCCCTATTATGTGGTCTATCACAAGCCCCACCACATTCCCATATTGACCTTTCTACCATCTTCTAAAATTGTAAGACAAAATAAAAAAATTTATACACTATGTGAAACCATAAATATAATCTATGATACCACTTTATAACATCAATGAGATGGTTCACTATATAATAACTGGATCCACAAAAGCTACTGGGACCTTAGGTTCACCTCTCCATATTACAGAGGTTGTCGAATAAAAGTGGGGTATAGTGTGTTACCTTGTGGTGACTATACCTCCATCTTAGATCTTGAAATTACAAGGAAAATAACCAATAAATATCCATAATAAATAATTAGAGTACATAGAATAAATTAAAAATCCATTAATAATAAGTGAAATGTAATAGGTGGACAACTATACAAACTCACTAGAAACCAATTGGGATGAACACATAAAAAAAATTAATAAATGAATAAAATACATGTACATGAGACTATAATACATCTATGAGTCTTATCTTATCTCTATACTAAATCCCATATGAGCTATCTAGATAAATGATCCAGTCATAGGACTCTACCTTTCTTAAACCTATGAATAGTTAGATTTTCTTGGGTACCAAAGTGGAATCCTCGAATGAGAAGAGTGCGAGTATAACTCAATAGGGAACCACCAATGTGGTCCCACACATAAAAAATAAATACAATTTATCTTCATGTGAAATTATTTGTAGATTAAGAAAACAGTTTCATAAGTGTAAATAAATAACAACCATCAATCCTTGGGTTCCTTCATTACACCCAAGATTGACCACATTCACTTCGACTTGGGATGGGGTTTAGATGAGATTGTCATGAAACCATGTTAATAAATAAAATCAACTAGGGAAAAGGAAAACCCAAATAGGTAAATCACATATGGAAACTCAAGGGTTACCCAATTGGGAATACATCACCTAGAGTCAGGGCGTACCATCCCAGAAAACGCATCGTTTGAGTCTAGGGGTACGATTATTTCATATTGGACATCACATCATCTGAGTCCAAGGGTGTGGATCCCCTACATGATATCACCTTATTGAAGTACCGAGGTATGAATCTATCTTGTTAGAAATCATCTTATCTAGTTCTAGGGATTTGGATCTCCCTACCGTATATCCCATCGTTCGAGTCTAGGTGAGTAGTTACCCCTATCAAACATCACCTCATCTTAGTTCAGAGATGTGGCTCTCCTTGATGGATATCACCTCACTTGAGTCTAGGGTTTTGGTTCCCTTTATTCACATCACATAATTTAGATACAAATAGAATTAATATTGTAACACCCCAATATTTCATAGTACGTTATCTCATTAAAGTAATTCAATAGCTTGCGCTACACACTTCACTGAGTTCGAGCGCACCACAACTTACCAAACTAGCCATTCAAATAGCGATTACGAATAGTATTAACTGTATTTTGAATCTTATATACACTATATAATTTTAATATACATATTATGTGTTTCTTATACATAATTTAAGAACAAATTCATTTTTTCAGATAAAAGAAGTATTTTCAAAAAATGCAATTTTACCGCCTTTTAATGGCGAACCATTTTTAAAACCAATGTTTTCCACTTTTATATATTCAATTTAATGAAATTAAATTCTTCTTTAGAACCGGGACATAAAAATTTAGTTTGGATAAATTTTTGGTACTTTTCTGATAACTTTCATATTTTGATGAATAGTGAAAAATACTATGTTTTAATTGAAAACAACTTTTTTAATAGAAATAATTTATAGTGTTAAATTATGCATTTAAAATTTTTTTAAGTGCATTTAGATTATATTTTTATCATTTAATACAATGTAGGCCATTATAAGTAATTTCACATTTAATTTTGACATAAAATCATGTAAATAAAAACCCACTTTTTGGTTTTGACAACAGGAATGAATTTTAAATTAATAAATGAAAATTTTATGTTTTAAATTTGGTAAAATAGACTTAATATTTGAATCTGGAATATCAAAATTAGCTTAGGAAGAACTTTTGGTATTTTTTTTGAAAACTTTCAATTTTTGATGAATAGTGAAAAACACTGCCTTATTTAAAACCGACTTTTTATTTAAATAATTATTTATTTTATTTAAATTTATTTTAAGTAAAAATAGATATATGATACATATATAAGTTCAATTTAATTCATTGGAGTCATTTTATAATAAAATTAGATGTATAAAATTTTATTGAACTTTTTGACCTCTTTTACCCACTTTCTAGGCACGTTAGCAAAATTGCATAAAACATAATTTTACCACTTCTATGAGTTTAATTTAAAAAATATTAGAGACAAGTTTGACATCATTAAGTAAAATTTTATTTAATAAGATGAAAATAATTTTTGGTGAATAGTAAGTTTTGACTTTTATTTACCACTTTTAAAAGTAAATAGGGTAATTAATGGTAAAAATGATATTATAATTACCCTAAAACATGTCCTAATTCTATTGGATAAATTTAATTAGACCAAAAAAAACCTTAGGAATAAAATATGATCCTTTAGGTCCACTTGGATTATATTAGGACATTTTTTATTATTTTATTTAAAGAAGAGTTAAAAGTGTTAAATTCAAAGCTTTTTAACTAAAGTATTTTTAATATTGGGTTATACATAATTAAACTATAAATATTCATTATAAAGATAAAAATATTTTCTACATAATGGTATTTGTTTATAATTTTTAGAGATTAAATAATTAAATTTATTTGTTACACAATGATGATGCAGTAATTACCTTCTTAATGAAATATTAAAATATTTTATATTATAAATATTAAAATAAATATAATTTAAAAGTTTTGATTCCATAAAACAATTTTATAGGTTTATATGACATTTATGGTTGATTAGATAATTTTTTTTCTAAGTGATAAGGTTGTTATGACTTTCACAAAAACAAAATACCAAATAGTGTCAAAATTGACATAAATTAATTTTAAAGACAAATACTATATTATTGGTTGATATAATATTCCAAAAAATATAAGGTTCGATATAAGGGATTAAATAATATTATATATATCATTAATTAACCACTTTAGGTTCTCTTGGAAGTTTAGAGTAAGTTTATTAACCATATAGTGTAAGAATACAAGAAGACACAGTAAAAGTTAAACTATTTAACTATGAGTTAAATCTAAAAGATAAGGTTAAAATAGTAACCTAAACTTGTCTAAAACCTATTGGTTTTGAGGAGTTAGACCCATAACCACCTAAGGCTCGAAATAAATTCATTTTTAGCCATTATAAACTGAATATTATTGTAAAATAAATTAATATTTTAATCTTTTCCGAAAGTGACCCTCACCCCTCTTTTAAAAGGGCACTTATCCTTATCTCTAAATCACACCTCAAAAGCCATTTTTATAGGCCAACCACTGCCCATATATCCTCCCAAATTCCATAAAATCAACCTATATTCCTTACTTTGATCAGAAATCCAACCCGAGGAGCCCTTTTGATCAACTCAAAAGGAAACGCTCGAAGAAGAGGTAATAATTTCACCACCCTCTTTCAAGTTCTTTTCATCTTCCACTTCCTTTTTTTGGTTGTTTCCATAAAATAATAATAAATCCAATACCTATTACATAATGTGATGTTATTATAAATATGGTACAACCATATTCGTTATTCTATCCATCCTCTAAATGACAAAGTCACCATATGTGCATACGTACGGCCTACCGTCTCCACATCGTGGTGTATTTTGTAATTCAAAAACTTAATTATTTGTATGGGTATAATAATGAGTATAACTGACGTAAATAATAAATATAAAATTTTAATTATTATATATATATATTATATACCATTAAATTACATATGATTTCACCATCAATATAATGATATTGTCTCTCATGTGTACGTATAGATTACCGTCTCCACGACACGATGAGATTAATTCCCACATTCACCATTCAACGATGATTATAAAAATATATATTATTAATAAGTATGTAATATATGAAATAATAATTCTACTGGAGATATATATATATATATATATATATATGTACTTACATATATATTATTCACTTACTTCCGTTCAATACGATATGAAAATGGAAACAACGTTTATGCTTACGTACGACCTACCATCTCCATAAATGGTGCCTTCCATTTCATATATCTATCTATTATAAATATTTATATTATAAATATATATGATATATAAATCAAGGTTTATATTCTGTAAGTATTTATATCATGATCTAAATGATATGATCAAGAATAACAATTTAAAACATGTACGATAAAGAAAGCGGTTATTACCCAAAATGTTAATTTAACATGGAAATAATTATTAAATGGGTAGTATAAAGTCATAAATGAATCATGTATGATATAATAAATATGAATATGGTTATGGTATAATTTAATAACATATTATGGTCATTATACATGAGGTTAAACATACCCTCGACCAAAGGAAAGTGCAAGGTAAGGGTTAATTTCACAATCTATTTATTATCCGAGGTTGTTTTTACGTAAATATCTACAGGGAAATATTTATTATCCATGTACATGTTTCATAAAATTGTTTTCAAAGTGATTTTTTAATGGACTTTTTACTAAAACATCATTTTGAAAGTTTTAAAGATTTATTCTTCTAAACCTTTCTCATTAATTTCTATGTTTTCAAAATTATTTTAAGGATTTATTTATATGGACATGAATGTTTTAAAATGTTAATTACTTTCAAAAGTTTCAAAGTGGTATGGGAAAATTTTATTCAAAACTATATTTTAAATGAATTCCTTTATAAATTATGTGACTTTTAAATGATTTCATTAAAAAGGGATATTTCTCTCAAAGATTTTTACTGATCATTTTCAACTATGTCGATATCATTTATGGGATATTATTCTTGATCGAGTTTGATTTATTATGACACAAATATTATATATTATATTGAAGGTTTTTTAGTATGTTTGACTGTGGATGTTTTATTTTTATACCATTCATGGTTTATGGATAAAGTATTGACATTTCATATGTTAATTTTAATACGAATGTTTATGTTATGTTTAAACCTTTTCATATGAGGAATGCATTGGACTTAGTTAGTGACGAGTGGAGCCCGCTATAGCTCCTCGATGCATCAGTAGGTATCATGAGGAAAAATTGTGTCTTGGAACAAGGCCTTGACAAAATTTTATTTGTAGTCTTGGAACGAGGCCTTGACTATGTGGTTATAAAGTCTGGCATTATGCATTCCATCATTATGAAATTGGCTATTTATATTACATGTGATTATTAGAGTAGTGGTATATACATGTGAATAAGTAAATGGAATTATTTGATTTATCTTTTCCATATTATGATGAAGTTTATGTTTAAAAGTCTTGTGTTTTAGTCGTATACATTTCCATAAATGTTTATGCTTGTTTATGAAATTTTATGCTATATTGTTATCCTTACCGAGTATCTAAGCTCACACCTTTCTTATGTTTTATTTTCCTAGGATTAAAAGAAGTGTATTATGATTGATAAGAAGGTTTAAGCTAGGGGATTAATGGTGTTATTAAAGAATAATTTATGATGTGTTTTATTTTCTAATGTGTAATGTAACGTTCATGTATGTAATCTATTTTCCAAGACTGCTAAACTGATCGGTCCTTTGTGACTTGATTCCTTGTAATCATGCCAATGTATTAAAATAATGCACCGACTCTGGGCTTTTGGGTTTGGGTCATTACAAATATGACATCCAAAACTGTAATATTTGTGTCTTAGTGGTCTATGTGTTCCACCATACAGATTCATAGAGTGTTCCCAAGGAATCCCAAACTATAATATCTATATATCAGTGGAATTTTCATCCCACTATATATATCCAAGGAACGTGTCCAAGGCATCCCAAGACCTATGTAGGTGGGGGTGGGTGGGTGAGAACTATTTCTATCTCCAGAACTAGTATATCTTGATGGGAAGTGAATGCCTCCAAAACCACCCTATCCTAAGAAAGGTTGACCTTGGGAGAACATGACCCATCCTTTTCACAACCATAATAGTCTCACACCAATGATTAAAGTTCTAAGGTGAAACCTACAATCATCACTACCCATTTCCTAATAACCCCTCTAGGATCAATATGTCATTAGGGCAGCTAGCGAGGTCCACTAGGTCACATCATGCATTGAAACCTCACATGGGTTCCTCAACCTCAAACTCATATCTTGAAAAAAATTCCATTACATAGAGGTATAAAATACTTCAAAATTATTATAATTGACTAGGCTCAATCCTAACAGATAGAACAATGTCTGTATCACTTTCTAGGCCATCACTATGATGGTCCTATAACTCATTCCATCCACAATATACATAGATCATACCCACTCAATTCTCATTTACTAGTGGGGAGGTAACATTATACCCGTATTCATATCAAATAGTCTAAAGTATATAAGAAATATCAGGGCTCTCATATGGCCTACTCAGAACAATAGATCTCAATTCATCACTTATCCCTACTTAAGGGGTCTAAGTGCCTCTATAGGTGCACTATTGTCACTGATTTTATTTCTAATATACCCATTAGGGTTTAAGTGTCATAGGGAATTAATTAATAATCAAGGCCTCAAAGATCGATGGATGAGGAAATAAATCCACTACATAAGGGTCCAACATGGCCCTTGGCATTTTGTTTGGTCCATGCATTTCATTTTAACAAAAAAATTTCATTTAAATAAAAAAGGTTAGTCACCTATCTATATAAAGACCATATATGACATTATAATCACAAGTAAACAAAATTACATACCATGGGGGTATTCTCAAGGACCACCTACTATAACCATGAAGCTATCCTTATTTTGAAAACACACTCGACAATTTCTGCCAGAGCCCTTTTAATCTTGAATAAAAATCTTGAGAACCTATTTCAAGGAAAAATATCCAAAAATTAATAATAAATGATTCATAATTAATTATTCAACTCATTATACCCATTTATAATTAATTAAAAATTTACTTAATTAGTCACAAATCTTAAAATCTCACTGGTCATAAACTACTCACAAAAACCTCAAGAAATGAGGTGTGGTCCACTCCCAACATACACCTAAATCTAATAAACATGAAATTCCCAATTTATAAACCCATTATAATTCCATATTCCATAAAACTTCACAAAAAACATAATAAAATTCATATGATGACATGAATTTTTCAAAATTATATGAAATGACATAAATACCTCATCTCAGGATGGTTTGTTGCCACAACCTAAGAAATCCCCATCTATCTCAGATGATTTGACTATGATTTAATGAAATCACCACCAAATACCCAGAAAAAACTGAATAAGAAATCAACAACTATGAAGGAAACAAACAATGATGGTAAAAATGGAAGAACTCACCCTAAATTGCCACTAGAATGATCCAAAATACACCCACTCAAAGGGGAATCAAATGGAGGTTGAATATGTGAGGATCCAACAAAAAATGGACCTACCCAATATCCCCTCTCCTAAATTAGAAAAAATCACCCCTAAAAAAGTTGAAATCACCCCAGAATAAAAAAATCACCTAATATATCATTCACAACATGACCCCCTAATTCATGATGTGAAATCTTGATGTAGAGGGGTATCCTTCTTGAACAAACCTCCTTCATAGCATGGACCTTAGTTTACAACTTGAATGGACCATTTAAGGGCCCCTAAAATCTCATGTAATGGTCACTATCATGACTCGAATTCCCCATTCATGGCATGAGTTCCCTATGTAAATGTCAATCATGATGTGAATAAATCATTCACATAATGAATGGATTTAATCTCTAAAAATTCAGTAGCCTGACCAACCGATCCTTCTCCAACACTCAACTGAGAACTTGTACAACTAACTAGGTATCAAACCATGTCTAAAAACATTTATTTGAGATGTTCCAACCACTTAAATTACAATGTGAATCTTGGTTCTCTAAAAGAACCTCTTACCAAATGAAAAATTCAAATTCCTTTTGAATTTTCACAACTTGTATAGACATGAGGTATTACAAAGCACCTGATAGAAAAAACATTATCTATGTTCCATCATAGATATTTCATCTAGACTATATGCATTCCTTGAGTCAACTGACCAAACAATGCCCTTGTGGGTATGAAAATTTACCTTAGGCGCACCTCCCCATATGCTAGATGCTATCGGCTAGCGAAGAAGGCCTAAGATTGTCATTGAGAGACTATTACATCTAATATAGGGCCTGATTTCCATCATCAAATCTACTAAAAATTTACCATGTCAATGTAATAGACATCCCAAAATTATATAAACATAAAATAGGGAACTAAAAGGGCACCCGCAGTCCATAATAAAATGTAGTAAAATCTATCTACATGATATAGTAAAACATAATAGAGTATAAAAAAATAAAAATTACATAAAAATAATTATATAAATAAATCTAACATTTTACAATACATGATATAAAATAACTTAACATAAATTCTTGACCTCGATCCCACCTCACATAGTCCAACATTCTAAATCATTATCCATTAATAACCTACTATACTTGTACAAAATGTCAAATTTCAAGAAAAATATATGTCCTGAGAGAATAAATGAAGGTATAACCATGTACATCTAAACCAATACTATGTATAGGGGAGGGGATTGAGTCCAAAAACCCAACATGAATCCCTAATGACTCAAAAATACTAAGTTATACTACGATCAAGTGAACATGCATGGAATAAATATATATGAAGTGTGGACATGATCATGTAACACACGCACCTAGAAACATAATATGCAATACACATTAAGTATACATGTTATATCATTAAGTGTTTTCCAAACCACCTAAAACCCTAAATATACCTACTTTGGTTAATTCCAGAGTGTCTATAAACATGTCATACCACACAGGGGGACCAAGTCCTACCCTAAAACTAATAATGAATATCATATATTCTTCTACCGTCATACCTTGGATCATTGTGAATATACCAGGAATCCCTTAGTCACCAAGTTCATAGTCAAAACCTAGGTGATATCCTAGGAATTTCATAGTATTAATCTCAATATCCATGTTTATACGAGGGAATCATGACCAATACATAAATATTGGCTTGACAGCTAGATCCCAAGGGTGTCCTAAGAATCTCATCACATGTGGATCAGATGGCCTGATCCTAGGGGTAACATAGGAATCTCACAATTTTATTAAGCCTCCCACCATATCCTAAGAATCACTCAACATCCATCATATAAAATTAGGAATCCTTCCAAATCCTAGGAACCATTATATATCTATAAAATACAATCCGAACCCAACTAGATCCTAGAAATAACTACTCACCCTCAAATATAATCAAGTATACCACATGATCCTAGGAATAACTAAGAATCCTTATAAAAACATCAAGCATAGAAGTTGGAAACCATGCAACAGCTTATCCATCCTATCATATAATTCGAAAAAGTTGAATATTAGGAATTTTAGGAACTCTAGTAGTGCCAAGAAAAACCACAAAATCCTTGGAGAATATCATATTTTTACTTGTGGTCACTCAAGGGAAGACCATCCCTCATGTTGTATAAAATAAAAATAAAAATAATTATGTTAATAATAACAACATTATCACCAAGGTTTGGTCATCTAACTAAACCCATCACACACTTTTGAGGCCATACCTTAGCACATGACCTACCATCATGACTATTGTATCAGGCTCTAATAATAAATCCAAGTCTAAGGTAATACCCATACTCTCCAATGATCACAATTAAAACTAACACTCCTAAAGTATAATGTGATACTAGGGATTAAACTAGGGTTACCATGTTCAAAATATAGTTTGAACACCATAAATGGGTTTATCAACTATATTTCCATCTCTCAGTCCCAACTCATCAGTATAGAAATAACATATCTCAATATCTGTTAGGGTCCTTCAGAACTGTCTCTACTCTCTAAGGATCTATCACATTCATATATATCATCTCACTAATTTGATACTAAAATTCATTTTCATCATCCAAAAGACATAAAAAAATCATCATACATCAATATAATCAATAATAAATCAAAATAGAAAGAACAATAATCACTCAAGATGGGGAAACTCCTCTATAAGGTCAAATAGACCCAAATAATTCAACCCAAGATATTATATCCTTCCTTTTTAAACCAAGTAAAATTATTTTTAAAATTAATTTATAAAAGTAATCACTCACTATATTTTACTCACAAAAGTCCCTTGGAAAAAATAATATAAAAACATTCTTTAAGATATTCCATTTTCATTTCAAAATACCATTTCAAAACACTTACTTAACTTTACACTTTTCCCTTGAAATTCTATCCAAGAACAATTTTTTTGGAAACAAAATTTAAATAAGAAATTTATTTTTCTTTCAAAATACGATGCACTCCTCCAAAAAATATACAAAGAGGACCATCGACACTTTTTCAACCAATGAACCACCATCAAACTGTTTAGAAATATATATATTCTATACTCACTATTAGTTTAATGGGATTCTATCTAAATCTTTTGGGGAATCACACAATTCATGAAACATGAATAAAATACTAATAATGAAGTCACATGAACATAAAATCACCAAATGGCCCAGAGAATCAAATAAATTTAAGACCAATTACCCATATCACTGATCCATAACTCATCCCAAGATCATACCAAACTTCAATAATTCCCTGAGCACCTATATCATCCATATACACCAATAAACTAATAAACCAAAAAATTAAAGAAAAAATCACAAATAATAATCATTGAGACAAAAATCATCAGGTGACCTTATAACCCCAAGT
This sequence comes from Viscum album, assembly GCA_963277665.1. Lineage (NCBI taxonomy): Eukaryota > Viridiplantae > Streptophyta > Magnoliopsida > Santalales > Viscaceae > Viscum > Viscum album. Next base: position 1,745,911,652 of record OY728152.1, read on the forward strand.
TAATGAGCAACAGGTTGTCGTCTACTCCTTACAAGCACTCGAATCTAAGACACATAGAATTCCCAAATTAAATACCCAATTCAATAGAAAATTTTACCCAAATTTTCTAGAAACACTACATAAATACACTAAGTAACATAAATCATGGAAAATGATTAAATATGGATTGGATACTTATTTATAGATCATCCTTTACATGACACACATGAATTCCTAAAGAAATTCGACAAATTCCACCATGTTCTAGTGGAAACCTTCATAAACCCTAAACCAATCAGACCAAAATCAAAGGTGAGACAAGACAAGAATAAAGGGGGTGAGGAGAGAAAAAACTCTCATCAATATCAACAAAATTCCATGAATATACCCCTTCCCAATGGGGGATCAAATAAATTAAAGGAGTAGGGATACCCCATGGTTCACACATGAGGGATAAAATAAAATAGGGGGGATCAGATAAAAACCCAAGGGGGTATTTTGGGTAGTTCACACGTTTTAATGAATTCCAATATAATTCATGGTTTATCTCCATATTTTGAAAAAATATGATCAAAACATTCCACATTCAATTTCTAAATCCACACACCCTGAATGGTTTTATAAACCATGCACCAATCATGAAAATACCCTCAATAACTATATTTTATATTTTGTATGATTTTTCTAAAACTGTGATCCAAGATCCTATACAAAACTAAGCTATACGGTTACCCTAAACGATTTGTTCTAACCATTTTCTAATAATCCATAACGGTAATACCCTTTCTAGAATTAAAAAATTTAATAAAAATCTCTGAATACTCCCCCAAGAACATGATTCATCTCCCATGACTTGATCTACATCAAATAAAATTTTAATGAGATGATACAACTGTCATAATTTCAATCCTAATCTAATTATCAAAATGTCCATCGTCCCAGAAAAATAAAAATTAAAAATTCCACTGAATTTAAAACATAAAAATGATCAGGGTTTTACAACCTCATCACTATAAACCTTCTTGTATTTGATAATTCTTGTTAGTTCTCTGACCATTAATTTCTACCAAACCCAGTCTTGAAATTACTACCAATAAGCTAAGTTTTATTATCAAATATCCATCACAATTCCAATGTGTAACTCTATGGTGTAAAATTGGGTTCCCTAGTCATAACTTGAAATATAATTTTTATTACCATATCATGTATACAAAGAGTTGTTCATGATGTATTATTACCATAAAAGGTTTTGATACTTTTGAATCCACTATTTACAGGGTAATGTCCTTAGATTATTATTCATAAAAAAAGTTTATAGAAGTTCCAAGTTATAGTGAGAAACTAAAAATACTATGATAATAATATTGAAAAAATTTAATATGGCCAAGATATATTATACTGATAAGACACATATATTTCCTAACTATTAGGTTTTGGGGACTCATAAGCATTGAGAATTCTTCTCATAAAGTTCTCACTTGGTGATCTCCAGTAAGGAAGATCATTAGGAATGAAATTCTAATAAAAAAATTTCATGTTTTAGGTTTCACCGGTTGTTATTATCTATGATCATGTGTATTTGTCTCTATACTTCATATCATTAGAAATTTATATCATTTGATCATGCACTTCGATACAAGATGAAAACCATGAAATTTATTTTATGGTAAGGTATCTTGCCTTAGGTGTTTTATTGATGGTAAGATATTGGTTGAATGATCAAGATATAATTTATTGCTTCCAAAAGGATGAGATATTTTTTTTCTAATTGACTAGGATGGTTTTACATTTATTAAATCAGTTTCCATATTGATTAAATTTAATCCTAGCCTATAAGGTTAAAAATAAATAAAACAAGAAAGGATGATGAAACAAAGAGTTAATCCTACTTTAATAGATATCATTATATAGTCACTCATTGTTATTGATAAAAGGGCCTAGAGGGTGGAAAAAAACATTAAAAATCTTGTCCAATAAAAATGAATTGATGTTTAGGACATGGTGGGACCTATGATGGGGCTAGGATATGACTTAGTTTAATTAATCATAAGAAAGAAAGAAATAAATTATTATTCAAGTTCAAAATAGTGTGTGTTTAATTTATTTTCTCATGGAATTCACAAGTCTATGTGAATATGGGAAAAATGTTTAACCAATGAATATTATTATTCAAGGTTCATTTAATATTTAATGGGATAGATGAGTCTAGTTAATGACTCTGTTTTTGTCATGAAAAATATTTTTAATGTTACAATTAAGTGGTAAAATATTTATGAAGACTGAGATATGTTTGTGAGGTTATAAGAGTTATTTTTGGGTGGTTTTAGAAGGGTTAACTAATTAAAGAAATTAGGATTAATTTTAATTAGCTTAATCATACACATAAACTCCAAAATAAGACCAAATTTTATGTACTAATCATTACCTCAAATTTGAGTAGTCCCCCCCTCTATCTCAAGTTCTAGGGAGAGAATAAAGTGTTTGGGGAACCTTGATATATTAATCACCTCCTAGATCAAAGATATGATGTTCCTGAGATCACACCAATGTCCAATGGTCTTATTTTCTTTGTGTTAACACCCAAAGTACAAATATCGATGATCTAATAATCTTTTCAAGCACATGTGGATGATTTAGAGGGCTCTAGTTTTGTTTATTTCAGGAAAAAATATTTGGCATGAGTTAATACATATTTGATCAAAACAGAATGAGGTAAAATTTTGGATTTGATTTTAAGGATTAATTTAATTCACACAAGATCCTTGGGTTAAATAATAGGTGATGCTTCACATGAGACGAAATTATGAAATTGATCATGGATTTGTTATAATTTACCCATAACTCATTCTTCCCCTACTTGACTGGCACCAAAAGTGATATTAGTTGAATATTATGATTTCTTAAGTCAAATTAGAATTAATTTTTTGTAAATTTGAGTAGAGGGTATTGATACTTTCCCAATGCTATCGACGAAACTTCAATTAAAGGTTTTATGTTTGAGTTATGGTCATCTAGAGACCAAAGAAACAATTTTTATGCTAAAAATTAATTAAAATTATTATATTAATTCAGATGAATAGTAACTATTGGAAACTATTCATCTGTTAGGTGTAAAATGTTCAATAGAAAGACTTCAACTATAGGTATTCCATGAAATTTGAAGGAAAAATAAAAATATATATTTAAAAAAACACACACACACACATGTATGTATAAATCAAAGGTAACAATACCCTTAAATAGTACTTATGAATAGTAACAATGAATAGTCCCTATAAACCCTATAAAAGTTTTTGAAATACCCAGGAATCATAAGAAATTTATGAAAAATTTTGATCTAGAAAATTTTAAAAATATTTTTAATTTATTAAAATTATTTTCAGGACCTCATGCTATGTATTTTTCGAATTAAAATTAAATTTTAATTCATAAAAAATACCCTCTTGTAAAATTATTCACAAATTTAATCTATTTACATGAATTTAATGCGTATCAAATGATTATGATCCTGAGAATTACCAATTCATGTCTAGTATTCATTAATTAATTTATTTAATTATCCTAATGTTATCTTTGTAATACTTATCTAATATATGTTTATTTGTGCATCCTCTATTGACTCATTATATGTATAAGGTCTTATGTTCTGAGATAAAATTATTTACTTATATTTCATTTTCATGAGATCCCCTAGCCTGCATGTGAGTATTATTGTGTAATTTGGATGATTGGATGAAACAGTTCATACCGAGATGAGGCGATGCACCAAATGTGAGTTCAAAACATTTGAAGGGGTGAGTGGAACCACTCTAGTCATACATGATGTAAATAAAGGAGTTAACTCCATGATCTAGGATGATCCTTTATTCTCGAAATATATTTAACATTAAAATGGGATCATGATCATGTCATTTATCTTTATTTATGCGTGGTTTATTATTTTTATATGTGTATAATTTACACATGATAACATAATGTAATAAACCAGAATGTATTGATAGAAATGAACATACACAAGGAAATTTTTCTATTTAATCATTATTAAGTTGTGAGTGTGATCACATATATAAATAATGTTAAATTGATACATATATCATTCACCAAGAAAACTATTAAAACTCTTAATGAAAATGTTTAGTTATTAAAACCTTCTATCAATTTAGTATGAACCAAACTTTTTGTATATGGTGCACATCAGCTCTTATAGAGGGTGCCTCTTACAACCGTGGAGTTCATATGAAAGTGGTGGGTTAAATTAACTAAAGTTAGCATCAAAGAAGTATCCATAGATTGTTTTTTAAAATTTTAGAGCAAAATCATTAAGTAATTCAAATTTATACTTTTCATGAGATGATATTCCAATAAACTGATCAAGGAGTCATTAGTAATGTAGTTGGTAGCCAAAATACTACCTTGAAACTCTTAGAGTAGTTTAATTTCCATAACATGGATAGTGAGGATAGGTTTGAAGTTTCCTTTCCACTAGAATACTAAAGAAGCTGAGCATTTTAAATCTAGTAGTTGAGGGATACTAGGATTTTACAAATTAGCAGGTCACCTTTAAGATTAATAAATCTAATATATATAATAATCATTAATCAAGATAAATTATTAATTTAATAAATATTTATTTTATAGAAAAATGAAAAGTAATACAAAAAACCCACCATGATAAATTTCGGTTAAAGAACATTTTCTAACTGATACTAATTTCCAAGAGTGGTATAGGTTCTTGAACATAATACTACGATATAAAAGGAAATTGTATGTTCCTGAGTTCCCACTACCTATTGAGCCACCTCAGGAAGCGAGAGAGAAAAAAAACCTTTTAAGAGACACATGGATGACATGATTTACATCATAATGCTATCATTAATGTCTACTGAGTTATGAAAGAAAAATGAAGATATATATGGTTATACCATGTTTCCTCAACTTTTTGAAGTTTTTAAGGAGAAATTGAAGTAATAAATAATTGATATTGGGATTACATAGAACATGTGTAAATTAAAAGATTAATTCACATTGAATCATAATATTTGAAAAAAATATCATTATTTCATCCTTTACTCCAAGTTACTTTAAATTAATTGTTTTTTATAAAATAAATCATATTGATAAACCACTTCATTTTATTTTGGGTAATGTTCACTAAGAATATAAGAACATAAATAAATATGGACCTCTAGTTATTATGGGTAAAAATAATAAAGTCAAGGATAAAAGGCCATTGGAAAGTGAGATGTGAAAGGTACCTTCATAATTTCATTCTAAGAAACCAAAGATAAAGTGGGTGTGCATTGAATTGAAATCTATTTTCTTCACATGTGACAATAAATATCATCAAAATATCAATTTAAATGAATTAAATAATAAGAAATTAGTCACTTTCATTTGAAGCCTATTCATTAATTTAAAGGAAAACTGAGGTTATATTTATTGGGTATTAAATAAAATATGTGTGTTTAAATATGGGATCCATGCGAGTATAGAAGTATTATTAGAAGTCAAGGTTTATTATCCAAGAGGATAAGAAAGGGTGATTACTACATCAATAGTGTGAATCCTAATATTTTCATTACCAAACTTATTGATTCTTATGAATATATAATTATGTATTGAAAGTTACCAAAACATTTATCTCAGTGTTCTCTAAGATATATTGAGATATTATTCCTTCTAGAATGATTTTTTTGTGGTGTTTGATACTAAATTAATAGTTCAGTGATACATGAATCATTGTAAATTAATGATGAATATTGAATTAAATACTCAGTAATACCTAGTTATGCCAAGACAATTCTTTGTTAAGTAAAACTAAAAGAGGTCATCAAGGATATTCATAGTATGGTTTTTAGACTCCATGGAGGTAAAAAAATCAATTATTATCAACGAAAATAATTATCATTTTTTTGGAAAAGAAAAATTTATAAATAAAGGTAATCCCAAAAGTTTTTTGGACTAGTTCAACATGATATGTGTGAACTATTTCAAGTATAATCTTGAGGTAAATTTCTACACTTTTAGTGATTCCTTTATAAAATTTGAGGAATATAAGAGTAAAGTAAGGATTATGTATGGTCGAGAGATATGATTTTATTAAGGATAATGTTCCAAAGAATATATTTACCAAGAATTCATCGATCATGAACAATATAGAGTGGATTTATTTATAAACTCAAATCTCCTTATACACATTAGAGCCACGATTTTAGTAAAAGGATGATCAATGATGATACTTACATGTATACATTGATCATTAAAATTTAGTGTGGATTTATTTATAAACTCAAATTTACTTATGAAAATCATATCTATGATGTAATTATAATAAGGATCAATGATGAGATGAATAATTTATATAGTACCCTCCATTATATTTTTGAGATATTTTTAAAAAATAATGGTGTTAACCCATAACCATATAAAAAATATAATGAAAAATTTATATCAAATGAGTTATAGTATGAAATGAATCCAATATTTCATACTTTAGGTGTTTATATGAAAAGATTTTGTTAATAAAAATTCAATAAACAAACTTTTATAAGAAGAAAAAAATCTTATCATAGTTTTATATCCTAAAGGTTTCTTAAGACATTATAAAAATAAATAAGATATAAAAGTTATAGTCAAGTGATAGACTATAATTATATAAAAGTATCCAAATATTTATTTGGGATAGTGGGAGTAAGGGTGAATAAGGAAAATTCAAGGTTATAGATTAACATGTAATTGGTATAGGAACTAGTTACATAAGATCTAATGGAAGAGAAGTTGTTCCAGATACTCATACTATGAAGAATGAATAGAAACAAAAAGTTGGTTTTATGTTCCTCACGGTGGGTGATATATTATTCATAAAAAATAGGGGATCCTATAAGAAAGTGGTAAATGAAAATATACTATGATAGAAATGTTTATATGAATTAAAAAAATAGATCCCCTTTACCAAAATGAACTATGTATTTTGGTAGTTTCTCTAATTGATGTAAAGTTTTTAGTGGGTATTCAAGAGGAACTATACATGAGTGGTACACGTTTGGAATTGAAAAGGCTCAATTAGTTATACCAAGTCATCATTATTAAATTCATTATATTTATTCTTGGATATAGAAACTTTATATGATCATTATATTCTGTATTGGATGTCAAGGCCGCCATTCTTAGAAAGTGTCTATATGATGAAATCAGAAAGGGTTAGTGACACCAAATAATTCCAAAAAAGGTATGAAAGTTGTATAGATCAATTTATGGATTAATTAGAGCATAGTGTTCATAAAATATTTATTTAAAATAAAATTATACTAGGTGTCTATAAGTGGTCAGTTGGAGTACCATTATTTTCTAAAGAAAGCATGTTGTTAACATATAGAAAAAAGTTACTAGGCTTATAGTCTATTATGACTAGATTGAAAGAATCTCTAAAAATATTAGATTATTATTGTAAAAAAATTTATAGGGAAAATATCTAATATGGTATATCTAATGGATTACTTGGACCATGTAAAATTATTTATACCGAAAAGGTTTTGAAAAATAAAAATTGTAACAATTCAGGAGGGAATTGTTTCTCATGTCACATGGTATAAATCTCTTTAAGAAGAAATCCATGAGACGTAGGAGGTGATTAAAATGGTGAGTATAACTCAATAAGCTCCAGTGATTGATCTATCATATATGCTATTCTATGTAGAAGATATGAAATTTCCAACACATATATTATGGTAGAAGAATATAAGATAAATCTAGGAAAACTCCATGGGAATTCATCAGAGCTATTCAATTGTACATGAGAAGGTACAAGGGATATGTACCTAGTACTTAGAGAGGAAGTAACACTAGTTATAGGAGAACACAATCCTATCTTTCTATGAATATTTATGATCTAATATTTCATTTAAGACAAGTAAATAAGAAAGATAATCTTATAAAATCTAGTGGTTTCTATGTCTACAAATACCAAGTATGTTGTTACTTCCAATACAACTAAATAAATAGTATAAAACTATATAATGATTTATTCCAATTCATGAAATGATATAAAATTTACCATCTAAGATGTTAAGTTTATTACAGAGGAAAAAGACTTATACCTAACATATCTTGAGTGATTTTACCCAAGGAGGCGAAGTCACAAATAATAGATTCTCAATATAGGAAGTAATGTAAGGCTATGTGACAAAATTTTCATCTTAGGATAAGTATGATCATATAATGTGTGAGATAACATATTGATTGATAGAAAGTTGTTTCTAGTGTAAGTGGGAGTGCTGTAAAAGTGGGTGCCCAAGATCCATCTTGAGTAGTAATTTTCAATCACCATATCATATATATATAGATAGTTATGAATGATATATTATTACCATAATAATGTTGATAATTCAACGTCTACTATTTACAAGGTAATTTCATTCTATTATTTGTCTTATCAAAATATTTAATGAAGTTACCAACTATAATGAAAGCCTCAAGATACTATGATAGTAATCCTAAACATATGTCATATATTCAAGATACATCATATTGATAGGACACAAATAATTCCTAACTTTTAGGGTTGAGGGCTCATAAGTATGGAGGAATCTTCCCATAAAGTTCATGCTTGGTGATCTCAGGTAGAGGAAATCATAAAGAATGACCCTCCAATAGGAACATTACATGTTTTGAGTGTCATTGTTTATTCCCATCTATGAGAACATGAATTGATATCTCGACTTGAGTTATTTATCAATGTATATAATTTGATCATGTAATTTTATATAAGAAGAAAACCATGAAATTTATGTTACGGTGAGGTATCTTATATTGGGTGCACCATTGATGGTATATTATTAGTCAAAGGATCAAGAAATAATTTTTTGATTCCAAAATGAAGATATATCTTGGCCCTAGTTGACCAGGATAACAATTCCTTTATTAAATCTATGGGCACGATGATCAAAGGAAACTTCATTCTATGAGGTCATGAATAAATAAATCCTGAAAGGATATTGACATGAAGTGTGCATCTTAATTTATGAGATATTATGAGGCAAAGTGACTATAATACATGGTGTGTGTTTGTAAGAAGTTGTTGTTGCTATGTATGAACCATATCTCGTTAGGGTTTTTGATGGGTTATTAAACTCCACATTTAGTCTATGAATATCACCCACTATTATTGAGATAAGTGATTATAATTTCACACTCAAAGCGTATTCAGAAGCTTGACCAATTCTAATGAATTGATGTTTAGGACATGGTGGACCCCACGGTGGGGGTTGGGATATGTCCGAGTTTAATCATTCACAGGAAAGAAATAAATTCATTATTATTAAAGTTTAGAATAACGATGGTTGAATTTATTTACTCATGGTATTCACATGTTATTAAGTGAATATATCACTACCTGAAAAATGACTATTTGCGACGGGTCAATGATCTGTCGTAAATAACTAGTATTTGCGATTGGCAGTAAGTGCCCGTCGCAAAAGGTTTGGTGAAAAATACGCGCCAAACTACGAGCAATGGTATTTACGATGGGTTCCTATTCCCGTCGCAAATAACCGACGTCGGTTTTTAGTATTTGCGACAGAATACTTGTCCCATCGCAAATACTCTTTCGGTAGGTACCATTTGTGACAGGGCCCATCACAAATAACTTTTTAACGGTCCACTATAATTAATGCGGACAGAGTTATTTGCGATGGGGGCCGTCGTAAATACCACTATTTGCAACGGGTAACCCATTGTAAATACCCCCGTCGCAACTAATCTATCCTATATATACCCGCGTCTGTTTTCCCTCCCATTTCACTCTTTAGTCAACTTCTCTCTCTATCTCTTCTGAAAAATTTTATTCTAATTTTTTTCATTGTTTAAACTTGTAAATCAGAGCATTATCTACGACTTTAATACTCCAAAAGCTTCAGTTTCAAGGTATTTATCTATTTTTTATTGTTTAGTAAATTTATTTTACTTTAAATTATTTATATTTTTTTAACTAGATGTAAATTAATTAAATTAGAATTAGATATTTGTTTTTTCAGAATTTATTTTTATGAATAGTTATATCTAAGTGTTAATTAGCAATAAATTGTAATAATTATTAATAATTTTAAATAATTTGTAATAATTAGTAATAACTGTTATTAATTAGTAATAACTAGTACTAATTAGTAATAACTATTGTTAATTAGAAATAAATTGTATTAGTTAGTGATAAATTGTATTAATTAGTAATAAATTGTATTAATTAAAAATAATTAGAAATAATTAGAAATAATTAGTAAAAATTAGTAAAAATTAGTAAAAATTAGAAAAAATTAGAAAAAGTTAGTAATAATTCAAAAATAATTTGTAATAATTAGAAATAATTTGAAAAAAATCATAATAATTGTCAATAATTATGAGTATTTAATAATAAATTGTAATAATTAGTAAAAAACTGTAATTATTAGTAATAATTAGTAATAATTAGGATTAATTAGTAATAATTAGGATTAATTAGTAATAATAAATAATAATTAGGATTAATTAGTATTAATTAGGATTAATTAGTAATAATTAGGATTAATTAGGATTAATTAGTAATAATTAGGATTGATTAGGATTAATTAGTAATAATTAGTAATAATTTGGATTAATTACTAATAATTAGTAATATTTTGTAATTATTAGTAATAATTAACAATAATTAGTAATAATTATAAATAATTATAAATAATTATCACTAATTAGTAATAATTAGCAATAATTAGTAATAATTATCAATAATTAGTAATAATTATCAATAATTAAGATTAATTATAAATAATTAGTAATAATTATGATTAATTAGTAGCAATTATGATTAATTAGTAATAATTAGGAACAATTAGTAATAATTAGTGATAATTACTAAAATATTTAGGAATAATTAGTAATAATTTCTAATAATTAATAATAATTAGGAATAATTTGTAATAATAAGTAATAATTAGTAATAATTACTAATAATTAGCAATAATTAATAATAATTAGTAATAATTATCAATAATTAACAATAATTAGAGGTAAATTGTAATAGTTAAAAATAAATTGTAATAAATTGTAATAATTAGTAATAAATAGTAATAAATAGTAATAAATTGTAATAAATAGTAATAAATAGTAATAAATAGTAATAAATAGTAAGAATTAGTAATAAATAGTAATAAATAGTAATAAATAATACTAAATAGTAATAAATTGTAATAAATAGTAATAAATAGTAATAAATAGTAATAATCAGTAATAAATAGTAATAAATAGTAATAAATAGCAATAATTAGAAATAATTAGTAATAATTAGTAATAATTAGATTTAATTAATAATAATTAGATTTAATTAATAATAATTAGTAATAATTATCAATAATCAGTAACAATTATCATCAATCAATAATAATTATCAATAATTAGTAGTAATTATAAATAATTAGGATTAATTATAAATAATTAGGATTAATTATAAATAATCAGGATTAATTATAAATAATTAAGATTAATTATAAATAATTAGTAATAATTAGTGATAATTAGGATTAATTATCAATAAATAGTAATAATTAGATGAATTATCAATAATTAGTAATAATTAGTAATAATTAGGATTAATTAGTAATAATTAGGATTAATTAGTAATAATTAGTAACAATCAGGATTAATTATTAATAATTAGGATTAATTAGAAATAATTAGGATTAATTAGAAATACTTAGAAATAATTAGTAGTAATTAGGATTAATTAGAAATAATTAGTAATAATTAGTAATAATTAGGATTAATTATTAATAATGAGTAATTATTATTAATAAATAGGATTAATTGGTAATAATTAGGATTAATTATAAATAATTAGGTTTAATTAGTAATAATTTGTAATAATTAATAATAATTAGGAATAATTAGTAATAATTAGTAATAATTAATAATAATTAGGAATAAATAATAATAATTTGGAATAATTACTAATAATTAGGAATAATTAATAAAAATTAGTAATAGTTAGTAATACATAGTAATAGTTAGTAATAATTAGTAATAAATCATAATAAATCATAATAAATTCGAGTACATTGATAAAATGGCACAATTTATAGTGGTTTGGTGGAATTCCTTTTGATCAATGCCTCAACTCCTTGCAAATTTTTCCCACTGAAATCAATATGAAAAATTTACTCAAACATACATCAGAGTAGTTTTTTCATAGTGATTTAAGTCAGAGAAAGTTGCAAGGCGGTGAGCTGTCCAAAAAAAAGAGGCTCTTTTGCCTGATGACTCATCCCCTTGCAACTTTCTACAACTACAATCACTATGAATAGTCTATTATGATGTATAAATATTCAATTTCGTATGCACAAGAGCATGGAGAGAAGTGCAGTGAGGCCTCCCTGCTCTCCATCCTTGTGCATACACAAATGGATATTCATACGTCGGATCAGACTTTTCATAGTGCTTTTAGTCACAAAAAGTTGCAAGGGGATGAGTCGCCAGGAAAAAGAGTTTCTGCAAATTTTTTGGAAAGTATGCTGCCGGTAATTAAGAATAATTAGTACAAAATACCAGAAATTAATAATAATCAGTGGTAATTAGTATAAATTTTTATAAATTAGTGTAGTTTAGTATAAAATCTTAAAAAATATTATAAATAACTAAAAAATAATAGAAATAATTATAAATTGCTAGAAAAGAGAATTTAATTGTATTATATTTTTTGGATAGTGTTCATCTTATATCTAATTATATAAAATAACTAATTATTTCATATTTTGTTTAGAAAAATATGGAACAAGGAAGTCGACAATAGTCATTATTAGATGATCATGCTTGGATAACTCAGTGTAGAAATCCAAATGGTTCTAGTTTAAATCTTTTATATATTGAGAGTGTTCAAGCTTTATTATCTTTTTCATCATTAGAATCAAAATTTGTTTTAAAAGTGACAGTTAAGTGTCCTTATAAAAAATGTGCTCTGAGGAGATATGACACATTTGAGAACGTTGGAGGTCATTTATTTAATTTTGGTTTTAAACCAGATTATGTTTTTTGGTATCAATATGGTGAACATAGTTCCAGAGAAGATATTAATTATTTGGTTATAGATTCAGAATAATTTCAAAATTTAGTACATGATGTGGCAAGTCCGTCTGTTCAAAAAACTGAAACTTAGGATGATATTGATTTAACTCTTGAGTTGGAACCATCTAATTTATATAAGTTGTTGAGGTCTGCTGAGGATGCCTTATATCCTAGTTGCAAGATAAGATAGTTTGAATTAGTTACTAAATTTATGGCCATTAAATCAGATAATGGAATATCAAATAGTTTTTTGATCAGATATTGTCTTTGTTAAAAACACTATTACCTAAAGGAATTATATTTCCTACAAATTTCTATGAGAGTAAGAGGATGGTTCCTAATCTGGGTCTTAGTCATCAGAAGATTCTTGCATGTTCAAATGACTGAATCTTATATTATGTTGAAAATGTGTTATCAGATAGTTGTCCTATATGTAGATAATCAAGGTATAAATAATCCAAACTAGGGAAGTCTGGATTTCTTCCTATAAAACAATTGAGATATTACTTGCTCAAACCTAGATTACAACATTTATTTATGTCTCAAAACAAAACATCATTGATGTCATGGAACAAAACCAACATTTCAAATAGTAAAATATTAAATCATCCCTCTGATAGCGATTCATGGAAACATTTTTACCAAGTGCATTCAAATTTTTCTTTAGAAGCCCTAAAACTGAGATTGGGTCTTTCTACTGATAGTTTTTTTCCATTTTGTTCTTATGGTAGTTAGTATTCATGTTGGTATGTATTTATAACTCTGTATAATTTACCTCCAAAGATGTTGATGAAGGATACATATATCTTTTTGACCTTATTAATTCATATTCATTCAAAAAAGAATATTGATATTTATTTGAAACCATTGATTGATGAGTTGAATTAACTGTGGAGTAATGGTGTCAGTACATTTGATGTTGTTGCGAGACAAAACATCATACTGAAAGATGTATTGATGTGGATAATTAGCGACTTCCCAGCATATAGAATGTTATCTGGCTAAAGTACACATGGTACACAATCTTGTCTGTACTGTATGAGAGACAACAAAGCGTTTAAGATTATCAATGAAAAAACCTTGTTTTTTCTACTTTCATCGCGGATTTATTCCAAATGATAATCCTTTTCAAAGAAACAAATATCATTTTGAAAAAGGAAGAGTTGAAAAATATGGGCCTCCAATAATGATCTCATGTAAAGAGTTGAAATCAATTTTCTCTTAATTACCTCCCATCACATTTGGACCAATAATAAAAAAATAGAAAATTAATGGGTTTGGAAAGGAGCACAATTGGATAAAAAAGAGCATTTTTGGGGATTTTCCATATTTATATGATTTGTTTGTCCATCACATATTGTATGTGATTCATATTGATAAGAACTATATTTATAATTTATTTCACATAGTTTTGATACACTAGGCAAGACCAAAGATAATGTAATGGAATAATTAGATCTTACCCAAATTTGCAAGTGATAGAAACTTGAACTGTTTGAAAATGTCAGATCATAGAAGTTAATGAAGAAAAAATCAGTTTATACACTGTACAAAGAGAGTTGATTTTTATTTTGTCAGTGGATTGTAGATTTGAGACTTCCAAATGTTTATGCTTCCAATTTGGATAGATGTGTAAAAAATGGTCATATTACTGGATTGAAAATTCATGACTATCATGTTTTAATGGAAATAATTTTTCCAATTGAATTAAGAGGTTTATTAAATCCTATTATTTTTGATGAAATAAAAAAAATGTCATATTTTTTTGAGACATTTGTACTTTAACAAAAGACTACGATTCCATAAGAAAACTGTAAGAAGACATCATTTTAATTTTATGTAAACTGGAAAAAATATTCCTGCCAGGTTTGTTTGACTCAATGGAAAATTTGATATTAAATTTTCCACATAAAACAAAATGTGGAGGTATGGTACAATTTTGATGGATATACCCATTTTGTAGATTTATGTAAAAATTGAAAAAGGTACGTAAAAAAGCACCAGTTTAAGGATCAATTTGCAGAAGCTTATTTGCAAGAGAAAATTTCTTTTTTCTCTCTCATTACTTTCAAACTAAATATCCTTAAAAACACAACCAAATGAGATGCAATGAGGGAAATGTTGAAGTTGAAATGAGAAATAAATTATCAATTTTCAATCAGCCCAAAATTAGCTTCAGTGGAGTTTATGAATGATGGCTTTCAGATGATGAACATCACAGAACTCATACATATATTCTGCTCAACTATGAAAAAATTACACCATTTGTACAGTGAGTGATCCTATCACTTATTCTATAATTTTCATAACAATACAATAATATTATTTTATTTATAGGCTATATGATAATCATATCAAGAAAAAGTTTCCAGAAATTACAGCATCTTCTTTTAAAGAACGACGTCAACATTTTTTTCCTACTGGTTTCAAAAACTGGTAACATAAATTATTTTTTATTTCACATAAAAAATAAATTCAATAATTATTATAGTGATAATTGTTTTACAAATTTTCAGGTATCTCAACATGATAATAAAATTGATAATTGATTGTTTGTATTGAGTAACCCACCATCAAAAATGGTTAAATTTTATAATGCATATGCGGTGAATGGTTTTTGATTTCGTACATGTGCATATGGGGAATAAAAAAACAATGAATAATGGTGTTTTCTTGATAGGATCACATTATAGAAAAACTGAATTTGACTTTTATAGCATGTTGGAAGAAATCATTGAACTGTGTTATCTAGGATAACATTACATAACGATATTTAAATGTCAGTGGTTAGATACTGGGAGAGGCTTGTGTGTTCATTCGATC
This sequence comes from Viscum album, assembly GCA_963277665.1. Classification (NCBI taxonomy): domain Eukaryota; kingdom Viridiplantae; phylum Streptophyta; class Magnoliopsida; order Santalales; family Viscaceae; genus Viscum; species Viscum album. The sequence goes on from OY728152.1 coordinate 1,745,927,537, forward strand.
CATGAAATCATTGATATTAAATATAAAAGTCTTCTTGCAGTAAAGGATCCATTTTTATTGGTTCATCAGGCTCATGAAATTCATTATGAAAATTACTATTCTATTTCAAGTGAGTTGGGTGATTGGTTGAGCATAATAAAAATTAAATCTCAAGAGAATCAGTTTACTGAAATTTAATGTGGTTCCACTGAAGTGAAAGGAATTGAATTTTTTTATGAGACTTCTCCGAATCCATATTTTTCAAGAAGAGATACAAATATCTTTGATGAAAACCCACAATTAAGGGCTGGTGGTGATGATGATGTTAATGATGTTAAAACTAAATTTGAAATGACAAGAGATGATGAAACTAAAAATAATACAGAAATTGATAATGTTGAGGAGGAAGATGAAGAAATTGACATTGACAGCTATGAAGATGATGATGAAGATGGACATTGAAACAGTAATATGATGGTTATAATCATATATAATATATATCTTTATATAATAGTTTTTAAACTATTTGCTAACAATAATCATTTCGTGTTTCAAATGGATGAGGATCTGTATCATATGTTACAGGAGGCTGATCTACCATTGGATGAGCAAGAGGCCAGATCAGCCGACCCTCAAACTGTTGGATGTTCAGGGGTCACTTAGAGGGGGCATGGTCTCGCCCGATTGATGATTCCCGACCCTATACCAGAGCAAAGTCAATATCTTGGGTTCGATCCACACACGCATAGGTATTTTTACATGTGAATGTTAGTTATTTTTCATTAATTTATTTATATTCTAATTATTTGATTAATTATTATTTTTCATATATTTACACATATAACTGTTGGACAGGGGAGTGCTATACTCCATAATTATTTCTCTGATGCATGGGTGACATGGGATCAAATTCTCATTGATGTTTAGCAGCGCATGTTCGAGAATTGGATAGTACATAAATAAATAATATTTATTTTGAAATTAATTTAATTAATAATTTGATATAATAAATTATTTTTAAGGTTTATGGTATCCCATTGAGGAGAGCATGCATGAAGCTATTTGGAAGGTATGGCAGGGACATATGTGTCCGTGTTGCACTCAGTTTTGGAATAATTTGAAAAGGAAACCAATAGGGAATGCAGGAGTGAAGTAGTTTGATGAGACATGTCACATCCACCATATTGATTATATTTCATCTCAGGTTTCAGATGGTTTATGTACACACTGGTTGAGTAGACGATTTCAGTGTAGATCATTATTAGGTTGGAAAAATCAGGGGAGACCAGAGGTGACACATCGAGCTAGTAGTATTACATTCAGTATGCATAGGAAGCATATGGTAAGTACATTTTTTTAAATATTATATATAACTTTAAATGTAAATGGTTTATTTTATATTTATATAGGAAGTTGCACAACCCAATATTACAAAGTACGACGTTTATAGGAGGATGTACAATGATCCAACCACTAGGGATATTAGAGGTGCTCACCAGTATTGGCTTGTTGTCAGTATAAGTTTTCTTTGAGTTTTAAATTTTACTACAGATAATATTTTAACTATTTTAATTTTAAATTGAAATTGAATTAGTCATATGAGCCTGTGACATCTCAGAAAGATTTTGAGAGTCAGCCCGAGATCGATGGTCAGACCAGTGCCCCCACCAGGTTTGATAAGGCAACATGGATGCAGACGACCCAATTTGGCTTTGAAAAAGGTCAAGTTGTTGGTATTAGATCTCAAGTGACCCCTGGGGGTTTTATGAAACCTTTACAATGTCAGCATCCATCTCGAGAGGAGTTCAAGATGAGTCATCATCATCTCATGCACAATACCAGAAGCAGCTACGAGCTCAGAGTGAGCTTATAGAGACTATGCGTAAGGAGCAAGAGGAGATGTGTTAGTGGAAGCAACAACAGTAGAAAGAGTTCCTACGATAGCAACATTAGCATCAATATAAGATGCAGGATGAGATGCGTCGATGGCGGTAGGAGAAGGAGCAAGAGCATATAGAGTACATGTGACGTCTGGCTCATAGTTTAGGGATGGAGTTCCCTCCACCATCTCCTCCAGATCCTCCAAACGATCCTCCCACTGATCAATGATGTATTTTTATTTTATGATGACACATTTGAATGTATTTTTTTTAATATTAATTATTTAAAGTTTTAAATAGTGTGTGTTTTATATTGTCTCGAAAATTATAGTTTTTTATTATTTATTTAATTATTTATTATATTTTTTATTTTATTAGTTAATATATTTTTATATTTTTGTGAATACTGAGGTTTTTATTATATTACTAATATTATTATTTATTTAATAATAATAATAATATTATTATATTAATTAATTAATTTATAATTAATTTTATTGTACAAATATTAATATTAATATTTTATTTATATTTATATAATATAATATTTATTATTTTATAAATAATTTTATTCAATTAATATTAATATTATGATTTTATTTATATTAATATTATATTATTATTAATATTATTTTATTTCTTAATTTATTTTATTTTTAATTTTTCAACTATTTGCGATGGTCCGTCGCAAAAGGGTTTTTTTTATATTTTCAGAAGTAATTTCGATGGTCTGTTGAAATTACTAATTGCGATGGTGAGTCAAAAAAAAGTAAAAACCATGAAAATATTGGTGATGGGACGCTGAGCCGTCACAAATAGTTTCTTAAAAAAATCACCGAATGTTTTTTGCGACACCGTTTTCCGCAACAGGTCAATTGCGACGGGGTCCCGCCGCAAATGACCCATTACAATATTCCATTTTTTCAGTAGTGTATGCAAACTATTTAACCAATGAATATTATTATTATTCAAGGTTTTTTTGAAATTATATTTGAGATATATGTCAAGTTAATGGCTCAAATTTTATCATGTATCATAATTTTAATGTCATAAGTAAGTCATACAATATTTATAACCATTCTAAAAAATTTGTATTGATTTAAGTATTATTTTGGGTAGTTTTTTATGGGTTAAATTTCTGGGAATAAAACAATTTTATTAAGTTTAAGCCTACCTATAAAATCCAAAATAATACTAAATTTGTGGGACTATTAATTTCCCTAAATTTAATTAGTTATTTCCCTTATATTTTAATTTTTTTAGAGAATTGAACATTTGGGTCACCCTAATCCATGAATCACCTCCCAAATTAAAGAGAAAGTATTCCCATGATTTCATCGACATCTAAAGGCCTTCATTTCTCCAAGCTAGCACACACATAATATAGACTGATGGAAAAATCTATTGGAGCATGTGTGGATGATCTAGATGGATTTGGATTATTTTTCTTCAAAAAATGATATAAAAAAATGATTGGACAATAATTCGATAAAAAGATTAATACGGTGAAATTTTGATTTTGATTTTTCATGCTTAATTTTATTGACATGCGAACCTTGGGTTAAATACCAAGCAATTCTTCACTAGATATGATGTTACGAAATTGATCATGATGAAAAACTATAATTTCCCTATAACACACCCATTCATTGTGTTCCCAGTACTGACACTCAAAACACTACCTTGGATAGATAAAATTTTTACTAGAAAGATCAGTCCAACACTCAAACAACCTTAATTGTGTTCCAAAAAATAATCCTGATAAAAATTATACCTCACTGCATACAATCCCACAATATCACTAATTTGTGAACCTCTATTTTAATTTCACTGAAAACCCTTATCCTTACTCATCATTGAAGAAAATCGAGCATTTCATACATAAATATTGCATTATTTTGGATTAATATTCAATAAATTTTACAATAATACATTCTTGAGGACCACAAAGCTTTAGTATCCTTGGGTACTAGATACATTCACAAAAGATCTAAAATATCTCCTACAAAGTTCATCTCTCATAGTACCCTTTTTATACATTTCATACTTAATAACATTATTAATAACTTTTAGAAAATGAAAAAAATAAGAAAGGGAGATATCAAATACTTAGTAAGGGTAAACATATGTGATACCAATCAATAATCATAAGTGGGCATAACCATAAGTGTATTAAAACTTTATTTTAACATAATAAGTTCCTACCCAATAAGTATAATAAATTTAATCTTAAATCCTGCAATAAAGTTTTGTTATAACAAAAAAATTAAGTCATAGTAGTGCAGAATCATTGATAATCAATCACAATCTATGAGACAATATCATAAGAATAAGACGTAGGTTTTGGGAATATACATAAATATAGATAATAATTTCCTTAATCAAGGTTCATATCCTGGTCTATCATAGAGGATTGGGTTCACTCCACATTACATCATTTCCTTAGTCGAGGTTCACTCCCATGACTATCATATTGGTCATAGTCTCTTACTAAATTGGGTTTAATCTCCATTCCAATCTTTATTATCTCATGATATATCACTCTTTACCCAATGTATCCGAGGGATATATAATTATTGGCACACCCATCACATAATAAAATCTATACAAATATGTGCAAAAAGATCATAAAACATTCACCAATTAATTATATAATAACCCATGGAAATTAAACAGGTTTTATTCAATAATTTCATCATAGAATAAACTATGTAAATGAAACAAGTTTCAAAAATATTTCATCACAACTTAATTAAACCATGGAAAAAATGGATTTCATAGAGTCATCCTTAAATAATCATATTTATAATCCATCCAAATAATTAAATTGGATGGAATCATAATGTTATATCCATAGTGAAGCTTAAAAATAATTAATGAATATTTATATAGATGAAAAAATTTTTAGAAGGTCATTTGAATATTTCTTAAATTAAGGGAAAATACCCTTTTCTTTTGGAGTATTTAAAATCTAAACTTTTCTAGAATATTGAGAAAAATATTATATTTGAAAATAACCATGTAAAATTCTTAAATAAGACTCAAATAAAATAATATTCATGATGGTGGGAAAATCTATTCTTATGTTAAATTTTAAAATAAAGATTCCTTTCACACTATTTGTAAAAAGTCATAAATAAACAGTTAATGAAAAATTGTAAAAATTAATTTTTAAACCTCTTGAAAAAAATTAAAAAATGGTTTAAATGACTTCAAAAAATCATTTGATAATATAAATTAACATTCTTGAAAACATTTTTAAGAACATGGACATGAAATAAAAGGTTCCCCTAATAAAGAGGAAATAAGATACAATTTTATTAAAAAAATTCAATAATTTTAATTACCAAAGATAGAAAAATGGTAATATTATTTAAAAACTCTTGTAATTAATAGATAATAAGAAAATATATGGGTTTTAAAGGATAATTTCTATATAATTTAACTCAATGGAAATTTATCATATACAATCCTAAAAAAACGAGACTGTAACACAAACCCTTACAACTTTGGTAGTATTTGAATGATAACCCCCAGAAAAGACATAAATTCAAATGAGAATTTAAATATTATTAATATAGATTAATTCATGATATAGAATATAAAAGGGGTGGTATATACATCACATTAAAGAAACAAGGGTGAATATGACCCGTGCCTCATAGAAATAAAAGTGAGACGAGAAACCCTGACCTCAAGTCTAACATTGTTTGTAAGAAATATAAACTCATATATAATAAATTTAAATTTATTATAATAATATAATATAATCATATTAATAATTATAATACCACAGGTTATTTATTTATAACATCTTATCACCCGTTAATTAATAATCTTTCATTATCATCATTATTTATTGTGTTAATTTCTTTGTTTTTCATGTATGTTTTAGTTCAACAGTTTTTCTCCTTACAATTTACCATGGTTACATAATATCCATAATATTAATAATTACACAAGACTCATATTTAATCACTATATACACTTTTATAACCATTCATATAAAGCAGTGATGAAAATTAATTACATAACTTCATGGACATGATAGTCCGTATGTACACACACATGATATTTCCATTTCCGATGGATGGAAAGAAATAAAGGTAAATAATAATTTATAATAATATAATAATTATTATAATATATATATATTCATTAAATATATCCTTATTTACAATCCATGTAAAGCATAAATTAAAAATGAATCACATTATTTTTTAGAGGTGGTAGACCATACATATGCACAAGAGATGTTATCATTTTTCAGAATATGGGAAGGTAAAAAAATAGATAATATATTATCAATATAGAAGTATAATTATTTAATAAATATCATATATAAATTCAAAATCCATAATAATAACCAACTATGAAATATGGTGATGGAAAATGAATCATATCACTATGTGAAGGTGGTAATCCACACACACGGATGAGCGATATTTTTATTTTCCATTTTATGGGAATGAGAAAGAAAATGGTTATGTAATAGTCATAATTACATCTAAGTATATTTATTATACTATTTTAATCAAATTATTATTGATAAAAAAACTTTATGGAAGTAGAATAGAAATAAACTCTGAGAGATTCAGGTAAGATGATTACCTCTTCTTTGAGAGACCTCCTTTGGCATATAACTTAAGCCTTCTTAGAAATATCCCAAGGTAAGAATAAAAGATCAAGAACCAAGTTAAGGAAGATATAAAGGTTTATAGGAAGGTTTTGGTAGAGATATAGGGCTAAAATTGTGTGAATAATATAGGAGAAGAGGTTCCATTTTATAAGTGGGGGGAGGGACACACATTTAATTACATAAAATATTTAAATAATATAAAGTTTCTTTCTCATTAAATTGGTACCAAATGGAAAATAATTAAAATTTTGGATAAGTTAAGGTAAAAATATTTTTCAATAAATAATATTATATAAGTTTAATTGTCATTTTAAACTTTATCTATTTAGTTAAACCCCTCATTAACCCTGTTTAACCTTTACTATAGTAATAGATTCTTACCTGAGTTAATATTCATAATAAAAAAAATTATTTTGAAATTATTACACAATATTACTTATTATGATTAAAAATATGGAATAAAATTTAAAATATTAAATTTATATAGGTAGAAGGAATTCATTTTTAAATAAGTGCACAAAACATAATGAATATTATTTTTAGAAAAAATGCATTTTTAATCATAAAAATCAACTTATACTAAAATAAAATATAATACTATTAATATGGAATTAATTAGATTATTTTTAATAAATGGGATATTATTTTACTTTAAAATAAAACCCAAAAAATAGGACTTTTAAATTACTTTATTTAAAGAAAATAAATGATTGTTTTTCAAAAATCGACATTTTTATTATTCACTCAAAAATCATTTTTTAGAAAAATTCAAATAATTAATCATAATAATTTTATGAAATTATTATTTAAATTAAAATTTCCATTTTTCCAAAAAATATTTATAAAATTGGAAAAAATTAATTATAACATCCATGCACTAAACAAAATAAACCTCTTTTTGAAGAAAATATATTTTTAAAGCATAAATGACTTCATTCTCGTTCATTTTCAAATAAACATAATTAAATAAATTTTAATTCATTAAATTATTTATTTAGATATAATTATTTAATTATAATCATTTATCAATAGTTATTAATTTTATCTATTAATATAAAAATATATTACACACAAAAACAATTTTATGAAAATTGTCTCTTTTACCTTAAAAATAATTTATCATCATTTCTAATGAATTGATAATCAATGTTTGATTAATGATTAATTTTATACATGTGTAAATAGTAATTTTTATTAATTTATTTAGTCCTATTCATACCCTATAATCCAATGACTATAAGATAACCATAACATAAAAAAATATGAGGCCATTCCAGTTAAAAGAAAAAGATTCAGACCATTTATTGAAAGAAAGAAAATTTCAACAAGGAGAGCAGATGGGGAATACAAAAATTTCCCACATCCAGCATAAGAAGAAACTAAATATCATAATATGAAAATTCATCCCCATAAATATACTCATCAGCTATTTCCCATTCAGATTGAGAATTAACTTGATTTAAGATCTTGAGTATTTCTAGATTGGTCCTTCTTGACACCTTAGAGGAGGACCTAGTAGATACGGTATTGGGAACATTAGAGTGGTCTTTTCTTGATCTTATCTTCATGGGGTAGAGATAAAAACCTCATTTTCAATCATATTCTTCTTCCCACTTTTAATAATGTCATTGTATGTGGATTTATCATTGTCCAAGGCTTTGTAGGGGGTGTTATCTGTCACCCTTTCATTAATAGAAACATCATCCCACTTATCCTTAATTATCAATTATTTTAAATATTTATTGGATATACTCTTAAAAATTAGTGGTTTTTTCTTCAATTTTACATTTACCATATTTTGAATCCTACCCTGACTCAAAATCACTCAGATATATGAAACCTCTCCCCATAAACTAAGGCTATATATTTTTGTCCTCCAAATCCACACATTGAGTGACCACACAAGTAGTGTGACCATTAGGAACTTCTTCAATCACTTTAGCATCCTTAGAATGATTAATAGAATCTCACTACATGTCCAGATATACATCCAAGGAAGTATTTCCCTCTCATGCTTTGACATAAACATCATGATACACTCTCATTCCCATTGCACAAATATATTCATCTCTTGTTGCCTCATTGTAGGCTATATGCACTGCACAAGTATGGGGATCAGTGAATCCTGTAATATTATTACCCAATCCCACATCATTAATATGATTCATTGTTGTAGCGGTATATGATGCTATTTGACTAAACTCATTGTTGCATATAAATAAATCTATGAAAGAAATAAAATTTATTTAAAGAGAAATATATCATTAAATCCTGAGGTGTTATATTCTACCCCCCTTATATGAATTTTTACTTTAAAATTCCATCACTCTGATGCAAACAATTGAGGATACTTCTACCACATCACATCTTCAAGTTCCAACACAACATATTTAATTTTATGGTTTCTCCACAAAACATTGATCAAGTGAGCGGTCTTTTTCTGCAACAATTCCTCTTTTTGATCTAGAATCTCCATTGGTTATTCCACATAAGAAAGACTATGATATAGTGGTATTAAATCTATGTTCAATACATGTAAAGGATCATGTATGTACTTCCTTAAGAGATATACATGGGGAAAATTGTGAACCTGAGAAAGATTTAGTGGAAGCACAAAGTGATAAGAAACTATTCCAATACAATCAGAAATTTCAAATGGTCCACTATATCTAGGAACAATCTTTCCCTTCTTTCAAAATCTCATAATCTTCTTCCAAGGGGATTTTCATAAGAATACCTTTTTACCAACTTCGAACTCTTGATCTCACAGATGATTGTTAACATAAATTTTATGTCGATTATGAGAAATTTTAATTTTATACTAAATGGATATGTCCTTATTTTATATTTCCTCAGCTATATTAAGTCCCAATACCATTATTTATCTAACTAAATATTGGTATATTATTGTTTTATACTTCCCACTATAGAGAGAATCAAAAGGATCCATATGAATTCTTGAGTGAAATCTATTGTTGTAATAAAATTACAACAAAGGAAGGTGTTGATCCCAACCACCTTTGAAATCTAAAGAAAATATTTTATAATATCTTCTAGATGTTGAATAGTCCTCCTAGCCTAACCATATGTCTAAGGATGATATACAGTGCTGAAGATGAATCCTATATTCAACACCTATTGAATAATTCTCTAAAGCTTTGAGGTAAACCTTGGATCCAAACCAGATACAATAGAATGTGGTACTCCATGAATCCTTACCACTTCTTTAATGAATATACATAAAATATTATTAGGAGATAAATTTTCTCCATTGGAAATAAAATTTTCTGATTTCATAAGGTGATTGACTACAAAATAAATAGCATCGTGCCCTTAAGATGTTCTGGGGATTACTATGAGGAAATCCATGGAAATGTTTTCCCATTTCCATTATAGCACATGTAATGGTTGTAATAGTCCTGTATAATTATATATCTTATACTTAACTTACTGACACATGAGGCATTGAGATAAAAAATCTACAGTATCCATTTTCATGTTATCCCTCTAGAAATATTCTTTCAGATCACTATATATATTCTTAATTCCATGATGAATATAGAATGAAGAATTGGGAGATTAATCCAACAACTCCTTCAAATTTGGAATTTATGGGACACATATTTGTTTCCAAAACTTTATCATTCCATCACAATCATAGTTGAACTCAATTTTTTTTTCACATTTTTCTATAGTTCCACATATTCCATCTATGCCTCTTTAATCCTCACATGGATAGATTTTTGGGAATTCATCTAAGAAAATTGGATCTTTATCCCTTAATTATTATTTTATGGTATATCCTTTGTAAATCTATACGTATTGAATGTATTTACATTATCATCATAGACAAACTAGTATGTACCTTCCAAAAAATATCATTAGACACCTTGTTTGCCTTCTTTAAGTAGTATAATATTAAATATCCATAATATTTAATCAATTTGAACCATCTCCTTTGACACATATTCAACTCTTTTTATGTGAATATATGATTCAAGATTTTATGATTTGTATAAATATCACACCTTTCACCATAAAGATGATTCCTTATATTTTTTCATGAAAAAAATGATATTTACACCTCCAAATCACGAGTTGGGTAATTCTATTTATCAATATTCAATTGGTGTGAGATATAACTTATCACCTTGTAATTCTGCATCAATAAACATCCGAGTCCCATCTTAGTTGCATTATTATAGATCACAAACCCTTTTCCACTATAGGGTAGCATGAGAAAAGGTGAACTAATCAACCTTCTCTTTAGTTCCTTGGAATATTCCTCATATTCATCTATCCAATGATACTTGGCTCCGTTCCAAGTCAACCTATACATCTGATTATATAGTCATGATAAATACTTTAAAAATAATCGATTGTATCAATGCAAACTAATAAAGATACAAATCTCAGTCACCATGCTTGGTTTAGGCCACTTCTCAATAACTTTTATCTTTTAAGAATCTATAGATATACCCTCTCTTGAGATTATATGACCCAAGAATGAAACTTTATTCAACTATAATTTATGCTTACCAGATTTGGAACATAAATCCTCCTTCATCAAGGTCTTCAACACAATAATCAAATGATATTCTTGATTTTGTTGAGAAAAGTATTGTTTTCAACAATACATAATAATGTTATTTAAAGGGGGAGATTATTGAAAATAATACTCTGTCTCTTTATGATAATTTTGATGCTCACAAATACCCTTAATTATTTTCTAATGATTTTATTTAGTATTTTGCAGGAATTTATCATTTTATTTTACTATTGAAACTACGGGAATTTATTGTTAAAGTATTCATATTTAGTGTGTTCTGGAAACACTGTTCATGCGATACATAGGTAGAATTTGCTTTATCATGTCCTGGAATCACTGTTCATACCCTACGTGGATAAAAATAGCGTAAGGATGAAAAGCGTGTATACTTTTTGAGATAAGAGAAAAGTATGGTTAATCAACCATACGTTATCTGCAAAGTATGGAAGAAGAAACTTACGTTAGGAAGGAACCTTACATTTGGGTTAACAGAAAAGTATGGAAGGGGAACCATATGTAAATATTAAACGTTATGTTTGTTTCTCAAAAGTATGGTTCATCAACCTTACTTTTGTAAAAAACCATACGTTCTTGGAAAAGTATGGATCAAGTAAAAGTATGGATCTTTTATCGTACGTTTGAAAGTTGAAGAAAAAGTATGGATGATCAATCCTACGTTTATGATCAACCTTATGTTTGAAGAAAGTAACATGAACCCTACATTTATGTTCAACCTTACGTTGTCAACCCTATGTTTGGAGGCCACGTCATCAACCTTACGTTTGGCGTCAGAAAGTTTGAAAGACGATATTTTTATGCAACCGTCAGCAAGCTGATTGTTAGGTGGATTTCAAGCCAGATTTAATGTTGATTATAAAATATGACTTTGACCGATTCAAATATGTTTTATCAATGGATTAAAGATCAAATTGAAAGGAGCTTTTTATGCTGAGTCTTCAGGGAAGTTACGACTACTCTGTAAATTCAAATTTTTGAATATCGCGAATCAAAAGGTGACTTTTATGGATCTAAATGTGCAGGGAATATGATCTGATTTATTATATATGTTTTCTCTGAAACACCAGGAACATAAGTATATTGATCAATCTATTATTCAAAAAGGTGGAAAATAGAGACTGCAAAAAGCACTTAGTTCTGTTGATTCAAAAGGAGCGTCAAAGCTCTGTTTATTTAAGAAGAAGGAACTCGATAGAAGATTCACTTGATCTACATAAAATATATACTATAGATATACTACTGCTGAAGTTTTGAATTATATCTCTATATCTACTACAACCGGATCAACTCAGAACTTCTTTGACTTGAAAATCAATATTTCTAGAGATGACGATCCATCTGCTATTAATTGCATTCTGTTGCAATTGTGAAGATCAACTGGAAAAGTTTTTTTTTAAAAAATTCTTTTTATATTGAGTAACCAGCTTCTCATACTAAGCTGATTAGGTTCATGTTTGAACCAGAAGGCTTTGTTTTGACTTGGATTGTAAAGGTACCAACTGCCTGTACTCAGTTGTGAACCGGTCTGTTGAAACGAGGACCAGATAGTGAAAATCACCAAGCTCATGGAGTAGAGAATTGGTGGAGTGGACTAGGGGCCTTCTTTTCCTCGAACCAATATATATATATATGTGTACCTACTTTTACTTATTCCACTGCATGATCAAATATGATAAAGCATAGAGGACAGAACTCATTCAATCGAAGAGTTAACGAAAAATCTGAAAGACACAATTCACCCCCCTCTTGTGTATAATCTGTATATTCAAGATCCAACAATTGGTATCAGAGGTGGAGCTTCTGATAGAGCCTTATCAAGCTAGAAGAATTTAAAGATTATACAACAGAGCATCATGACTGATACAAGAGAGGGAATATCTATGGTCAGAGCACCGTACTTCAATGGAGAAAACTATGGATGCTGGAAGTCTCGAATGATTATCTATCTGAAAAATCTTGGATACAGAGTCTATTCTAAGATTCTAACTCCATATGAAATACCAAAAAAACCTGAAACATGGAGTGCATATAATGAAGTAGAATATGATATGAATTCTAAGGCAATGAATGCAATTATATGTGGTCTAGAACCTGATGAGTTTAACAGAGTATCTCAATTCCCAATAACATATGAAATGTGGAAAACTATTGATGTTGCTTACAAAGGAACTAACAATATCAGGGAAATGAGATATGAAACTACTAAGCTTAAATTTGATACATTCATAATGGTTGAAGGTGAGAGTATTACTCAAATGAATGGAAGATTGACAGAGATTTTCAATAACATAACTGCCTTGGGAGATCCCATTAAGCAAGCTGATCAAGATTTAAAAGTATTGAGAGTACTGCCTACAAAATGGAATGGAATCTCTGCAGTAATCAGACAGTCGACACCTGTCAAAGATTTAACCATGAGAGAACTGATTGGAACATTAATGATGCATGGAGCTGAGATGGAAGATGAAGCTAATGAACATAAAGTGATTATCAAAAGAGAATATACTGCCCTGAAAGCATCATCATAGAGTAGAAGCAGAAAGATGAAGATCATAGAATTCAAAGATAAATCAGAGAGTTATGACTCATCAAACTCAGATGAAGAACTGGCTCAGCTATCCAGAAAACTTAGAAACTTCTATATCAAGAAAAGATACTTCAAAAAATCCTTTAATAAAGATAATAAGTAAGTAAGATTCTATGAATTCAAGAAGATGAGTCATATCAGAATAGATTGCTGACAATTAAAAGATGCAAAGAAGAAGAAATTCTTCAAAAGAAATGACTATGAGCAGAAAGACAAGAAAGATATGAAATCCACTTGGAGTGTATCTGAAGACTCCAGTAGCTCTCCTAAATCAAGCTCAGAGAAAGAAGAAGTCAACATAAAAGAAAACATGTGTTTCATGGCAGAAACTGATGAGGTGCACTCATATTACTCATCTGACTCAAATAATGAATCAAATTCTGAATCAAGATACACAAATGACAAACTTGCAACCTAGTTCAATATGCTTGAAGAAATATATGACTCACTATTTAAGAAACATAAGTCACTAAAGAACATACATAAAGATGTTTCAGATGAAAGAGATACAATGCTAAAACAACATTTGGAATTAACTGATAAATACAATTCTATTAACACTAACTATATTAATTTTGAATCAAGAATAAAAACACTATAGGATGAAGTAGAATCTTACAAACAGGCTGCATTGGTTTTTACAAAATGAGAGAATTCATTATAATGAAATTCTTAGAAAAACTATCATTAAAAGGGAGACATTTCGAATTGGTAGTAAAGGAGAAAAACCTAATCTATATAAAAATTATTCTGTTCCTAGCTCTAAAAGGGTTAATTGTAACTTTTGTGGGACAAAGGGACAAATAGGTAAAAAATGTTTCTTAAGACAACCTCAACTTTGTGGTATTAAGAAAGCCTATGTTTCAAAAGACTTATATGATTCTGTTGATTTTAAAAGAACAAAGAAAATATGGATACCCAGATCATTTCTAGCTAACACCCCTGGACCCAACAGAATATGGATACTGAAGCAATTTGTTTGAATGTCTTTGCATGTAGCAGGCCAATAGAGTAGAAAAGATATATGATACATGGACAGTGACTTCTCAAGACATATGAGTGGAAACTCATTGAATTTTCTTTCACTCACTCAAAAGGAAGGAGGAATTGTCACATTTGGTGACAATGCCAAAGGAAAAATCATTGGCATTGGAACTGTTGGAGATCCAAAAACAGTCTCAATCAACAAAGTACTTTATGTACAAGGATTAAAACACAACCTGATAAGTATCTCTCAAATTTGTGATGATGGATATACTGTTGATTTTACTAAAAATTGCTGTACTATTTCTAAAGATAAACTGTTTAAATTTAAGGCACCAAGAACTGATAATGTCTATACTTTGGATTTAAATTCCTTGTGTAAACAACAAGTAAACTGCTTGACTGCTAAAGTAAGTGAATCTTGGATCTGGCATAGGAGACTTGAACATTGCAATGTATATGTTTTACATAAATTATCTAAGAAACATCTAGTTTTTGATTTTCCTAGTCTCAAATTTGAAAGTGACAGATTATGTGATGTATGCCAACATGGTAAGCAACACAAATCATCATTCAAATCTATTAATAAAGTTTCTAAAACTAAACCTCTATAACTTATCCATACGGATTTTTTTGGACCTTCTAGAGTAGAAAGCTTATCTGGTAAATTATATGTTTATTTATTAGTTGATGATTATTCTATATTTAATTGGATTTTCTTTTTGAAATTAAAAAATGAATCTTTTACTTTATTTTAAAGTTTTTGCAAATTTGTTCAAAATGAAAAAGGTTTTAATATAATATCATTGAGAAGTGATCATGGTGGAGAATTTGAGAATCAAGAATTTAATTACTTTTTCTCAAACATGGGTATTAAACATACCTTCTCTGAACCAAGAACACCTCAACAGAATGAGATTATAGAAAGAATAAATAGAACAATTCAAGAAATGGATAGAACTATGTTAAATTAATATAGGCTACCTATATATTTTTGGGTAGAAGTTGTAAATAGAGCTTGCTATATAATTAATAGAGTTTTAATTAGACCTATTTTGAAAAATACACCCTATGAACTATGGAATAACAGAAAACCTAAAGTAAATTAGTTTAAAGTTTTTAGATGCAAGGTCTACATCTTGAACACCAAAGATAATCTTGGTAAGTTCGATCCAAAGTCTGATGAAGGTATTTTCTTAGGATATTCTTCTACCTCCAAAGCTTATAGAGTCTATAGTAAAAAGTCAAGGATTGTTGAAGAATCAGTTCATGTGAAATTTGATGAATCTAATCCCTTTGAGAAAAGGACAAATCAAATGGATGAACCTGACTCTAATGATAACATGAGACTTGAGAACATAAAAAATGATTTTGAAAATGATATAAAAGAAATTCAGTCTAGTTCAGAAGAACATGATACTGAAGAACCTATAAGTGTATTGCCTAGACAGTCTAGATCCCTAAAGAATTACCCTTTAGAAACTGTGATAGGTGACTTAGAAACTGGTATTCAAACTAGAAGAAACTTAGGAAACCTAGTGGAATTATCTGACTTCCTATCCCAATAAGAACCCAAGACTATAGAAGAATCTTTAAATGATTAAAGATGGGTAATAGAAATGAAAGATGAATTAAACCAGTTCAAAAGAAATGATGTTTTGGAATTAGTGGAAAGACCTAAGAATTATCCTGTAATAGGAACCAAATGGGTCTTTAGAAATAAACAGGATGACCAAGGCACAATAACTAGAAATAAATCAAGATTAGTAGCTAAAGGATATAATCAAGAAGAAGGAATAGATTATGATGAGACTTTTGCTCCTATAGATAGGTTAGAAGACATTAGAATCCTTTTAGGCTATGCATCATATATGAATTTTAAATTATTTCATATGGATATTAAATCTTCCTTTTTAAATGATTATTTAATGGAGGAAGTATATGTTGAGAAACATCCTGGTTTTGAAAACTCTCAAAAAATTGATTCTATTTTTAAACTTACTAAAGCTCTTTATGGCCTTAAACAATCACCTAGAGCTTGGTATGAAAGATTAAGTTCTTTTCTTTTAAAAAATGACTTTACTGTTGGGTTGGAAGATCCAACACTCTTTAAGAAAACTGTGAAAAATAATGTTTTATTGGTTCAAATTTATGTTGCTGATGTAATCATTGGATCAACTAATAAAACTCTTTGTCATGAATTTTTAAAATTAATGAAAGAAGAATTTGAAATCAGTATGATGGGAGAATTAAATTTCTTTTTGGGTCTTCAAATATTTCAAAAATATTTTGGAAATGTTTTAAATCAAAGCAAATACATTGTTGATTTACTTAAAAAAATTGGACTTGAAAACAACAAGCCATTTACAACTCCTATGTGTACTAATATAAAACTTGATTTAGATGAAACTAGGAAATCCATTGACAAAAAGTTATATAGAGGTATGATTGGTAGTTTGTTATAACTTACTGCTAGCAGACCAGATATAATGTATTCAATATGTCTTTGTGCTAGATTTCAATCAAATACCAAAGAATCTCATTTAACTGCTATCAAACGAATTTTTAGATATTTAAAAGGAACTATTTTTCAATCTCTACTTTATCCTAAAACTTCTGATTTTAATTTGATTTCATATTCAGATGCTGAATTTAGAATTTGTAGATTAGATAGAAAAAACACATCAGGAACATATCACTTTTTAGGAAAGTCTTTAGTGTTATCATCTAGTAAGAAAAAACATTCAGTTTCCCTGTCAACAGCCGAGGCAGAATATGTTTCTACTGGCAATTGCTATGAACAAGTGTTGTGGATGAAAAACACTCTTATGGACTTTGGATTGAATTTTAATAATACTCCTATTTTATGTGATAATACAAGTGAAATTAATATTTCAAAAAATCCTATTAGTCATTCTAGAACTAATCACATTGATATAAGGCATCAATTTTTAAGAGATCATGTTATTAAAAAGGATATATTTTTAGAATTTATAAATATATAAATTCAATTAGAAGATATTTTTACAAAACCACTTCCCACTGCAAGGTTTGATTTTATTAAGGGGGAGCTAGGTTTATTTGATTTTAAATAAAATTTTATTTTATAATACTAGTTCTTTATTTTAATTCTGCTTAAAATAATTTTTCTATTTTTTTACAAAATAAGTTTCTTTTCCCCATGTAATATATTTTATTTATTTTTAAATATATATAATGATTATTAAAAACACGAGAATCAAGGTTGTCAGAAACCCTTTCGACTTCTAAACTGTTTCATTTCTATCAAAACCTTTTGGAATCCGCAAACTGCACCTCTGCTCGTGAACCCTAATATTCGAACCTATGAAACCCTAACCTTCAAAACTTCAGAGATTCTCGCAGAGATGGTAAGGATTAAAAGAATCAGTGAATCCAAGCCAAGCAATTCCAAGAGACAGCACTCCAAAGGAAGAAAAATCTCACAGGGCAAGGTAATCGATCTCGACTGGTTATTTCAGAAAAATCTACTGTTGAAACAAGCGCTGTCATTTCAAAACCTTGAACATATGTTCAATAGTGAAAATATAGAATTTATGTATGAGGTAGAACTTAGATACTTCTTCAAATCTATAGAGTTTAGTCTGGGAGATACTGAGGACAGTATGATGGCTAAGATAGAGGATAGGGATTTCTCAATCTCGTCAGTAGAAATTAGTCAGATTCTCAATTTACCTAATGAGGGAGTTTTTCATTTAGATTTGAAAAATATTGGAGATTATGTGAATAAATCCTAGGACTTAATGTTGTTTCTCTTTGGTCCTACGACTATAAAGAAAATTTTTATCAAGGATTTGGAGCCTGATCAGAAAATTTTGGTCAAATTTGTGCAAACTGGAATAGCTCCCAGAATGGAAGAAATGGAAAAGATTATGTACCCTGATATGTACATAATGTATCTTATTTTAAGTGATATGAAATTAAACTTCCCAAGGTACATGGTAAGGTACCTCAATTACTGTTGTCAGAGTGATTCTCGGATGAACTTTTACCCTTTTTCACGATTTATTTCCAAGCTGTTGCTTAAAAAGGACATGGTGAGATTAGTGGATACCCGCATACATTGTCATCATAGTAATGTGTTTAATGCTGGAACTTTAAGGATGATTGGATATTTTTGGAGCACCATTAAAGGAAAACTTTTTCCAGTAGGAGCTGAGGATGACTCAGAGAGTGCTCAGGCTCAACCTGATAAGTCCAAGGAGGGACAAGCTGAATCAAGAGTCAGCAATGTAGCAAGAAGGATCCGATTTGAAGTGGAAGATGCTGAGGAAGAAATAAGTTAGGAGGGAATTCAATCTTGAAGAACTATACCTGTTAATGAGGAAATTACTTCCCCTGCATTGGAAAAAACAGAATCTTTATTTTCTTATACTTTTGTAAGAGAAGCTGCTATTGATAAGACCATAGAAGTTGTTTGTGAAAGGACAACACTAGTAGAGGGATCAGGAGTTAAATAAGAAGCTTAAAGGGAGAATCAGGAATACATTGTAGCTGATATTGAAGTTACACTTCAATAGGAACAATATAAGGAGGCAGAGCCTGGTGAGGAAGTGGCCAGACCTCAGGAAAATCCTGAAAATATTGTTCTCGAAATTCTAGTGGAAGACAAAGATGCTGATATTTTTGATGAACATCTCCCTAATGCTCCAACAGAGTTACTTCAAGAGGATTTTTCTATGGAAGAGTCTGGAAAGGACTCTGAGGAAAAATCTATGGACCAACCTACTCAGGCCAAGGAGAAAGAAAAATCTGATGCTGAATCATTACCTTTAGTACTTCTACATCACACAGAAACTGAAAATGCGAATCAAGCATAGGGTGCCTCTGATTCAAGGAAGAAATAAGTTAAAGAACTGTACAAAAAGGTGTCTCAGTTGGAATCTGAGAATATCACTATGAGAAATTCCTTAGACTTAGAACATTTGAGATTTCAAAAGATGAAGGAGAGTACAGTTTCAAGACAAGAAGTTAAAATGTTTAAATAGGATATGATGAATGCAGTTGTAAAGTTGAAATCTTAAATGGTTATGAAGACATATTTATAAGATCTAAAATTGTTTATGAAGCACCAATTTGCATCAGTTGCAAATAGTTATGCTAGTGGATCGGGTACTTCACCTGATTTAATCAGAAGATTTCAAGCTATCACAGCCGCGATGAGCAACATGAATGACAGGTTGCAAGATATTTAATGTAACAATGCTCCATTATTAGTGTTGCTAAAAAATCAGAAATTTTTAGTGGATTAACTGACATCTAGTGAGTCACCAATCAGAACACTGTTAAATCAGATGTCAGAGAAGCTGTCAGTGTTTATAGAAAAAGAGGAAAGGATGCATGAGTTTTTTAAAGTCAATTTAATCAAGGATATTCATATGACTCAGGAGAATAGAGAGATCATTATCAAACTTAAAGATGGGATGATTAAGAGACTCAGGGAACAGTTTACAGAAATCAAGTCTGCAATCCAGAGGAGATAGAACCTATTGACTACCTGTTCACTCCAAAAAACCTTGATTCCTATGTTTATCATAGTTGTATCTATTTTTGATTTTTAATGAAAATCTATTTCATTCTTTCTATTTGTTTTACTGTCTTTATTTTGATATGCCAGTACTCCAGATTTAATTATTGATAAACAGTTAATAATAGAATTTACCTATAGTTCAATGCAACATTAAATGTGTTAAAATCCATGATTTATCATTCTTTTTGATATCACAAAAAGGAGGAGAAATTTGGATAAACACAATATTTTATTTTAAAAAACCTTATTTAAATGATTTCCTGTATATTTAATGTTTTGGATTTAAATAGATTTATACTTATACAGAAAACTATTTTAAGTTATTAACAGTCGTTTATTATAAAGGGAAATTTTCTTTTACTTTTTATTCAGAGGGAGAAATTTGGATAAAAATATAAACTTTTATTTTATTCTTTACTTTTATTTTTAAAGAAAAATTATTTTATTTTCATGAAGGGGGAGAAATTTTTATTTATTGAAATGATTTTGTTAAAATTAAATATTGATTTATGCTCTAAAAATTCTAAAACTTTATATAACTAATTTTGAAAGTTAATTTTATTTAATTAGTCTTATTATTTTATGTGTTTCGTGATCATCAAAAAGGGGGAGATTGTTGAGAAAAGTATTGTTTTTAACAATACATAATAATTTTATTTAAAGGGGGAGATTATTGAAAATAATACTCTGTCTCTTTATGATAATTTTGATGCTCACAAATACCCTTAATTATTTTCTAATGATTTTATTTAGTATTTTGGAGGAATTTATCATTTTATTTTACTCTTGAAATTATGGGAATTTATTGTTAAAGTATTCGTATTTAGCGTGTTCTGGAAACATTGTTCATGTGCTACTTAGTCGGAATATGCTTTAGCATGTCCTGGATTCACTGTTCATACCCGACGTGGATAAATGTAGCGTAAGGATGAAAAGCGTGTATACTTTTTGAGACAAGAGAAAAGTATAGTTAATCAACCATATGTTATCAGCAAAGTATGGAAGAAGAACCTTACGTTAGGAAGGAACCTTATGTTTGGGTTATCAGAATAGTATGTAAGGAGAACCGTAAGTAAATATTAAACCTTACGTTTGTTTATCAAAAGTATGGTTCGTCAACCTTAATTTTGTAAACAACCACATGTTCTTGGAAAAGTATGGATCAAGTAGAAGTATGGATCTTTTACCATACGTTTGAAAGTTGAAGAAAAAGTAGGGATGATCAATCCTACATTTATGATCAACCTTAAATTTGAAGAAATTAACATGAACCCTACGTTTATTTTCAACCTTACGTTGTCAACCCTACCTTTAGAGGCCACGTCATCAACCCTACGTTTGGCGTCAGAATGTTTGAAAGACGATATTTTTATGCAACGGTCAGAAAGATGATTGTTAGGTAGAATTCAAGATGGATTTAAAGTCTATTTTAAAATATGACTTTGACCAATTCAAAGCTGTTTTATCAATGGATTAAAGATCGAAATGAAAGGAGCTTTTTATACCGAGTCTTCAGGGAAGTTACAACTACTTTGTAAATTCAAATTTTTGAATATCTCGAATCAAAAAGAGAATTTTATTGATCTAAATGTGTAGGGAATATGCTCTGATTTGTTATATATGTTTTCTCTGAAACACCAGGCACAAAATTATGGTGATAAATCTATTATTCAAAAAGGTGGAAAACAGAGACTTCAAAAAGCACTCAGTTATGTTGATTCAAAAGGAGCGTCAAAGCTCTGTTTATTTAAGAAGAAGGAACTCGATAGAAGATTCACCTGTTATACATCAAATATCTACTGTGGATCTACTACTGATGAAGTTTTGAATTATATCTCTATATCTACTGCAACTAGATCGACTCAGAACTGCTTCGACTAGAAAATAAATATTTCTAGAGACGACTATCTATCTGCTGTCAATTGCATTCTGTTGCAATTGTGAAGATCAACTGGAAAAGTTTTTTTTAAATTCTTTTTATCTTGAGTAACCAGATTCTTGTACTAAGATGAGTAGGTTCATGTTTGAACCAGAAGGCTTTGTTTTGCCTTGGATAGTAAAGGTGTCAACTGCCTGTACTTAGTTGTGAACTGGTCTGTTGAAATGAGGACCAGATAGTGAAAATCACCAAGCTCGTGGAGTAGAGAGTTGGTGGAGTGGACTAGGGGCCTTCTATTCCCCGAACCACTATACATATATGGGTCCCTGCTTTTACTTATTCCATTGCATGATCAAATCTGATAAAGCATATTGGACAGAACTCATTCAATCAAAGAGTTAACAAAAATCTGAAAGACACAATTCACCCCCCTCTTGTGTATAATCTGTATATTCAAGATCCAACAGATTTTTTTTTCTCTCAAGGAATATATAAGAGTATTATCTATAAATACTAACATAAAATAATCAAGGTAATATATAAATAATCTATTCATTTTATCTATGAAGATAGCAGTGGAATTGGTAAGTTTAAATAGAATCAATATAAATTCATAATTACCATGCCTAATATGAAATGATTTCACTGGTATATCCTCCTTATTGATCCATAATTAATGATATCCAAAAGGAAAGGTCAATCTTGGAAAAGTATCGAGATCTGTGAAGTTGATAAAACAAGTCATCAATACAGGATAAAAGATACATGTTCTTAATAAATATCTTGTTAAGTTCTTTATAATCAATTAATGGCTTATAGAACCATCTTTTTTTCTTAACAAAAAGAGAAAGTTCACTTTATAGTGACAAGATTTTCTTTATGAACCCCTTATCAAGATTATCCTAGATTTTCTACATTATTTACTATAACTAAATTGGTTCCATTATATATGGAGTCTTTGAAACATGTGTAGAAGAAATTATAAGCTATATTGAAAATAATAATTCATGATTTAGGGGAAGATGAGGAAAGTCCTTAAAAAATAAATCAGAATATTCTAAAAAAATAATAATATCATTAATTTTGAGTTTATCTCCATCGATTTGAGATAAATATCCCTTATTAATAGGTATTAAGACCAAAAAACATAATTAATATCCATTGGAAGTTCATATTAATACTATCACTTAAATACACTCATAGGTTGATCTTGATTATAAAATGTGATCTCTATTCCTTGGAAATTGATATGGGATCTATATAAATAAATATATTCCATTCCCAATATAACATCAAATTAAAATAGAGGGATAATCACAAGATTTTATGGAATAACATTACCACAAACTTCTATTAGATAGGAGGTATAGACTTTAGATGAGATCATCATACCATTTTTAGTTTTTAGTAAGAAGTCCACATCTAATCAATGAGGATATGAATTAACATTCCTAGAGACTTTTCAGGATATAAATTAATTAATATGATTAATTTCAACTAATATAATTTAATATTTGATCATACCTATCACCTACTCAACTTCATTATTCTATCATCTATATCTAACTAAAAACAATTTTTTTAGTGAAAGCATTATACATTTTTAATTAGAGCAATAATCATATGATTAAAAAAATCATTCTTATGATGTCCATAATTATAAAAACTTATTTCTACCCATGAAACTTTATGTTAACCCCATATAAATATGTATTTTCATAGGTTGTATTATATTCTATCCACATAATCCTCATAATTTTTCATAAGGGAATGTGAATTAACCAAAACATATCCCTTGAGAGTGTCTATCTAGGTGTGTAGTCTTAGGCCTAATCATCATGGAACAATGATGATCAAGTTAATACAAAATCCCCCCCTTTCAGAGTTTTTAATCCTAGGTGAATCCATGCCACAACTATATCCACTTTGTACTATCCATAAAGGGACAAATTTTCTAATAAATCAACAATATTTATACTTTACCAAATCTTCAGGATGATATCCTATACTTAGAGTTATTCCTAGAATTTTCAATAAATTTATCTAATCCTAATATCTAAAAATGAACAAACCCCACTTTGATACAGAATGAGGTGACCCAATAATTTAACACATAAAAATTGCATCATTTTAGATGTATATTCAACACATTTCTTAATAATAAACACCCAAGGATTATAATGTTTTAGCATCTTTGGAGACTCTGCACATAATAAACTTATTTTATAAAATATCTTCAACAATTCCCATAATTTTTTTTCTCTCACAATACCCTTCATTAATGTTTCATACTTAATACCTTTCTTTATAACATTTGGAAAATTGAAACATAAGGAAGGGTGATATTAGATGCTCAGTAAGAGTAAACAAAGGTGATATTAATCAACAATCATAAGTGAGCATAAACATGAGGGCATGGTAAAAAAATAATAACATAATAAAGTCACACCCAATCAATAAAATATATTTAATCATGAATCATATCATATTTTTTTATAAAAAAATACACAAGTCATAAGAGTGAAAAATCATCAATAATATATCATGATCAATGAGAACATATCATAAACATAATACATAGGCTTTTAACATACACATAATCATAGAAAATTATTTCCATAGTTGAGGCTCACTGCCAGGACTATCATAGTGGATTGAGTTCACTCTCTATTCTATAATTTCCTTTTTCAAGGTTCACTCCTATGGCTATCATAGTGGATAGAGTCCCCTAATGATATGGGTCCACTCCCTATTCCATTTTTTATTATCTCATGAGATATCATTCTTTACCAAATACATTGGAGGAATATATAATTCTAGGATCACCTATCACATAATGAAAACCATACATATGTGTCCCAAAAGATCATAAAACAATAATAAATTCATCATATGATAACTCATGTAAAGTAAACGAGTCTCATTCCATCATTTCCTCATAGCATAACATGTGGAAAATAAATGGGCCTCATAAAGATTTCACCATAACTTAATTAACTAATGGGAAAGAAACAAGTTTCTATAATAATCCTTAAATCATCATCATCATGATCCATCCAGATAATGAAAGTGGACAGTATCATAGGATCATATATATAATGAATCATAGTAATCCTTAAAGTATGTTTCATAGATGAAAAATACTTTTATATGAGAATTTGAATATTTCACTAAAAATTAAAAAACTACCATTTTATTTCTATATCTTTAAAAAATAAAATTTACTATAATATATAGAAAAATATTTTATTTGAATATAACTATGTAAAAATGTAAAATAATCATCAAATAAAAAAATATCCATAATTTCAGGAAGATCCATTTATGCGGTAAATGTTAAAATGAAGATTCCTTTCACACTTTTTTATAAAAAGTCATAAATTACTAGTTCAAAATACATTGTAGTAATTAATTTTTAATACATTTAAAATGAATTAAAATATTTTTGAAAAATAATTTAAAAAATCCTTGTATCATATAAATTAACATTATTGAAAATATTTTAAAGAACACGAACATGGATGAAAAAGTTCATCAACCAAAAATGAAATAAGGTTTATTTTTCTTAAAACAAATTTCTTGATCATTTTAGGTACCAAAGAGTGAAAAATGGTAATATTACATTAAAATTATAGGAATAACCATATTTTAAAAAAATATATGATTTTTATTGGATAAAATATATATAGTTTCCCTTAATGAATTTTTTCATATATAATCTTGTAAAGAACTGAGATTGTAATATAAATCCTTACCACTTTGGAAGCCTTTAAATAATAACCACCATAAAAGAAATAAAAAAAATTAAACTTTAAATACCATTAAAATAATTTGATTCATGATATAACATATCAAAGTGGTGGTATATACCTCACATGAAAGAAACCAGGGTTGAATATGACATATGTCTCACAACAACAAAATTGAGACGAGAAACCCTTACCTCAAGCTCATATTTATTCATAAGAACTCTAAACACTTATATAATAAATTTAATTTTTTATAATTATATAAAAAAACTTATTAATACATAAAATATCATACATTTTTCACTTATAAAGTCTTATCACCCATTCATTAAAAATATTTCATTATCATAATTATTTTAGTTGTTAACTGCTTCAATTTTCATATATGTTTCTGTTTGAAATTTATAGTTATTGAAAATTGATCATGGTTACATAATCTATTGAATAATAATCATTTAATAAATATGATATTTAATCATTATATACAATTTTATAACCATTTATATAAATAGGTGATGAAAACGAATTACATTACTTCATGGATACTGTAGTTCATACATATAGATAAGTGATGTTTTCGATTTTCGATGGATGGAATGAAATAAAGGTGAATAATAATTCAACATAAAATAATAATTATTATATCATAAATATTATATATATTTATTATATCTATCCTTATTAAAATATTTTAAATATTAAATGAGAAAAATCACATTGCTTCACGGAGGCGACGACCCACATGTACGCACGAGCGACGTTATCGTTTTCCTAACGGATGAGAAGGTAAGAAGGTAGATAATATATTATAATTCTAAAATAATAAATATTTCATAAAAATCATATATAAATATTGAATATATAATAATAACCAACCATGAAATATATTTATGGAAAGTCAGTTATATCTCTACGTGGAGGCTGTAGTTCACACGCACGAATGATAAATACTTTCTTTTTTGATTCGACGAAAATTGGGTGGAAAATGGTTATCCCATAATCATAATAAAATATTAGTATATTTATTATATTGGATTAATTATTTTAGCATTGATACAAATTTTTTTGATTTTTTATAACAATAAATAAAATTTGAAAGAGTTGGATAAGACTATTATCTCTTATTTGAGAGACCTCCTTTGGATTACACCTTCATCCTTCTTAGGGTGGTATTATGGTAAGAAAAAAAGATCAATGAAAAAGGTAAAGAAGATATAATGGGTTTTTGAATGTGTTGACTAATATATATGGATAAAATTGTGCAAATAATTTAGGAGAAGAGGTGACCTTTTATATGCGAGGGGTGGGACATACATGGAATTACTTTAATGATTTAAATAATATAGTCACTTTCATGTAAACGTAGAACAAAATTGGTAAGAATTAAAATTTAGGATAATTTATGGTTGTAAAATATTCCAAAAATAATATCTAATCATTTTTATGTGGAAATTTAACCCTTATCTCTTCAGTTTACACCCCTTTACCATAGTAATGGATTTTTAACTCAATTACTATTCCTAATAAAAAATTAAGCTAAAATTATTACATAATATTAATTATTTTGATAAAAAATATGGAATCCATTTTATAAGATTCAACTTCTATAGGTTTCATAAATTTATTTTAAAATAAAAGAGAAAAATGCAATGAAAATAATTTTTAGAAAAAACGGTTTTAAGCATATAAATAAACTTATAAAAAAATCAAATATAATAATGATTAATATTGAATTAATATGATTATGTTTAATAAAAGGACTATTATTTTACTAAAGTATCAAATAAAAAATATAATAAGAATTTTAATTACTTTATTTTATGAAAATAAATGAATGTTTTTCAAAAATTAGATTTTTTTCACTATTCTCTAAAAAATCAATATTTTTTAGAAAAATCCAAAAAATTAAACAAAAGACTATTATAAAATGATGAATTAAAATAAAATTTCTATTTTTTGAAATATAATTTATAATATTGGTATAAATTAATTATAATATCCATGCACTAAATGCAATAAAACCATTTTAAAGCATAAAATAATTTTATTCTTATTCCATTCCCAATAACCATAATTAAATGAATGATAATTCATTAAATTAATTATTTGAATATTAATATTTTGTTAGAATAATTTATAAATTGTAATTAATATAATATATTAAGATAAAAATACATTGTACACATAAAAATAGTTTTATGAAAAATATATCTTTTACCTTCAAAAAAGTTTATCTTCATTTCCATCAAATTGTTAGTTAATTTAAAATTTATTATTCATTTTATACATGTGTAAAAAATAATTTTTCATAATTTAGTTTTTCCTATTCATACATGCTAATCTAATGGATAGGTGATGACTCTCACCTTAAATAATAATATTTTTATAGTACAACATAGTATGTTTAAACTCAGTGTTGCGTATAAAGAATGATATCAAATAAATAAAATTTATTTATGAAAAAATATATCATAAAAACTCAGGTTGTTGTAGTTGACATATAACTATATCACCTAATATAATAGAGACTCCTTAAATCTCAAAGGCATTAAAGAATCATCCAAACATCCACTACAATGTTTGAGCCCAACACTTACTGTAATTCCATGATTAGATCCTCAACCCACCAATCCAAAAAGAACACTCTTATTATGAGCACCAAAGTGAATCTGATTCTACTTACCTTCAAATCACCATACCATAATCCTAATTCCATCCCCAACACAATAACTCTATTCAATATTTTACTCAATTGTTAATTGGTTCTAACGACTCATGAGCATCCCGTTTTTATTTTAACTATCTATTGAATGATTTTAAAACACCCAAAAAACTTCCAACATGAGGGTAATACAACCATGACTATTATTATACTTCCCAACATATAATTATCCTTATCATTTCCTCACCTAACAAATACTTGATCACCAAACACCAAGATGGTTCCGAACCACATTTGTCAAGGCCCCAACATTGAAGTGTCGATACCTATATTCATAGAGGATTATGGTGATCCCCACTAGAGTAATATTCTAATAAGGTATAACTCTAACCCATGACATCATCCACAATGGGAATCTCCCACATAAAATACACACCAATTGGTCCAACCTATGAAAACATCAAAACACACCTCATGGGTTCCAACCCCCAAACCTACCATTACAAATCCGACAACTCAAACCCAAAATACATATCCATCCACGAGCTAATTAAAAGTGACTCTTATGAAGAACCAATGGAATACCCACTAAACACACGAATCAACCATTTAGGAAACTCCTAGAAAACCCTAAAAAAATTAGTCAACTGACCTACATAGGAACCATTTTCTATTTATACACCACCAAATCACCAATACACATCATATTTCACTCACCAACCTCACTTGATGGTTTGAAAAAAAAAATGGTACAGAAGCCAAGAAAAACATTCAAGAATCTATGTCACTCTTGACCAGAAAAAAAATCTATGAAAACACGATTTACATGGCACCAGTTTCTTTTTTCCAAAATTCCATTCAAACCATTTTAAAAACACTAAAACTTTCTCATGTTTTTAAAAATTCCTCATGAAATCCATGGGGTTTCATGATAATCAAAATCACTAAAATACCTATCCCAGCTGGTTCTTTTTCCAAAAACTAACCCCATTCTTGAAATCCTATTTGATGTCAATTTTTTAAAAAAAAAATATTTTCCTCAAATTCTAAAAAATCCCAAACCATTTTCAAAACCATTTAATTCATGATCCATTTCAATAAAATAAAATTTAAAACCATTTTACACACACCTCATGCCACCTTAGGATTTTTCCTTTGAAAAATATGTTTTTATCAAAAACCAACAGTTCTAAAAACCATTTCTATATAACAGAAAAACAAGAAAAATCACAAAAAATAAAGAAATACCCTCATTTTTATATTAATATAATAAAAAATTATAATATATTCCGTTAAACATCATTTATCTTATAATTTATTTAATTTATAATGGATTCTGGTGGGAAAACATGTCAAACAACACCACCTATAGGCACATGTATCATGCCCAAAGCATGCCATAATCATTATGCAAGAAAAAATAAATTTATCATGGAAGATACCCAAAAATCATACCAATTATCATCCATCCCACTTGGGATTCTCAGCCAAATCCATCACCTAACCTTTCTTAGAGTTATTAGTCCCAACTCTATACATCCATGAAAACTTGGGATTCAAATGATGTCTTGATTTCTAGGAATGTTCCTGGTCAACCTCTTGAGTCTCAAAAACCTATCTCCACCTCTATAAAATACTTTACCATCATAAAATGGGTTATGATACAACTTTTTCATGCTTTGACCTAGAATTACTAAATGAATCTCGTGCGTAGATGTGACTTGACCTTAGACGTGCCTCTCCATATGCTAGAGGTTTCCGACTAGTGGGGAATTACAAAGATAGTTGTTTAGAGATTATACCCTATAATATAAGGACGATGATCCATGATTGAATTTATTGAAATTTGGAATGATTTATCTATATAACATACATCCAAAAAACCTTTAGATATAACACAGGAAGCTAAAAGGGCTGCCATAATCCATAATAGAAATTAGTAAAATCTAACAACAAGATGAATGAAAACATAATAGATTAACAGCAGAGAAACATAGAATAAAGGAAATCTACTATATCTACTAATCCTAGCTTTCCAATATCCATGTTTCATGCTATTGATCTTCCACACCCTCTTTTTCTTACATTTCCTTTCCCAAATCACCCACGTCACCCCCCAAAAAATCAATGCTCCCTCAAAAATCAGGATCAATCACGCGCTACAACTCCTGCAAACCAGTGCATGTGGCCTCACCATATCCATCAACTAGGGTTCCCGAAACCCGCTCCCTCTGAACCAGAATCCCCATCAATTTTTCCGGTCTTATAATATGGTTCTCGGTAGGATTTATCCTTCCCTCAACCTTCTATTCCCTCAAAAAATGGCTGTCATCCTCCATGCCATTTCATTCCTCCTTTATTTCGGATCATCTTCTAAAATCCAGTCAAATCATCATATGGTTCCAGCATCTGAAGTCCAGCTTCCCATCTCCTAGGTTTCCTCATACTATTTTTATCTTTCGATCTCTACTTTTGTAATCCAATATTCTAATATGCCTCCCACCACCATCAATCCCTCCAACCCCCTCCCCTCCCATTCACGAAATCCCTCACCATCTCCTAGGTTTACCAGTATTATCTGTCTCCTCTGAGATCTACCACAGTGAAGCACGGGCCTCACCGTCTTCGCGATTCAATTCACCATCACAAAAAACTTCTTTTTTCATTGAAAATCTATCTCCATATTCTGTTCCTTTACAGAAATAGACAAGGGCTCAGAATTTTCCTTATGCGCAGATCCATCCAGCTCTCAACGCATCCAGAGTATTGTATTTTCTCCTCCATATCTTCTCAATAACTATTTTATCTACTTCATAGTTTCACATTTCATTATGTTCATACTAATTTTTCAGGTTGTAATACAATACAGTGCTCAAAAAATGGTGGGTTTTCATAATTTTATAGAAAGGATTTCAGTTCTCTAACAGAATTTGTTTTTCCAGCTAAATATAGAATATTCAATCATCAATACAATACATATCATTTTTTATTCACCAATCATTATATGCACTTATTTTTCTCAGTCAATATTTCTGTATCTAAAATTTTTCCCGTGATTGATATAGATTTCCTCCACCACATCAAAGTATACTCCATTTTAGTTATGCATAACTGATTTGATTCAATACACATTTTTTTTAATTTCAATCTTGCAGAAATAGACAAGGTTTTGAAATTTACCCGAAGCGCTGATCCATCCAACTCTCAATGCATCCAGAATATGGTATTTTCTCTACTATAGATTCTCGGGAAAATTTTTATCTAGTTTTTAGTTTTTCATTTCACTAGGTTAACACTAACTTTACAGGCAGTAATACAATACAATGCTTCAAAAATGGTGGGTTCTCTTAATTATCTGAAAAAGAATTCATTTTTCTCCAAGAATTCATTTTTCTAGATATATATAAAATATTCAATCTTAAATACAATACATCTACTATTTTGATTCATCAATCAATGTCTATACTTCTTTTTCTTGGTCAATATTTATGCATCTAATTTTTTTCCATGGTTGATATAGATTTCCTTCCTCCATCACATATTTCCACCCGCATCATCCTCACTCTTCAGGTATGAACATATCTTTGTTGGTCATATCTCCTTAACTGTAACATTCCTATTTCTGTCAGCCAAATATTGCAACCCATAACACTCAGATCTCAATTCAATTTATCATATTTAGGTTTTTTATTCACTCTAATTTATTCTAGTATGCAATGATAGCTAAATTAGTTTGTGTTTTTACATTTGTGTTGTGATATATTTTTAGGTAATCAATTCTACGCTTTCATCCTTATTTTCAGGTGAATGTGTTCTTAGAGCGCCAAATATTGGTATTTACTTGAATATTTTCACTATTTGTACTCTACTGGAATAATTGAATTATTTCTTTTAAAATATTGATTCTTTTTTCACTTGCATGGTTTCAGAAGCAGGTTCTAGAGTTGTGGTTGGCTGATTTAATTAGGGTTCAAAGGATATAGGTTATCACTAATTTAATTCATGAAGTTGGATTATTTAATTCAAAGTGTGTTGGTACATGTTATGTAGGTTCAGTTAGATGGTTTCTAGGGAATCAAGTGATTTAATTTATTGCATTTTCATAGCGACTAATTTGCATTGGAGGTACTCTGACATGTTGAATTAAAGCTATTACCATCTTGATAATATTTTTTTATTTATGATACAGTATTTATTTGTTTGTGAACTAGGTTTCCCATGAAATATTGTCAGTATTATTCACCATGAAAACTCCACACTCTTTCCCGCCCCCTTTGTTGTACTCATATTTTTTTATTTCATTATTTTCTAAATATTCATTCAAGTTTTCCTTCTATCCCCAAAATATTTATAGTTTCTATTATTTATCGATTCCACTTAGGTTTTTTCTAGAAGGTTATTTTAGTACCATGTATTAAACATCATGGTTATTCAAACTGGGATAATTCGTGGATGAGGTCTCACTACTATACATAGAGGTATGTTATTCAATTTCATTGTTCTATATATTAGAATTCACTCATTGTTTTATTCATCAATATTGTCAATTTATCCAGCAGTTTATTGATTCAGAGATGCTGAAATGGCGGTCATTCTCATTATGGTATGTTCTCCTCATGCCATTTTAGTAGTGTTTAATAGATTTATTTGAGTAGTAATGAAATTTTTGTTTATACATCATTCTATAATTTTATTGAATTTGTTTTAGGGATCTATCTATACATAGATGAATGTTCTCGAATTACAAAGATTTATGGATTAGAATTCCTTCAATGTTTCATTTTTATATACTGTAATTTTTAGCAGTTTGTTGATTCAAAGATGTTTAAATAGTGGTCATTGGCATTATTTTATATTCTACTCAAGTAATTATATTAGTGTTTAATTGACTGATTTGAGAAGTAATGAAATGGTTGCAGTTACATCATTCTATAATTGCTTGAGGATGTTTGAGGATCTATTTATACAAAGAGTATTGATATGGAATTTAATAGTTTTTTGGATTATAATTCACTCAATGTTTAATTAATCATTACTATAAATTATACTTTTGGATGTTTCATAGATGCTTAAATGGTGGTCATTCTCATTATGGTATGTTCTCCTCATTTCATATAAGTAGTGTTTAATTGACATATTTGAGAAGTAATGAAATGGTTATTGATACATCATTATGTAATTTTATTGACATTGTTTTAGGTATCTATTTGTTCATATATATTTAATATAAATATTCATATTATACTTCTCTATTCATCTATATTCAAATGTATAAACGAGAATATATAGGTTTATATAAATTAATAATATCTATTAATTTATAATAATAATTTCTTCTAATGTATAGGTTTGTAAATATTCTAGTTTGAATATTTTATATAAATTATATGTACCAGGAACTGAAATATACAAATTTATATTTTATAACAATATGTGTTCTTTATTTAACAGTAATTTCTTAGTATGCACATGTTTGTAATGATTTTGGGATTGCATATTTTTTTGGTAACTTATATGTATCGGGTCTATAAATACTGATCTATTTGACTAGTAATGATTCATTCCATCAGGAATGTCAATGAACAAATGTCAGAAGCGCTCACATGTATGGATCCAACATTTCTGTATCAAATTGATCTAGCCATGATAGACTTGGACAAGGAAAAAAATTGGTGTTTTCCCCCCTTTTTGTTCAACATATTTTGTTGCAATATTGTGATTATATACACTTGAATATGTTATTAATGCTAGAAATCAAGATAATAAGAAAGTTTATAAAGCTCAATGAAATTAATAGGTTATTTTTTTCACCTTTTCAAATTCATTCTGGTCAGAATACATGCATGATTATCTCAAGGCCTTTCTGGTCATATTATGGCACATGGAAATACCTACGTTACGTAAGCACATAATTGTTCTTGAATACCATGACTTTAATACTTTTTTTTTGTTGATTCTAACTTAAACTATAACTCAATTCTATATTACATTATACTTCCATTTATATTTGATTTTATATTGCACTTTTTATTAGATGATCATGTAATGAAATTACAGTTTACATTCCTGTTTTTACATCTTTTTCAATATAACTTCATATTGTAGTTTGTGTTGAAGTTGATATTTAATTATCATGTAATGATATTT
Source organism: Viscum album (assembly GCA_963277665.1). Classification (NCBI taxonomy): domain Eukaryota; kingdom Viridiplantae; phylum Streptophyta; class Magnoliopsida; order Santalales; family Viscaceae; genus Viscum; species Viscum album. The sequence continues at coordinate 1,745,962,179 of OY728152.1, forward strand.
CATTTACCTTGTATATTATATTATCATTCATATAGAATAAAATTTCCTTATGAAATCTTGCATTATCATGAATGATCATATGTGAGTTTGCTGGTAGGTCTTCACCATTAAGTTCAAACATTTCCACAAGATTTGCTACTTCTACCTAACATATGTCATCTACTCGAGTATGTAAAGTTCTTAAAATCTATAACATTATTCTATTAACTATATGATATGTGCTTCTTTGATTTCAACAGCAACAATTATCTTCAAATTCTTCTAACTATATTCTCTGCTGAGTTAGAAGATTCATGGTGGTAGGACAACTACGGTTTGGTGGTACTGGGGTTCAACACGTCTTTTGGTACTGAGTATTCTCTTTAATTATAGAAGAGGGTAGAAGCCATAACCTTATTGGTTAACTTATATTTTTAGAAGGTGCCAATGATTTATTAATTAAGATATCCTCATCAAACACACCGAGATAGAAGGTAAATTCCTTGTAGATTCATCAGCTTCTCAAGGTACTATCTCCAATAATTATACCATTTATGATGAAATATGGTCCTTGTCGGTTGATTGTATGTTTTTTTGTTAAGGTAGATGGCTTGGGTCAATATAACTCTTCCAATGTTTTCATACACAACTATTTCCCAATTTCTCATACATAGTGTTTTTAATGATTTCTTATGCATAAATATTTCCATTTTGCTTATGAAAAAATGTTTCCATATTTATTATGGTCACCATTGTAGTATAATATGAATAGATTTATATATGGAATTAGAATGTACTAATTGATTCCCTTTATGATATCTGGTTTTATATGTTAACATGGTCAACTAAATCTTCAAAAATATTCACTCAAAATATATTTTATTATGTTATTATTTTTGGGTTGTTGTAGGGAATCATGTCTTTTTCTGTTTATGAGTTTTTATTCTGTTCAGGGGATGTTTTCTATTTTATTAATGGTGGATCTTCTGGGAATTTTGGGGATTCCAACTAAATTATACTAGGAATTCAGATTCTTCTCCAAGAAAATCATGCGTTGGGGAATGTTTTTCTGGGGAACCATTTTTATTTGATATCTCTTCATCCCTGTTGAGATTTCTAGTTGGTTTTACATACCATGTTAATAAATTTATTTGAGATAACAATTTAGTGCACTTACATTTAGATGACACTGAAACATATTTAATTGCATAAAGGTTGTTGAAACATAATTGATTCCACATATTTTAGGTGCAACTGTTTCCCAATTCTTCATACATAGATATTCCAAGAATTCTTATTGAAGTGTTTCCCAATATCTCATACTTATCATTTTAATATATTTCTTATTCATATTTATGGATTTCTTATTAATGTGTTTTCTTATTAGTTATACACAGTATGTATTATTATTTTTAAATATAAATGTATCTACAGGTAAAAATATTTCATGAATGTGTAGGTAATCAACTCATGGCTTATTGATTCTTATTCCATCACTATAATTCCTTCACACCACTAAAAATCCAGGTACAACAATACATTTAATTTAATGAAATGTTTTCATTTTGGTAATTGAGAATTTAATTTCAAAATGTTATTAGTTACTTCTACTAGAAGTTAGATGACATGTTTTAGATAAGTGGATCATTTTTTATGGTTGTAGATCATGTATTTTAATTGAGTACTGAATCATGTATTGTATTTCAGTATTGGATCATTTTTTAGAGTAGTGGAATATGTTTTTGGGTAGTAGAACATGTAATTTGTTTGAGAAGTGGACCTTTTGTTTTATTAGATCATTGTATCATTTTTAAGAGCAAAGTATTATGTATTTTAGAGTAGTGTATCCTGTGTTTCAGATAAGTGGATCATGTATTAGACCAATGGATAATTATATTAGTTTAACTAAATATGTCTTGACATTTTTTGGATTAATGGATAATTTTATTCTATATTATTTTAGTTATAAAATTTTTTTAGTAGTGGATCATATATTAGTTTATTTTTTACTTCCACCAATAGGTTTCATACATCTTCATACTTACCGATTTCTACTTTTTTCATGGTGTATCCTTATTTTATAGTAGTGGGAAATTTTTTTATTGATAGATTTTTGTTATGTTTATTGATTTAGTGACTTCATTTCACAACCATGGTCATGAGGAAATAATTTCTTAGTACCAAAATAATGTATGAAATTCAAATAACTTCAAAAGTATCTTTCACAATCTGCTTCCAATACAAAAGGATATTATGATGTTCTTTACCTTGATTGTGTACCCAATAGATACTAATATGAGGTGTCATTCCACAATGTTATTTTTATGAGGGTTAATTTCATATCCACACCTATAATTAATGGGAGTATATTACCTTTAAATACTCGAAATAAAATCATCGATGTTGCGTGTAGCCTAGGTTTTCAGGTGGAGGAATGACTGGTAATAATTGATGAATTGGTTGAGGCAGATGAAGTTTTTTTGTATAGGAACTGCTGTTGTTGTTTCACCTATAAGAAGCATCACCTATCTCGGCCAAAGATTATACTATGGGGAACATGGGTTTGGAATGGTCTCCCATCAACTATATTCTGTACTGACCACTCTACAGATGGGTATGGAAGAGGACAAGATGAATTTGGTTATTGAATTGGAGTCAGCTTCCCTATTATCATTGGTTTGATTCGCCATAGGTAATTTTAGGCCTTTAGAACTTTTAATGGGTGAATCAAAATATGAGATGTAGTGTCATAATGTTTGAAAAACTCATATGAAACTGGATATACAATATATTGGAGAGAACTAAAAAAATCCAAAAAATTATGAATACACATCTATTGCGAAGCACTGTATTCCATTATAGCCTATGAATTTCATTTGAATTGTGTGAAATTAAAATACAAAAATGAGATAAAAATGCTACAAATGGTGGTCATTCTCATTATGGTATGTTATCCTCATTTCATATAAGTAGTGTTTAATTGAAATATTTGAGAAGTAATGAAATGGTTTTTAAAACATAATTATGTAATTTTATTAACATTTTTTCAGGTATCTATTTGTTCATATATATTTAATATAAAAATTCATATTATACTTATCTATTCATCTCTATTCAAATGTATATACTAGAATATATATGTTTATATAAATTAATAATATCTATTAATTTATAATAATAATTTCTTCTAATGTATAGGTTTGTAAATATTCTGGTTTGAATATTTTATATAAATTATATGTACCAGGAACTGAAATATACCAATTTATATTTTATAACAATATGTGTTCTTTATTTAATAGTAATTTCTTAGTACACACATGTTTGTAAAGATTTTGGGATTGCATATTTTTTTGGTAACTTATATGTATCAGGTCTATAAATACTGATCTATTTGATCAGTAATGAGTCATGTTATCAGGAACGTCAATGAATTTTTTTTGGAAGCGCTCACATGTATGGATCCAACATTTCTGTATCAAATTGATCTAGCTATGATAGACTTGGAGAAGGCCAAAAATAGGTGATTTTCTCCCTTTTTCTTCAACATATTTTGTTGCAATATTTTGATTCTATACTCTTGACTATGTTATTAATGCTAGAAATCAAGACAATCTGAAAGTTTATAAATCTCAATGAAATTAATAGGTTATGTTTTTCACCTTTTCAAATCCATTCTGGTCAGAATACATGCATGATTATCTCAAGGAATTTAGGGCCATATTATGGCACATGGAAATACCTACGTTACGTAAGCACATAATTGTTCTTGAATACCATGACTTAAATACTTGTTTTGTTGATTATAACTTAAACTAGAACTGCATTCTATATTAAATTATACTTCTATTTATATTGGATTTTATATTTCACTTTATATTAGTTTATCATGTACTGAAATTACAGTTTACATTCATGTTTTTATAGCTGTTTCAATATTACTTCACATTGTAGTTTGTGTTGAAGTTGATATTGAATTATCATGTAATGAAACTTCATTTACCTTGTATATGATATTATCATGAATACAGAATAAAATTTCCTTCTGAAAGATTTCATTATCATGAATGATCATATGTGAGTTTGCTGGTAGGTCTTCACCATTAAGGTCAAACATTTCCAAAGGATTTTCTACTTCTACCTTAGATATGTCATCTACTCGAGTATGTACAGTTCTTAAAATCTATAACATTATACTGTTAACTATATGATATGTGCTTCTTTTATTTCAACTGCAACAATTATCTTCAAATTCTTCTAACTATATTCTCTGCTGAGTTGGGCAGATGCATGGTGGTAGGACAGCTACAGTTTGGTGGTACTGGGGTTCAATGTGTCTTTTGGTGATGGGTCTTCTCTTTAAGTATAGAAGATGGTAGAATCCATATCCTTATTGGTTAAATTATATTGTTAGAAGGTTCCAACGATTGACCAATTAAGATATCCTCATCAAACACACCGAGAGAGAAGGTAAATTCCTTGAAGATTCATCAGCTTCTCAAGGTGTTATCTCCAATAATTATACAATTTATGATGAAATATTGTCTTTTCCAATTGATTGTATGTTTTTTGTTAAGGGATATGCCTTGGGCCAATATATCTCTTCCAAAATTTTCATAGACTAATATTTCCCATTTTCTCGTACATAGTGTTTTTAATGATTTCTTATGCATAAATATTTCCATTTTGCTTATGAAAAAATGTTTCCATATTTATTATGGTCGCCATTGTAGTTTAATATGAATAGATTTATATATGGAATTAGAATGTACTAATTGATTCCTTTTATGATATCTGGTTTTATATGTTAACATGATCAACCAAATCTTCAAAAATATTCACTCGAAATATGTTTTATTATGTTATTATTTTTGGGTTGTTGTAGTGAATCATGTCTTTTTCTATTTATGAGTATTCATTCTGTTCAAGGGATGTTTTCTATTTTATTAATGGTGGATCTTCTGGGAATTTTGGGGATTCAAACTAAATTATACTAGGAATTCAGATTCTACTCTAAGAAAATCATGGGTTGGGGAATGTTTTTCTGGGGAACCATTTTTCTTTGATATCTCTTCATCCCCATTGAAATTTATAGATAGTTTTACATACCATGTCAATGAATTTATTTGAGGTAACAGTTTTGTGAACTTACATTTATATGATACTGAAACATATTTAATTACTTAAAGGTTGTTGAAACATAACTGATTCCAGATATTTTAGGTGCAACTGTTTCCCAATTCATCATACATAGATATTTAAATAATACTTATTGAAGTGTTTCCCAATATCTCATACTTACCATTTTAACATATTTCTTATTCATACATGTGTATTTCTTATTAATGTGTTTTCTTATTAGTCATACACAATATGTATTCTTATTTTTAAATATAAATGAATCTACAAGTAGAAATATTTCATGAATGTGTAGGTGATCATCTCATGGCTTATTATTATTATTCCATCACTATAATTCCTTCACACCACTAAAAATATAGGTACAACAATACATTTAATTTAATGAAATGTTTTCATATTGGTAATCAGGAATTTAACTTCAAAATGTTATTAGTTACTTCTACTAAAATTGACATGACATGTTTTAGAGAAGTGGATCATTTTTTATAGTAGTAGATCATGTATTTTAATTGTGTACAGGATCATGTATTGTATTTAAATATTGGATCTTTTTTTTAGAGTAGTGGAATATGTTTTTGGGTAGTAGAATATGTAATTTTTTTGAGAAGTGGACCTTTTGTTTTATTAGATCATTGTATCATTTTTAAGAGCAAAGTATTATGTATTTTAGAGTAGTGTATCCTATGTTTCAGATAAGTGGATCATGTATTAGACCAAAGGATAATTATATTAGTTGAACTAAATATGTCTTGACGTTTTTTGGATTAGTGGATCATTTCATTCTTTATTATTTTGGTTATTAAATTATTTTTGAGTAGTGGATCATGTCTTAGTTTATTTTTTACTTCCACCAATAAGGTTTAATACATCTCCATACTTACCGATTTCTACTTTATTCATGGTGTATCCTTATTTTATAGTAGTGAGTCATTTTTTTATTGATATATTTTTGTTATGTTTCTTGATTCAGTGACTTCATTTCACAACCATGGTCATGAGGAAAGAATTTCTTGGTACCAAAAAAAGGTATGACATTCAAATCACAACAAAAGTATCTTTCACAATCTGATTCCAATACAAAAGGATATTATTATGTTCTTTACCTTGATTGTGTACACAAGGGATACTAAGATGAGGTCTCATCCTGAAATTTTCTTTTTGTGAGGGTTAATTTCATGGCTACACCTATAATTAATGGGACTATATTACCTTTAAATACTCGAAATAATATCATCAATTTGCGTGTAGCCAAGGTTTCCAGGCGAAGGAATGACTTGTAATAGTTGATGAATTGGTTGAGGATGATGAAGTTTTTTTGTATAGGAACTGCTGTTGTTGTTTCACCTATAAGAAGCATCACCTATCTCAGAAAAATCTTCTACTATGGGGAACATGGGTTTGGAATGGTGTCCCATCAACTATATTCTACACTGACCACTCTACAAATGGGTCTGGCAGAGGACAAGATGAATTTTGTTGTTGAATTGGAGTCAGCTTCTCTATTATCATTGGGTTGATTTTCCAGAGGTAATTTCAGGCCTTTAGAACGTTTAAAATCATTTCACTATTTAGTAGTAGACTTTTAATGATTACACAACTGATATCATTATTATATTTGAGATTATGATTCTTCATTGATCATATTTAATTCATATTTGATATGTTAATCTTGTTTGGTATGAGATAGAGGGAAAATAATATTTTACTATTTTGTTTTATATTTAATTCACCACATTTAAAATTTATTACTCATCTCATGATATGTTACTCATAACGAATTTTGTGCTGCTGGTTCAGATTCTATTTTTCATCTCCAAGACAGATATTTTCAAAAGCCTGAATATTTGGGGAGGCAAGGATCAAGGATATGAGCACTCAACTATAGTCCAAGGCTACCCAGCAGTTCATGACCCCCAGCACATGCTCCGGGATATCAAAACCCAAAAATGATGGAGTTGTCATGGAGACAAAATCACAAGCCTCATAAGAAGAATCAGAGGTTGATGAGAGCTAACTTGAGACGAAGGTCATTGATTTGGTAATGAAGCAGGCTGGTTTGTGGAGGAGTATGGTCTTGAAGGCACTGAACACACAAAATGTAGAGGTTGTGAATTCCATAATAAGAACATGTCAAATCTATGTCCTAGGGGTAGTAAACAATTGATCCAACTTTTGATTTCATTTTGCGAGAATAGTTTCTGTTTATATGTATCAAGACCTCCATAAATTGTTTTATACATCTAGCTATACTGAATTATGGAGCCTAAACTTAAGCATAAACTTCATATTACATGTAGTTCTAAAACTTCCACATAATCCCACAAAACAGTAATGTGTATACATTTATTACAGTGACTTTCCATACTGTATTTTCTGACTATTTTTTGGGTGTCCTAATTATTGTAATGGACCTTTCTAAGAATGTTGACATTTACTGAAGAAACAACCAGATTAAATTTGTCTTCATCTATTATTTTTTATTTAATTTCATGTTGGTAAGTATTATGAAGTGGTTATCGACACTCTGCCTTCATCTATCTATTTTATTTTATTTCATCTTCCGTTTCATCTTTGTTTCTTATATCTACGTCCCTCATTCCATATTGTTCTTTATACTTGATGATTAGTTTCACTCCATTTTCTTTTTTTGCAAACAACCCTCTCATTTAATTTATTATTATTTCAATTACTTTCAAATTTCTCATTGTTATTATTATGACCACTGTCTTATCTTTGATTTATCTTTCAATTTTTATTTCAGTGCCCACATTAGAGTTATTGTGATCAAAATTGAAAATGAATTCAAATCTTCTTCCTCAAAATTTAAAATTTCATATAATTTTACTTTATCCTATTATTTTTTCTAATATTTGAATGGTGACTTCATATTCTATGCACTCCTATTTCATTATCATATAACATTACTTTATAATTAAAATTTATTAAAAATTATTATCTCTTCTCAAATTTTATAAATATTAATATCTTATTAAAATAATAACCAGTAATCGAATGTGCTGTGAAATAGCACATGCGAGTACTAGTTATATAAATAAAAGACACATTGTCCAGTATATTCTAAACAATAACTATAAATAAAGACACCAACCTATGCCCCAACTCATATAATGAAACCTGCAGAATACTCCACCATCCATAACCTTCTAGAACTATACCTAGTGTCCAACTACAAAAGATATATATGTCCTAAGAAAAATTAGGAAGCTTTACCCACATACATAAAAACCCATTAAATTTATAAAGGTAATGGTTGTATATAGTGACCCAATAAGAATCCCCAAAGCCTCAACATTACTAAGTTCTACTATCATCAAGTGGATGTGCATGCAATATATATATATATATATATATATATATATATATATATATATAATAAGTGAATTCATGCCCATGTAACACCCCCACCTAGAAACATAATACAAATTTTACATTAGAAATACATGTTGGGTTATCAGGTTTGGTAAATGACACCTTGAACCACTATCGTACCTATAACACCATGATTTAATTATAGTAAGTAAGATTTTCATTCTAAAGAAACTATCTCATAATTCAGATGGATTTTTTCAAAAATATAATTAAAACATAAAATAAAAAAATTTAAAATATAAATTTTATGAAATTAATTTTATTTCTGAATTAAGCATGTCAAAAGTAGCTTTGGGTGAATTATTTCTACTTTTCAGATATAGTTGTTTTTTGGGTAAATAGTGAAAAATACTGATAATGGCACTTTTAAGACAAAATCATGATACAAGAATGAATTGAAAGTTTATGAATTTTTTTTTCAGACCCAATATAAATATAATATTTAAAATAATTAATTTTAAAATATAATTTTGAAATTAGAGATATATGTTTGAAATTTTAAAAATCTAAGTAATATATTTATTTAAATATTTTTTGGTTCTTCTCCCTTAATCAAATATTCATAATGCTTATTTTGGTTTTGGTTTGGATTAAAACTAAAATAAATCATATTTTACATAACTTAATTAAAATAATTCTATTGTAATAAACATTTTACAATATTTTAGAATAAAATCATTTTTATTATTAAAATCGATATTTTTTAAAAATTTTTTTTCATTGCATTTTATAAACATATATTAAAAGTAATTTTTTTCCAATTATATAGATTTAATATTTGAAAATAGATTTCATATTTGAAATCATCATCCACAAATTATTTTATTAGTTAAATATCATTTTTGGTCATAATGAATAGTAACCACGATAGAAATTTATCAACACGGTTAAGGGTATTATTGGTTAAACAAGGTTAAAATGAAGGTATAATACATGAAGATAAAAAAATCATACATAAATATCACTAGTTTGTTTTATTTTTAATTTAAACTACTTTTCTTCAAAACTAGAAAAATTTTGAGCCACATTACTTGAGTTGGACAAATATTATATAAGAAAGTTTCAATTATTTACACGTTTGCAACCAACCTCACATATAAAAGGGAACCTCCTCCATATAATTATAAAAACTTTTCAAGATAATTAAACAAATAAATCCCTAACCAAATATATTCTAAAAATTCTTATCCACATCTTAGTGGTGTTCCTTCTTTTGAAAATACAACTTTGAGAAGGCTTAAGGTGTAAGCCACAAGAGGTTTCCCAAAGAGTAGGCAATCATCTTAACTGATTCCTTTCAATTTATTTCATATTCTACCAACTTAATTTTTTATACATAATAATATAATTAATATAGTATCATAAATATTTGTAAATTTTATTCTTTTTATAGATGAATCATTATCTACCTCTCCTCTATCTGATAGAAAATGAAAACTTTTCTTGTGCGTACATGCATACTACCACCTCTGTGAAGAAATGTGTATTATTTTTCATCATCGAGTCACATGGATGGTTATAAATATCGATATAGTTGTTATGTATCTTTTATAACATAATTATGACTATTTAGTGATAAAATATTATCTATATTCTTACCCTCCCATCTGTTGGAAAATGATAACATCGCTCGTGCGTATGTGTGGACTACCACCTCCATGAAGTGATGTGATTCATTTTTTATTTATAATTTACATGGATGATAATAAGGATATATTTAATGAATATATATGATATTTATGATACAAATATTATTATATAAATACTAATAATGAAATAATTTCTTCACTTTCTAACCATTATTTAAATGAAAATGTCATCATGCTTACGTGAAGACTACCACCTCCATGAACAACATATTTAGTTTTTATATTAAAACCTTGAATGGATGGTTAATAAAAATTATATTAAATGAAAAAATATTATATTAATTACATTATTAAGATTTTTTAGGTTATTATACCATTTCATAATTCCTTCAAATATATTTAACATACCTATGTTTTTTTGGATAAGTTGATCGAGCAACCATAAGTGGTAAATGAACGCAGGAAATATTTAATGAATGAATAATTAATGATTATAAAAGGACCTCAAAAAACGTGACATTGATGAAAATTTTTCTTAATAGTTTATTTAATAAATTTAAATTGATTATTTAGGAGGATATAAAATATTCTACTTTATAAAAATCTAAGGTAAGAGTTTTTTTCTTTTCAATTCCACTCCATTGAGACATATTTTATATTATACACCTAATTTATTTCATATAGTTTAAATAATAACTATTTTATAAATTATATCACGAATTAATATTTATTAATGGTATTTAAATTTTCAATTTATTTTTTCTCTTTTAAGGAGTTTTGATTCAAAAGTTTTTAAAGTCGTAATGGTTTATTTTACAATCGCACTCTTATTTCGGATTGTTAATGTTTAAATTTACATTGAAATAATTATATACTATTTATCTAATAAATCACATAAATATTATTCTCATATATTTATATTTAGGTTTTCCATATTTTCCTCCAACTTCCCCTCTATTTGGTTCACAAAAATACTAAAATATTTTTTTTTATGAAATGAAGAACTTGTTTCTCTTTTTTTAGATGAGAATCCTTCTCTTCCATATCCATATTATTCAAATTATTATATAAAAGTTTTATTATGATTTTAAATTATTGTTAAATGAATTTTTATATAAAACTTTTAATTTCATTATAAAGGTTTAAATGTATTATTTTTAATGTTTTTTTGAATAATTTTGTTTCAAATATTTTACAAAAGTGTTAAAGGAATGTTTTTAATGTATATATTCTAAATGTATTTTCCCAACTCGTCAAATATTATTCTCAATTTAGATTTCTATACATGTTTATATGGGTTTTAAAATATAATATAGTTTCCTTATCCTTTGAATTTTTAGTTTTTATATAAAAATAAAAATAAATTATTTTATAATAGTTTAAAAAAACTTTTGGAAATGTTTTAAAACATAGTTTCTACATCAAATTTACAAAAAAAATTATGGTAATTTATTTTTAATGTTTCAATTTCATTTTACTCTATAATAATAAAAATAAATTCATTTATTTCAGAGCTTCACTTATAATGAATTCATGGTCTTCTATCACCCCTTACTGATTTATAGATTATACATGATTTTGTGATCATTCACATTCTTTGATTAAGTTATATATCAATATCTATTACTCACTGGACATTATTTTTCTCATTCATGTATATATTTTCTATATCATGAATATATTCAGTATTATTTATACGAATTCACTATCATATTAATCTTATACCATTTCAATATATGGTGTTATTTTAAAGAAGATTATTAAGAATATTATTTCATTTAACAAGGAAATATTTATCTTTTGTATTATTGATTTGATAAATATATTTATTTATGGATAAGGTATATTGATTATATGTTATATTTCAGATTCAATATATATGGAATGTATTAGATATATGTAATTAATGGGTGGGGCCTAATTATAAATAGCCCCTCAATGCATTGACGGGTCTCATGAGTCAAAAAATTGACAAGATTAGTTTAATATTTTGTGTATACCTACCCATTTATTAAAATTGCTTAGAACAAGTACATAATGGAAAGGTTTATGATGTATTTTCATAAGACCTTGATATTATGATCATTAATATGACATTATGCATTTCCTTAGTTATGATTTTTGTAATTATTACCCATGTGGTTATTATGTTGATATTTTCCATGGATATATTTTGAAGGTGGAGTTATTGATTTAATGGAATATATATATATATATATATTAGACACTCTTACATATTATTTATTCCTTCTCAAATCATGATATATTTCATTGTACACAACTCTTACTAAGTATCTGAGCTTTCCCCTTTACTTTTTTCCTTTCCTCAGTATATAGAGAAGGAATCTATGAATGATATTTAAGGATACAAGAAATATTTTCATAATTTTTTTTATGTTTCCAATGTAATATGAAAATCTTGTATGTATCTAGTTTTTGAAATACTGTTAAACTAACTAGTCCTTGGTGATGTTATCACTTGTATCTTATATCAATGTAGTAAATTAAAAATTTTCTCTGGGTTACTAGAGTTGGGGTTTCTATACTTTTTAATGAATAAAGTTTAGTAATATCCTTGGGAAATAGATTTTAGAAGAATATAGATAGAAAAATCAATGAGATAAATCCCTATAATGTTCAATAAAGATTATGTATTTTAATGTTATAGATCAATATTCATGATGTTAGGATCTAATTATATGTGTGACATTATTTATAGATAGCTCATAATAGAATAAAGAGAAATAATATCAACACCTATAGTAAATGTAAGGATTGAACTTATAATAAATTTAATATTTCAGGTGCTGGAGCTAAGAATATCAGAGATATATTGGAAAAAATAATCTAGGTCCAGGAGAATAACCTTTACCATATAATTAAACCTATAATTCCATAGTTTTATTCACCTATGTTTAATCCTTTTATAAAAAATAAGCCTACAAAATTCAACGGAACTACTAATCCATTGGTAGTTGAGAAATTGATCAAGTCCCTTAAAAAGATATTCCTGGATATGTGAAGTTATTAAAGGGAAAAGGTTATTATTGAAATATACTATTTAAAGGTTTTTGCTATTAAATAGTGGTTATTGATCAATAATACTAATTAAGATTATAATTTTCTGAATGGATACATTTTAAAGTGATTTTTTAGAAATATTTTATTTGAGATTAACAAGATGAAATGGAGAGAAAGTTCTTCAACCTAAAGTAAAAAATAAGAGAAAAGTGTTTTTTTGGATAAGATGAAGGATTAATAAGATTTGAAATTTATGAACCAAACTACATATGTAATCTAGAAAGAAGGATTAATTGTTTTTTTGATGGGATTAAGATGAACATCCTAAGAACACTGGTGTAATATGTCATTACACTCTTTTAGGTATTCCTTGACCCTTGTTTTTATATACTCTAAGTCAGGTCTTGTTTTTGGTTCATTCTTATAGAATTTGGAGAATTTTATATGCCTTTGGGAAGTGCATGGTTAATGTATGGTTAGAGAAAAATATGTGGTTTGACCTATCTAATCGTACACCTTTTGATGGTTCTATAGAGGGGTGAAATAGTTTTTCCAAACTGTGAGGCCATACCCTCCAAACCATGTATCCTGAGATAGTGGGAATTTGAATGGTTAATACATGGTTAACGAAACCTTGTACCCAAAAAGGATAAACCATGCACCCTAGATAGTTGGGGTGCATGGTTGGGGTTCACAGTGTGTCTAACTGCGTTTCCCTACCTAGAAAACCATGCACATGATATTTAATTCCATTTAATTTTTATTAAAAATATTTAACCCCTTATTTTAACCTCTAGTAACCCCCATTTGACCCTAATAAAATATTTTGGCTCTTGGAATCTCTCAAGAGGATAAATTGACTCTTCCAAACCCGTTTATTAGTGGATTGATGTGTCTTTGGTCTCATTTTATCTCATCCAAGTAAGTGGATATCCTATTAAATGGTTTTTCTGATATCTCTTTATCTACTCCTAAGAATTTTATAGATCATTATCTAATTGATAAATCTAAACTCCATTTGTTGTACCTTTTTTATAGGTTGTGTTCCTAGATCTTCCTTGCCTTCATTATTTATTGGCATTCCCCATTGTGGGTGTTTTGTGTTATGATCCATTGATTTAAAGGTAGGTGGTTCTATAAGGATTTTCTATTCAATTGAAAGCCTATTTTTCTTGATTTATTTGGAAATATTTTTTAAATGATTCATAAACATGGATTTTATATGATTTTATCTTTGATTTGAATAAGGCATGTGAATTGAGAAAAACTCTAATTTCAATGAAACTAATTTTTTTGGTAAAATTGTGAAAGAATGATGGCATGATTTGGAAATAATTTTAAATAAATAATTTGATTTTGATCTTGAAAAAGTGTATTAAATTTACTGGTTATTTCAAATGGAATGAAATGAAAAAAATATAGATTTAATATTGAAATGACAAAGGAATGTTGAAAAATGAAATTAAGATATTATATTTTTAAATGATTTGAAATGATCGATTACCAATTTGATTGATTTATTGATTGGTTGAATCACATGTATGCCTGGGTAGTTAGTATGTAACTAGGGAAATTATACTAAAATCTTGATCCCGTAGAAATAGACTTAAAATAAAAACTCTAATTGAACTGAGATCATCTTGTTTTCCTATAATGTCTTCTCTATCAGGGTGTAGTTTGATTACCTATAGTGGTTACCCAAATGGGGTGATGATTTGAGTGTGCATTCATATATAGAGTTGTTTCAGAAAATTAGAAGTATGAGGATCCTATTACCATGAAACGAACATAACACATGGCTCTTTTTCATGGTGTTTACATTACTTTATTTGATTAAACATGTATTTTATTCATTGAACTATTTTATTCATGCCTAATGATTTATATAAAATATAAAATAATTTTTTTGAAATTGTTTTATATATCTCCCATCCTTTGATTATGAAATTATATTTTGGTTTAAAATATTCAAATTTAATTCCATGAAGTTTCTTATTTAAAATAATATCATAAATGTTTTATTGTTATGATTTTGATTATGGAACACTTGATGATACCCTACTGGGTTTTATAGATCACACCCTACCTTTTCATTCAAGAATTTATATACTTTCTTATTATATGTTTGTGTAAATGGAAAACCACTTGAAAGTGGGGTATGTTCTTGACCCTTTGGACTATGGGGTGATAATGGTGACCAGTGGTGCTACTTTCCACTTTTTACAGATAATTCTGGGTCTTTTTTTGGTTTGATGTTGTCATCATGTGATGATGTTCCTTTGGAATGCTTATTTATTTTCCTAAAACTATTTTACCTTGTTGTTTCTGGTGCATATTATTTTGAATTATTGATCATGATGACTTGTATCTTATATCTTTTTTCATTTTGTGGAAAATTTATTCACTATTTAATCTTTAATGATTCCGAATTGTAGTTAACAACCCATGGGGATCGAGAATTCCCATACGAATATGTTACAATTTACTTGGGCATTAGGGTACTAGGTTATCTGGGCTGGTTCATAACAAATTAACATCAGAGGGACAAGATAAGAATATTTAATTAATGTTAATATATGGTTTTGGATGTCTTTATGGGAATTAAGAGGTATTTGTGAGTGAGTTCCTAGAAATATCTCACTATAATGATCCTTAAGTCACTATGGGTGTTTGGGGAAAAGTTCCCTTGATAGTTTTTTGATTTGGTTCTTGTTTTTCCCTAACTTCAATCTATTATTTTGATCTTTGTATCATTTATGATTTCTTTGGTGTTGTCTACTGATATTGTGTAGCATCATGCCTCTAAGAATACATGTGAACAGGCCCCAAGAGGATTCTTCTGATGAACTATTGAAAGAAAATCCTCCCATTTACTTGAATCTTATTGAGATAGTGGTGCGGCCTATCCAATCTCTATGGAAAGTACTTTCACTTGTTCCCATTCAGGCTTTAGTAGTGGAACCTCAAAGGGATGAATCTCATGATCAAGATTTTCTTCCCTAGAATCCACTAATGATCCAAGGCTCTAATGATCCTCAAGAGGCTTAAGAATGGTTGAAAAGGATAAATATTATTTTTTATTTTTGGGAAACTCATGATTTAATTAAGGTGAAATGTACTACCTTTAAGCTATAAGGTCATAATAGGAAATGGTGGGATTCTATGGTTATGTAGAAAAAGTATGAGGGTTTCGAATGTAAATACTTTTGAGATCTTTTCACTGATAAATTCTATCCAGAATATATTGTATTGGTGAAATACATGGGATTCATAAAACTCTAGTTGGATGACATTACCATGACTCAGTACAAAAACTACTTTGTCAAGATTTTTTAGTTTTATCATTAGGTGGTGACTAATGAGGAGTTGAAGGAATAGATATTTGAGATGAGTAATTGACCAGAAAATTGATCTCATGTTTTATTTCTAAATTTAGATTCTTGTGCTGATGTAATGGATAAAGAATTAATTCTAGAGCCTAACCTTCCTAGAATGTTAGGGTTTTTAGAGTTACTTTTTCTCACATTGGAAGTTCTACGAGTTTTTTAAAGGAAATAGGAATCATGATGAGTCTTATGGTGGTTCTAGAAAGTGGGTATCTTTTAGACATCTTGAAGTTCTTTGAAGCATCCCTTTGAGTTTATTCTAGTGTGTCAAGGTTGGGCATTTGATACAGGTTTGAACTGAGGCACCCAATATCTATGGTTTGTGTAGCCATTCCATCCACCTAAATAAATTATGTCATATCATATATGCTCTATATAGTGGAATAGGCTCATCAACACTTAAAAGTATTGTGATCAAATCATATGATTTAATATCTAAGGGTTTCTAGCCATAGGAATCTAGGATGAAGAGAGAGTAGGGTATCTATTTTCTACTCATGCTTTCACTTTAACAAAAATCAATATTACCTATAATTTTTTAGTTCTCGACATGAAACCTATTAACATCATCTTTGGGATAGATTGAATGATTTCTAGTAAGGACCGAATTGACTATTATATTTAATGGGTATCCTTTAAGACACCAAATGGAGTGTGTCATATCTTTTAGTGATAATAGGACTTGAGGTCAAATAGAGATAGAAAATATATTTTTTAAGATGGTAAGGGAAATATTAGTGTTTTATTTTGACTTATTGTGATAATTTTTGAGTAATGATATCCCTCCTATGGTAATTGAGTTTCCCGATGTGTTTCTTTCTGATTTATCTGGTCTTCCACTGGTAAGAGAGGTAGATTTTCCAATTTATTTAGTACCTGGTACTCAGTTTGTGTCTATTACTTATTACAGTATAAAACCAACAGAGTTGAAATAGTTAGATACTTTTTTGGATGATCTGTTAGAGGATGTCTTTGTATTCCCTAGTGTGTCACCTTGGGAGGCACCTATTCTCTTTGTGAAGAAATTTGTTGGAAAACATTGCCTCTGTGTTGATTACTTAAAACTCAAACGAGTTATGATAAATAACAAGTATTTGTTTCCACAAATTGATGATTTTTTGGAAAGTTGAAAGGTCCACGGTGGTTCTTGAAGATTTATCTTTAATCTAGTTATCACTAGTTCAGAATTAAGTAACCTATTATTAAAAATAACACCTTTAGGTGTAGGTATAGCCATTATGAGTATATTGTCAAACCATTTGGTCTAAAAAATGCTCTTATATTTTTAGGGGATTAATGAACAGGATTTTCCATGAGCACCTCAAATCGTTCATAGTAGTCTTTGGGGATAACATATTATTTTACTCTAAGATTGAGGAGGATCATTCACATCACTTGAGAGTAGTCCTATAAATCTTGAGAAATCATAGACTTTATGAAAATATTTTAAAGTTTAATTTTTGGATACGGGAAGTGACGTTCATGGGAGACATGGTCAGAACATGGAATAATAGTCAATTATGATAAGGTTAAGATTTATATAACATGTGAACAACCATATAATGTTTTTGAGATTGAAAGTTTCTTAGGATGGGTGGGGTATTTCCGTAAGTTTGTAAAAGATTTCTCATAGTTGGATTCTCCAATGACCACCATCACCCAAAAGGAAGTGAAATTATTATGGAAAGAAAAATTTCATAGTTCTTTTATTGAGTTGACATGTATTTTGATGTCTGTTCTAATGTTGACTCTTAGAGAGGTTGGACATGGCTATGTGTTTTTATGTGATTCATTAGGTTTGGGTTTGCGATATGTTCTTTTTTAGGGTGATCACATGGTAACCTATGAATGCAGACAGCTTAGGCCAGATGAGAAGAATTGTCCAAACCAAATCCTCAAAATCACAGATGTGATGCATGCTATTAAGAGTTAGTGTAATTAACTTTTTTGGAGAAATTTTTACCATTTTTTCCAACCATTAAAGAATGAGTTATATCTTATCTCAAAAATATTTGAATCTTTATCAGAAGTTTTGGGTGTAGTACCTTAAATATTTTAATTTCAACATTCCATTCACCCCGAGGAAGGGAAATGTCATTTCTAATTCTTTGAGTAGAAAACATATGAACTATGACATGAAAGAATCATCAAAAGAGTCTATCTTGATGGATATTTTGGAATAGTTTCATTTAAGAGTCTAGGAGGAAGAGGATGAGGTTTTATTAGAAAGAGTTCTTTTGATTGCTGCTCTTCTCAAGATGATTCTTCTGTAATAATATCTTGATGATAAATTCCGTGGAACTAAGTACTCACTTTATGGTGGGGAGATAGTCAGTGAGTGTGTGTTCTATTCTGGAAGCATCCTATGTTTTTGAAATCATTTTTTTGTAACTTTTTCCATAATAAAGTCTATAATGATGGATTTTCATATTCCCAGTGGGTAGTTCACCATGAAACCAAAAATATGTTTTATGATATGTAGTGATGACTCTGGTGGCCAGGTATGAGACATGAAATCACTGATTTTTTCCCCATTTTTATAACTTCCTGAAGGTCAAAGATGAGAACCAGAGACCTTCAATTTTATTTATTCACATCCAGTGTTGACTTGGAAGTGGTATGAGATCTATATGTACTTTGTGGTTAGGTTTTCTCTCACCCCTCATAAAGAGAATTCAATATTTGTTGTGATCGATATAATGATAAAAGCAGATTACTTATTACAAATTTGTGATACAACTAAAGTTTAGGACTTGGGACATATCTATATATAGCGGACTATCATATTTCAATGAGTTCCTTTAACTATAGTCTCTAATAGGGATCCCCATTTTACTTATCACTTATGGAGAGACCTCCAGGAGGCACTGGGATCTTAGGCACTTTTGAGCATGGTATATCATCTATAGATGGATGGTCTAACAGAATGATATATATAGATTCTTAAGAACATTATTCAAGCTTGCTTCCTCAATTTTGGTTGATAATGGGTTGCCCATTTGGTATTGGTTGAGTTTTTTTATAATAATATATAATAGTCCACAATTCAAATGGATACTTTTGAGGCCTTGTATGGTTGTCCATGTAAATATTCTTTTTCTTGGTTGGAGATTATTGAAAGTTCTTTGATTGGGACAAGTTTGGTCTGAGAAACAGTGGTGAATATTAAATTTATTTTTCTGATAATTTTGAAAGAATAGAGGTGCTAAAAATCTTATACTGACCATAATTGATGACCTTTATAATTTTTAGTTAGTGACTAGGTGTTATTGAGGGTTTCACCCTATTTTGGTCATCGATGTCTTGGGAAATAGGGAAGCTTACACCATAGTTTGTGGGAACTTTTGAGGTTGTTGAGTAGGTGGGGAAAGTGGATTAACATTTATCACTTCCACTATAGTTTATGGTGATACATAGTGTTTTCCATGTGTCACAACTTGATAATTATCTTCTTGGCCCATATCATGTCTTGAGTTGGGAGGATCTTGATGTTAAGCCTAATTTATCCATGACTAAGCATCCGGTTAGGATTATTAATTCTAAAACAAAGACACTTCCTAGGAGGATAATACCTTTAGTCCCTATGCTATGAAAAAATGGTTCCAATTATCATTATACATATGAGAATTAGGTACTGATGAGAGAGTAGTGGTCTCACCTCTTTGATATGGAATCTTCTTGAAAATATTTCTGGGGATAGAAAGTTTTTATGGTTGATAGGTTGTAACATCTCACTATGTTATTTAAGATATTACTTGACCCTTATTTTGATATTCTTCAAGTTAGGTTTTGTTTTGGTGTTGTTTTGGGAGATTTTGGAAAATTTCAAGGGCCTTTGGAACTATGCACGATTGGCACCTGATTAAATAAACCATGTGGTTTGGCCCAACTAACCATGCACCTATTGATGGTTTTCTGGAGGGGATCCATGATTTTTCCAAAACATTTAGATAGACCCTATAAATATTGTGGCCTCAGGCAGTGGGAATATGCATGTTTGGCACATAGTTAACCAGATTGTGAACCAACTAAGAAGAAAGCATACACCCCAGACAGTAAGAGTGCATGGTTAGGGGAATTTTTTTTTCTAACCATGCAGCCCTACCTAGAAAATATTGTTAACAATATTTAATTTTCCCAAAATTTTTATTAAAAAACTCAAACCCCTCAGTTTAAACTTCTATTAACCCGATTCGACCCTAATATAATTTTTTATCTCTTGGAAGCTCTCAATAGGAGGAATTAACTCTTTAAAACCTGTTTCTTGGTGGATCAAAGTATTATTGATCTCATTCAATCTCATTTGGTTAATTGGATCTCCTCTCATATAGTTTCTTCCATTATCTATTTCTATATTCACTAGATATTGAAATATAATAATGTAATTGATGGATCTAAACTCAATTTTGTTAGATCTTGTCTCTAGATGTGTTCCTAGATCTTCTATGCTTTTGTTCTCCATTTCCATTCCCTGTTGAAGATTTTGTGTGATGTGATCCCTTGATTAAAGGTATGTGGTTCCATAAGGATTTTCCATTCAATTGATACCCTACTTTTCTTGACTAATTTGGAAAGTGTTTTTAAATTATTTAAATATTTGGATTTGAGATGATTTCATCTTTGATTTTAAAATGGCATGGAAATTTAGATAAAACTCAATCTCAATGGAATCAAAATTGTTGGTGGAATTATGAAAAAATGTTGGCTTTATTTGGATATCATTTTAATGAAATGATTTGATGTTGATATTGAGAAAGTGAATCAAATTGAAAAATGATTTGAAATGGCTTGAAATGATGAAAAACTATTATTTGTTTTTGAAATGAGAAAAAATTTTGAAAAATAAAGTTTGGAAATTATATTTTTGAATGATTATAAATGATTTATTTCTAATTTGATTGATTGATTGATTGATTTAAGTACATATAAGCCTGTTTAGTTAGTAGGTAACTAAAACAAGCATTATAGGATCCCAATCCCCTAGAAATGGACTTATGATGATAATACTAATTGAACCAAGATTGGATTTTTCTCTTGTAGTGGATCCCCTAATGGGGGGTAGTTTGGTTTCCCATAGTGGCTCCCAGAATGGGGTAATTATTTGAGTGCACACACATATATAGAGCCTTGTTGAAAAATGAGACGTGTGAGTATCCTTTTACCAAGAAACTAACTTACCATAAGGAACACACTTCAGGATATATCAAATTTGTATAGGGTATCAGGGTACTAGGGTATCCAAAATGGTTCATTACAACTGGTCTCCCAAACATTTTCATCATATGATGATATAGTGTCATGCACCATTAAAATAGAGAAATAATTTTCCAGGTATTATATCTTCAAGGGAAATTAAGAAAAGAAGAGGTCATATGTGCACCAAATAAAGATAAATATGTCAAAGAAGAATAAATTAAAGATAGGATTTCCACAATGTGATAATTTTAGAAAGAAACATCCTGGTTAATACTTAAAGGGAATGATAGTTTGTTACAAGTATAAATATAAGGGCTATCTGGATAATGAATGTAAGGGAAAGAAGGAATCCATTAATATCTAGTGCTTCAACTATATATAAATAGTCCATTATTCAAATTAATTTCCCATGTGTCAAGGGAATCAACCAAAAAAGAGGTTGGGGGGAGGGTAAGATTATATAATTACTAATACTAAAGTTGAAGACCATAAATATGAATTGGTAAGAACTTTGATCATAAAATAAAATTTTCCTAATGCTTTATTTGATTCTGGATCTTCCCACTCATTTATATATTTCATGTTTTCCAAGAACATTAAATCTCCCCTAACACCATAAGAAGGGAGATATTAATCAAGACACCTATTAGAAATATTATTTCAATTAGGATATGTGATTTAGTCTCAATTATAATTCATATACATACCCTATTTTGAAATATGGTTATTATAACTATGGTTAACATTTATATAATCCTTGGTATAGATTAGATTTCAAACTATAATATGAAAATTTATTACCAAGGGAAGGAGACTATGATTCATGAAGGAGGTGTGGAATAACTTGTCTTAAAAGGAGAGACTAAATCATCTGAATCATGTCAAGATCCACCACCGATATCTCACCTTTTGGAAATTGTAGGAGAAGAAGAGAAGAAACAACATATAGATGGGAAAAGTAACCTTAGAATAGAAGATGTACCTTTTTTGTAGGAATACATTTATGTGTTTCCTAAATAGTTACCTATAAATACACCTAATAATGAAGTTGAGTATTATATTGAACCCAAAAATAATGAAAAACATATATCTAAGACTCCATATAGAATGTCCATAGTGAAATTAGTGGCACTAAAGTAATAAATAAAGGAGTTTTGTCATATGGGATTCATTCAGCCCAATGTTTTACCTTATGGATCCCTTATTTTTTTGGTTATAAAGAGGATGGGTATATGAGGTTATAAATCAATTAAAGGTATATAAATTACATCACTATAAAGAGAAGGATCCTTTACTTCACATTGATGTATTTTTCGACCAGCTTTAAGGAATATAATTTTCTTCAAAGACTGATCTCCATTTAGGGTATCATCGACTATGAGTAGGAAAGATATTCCAAATAGATAATTTTTCTTGAGGTTTAGAAATTATGAGCTTATATTACTACCATTTGTATTGAATTATGCACCCTCTATTTTTATGGATTAGGAGAAAATATTTTTCAAAGAGTATCTTGATAATTTTTATGGTATTTATTAATGATATATTGGTATAATCTAAAATCCAAGAAGAGCATAAAAACCATTAAATAACAATTCTTCAAAATTTTAGCGGAAATGTGTTATATGGGAAATTTAGTAAGTTTTAATTTTATCTTTAGGAAGTTTCGTTTCTTGTACATATTATCTTCATGTATGGGATATTAGTTGATAATTTTAAAATGGCAGTTAAAAAATTGCTTACAGTAACAAACATAATAGAGGTATGTCATTTTCTTAAATTAGTATGTTAATACCATCACTTTATTTAAAAATTTTCATGATTAGATAACCCATTAACCAAGTTTACACATAAAGCGGTTATGTTCATATGGTTAGAATAATGTAAATAATGTTTTGAAAAACTAAAGAGAATATTATCCATGTCACTAATATTGAAATTACCATTAGGAAGGGATAGTTTTGTGATATATAATAATGCATCAAAGAAAGGACTTCGATGTGTCCTTATACAGAATTATAGAGTTTTTTTATTAATAATTTTAATAATTAAATATCCATGAATAGAAATATCTAACCTATGATATTGAGTTGGAAGCCATAATATTTTCCTTTATGATATGGACACATGATCTATATGGTGAAATATACGAGATATATACAAATCAAAAAATTATGAAATACATATTCTTTAAAAAAGGAGATCAACATGAGACAAAGGAGATGGATAGAGACACTCAAGTATTATGATTAATCAATACACTACCAGACTGGGAAGGAAAATAAGATGTCTAATTAATTGAGTAGGATTGATCATGTAGTTCTAACTAAAATATGGAAGAACAAAGATCAAATATTCATGGATTTAGTAAAGATGGATACAAGAATCATTAGGGATAGAGAAACATCACAAATTTTCTAATGAATTTCAAATCATATATACCATAGAAGATAAAAATTTCCCAACTTTATGTAAGAGTTTACAAAAGAAAATTAATTTCATGGATGATGGGATTTCGGAATAAATTATTTATGAATATGGTGTGATTAAATTTGGATAGTGATTACATGTTCCATAAATACTTGAGATGAAGAGTGAATTACTTGGTGAATCCCATAGACCAAATTTATCTACACAACCTTGGTATAATGAATTTGTACATGGATTTAAGATATCATTATTGGTAGGATAATATAAAGTGATAAATTTTTATCTATGTATCAGATGCTTGCTTTTTCAACTTGTAAAGGCTGAGAGATAACATCCCATGTAAGAACCTGGTTCTTCATATGATGTGAAAATATATTTAATTTCAGTTTAAATACTTAATTATGGATTAATGTGAATAACATTTTTGGGTATAGGGGTATCAGGGGTGTATGAGGAATGTTCATATCCCGAAACCTAGTTTTTTTGTTAAAATTAGGTAGGGTGTAGGGTTAGTAGAAACTATGTCGGGTTGGATGCACAATTATTAATTACCATATGAGATCTGGGTAGAGGGAAAGAGGATCCTGCTTGGTTTTTCAAACTATGTGGATGGAGTTGCACAACCGTGCGATGGTCTCTATTGTTTTTAATAGTGGATTGAGACACAGTTTTCACACAGTTAGAAAAATCATGCACACTAATCATGTGAGGTTCCCCTACTCACAGTGAAGAGCGCATGGTTGGAAAATGGTTTATACAAACATGAGCCTGGTATTTTTGAGGAAAATTAACTAATATTTCCTTAAAAATATTATAAAACTAAATATAAATCATTACCCTAATTTTTTGGATAGAATCAACCCTTGGTTCTCCCTTGAAAGAATATTGATAGCATTTTCTCCCATTATTCGATCCAAACTTGGAATCGAGCGCCGTCAGTATCATTGGATTCCTAACGGTAAATACTCCATTCCTTTGGTGCCATTATTCATTTAAATTTCGATCAACGGATTTTTTTATGTGCAAGTTAATATTGCCCATTTTACGGATTTTTGTTTGTTCTTTATTTTTCTTCATATTTGGACCGAACCAAAACTTGATACTAGACGATCACTCCACTACAGACCTATAGTCGGTGGTCCTATTATTTTTCCTTAATTTTGGGTTGTTTATATATATATATATATATATATATATTTTGTCGAACACCTGATTTTCTGAGTGATTCCATTGAAATTGAATTTATTACTTAATTAAAATAGATGGGTATGATCTATTTAATTAAAGAGACCCATTGATAAATGTTTAAATGTTAAGGACCTCAAATTCAATCCACCCCTTGGGAATGTTGTTTAATTTACTAGACCACTAAGGGTGGATTATTAATTGTACACTTTTAAAATTTTCTATTTACCATTGTTATTGGATGTTAAATGGTTAATTGAATTATTATTTGAATTGATTAAAACAAGGGAATGGAATAACATATCCCTAGGTTATGTCCATATGTTTACTTTCTTAAACATGTGTCACTTATTATATTAATATTCCCATGTAACATAATTAAGTGGCTAAGCCTTATAATCTTTACCCATGCTTGAACTACCTTTTGAGGTGAGGTTAAGTTGAAAAGATCATGGTGATGAACTTTTAAATAATTAAATTAGATTGATTTAATGTTTGTTACATGCCTTGGGTGACACATGGGTTCATATAAATATTTCATGGATAGACCCATTTAGCTACTACCTTATTGAAAATCAAGGGACTCTTGTAATCCCTAGTGGATTTACAAATATGGACTCAGAGGTATGATTACCTATAATCCTAAGTTATACTTGGAATCCTTATGGATTTATAAGGATGAACTTAAATGGCAGTTGATTATATACACCATGGGTGACACTTGGGCTCCCTTAGGGAATCATAAAGGGACAAACTCAGTGAGTGATGATGTTATAACACATATAGAGTGATACATGGGTTCTGATGGGGATCTCCATGGATGATATTATAGGGTGATTAGTTTATATTATGCCTACAGATATACCTGGAATCCAAATAAGGAATGGAAAGGGTGGGCTTAGGTTTTTAGTAGAATAATAAATGAGACGATTTATGTGACTTGTATACCAAGACAAAGAACAATATTGGATTCAGTCATAGTATCATTCCTTATTGATGGCCTAGTTATAAATATCTTGAAAATATATACATAAGGGGGATTCTAGGCTATGCACCAAGTTCTAAGTCTTATTTATAAAATGAGATAGGACTGACTATTACTCAGAGACTTTCTAACTAAGGATGAAGCAGGTAGCATAGGGTGGGTGTCCATGGGAACTTAGAACATTATGGGTTGTTTACATACATAACTTATTTTACATATTCCTTTAAAATCTAAACATTTTTATTATTATATATTCATGGAATTGATGGAATTAGACATTGTTAATAGTGGCCTACTCAGATTTTATCTCACACTATACTCGGGCTGCCTTTGTTACAGAGAAGATTTCCTAACTATAGGTATAGATAATGGAAAGCATCCTGCTATAGGTTTTTGATTGATTCTTAAGAGAAGGGGAGCATAGGATCGAGTTGAGGCTAATGATGATAGATAGAGATAGATATTTTTAGTATTTTTGGTATTTTTGATACATGTATTATACCATTGACTTTATAACTATCTTGGATAATTTTTATACATATGACATGATCATCATTGTATATGATATTCCTTATTGTATTGTTTTATATGTATATATTTAGATGTTATCTATTATCTGATTGATTTACTACTTCCTTTATAGATTGTATGAATTCTAACACTAAGTTACACTCTGATAAGAGGGGATATTCTCCCCACAAACACACCCTAGACCCTCACTACTAGTCGACAGCCTCTGGCATTCAAGGAGATGTGTTTGAGGCCATGTGGCCAACCGGTCTTGGGGAACCTTTTAGTGGAAACCAGGTCTGGGACGTTACAAAGTGGTATCAGAGCTTATTTACGCCTTACTATTTGGTGGCAATAGACCAAGGATTAGGAAGGTAATATAATTTTCAAATGAGATGTGCCTGGGTGTAGCTAACCCACATATTGGGAATAACCAAATTACCTCAAATGGAATTTTTTTCTTCTTCTAGATTTTGAATATTATAGTTGATTTGATTCCAAAATTGGGTGATGCACATAAATTTTGATATGATTGTAGGTTCTATTTCTTTGTGACTTGATGAGATGAGAGTATTCAATCTCATGCATCATTTTAGGCACTTGTTAGAATTCACATTCAATGAATTATTCCATGACTATTGGATGCATTACTTGATTGCATGATGTTGTGATATGTGACATGATTGATATACCCACTGTTTGATAAATGATTGTATATAGAATTGGATAACATGATTGGTAATTAGAGTTCCTACCAAAACCTAACGAGTGTTTTCATGATAAGGATACAATATACACCCTAAGTAGGCAATTGTGGTATATTTAATCATTGACCAAATTTTGCATGATTTGGAATGTGTTATGGTGTGAATTAGATAGATTCCATATTTTGTTCATTAAGAGTATGATACCTTATGGATTAGAACAATTGAATGTTTTGGTTCAACCATTGAAAAATTATTTTAGAAATAAATGCGAATTAAAAGGAAATTTAATTTCATATAGAATAGAACTTGACCCAGACCCAACCTTAGTAAAGGGAAGTAGGTAGTATCTCTTGTTCTATTATCATCAATAAGTCACCTAGACCCAACTAAAGGAGTGGGAAGAGGGATGTTATTATTATATAGGAAGCTTTGAACCTATCCTATTTTAATATCTATAATTTTATATGGTTTTAACTCTTGTTCTATGGTGTGTTCTTTGAATTTGTAGATATATTTCTCCACGCCATCCTCCAGTAACACACTAGGAGGGTGGAAGTGACCATACTCTAGAGGCGGTGGCTCATGTGCTACCATTAGATACTCTTATGGTTCTAGATGAGGTATAAGTAATAGTACTGGAAATAGGTGCTGAGGCACTATTCCATAAAAGGCTTTATGGGTTTCATGAAAACTGTTTAGGGAGCACCACGACCTGCCCCAAAAATGGAAGAGTTGAATTGTGAGTTCCAACAACAACATCCTCCCATGTTTTTGGAGGATGGAGGACCACAAGATGTAGACTCAGGGATAGAGGTCATGCTATCTATCTTCAAGCTTCTCGAGATACCTCCTAAAAGGAGGGTGAAACTCACTGTATATATGCTGCATGGTTCCACCAAGAGATGGTGGGATTTCATTAATAAGATAGATCTTCAATGAGATATTTCTTGGAAATATTTTCATATTCACTTCTATGATTACTTATATCATGATACATTGATGGAAAATAGAACCCAAGAGTTCATAAAAGAGCATGTTATCAGTTATGGAATATTCGAATGGTTTTACAGAACTCTATCACCTCACACCTGGTTTTATGGGTGATGAGTTATATAAAACCAAGAGATTTGAGGATGGTCTCAGTTATGACATAAAATCACAGGTGAATGTATTTTAGATGAAAATAATTTTTTGAATAGTGAATCATGTGCTTATCACAAAGTGTAACCTGAGAGGTGTTGGAAGTGTGAGCTGGAGTGGTTAGACACCTAGATCTGGTACTATATCAACCAGTAATAGGAAAAATCATATAGTGCTTACATGTAGTGATATTAGTAGCTAGAGAACATACTCAGATAACCAAGTGAGGTGCCACAAGTGCAGTAGATAGGGAGATATGATATCTCAGTTCATGAGTGACCTAGTCGAGTGTCGATCCTTTTACAAGATGGGACATATACATTGATTTTGTTGAAATTTACCTGCATAATACAATGAGAGAGGGTCTATATCAACTCCACGTATATGAGTGAGGTCAGAAGATTTTCATTAGGCAGGGAGACAGAATATAGCCAGCTGATCAGGCTGAGGTGGTTGTGGCTGCTGTAGTCAGACCCCAGATATGTAGTGACAGTAGAGTAAATTCACTCAGGATAGCCGGGCTACATCACAACACCACAAATTAAGCTAGATATACATAGTGAATCTTAAAAAATTTATTTAATAAATTATAACATGTCATATATACCTAGAAAATTAGTGTAATTCATCAGAAGTCTCAATTTACATTTATTTGGATATTTATAATATAAATTATTTTAATCTTTCATTAATAAGGTAATTACCGCATCATCATTGTGTCATAAATACATTTAATTATATAATGTCTAAAAATTAAAAATAAAATACCATTATGTAGGAAATCATTTTATCTTTATAATGAACATTTATTGTTGAATTTATCTTATATATAACCCTATATTAAAAATGGTTCAGTTATTAAACTTTTAATTTAACACTTTTAACTCTTCCTTAAATAAAATAATAATGAATGTCCTAATCTAATTCAAGTGGACCAAAAAGATAATATTTATTCCTAAGGTTGATTTTTATATAAATACACTTATCCAATAGAATTAGGACACATGTTAACGTAATTATAATATCATTTTTTACCTTTAATTACCCTATTTACTTTTAACCATGGTAAATAAAAGTCAAAATTTACTATTCAACGATAATTATTTTCAACTTATTGAACCAAATTTTACTTATTGATGTCAACCATGTCTCTAGTATTTTTGAAATTCAATTCACAGAAGTGGTAAAATTACGTTTTATGCAAATTCGAAAATGCGTCTGGAAGGTGGGTAAAAGATGGTAAAAAGTTCAATAAAATTTTATATATCTAATATTATTATAAAATGACTCCAATGAATTACACTGAATGTATTTAGGTATTATGAATCTATTTTTATCTAATATAAACTTAAATAAAATAACTAATTATTTAAATAAAAAGTCAGTTTTAAACAATAACACAGTGTTTTTCACTACTCATAAAAAATTGAATGTTTTTAGAAAAATACAAAAAATTAACCCTAAGATAATTTTGATATTACAAATGCAAAAATTAATCCCATTTTGAAAAATAAAATTTATAAAATTTCAAAATATGGGTATTACTTTTCATAATGGCTAGTTTGATGAGTTGTGGTGTGTTATAACTCAAAGTTGCGTACAGGGAAAGCTATTGTATTATTCAAAGGGAAGCATACCATGGAAGCTTGGGTTGTTAAAATAATCAAATAGAGGTCTCCTTTGAGGATCATGGAAGAAAACCTTCACTTGTCCGTTGGGAACTTTTTCCTTTGAGCACATGCCCTTTGGGTTATGTAATGCCCCTGGTACCTTCCAGCGGTGCATGATGGGAATATTCTTAGACATGGTGGGGGATTATTTAGAGGTATTAATATATTACTTCTACATATTTGGGGATACTTTTTAGGGATTCATTCTGAATGTTGAAAGGGTTTTTTCAAGACGTGAGGATAATAATCTCATTCTAAATTGGAAAAAATGCCATTTCATGGTAAATGAAAGACTTGTTCTAGGCCATCTGGTATCTGGTAGAGGGATTGGATTTGATAAATATAAGGTCGACATAATTCTTCACCTTACTTCTCCTAAAACTATTTAGGATGTGAGGTCCTTCTTAGGACATTCTGGCTTCTATAGATAGTTCATTAGGAATTTCAACTCTACTTCTCAACCACTTTGTGCTCTATTGGTGAAAGATGCTCCATTTTTATGTATAGAAAGTTATGAGGAATTGTTCAATACACTCAAGTAAGATCTTGTATCTCTACCTATCATAAAATATCTAAATTTAAAACTTCCTTTTGAACTCATGTGTGATGCTAGTGACTTCACTGTAGGAGCAGTCTTAGGACAACTGTGTGAAAAAACTCCTTATGTCATTGCTTATGCAAGAAAATATTTAAATGATGCACAAATAAAATACACCACCACTGAGAAGGAGTTACTTTCTGTTGTGTTTGACCTAGAAAAGTTTATGTTCTACCTCTTAGGACCCCCCATAACTGTGTTCACTGATCATTCTGTACTAAGATACCTCTTCCAGAAACAAGACGCTAAGGTTAGACTGATTAGGTGGGTCCTTCTCTTATAATAATTTGACCTCAAAATCAAGGAAAAAAGGGTGTTGAAAATGTTATAGATGATCATATCTATAGGATAGAATTTAATGAAAAATTATCTCACCTTTATGTGTCTGATTCATTCCCTGAAGAACACCTATACTCTATGAGTGACTGCCCTTGGTATGCCAACACATCCAACTTCTTAGTTATAGGAGTCATTCCAAAATTCTTAAGGACTCAAGCTCAAAGGAAATTCCTTTATGATGTTAGGAACTATGTGTTTGATGATACATACCTCTATAAGTTCTTCCATGACCAAGTAATCAGAAGGTGTGTCCTAGAATCTGAATAAGAGACCATCCTTAAATTCTGTTATAGTGAGGCGTGTGGAGGTCACTTTTCCTCTAAGAAAACTTATGATAAGATTATTTGGTGTGGTATCTTATGACCCAACCTCTCAAGGGACTCCTAATATTTTTTTCAAATCCATCCTAGGTGTCAACAAGTAGGATCCATCACCAAAAGGAATCAAATACCACTCACTCCCATCTTAGGGATTGAAATATTTGACTGTTGGGGAATCTATTTCATGGGTCCCTTACCAAACTCTAGGGGATATCTTTACATACTTTTAGGTGTTGATTATTTATCCAAATGGGTTGAGGCCTTTCCCTAAAAATCCAATGATCATCAAACTGTGATTAGATTTCTCAGGGAAAACATCCTCTCTAGATTTGTAATTCCTAGGGCTATTATTAGTGATCATGGAACTCATTTTTATAATTGTCCATTATCAGAAATCATAGAAAAATATGTAATTTCCCATAAATTTTCCACTGCTTACCACCCACAGACCAATGGTCAAGCTGGTTATCTAATTGAGAAATAAAACAAATTCTTGAGAAAATGGTTAATCCATCTCAGAAATAATGGTTGATAAAACTCATAGATTCTCTTTGGGAATATAAAACCACATATAAAACCATTTTAGTAGTTGGGGTTTGGCTTAGTGGTAAGAAACCTGTAATACTACATAGAAAATGGAGGTTCAAAACCCATTGGGAGTAGGTTACTATTATAGTACTGTAGAGGTACTATAGCAGCTGCGGTACTGTTGATCGATGGGTACTGTTGTGCCGGCATGGCACTATAGCGGAGATGGTACTGTGTGGGTACTGTAACAGCTGGGTTAAAATTCACAGAATGGGAATTGGGTAAAAAAAATTGGGCCTACGGGCTATGTAAAGGGAAACAAGACCAATGGACCTTTGGGCTATGTAATGGGTCTCCCTCTACCTAGTTAAAAAAGGTCTTTTCTTTGTTCTATTAATAAAAATGAGGCTTTGGCCCCAACATTAAAAAAATCATATAAAACCAATTTAGGAATGTCCCCATATAGGTTAGTTTATGGAAAATCATGCCATTTACCAGTTGAAATTGAACATAAGGCTTTTTGGGAAATTAAGAAAATAAATCATGACCTCTCATTGTCCACAACAAAAAGGAAATTAGATCTGAATGAACTTGAGAAACTTAGGATGGAGGCTTATAAAAATTCTAGGATAAATAAAGCTAGAGTTCATGCCTAACAATCTCGAAATCCTAAAACCAAACACATTTTACTGGGAAAACCTATTCTTTTTCATATCTCTAAACTTCATTTACACCCAGGAAAGTTGAGGTCTAGATGGTCGGGTCTATACATAGTGCATAGGATGTATCCCCATGAGAAAATAGAAATTCATGATCCCAATAATGGTCAAACCTTTAAAGTTAATGTCCATAGAGTCAAACCATTCATTGAACCATTCCAAAAACAAAAATTAGATGAAGAATTGTGTGAAAAAACATTATACGAGGAAAATAATTAAACAATTACGGGTCTATGTCAAGCTAGAGAAGTTAAACAAAATCATTGTATGGGAGGAAACCCGTGGTTTTCATGTTTCCAATATTTTGGAATCATCGTTATTTTTAAAATAGGATTAATAAATCAATTTTATATTGAATATATATATATATAACTCTGAATATGATAGTACCGTATACTGTTGACCTGTTCTTTTTTTTTTATGAGTATGGATGGGTATGAAAGGGGAGCACCATATTCATCCGTGCAACGTGGTGTGATCCTTGAGTAATACCTTACCCAGAAATTTAAAAAGAAGAAAATATATCATCAGTTTATTTTTATTTGTTTATAGGTTAAAAAAAATAAAAAAAATAAAATAATAATTTAAAAAAATTAAAAGGAAGCATCTTAGGTCATGGGGAAAACCCTGTCACAACCGGAGAAGCCGTGGGGACTCGAACCCAGGGCCGAAGGGAGATAGGGGCAGGTGCTTTACACTGACCTACAACTTCTAGTGCATTATTTATTTTATAAGTTTTATATATATTCTTATATTTGAATTATATATATATATTATTTATGTGATACTAGTATCAGTCTTTGGTATGCTTAAATAAATAGGTATGTTTTTTTTCATCTTTGTCTGTTTTTAATTAAGGGAACCTCTCGGGGTTACCAAGGTTTTTAGTTTAGTTTGTGAGTGAGAAGAAGAGACTATTGAGGTCAAAAAAATTTATAGGGAAATCAAATATATATATATATATAACTTCCAAAATTTTCTACCATATTCCACTGGGAGTCCATGAGTATCATGGAGATAAAAGGAATAATCAGGAGCGTCATGAACTTCAACTTTAAAAACCAGGTGACTTTGTTCTATGTTTATTTATTAAAATTACTTTTAGAAATCCTATCTTCTACCTCTAACCCCTTATAAATTTTATTTTATTCAAACACTAGAGACAATGTTATTTTAAGTTTGGGAGAGATGAAATAAAAAAAATTATTTTGTGTGAAAAAAAATAATTTCAAAAAAAAGTGTGCCTTAATGGAAGGAAAAGTTCCTTTAACCTTGAACATGATAATACACATTTATGACATTGAAATTTAATATAAAATAATTTGGCATGACCTAATTATGTTTTTTATCCATGTATATTTCATGATCATAGATTTTGGAAAGTGTGGCTATCTAATGTGATATTTCATTGTTTATATTTTCATCCAAATAAAAAAAAATTACAATTAATGTTCTTTGGATAGTGGGGTATTAGTTTTAGTTCATGGGGTTCCACCAATAAATAGAATAGGTTTAGGGATCATTTTAGTTTTAATATGAGTATTCAAAATAAATCAAAATCAAAAAAATATCAAAATAAAAACAATAAATGTAAGCTTAGAGTAATGAAATGACCAAATGCGTGGCTTTCAACACTTGGGGATCCTGAATCAATATTTTCTAGCCCAGATTTAGTAATTTTATCTCTATTTGTTGTAATTTGACTTTTTTTACTGAGTTATCTTGAGAGGATTCCCGATTATGTGGGATTCACTTGGTTCCCTAAGGTATTTGAGCCTGGGAGTCATCGACAAAGTCTTGATACATGGGTTGACTCTATTGTGTTCAATTTCACTTACAATGGAAAATTTTCAAAAAAAAAAAACAAATATATATATATATATATATAAAATAAAAAAAATGAATACTCATATTAATATTGAAATGTGATTCTGCCTAGCGCTTCCATCATTTCCCCCTTGAATAAAAATGAACCCCCTTGTCTATTGTGATACACAACACATCTTCATGCTTAATTGATATTGGATAAAATATGAATATAAATTTGAACAAAGGAATGGGCTTGGGATTGGGATATGCCTATGAAACTATCTTGTATTAAAATATTTTGATGGGTTTCATGATTGTTTGGTGTAAGGGTTCTTGGTGATCATTGTGTATTAAAATGTGTTAGGAAAAGGGAATTCAAATTTCATATTTTTGAGATATATTTTGCTCGGGACTAGCTAAACTCAAGATAAGAGGTGTGATTAGCCACTAAATGAGGCTAATATTCATTTTTAATTTATATAATATTCATGTGCTTTATTATTCATATACACCATTTTAGTGCATTTTAGACTTTGAACATTAATTCACATTATGATAGTAATTCCCTCATAAAATTCACTATTACATGGTACATTTTTGTACACCTCATAAAATAGAAAATGGTATTGATTTTATTTTCATATTTTATTTTCAGGTATCCCATTATATAAAGAACAATTAATGATCAGATTCTGGGTTAGATTCTGTGGCCCAGAAAAACAGACCAACATTTTACACATATGTCGTAAACAATACAATATTTTGGGATAAAACTTTATATACGGTTAGGGGAAATCATCAGATTCATTTTATTCATCTATGGACCAATCTAATTCAGCCATCTCAAAACTCATTTAGGTGATTCTGTTCGGTGGATGCAAGCTAGATTCCACCTCAGGTCAAGAGTGGAAGTCTAAGTTTCATAAGCTTGCCACCACCCTAATCCTACCATACTCAAGTTTAATGACATTAACTATTGGAGGATTGAACCAAGACTCCCAAAATTCCTATTTAAGGCAATGGTGTTATAGGATTTATTCATCTTTGATTCTTTCTTTCATTGTAGTGTTACTCTTCCGCTTTTCCTTTCTAATGTTCTTCTTAATTTGTAAGTTATTAAAATCATCTTAGTTTTCAATAAAAATTCTTCATCTTCTCTTATTATGTTCTTCTTATTATCACATTGATATCGTTTCTTTATGGTATGAATTTATTCATACCAAACCTTGTGAAATGTTTCACACAACGGTGGAGTGATTTTTTTCTTTTTCTTGTTTTTTACTTCTTCAATTCCTCCCTCATGAGTCTACTTCCCACTTCCATTGAAATCATAGAATCAATTGAGGGATAAATCACTTATGGGTTGATCCAAGGGAGTATAAAGGGGATGGATTTGATGTTATTTATCACCCCATTAATATCTAATCACTTCTTTTAATTGTGATTTTTATTTAATGATTTTTAAACTTCTTCATCCTCATTGAATTTTAAGGCCACATACATCAAGTGATAATAAAAACCTTTACCTTGGAATGATCATAAATTTGATCCTAAAAATGTATAGGTGATTAGTATTATGGTGTGTTGGTATAAAACTAGTAAGTGATGAAGTTGTCTGATCTTCTTGAATAAACCAATCTCGAATCTAAGAAATTGAAATCGTCAAAAAAGAATTTCATTCAATCCAAACCTTGTAATAACCTAATATCAACACTTCTCATAATTTTATTTCACTTAATTAACATAGTGTTTGCTTAAAAATATAAAAAATAAACCCAAATTTGGAAACTTAATAGCCAAAATCAGTCCATATAATGTGCATGTCTATAGGTTTCTTCTTAGGTCTTTGAGGAATCGACAACCCAAGATACTATACATTTGACTACTTAACCCTAAAAACTTGGGTAAATTTGGGAGAGACCAGTGCCTCTATAGATTATGAAATACCTATATCATGTTATCATTGAGTGATTCTAGTTTGACTAGATAGATTTCTGTTACTTTTTCTGATGTCTGCTGATCATAGACTGCTATGTGGAGCAATGATAACTAAACCTCGATGAGCAGGACCACATCTATTAGGTACACCATGGAATATGGTTTCACCTAGGTGTAATTATGAGTCATCATTCTATAATCCTATAGAGTGTTTAGGATCTTGTCCGACCAAATTTTCTTGTTCTGACGAACTATCTTATACAAAATGTTGTAGAGGTTCTTATTTAATGGGTCAATCTATCCATTTTATTTCACATGATAGTGAGAGGTATTGCGGGACTAGATGTTTTACTTTTCATAAAACTTATTTAGCTCAACCACTCAGAAGTTGGTTACATTTTCAGTGAGAATATTGTGATGACATCTGAATCTATAGATGATATGAGAGCTCATGAATTTTGAAGCCGGTGGGGCCTTGAATTCCTTCAGAGGAATTGATTCTTATAACTTGGAAAAGAAATCTGTCATGATCAGAATGAAATTTCACTAGAGAGATTTTTCTGGTGGATAAAGTCCCATGACATCAAGTCCCTATAATAAAATGTTCCATGAGTATTAGGTAGTATGGAGAGGCTCCAGTGGATGATTTACAATGTTGGGATGGATGTAACACACATGAAACCTCTTGGATAACTCGATACAGTTATGGACCATGGTAGGCCAGAAGTAGTACAAAAATTGAATATAGTGGGAGAGCTTCAATCCAGCTTGATGGGAACTGTATAACCCTGCATGAACTTCCTACATAACCTGGGTAATATTGTATCCTTGGATGAAAAAAATGAGAATTCCATCAAAACCATGCTTTTAGAGAGTCTGATTAAGGTTGGGCCCACTATAGAGGGTGAACTGAATTGAATACCGATGAATTTTCTCACATTTGGGTCTATTTGAAGAGAGATTTCCCTGATGGAGATACTCAATAAAGGTTGTTTTCAAATCAGAGACTTCTTTAGATGTATGGGGATCTGAAGGGCCCAATGTGGAAGCACCATTAGTAAGGTGTTTTACCTCATGGATATTATCATTGTCTAAACTAAAAGTGGTGATGAATATTTGATTCACCACATGAATGAACAAATCATCCTTTTCAGGCTCTATGAGAGAATTTGCTAAACTGGCTAGGGTTTTAGCTCAACAATTCTATGATTGGGGAACATGAGTCACCTATGGATGAGAAGGGAACTCGTCTATCAGGTGGTGAGAATATTTGAGGAAATTCACAAGCTCTAGTTTCCTGATGATTTATTCACCGTTTATATTATTTATGAATAACTTGGAATATCCCTTCACATATAAGAGGGGAACATGAATCTCGAGAGCCATCTTGAGACTAGTAATGAGAGCCTAATACTCTGCCTCATTGTTCATGTAGCCTTCTGATAGTAGGAATGAGTAGGGAAAGAAAATCTATGTATGGGTGATGAAAATGATTCCTAGACCCAATATGTTGAGATTTGGTTCATCGAGACTTTTTATAGTTTGACTCTGAGAGGAACCATCGAAATGAATCTTCTAGCACAGTACTACTTGTTCCACTGAGAGGATATACTTATCTTGGAAATAAATGTCTAGAGGCATTTCTTTAGTGGTTGGATAAGAATCCATAAAATCTACCAACACCTGACCCTTTATGTCCTTCTGTAGAACGGATATCACATCAAACTATTAAAAAATCACCATCTATGCGCTAGCCGACTTGTCAACATCATGCAGTTCAGAATATACTTTAGCATATCCACAAGGAAAAACTATTGTATCTTGTGATTTTTTAAATAGTGATGAAACTTCTGAATTGTGAAAACCAGTGTGAGGAAACTCTTCTTGATGGAATAATATATTTCCTCTATGTCAAGGAGCATGCAACTGAGATAGTAAAAACTATTCTCTATCCATTCGCTGTTCTTATGAGTGAGAAGGGTGATGAGGGAACAATCCAAGGTGGTCACATAGAGGACAAAGAGATTCCTGAGGATAGGTGGGATTAGAAATGAAGGATACAATAGATATTTTATGATCTCATCAAAAGGAACCTGTCACACTTTATCCCACTAGTAGATGATACATTTATTTATGAGCTGAGAAAGGGGATTGCACTAGATGACCAAATTCATAATGAATTGGCATATGTAAGATATGCTTCTTTAAAGGACTCAGTGGCCCTAGAGGTTTCTTGTAGGGGGAATAATTATAATGGATTTAATATTATATGGGTCAATATTGATGCCTCCATATCTAATAATGAAACCAAGGAACTTTACAGAGGTTATCTCGAATGCACACTTCAAGGGGTTTATCTTCAGTTGTTGGTAGTAAAGGAATCCATACAATTTATGAAGATCTCTGAGATGGTCCTAACACTAGTGGGATTTAGACACAAAAAGCATCCACGTATTATTCTACTATCATCCTGAGGATTATCTTAAATATGTGGTTCTTGGTCTAATTATTGGTAGATCCTGCATTCTTCATACTAAAGGCATCACCTGATAGCCGAAGGTACCTTGCAGTGCTTAGAAGGTAGTACAATCATTATCTTATGGGGCCATCTGAATCTGGTTATACCTAGAGTACCCATCCATGAAGGATAGAGCCTAGAACCTAGTTGTGATGTCAACCAACAACTCCATCATTTTAATAGTAAAATTATCATTTGGTTAGTGGTGGTTTATCTTCCAGAAGTCGATATAGACCCTGGTCTATATGTTCTTCTACCTGACTGGTATGATGTTGGCCAACCACTTGGGGCACTAAAATTTATTGATGAAGTTAACCTTGATATGATTTTAAACTTTGGCCTCAACCATGGCACTATAATATGTAAGCATCTTCTTAGGAGGCTACTTGAACCCGTGATGTCTCACTAAGAGACCAAGACAATGGATGGAGACTTGGGGGTCTATTCCTATCATCTCATCATAGATCTAGGTAGAAACAATACTGTGGTTCTTTAAGAAGTCCATGTACTACTGTTGTTCCTCTATAAAAATGGATGCACTGATTAGCGTTGGACACATTTCTGCCTTAGTACCAAGATTCACTTGGACCAACTCATCTATGGTAGTGGAGACACCTTTGTCAAATGCAAGAGGAGAATCCTCCAAATATTCTTCATCATTTGAGGTAGGGGAGGCATTGGGAAGAGGAAAATATTCTGATCCGACTATCTTCAAAGGAACACTAGTGCCGACTTGAGCCAAAATTGAATCTTCATCGAGATAATCCTTCACTGTTGAAATCATGGAAACAAAACATGTCAAACCGATTCCATTAGGCCTTCAAGGTTTACCGGATTGATGGATAAGAACACACAATGAGAGTGGACTTGGGGTGGTGTGTCTCATAAAGGGAAGGTTTCGCACCGTGAAGGATAATATAGACACCACTAAGGGAGGATCAGAGAGGTGCACCCCCAATGAGGGGGACACCAAGGTTTACCATTGGATGTTATTGAACCTTATATATGCTTCCTATATACCCTATTTATAAGATAAGGATCAAAAACAACATATTTCTAAGGGTTTATTGGATATTACTCACTGAGACTACCCTTTTCAATAGGATTTCTCTTGGTTAGATAGTGCAGATTGTGTGGGGATTACACATTGTAGCTTCCCAGGTGCTTATAGGAGTAGTGATGAAATGGAATGGTCTTATAAGCTGGAGTATCCCAACTAGATAACACGATCTCACCGTGATAAGAGTGAGGTGATGGGGATGATTTTGGTTTTGTTGGGCTTGAACCTCTGGGAGGTTTCCAATGTATCCTAGTTATTTGGGAATCAAATTCCACATAGTTTTGATGGGGGGATTGGGGATTAAATTTGAAGAGAAGGCCCATAGGATGGAGGTGTATGAATGTCAATATCTTACTAGGACGTGGCGACCTTGGGTAAAATCAGTATAGATGATGGATGAAGTAGGTGATGAAGGATGGATCAAAACACCCTATGGAGGTGGACCTAGGGGATGTGTACCATAAAGGGAATATTTCACATAATTAGGGTATGTCACTAGAATGGATAACATGAGTTTACCATTGGTTGGGATTTAACCTCAAGAAGGTTTCCTACATACCCTTTTTAGAAGACTGGGACCAAAACCCATGTAGTTCGATGGGGCAAGGACACCTAAAGAGGAGACCCATGTGGTTGGAAATTGGTTATTACTCCAAGAGGGATGATCATGGGGATTAGATGGATTTCATGGCTTCTAATAACTTCTAAGGTCACATGGTTCATGCTCAGTATGAGAAACAAGAGGAAGTAGAAAGCCAGATGCTTGTGTCTTGAATGTTACGCCGATAATGGATGATGTGGGGTTTATGCCTGTGATCTACATGAGGAGGATGACATTTGGTGCTACAAGGATCTAAATTCATGTGAGGAATATCATGTACCATGTTATACATACATATATAATCTTATCAAGGGTGTGTGGGGCTTACACATGTAGACTGCCCAAGTGCCATTATGGAGAAAAAACAGTGAATGGAGTTTTAACATGGAAACTTCTTGGGTGTTCCTATGAAGAGGTAATGGTGCATGGGTTCCGCTTTGGAGTATAAATGGTGAATGGTGATTATGTGAGGAAGATGTTTGAGTGCCGCTATAGAGTGAAAATGGTAATTGGGGATTATGCGTGGAAGCTACCCATAATTTCTTTTTCATGTTTGGCCATGAGGGCATCCCATTTGTATTGCATGAGGTGAGAATTTAGCTAAAGTTATGTTAATTGATGAGGTACATGGGGTTACACATGGAAGCTTACTATTCAAGATTCCTCATGTCAGGTCATGAGGAAATCCCAACTCATTGGTGGGTCAAGGTATATGATTGGGTCTTACACCTGATATGAAGGCCCATGGTTGTTTTCCGATGGTTGTCTCATGATCATGGTATGATACATCTTACTCTTAGATCATAAGGAATATGTTGTTTGTCACAGGAGGAATCCTATTATTCAAAGATAAGGTATTCTATAGTTTAAAGTCATGTAGTGAGGACTATTGGAATATTATGATTAGTGCATAAGGTATATCTTGTTTACCACAAGAGGCATCCTATGTTTTTTATATAGGGTATACTACAGTCTATAGTCATGCAGTCAGGACAATTAGGTATCTTATGCTTGGTACATAAAGTATCTATTATTTGGAACAACAGGCATCCTATGTTTTTCATATGGGGTATGCTACAATTTATAGTTATATAGAGAGGACTATTAGGAATAAGACACCTATCAATGGTTGATGTGGGACTTACTAAAGAGTGACCCTTTCTTGTTCAACCCAGCATAGGATCTAGGTGATGGGGTTTGAGGAGTTTCTTGGGGAATGGTTCGACTGAAGGTTCTTGGGGAATCCAAGATGAAAATCTCAACTCACATGGGAAAGAGACTAAAATGAGTTGGTTGACTTAGGGTGTTTTAGGGAGTGTGAAGGACTGGCTCGAATCATTGTATTTCAGTGGAGGAAGTTGGGACCACACAAGTTTGCAAGAGAAAATGTCCTCCACCAAACCCCAAAAGTTTGCGGTGTAACTCCCCATTTTTCATGGTTTCCAGTGAAGGTAGCGAGCAAACCAAGATAGAGTCCCGTGACTTCATCTTGTCACTGATTCCAAGTGGGGGCGTAGGGGCACAACCCCTATGGTTTGGACCAGCGAGAACAGAGGTAAGAGCTTCTTGAAGGATGGGGGGTTGCAAACCACAGGTCCTTTCCTGGGATGGTGATTCATAGAGATCAGAGTCTCATAAAGTACATGGATTCATAGATCACAAGGCCTCATAGAGGACATCCTAATTCTTAGGGGGAGTGATTTGAGAAGTATAAATGTTTCATGAATCCTTAAGTGTCTCAGGTGGCCTTCTTCCACAGTGAAAGGCATAGGCCTTTGCTAAAGGCATCTCCACTTTGGGTGGAGGATCTAAAGAATATAAGAGAGGAGGCTTTGCAATTTCTAGGGGATCCATAAAAGGTGTTCTCATAAATCCTATGTGATTCACGAATTGAGAGTGTGGGGTCGTATCTCGGTGGTGTCTCTATACTAAATGAAGTCATGAGGGAGGTATTTATATTCATGGGGTCTTGCGATGCTATGAAGCATGATATGAATAATAGTGGGGAACAATGAAGGGTCGTGACTCCTTTGGACTCACAAATCCATATGTCAACTTTCACCACAGACATGTGGGGAGCTCTATAAATCGAAGTTCTACAAATGGGATCCATGAATAGGCTCCATGAATGGGCACCACAAACCATTTTTCCATCCTGATTTCAAATGGACGTAACTTCTAATATGTAATTCTGTTTAGTCTCTACGACCATTCAAATTGAAGCCTTTGAAATGGAATATGAACCTAGATAAAGTATGGAATAATTCAGTGCATCATTTGGACAATTTTTTTTCCAGTTCCAACAAATTCCCCCCTCAGAATGGGGTCCAATGAGGATGAGGAGGGTGAGACAGACTAAATTCTGAGGAAAATACTAAGGAAAATACCTATCCTAGGGACTAACGTATCTCAATCACATTGAGGATACAACCAACTAAAAGTATCTTAGCCCATGTGAGTATAGATAGGTATGGTAAACAAGAGATAATAGAAGATCATTCACCTGTATGAGAGTTCTAAACAACAAAGAATGTTTCATGATCAGAATGAGACATTGATCAATATTGCGAGTGTTCTAAATAGGAAAAACCTGACTAGAGAGTTGAATTTTGTACATCTGACATGATTATCTAATGTTTTCTCTAGTTCAAAAAATGGGATAATGTCAAGGTAATTAGAATCAATCTTAACAAATGGGAATGAAAAGTGTGAATCATGATACCCAAAATTCAGAACATGAGGAGGATGACATGCCAATATAGGATGACTGCTAACCTTCTTTGAAACATAGTATGTATACCACTAGCCTTAAATGGATAAAAAAATGAGGTTTAAACATTGAACATATTCAAAACATGGAACCTAACTCACAATGTCATCTGATGTATCTGGGATGTTGGACCAGGATGGTAGGTGAGACGAAGTGGAATAAATAGATGTTTATGGGTTCTTTTTAGACATGAAAGAGGATGAGGATCCAAATAAGTGGCACATGAAGCATGGGAGTGAAGTGATGGAATGTTAAAATAGCTTCCAACAATCTTGGAATTATTCCACTA
Organism: Viscum album; assembly: GCA_963277665.1. Lineage (NCBI taxonomy): Eukaryota > Viridiplantae > Streptophyta > Magnoliopsida > Santalales > Viscaceae > Viscum > Viscum album. The sequence continues at coordinate 1,746,005,998 of OY728152.1, forward strand.
AGTCTTAGAGAACATTTATATAGGTATACTAGTTTAAAAAAAAATCAAAGCCATTTTCCAGGGAGGACCTCTCAGGTGAGGGCCTAAAATTTATTGTGGTTTTAATTATTGAAAATGAAGGTGATGATTTTTTTTAATTTTTTATGGTGAGGACGAGGCATGATACAATTTGACATTGTGCGATTAGGATACGCCCCTCATTTTAACATCATGTGATTGGGACATTACACAAAGTTTAAATTCATGCTTCTTGGACCCAACCAATAGTTTAAAGTCATGTTGTGCGGACCATGAGAATGTATATTACTAGTAAAATTATGTGGAATGTGGTAACTAAAACCAACATGAATGAGATGAAAGAGTCTTTTGTACCACATAAGAGTTGGGAACAGATAGAAAGGAGGCATACTTGATATAGAAAAGGAAAAATACCACAATGAGGATCTTAGACTAAGGTCATAGAGTTTGGACCATAAAAGGGGTGACTAGTAAGTAAGGGATGACTTTTGAGAATGTTCAAAACATGGGGACCATTACCATACCAATCAAGAAGATATGAAATAACACAGAGTCAACCGTTGAACAAGTTTGAAACACAAGATCCTCCATTGGATATCGACAATCCATTAGGGTGTTGGCCTAGGAATGGAGGATAGATAAAAGTGGAAAAAACCATCACCATTAGGGGGTCCATTTGGATAGAGAATATGGAAACCCAAATCAAGGAAGAAATGATATATGGAATGGAGAATACCACTTGGGTCGTGCAAGCAATTTAAAATTTTTCTATTTGGACTATAAGGGATACAATGTAGTTTAAGGATATAATGATTAGATCAAGATAATGACATCCCGAATGGATATTCATGATGTAAAGTATTAGAAACCCAATAAGAATAAGGACCAAGAAGGCCCCACATTTCCACACCACACATTCCTAGGGATTCACATGCATTTTAGAGTCATACACTTGGATGTAGGCTTCTAGTTTAAGGTTATTGAATTCAAACCCTAAAGACCATGTCAATTAACACTTTAACAAACTCCTAAGCCCATGTGATCCATTCTCAATGTAGGAAACAAATAGTGATATCATGGATCTTTTGACTTGTGGAAGAGCTTAAAGAATGGAAATAAAGTCAATTCTTTCAAGTTTGAATCACAGGGGAGGAAGGTGAGTGAGGATATACTATTAAACATGTTCGAAACCAAGGAATCCCCACTTATATAGCCAGGAATGGGGAAAGAAAATGAAAAATCAATTGTTGATCATGTTCGAAAACATATGATTTTTATTTTTTTACCAGAGATCCATTAGGGAATTAGACTGAAATGGGAGGTGAGACAAAAGTGGAATGAAACCATCACCATTAAGGGGATCCATTTGTATTTGGAGGAGGATGGAGAGCCAAACCAAGAAATGCTTGTAGCATGGAATGGAGCATATATGAAGGTGGAATACAAACTTGGACTTTGAAAATAGATTAAATTAATGATTCTTGAACTGTAGGGGTTGCAAATAGTTTATGTTCATAATGCCAATACTATGGATAATTGAGGCTAAAGGTTTGGTGTTTGAAGGAGCTGAGACTAGGATGAAAGGATAAATGTCTCAGTCTTGCTACATATACCATAAGGATGGGAATCAATACAAACATAGTTCTAAAACACAGTGTGGTAAGAGACTGACACTGGTAAGGGAAATCCTCTCTCATGAGGAAATTGAGGCATCCCGTTATTATCAAGGGGCATCACAAACTTTCTTAGTATATGATTACAATTTACTGTCATGCATTGAGGAAACTAGATCTTAGTTTAAGGTCATGGATTATATACCATTGATGAAGGTATCTCAAATGGGTTTGTATTGCACAACATCCTAAAAGACCCAACATGAATGTGGACAAGGAGGCATGAAACAACACAACATATCCAATAAGAGAATCTTGAGTAGACATGTATGACATGGTGTTATGACTAAACCAATGTTAATGAGACTAAGGAGGTCCAAAATAGCATGAAACATCCTATAGGATTCCTGTACATAGTTTAAAGTCATGATTCTTGGACTTGATCATCTAGTTTAGGGTCATAAAGCTTAGACTAAGGTGGGGAATATCTCAAAGGGACATGCCTAGTGTGGTTTTTTAACAAACCCGATGTGAATGAGGATGAAAGAGGCCTAAAACCACACACAAAAAATCCATTAGAGATATGTCATATAGTTTAAAGTCTTGTAGAGAAGGCAATTCCAAGGCTGTGGGGAAAAAAGTTCTGTGGATCTGTAGTTAGGCCAAAAGACAATATGTTTGGGTGTCACTATATATACCATGAGGATGGGAATATATCCACATGTAGTTATTGAAATACCATTTAGTTTAATTCCATACTGTAAGGAAGAACATGAAACAACATAAAAGAAAGGAAATGACATGGTTGGGCCTGAGATGGAAGACTTGGGAGTCACTACATACCTCATAAGGATGAGATATAGAGGGTGAAATTTTCTTTGGCATGGACGGACCATTATATAGAATCCAAGAATCACTACATATCCTGTGTGGATAGGAATAAATTCATATTTAGTTATTTAAGGATATTTCATGCATATGATTGATCCATACATAAAGATGAAGCTTGTTAAGAGACCGATACCAGGATTAATGATGTCGTAGTTTATGTTCATGTGATGAGACATGTCTAGTAATTTTAACATCATGTGTCAAGGATGCTAGTTTACTCACAGTTTATCATCATTCGACTATGATTTTGGGAGAGGAGTGTTCCTAATGGAGGTGAAAGGAACAACCGTACTAAGGGAAACTCGGTCCAAGGGGCTGGAAGGTTTAATTTATGGCTGATCTAAAAAATGAAATGTATGGGCATTCCTACATATCCCATAAGGATGGAAATCAAGACACACATTGTTTTGGAGATGGCATGTTAAATGACCAATTATAGAGGCAATATCTTCTCGATAATGGACATCATGGGTCTTTTCAATTTATCATCATACAATTAGGAAGTAAGTTGTTATAGTTCAATACCATGCAACTAGGACTGTAGGAGATCTTAGTTTAAGGTTATAGAGATTAGACCATGGTATGAGGATTATGAAGTGGAAATATGTAGTGTGGTTTTGTGATCCAAACCTACATGAAGGAGGACCATGGAATCCCAATATCACACCATAAATTCCTAAAAGTAACTTGCACACAGTTCAAAGTCATAGTGCTTAGACTTTGACTCCTAATTTAACGTCATGTTCTTGGGGAATGTATATGTTACTTTTAAGTTCATGAAAAAGTAATTTTATTGATGTGAATTTTAATGTCATGAAACTAATATAATGAACATGCAATTTAACACCATATGGTGAGGATGAAGAAGAAGTGTTCCAAGAGGGATGTGCATGGTGCGACCAGTGTAACTCGACATGAAAGAGGACCAAAGTCCCCATGACACACCATAAATTCCCAAAGGGTAATTCTCACAGAGTTTAAAGTCATTATTTTTAGACATGGGGTCCCAGTTTAAATTCATTTTCCTAGGACATGGGTTGCACAGTTTAATGTAATTCTACAAGGATGTAGAGGAATAGAACAATCCAAGGGATATTTTGAATTGAATGGTAATGATAACCCAATGTTAATGAGGATCAAGAAGGATCTCATCATGTACGCACACCCAAGGATAATTGGGACAAGAGTCTAGAAGGTTGGTGGATTTACAACTAGGCTTGAAGAAGAAATGCCAGGGTGTAACTATGAATCCCCTAATAATGAGAATCAGGCCATACATAGTTCATGAGAAGTGGCATGGTAGATGACCAATGCCGATGGAAACATTATCTCAGGTTATAACATCATGGTGCAGTGCGATTTCTCATCATGTGTCAAGGACAAATGATTATGACTTTTAAATTCATGCAAAGGAATATTTGTGCTACATATTTTAGCATCATGCAGCTACTCATATGGGAACATACCCTACCAAGACTCCCAATCCCATGTGATCCAAGATCGGTGTGGGAAACAAGGAGTGGTGTGAGACTTTCCCCGTCACCTAGAAGCACACATAAATATAAACAAAATGTCGGGTGGGAAAGTACCAACAAAACTGAAATTACCACTAAATATGCACAGATGTACTGAGGGGAAACACTAGGGGTGTTAGAGTTCCACCAGAACATAGGGAGATAGAAAAGAGTTAAGTCAATATTTTTGAGATCTATATAATTAATGGCTTGACTGATGGGTAGGGACCACTACTGACCAAATTCAAAAAAATAGGATTAAAAAATACACCATTTAAGGATGGGAAAGAAAAAGAAAAATTGACTATTGACTATGTTTGAAACACAAGATTCACTATTCATCACAAAAGGTTTGTGTAGGGGTTTCCCAAGATGGGTGATGAGCCGTTGTGGTTAGAAACCATTATATTGAGGGGGAACCCTTTAGATTCAAAAGATTATGAGATTCCTGATTGATAAAGAGTCAAAGTGTGGAGGTGTATTGGGGGAGTGTCCCTGTGGAGACCAACACACTAGGTTTCACAGTATAGGGAATTTGAGAATTTGGTGGGGAACATATTGAGGTGGGATCAAATCTTTCCTCAAGGATTAGATTCATGAGAGGGAATGAAGACTTAGATTTAACTTAGTGTAGAGGAACCTAGTGTGGAAAATTGTTTATGGTCGCATTACATGGTCCAAAGGCTCTTAGTTTAAGTTCATAGTGTTCAGACCGAAGAGGGTTGGGTATCTCAGATAGATTTGTACTGTGTGGAGGAGTGAAAAACCCAATGTTAATAAAGGAATAAGAGGCCCAATGACACAAAAAATATTCTTAAGAAAACCTTTATATAGTTTAAAGTCATGATTCTTGGACTTGGGTTCTTAATTTAGGGTCATAGAGTTTAGACCGTGGAGAGGCTATTAGTCTAAGCTCATAGAGTTTGGACTGAAATATTGTGCAGCTTGACCACATGGGTAAACTTCCCACAAAGACTCCTAATCCCACAAGAGTTAAACATAGTGTGGGAAACATGGAGTGGTAAGAATATTTTCTTGACACATAGAAGTTCACAAAATGGGAAGGGATAAGTGTGGTTGAGAATGTCTTTATGACACTAACTTGCTTACTAAATGTGAATGGGTGTAAGAGAGGCAACACTGAGGGTGTTGGAGTTCTACCAAAACAGAAGGAGGTGTAAGGTGTGAATTAAAATGCTCAATATCTCAAACAAAAGGAGGATGGGATAACTATGGAGGATAACTGAGGACCATGTTTGAAACAAATAATCTATATCATGTTACCTATAATGTGAAAAAAATGAAGTTCAAGCACTAACCATGTTACAAATGTGAGACCTATCTCAAATTACATACAAAGTCCTATGGAGTGTTTGCTCAGGATGGTTGATGAGCCATTTTTTTCAAACACTATACTATTAGGGGGTCCCTTCAGATGTGGAAGAGGATGGGGAGCCAGATAAAGGGATGTGTGAATCATGGATATGGATTGAGAGAATGTCCATGTGGAATCCATCAATAATAGTTCTATGACACAATTCATTTGAGAATGTCAATGTGGCATATTAGATAGATGGATTAAAACACCTTATCAAGGATGAGGGTCCTGAGGCAGTTCTTGAATGTGGAATGGTAGTGGATCAGCATCGAATGATCCCCACACTGGGTAAGGATAAATTTTAATGTTGTGTGATGAGGATGATAGAAATGTAGTTTAACATCATAAGGAAAGGATGTTTCATCGTACAGTTTAATGTTGTGTGATTGGGACAAGTAGTGGCTATCATTTATGGTCTCATATATTTTACCGTGATTTATTATAGTTTAACATCATGTAACTAAGACGTTATATCGTAGTTTAATGTCATGTGATTGAGATAATGGTTGTTTTGTACTTTAAGGTCATTAAACTAGGATGTATGACTGAAAGGATTGTGTTGGTAGAGGGATGGTTTTCTCTACCCCATTATGATGGTTTGGTTCCTTGATACCGAACGGTGTGGTAGCTTGGAGAATCGTTATGATGGTGTGATGGAGCTTGGAAGGTATGGAAACTGTGAACATTGGTACAAAGGGGTGATAGATCCTGAAAGGAGTGGAATCCTTGAGTGTTGGTATGATGGGGTGATAGAGCCCAGAAGGTATGGAATCCTTGAGAGTAGGTATGATTGGGTGATGGATCCCGAAAGGTGTGTAATCCTGGAGTGATAGTATGATGTCACAATGGATCCTGGAAGACTTGGAAGCCTAGAACATCGATATGATTTGGTGATTGAGCCCGGAAGGTATGGATTCCTGGAATATTGGTACAATATGGTGATAGATCCTGGATGGTGTGGAATCCAAGAGAGTCAATACGATGGGGAAATGGAGCCCGAAAGGTGTTGAAGCTTGGAGATTCGGTACAATGGGGTGATGGAGCCTAGAAGGCATGGAATTATGGAGTGTTAGTACGATGGGGGATGGATACCTTAAGGTGTGGAATCTTGGAGCGTTGATATGATGAGTTGATGGATCCCAAAAGTAACAGAGGTTTGGATAGTTTTTATGACCAAGTGATAGAGCTTAGAAGGCATGGAAGCCTAGAGAGTCGGTACAATGGGGAGATGGATCCTGAAAGGCATGAAATCCTGGGGCATCGGTACAATGAGATGATAGAACCCAAAAGGCATGGAAGCCTAGTGGGTCAGTATGATGGATTGACGAGTCCCAAAAGGATTGGAATCCTAGAGTCTTGTAATGATTGGACAATGGAGCCCAGAAGGTGTGGAATCTTGGAGCATCAAAACGACGAGGTGATGGATCCCGAATGGCATGGAAACCTGGAGAGTTGGTATGACAGGGAAATAGATCCTAGAAGGCGAGGAATCTTAGAGAGTTGGTACAATTTTGAGGATGGTGAGGAACTTTGTTCATAATGATGGTAGTGATGGGGAGGACCTTTTTTCTTACTTTACTTTTCCCAAAATATCCCAAAAATACATTTATTGGTGTTGATGAGGAGTACATGGAGTTAGGGTCGGTTTCCCTCTACGCGGGCCATGAGGGTGGCAGTGTTGGTGAGGAGTCGATGGAGTCAGGGGTGGTTACCAATAGGCCAACCCTTGAGGGAATAGTGTTGGTGATAATATGATGGAGTTAGGGGGTATTCCCCCCACAATCCATGAGGTAGGCAGTTTCCACGAGGATCTGGTAGATCCGGGAGTAGTTTCCCCCTGTGTGGCCCATAAGGGCGGTGGTGTCAGTGGGGAGCTGATAACCACTGGTCTTCACTCACCCAATGTTACTCATCCTCTTGCATATAAAGGAGATGGTATTCACATGGGTTATACGTAGATTTAGTCATGCCTGTCATATTCCTTTTACTTATAATTGAAGGAGAATTGATTCAATTCAAGTTCATGATTTCTGTTGGTGTCCCGACTTCAGAAGCATCTGAGTAAAATCCTTGATATAATGACCAACATGGACAATACCCATGATTGAAGGAGAATATATTCACGTGAGTCTCACCATTTCTGTTTTATATCCTTTGGTTGGGGTGTGTCTGCTTAGCGTGTTATTGTTCACTAACGACTACATTGTGTTCCCACATTCACGCTTTCCCTAGGAGGGTGAAATTCATTACTTCTTCAGAAATTTTTACTACTTGATCAAAATGGGATGATGGAATGTCAGTTCCTCTTTCCATGGATTCCTCCTTGGAATTCATTTCCTAGTATCTTTCTCCCACATAGAATTGAGATATTATTTGTGAAACTCCTTCCCAGTTCCATCTCTTTATGGAAGATGGTTAATTAAGCTACTTCTGTATGGACATTCCAAGGGGTCTTGACAGGGCAGAAACCTTCAGTTAAGAGAGGATCCAAATTAGGCATCATTGGCATGTCTAGATCCTAGAACATTGGAAAACCTATATTCTTCCTCATTGGAGGACTTCTCAGGGGTATGGAACATGAGGCATCCTGTGGAAATCACAAGTATTATTATAATAGAGGAATGCATTCTAAGGTTTTCATTGGGAATCCCATATTTATCATAGGGTAGGCCACAAGTTTAATGTCTTGGGAAGACAAGATGAGGTTAGTTATAACATTCCAATGGAGATGGATCAGAGGGGTGGATACTGAAGAGGTAAAAACTAGATGGTTTACCAGATTAATAGATCAGAATTCCCAATGAGAATTGACCCAGGGTGTTGCATCTCATAAAGAGAGGGTTTCACACCTTTCAGGAAGATCTAGACACCACTGAGCACGAATCAGAGAGGTTAAACCCAATGATGGTGGAACCAAGGTTTACCATTGATGGAATTGTACCTCATGGAGGATTCCTAAATACCCTATCTAGAAGACATGGATCAAAACCCACATAGTTCTAAGGGGTTATGTGTGGCTTACACACTGATATTTACCTTCATAAGAGTATTCCTCTTGGTTGGATGGTGCAAATTGTATGGGAATTAAACATTAGAGATTACCAAGTGCTACTACGAGAAACGATGAGGTGGATAGGCCTTACGTACTTGATTGGTCCAAATGGATGGCATGATCTCACTAAAATGTGGTGACTTGGTTAATAATCATGATGAAGATGGGTGAAGTGTTGAAGTAGTATGGATGAAATGGATGGAGTGTGAGAGATTTTAAGCTAGAACCTTGAGAAGGATTATTATTTATCCTAATTGGTTTGGAATCAAATTCCTCATGGTTCTAGAGATGGAATCAAGGCTTACACATAGCTAGCTGCCCAGTGGAAATGGAGCATATGTTCGGGGACCCAAAGGAAGTGTAAACTCCAGGTTGGGGCATGATCCTCCCGAGACAGGACGACTAGAGGGAAAGACCAGGTTGGATGGTAGGTGATGGTATTAAACCTTTGGGAGGAATCATATGTATCCAAGTTGGTTAGTAATCAAATTCCATGTAATTTGGGAGGGATCGAGTCACCTAAGGAGGTGGCCCGTATGAAAATGGGGGCATGTGGTCGGGGCTTACGAATTGAAGTTTCTCAAGTGGATGGCATGATCTCACCAAGATAAGAGTGAGGTGATGGCAGATGAATCAAAATATCCCATAAAAGGTGGATCGAGAGGATGAGTCCCATAATGGAAGATATCATACCATGAGGGTATATCCCTAAGAGGGAGCCCATGAGTTTACCATTGGTTGGGATTGAACCTCATATTGTCTTCCTACATACCCTATTTATAAGATAGGGATCAAAACCTATATAGTTTGGAAGGGTGAGAGTTTCATGGTCATTTCAAGTCTTTAAGCCCATGTGAGTCATGTTTGGTGTGTAAAACAAGAGAAAATAGTATACCTGATGATCATGTCGTCAAATATGAAGAAACTGGAGATGGTGTGGGGCTTATGCATATGAGTTTCCCAGGTGTTAATAGAAGTAGCTATGGATGGGGATTACATGTTGGAACAACCCAAATAGACACTACTAAAAATTTGGGCTATATCCACGAACCTATAACCACAGTTTTATAGGTCCGTGGCTATAGCTTTATTTATTTCCATGGTTTAATTCTATATCCATGGATAAATCAATATTACACGATGTGTCATTTTTTTCCAATCTGTGTCGGGATCCTCCTCCTCCTTCGATCCATAGCCCTCCTCCTCCTCCCCCAATTCGCACCCCTATCACCGCGCAACCCTCCTCCCCGCATCCCTCCTCTCCTCCCCCGATTCCCAGCCCCATCACCATACAACCCTCCTCCCCGACGACGTCTCCTCCCCCGACGGTGCCCGCACGACTCTTCTTCCCCGACGATACCCGCGCGACCCTTCTTCCTCGCCCGGCGATACCCGCATGACCCTTCTTCCTCCCCCGACGATACCCGCGCGACCCTTCTTCCCCGATGACCCTTCTTCCCCAACGTCCTTTCTTCCCCGACAGTCCGATGCTGCCACTGAATGCAGGACATTTTACCTCCCCTGGCTGACGTTGCTTCTAGGTGGCCTCCCTACCTCATCTCCGGCATGCCTCTGACGTGGTAACCCCCTCCCAGTGATGATCCTCCTTGATTATAACTATTTTATAAATAACTTTCATAGATGTTGATCGTCTTAGGGTCTCATGTAGTAGGAGTATGGTTAATAGAGATTGTTTTGGATTTTATGGGCTTGGAAGATGATAGAAAACATTTCTTAAGGGTTAAATCCACTTGAGGTTGGTTCAATCCATGAAATAATACATAAGATTAGTGAAATTAGGTGACTGGCTTAACTACAGAACAATAGAGGCATGTGAATAGTTTCATTGGTGTCTCATAATTACTTAGGATTAGTGATCTACATAGGTGATTATTTATAGTTATTTTAATCTTCATGTATCATATAGAAAAATACAAATGAAGCATTGTTCTCCCATGTACATGGGATGTAATGTCTGGAAAACACATTTCATTGTGATTCCATTACATCCATTCATTTCATGTTAAATTCTTACTATTATTGAGTGAATATATCCATCTATTCTGACTCATTTTGATGAATTAATGTGAGGATTTGTTCCTAATTGTCAATACAATAAATGGTGGGAGTTTTCATTTTGGGGATTTGGTTCTACCTCTTAAATTTCTAGTGATTTAATATTAAATGATTGGGATATTTGTTGATGATTTCTCAGTAAGTGTTATTATAGATTTTTTTCATATAAATCCTTTCAGTTTAGAAGGCAACAACTTAGGTGCAATTCCCAAATGTCATGATTTTATATTTTGATTTAGAGATTCTTGACCTCGGGCACACCTGTACTTATGTCAACGACTTTCGACTGGAAGTGAGGTCCTAAAACATTCATTAGGGAGAATATTCAATATTATCTACGTAAAACCACATAAAAAATAAACACATCCAACAAAATCATTAATATCATCGTATTCATAATAAATATATAAAAAATCCATATAAAATGGGATACAACATAAAACCAAACAACAAAACTAATCACATGAAGGAATAATCACATATTTCAAATTTAAAAAGGAATAAAAATAAAGAATTATATCTTAAGCCATGGTCTTGGCTCATCCCATCCTGTTCTCCAAAACCACGTCAACCGAAACAATCCCTATCCATTGTATATCCTCCGATAAACCTTAAATGTAACAAAACGTCTACATTCACACCGAGGTTCTTGTGTAAGGTGTAAATGTATTAATTTGTAGGGTCTCACTACTCACCTATAATATACACTGAACATCAATTTGATACCTATAAAACCATTATGTCTGACCATACCTACATTAGTTCCATTATAGTGTCTTATCCCCATGTTCCATATACACCATCTAATTAATAAAAAAATGGTTATTATATTTTTGAATACCTGAACAATATTCAATGTTTCAGGGTAGAACCTTATGTCTAGGATCTGGTCACATATGATCACCTGAGGATATACCACATCACTCAAGGGGGATTATCCAAAAATCCAATCCCTCAAATTATCTAGAACCCACTATCTCACTCAAGACATTCCCATATTCCTTCCCCATGTTACATTACAACCTAGACCCCATCTACCTCATGACGGTCTAACCATAACCTCTTCAGTCAAAGTATCTCTCATAATAACATCACAATCCAAATAATTTCCTTCTGATGCTAAGAAATTATATTAAAATTTCAGGAATGTGGTCACAAATCAGCATTTTACCATGGTAGCATGGATCCTGCTCGAAGGGAATTTGTTCAGAAATAGTGGAGAAAAGATGAGATTAATATAATATGCACAACAGTTGCATTTGGAATGGGTTCTATTGACAATTATTTTATTACTTTTTTGTAGTTAACAATCATGCGCTCACAATGTTATTTCAGGTATCAATAAACCTAATGTTCGCTTTGTGATTCACCATTCCATGACAATGTTTATTGAAGGCTATCATTAGGTTTGTTTTCCAAATTTATATTGATGTTTTTTTAATGCTATTTCCATAAGGCTGGAGTTCAAAATTGTTTGTTACATCTAATCCAAAATATATAATTATCTTCACATTCTTGATTGGGTCCGACGCATTCTTGAGTGGGTCCGAAGCATGCATGCATACTTGGGTCTGACCAAATCATTAGGGTAAGAGTGCCACCACCACGACAGTCTAATTGAGTATAAAGTTAGGCTAGTTTCCAAGGGATTCCTTCAATGTGAAGGAGTTGATTATTCTGAATTTTTTTCTCCAGTAGTTAAACACTCATTCATTTGGTTATTGCTTGCTTTTGCTGGTTACCATGACTTTCATATCGAAGAAATTGATGTCCGGACTGTATTTTTACATGGTGATTTTGATGAGAAACTGTACATGAAGCCTCCTCATGGGTTTGCTAATGAATTTAAATCAAATCAAGTCTTCCTACTTAATAAACCAATCAAAGGATTAAAATAGGATTCATGACAGTGGTATAAGAAATTTGATACATTCATGCTGCAACATGGCTTTAACTGGAGTAAATTTGATGCATGTGTTTACTGTTAAAAATAACATGCTTTACCTATATTCTCATGTTGTTGAAGTATTGAAACCTGTTAGTGTTCCTTTTTCCCAATAGTTAAAACCATCACTCTCTCAATATTCTAGCACTGTTGCTAACACTAAACGTGTTAGAAGAATACCTTATTTTAAATAGACGAACTTCCTATTTTTTATTCCAATTGCAATCTCCTAAAAATTTTAGTTCTTCTGAGAGTTTATCTTTCTTTTTTGTACTTAACCTAGTTGAAGATCGCCTGCCATAATGCTTTTGCATGTCATATCAGTACACCAATGAAAGAACATTTTTAGCAGTAATGGAACGACATCATGGCACGATCAATCATCCTATAATGAAAATCATTTTTAAATGGATCTTCTTCATGTTTTGTACTCAGGAAAATCCTTTGTGAGCATGGGAGAGGTTGAATCAGCAATAAAAGAAATGTTCTAGGTACCCCCTATTCAAGTTAGTTTTCTTTTTAACAAGTCTGTCCATTTTTTGTTTGTTTTGAATGCACATAATTTAGGCTTCATTTGAAAACATATTTTTAAAATGATTAAAACACTGATCACTTATGATAATGGTTCGTTATAAGTTTTCCCAATTGCTTGTCAGTCATTTTGATTTTAATGTAGGTAATGAAAAACTACTGCCAATTCGGTAGAATATTTTTGACGGCAATGGTGTGTGAGCTTTAAAAAATAGGAATGGGGGAGACTGTATTCGAAAAGGTGAATTTATTGAACTTGACAAGTTTGGTTGAGAAATTTTTACATAATTAATTATGATATGAATTTTGGAATTTTTTTTTTGATTAAAATGTCTCACTAACAAGAATGTTGTGATTTTTTTTAATTTAATGCAGTTAGTGGTGAGCGTCTCATGCATGTGTGTAGGCAATGGAGAAGCGTTTATGGGGTGGGTTTCTCCCTTGAGAATTGGGTGAGTAATTGTATTTTTAATTGTGTATTGAATTTTTTTTTCTAAAAAAGTATTAGAAGGGGTGATTGGTGTAGATGTAAGCTTGGTGAATGCAAGGAGATTCCTTGGTTGGCCAAGTATTTATGAGAGCACGTATTTTGTGTCAGCTATAGGTCGTTGTAACGGAAAGGGATTTTGATGAAGACAAGAGACCTGTTTTTTATTTTTAAAAAATTAGGAGTTAAATAATTGAATCATTCCGCTGTTATCACCATAGGATTACCATGTTGCTCATTTCCCAATACTATCACTCTAGGGGATTATAATAGCCATAAATATACAAGTATTTTAAACTACCTTTTTATTGAATGTTCTTTTGTAACAATGATATTGTGAAAGAAATATACAAAAGGTTTATTGTATTATTATTGAAAAGAACAAAAAACGAACTCTTGTTCAAGGAATGCATTTTCTAGGCTAATAACAATGTCTAATCTCTATTTTTTGCATTTAATTGCTAATAGAAGTTTAATTTATTCCCATATTTTGGTGATTTTTGAATTTTTAATAGTAAATTGAAGGTTATGTTTGAAAAATAAAGAGGTTTATTAATGATCATGTTATTTAGTATTGGGATGTACATATCAATCTGAATATTATTTTTTCATTGTTGGTTATGGATTCATGTATCATTTATCATGTACAATTGACACATCGATCACATTTATATAAGAAGTTGTTATATCTCATTTTTTCCCACTATTTTCTTATAGGTGGTTTCTTATGATGAGGTGAGTTCTATCCACCACCATTGATGACAATGAGTTCAACATCGGATTTGGGTAAGGTTTATTCTATTTTTATTCTTTGGCCCAATTTTAATTAGGTCATTTGTGATTTTTGGGTTCCTTATATTTTTGAAGTGCATTTTGGATTTCGTTGAGGTGGATTTGAGTCGCCGTTGACGAAGGCTTACATGTGTATGCATAGGTAGGCATATACATATATAAGTTCCCCCTTTATATATATTCACTCATGGCATTATGAATATATATATTGGGGATAGGTGTGGTTATATGTGGATATAAAAAATGCATACATGTGTAAGTGTAAATGGGTATATGAAAGTATAAACATATATCTAAGAACCCCCTTGTGCGTATTTGGACATGAAAATATGTACATAGGGGCTAGGTGTCCTTATATATATATGTTAAGTTGCATATGAATGCAAGCGGAAAAAAGGAAGATTCGAGTTCTCATCGTCAAAAGAAAACACGCCTTGAGGTTGAGGTAGGGTCCCTCTCCTAGCCTCTTTAATTCAAGAATTTTTTAAATTGCATTTAGTTTCACTCTTAATTCTGCATGTTTATATTAAATTGCAATTCTTGAATACGTGTTAGTTAAGATAATTGTTTTGTTTGATAAATAAGTCATGGTTTTGTAATAAAACCCCTCCAATGGAGGTGTGCTGTCTGTGAAAACTCACAATGGTATAACTTGATTAACATTATTGCATTGATGGGTCCCATGTTGTGTGACCATGTCACATGGCATGTGATATTTAAATCCAACCAAAAGCCTAGTTCCACAGCCCAGGGGTCCCACAGTACCAGTAATGTCTGATTACATGTTATGTAACCTGTGATTTTCCTGATCCCATGGGGTATTCCTCTAGGTATTTCTAAACAATAATAGATCTCCAAAACTCACCAAATTAGGTATATCAGGGGTCATCCAATCCTCTAGTCATCACATATTAGCATTAATTTCTTTAAATCTTCTGAGAAAACATCCTCTCATGCCATCCATATCATCCTATTTGAAACTAAGTGGAACATATACTCCAATTCCATTCTAATCCACCTCCAAAATCCATGATAAAAATGACATAAATTTCCCTCATGAAAAACAAGGTCAAGGAAGGCACTGATTACCTAGTGGAAAACCACCAACCGAACAATGGACACAAACTTTTTGGTTCCAATCATCAACCATCAAGTAGTTAGTCTAGAGCCAACCCTCCCCCACTATCACTATTAATATGTTCATGGTGCTTTATAATAGCTGACTGGTGGCCCCATCTACTGCTTTTTAGGAACACCACATACTTCTTCCCCCCTTTACTAAATCCATCCACCCGAATGTTTCCCTGCCTCCTCCTGCTCCCTTCGCTTTTGGCCAGAAGATACAGCCCCACAGATGTCGCTGGAATAGGCCAACATGCCGTGGTCATGCCGCAGTCACGCTACGGTCACGTCGTGGTCACGCCGCGGTAATGCCGTGATTTGGCCCAGCTCAAGGACAACACCCCACAGCGGTTCACAGGGATAGTATTCCATGAGTCTTGTGATCAATGTTGAGACTGATTAATCACAATTTCTACCAGCGGGGTGATGATCGGAATGTTTCCCTGCCTCCTCCCGCTCCCTTTGCTCCTGGCCGGAAGATGCTGCCCCGCATATGTTGATGGACTGGGCCAACACGCCGCGGTCATGCCGCGGTCACGTCGCGGTCACTCTGTGGTTTGGCCCTGCTCCAGGACGACACCCTGTCGCAGTTCGTAGTGATAGTATTACATGAGTCTTGTGAACAATGTTCAGACTGACTAATCACAATTTCTTCTGGAAGAGCGAAGACTAGAATGGTGCCCGCCTCCTCCCGCTCCCTTCACTCCTGGACGGAGGATACTGCGCCGCGGATGTCACTAGACCCGGAAAACACGCCGCGATCACGCCGCGGTCATGCTGCGGTCATGCCACGGTCATGACGCGGTCACGCCGCGGTCACGCCACGGTCACGCCGTGGTTTTGCCCTACTCCAGGATGACACCCTGCAACAATTCACAGTGATAGTATTCCATGAGTGTTGTGATCAATGTTGAGACTGACTAATCACAATTTTTGCCGGTGAAGCGATGGCTAGAATGTTGCCCCGCCTCCTCCCGTTACCTTCACTCCTGGCTGGAAGATGCCACCCCATAGATATTGTTGGACCGGGCCAACACGCCGTAGTCAGGCCGCAGTCATGCCACGGTCACACTACTGTCACGCCGCTGTCACGCCGCGGTCACGCCGCGGTCACGCCGCGGTCACGCCGTGGTCACGCCGCGGTCACGCCGCGGTCACGCCGCGGTCACGCCGCGGTCACGCCGCGGTCACGCCGCGGTCACGCCGCGGTCACGCCGCGGTCACGCCGCGGTCACGCCGCGGTCACGCCGCGGTCACGCCGCGGTCACGCCGCGGTCACGCCGCGGTCACGCCGCGGTTTGGACCTACTCCAGGAATATGAAGAATACATTCTAATCATGGGTATGTTTTTTGATAATGGTGGAATACCATTCATGTTAGGACCTTCATCCACCATTGAATACATCATTCCAAAGGAATTTTGAGAATATTTCATGGATGAAATCTCCATCAACATGCAGAAAAGTATTCTTCATTTGAATTAAAAGTTATTACCCTTTGATTATTATCATATGCAAGTCAAGGTAATAAAGTGGTTGCAAAAAAAATTGACATGACATCTCTCATGGATTAAAAACATCAAATGGTTGAAAAATATTAAGGATTACTTCAATGTGCTTGATTTTACACATTAATGTGTTTGGGACACCTTATCAATAATTCCCTATTAGGTTTTCACATTAGATGACTGGATGCACGTGGACCACTACATTTCACAATACTCACTAACTGGAAAATGTTTCCAAATTTTGTAGCATGAAATATCACAACCTCACATTGTTTACGGAAAACAGACTCTATCCATGACCGATGACTTTGTAAACAAAAACTGGCCCCATCCTACTATCACTAATATCATCCCATTATAGGGTTAACTGATAAAAGAAATTTTCATTATACATACGATAATATTAAGAAAGCCTCTATCTTATATTATTATAGCCAGCAAAATGTAAAAATTTCTGAAATAGTGAAATGTTATTCATAAATGGTTGATCCAAGTGAATATCAAATGATGAACCCATCCTATGTCTAGAAAAAAATTGATAAAATCAAAAGGGTAGTTGTGGAATTATCATCCACCATAGATCAGAAGAAACCCCAATTCATACCATCACTTGATCTGCTATCCTCGTTATGGATGTGAAAAACAGAATTTTCTGGAGATTCCATTTGGATTACTATCCACCGAGTAGATCCCAATGAGTCAGAAAAGGAGAAGAAAAGGTCAAATAGAGGGTGTAGAATAATAAATTCACATAATGAAACTGATATAATTCCTACAATTCATTTCATCTAAGTGAATGTCATCAAATCCACCCTCAAATATTCTCTAGAACTAGAGAAAAATTTAAAGGATTCATAATATGATGTTATATTTCCCAATGCGGTCTACACTAAAAAAAATTAAAGAGGATTTCTTACCTAGAACCAAAGGCTTTCCATGAATTTGTGAACTCCCTTAAACAATTAGTCATTACCTCCTTTAATGGAACCCAAAATGATTAAATGTAATGGTTAAATTATAACTCACCTTCCTTCTAGAGTGTGTAATCCCCTTTATCTGGAATAATAATATACATAGAAATAAGGAGAGATTAGTGAGTTGAGAAGACTAAATGAATAACTACACTAAGAAAACCTTTCTGTTATATAAGTTATATATGAAGATCATTAAATCACACTTTCAACATGCACACCTCAACCAAGAGGGTTTTTAGCAACTGATGAAGATCTAGAATATTAACTCAACATGGGATACCAACCACCAATATATTTGGAACCCACAACAGATGATCATAAATTCCCTCCATTGTGATCATAAAAAAATAGGGTCCGACACATCCTTACAGGCCTTCATGTATTGGTTACCCATGATTGAGACCAGCATTGCCCTCACTGATGACCCTATAAGTTGTCATACCATTTCTTGGTCTTTTAACCACACCTCTTCAGGTACCTAGTTAGCTACACATTCCTGAAATTCTTAAGAACACAATAGAGTTGCTAAAGCATCAATTAAACGCTATTGAAGAATGAATTGTTCCTATACAGTAGGAAAATATTCCTTATCATGAATTGATAGATCTAACTCTCCCCCACGAAATATTGGGAATCCTACATTTCCAATGATCAATGGATCAGTATAACTAGAGAATAACTAGCTGAATTTGGTCTTTAACTATAATTCCCATGAAGGGGACCACTAAAAAAAGAGTTAGTAAAACATAGATGTTTCATATAATCAGTACATAGGCTAGCCTTTGTAATAGGAGTGTAGGGCGGGCTGGTCATAGTGGGCATTGTGCAACTGTCTAGGGGCTGGTGGGAGTTGGCTGGGAGGCTATTACTAGGGTTAGTTACTGGGGTTAGTTACTGCCAATGGGCAATATTATAATTGATGTAGAGAGTGGTTGGGGCTGGGGGTTGTTAGGAAGTTGTTAGGAGGTTGTTAGTTTGTTAGTTTCTTAGAAAGTTGTTGGGAAGAGGGGTTGTCTAGAAGCTTCCAGTGGAGTCTATAAATAAGGGAATTGTGGGATGTTTTGATAGGAATTTTTTTAGAGAGAAGAATTCTGCTGTGCAGAATTTCAGGTTGCTGCCTTGGGCCTCGAAGAGCAGTGCCTCTAGAGGATTTATTCTCCTATTTCCTTTCTTTTCCTTCTCTGTTTTGTAATTCTTGCTGCTGTTAATTGAAATCACTACTGTTTTTATTTCTCTATCCAATTGATTCCTATCAATTGGTTCTCTCATTGAGAGTTTTCTAGAGAGAGAAACTAGAAGTGAGAGGTTCTTGAATTTGAGGAAGCAAACACAGCTGTTGAGGTGGACACATCAAACACTGCAACCAGTGCCTCTTGTGGCAGCGAAATTTAAGATGCAGTAGTGGAAAAAGACTTGCAATGACCAACTGTCCATTCACGCATGGAGTATTTCGATCAGAAACTCATGGAACTGTAGGCTAGTTTGGCCAGAGGCATGGAAGAGTGGCGGGAAACCAAACTAGTGTGGATACCAATTTTTACTGGAGAAGATCCAGAGTCTTAGATCACAAAATCTGAATATTATTTTAAAGTCCAATAAACAAAAGTAGACTTGAATATTTGGGCGGCAAGACTGAGCATGCAAGGTATGTTTGGAAAATTGTTTATGAAGTTAAAAGCATCGAAGCTGGAGCTCTCATGGACTCAGATCAAAGAAGAGATCCTTTGGGAGTATGGTAATTTGGCGGTAGAAACAAGAGAGAAAAATCAGATAAGTTTTGAGAAGAATAATTGTTCTGAGTATGCGTTGATGAATGTTGTGACATGGTAGGAGTTGAACCAAATGAATTGTTTGGTTTGGGAAGATGGAAAATGGGATCCGAAAGCTGAAGGTAGAGAACTGAAGAACACAGGAGCTAAAATAGTGGAGTAGTGTGAAAAAGTGGATGAAACAGAGGTATGGACTACACATAAACCAAAAATAGTGATTAAAGACCATTAGTGTGAACAAGACGAACTGCTATCATGCAGCGAGCTGAAAATTTCAAGACCAGTACATCCGCAGTAAGTGATGCTGCTGATGGTGTCAGTATAAGCATGGGTTGCTGTAGAAATTCTGGAACAACAGAAGTGTGAATTACAAAAGCAGCCAGAGCCAATTACTTACTCAGCAGTTCGACAATTTTTTCTGGTACAAACATCGCATATAGAGGACGATGTAGTAGGCTTGAAACATTTCCATATTAATCAGGGATGGATTGAAAAAACATCTTTTTTACTTTGGTGTTGTTTGGAAAAGAACTTTGTCCACGGAAAGACCTCGTTTAGTTAGTGGGGGTGTTCGGTTGCCAAGGCCACTGCTGGAGCCACCGCAAAGGCTTCCTGTTATTGTGTTGATGCGTGGCAGCAATGGCTGTGATTTTTTAGAGGAAATTTCTGAGCTGATTCCACCTAGATTTTGAGAAGATACACACATGATCGAAGCCGAATCAATGGTTTTTGTTGTTTCAGTTTTTTGTGGGGATTCGTATTGGAAACACTACCCACCAACATTTTTTTTCAGAATGGTTTCTACTATTGTGGGAGGTGGAGAATTATCAACAATTGAGAGTGGTAGCATGGTTGCGGAACTGTATATGAAACTGGAACATAAAAACATTTCAGCAAAATTTTATGTGCGCCAGTTTACTCTCATAATTCTGAAACCTTTGCAAGTGGCGTCCAGTCATACACAACACAACAGAGAAAGTTGCGAGTTGTATTTCTGGAGCTATCAAAGGCTGTTGAAGGAAATTCTGCGATATGTGAAGAAGAATACATGAAGAAGTGGATAGTACATGCCCGTTATACACCTCCCAATGCTACTGTTTGGGGCAGGAAAACCTGGAACACGTCCTCTGGTGGTATGAGGGATAAAACTACACTGGAGAGATTAAAACAACAACTATCAGATGTTTCAGAGGCTGGAACGATTACAAAAACTATGAAATATATTTCCAGAGGCTGCAGCGATTACATAAATGGAAAAAACTCTAGAATCTTATTAATTTTTTCCACCTTGAGGACAAGGTGAAATTTCAAGAGGGCGATAATGATAGGAGTGTAGGGCGGGCTGGTCATAGTGGGCATTGTGCAACTGTCCAGGGGCTGGTGGGAGTTTCCAGGGAGGCTGTTGCTGGGGTTAGTTACTGGGGTTAGTTACTGCCAATGAGCAGTATTGTAATTGATGTAGAGAGTGGTTGGGGCTGGGGGTTGTTAGGAGGTTGTTAGTTTGTTAGTTTGTTAGAAAGTTGTTGGGAGGAGGGGTTGTCTAGAAGCTTCCAGTGGAGTCTATAAATAAGGGAATTGTGGGCTGTTTGGATATGAATTATTTTAAAGAGAAGAATTCTGCTGTGCAAAATTTCCGGTTGCTGCCTTGGGCCTCAATGAGCAGCGCCTCTAGAGGATTTCTTCTTCTATTTCCTTTATTTCCCTTCTTTGTTATGTATTTCCTGCTGCTGTTAATTGAAATCACTACTTTTTTTCTTTCTCTCTCCAATTGATTCCTATCAATTTGTGTGGTATATGAGTTTTCATTCTCATTTAATCACTGGATGGGAAGACCTGTGTCATAAGTTCTCTTCTAGTTTAGCTCAATGTTGTACAAGACTACAGTCTTAAATATCAAAAACTATAATTAATGGGAGATTGAAAAGGTTATCATATTTCATTGCTTGGTAGACATTATTTCCATACTCACTGAATCTACCACTCCCTCAAGAAGAGTTGTTTCCAATATATATAGTGAATCCTCACACTAATATTCACATGAAACTTTTCTAAGAAAATTAAAAAGGAGGGTTTTGGGACCTTTATATAATTTTTCAAAAGGGAGAAGCCTCCATCATAGAGAACAAATTCATGGTAGGAGTGATTCCATCAACTCATGGAATGATAGTTGGGAGATAAGAATCAACTAAATTTATTATTAAATAGGACCATGTACCTTCTCCTGCTTCAAATACATCACCATATCAAGTAGTTCCACCTCTTATGATCCAAAAAAACATCAATCAAGTACTATGCAAACAATGGATCGTCTTCTCCATTTTATAGCCTATTTTCAGGCTAAGGTTACTACTATAAAAAACTATATAATTTTGTGCTCCCGAAATAGTGAAGTTCTGCCTCTCTGTGGACGTAGGGATTATTACCGAACCACGTAAATCATTGTGTTCTTGTTTCTTTTCTTTTTTCTGAATTCTCTTTCTTTTATCGTTTCTGTCATTGCGACTCCCGAAAATTACGCAACAGATAATTCTGACTTCATGTTTTTCAATGATATTATCCAATACTGTGCCATGCCTTCCATACAAAGTTGTGCAAGTGGCACCTTTAGTTCCTCCCAAACTCAGTAAATCGAAAAATACATTTTATCTCTCACGATCCTAGACACTGGATATTCTCCAAAAAAAATTTGGCATCTCTAAATGTTTAGTCCACTCACGGACAAACTGCTCACATAGCACTTCCTTAATAGTTCTGCGTGCGCCACTAGAATATACCACCACTTTTTGTTTTGAACCCTTTTTCTTCTTCCTCTGTTTGTAAAATACTTCTGCTTTCCTCTAAAACAAAAGACTTTCCTCGTTCTTCTCCTCGTTCTATATGATCCTTCTAACTTGCTACTAGGAGAGAAACATTTAATGTCAAGTCCCGCATTTGAATCTCCAATCGCCGAAGCACTTCCTCCTGTCATTTTTGAGCTTCGTCCTGGTGGATTTTCCCTGGCTCCTGTCATCTATTGTCGTTCTGAAGTTTAGCAATCACCAATTACAGTCCTGACACTCACCCTTCCATTCACGTGGGCATACAACAGTCCGTAGTTCCCTTTCCTATCTCTCGGCAACAAATTCTCTAAATGAAAACACCAAAATTGATAGGAAACTTTGGTATTTTAATAGGATTTCGATCAATACAAGAAGTTTCTCTAATGGAGTCTCTCCCTCATAGAGCATCTCTGTATAACAACCACAACTTCCGAAAAATACAGATATCTTCTCAGGACATCCCCCATGCCTCCCATATAATCCCTCCATCTAACTGACTAACTAACTAAGAAAATTACAAGTTTGCCCCACCAAATATGTAAAAACAAATAAGAGGCAGTTACACTAGCCGGAGGCAATTACACTAGATGGAAATCAACTATAGAAGCAGCCTGATTCCCCTTCCTTTGGTAAGTATGGACTATGGGTGGCTTAACTCCCCTATCAGTCTTTGTGTGTTTATAACCAGCTATCCTTGAATTTCAACACCACATATTTGAAAATTATTCAATATGAGACACCACTTGTTGAGAATAATTCCACTTTTTCCAACAGATTTTAGTATCCTGTAATCACAAAAAACTGATTCCACTTGTTACGTTATACATAAGTAAGAATGAGATTCAACCATGTTGTCGTTACAACCTCTCAATTTTTCTTCTTCTCCTTAGTTGATTGATTCCACTAGTCACATGGATTGATATCACTAATGGTACACCAGATTCAATATAAGACCACTGGTTGTTCCATGAAAGGCTTTGGAACCTCATTTCTTACTCAAAATCAGGCTTGTAAAGTTTGGAATTCATTATTCAATCATGTGTGAGAAAATCCGGATTTGTTTTTTCAAGGTGAATGGGTGATCAATATTTTACTTTCTGCCACTTGAATACCTCCATCAGAGCATGAATTTCAAGATTCATCAATATTATCATCCAGGTTCATACATATGTGCCCTTCTGGCACAATCAAACCATGCATCCATATCTTTAGAATGCATACAACTCATGGATTTTATCTCCCCCTTATGCCTGTATCACTTCCAATAGAAATTAGTAACATTTAAGTTCATGGAAGCTTCTAAACAACCCCTCCTCCCAACAACTAACTAAAAAACTAACAAACACCTAAAAAACTAACAAAATAACAAACTAACAACCATTTATTGTATTTACATTACTACCCATAACTAACAACCACTCCCCCTAAATTCTGGGTAGTAGCACCCAGCCTAACAGAAGCAGCACCTAGCCTCAGGCTCCTCCTTTGTAGTAGTAGTAATCCAGGGGAGGGGGGGGGGGTGTCCAAGGGTGTCTGTCTAGGGGGGTTCTGTCCAGGGGGGGGGGGGTGTCCAGGGTTGTCTGTACAGGTTGGGGGGTTTTTTTCCGGGGGGGGGGGGGTTGGGGGTGTCCAGGGTTGTTTGTCAAGGGTGGGGGGGGGGGGTCTATCCAGGGGGTGTCCAGGGTTGTCTGTCTAGGGTAGGGGGTGTCCAGGGTTGTCTGTCTAGGGGAGGGGAGGTGTCCAGGGTTGTCTGTCTAGGGTGGGGGGTGTCTGTCCAGGGTGGGGGGTGTCTGTCCAGGGGGGGTCTGCCTAGGGTTGTCTGTCCGGGGGGGGGGGGGGGTTGTCCAGGGTTGTATTTCTGGGGGGGTCTGTCCAGGGGAGGGGGGGGGGTGTCCAGGCTTGTCTGTATATCCAGGGGGTGTCTGTGCGGGGGAGGGGGGTGTCTGTGCAGGGGAGGGTGTGGGGGTGTGTCCAGGGGGTGACAGACAGGGGGGACTGGCAGGGGGTGGGGAACTAGGGGAAAACAAGTAGGGGGACTAGCAGGGGAAGATTCAGATGAAAAATAGGTGGGGAGACATGTAGGGTGGGGGGTGGCAGGGGGACTAACAGGTGGGTGGAATGTAGGGGGACTAACAGGGGTAGGGGTGGAAGGCAGGCCTGAAGGCCTGCAGTGTTTTTTTATTGAAGTTTAATCTATAGCCATGGTTTTTAACCATGGCTATATGGCCTATTTGTGTTTTATCTTCTTCCACGGTTTCAAACCATGGATATAAGGCTTTAGCCACAGTTGTAGACCGTGGCTATAGGGATTGGCCTATAGCCACACCAATACCAGCCACAGTTCCTTGAACCGTGGCTATAACCTATAGCCATGGTTTTTGGGCTTATAGCCACGATTTCAAACCATGGATATATCCTAAATTCCCAATAGTGATAAGTCATTTCATGTGAGTAGGATCTAATTCCATGTGAATAATATCTCACTCCCATAGAGATGACTGGGCATGGGAAATTCCAAAAGAACGACACCCCATTTACTTTTCATGGGTTTAGACTATAGTTTAATGAAATGTACTGAGGATGATGGTGTTGGGATATTTTACATCCAACAATTTGAACATAGGGAGATCATTCCTTACCCCTTGGACTTACATAACTGATTCTCACCAACCCTTGGGGGAGGCTAGGCACCCGTAATGCTGGGAGGAAAGGGTGTGGAAGAGTGGTAGATAGTTGGATCCATGTTAGCATGGCTACAATGAAAAGTAAAAGCAATTTTCATGCCTATACTGAAAATCATGATGTAAGGAAACTCAATATGGGATATTGCATGAGGGGCCAAGTAATCACTACATGAAAGCCTAAAGGGATGCACATAGGAGGGTCTCGCGAAGTAGGGGGGCCCATAGATAGGTTCTTCATGAATCTCAAATGCTTCATAGTGAACTGGGGCCTCGCTAAGGTAAGGTCTTCATGAGATAGGGTGAACCACCCTTGGTATTAAGTGAGGACTAGGAAAATAAGGTCTTCACGAAGGGTTGGTGCTCTGAGAAGTCTCAAGTATCCCTGAGGGATTTCTTCCTCCATGAAGGGTGTAAGACTTAGTGAAAGGAATCTATAACTTAAGAATAGGTAATTAGAAAAAAAGGGATTGGGGTATCCTGATTCTCTAGTACCTTGGGTTATCCATTTTTTAGTTTTGTTTTCAATTCTTAGGAGCTTCTTTAAATGGGGGATTTGATGTTGATTGGTCGTGGTAGCTGTGCCATTGAGGTGTGATGAGCCAGATATTTATAGGCCAGAAGTGTTGTGATGTTGGTATATGTTTCATAAAGTAGAAAGGGGATCCATGAAAGGATATGGCTCTATAATAATCACATGGCCTTTCTTCTGTTTCCTTGGAATGGATGTGGAGGGCATCAAACTTGCAATGGGCTTCATCCACACCCTACGTGGTCACATTGGTAGTGGATCTCCAAAATGTAGCTTCACAAAGTAGAAAATTTTGTAGATTTTGGGGTTGTTAAATCTTGGATTTCAACCTAACCATCCATGGTGCTTCTCCAATTTCTCAAGACAATAATTTTAGTGCAAAAAATATAAGAAAAATATTTGAAAGGAAAACATTAATATTTTTAAAATAAATTCTCTTAACTTGAGTCCTGGATTATCTCATCTGCACTTTAAATCCTATATGATAAAATTATATTAATTATTTACTTGATGAATAAAAATTTAATGGTTCATTTCAATATCATAATATAGTTTATTTAATTTATTATTATCTTCTATGTAGTTACTAAATCTATTAATTTGATGTTAGACATTTTAAAGACGTTTGGTTCATAATCCCAAAACCAATTTGGTAGGTTGAAAATCATAAAAGGGTTTATTGTTCCATAATATATAGAATATTAACCATGAAATAATGATAATATTTAAAAATTAATTATTTTAATAACAATTCATGAAAATAGTACATGACAAACGAATCACATCACTTTTTGGAGGTGGTAGTCCGTACATACTCATGAGTGGTGTTATATTTTTTCAACGGATGGAAGGGTAAAAAGGTATGTGTTATTTTATCTTAAAAAATAATAATTATTTAATTAATATCATATATATTCATTTTATCCACAATTTTAACCATCCATAAGAGCTGGTGATGAAAAATTAACAACATCTCTTAATAGAGGTTTTAGTCCACATGTATGCGCAAGAAATGTTTTCACAACCCATAGGATTGAAAAAGTGATTGAAAAGGGATATGGAATTAAAATATTATTTAATATTTATATATTATTATATCATAATGGTTATGGAAATATTCAAGTAGGTAAAATATGAAAAAATTTGAAAGAACCTATTAAGGATTATAACTATTCTTCAGAAATACTCCTTTGAAATAGACCTTATTCCTTTATAAGATGGTCTTATGGTAAGACCAAAATCTATAAGAAATGGTTAAGGAATATAGGAAGGTGTTTTTTTAGATCTTGTATGAACAGAATGTCTCATTTAGCGTAAAAAATAGAGGATAGGTGATTCCCTTTTATAAGTGAGGTTGGTACCACACTCGTAATTATTATAAAATTTAAAATAACACAAAGTGAATTTCATGGAAAAGTGAATCTAAATTGAATAAATATTGAAGTTTATATGAGATAGGGTCAAAATAATTTTTTAAAAAATATTTATAGATATTTTTATGTTATTTTAACCCTTAACTATTTAGTTTAAACCCTCATTAACCTTGTTTAACCATAATTAGTATAACACATTTTTCAATATTTAATGGTCTTGAAAGTAATTTTAAAAATTAAAATGGAAACATAGCCGAACCATTACTGAAATTATAGACAATTTACAATAAAATTGAGTCATTATAGGATTTTTTAGGGTTTTAATTACATTTTTTTTAAAATTAACATTAAATACTATTTAATGCAATTTTCATGACTATTTATATATTTTGAATTAAAAGGAATAAAGTTAACAATGTAATTAGAATTAGAAAACCTAAATAATTAATTATAATTAATACTAATTTAAAAATTTCATGTAATACCCTAACATATCTAAACATTATCTCTTTTGGTAATTTTAAAACCATTTATTTAATTTTTCAACTACTTGCACATGCGTTTCCTTAGCACTGTGTAAACGTTCATGGAAATTATAGTATCTATAGAAATTAAAAATAAATTAATGTCATAGAAATTATTTATTAATATATAAAATAAACATTTTAAATCATTAATATTTTTCTTTTATCCCTATATCAACATATTATATATATTAAAAATGAGAGAGTGTCATTTTGTAATTTCACTTACGTTAAATTGATATAAAGGTCATATTTAGAAGTAAAGTTAAAAAACTATAACATTTTTAATATGAGGATATAAGGGTAGAAAAAAATTAGGAAATATTATTTAATATTTAATTTTATTTCCTTATCTCAATTATTTTCCTTAAATAACAAGATTTAGCTTTTACCACTGTGATTTTTTTTACCATGATTACTATTCATAATGACCAGAAACGAAATTGATCTCATTAAGGAATTTTAGAATCATAATTAAAAATATGAAACCTATTTTCAAGATTAAATTGGTAGTAATGGTATAAATTTATTTTAATAGAAGTGTGAAAAATGTAATAAAAAATAGTTTTTAGAAAATTTCATTTTTTGCATAAAAATGAACTTATAGCAAAATAAAATATAATTTTGATTCCTATGAAATTATTTAGAATATTTTTAATAAAATTTATAATATATTTATTTAAAAAAATAAAAAAAAGTATGATACTTTTAAATTACATTATTGAAATAAAATAAATGATGGATTTACAATATTTCACATTTTTCACTATTCACGTAAAAAATCAATATTTTTAGAAAAATACAAAAAAATCATCAAAATACTATTATGTCATTATTACATAAAAAACGGTCCAATTCTTCCAGTTTTTTTTTCTAAAATTGTAAAACATTTATTCTAATATTCACACAAAAATGTAATAAAAACCATTTTTGATGAAAATATATTTTAAATAACAAAATGAATTTATTATCTTTCCATGCTTAATAAAAATAATTAAATTAATTTTATTTCATTAAATTGGAAATATAATAGATTTATTTTATTATAACCATTTGCCAAAAATGATAAATTTAATCTATTTAGATAAAAATACAATACACACATAAAAATAGTTTTACGAAAAACATCACTTTTACCTTCAAATAATTTTATCTTCATTTATAGACAATTTATAATCAATTAATGATTGATTATTCTTCTCCCTAGGGTTTTCTAGGGCCGACATCTCCAGGATCCGTCCTTGGAGTTTGGTTCTACGATGACGGTGTGATCGAGGGTATCTCCTGGAGCTCCTCGTCTGGTTCAGAATTTGCGGCCTCTCCAACGAATGCAGCGGTTTTCTTTTGGTTCATCGTTTGGAGTTTATATCTGTGGTGCTTACTCGATTTCTTGGCACTGTAGGCAGATTTGGATGTCGCTGCAAGGTTGCAAACCTGCGGTTTGTTTCCCCCCTCTATTTTCCCAGTGGTCTTCTTCGGGGTGATCTAGTGCCACTGGCGGCTCGTGAGGGTTTTGCGAGGAGTTGAATGTTGACGTATTTTAGTTCGCAAAGTACTGGAAGCATGGAAACTGTGTAGGGTTGGGACCCTCTGAGATTTTTATTTGCGAGAATTGTGGATCACGAAGGCGATGGGATCCAACTTGGATTGTGTAATTTTTTCAAGGAGTGCGAAGACCTAATTGTGAAGTGTGGAAATTGTGAGAGGGTTGTTCTATGCCGGTTTTGGTTTACGAGATTGCAGGGGTGCACAAGTCTGGTTTGCGAAGGAAGAGGACCGCGAAGGAGCTTCCTCGCGGCGGCTGGAAAGCGTTGGGTCTGGTCCGTGAGGGGTGAGAGTGCAAGGATGTAGTTTGTACCAGGAATGCAAAGGCGTGGCTTGGGGTGGAAGTGAACGCGTGGGAGCTGATTCGCGAAGGCTTCTGTTTGGTTCGCGGAGGCTCCTTTTTGGTCTGCGCATGGTTGTTTTGCGGTTCGCGCAGGGTTTTTGGTTCGCGTAGGGGATGGCCCGCGGAGAGCAGGTCCGCAAGGTGCGGCTTTTGGGGGACTACTATGCGATGGATTAGTCATGAGTTGCTGGATCGAGAAGTAGAAAAGGAAAAATCTTTGTTTTCTTTGTGGAGTTTTAAACGCGAGAGCGGTGAACTCACGAAGTGTGTGCTCAGGAGACTACGCTGAGGCAGTGCCCAATGCTATCATGGAATCTGAATTGGTGAATCGGTGGAAGAACCTCTCGCTGACTGACAAAGAGAAAGCATCAATTACTACACGAAAAAATGAAGATGGCTTTCTGTCACATCGCATGTCACTCCTAGTGGTAGGGAAATTTTTATCCAAACACTTATTCAACCATGGGGCCTTAAAATATACTCTACAAAATTTATGGAGATTAGAGGATGGCGTTTCCATACGTGAAGTGGAAGAAGGCTGTCTTATATTCAAATTTTTCAATAACAAAGATAAAGAAAAGGTTCTCAAAGGTAGACCATGGTCCTTCGATAATCAAATCATCCTCATGGAGAACTTTACAAGTGGGGACGACATTCAGAAAATTGAAATGACTTCCTCACCTTTCTGGATAAGAATAAAAGGAATCCCATTTTATGGTAGAACAGAACGTGTGATGCGGGAAATTGGAGAACACATTGGAAAATTTCTGGACTGGGATCAATCTAATACCATACACTGGGGACTTGTGGTGAAAATTAGAGCCTTAGTCGATGTGACACAACCACTAATGAGGGGTATATTCTTATCATTTGAAGATTCTAAGGCCTGGATCTCCTTTGAATTAGAGAAACTCCCAATATTTTGTTTTTACTGTGGATGCATTGGACATCTCGAGAAAGATTGTGACTCGAGGAAGGAGAATGAAAAAGGCACCATCATCCTACAATACGGTCCTTGGCTCTGCGCAAAAATAGTAGGACCTATGATCATTCATGAGGTGGAAAAACAAAGGGATCGTGACCGACTAGCGAAGGACTTCTCTAAGAAAAATGAACCAGAACTCAACACGATCATCATGCTAGGACCACCAGATTTTTCTGGAGACAATCAAGACGATGAGTGGGAGAAGGGAGTGTCATCGGATAACACGATGGACGGGGTAAGAACTGGAGACAAGCATGCGAGTCAGAGTTCGGACCCATCCCTCTCCTCAAGGCGGGGACCCACGTCTCTGAGAGACAGCGACTCACCACCATTCAGACCAAAGTCCAATAGTAAGGAGCCACCTGACCCGGTTTTTGAACCTAGGAAACTTTGCATCGAATCAATAGTGCCTCCTCCTGGGCCAGTATTTGTTGCTCCAGGATTAAACCTTATGGACAAAATCAATATGATTGGGATAAAGGCAGCAAGTACCCTCACTCAACGGATGTAGAAAAGGATTAATTTGGTTGATAGGCGTGGCGATCCCATTGATGCGAAACATGAGGAACATAAAAGATGACTGGAGGATTGTAAAGTAACTGAAAGCCTTCCAAAAATATGGAAAGCGGCAGGTGATGGACATCTCTACGAAGTTTCAGAGGTGGAGGTGGGTATGTCCCAGCTCCTCCTAGAGCAATGAAAATCCTATGTTGGAATTGTCAGGGGCTTGGAAACCCACGAACAGTTCAGATGCTCCAGCGCCATTGTGCACAAAGTTTCCCTGATATGGTTTTTTTTTCCGAAACCATATTGGATTATAAGGACAACAATGGTATCACCCTCAAATGCGGTTTCCAAGGCTGCATCCCAGTTCCCCACCATGGACACTCAGGGGGACTGGGTTTTCTTTGGAAGGACAATTTCGACGTCAAAATCCTCTCGTACTCATCACATCATGTGGCTGCAACCATCCATGATGGCTACTCTCCATGTAACGCCCCGACCCCAGCTACCCAGAGTCGGTGCATTACTTCGTAACATTGGCATGATCACAAAAGATCAAGTCTCAAAAGACCTATTAGTTTAGTATCCTTGGAAACACTAGATACATTCATAAATGTTACATTACATCATAAAGTGAAAAACTAATAACAAAGTCTTCATAGTTCACACTCATATCCTCTTCTGACTATCCCTGGAGGTCATTCCTAAAATACTTCTTCACATCCTGGAAAATATTAAAACATTGAAAGGGGTGATCTCAGATGCTCAGTAAGGATAACAATATTGCGGAAGCTTTCATAAATAAACATAAAAATTTAAGGCAATGTATAACTAAAACAAAAGCCTTTTAAACTTGAACATCAACATAATATGGAAAAAGTAAAATGAGATAATTCCATTCACTTCTTCACATGGATATTCTACTGGTCGAATAATCACATGCAATATCAATAACCACTTTCATAATGAGGGAATGTATAATGCCAGACATTCTGAAACATTTTGTCAAGGCCTCGGCCAAGACGTCTAAAATGATTAAGGCCTCAGCCAAAACCATAAATCAAATTGGGAAAGGGTGTCAGCCAATTCCATGTCTAGTTGTCTCATGAGACCTACCGATGCATCGAGGAGCTATAGCGGGCTCCACCCGTCACTTATTAAGTCCAATACATTCCTCATATGAATAGGTTTAAACATAACATAAATATTCGTATTAAAACTAGCATACGAAATGTCAACAATTTCTCCATAAACTATGGATGGTATAAAAATAACACATCCACAGTCAAATATTTCACAAAATGTTCAATGGAAGTTTTGTATCATAAATCAATTTCAATTAAACTTAAAACCCATCAAAGGATGTTGACATGGATGAAATCAAATCTATTTGAGAGAAATATCTCTCTCTTTTTTGAAATCATTTAAAAGTCCCATAATTATAAAATAATTCATTTGCCTTGAAAACATTCTTATAAGCTTGTAAGGGAAGCTTCGACGAAGTTATAATGGCGGAAAATAGCCGCACCCGCCGTATAAGTTAAAAAAACATTCTTACCTTAAATTTGTCAAAAAGGTCAAAAAGTACATTTTGGAAAATGATGGTAAGATTCCTTTCAAAAACGTATAAGGGTATAAATGACTTTAACCCATTTTCCATTTAATAGTAAATTTTTTTTGAAAGACATTTTTAAGAAACATGGATGTGGATGATAACGAGGTCCCAGTAGATAATTATGTATAAACAACCTTGGATAATGAAGAGGTTGTGAAGTAAAACCTTACCTTGTACTTTTCCTTGGTTGGGGTAGGTTAACCTCCTGTATAATGGTGAAATAATTGTTATTAAATTATAAAATAATCATATACATTCATATGATATCATATATGATCTTTTAACATTGCTTTGTTAACAATATCTTAGATTTATCGTTGTTTCGGGTGTTAACTTACTCGTTTTCTTTTATATGTTTTGTTACGTAAGTCGTGTTTTTCATGGATAGGTTGTATCTTATTCATATCCGGAATGATATCATGTCCTTAAACATTATTTTTAAATCATAAAATGATAATTATACTTGAAGGGATATGACGGGGAATGAATCTCATCGCGTTCGTGGAGACGGTAGTCCGTACGTACGCACGAGCGACAATATCATTATTTTGATATTAAAATAATATATAATTGGATATTATATCTTATATACATAATAATTATCATGTTATATTTATTATTTACATGAATTACATATCATTATTATACCCATCTAAATAATAATATATTGAATAACAATTACACCACGACGTGGAGACGGTAAGCCGTACGTACGCACGTATGGTGACATGTCATTAAAATGATGGGTAGAATTCTGAATATGGTTGTTCCATTTTTATAATAACATCACAGTATATAGAATATACTGGAGTTATAATTTTATAATTGAAATAATAAACAAATAGGGAGTGGAAGAAGAAAGAAACTTGAAAGAGGGTGATGCAAATGTTACCTCTTCTTCGGGTTCTTCTTTTGATTTGATCAAAAGGACTCCTTAGGATGGATTTCTGACTAAAGTAAAGATTCTAGGATGAAGGGAGAGAAGTTGGGAGAGTATTTGGGCAGAGGTTGGCCGAACCAAAAGGCTTGAAAGTGTGAATAAGGTTGTAGAGGTGGGGGCCTTTTATAAGAGGAGAGGAGGGGCTCTTTTGGAATGATTGAAATGTTACATTATTATACAATGCTTTTCAGATTCTAAAGGTCCCAAACTTATATAATTCGTGGCTAAGGTGATAAGGGTTATAAATCTACCAATACAATAGTCTTTGGACAAGTTTAAGCCTTGGATTTTCCATTATCTTTTCATTTTATTAAAATCGTTAAATAATGAGGTCATCACTGCATCATAATGAAGTCATAAATAATTTAATTTATTTAATGTCTAAAAATTATAAAAAAAATACTATGATGTAGGAAATCTTTTTAGATTTCTAATGAATATTTATAGTCAAAATCTGGACTTGTGTAACCCCACTTAAAAACTGTTTTAGTAAAACAACTCATGTTTGTGTCAATTTAATTTTAACATTAAATAAATATATAGTAATGTCATTTTCCAACCAAAGTGGCTCCATGGGGTCCCCAAGTTGACCCATGGGTTTTCTTGGTCGGCCATGACTCATCCAATAGGAGTAGGACAAGTGTCAAGCTCATCTCATATTATTAAAACATTATTTTTACCTTAAACTACACTAATTACCTCTAATCGCGATTAAGAACTTAAAAGTTACTATTCACCAAAAATTATTTTAATCTCATTGAGCCACATTTTACTTCTTAATGACAACCATGTATGTCGGATTTTTGAAAATCAAATCACAGAAGTGGTAATATTTCATTTAAATGAAAAATCAGTTATTTAACTACCACTTAGTGGTTTCACTATTCATCAAAAATTGCAGTTTTTCAGAACAATGCCAAAATTTCACCCTAAGCTATAATTGATATTCCGAATTCAAAAATGATGTCTATTTTAAAAAATTCCAAACATATAAGTTGCATTAATTAATTTTATAATTAATTCCCGCTGTCACAACAAATAGCGTGTTTTTAAGAAACAATTTATATCAAAAGATTGGCAATTGTTTATGTCCAATTTCAATGTTAAATTAATTCTAATGAACACCATTGGATAAAATGGTAAAAATATATTCTAATTATACTTTAAAACCACTAAATAGTATAAATTATCACTATAAATTATTTTGATTAAAAAAGTTGTTTTAAGTATTTTTCACTATTCATAAAAATTTGGAAGTTCTCAGAAAATTACAAAAAATTCAACATAGGCTAATTTCAATATTAGGAATACAAAAATGAATTCCATTTTGAAATATAAAATTCCTATAATTTTAAAAAGTGGGTATTACTATTCATAACGGCTACTTTGATTAGTCGCGGTGTGTTAGAACTCGAGGTTGCGTACAACACACGCTGCTCTATTATTCAAAGAGGAGCGTACCATGGAAGATTGGGGTGTTACATTCTCCCCTCCTTCAATAAATTGCGTCTTCACAATTTGATATTTTTGTTTGAAAATAAAAGGTTGAAAATAGAAAATACCTATTTGGAAAACCCACATCGGAAATAAGATTAATAAAATTTAGCCTTAATAAGAGGGAAAGGGAAATGAAAAAGTCACCACCCAATTATGATCTCGATTAGGAGAACATTGGTGGAAATTAGAGACATATAATTGGAGGAAAAACGTAAATATTTGTAGGGAGTGATTGAGGTCATCAATCATAATGAAATGTCAAATTGAGGGCCTCAAAGCCTTCAATCTATGTTGATTTAAAATATCATCAGTTCAAAAAGACATAAGGTATTAAGGTAACACATTTTTTGTTTTAATATCCCTTTACTAAAGTTTAAGAATTAATTTATTCATTGAATAACAGATAGATATATATATATATTTATGCTTGACAATTAGAGTTTCAACCTTCAACTCACCTTTCACTCAAAAAGATAATAGAACCCAAAAATATTATACTTATCCTAATTGTATAAGGTTCCAAATGTTAACACATACCATTTAGATTAGTAAAATTATTTTGTAATAACCAGGGACTTCCTGTAGGCTAGTGGTAGGAAATAAAGGCCTGTCGCACTATGGTTGTGGGTTCGATTCCTACAGCTTTTTCCGACAAGACGGGTTATGCCCCACCCTGCAGGTTGTCCTTTTCCTAAAACTATAGTATTATAATATTCAAAAATAATCTTCATAAATTTTTTAACCTTAAACAATACTATCCAAAGATAAACTTAATCCACTCCAACCTTTATAGTTATCCAAAATACCTTTATCCAGACTTTCTCTAAAAGGTCTCTTAATTCCAAAATCAATTTATCAGATTCCCCAAACAAAGTAAAGTTTCTCTTATTGTCACATACTAAAAATATAATTACCTTCGTCATATTAAAACCTTACTGAAATCAACAAGTACTGCAGTAAAATCCTTATATATATATCACATTATTCTAATAACCAGAATATAATCCATGAGTCCAAAAGCACCAATACATTAGTTATTCTGCTTCAACTGTAGTAACAGCATAAGATTTTCCTTGATCCCTTGGCCTTTTCTGAGGTAAGTTTCCCTGACGCTTAGGACATTCATTTGCATAATGACCCATTTATCTAAAATTTTAGCATTCAACTTTGATATCCTCTTTCTTTCCCTTGCAATCACGAGCCTGGTGACCCTTTTCTCCACATTTATAACAAACTCCTATTCCTTTTAGGCAAGTACCAGGGTGATTCTTCCCACAATTATCACATAATGGAAAATCCTTCTTTCCCTTTTTCCCTTTATCTGTCTCTTGTTCCACCGTTCTCTTCTTCTCTTGCTTTACTTTGTTGTCATAAGACTTAGAGAATTCCTTTTCTGTCTTGATAGCACACGAGACAATATCTTCGTATGATGAGAAGGACTGTGATACTAAATCTCGACGGAGAAATGGTTTTAACCCATCAAAGAAACGATCAATCTTACTACTTGGGTTACTTATATAATCGGCAGCATGCCTCGCTAACCTTGTAAAGTTAGCCTCATACTTTGCGACATTCTCATCCTCCTTCTGCCTCAGACTCAGAAATTTCCTTTCCATATCTGCTCGATGGTCACGAGGAAAGTATTTTTCTAAGAAAAGCTCTTTTAACTCCCTCCATTCCATATTCGATATGTCATCATCTTCCTTTGTGTTTTGAATCAGCGACCACCACTGATCGGCATCTCCAGTGAGGCGGTAAACTGCCATGACAACCTTCTCCCTTTTGCTACTCCCCAAGGCATGGAATATTTTCTCTAAGGAGTTTATCCATTGCTCAGCTACTAACGGATTTGTACCCCCATTAAATGTTGGTGGTTGTTTCCTCATGAAG
Source organism: Viscum album (assembly GCA_963277665.1). NCBI lineage: Eukaryota > Viridiplantae > Streptophyta > Magnoliopsida > Santalales > Viscaceae > Viscum > Viscum album. The sequence goes on from OY728152.1 coordinate 1,746,042,915, forward strand.
CGGTCTAACATTGATCCTCCACGTTGTGGATCAGGGTGATCCATACGAGTAAGGTTATTATTCATAACTTGAGTGAGTTGTCCCAGTATGGTAATAAGTTGATCAGCACCAGTTGTATCTCCAGATCCACAATAATTATCTTGAGCAGGAGGGCAATCCCTACACGGAGTGCGTGCATTGATACGGTTTCCATTCCTTCCACTAGGAACCATTTCTATACAATGGCATAAACTAGATTAGTTTATGAATCAAAATACATAATTCCATACTTATAAAATACTTAACATAAATTGAACTATTTATGGATATAATCCATAATCATAAAAAGGTTTTCTTTGAGGAAGTATATACTCATAACCGTTCATAGTGGTTTGTAAAGAAAACGAGAATTATCCTAAGCATATCCCCCGGGAGTGTCGTAACCAAGAGTGCAGCAAGACCCGTTGTCGTGCACTAGTTCCCGTTCGAGTCTAGCTCAAAGCGGTGTTTTCAGGTTTTACCCCTAGGTACATCTGTGCCAGATCCGCCTCTACCTGCTCGTATCTAGACAGGGATGTATTACTCGGAAAACTCACAAAATCTCTACAATACCAAAATTTTAGGAAGTTATTCTATACTAATCCTCAAACTTCATCTTAGGTCTACGTGCTCTAATCAGAGTTTATCTAAATCTAGCTTCCAAGGATAGTACTAAACTGCCTCTAATACCAACTGTAATGCCCCGACCCCAGCTACCCAGAGTCGGTGCATTACTTCGTAACATTGGCATGATCACAAAAGATCAAGTCTTGAAAGACCTATTAGTTTAGTAGCCTTGGAAACACTAGATACATTCATAAATGTTACATTACATCATAAAGTGAAAAACTAATAACAAAGTCTTCATAGTTCACACTCATATCCTCTTCTGACTATCCCTGCAGGTCATTCCTAAAATACTTCTTCACATCCTGGAAAATATTAAAACATTGAAAGGGGTGAGCTCAGATGCTCAGTAAGGATAACAATATTGCGGAAGCTTTCATAAATAAACATAAAAATTTAAGGCAATGTATAACTAAAACAACAGCCTTTTAAACTTGAACATCAACATAATATGGCAAAAGTAAAATGAGATAATTCCATTCACTTCTTCACATGGATATTCTACTGGTCGAATAATCACATGCAATATCAATAACCACTTTCATAATGAGGGAATGTATAATGCCAGACATTCTGAAACATTTTGTCAAGGCCTCGGCCAAGACGTCTAAAATGATTAAGGCCTCGGCCAAAACCATAAATCAAATTGGGAAAGGGCCTCGTCCAATTCCACGTCTAGTTGTCTCATGAGACCTACTGATGCATCGAGGAGCTATAGCGGGCTCCACCCGTCACTTATTAAGTCCAATACATTCCTCATATGAATAGGTTTAAACATAACATAAATATTCGTATTAAAACTAGCATATGAAATGTCAAAAATTTCTCCATAAACTATGGATGGTATAAAAATAACACATCCACAGTCAAATATTTCACAAAATGTTCAATGGAAGTTTTGTATCATAAATCAATTTCAATTAAACTTAAAACCCATCAAAGGATGTTGACATGGATGAAATCAAAGCTATTTGAGAGAAATATCTCTCTCTTTTTTGAAATCATTTAAAAGTACCATAATTATAAAATAATTCATTTACCTTGAAAATATTCTTATAAGCTTGTAAGGGAAGCTTCGACGAAGTTATAATGGCGGAAAATAGCCGCACCCGCCGTATAAGTTAAAAAAACATTCTTACCTTAAATTTGTCAAAAAGGTCAAAAAGTACATTTTGGAAAACGACGGTAAGATTCCTTTAAAAAACGTATAAGGGTATAAATTACTTTAACCCATTTTCCATTTAATATTAAAAATGTTTTGAAAGACATTTTTAAGAAACATGGATGTGGATGATAACGGGGTCCCAGTAGATAATTATGTATAAACAACCTTGGATAATGAAGAGGTTGTGAAGTAAACCCTTACCTTGTACTTTTCCTTGGTTGGGGTAGGTTAAACTCTTGTATAATGGTGAAATAATTTTTATTAAATTATACAAGAATCATATACATTCATATGATATCATATATGATCTTTTAACATTGCTTTGTTAACAATATCTTAGATTTATCGTTGTTTCGGGTGTTAAATTACTCATTTTCTTTTATATGTTTTGTTACGTAAGTCGTGTTTTTCATGGATAGGTTGTATCTTATTCATATCCATAATGATATAATGCCCTTAAACATTATTTTTAAATCATAAAATTATAATTATACTTGAATGGATACGACAGAGAATGAATCTCATCGCGTTCGTGGAGACGGTAGTCCGTACGTACGCACGAGCGACAATATCATTATTTTGATATTAAAATAATATATAATTGGATAGTATATCTTATATACAGAATCATTATCATGTTATATTTATTATTTACATGAATTACATATCATTATTATACCCATCTAAATAATAATATATTGAATAACAATTACACCACGACGTGGAGACGGTAAGCCGTACGTACGCACCTATGGTGACATGTCATTCAAATGATGGGTAGAATTCTGAATATGGTTGTTCCATATTTATAATGACATCACAGTATATAGAAGATACTGGAGTTATAATTTTATAATTGAAATAATAAACAAAGAGGGAGTGGAAGAAGAAAGAAACTTGAAAGAGGGTGATGAAAATGTTACCTCTTCTTCGGGTTCTTCTTTTGATTTGATCAAAAGGACTCCTTAGGATGGATTTATGACTAAAGTAAAGCTTCTAGGATGAAGGGAGAGAAGTTGGGAGAGTATTTGGGCAGAGGTTGGCCGAACCAAAAGGCTTGAAAGTGTGAATAAGGTGGTAGAGGTGGGGGCCTTTTATAAGAGGAGAGGAGGGGCTCTTTTGGAAAGATTGAAATGTTACATTATTATACAATGCTTTTAGGATTCTAAAGGTCACAAACTTATATAATTCGTGGATAAGGTGATAAGGGTTCTAAATATACCCATCCAATAGTCTTTGGACAAGTGTAAGCCTTGGATTTTACATTATCTTTTCATTTTATTAAAATCGTTAAATAATGAGGTCATCACTGCATCATAATGATGTCATAAATAATTTAATTTATTTAATGTCTAATTTTTTTTAAAAAAATACTATGATGTAGGAAATCTTTTTAGATTTCTAATGAATATTTATAGTCAAAATTTGGACTTGTGTAACCGCACTTAAAAACTGTTTTAGTAAAACAACTCATGTTTGTGTCAATTTAATTTTAACATTAAATAAATATATATTAATGTCATTTTCCAACCAAAGTGGCTCCATGGGGTCCCCAAGTTGACCCATGGGTTGTCTTGGTCGGCCATGACTCATCCAATAGGAGTAGGACAAGTTTCAAGCTCATCTCATATTATTAAAACATTATTTTTACCTTAAACTACACTAATTACCTCTAATCGCGATTAAGAACTTAAAAGTTACTATTCACGAAAAATTATTTTAATCTCATTGAACCAAATTTTACTTCTTAATGACAACCATGTATGTAGGATTTTTTAAAATCAAATCACATAAGTGGTAATATTTCATTTAAATGAAAAATCAGTTATTTAACTACCACTTAGTCGTTTCACTATTCATCAAAAATTGAAGTTTTTCAGAACAATGCCAAAATTTCACCCTAAGATATAATTGATATTCTGAATTCAAAAATGATGTGAATTTTACAAAATTCCAAACATATAAGTTGCATTAATTAATTTTATAATTAATTCCCGTTGTCACAACAAATAGCGTGTTTTTAAGAAACAATTTATATCAAAAGATTGACAATTGTTTATGTCCAATTTCAATGTTAAATTAATTATAATGAACACCATTGGATAAAATGGTAAAAATATATTCTAATTATACTTTAAAACCACTAAATAGTATAACTTATCACTATAAATTATTTTTATTAAAAAAGTTGTTTTAAGTATTTTTCACTATTCATAAAAATTTGGAAGTTCTCAGAAAATTACAAAAAATTCAACATAGGCTAATTTCAATATTAGGAATAAAAAAATGAATTCCATTTTGAAATATAAAATTCCTATAATTTTAAAAAGTGGGTATTACTATTCATAACGGCTACTTTGATTAGTCGCGGTGTGTTAGAACTCGAGGTTGCGTACAACACACGCTGCTCTATTATTCAAAGAGGAGCGTACCATGGAAGCTTGGGGTGTTACACTCCACCTTGGACTTTTGTGGGTTTCTATGGATGGCCATCACAAAATGATAAATGGAAATCCTAGGAACTTCTCTGTTCATTACGTCAAGGAATTATGAGTCCTATCCTCTTTGGTGGAGACTTCAATGAGATTCTATCCCAGATGAAAAACACAGAGGTGCACTTCGGCCCGTTGCCTTGATGTTAGGCTTTAGGGATGCGATCTCTAGGGTGGACTTGGAAGATCTTGGCCATGCAGGCAGCCCCTTTACCTGGTTTCGGGAGAACACAGAAAGCACATGCATAGCTGATCATCTGGACAGATTTCTGGGCTCAACGGAATGGACTAACATCTTCAAAATGTTTCACATCACCCACTTGGCGCTGAACTATTCAGATCATTTCCCTATCGCTATTGACTTCTCTCATACCGGGCATTTCTCAAGAGGTGGTAAACCTTTGTGGTTTGAAAGATTCTGGGCTAAAGACCAAGAGTGTGAAGAAGTTATTCGATCCTGTTGGAAGGGTGTAAATGAAGACATAAAGCTTAACCTCCAGTAGGTGGCCGCTACTCTGAGATCATGGAGCAACAAAAAATTTTGTCAACCCGAAAATCTATGTAACTCTTTAGAGAGACAACTCAACTCCCTTCTTTCCCAACCCCCAATGGATGACTTTATCTCAAATATTTCTATGATTCAAAGTGATCTGGATGCGGCTCTTCGCATCAAAGAAAGCTTCAAGGCTATGCGTGAAAGAGAAGTTCAAATCAAAGAAGGGGATGGAAACACCCGATACTTTCACCAGAAGGATTCTTCCAGGCGACACAAAAACCACATTTCGGTCCTCACCCACACTGATGGGGGAACTATGTCCAACATTGAAGGTATCCATGATATTATTTCATGATATTTCCAAAAACTCTTCTCTACAAGAGAGTCCATATTATTTCCCAAGGTTGAATCCTACATCAAACATGTGGTCACCGACGAGATGAACCGCCAGCTCACAAAAGACCTCACAGACAAGGAGATTTTTCAGGATCCCCAACAAATCCACTCCACAAAAGCCCCCGGTCCTGATGGTTTCCAAGCTCTTTTTTAAGAAATAATTGAACATTCTTGGCCCTGACATATGCGCTCTAATGAAAGGCATTTGGGCAGGGGAAATTAACCTCTTCTCTTTTAATGAGACAATTATCACCCTCATCCCAAAGATCAAGCAACCCCTTGAGGTGTCAGACTTCAGGTCTATCAGTCTCTGTAACGTTTCCTACATGATTTTCTCAAAGGTCCTGGATAACCGTCTGCGCACGTGGTTACCTGATATTATCTCTGAAAATCAAAGTACCTTCGTAGAAAAGAGGCTTATTACGGATAACGCCATCGTGGCCCATGAAGTGTTTCATTCTATGAAAATGTGATCTACTGTAAAAAGAGGTATTATGGCCTGGAAACTGGATATGACTAAGGCCTATGATCACGTGGAATGACACTTTATCCAGGCTATTATGACAAAAAATGGGTTTCTTCCCCAAATGGACAGATATGATTATGCATTGTGTTTCGTCCATCTCTTTCCATATTAAGATCAACGGTGGACTCACCCAAGGATTCTCACCCACCCATGGCCTCCGCCAGGGAGATCCCCTTTCCCCCTTTCTTTTCATTCTGGTGGCTGACGTCTTCTCTAACGTCATTTCCTTGGCCACATATACAAAAGGGATACATGGGGAAAATGTTTTTCGGGCCAGCCCACCTGTCTTGCACCTCTTCTTTGCCGACGACTACCTGGTTTTCTCCAGAACGACCCATAATGAATGCCTTGCTATATGTCAGGTGATCCGCCTTTATGAGAGGGAATCTGTACAAGAGATCAATCCATCCAATAGTTCTGGCATCCCACCGACCAAGAGAGCTGAGCTTTGTCGTACTGCAGGCATTCAAATGGTGGAAAAACACAACAAATACCATGGGCTTCCCACTATTGCTATCCGCTCAAAAAAAGAAATCTTCTCATCCACAGTGGATAGAATCGAGAAAAAAATCCAAGACTAGACTCTGAAAAGAGTCTCTAAAGCGGGATAGGAAACACTCATCAAATCCACTCTTCAGTCCATCCCTAACTATATTATGTCTCTATTCAAGCTTCCTGGCACACTTGTTGACCACATCCATTCTTGAATCGCTAACTTCTGGTGGGGGTATAGCAATGGAAGAAAGAAAATTCACTGTATTTCTTTGAAGTCACTTTGCACACCCAAAACAGGCGGAGGAATGGGATTTAGTGACCTCCGACACTTTAATGATTCTCTCTTGGCTAAAAAGGGCTGGCGCCTCATGACTCATCCATCTTCCCTTTGTGTGTGAATTCTTCATGCAAAATACTTTCCCCACTCAGATTTCCAGAACTCCTCTCTTGGTCCCCGCTCCAGCTTCCTATGGATGAGCCTTTGGGGATCCCGAAACTTACTTAACAAAGGACTAGGCTGGAGGGTTGGAGATGGCACAAAAATTAATATTTGGACCGATCCCTGGCAGATTGATAAAGATGGCTTGCATGCTACCTCCCCTGCAGTACCTGGATATGAGAAGTCCACTATTTTCTTCTTATTCGACGATCATGGTTCCTGGTGTTGTATGGATAAAATCAACTCATGTTTCAATGAAAGGGACAGAAGGATCATACATAGCATCCCCTGTGTGAGGGATGCGGGGCCAAACTGCCCCTTTTAGAGCAATGATTTTTCTGGATCTTATACAGTGAAGTCAGGGTACATAATTGATCTCAATATCCAAATCGAGGAAAGGAGAGGTCTCTGGAAAACCATTTATCATCTTAAGGTCCCCCCCCGAAAATCCATTTTTTCTGGTGGAAGGCTTGCACATGTATTCTTCCCACTATGGACTTCCTCGCCTTCCGACATGTCACAAATGATAAGCATTGACCCATCTGCTCGGGTATACTCGAATCCCCTCTGCATGCGATCACCCAGTGGCCAGGGGTGGAAGAGATCTGGAATTTTTGGGGTTCTGATTTGGAGCTTATGCTAGATGTGGCGCTGAATCTTCCGAAACTACTGACATTGTGGTCGTCTTACTTCACTGCGGACAAAGTTGCTTCATTATGCATCGTGGCATGGATCATCTGGACGCAATGAAATGACTTTATCTTTAATTGCTTTGAAAAGCCTGCCCAGGTTCTGGATTGAATGGGATACATCCTGGATTGAGGGGTGGAAAAGGGACTCTGACCATTTAGGGCTCTCTGGCACTCACACATGTGCATCAAGATGGTACCCTCCCCCAAAAGGGACACTCAAGATTAATGTTTATGTATCTCTTTCCATTGAAGGAATTGTCGGAATTGGACTTATTGCATGATATTTTCATGGCCAAATCATTGCTTCCAAACATGAATCAAACTACCCTCTTTGGGAGCCCATTTTTGCTGAAGCCTTCGATGTACTTTCCGGGCTGTTGTTCGCAAAATATTGAGGATGGGAAGCTATTCACATCGAATCGGATTGCCTCACCATCATCAATGCTATCGGGCTTAAGGATGACAGTCTCTATTCTTTTGGCCCTATTATCAGGAAAATCCAAGCTCTCAGTCAAATCTTCACAACCTGTTCCTTCTCCTTCATTAAAAGGGACAGAAACAAAGAATCCCATCACCTGACTTCTTTAAGCACATCTGGCCTGAATCACCTTTGGCTTGATCACTTTCCTTCTTGTTTGCAAGAATGTGTAACTGCTGACTTTCGTGGTTAATATATCATCTTCTTTTGTCCAAAAAAAGTCTGATGTTGAGTTTACCACATGCTATCATATATATTATTTAAAGATAATAAATTTTAAAATATTTGGGTGTTACAATATCCCTATTACTATATAATAGTGGTATTATATTACAATGGAATTTTCCATTTCTTTTTCCAAAGACTCCTGAAAGAAATGATTCCATATGGGTTTTTGTTGACCATCTTACAAAGTTCATACATTTCCTTACTATAAGGAAGCATCTACCTCTTGATCACTATGAATGAATCTATATCAAAATTGTTTTGAGACTTCATGGTTCACCTTATTCAATTTTATCTGATCCTAAACTATACTCTACATCAAAAATTCTACAAAAGTATTCCGAAGGTTCTAGATATTGAGATATATTTGAGAACATCTTATCATCCTCATACATATGGATAGTCCAAAAGGACTTTTCAAACATTATAATACATGTTTAAAGTGTTCTCACATTACTGTCATGGTATGTGGGATCAATATACACCTTTTTTTAATTTACATATAATAATATCTTTCTTTCAGGCATTCAAATGGCACCGTATAAAGAATTGTATGGGAAAATATTTCATACCCCAACTTATTGGGATGAAGTTTTATAAAGGAATATTTTAGGCCCAAAACTTATTAAGGAAACAAAAATAAAAGTTATATACATTCAGAGTCATATCAAGGAAGTTCTATGTAGGAAAAAGAGTTATGATGATAAAAAATGAAGGATCAATAATTTGAAGTAGTGTAAGGGTGTTATATTGTTTGGAAAGAGATAGAAATTAATTCCCAAGTACATTGCGCCTTTTGATATTTTGAAAAGAATTAAAAATGTGTCTTACAATTTGGTAATGCTACCAAACCTATATAAAGTGAATTATGTGTTCCATATATCATTATTGAGGAAGTATGTGCTAGACCCAACACATATACCCACCTCTAATGAAATAAAATTAGGGCATGATTTATCTTATTATGCAGAGCCAACTAAGATTATTTGAACTAGAGAACAAGTGATGTGGAAACTGATGAATCAGTTGTTAAATATTTTTCATATAAATCATAAGATATAGGAATAAAAGTGGGAACCTGAGAAAGTTATGATGAATAACTACCCAAATTTTTATGAAGTGAAATTCTAGAAAATTGAGGAAGAAATATTTTGAAGGTGGGAAGAATATAACAACCATTATTCACTTATAGTACCAAACCTAACATTATTCATGAATTTTATTAAAACATAAATTCCTAAATTGTATAATTTTAATTTTATGACATGAATTTAAATTTTTAATTCATCGTGTCTAATGTATCTTTGGGTTAATTTTTTATATTTTTTAAAAATTGTTGATTTTTTGTTGAATAGTGAAAAATACCAATAATGTCAATTCTATTATATTATCATGATATAAAAATGGATTTAATGTTCATGAAATTATTTTATAGATCAAATATAATTTTAAAAAATTGTATAATTTATTTAAAAATATAATTTCAAACTTAGATATCCATGTTTGACATTTTAAAAATCTAAGTAATGTTTTTATTCAAATAAAAAATATTTTTGTTCTTCTCTCTTAGTTAAGTATTTAAAAGGTTACATTACATTCTGATTTAGTTTTAAATTAAATTAATTATAATTTTATTAAACCCAATCCAATTAATTTCTTAGAAATCAAAATTTTAAATTATTTTTGTATAAAATCATTTTTTTATTTAAAATGATTATTTTTCAAAAAATGGGTTTTCATTGCATTTCAAAAACTCCTATTAAAAGAAATTTTTCAAATTACAAAAATAGAATACTTGAAAATGGATTCCATATTTTGAATTATCATGAACATTTTTATACATTCAATTTAATTTTTTTCTATAATTAATTATTACTATGGTAAAAATTTATCACCACAATTAAGGGTAAAATAAGATAAAAAGGGTTAAAATAAAGGGATAAGGATTCAAGATAAAAAAAAACTTGATTAAATATCATTTGTTGGTTTAATTTGGAAATTAAACTTTTATATTTGAAACTATTCTAATTTTTATCCACTTGACTTGAGTAATACATATATTATATAATAAAGTTACAAGTATTTACAAGTTTTCCACCCACTTCACTTATAAATGGGATCCTTCTCTCCTCACTTAAAAACATTTCTTGATCAACTTATCAAAACCAATAACTACCCAAAAATATTTCCAAAATCCTTATATACTTCTTAGAGTTTCTTTTATTCCCAAAATATCACTTCAATAATGCCAAAGATCAAATCCAAAAGAGGATTTCCAATGAAGAGGTAGTCGTCTTAATCAGCTTCTTTCAATTTATTTCATCTTGTACCTCCTTAAATTTTTTGTGTCCATATAATAAAACTAAATAATTTTAATAAATATAATAAAATTTCTTTATATCTATTTATAAATTATTATGTACATATTCTTCATCTGATTGAAAATGAAAACTTTGTTCTTATGCACATGCAACAAACTACCACCTCCACGAAGTGATGTTTATCATTTTTCATCATCAGATCACATGGATGGAGATAAAGATAGATAAAATGTATATATATGATTTTTATAACATAATTATGATTCTATATTGATAAAATGTTTTATAAATTCTTACCCCTCCATCCATTAAAAAATGATGGCATCGCTCATGTGTACATATGGACTACCACTTCTACGAAGCAATGTGATTAATTTTTCAATTTTAGTTTTCTTGGATGAAAATAAAGATACATTTAATTAATATATATAATATTTATGATATATATATGAGTTTTAGATGATTAATCAGTATTTAATTTCTTTCATTTCAAACCATTATGTAAATGATGACATCATCATACGTATGTGTGGACAACCACCTCCATGAACAACATATTTCAATTTTAAATTACCTCCTTGAATGAATAATTATAAAATAGTATTCAATAAATCAATATTCTATTCATGAACTTATAAAAAAATTTAGGTGATGGAACCATTTCATAACACCATCAACCATTGTCAACATACCAAATTTGTTTTGGAGAAGTTGACCGAACAACCTTAAGCGGTCAATGCAAGGAAGAACTATTCAATGAATGGATATAAAATGATTATAAAAAGACCATAAAAAATGTTATATAAATGAAAAATATTCTTAATAAATTATTTAATAAATTTAAATTTATATTCATGAGGATATAATTCCTCTAACAAAGGATGAGTCAAAGGTAATAGTTCATCATCTCAATTCCACTCCATTGATATATATTTTATGTTAGGCCCCTAGTTTATTTTATATATAAAATAATTTAAATATTATATCAAAAATTACTATTAATTAATGATATTTAATTTTTCAAATCATGTTTTATATTTTATGTGTGTTTTAATAAATATTTATTAAAGTCATAAGGGTTTATTTTACAATCTCATCCTTATTTGGGATTGTTCATGTTTAAATTTCTATTGAAAAAATTATAAAGTATTTTTCTATTATACCATTTTAATTTTATTATACTATAATTATTTATTGGGTTTCCATGTTTTCTTTTAAATTTTAATCTATTTTGAACACAAAAATAATGAAATAACATTTTTAATAAAATATGACATTATTTCTCTTTTTTTGGTTGGGAATTTTTATCTTCGATATCCATACTATTCAAATTATCTTTAAAAAGTTTGTGTTTACTTTCAAATTATTGGTAAAGGTTTATTTATTTTAACCGTGAATTTATATAAAACAATTTAAATATAATATTATTAATGTTTTACAGAGATATCATTTTTTATTTTTATAAAAGTATGAAAACAATTCACTTTTGAACTTATAAAAAATGAATGTATTTTTCCACCTCTACAATCATTATTCACTATTTAGTTCTATCTATATGTATATATAAATTTTCAATTAAAATAATTTTCCATTATTTTAATAACTTTATATTTTCCCTAATATTACTTGCCTCTTATTTTTAGGTGAGCTTATCCTTTTTCTCAATGGTTGTAGTAACAACATCCACGATTTTAACTGTATACTTGATCTATACTATAAATGGATCCATCATATTATTAATTGTGGGAAGATTAGTGTGTATATATCAAGATTTTCTTTTCTTATGGAAGGGGTAAAAGGATTTAATAAAGGCTATGGGTCAATAAAATTTAGTTTTTAATGAAATATTTAGGGGCCCTGATTTCCCTGGGTAAAGTACACATCTAACCTTTTGATGGAATTGTGATAATATTTCTTCCCATATCATTAATTGGAAGAACCAATTACTCTCCATTGGGTGGGTGAATTAACCTGGTTAATAGTGTGTTAACCTCTATCCCCAAACGTTTTTTTGGAAACTATTACACCTAAGACTGTTCTTCGTAATATTAAAAATATCCTGTTCATCTTTATATGGGATGCACAAATGGAGGGTAAATACCATTGGGCCTCATGGAACAAAATGTATTGGGATATAGAGGATGGTGAAATCAATCTCAAGAGTTTATTGTACACCATGTATTACCTTCAAGAAAAGATGACTTGGTATGTTTCAGAGGGGAGGTCTTCATGGGAAAGGTTCATTATTAAAAAGTATGGGTATCAGTTTGATATTGCAGGTGGAGGATGTTCCAATATTTGGTATGTTGTTAGAACATCCTTAATCTACAGCAACACCCAAGATAGACCATCGAGGAGGGATTGATAAACTTGTAGAGTGATAATTATACTGGGAATATCATTTGTTTTCTAGGGTTCCCGATACCTGATTTCTCTTCCCTATAAGACAAAAAATTACCTACCTTCATCCAAGACATTATCGAACCTCAAAATAGGTAATATTCCATGGTATTATGATCCCCAATGAACCGAATGTTTTGGTGTTAATGAGATCCCATTCTGATTTATTTTAATCAAAGGCTTATCGAAGTTCACTACATGCACATGATGGTCCTGATGCATGGGGAGAGATTCTTTGGTTCAGTGACGTGCTGAAAAAACACAATTTCCTGGTCTGACATATACATAATAGTTAACTTCTATTGGATGATGGGTACATAGTAAAGGGGTTTCAATTGTATCAAAATTTACATTTTTTATGGAAATAATGAGTATATTACCCCTTATATCTTCTTTTAAAGTGAATGTGAATCATTCATCTAGATTGATTTTAGCGGTATCATAGGGTAGGATGTGCCAGGAGTTTCAGGTAACTCAGTTCTTCTCTTATGGTTCCATGGATTGGCTGAATGCATACATGATCATAAGGCGAGAGGAGAATATTTTCTATTCCTAGACTACTATGAAGTTTAACATGAGGTACTTAGTGGGAGAGTTAGTTCTATTATTCAGGTAGGGTGATCAATAACCTTCCATGTAAAGGTTTATGGATGGTAGGGGCCTTGGTCTTTCAGTTCATAGACCATTTCCTCAATGAAATTGGGTGCATTGGAATCCCCCAGAATCAAGTCTTAAATTGGAAATTGAGGGATCCTTCAGGACTTGTTACAAGAGGGGTGGAGGGGATTTTCATGGCTAGAAGGGATCCATTGTTTTTTACATTCAATGTTTTTATGGCCAATGATTCTCTCTTATGGAAGAGGCTACTATCGCGATCAAAGGACTGTATTTTTCACTCCCATGGTATCATTATTCATCGGGTGGAAACAGATTCCAAGATTAGCCTTAGTACAATCCAATATGAGTCCAATATTCCTTAGGCTGTCACTTATTTAATTTTTAGATGTTGGATATTTCTTAATAATAACATTAATCTTACACACACTTGGAGAGATGGTAATAGGGTTGATAACTTCCTAGAATCTCAGTCCATGATTGATAACACATGTATTATTTTTAGTAGTATCAAATCCCTTACCTTTTAGTGTACTAATCAAGTATGGGATGATAATTTGGGACTACATTACTTTAGGCCCCCATGAGATTTTTCAGGCTTCATCCCACATTTTACACTTCATAAAAAAATATTAATGTTTGATGGATGGTAATAACCTGATATTTCACTATATATTCCTCTTAAATAGATGATATATTAAATAGAGTGTTTCACACACTATAACAAAATAAAATGACAACACATGATATATTTGTAATTTTAAATATGATAGTTAAACATAGCCATTAAATTAGATGACATAAATTGAAGTAACATTATCACAAAACCAATAAATAAAGTAAGATAAAATGGCATATAAAAGTAGAATTCTTCTCCCGGAAGCCCATTTTTCTAAACTCAGAAGAAATTCAGCTTATTTAGGCCTTCCTTGACCAAAACCAAGATGAACTCGAGACATTACAACTTCAACAAAAGTGTTTATGGGATAAGTTCAGGTTCATGAAGGTTTCCATAAGATCCATTCTACATGAACTACCACCCAAAACTACGACCAACACTTATTTGATACTTAGATCTTATAAATATATTATAAGGCTTTATTTATGTAAAATTAAGATTATATCAAAATATAATGAAATATTTATATGTATAGATAAATCATGATTTTTATTCTTTTTGAAAATCCATTTTTTCTAAATTTAATTAATTTTTAAAATATATCTTTTAGAAATTAGAATTTTTTATAGGAAGTATGTTTATTTTTATTGAATAATAAAAAGATATATTAACTCTATATTAAATATTAATTTATAGGGAAAAATAGTTAATATACTATTTTTTTTTTATAAAAATAGGTTTTTCGGTATATATTAGGTTTTTAAATAAATATAGAAAAAATAATTTTTAGGATGAGATGTAACACCCCGACCCCAGTTACCCAGAGTTGGTGCATTATTACATAACATTGGCATGATTACAAGGAAATCATGTCCCGAAAGACCGATCAGTTTAGTATTATTGGAAACAATATTCATACATATGATCCACTTCATAGCTTGAAGAGAAATACAACAATAATATATTTCATTAGAAGCTTCCAAGCCTCCTAGATTATGCCTGTAGGTCACTCATAACTAACTTCTTCATATCATGGGAAAATGAAACATAAGAAAGGGGTGAGATCAAATGCTCACTAAGGCTAAGTAATACAGCAGAAAATGAAATAAATATTAAGCAAGGTAAATAATTGAAAACCATATGCCTTAACCAATAATAAACATGAATACTTTTATGGAAAGATTATGAGATGAGTAAATAATTCCATAATAAAACATAATCATGGGTATTCCACTATTCTAATGACCACATGAACCATCAATATTATTTCCATAATGAGGGAATGTATAATTCCGGACATTCTGAAACATTTTGTCAAGGCCTCGGCCAAGACGTCTAAAATGATTAAGGCCTCGGCCAAAACCATAAATCAAATTGGGAAAGCTCCTCCGCCAATTCCACATCTAGTTGTCTCATGAGACCTACTGATTCATCGAGGAGCTATAGCGGGCTCCACCCGTCACTTACTAAGTCCAATACATTCCTCATATGAAAAGGTTTAAACATATCATAAACATTCGCATTAAAACTAGCGTACGAAATGTCAATAATTTAACCATAAGCAATGAATGGTATAAAAATATCACATCCACAGTCAAACATATCACAAAAACTTCAATACAATATGGAAGTTTTGTATCATAATAAATCAACTTCAAATAAACTTAAAATCCATCAAAGGATGTTGACATAGATGAAATCAAAACCTTATTTAGAGAAATATCTCTTTATATTTTGAAATCATTTAATAGTCACATAAATAAAATATTTATTTTAAAAATATTCTTATAAGATTGTAAGGGAAGCTTCAACGACGTTATAACGGCGGAAAATAGCCGCACCCTCCGTATAAGTTAAAAAAATATTCTTACCTTAATTTTGTCGAAAAGGTTAAAAAAGATATTTTTTGGAAAATGACAAAAATATTCCTTTATAAACTTCTTATAAAAAGTCAAACAAGGGTATAAATGAATTTAACCCATATTATGTAAAATAGTAAGAATGTTTTGAAATACATTTTTAAGAAACATGGATGTGGATGATAAAGAGGTCCTTGTAGATAATTACGTATAAAAAACCTCGGATAATGAAGAGATTGTGAAATAAACCCTTACCTTGTAATATTCCTTGTTTGATGGTAGGTTAACCTCTAATATAATGGTGAAATAATTGTTATTTAATTATACAATAATCATATATATTAATATGATATCATATATGATCTTTTAACATCGTTTTGTTAATAAAATCTTAGTATTATCATCATTTTGGGTGTTAACTTACTCATTTTATTTTATATAAGCCATGTTTGTTATGGAAAGGTTGTATCATACTCATATAAAGAATGATATTAAGTCCTTAAATATTATTTTTAATCGTCCAATAAAATTTAGTCTTGAATGGATACGATGGGGAATGAATCTCATCACGTTCGTGGAGACGGTAATCCGTACGTACGCACAAGCGGCAATATCATTATTTTGATCTTAAAATAATATATAATTGGATGGTATATCATATAGAAAGAATCATTATCATGTTATATTTATTATTTACATGAATTATACATCATTATTATACCCATCTAAATAATAGTATATTGAATTACAATTACACCACAACGTGGAGACGGTAGGTTGTACGTACGCACATATGGTGACATGTTATTCAAGGGATGGATAGAATAATGAATTTATTTGTTCCATAATTATAATAACATAACAGTATATATACGGTACTAGAGTTATTATTTTAGAATTGAAATAACAAGGAAAGAAAAAGTTGAAGAAGAAAGGAACTTTAAAGAGGGTGGTGAAGACGTTACCTCTTCTTCGGGTTATTCCTTTTGATTTGATCAAAAGGGCTCCTTAGGTTGGCTTTATGATCAAAATAATGCCTCTAGGATGAAGTTAGGGAAGTTGGGTGGATATTTGGGTAGGTTTTGGCCGAGCCAAATGGCTTTGAAGGTGTGAATTAATGAGAAGGGGGAGTGCCCTTTTATAAGAGGGGTGATGGGCTCTTTATAAAAAACTTAAAGTATTATTTTATAATAAAATCATATTCAGTTTATAATGGATCCAAAGTGTATTATTCAAAGTATAAGGTTGGGATCGGTCAAAATCCTTTCAACCAATAGATTTTGGACATGTTTGGGTCATTATATTAACCTTATCTTTTACTTTTAACTCTTGGTTAATTAGTTTAACACTTACCATGTCACATTGAATTTTTATAATACATAGTTAATAAACTTACTATATACATACAAGTGACCCCCAAGTGGTCCATAAATGATACACCAATAATTATATAATTCCTTTGGCCAAACCTTATATTTTTAGGAATAGAATATAAATTAATAATATAATATTTGTTTTAAAAAATCATTTATGTCAATTTTGATACTACTCAATAATTGATTTTTTCAAAGTCTTAAAAACTTTATTAATTATAAAAAAATTAATTTAAGAAATCCTAACATTTCATATTAACCAATAATTTTTTTTATGTCATCAAAACTTTCAAATTATATTTATTTTAACATTTATAATACAAATTATTTGATTCATTCATTAATAAAGAAAATACTACATCATTATTATGTCATAAATATTTTTACTTTTTCAATGTCTAAAAATTATAAATAAAATATAATTATGTAGGAAATCTTTTTAGATTTATAACTAATATTTATAATCTAAAATATAACATATATAACCCTATGCAAAAATTGTTTTTCTAAAAGATATAAGCTTATGTCATTTTTGTATTTACTTAAACTTAATTAATATAAAGTGTCCCTATCACCTACAAGTGGCTCCATGGGGTCTCAAAATCGACCCAATTATGACCATGGTCGGACATGTATCCACCAATAAGGTTAGGACATGTTTTAGGGTAATTTATTATTATTATAATATTATTTTCACCCTTATTTACCGGATTTACCGTTTCACCATGGTAAATAAAATATTTACCGAAGTAATTATTCAAAATGTATAAAAATAAAAGTTACCTATTTACAAAATTTGGATATCCTGATTCCAAATATGGAATCCATTTTTCCAAATTCAAAACACAGAAGTGGCAGAAATTAATTTAAAATTAATTCCCGCTGTCAAAACAAAAAGCTCGTTTTTAAGATATAATAACTATCAAAAGATTGACACTTGTTTATGTCCGGTTTAATTGTGAAATTATGTCCAATGACCAAAATTTTATTAAATGGTAAAAATATATTCTAAATATACTTTAAAACCACTCAAATTAATAATTTATCACTATTAATTATTTTGATTAAAAAAGTTGTTTTTAATTAAAATTTAGTAATTTTCACTATTCATAAAAATATAAAAGTTAACCAAAATGTACCAAAATTTCACCCTAGGATAATTTCGATATTCCAAATCCAAAAATGAAATCCATTTTTAAAGATAAAATGTATAAAATTTCAAAAAGTGGGTAATTCTATTCATAACGACTACTTTGATTGATCGCAGTGTGTTAGAATCTCGAAGTTGTGTACAATGAAAGATATTGCATTACTCAAATTGAAACGTACTGTAGAAGCTTGGGGTGTTACATTCTCCCCTCTTTCAAACAATTTTGTCCTCGAAAATTCTAGAAAATTACTGTATAAAAAGACTCGGGTGGTTCTTCATCATAAGTTCCTCAGTTTCCCACGTTGCCTTTTCCATCTTGTGGTTTCTCCATAAAACTTTTACCAGACGAGTCATCCAGTTAGTCAGCACTTGTTCTCTCATATCAAGAATCCTAACGGGCCCTTCGCAATAATATAGATCTAGTTCCAGTTCTAATTCCTCATAGGTGAGTACATGCATTCGGTCATGCATGTATTTTCTCAAGAGTGATACGTGGAACACATCGTGTACTTTGGAGAGACTTGGCGGCAATGCCAATCAGTAAGATAAAACCCCAATTCATTCTAGAATTTCGAATGGTCCGATGTACCTGGGACTCAATTTACCTTTCTAACTGAAATGTATAACTCCCTTCCATTGAGATACCTTCAAGAAAACATGATCTCCTACATGAAATTCCAAATCCTTCCTTCAATTATCGGCATAACGCTTCTGCCTACTTTGAGATGCTTTGATGTGGTTTTGGATTACCTTTACCTTTTCCATCGTCTCCTCCACTAGTTTCGGGACAACAAGTTTTCTTTCACCAAAATCATCCCAACAGGTTGGTGTGCGACATCTCTTTCTGTACAACGCTTCATATGGTGCCATCCAAATACTTGAATGAAAGCTATTGTTATAGGAAAATTCCACCAGAGGTAAATATTGACCCCACATACCCTGAAAGTCAAGTGAGCATGATTTCAACATGTCTTCTAAGGTTTGAATAGTACTTTCTGATTTTCCATCTGTTTGAGGGTGGTAAGCAGTGCTCAAACGAAGTTCAATATCCAAGGCCCTCTGAAGACTTTTACAGAATCTTGATGTAAAACTGGGATCACGATCCGAGACATTCGATAGGGGAACTCCATGAAGTCTTACAACTTCATTAATATATAGTCTTTCTAGATGTTCAAGGGTAGATCTTCTCTTATAGAAAGAAAATGTCCTGAATTGGTAAGACGATCAACAATGACCATATTACATCATTCATTATAGGAGTCTTTGGTAGCCCCATGATGAAGTCCATCGTAATATTATCCCATTTCCACTCAGGTACGGGAAGAGGTTTCAGGACTCCTCTAGGCTGTTGCCTTCCAGCTTTCACTTTTTGACAAACCATACATCTTGACACAAAATCAGAAATATCCCTCTTCTTGTTGTCCCACAAAAAACGTTCCTTTAAATTTCTATACATTTTGGTGCTCCCAGGGTGTATAGAGAAATTGGAACTATGAGCATCATCCAACAATTCCCTTTTTAGATTAGGTATATTGGGAACACAAAGTCTCTTCCCAAACTTCAAAATTCAATCTTCATACACAAAGTCATTCAATCTCCCATCATTCACAGCTTTAATCTTCTTTCGAAACTCTTCATCACCGGTCTGAGAACTCTTTATCCTTTTTAATAAAGATGGTTTGGCAACCATTTGAAAAAGTATTGATGTTTCACCTTCTATGGTGATTCCCATATCTATCTTTACTAGATCCATGTATATAGGATCCTTTTATACTCTCATCTTGTTTAAAATTCCATGATACTTTCTACTCAAAGCATCTTTCACCTTATTTTCCTTCCCTGGGTGGTAGTGTATCGTGAAATCATAATCCTTGAGTAGTTCAAGCCATCTCTTTTGCCTCATGTTGAGCTCTTTCTGTGAGAAAATATATTTCAAACTCTTGTGATCAGTATAAATCTCATATTTTTCACCATAGAGATAGTGTCTCCAAATATTCAAAGAAAATATTACAGCAGCTAACTCAAGATCATGAGTAGGATAGTTTTGCTCATGAATTTTTAGCTGTCGTGATGCATAGGCAATAACTCTATCATTCTGCATAAGGACACAACCAAGACCTTTCTTCGATGCATCACTATAAATAACGAACCCATCATTCCCTGATGGTAGAGTCAATATTAGATAATTGACTAATCTTCTCCTAAGTTATTCAAAACATTCTTCAAACTCTTTTTTACAGACAAATTTAACCTCTTTACGTGTGATCTTTGTTAATGGGTTAGCCAACCAGGAAAAGTTCTGGACAAAATGTCGATAATAACCTGCTAAACAAATAAAACTGCGTACATCAGTTATACTCGTTGGTGCTGGCCATTCTTGGATTGCCTTGTTCTTAGAAGGATCAACAAAGATTCCATCTTTAGAGACAATATGACCAAGAAAAGAAATCTCTTAAAGCCAGAATTCACACTTGCTAAACTTCCCATATAATTCATGTCTTCTCAGAGTCTTCAATATAATGCGCAAGTGATTTTCATGATCTTTGTAGATTTTGGAGTATACCAAGATATCATCAATAAATACCACTAAAAAGTCATCAAGATATTCCTTGAAAACTCTGTTCATTAGATCCATGAATATAGAAAGTGCATTAGTCAGCCCAAAAGGCATTACTGTAAACTCGTAATGCCCGTACCTGGTTCGAAATGTTGTCTTCGGAATGTCTTCCTTCTTCACATACAACTGATGATATCCAGATCGAAGGTCAATCTTTGAAAAGTATTGAGCACCATGCAGTTGGTCAAATAAATCATCAATCCGAGGTAGGGGATACTTGTTCTTTATTGATATAGCATTGATCTCCCTGTAGTCAATGCACAACCTCATAGATCCATCTTTATTCTTAACAAAAAGGATAGGGGATCCACATGGAGAAACACTAGGGAGAATAAATCCCTTATTACTAAATTCCTCCAGCTGTTTATTTAGTTCAAGTAATTCCATAGTGACCATTCTATAAGGGGTTTTCTATATGGGCCTTGAACCAGGAATTAAATCAATGGAAAACTCAACTTCTCGTTCTGGAGGATGTCCAGGTAAATCTTCCGGAAACACATCAACATATTCTCTCACAATAGGTACATATTATATTTGAACATTCCTTTCCTCACCCACAATTATTTAATTCTCTTCCTCCCCGATAATTGAATTTAGTTGAGCTATTGGGGGTGGATCTAGATAAGAATTAGGTGGCGATGATTATTCTCTAAAGATAAGGTGTTACTTATTATTATCATCATCAAGAATCGTAACCTCCTTATTCTTACAATAAATCTTCACATCATGGTCCAAAAGCCAATCCATACTGAGGATTATATCAAATTCAATCATTGGTATGATGATGAGATCCGCGGATAAAGAACATTTATGTGCTCTAATGGGGACTAATTCAAAAAACTTCGATGCAATGATACTTCCCTTAGGAGTTTTAACTAACAACTCCCTTGTTAAATCAAATTAAAAATATCTAATTTTCTTAGAAAACTTGGAAGATATGAAATAATGTGATGATCCAGAATCAAATAATGCATTTTCTAAACTTGAGGAAACCATAAAATTACCTGCCACCACGTCTTTCGGGGCTTCAACCTCAGCAGTAGTGATTGCATAAGCTTGGCCTTGATCCCTTGGCCTTTTCGGAGGTATGTTTCCTTGAAGCTTAGGACATTCATTTTCATAATGTCCCATCAACCTGCAATTGTAGCATTGAACATCGGTAGTGTCTTTCTTTCCTTTACAATCAGCAGCTAGATGGCCTTTCTGTCCACATTTGTAGCACACTCCTTTTCCTTTTAGACAGACACTAGGGTGATTCCTTCCACAATTATCACAGGGTGGAAATTCAGTTCTACCCTTCTTCCCTGTTTCCTTATTTCCTTTCCCAGAGCGTTCAACCTATCTCTTCTTCTCTTGCTTTGATTTAATGTCATAAGACTTAGAGATTCCTTTTCTGTCTTGATAGCACATGAGAGAATATATTTGTATGATGAGAAGGTTTTTGAGACTAATGCTCGACAGAGAAATGGTTTTAACACATCAAAGAAACGATCAATCTTACTCCTTGGGTTACGTATATAATCAGCAGCATGCCTCACTAACCTTGTAAAGTTAGCCTCATACTTTGCGACATTCTCATCCTCTTTCTGCCT
The DNA here is from genome assembly GCA_963277665.1 of Viscum album. Classification (NCBI taxonomy): domain Eukaryota; kingdom Viridiplantae; phylum Streptophyta; class Magnoliopsida; order Santalales; family Viscaceae; genus Viscum; species Viscum album. The sequence goes on from OY728152.1 coordinate 1,746,065,510, forward strand.
CAGGCTCAGAAATTGCCTTTCCATATCTGCTCGATGGTCTCGAGGAAAGTATTTTTCTAAGAAAAGCTCTTTGAACTCCCTCCATTCCATATCTAATACTTCATCATCTTCCTTCGTGTTTTCTATCAATGACCACCATTGATCAGCATCTCCAGTGAGGCGATAAACTGTCATGACAACTTTTTCCCTTTCACTACTCCCCAAGGCATGGAATATTTTCTCTAAGGAATTTATCCATTGCTCATCTACTATGAGATTTTTACTCCCATTGAATGTTGGTGGTTGATTCCTAATGAAGAGATCTAACATTGATCCTCCACGTAGTGGATCTGGGTTCTCCATATGGGTAAGGTTATTATTCATAACCTGAGTGAGTTGTCCCAGTATGGTGATAAGATGATCATCACCAATTGCATCACTAGCTCCAATATAATTATCTTGAGCAGGAGGGAAATCCCTACATGGAGTGCATGCATGGATACAGTTTCCATTGCTTCCACTAGGCTCCATTTCTAAACAATGTCATAAACTAGATTAGTTTATGAATTGAAATATATAATTCCAAACTTCTAAAACACTTAACATAAATTCGATAGTTTATGGATATAATCCATAATCATAAAAAAGTTTCTTTGAGAAGTATATACTCATAAGCCTTCATAATGGTTGGTAAAGAAAATGAGAATTATCCTAAGCATATCCCCCGGGAGTGTCGTAACCAAGAGTGCAGCAAGGCCCGTTGTCATGCACCAGTTCCCATTCGAGTCAAGCGCAAAGCAGTGTTTTTGGGTTTTACCCCTAGGTACATCTATGCCCGAGCTTCCTCTACCTACTCGTATCCAGACAGGGATGTATTGCTCGGAAAACTGACAAAATCTCTACAATAATAAAATTTTAGGAAGTTCTTCTATACTAATTCTCAAAGTATATCTTAGGGATATGTTCTCTAATCAGAGTTTTTCTAAATCTAGTCTTCAAGGTTTGTACTAAACTTCCTCTGATACCAACTGTAATGCCCCGACCACAGTTACGCAGAGTCGGTTCATTATTACATAACATTGGCATGATTACAAGGAAATCAAGGCTCGAAAGACCGATCAGTTTAGTATTATTGGAAACAAGATTCATACATATGATCCACTTTACATATTGAAGAGAAATACAACAATAATATATGTCATTAGAAGCATCCAAGACTCATATATTATGCCTGCAGGTCACTCATAACTAACTTCTTCTTATACTGGTAAAATGAAACATAAGAAAGGGGTGATCTCATACGCTCAGTAAGGGTATGTAATACAATGGAAAATGGCATAAATATTAAGCATGGTAAATAATTGAAAACCACTTTCCTTTACCAATAATGAACAGGAATACTTTTATGGAAAGATTATGAGATGAGTAAATAATTCTATAATAAAACATAATCATGGGTATTCTACTAGTCTAATGACCACATGAACCATCAATATTATTTCCATAATAAGGGAATGTATAATGCCGGACATTCTGAAACTTTTTGTCAAGGCCTCGACCCAGACGTCTAAAATGATTAAGCCCTCAGCCAAAAACATAAATCAAATTAGAAAAGTCCCTCAGCCAATTCCACATCTAGTTGTCTCATGAGACCTACCGATGCATCAGGGAGCTATAGTGGGCTCTACCCATCACTTACTAAGTCTAATAAAATCCTCATATGAAAAGTTTTAAACATATCATAAACATTCTTATTAAAACTAGAATACGAAATGTCAATAATTTAACCATAAGAATTGAATGGAATAAAAATAGCACATCCACAGTCAAACATATCACAAATACTTCAATACAATATGGAAGTTTTGTATCATAATAAAACAACTTCAAATAAACTTAAAATCCATCAAAGGATGATGACAAAGATGAAATAAAAACCTTTTTTTAGAGACATGTCTCTTTATATTTTGAAATCATTTATGAGTCACATAAAGAAAATATTTATTTTGAAAATATTCTTATAATATTTTAAGGGAAGCTTCGATGATTTTATAATGGCGGAAAATAGCCACACCCGCCGTATAAGTTAAAAAAAAATTCTTACCTTAATTTTGTCGAAAAGGTTAAAAAGGACCTTGTTTGAAAAACGACGGAAAAATTACTCTATAAAATTCTTATAAAAAGTCAAACAAGGGTATAAATTACTTTAACCCATATTCAGTATAATAGTAAGAATGTTTTGAAATACATTTTTAAGAAACATTGATGTGGATGATAAAGAGGTCCCAATAGATAATTACGTATAAAAAACCTCAAATAATAAAGAGATTGTGAAATAAACCCTTACCTTTTACTTTTCATTAATTGATGGTTGGTTAATATCCTATATAATGGTGAAATAATTGTTATTTAATTATAAAATAATCATATATATTAATATGATATCATATATGATCTTTTAACATCGCTTTGTTAATAAAATCTTAGTATTATCGTCGTTTTGGGTGTTAACTTACTCGTTTTCTTTTATATAAGCCGTGTTTGTTATGGATAGGTTGTATAATACTCATATCCAGAATGATATTAAGTCCTTAAATATTATTTTTAATCATCCAATAAAATTTATTCTTGAATGGATACTATGGGGAATGAATCTCATTGCGTTCGTGGTGACGGTAATCCGTACGTACGCACGAGCGATAATATCTTTCTTTTGATATTAAAATAATATATAATTAGTTGATATATCATATATACAGAATCATTATCATGTTATTTTTATTATTTACATGAATTATACATCATTATTATACCCATCTAAATAATAGTATATTGAATAACAATTACACCACAACGTGGAGACGATAGGCCGTACGTACGCACGTATGGTGACATGTCATTCATGGGATGGATAAAATAATGAATTTGTTTGTTCCATAATTATAATAACATCAAATTATATAGAAGGCACTATATTTATTATTTTAGAATGGAAATAACAAGGAAAAAAGAAGTTGAAGAAGAAATGAACTTTAAAGTGGGTGGTGAAGACGTTACCTCTTCTTCGGGTTCTTCCTTTTGATTTGATCAAAAGGACTCATTATGTTGGCTTTCTGATCAAACTAAGGCCTCTAGGATGAAGTTAGGGAAGTTGGGAGGATATTTGTGCAGGGTTTGGCGGAGCCAAATGGCTTTGAAGGTGTGAATTAATGAGAAGGGGGAGTGCCCTTTTATAAGAGGGGTGATGGGCTCTTTAGGAAAAACTTAAAGTATTATTTTATAATAAAATAATATTCGGTTTCTAATGGATAAAATTTGATTATTCAAAGTATAAGGTGGGTATGGGTCGAAATCCTTTCAACCAATATATTTTATACAGGTTTGGGTCATTATATTAACCTTATCTTTTAGTTTTTACTCTTGGTTAATTAGTTTAACACTTACCATGTCACATTGTATTTTTATAATATATAGTTAATAAACATACTATATACATCCAAGAGACCCCCAATTGGTCCATTAATGATACAAAAATAATGATATAATTCCTTTGGACTAACCTTAGATTTTTATGAATTGAATATAAAATAATAATATAATATTTGTTTTAAAAATTAATTTATGTCAATTTTGACACTACTCAATAATTCATTTTTGTTAAAGTCTTAACAACTTTATTAATTCAAAACAAATTCATTTAAGAAATCATAACATGTCATATTAACCAATAAAATTCGTTTATATCATCAAAAGTTTCAAATTATATTTATTTTAACATATATAATACCAATTATTTGATTCTTTCATTAATAAGGAAAATACTGCATCATTATTGTATCATATATATTTTTACTTTTTCAATGTCCAAAAATTATAAATAAAATATAATTATGTAGAAAGTATTTTTATTTTTAATGAATATTTATAATAGAAAATATAACATATATAACCCTATGTAAATTTTTTTTTCTAAAATATATAAGCTTATGTCATTTTTGTATTTACTTAAACTAAATTAATATAAAGTGTCCCTATCACCTACAAGTGGCTCCATGGGGTTCCAAAATCGACCCAAAGATGCCCATGGTCGGACATGTATCCACCAATAAGGTTAGGACAAGTTTTAGGGTAATTTATTTTTATTATAATATTATTTGTTTACCCTTACTTACCGGATTTACCCTTTAACCATGGTAAATAAAATATTTACCGAAGTAATTATTCAAAATGTCTAAAAATAAAAGTTAACTATTTACACAATTTGGACATCCTAATTACAAATATGGAATCCATTTTTCCAAATTCAAAACATAGAAGTGGCATAAATTAATTTAAAATTAATTCCCATTCTCAAAACAAAAAGCGTGTTTTTAGGATATAATAACTATCAAAAGATTGACACTTGTTTATGTCCGGCTTAATTGTGAAATTGTGTCCAATGACCAAAATTGTATTAATTGGTAAAAATATATTCTAAATATACTTTAAAACAACTCAAATTAATAATTTATCACTATTAATTATTTTTATTAAAAAAGTTGTTTTTAATTAAAATTTAGTAATTTTCACTATTCATAAAAATATAAAAGTTAACCAAAAATTTTAAAAAAATTCAACCTAAGATAATTTAGATATTCATAATCCAAAAATGAAGTCCATTTTGAATGATAAAATGTATAAAATTTCAAAAAGTGGGTATTACTATTCATAACGGCTAATTTGATTGATCGCGGTGTGTTAGAATCTCGATGTTGCGTACAATGCAAGCTATTGCATTACTCAAAGGGAAACGTAGCATTGAAGCTTGGGGTGTTACATTATCCCCTAATTCAAATAATTTCGTCCTCTAAATTTCTAGAAAATTACTGTATAAAAAGACTCAGGTGGTTCTTCATCATAAGTTCCTCGAGTTCCCACGTTGCCTCTTCCATCTTGTGGTTTCTCCATAAAACTTTTACCAGACAAGTCATCTAGTTTCTCAGCACTTGTTCTCTCGTATCAAGAATCCTGACGGGCTCTTCGCAATAAGATAGATCGGTTTCCAGTTCTAATTCCTCATAGGTGAGTACACGCATTGGGTCAGGCATGTATTTTCTCAACAGTGATACGTGGAACACATCTTGTACTTTGAAGAGACTTGGCGGCATTTCCAATCAATAAGCTACAACCCAAATTTGTTCTAGAATTTCGAATGGTCCGATGTACCTGGGACACAATTTACCTTTCTTACCAAAATGTATAACTCCCTTCCATGGAGATACCTTCAAGAAAACATGATCTCCTACATGAAATTCCAAATTCTTTCTTCGATTATCGGCATAGATCTTCTGCCTACTTTGAGCTGCTTTGATGTGGTTTTGGATTACCTTTACCTTTTCCATTGTCTCCTCCACTAGTTTTGGGCCAACAAGTTTTGTTTCACCAAAATCATCCCAACAGGTTGGTGTGCGACGTCTCTTTCCATACAACGCTTCATATGGTGCCATCCGAATACTTGAATGGAAGCTATTGTTATAGGAAAATTCCACAGAGGTAAATATTGATCCCACATACCCTGAAAGTTAAGTGAGCATGATCTCAACATGTCTTCTAAGGTTTGAATAGTCCGTTCTAATTGTCCATCTATTTGAGGGTGGTAAGCAGTGCTCAAACGAAGTTCAGTATCCAAGGCCCTCTGAAGACCTTTCCAGAATCTTGATGTAAAATGGGGATCATGATCCTAGACAATTTCTAGGGGAACTCCATGAAGTCTCACAACTTCATTAATATATAGTATTTCTAGAAGTTCAAGTGGTAGATCTTCTCTTATAGAATGAAAATGTGATGACTTGGTAAGACGATCAACAATGACCCATATTGCATCGTTCCTTCTAGGAGTCTTTGTTAGCCCCATGATGAAGCCCATCGTAATATTATCCCATTTCCACTCAGGTATGGGAAGAGGTTGCATGACTCCTCCAGGTTGTTGCTCTCCAGCTTTCACTTATTAACAAACCATACATCTTGACACAAAATTAGCAATATCCCTCTTCATATTGTCCCAGCAAAAATGTTTCTTTAAATCTATATAAATTTTGGTGCTCCCAGGGTGTATAGAGAAATTGGAACAATGAGAATCATCCAACAATTCCCTTTTTAGATCAGGTATATTGGGAACACAAAGTCTCTTCCCAAACTTCAAAATTCCATCTTCATACACAAAGTCATTCAATATCCCATCATTCACAGATTTAATCTTCTTTTGAAACTCTTCATCACCAGTCTGAGAACTCTTTATCCTTTCTAGTAAAGATGGTTTGGCAACCACTTGAAAAAGTATTGATGTTTCACCTTCCATGGTGATTCCCATATCCATCTTTACTAGATCCATGTATATTGGATCCTTTTCTACTCTCATATTGTATAAAATTCCATGATACTTTCTACTGAAAGCATCTTCCACCTTATTTTCCTTCCCCGAGTGGTAGTGTATCATGCAATCATAATCCTTGAGTAGTTCAAGCCATCTCCTTTGCCTCATGTTGAGCTCTTTCGGTGAGAAAATATATTTGAAACTCTTGTGATCAGTAGAAATCTAACATTTTCACTATAGATATATTATCTCCAAATATTCAAAGAAAATATTACAGCAGCTAACTCAATATCATGAGTAGTATAGTTTTGCTCATGAATTTTCAGCTGTCGTGATGCATAGGCAATAACTCTATCATTCTGCATAAAGACACAACCAAGACCTTTCTTCGATGCATCACTATAAATAATGAACACATCATTCCCCGATGGTAGAGTAAATATTGGAGCATTGACTAATATTATCCTCAGTTCTTTAGAACATTCTTCACACTCTTTTGTACAGACAAATTTAACCCCTTTACGTGTGAGCTTTGTTAATGGGTTAGCCAACCAGAAAAAGTTTTGGGAGAAACATCGATAATAACCTTCTAAACAAATAAAACTGTGTACATCAGTTATACTCGTTGGTGCTGGACATTCTTGGATTGCCTTGGTATTAGAAGGATCAACAAAGATTCCAACTTTAGAGACAATATTTCCAAGAAAAGAAATCTCCTGAATCCAAAATTCACACTTGCTAAACTTCTCATATAATTCATGTCTTCTCAGAGTCTTCAATATAATGCGCAAGTGATTTTCATGATCTTTGTAGCTTTTGGAGTATACCAAGATATCATCAATAAATACTACTACAAATTCATCAAGATATTCCTTGAAAACTCTTTTCATTAGATCCATGAATATAGAGGGTTCATTCGTCAGCCCAAAAGGCATTACTGTAACCTCGTAATGCCCGTACCTAGTTCGAAATGCTGTCTTCGGAATGTGTTACTTATTCACACACAACTGATGATATACAGATCAAAGGTAAATCTTTGAAAAGTATTGAGCTCCATGCAGTTGGTCAAATAAATCATCAATGCGAGGTAGGGGATACTTGTTCTTTATTTTTATAGCATTGATCTCCCTGTAGTCAATGCACAACCTCATAGATCCATATTTCTTCTTAACAAAAAGGAAAGGGGCTACACATGGAGAAACACTAGGGAAAATAAATCCCTTATTACTCAATTACTCAAGTTGTTTCTTTAGTTCAACTAATTTCACAGTGGCCATTCTATAAGGGGTTCTCGATATGGGCCTTGAACCCGGAATTAAATCAATGGAAAACTCAACTTCTCGTTCTAGAGGATGTCCAGGTAAATCTTCCGGAAACACATCAAAATATTCTCTCACAATAGGTACATCCTATATTTGAACATTACTTTCCTCACTGATAGTGATTTCATTCTCTTCCTCCCCGATAATTGAATTTAGTTGAGCTACTGGGGGTGGATCTAGATAAGAATTAGGTGGCGACGATTCTGCTCTAAAGATAAGGTGTTCCTTATCATCATCATCAATAATCGTAACCTACTTATTCTTATAATAAATCTTCACATCATGGTACGAAATCCAATCCATACCAAGGATTATATCAAATTCAATCATCGGTATGATGATGAGATCAGCGGATAAAGAACATTTATGTGCTCTAATGGGGACTGATTCAAAAAACTTCGATGCAATGATACTTCCCTTAGGAGTTTTAACTAACAACTTCCTTGTTAAATCAAGTTGGGAATATCTAATTTTCTTAGAAAAATGGGAAAATATGAAACAATGCGATGATCCAGAATCAAATAATTCATTTTCTAAACTTCAGAAAACCATTAAATTACCTGCCACCACGTCTTTTGGGGCTTCAAGCTCAGCAGTAGTGATTACATAAGCTTGGCCTTGATCCCTTGGCCTTTTCTGAGATATGTTTCCTTGATGCTTAGGATATTCATTTTCACAATGTCCCATCTACCTGCAATTGTCTCATTGAACATCAGTAGCGTGTTTATTTCCTTTACAATCACCAGCTAGATGGCCTTTCTATCCACATTTGTAGCATACTGCTTTTCCTTTTAGACAGGAACCAGGGTGCTTCCTTCCATAATTATCACAGGGTGGAAATTCAATTCTACCCTTCCTCCCTATTTCCTTATTTCCTTTCCCAGATTGTTCAACAGATCTCTTCTTCTCTTGCTTTGATTTAAAGTCATAAGACATAGAGATTCCTTTTCTGTCTTGATAGCACACGAGACAATATCTTCCTATGATGAGAAGGTTTGTGAGACTAATGCTCGACAGAGAAATGGTTTTAACCCATCAAATAAACGATCAATCTTACTCCTTGGGTTACATATATAATCAGCAGCATGCCTCGCTAACCTTGTAAAGTTAGCCTCATAATTTGTGACATTCTCATCCTCTTTCTGCCTCAGGCACATAAATTGCCTTTCCATATCTTCTCAATGGTCTCGAGGAAATTATTTTTCTAAGAACAGCTCTTTGAACTCCCTCCATTCCATATCTCATACTTCATCATCTTCCTTCATGTTTTGTATAAATGACCACCATTGATCAGCATCTCCAGTGAGGCGATAAACTGCCATGACAACTTTTTCCCTTTCACTACTCCCCACGGCATGGAATATTTTCTCTAAGGAATTTATCCATTGCTCATCTACTATGGGATTTTTACTCCCATTGAATGTTGGTGGTTATTTCCTCATGAAACAATATAACATTGATCCTCCACGCTGTGGATCTGGGTGCTCCTAACGGGTAAGGTTATTATTCATAAACTGAGTGAGTTGTCCCAGTATGGTGATAAGCTAATCAGCACCAATTTCATCACTAGCTCCACTATAATTATCTTAATTCGGAGGGAAATCTCTAAATAGAGTGCATGCATTGATACAGTTTCCATTCCTTCCACTAGGTGCCATTTCTAAACAATGGCATAAACTAGGTTAGTTTATGAATTGAAATATATAATTCCAAAATTCTAAAACACTTAACATAAATTCAACATTTTATGGATATAATCCATAATCATAAAAAAGTTTTCTTTGAGAAGTATATACTCATAACCCTTCATAATGGTTGGTAAAGAAAATGAGAATTATCCTAAGAATATCCCCTGGGAGTGTTGTAACCAAGAGTGCAGCAAGGCCCGTTGTTGTGCACTAGTTCCCGTTCGAGTCAAGCTCAGAGCGGTGTTTTCGGGTTTTTCCCCAAGGTACATCCGTGCCAGAGTCGCCTTTACTTGATCGTATCCAGACAGAGATGTATTCCTCGGAAAACTCACAAAATCTCTACAATACCAAAATTCTAGGAAGTTCTTCTATACTAATCATCAAAGTCTATCTTAGGGCTATGTTCTCTAATCAGAGTTTATCTAAATCTAGTCTCCAAGGTTTGTACTAAACTTCCTATGATACCAACTGCAACGCCCCAACCCTAGTTACCTAGAGTCGGTGCATTATTACATAACATTGGCATGATTACAAGGAAATCATGTCTCGAAAGACCGATCAGTTTATTATTATTGGAAACAAGATTCATACATATGATCCACTTTACAACTTGAAGAGAAATACAACAATAATATATTTCATTAGAAGCATCCAAGACTCCAAGATTATGCCTGCAGGTCCCTCATAACTAACTTCTTCATGTCCTGGGAAAATGAAACATAAGAAAGGGGTGAGCTCAAATGCTCAGTAAGGGTAAGTAATACCGCGGAAAATGACATAAATATTAAGCATGGTAAATAATTGAAAACCACATTTATTTACCAATAATAAACATGAATAATTGTATGGAAAGATTATGAGATGAGTAAATAATGCCATAATAAAACATAATCATGGGTATTCTACGAGTTGAATGGCCACATGAACCATCAATATTATTTCCATAATGATGGAATGTATAATGCCGGACATTCTGAAACATTTTGTCAAGGCCTCAGCCAAGACCTCTAAAATGATTAAGGACTCAGCCAAAACCATAAATCAAATTGAGAAAGGGCCTTAGAGAATTCCACATCTATTTGTCTCATGAGACCTACCAATGCATCGAGGAGCTATAGCGCGCTCCACCCATCACTTACTAAGTCCAATACATTCCTCATATGAAAAGGTTTAAACATATCATAAACATTCATATTAAAACTAGCATACGAAATGTCAATAATTTAACCATAAGCAATGAATGGTATAAAAATAGCACATCCACAGTCAAAAATATCACAAAAACTTCAATACAATATGGAAGTTTTGTATCATAATAAATCAACTTCAAATAAACTTAAAATCCATCAAAGAATGTTGACATAGATGAAATCAAAACATTTTTTTAGAGACATATCTCTTTATATTTTGAAATCATTTAAGAGTCACATAAAGAAAATATTTATTTTTAAAATATTCTTATAAGCCTTTAAGGGAAGCTTCGATGATGTTATAATGGCAGAAAATAGCCGCACCATCCCTATAAGTTAAAAAAATATTCTTACCTAAATTTTGTCGAAAAGGTTAAAAAAGGCCTTGTTTGGAAAACGACGGAAATATTCCTTTATAAAATTCTTATAAAAACTCAAACAAGGATATAAATGAATTTAACCCATATTTTTTAAAATATTAGTAATGTTTTGAAATACATTTTTAAGAAACATGGATGTGGATGATAAAGAGGTCCCAGTAGATAATTACGTATAAACAACCTCGGATAATGAAGAGATTGTGAAATAAATCCTTACCTTGTACTTCTCCTTGGTTTATGGTAGGTTAATATCCTGTATAATGGTGAAATAATTTCTATTTAATTATAAAATAATCATATATATTAATATGATATCATATATGATCTTTTAACATCACCTTGTTAATAAAATCTTAGTATTATCGTTGTTATGGGTGTTAACTTACTCATTTTCTTTTATATAAGTCGTGTTTGTTATGTATAGTTTGTATCATACTCATACCCAGAATGATATTAAGTCCTTAAATATTATTTTTAATAATCCAATAAAATTTAGTCTTGAATGGACACGATCGGGAATGAATCTCATCGCGTTTGTGGAGACGGTAATCCGTACATATGCACGAATGACAATATCATTCTATTGATAATAAAATAATATATAATTGTATGGTATATCATATAGGAATAATCATTATCATGTTATATTTATTATTTAAATGAATTATACATCATTATTATACCCATATAAATAATTTTATATTGAATAACAATTACACCACAACGTGGAGACGGTAGGCCGTACGTACACACGTATGGTGACATGTCATTAAAGGGATGGATAGAATAATGAATTTTTTTATTCCATAATTATAATAACATCACAATATATATAAATTATTGGAGTTATTATTTTAGAATGGAAATAACATGGAATGAAGAAGCTGAAGAAGAAAGGAACTTTAAAGGGGGTGGTGAAGACGTTACCTCTTCTTCGGGTTCTTCCTTTTGATTTGATCAAAAGGGATCCTTAGGTTGGCTTTATGATCATACTAAGGCCTCTAAGATGAAGTGAGGGAAGTTGGTAGTATATTTGGTCTGGGTTTGGCCGAGCCAAATGGCTTTGAAGTTGTGAATTAATGAGAAGTGGGATTGACCTTTTATAAGAGGGGTGAGGGGATCTTTAGGAAAAACTTAAAGTATTATTTTATAATAAAATTATATTCAGTTTATAATGGATAAAAAGTGTATTATTCAAATTATAAGGTGGGGATGGGTCGAAATACTTTCGACCAATAGATTTTAGATAGGTTTGGGTCATTATATTAACCTTATCTTTTAGTTTTAACTCTTGGTTAATTAGTTTAACACTTACCATGTCACATTGTATTTTTATAATATATAGTTAATAAACTTACTATATACATCCAAGAGGCACCCAAGTGGTCCATTAATAATACACCAATAATTATATAAGTCCTTTTTCCAAACATTATAGTTTTAGGAATAGAATATAAATTAATAATATAATATTTGTTTTAAAAACTCATTTATTTCTATTTTGACACTACTCAATAATTGATTTTTGTTAAAGTCTTAAAAACTTTATTAATTCGAAGAAAATTAATTTAAGCAATAATAACATGTCATATTAACCAATAAAATTCGTGTATGTCATCAAAACTTTCAAATTATATTTATTTTTACATTTATAATACCAATTATTTTATTTTTTCATTAATAATAAAAATATTGCATCATTATTGTGTCATATATATTTTTGCTTTTTAATTGTCTAAAAATTATAAATAAAATATAATTATGTAGGAAATCGTTTTAGATTTCTAATGAATATTTATAATCTAAAATATAACATATATAACCCTATGTAAAAATTGTTTTTCTAAAAGATATAAGCTTAGGTCATTTTTGTATTTACTTAAACTTAATTAATATAAAGTGTCCCTATCACCTACAAGTGGCTCAATGGGGTCCCAAAATCGACCCAAATATTTCCATGGCCGGACATGTGTCCACCAATAATATTAGTTCACATTTTAGGGTAATTTATTATTATTATAATATAATTTTTTCCCTTATTTACCAGATTTACCTTTTAACCCTGGTAAATAAAATATTTACCGAAGTAATTATTCAAAATGTCCAAAAATAAAAGTTATCTATTTAAAAAATTGGACATCCTAATTATAAATATGTAATCCATTTTTCCAAATTCAAAACACAGTTGTGGCAGAAATTGATTTAAAATTAATTCCCACTGTCAAAACAAAATGCGTGTTTTTAAGATATAATAACTATCAAAATATTGACACTTGTTTATGTCTGGTTTAATTGTGAAATTATTTCCAATAACCAAAATTGTATTAAATGGTAAAAATATATTCTAAATATACTTTAAAAACACTCAAATTAATAATTAATTAATATTAATTATTTTGATTAAAAAAAGTTTTTTTTAATTAAAATTTAGTAATTTTCACTATTTATCAAAATATAAAAGTTATCCAAAAAGTACCAAAATTTCACCCTAGGATAATTTCAATATTTATAATACAAAAATGAAGTCCATTTTGAATGATAAAATGTAATAAACTTCAGAAAGTGGGTATTACTATTCATAACATCTACTTTGATTGATCGCGGTGTGTTAGAATCTCGAAGTTGCGTACAATGCGAGATATTGCATTACTCAAAGGGAAACGTACCATGGAAGCTTGGGGTGTTACATGAGAATTTCTAAAAATTGAATTAATATTTAGATCTATCAGGGAAATATTATATGAATATGAATATTTGATATTTTTCTAAGAAAATAATTTTTAGTTGAATAGTGAAAAACACTTTTTTACAAATAACATGAATTTTATGACATTATTTGTATATAATTATGATTTAAAAATTATGAAATATTTTTATATAACCAAATACCTATTTTATAAGTAAATTTACAATTTATAATTTTTTTTAATTTATAATTCAATATTATTCATTTTATAAATTAAGTTACAATTTTCAAAAAAATATTTTTTAATATGTTATACATTTTAAAATTACTTTTTGTAATATTTAAAAATTCTATAAAAACAATAAATTTAAAATTTGGAATCATTTGGTCTAAATTTTATAGTATGTACCATTTTATTTTTTCTAATAAAGGAGTAGTTATCCATGTAAAATCTAGTTGTTGTGGTGAAAAAAAATGATAAAAATGAGTAACCTAAGAGGTAAAGGGTTTAACATGTTAAAAAAATATTTTTAATTATGTTATTGATGTTTAGATCAACATTATATTTTATATTATCCATTATCTCTTAATATTGAAGCCCTTTTTGCAGATAGTAAATTCTAATTATTGAAAAGTTATGGGTATTTACAAAAATGTTGTCCCTTTTCACTTATAAAAGGGGATATCCTCTCCTCACTTATATCACACCAAAACCCTTTATGATAAGATTAAAATATTCCCAAAACTTCTTAAACACTCCTATTCACCTTAATGAGGTTATGTTCTTCTCAAAATACTATCTCTCAAAGGTTTAATCCCCTTCATAAAGAAGATAATCCAAGTAGTGAGACATAGATTTCTAACAACTCCTTCTTATTTTCTATTTCTATATGTATTTTTATTCTTCATAAAATTTATTTTCATCATATTATAATGATAAAATTAGTATCATTATTATACTTCTATGTTATTATAATGATAGTAAAAGCATTAACCACCCTCCCCTTTTTCATTAAGAAAAACTAAAACGTTAATCTTGTGTTGTGAGAACCAATCTCTCTACAATGAAACATGTTTCATTTTTAACCACCACCTTACCAGGATGGTCTTAATTGGGAATTTAATATATATTTGTTATATTTATGACATTTTTTTTTTAAATTAAAAACCATATTACTTATTTTTCCCATTCTATGGAAAATGAATTCTCAAACCATGCACACATGTGGACTACCACCACCATGAAACAATCAATTTTCATTTTTTATTTCATCACCAACATACATGGTTGGTCATTAAATGTCCCTATTTTTTCTTTTTAAACTTTTAAATATATTAAGGAATATATTTGAATCCAGGAATCGAGATGACATGAGATTTTGAGGCCTATTGTCCCTTGGTGTTGATATAATAAAAAGATTAAATATATTATATCACACATGGATAGTTTTTCATAAATAATGGAATAACTCCCATCGCCTCTATTATTGAAAATTATGACTTTATTAATCATGCATACATGCTGCAATGGCAAGGATCGCAGGATGGCATGCTGGATTCAAAAATATTTTACATATACCTGCTACAGGCCGAACGAAGTTGGATGGGTGAGCTTGATAAGAACTGCTTAATTCCTTCCAGATTTACTCTAATCTGGAGATTTTTTCACAACAAAATCCCAGTAGAGGTGAGCATTCAGAAACTTGGAATCTCCTTATGCTCGAAATGTGTGCTATGCGGTCAGCATAGGGAAGATGTGGACTATCTGTTCTTATCTTGCAAAACGACTGCTTCACTATGGAACATCATTCTGAATATTTTTGATCTTGAGCCGCCCAATACCCATTCGGCCACTCAATTTGTACAGAAACTGCTGGTCTTCCAACAGTCCAAATAGCTGAAGGCGCTGCTGCAGGTTGCCTGCTCCGAACTTATCCATGTTGTTTGGCGGGCTCGCAACAACTACATTCATAAGCACGCAAATTTTCAAGAAGCTACTGCAATTAGTAGTATTCTTGTGGCCATTCAGAATGCCAATGACTTGACCAATGGGAATTTCTACAACTGGGTCAGAGAATTTATGATCCTCAAGCGCTTAAAGGTTGACGGTCACTATCCTAAGACAAGAGGCATGATGGAGGTCATCTGGACTGCCCCCTTTACTGGATGGATAAAATGCAACACGGACGGGGCCTCGAAGGGCAATCCGGGTCCTTCAGGGTTCAGAGTCATTTTTAGAGACCATTACGGGGAGGTTGTGATGTGTAGCTATGGTACTTGTGGGAATTCGACAGCCCTGGAAGCGGAAATGATGGCGATCATAAGCGCGGTGGACATTGTCTGTCAACAAAATTGGAACAACATTTGGTTTGAATGTGACTCGGCAATGGTGGTACATGCAATAAGAATGGGTCAAACCAGATTGGCATGGAAAAGGGATGGTAAGTGGATAAACTGCCTTGACAAGCTCTCCTCCTTAAATTACATTATAACACACACATTCCGTGAGGCGAACCACATTGCGGATGGCCTGGCGAACAAAGGGGTGTTGGAAGAAAGATGCATCCATAGCAACACCCTTCCCAATGACCTGGAGCCTCTTCTTACCAAAGAAAAATGTCAAATTCCTCTCTTCCGAATTGTGTAACTTTTCCTTTTTCAATTTTAAAGCCCTCGCGCTCACTTTTCTCAAAAAAAAAACCTTATGCATGACATAATCTTTATATGCATTGGGTGTTTGGCTTGGGTGCCTTCATGGGTGAAATAATTAAATTAATTAAAATAATAATTTAAGCATTTTAATTAAAGCCTTACCTAATCATCACCCCTATTAACATATGGATTTGAAAAGTCCATAGGGATAGCTGTATAAACTTAGGATTTGAGGGAGAGAGAGAGACAGTAAGAGGATTTCTTGGTGAACGATAACAGATTGAGGATCATCTTCACCAACACAACTCATGGATCTCAACAATGATGACGTCATAATTCCATTCATCATCAGTGATCAATCTAAACCATAGGTAGGATATAAATAAATATATATATATATATATATATTATTTTTAAGTAGGTTATCCCATGATTAATGTGAATCACATCCAAAAATTGATTGATTCACATGTTGTTCACGCTTGGGGGATCAAGTTTTTCTTCTTGGGTTTTTTGGAATTGATATTGTTTATTTATGTTTCTCTTAATTCATTGTTATAATGAAAAAACTTGAAAAAAATTTGAATAATGGATTAGGTTTTTTACTATTTTGTTCTTCATGTATTTATTCTTCCACTCTTCATATGATTTATCGCTAGAATTTCCTTAATTGACAGTTCAACCAATACCCGATATTTGATTGTTACATGACCATTATTCGAAAAAAATCAATGCCATGTGTTTGGGTTCATGATTGAGGTGAATAAATGATAGTTTATGATCATTGGTGGATCAGGTCTGGATTCAAGATCCAATTTTTCTTAGTTGGGCATGCGGTGATGGCGCTATGCAATGGGAATTGATTCTTGATCGATTTATATGGTTAGAATTCGATGGGTAGTGATGAAAGGACTCAGTCGAATCAAGATACAATATCTAATATTAAATAAATGATTGGATTGATTGAGATAGGTGTGGTAGAGATGCACAAATATTCTATAATTACTTGAAAATTCCCAACTACATGACATGTAGATTGAAGAACACATGTTGTGGAGTCCATCTTTTGTGGTGCTAGGGCTCACATGTAAAGAAAAATTTATCACATATTGTGAAATGTTCCACACACCAAGTGACCTAGTGCATGTGGATCATCATGTATCCCAAATGATACACAGACACAAACATGTCCAAGAACATGGGCATAGGCTAAATAAATGGGAGTGAACCTGTACTTAGACAAGGCCAAAGGACCTAGGAATGGCCACGAACATGAGCATGATTAGAGTACATAGGCACGAAAAGCGGTACCTGAGAATGGGAAATGATATACAGATAGACCCGGGGCAGATGAGACACACCATGTACTGACATTACATGCAATATACTTTTTCTAGGGAACTAAGAGGACCTCAGTATCTTTAGTACAGACTAGGTTTAGTTGAGTGTGATTCATTAGTTCATACCTATAAGGATATAGTGTTGAATTATGTCTTGAGAATAGAATTTTGGCCCCCTTTATGGTTTTTTTTCTAGAATAGAGTTCATGAAATCTCTGCATGAGGCTCCGGTTTGATCCTCTATCGTATCTTCTATCCTGGGTAGGGTTTGTGGTATCGACATGGCCTCCATGCATAGGGTATCAATCCCCTGTCTAGTATATTGATCTAGTAGCATTTTTTATTTTACCCCAGTGGTCATGGGTGTGATCCCCTATCTAGATTTTGACATATTTAGAGTTCCATTGAGTACTTATTTGGTGATCGCAATGAATATGACCAGTTAGATGAGTTCCATCATTTATAACATAGATCATTGAGTGTATTCTCATGGATGAGCATTACCATGAAGCCTCAAGAATAATCCTATCATTGGCTATGGTTGGGACCACTTGATAATTTGAGTGTAATATGAGTATGTCTGAGTTTATTATCACCATGTCTCATATCTTGTTTAAAATACTTGTGTATTGATGAGTTGACAACTCTTGATACTTTATGTGTGGTGATTTTTGTTTTACCTAATGATTATTGTTATACTAACTTCATATGAGATATTCCTACACATGTCATGTCATATATAGATGTCATGGTTTTCTTTGGAGTCATAGGAGGACCAAGAGAAAGTAGAGCATAGTGAGATAGTCAGACCAGGGTTGCATCAGAGATATTTTCCCACCATCTTAGCAGGTTGGACTCTTTTGCTGTTTTGGAGGGATTATATTTGGATCTTTATTTTCTCCTATTACTTTATAGTACTCTGACATGAGATATATATTATTCATTTATTATTGGTATTAGTTGTATTTAACTTTATATATTGTGTGGGTGTTGGGATATTTGTGTGCATGTACATGTACTTTAGGCTATGGCCTCCCATGTGTGATATTTTCTTATTCAGCAGTTGTCACCCACCCCTGGCCTATTGAAGGTGGGCTTGGGTTATCAAACTTGTCTTATCTCTGTCTAGGTGGGCCTTAGTGTATTTTGTCATAATAGAGTGGTATTATAGAGTTTCATCTTAGGACTGGAGTTTATAGATTATCTAGCTATGATGTTTGGTTTGGGAAAAAGCACAACAATGTTAAAGTGTTTCGAGATCAACTCTATGGCTAGTTACTCAATTATTGGTGTGGTGGCCGACATATCCATTCATTATGATGTTGATAACCATCTTGTTTACATGTTAAATGTATACATGGGTTGTAGGGAAAATATTAGTATATGAAATATATAGGAGTGATTAGTAGTTTCTTTTTCCTTCTTGAGTCATCTCCCCAGATATAATCTTTAAACATGGTGTATCTTTTTTATTTTAGGATTTCTCCATGATGATTTCCATACAGGATTATATAATGTTATTTCAAGGATGATATTCCTATTGAAGAGGCTTCAGTGTAGGGTATTTTATAGAATATTGCACCTTTGGGTAGTTTTATAGTTTTTCCACCACCTGTTGAGTAGTAGGTTACACTGGAAGTAGCAGCTGAGGATGTGTATATTATTATTAAACTCTACGAGTTTCAGAGGTAGAGGACTCCTATGTTTTGGGGTGAGGTAGACCCCTAGGAATATGAGGACTTTCTAGAGTTAGTCACCTTATTTTTTCACCGTACGAGTATACCTTCCGATCATATAGTGGTCCTAGAAATGAGTCTTATTCAAGGATCTTCCAGGAGATGGTGGAGTTTGGAGACTCAGTAACATAATGATATAAATCTCTATTAATCAAATTTCAAGCTTCTATTCTAGGATTAATTATATCTAGCCACATTTTAATTAGTGCACATTTAGGAGCTTCTATAGTTACAGCAGGGAAACATGATTGTGAATGGGTATTATACGAGGTTCAATAACCTTTCACGATACACTCTAGATATTATTCAATATCCATTCTTCAAAGAAGAGACCCTCGAGTTGGGAATATGTTGAGATATCAGGAATTTATTAACATCTCTTTTCATTTATACCTATTCCGGAGTACTAGAGTGGTCTTTGGTATTTTAGAGCTTCATGGTAGATCAGATGTCAACAATTGGTGATAGTAGTAGGAACACAGGAGTTGAGACCACATCAACAGGTAGCCGAAAAAAATCATAGGGAACCAGGTGTTCAAGATTACTTAGGAGGTGATCTTAGTATATATGGTCTATAGTTTAGGGCTCTATGGACAGTTTTAGTGAGCCGAGAGAGAGGTGGTGTTTATCTTATGATGGTTGGGGTTATCTCACTCGAGATTGTCTGATCCATCTTATAATTGACAGTGATAAGGTTGATGGACCATCTAGGAAGAGACAATAGAAAGATCAAGGAGGCCCATAGGGTGGTACAAATCATATAGGAGTGGGTATCATAGTAGAATATGGTAGGTGGTTTGACTTATTTCCACCACCACCCCTTGGTGGTCCATGCCAAGATTAGAGAGCTGGTGGTCGGGGATGAGGACATCTGTAAGACATAGAGGCCTACAACCTTAAGTATCAAGAGATGATTAATTATGAAATATATTTCTTCTATAATTTAACTATATTTCTATTATAAATAGGTTTGATACACTATTTTCTTTCCTCTTATTTTTTTTGAGACCTAGAGATTCTACTCGAGCCCTTATCTTGACCCTTTCACTTAAAGATTCTTACCAGATGCGACTCAACTATCACACACTTTTTCCAATAGTGTGACATGAATCTTAAAAGAGAAATATTCTTATGGGATATATTTTTAGTAAAATTATTCCTTATGATTTCACATTAGGTATGGAATTGATATGCATAGTTCATGCCTAGATAGACTATTTTAGTCTGAAGATGCAGTGTGTCCATGATGATGCGATGAGGTTATCATTTATGGGTGAGGGAGAAACCCAATTAGACCAGGATGATATCATATACATGAGGATATAACTAATCAATATTTATTTGTATAGTATTATCCTTTTAGTAGATTACGCTATGGGATTTTAACTTTCTTTAGTGGTGGTGGAGTACAAGGACATCTTTCTTAAGGATTCTCAGAGCATACCAATCAGAATAGAGATAGAATTATCATATAACTTCACCCAAGGACTCCCCTAATATCTATTAAAACATATTAAAAGATAACCTACATGATTCATGAGATGAAGGTGTAGTTGTAGAACATACAGAGGAAGGTGTTTCTCATACTCGGTGTGTCACCATAGACAACCCCAGTGTTGTTCACTAGGAAGATGGATAGAATCTAGAGGTAGTGTATAGATTACCATCACCCAGACCAGGCGACTATGAAGAATTAGTATCAACTACCAAGGATTAGTTATGCAAGGGAATAAATATACCAATTCTGCCCCTTTTCATGTTTCTGAATCCCATAGTTCTATTAAGAGGCTTAGAGTAGGTCTGGAGGTGTTTGGATGCTAATAGCAAGAAGTAGGTAGGATTCATGATGTTTAAGGATTCCACATCATAAATGTGTAGTTCATGGCTTGGATGAGATCCCAATTCATGATCAATCTAATTAGATATGTGGAGAAATCGACTTCATAGGTCCATCATCTATGTGGATCCATAAACTACACAGATCAACTACATGACCTATCAGCTACATAAGAAATTGACTATGAGAATTTTCTACTTAAGTGATCAACTACATGGAGTGGCTACATGGATAGATTATATATGTGAATTATCTATATGAATGGAATGACTAAATAGGTAATTTATGTTAATAAGCTACATTTATGGATCATCTATGTGTATGGGCTACATGAAAATGACTATGTTGGGATTTTAGCTACGTCGTGCTTTTGGATATGTGGAATCGATCACCTGGAGATTTCCTCCACATTCCTGAAAATGATCATAAGGGTCTTCCGATTTTTAAAATAAAGGGAATTAAAAGGATTATTCATTAAGTATAATTATAATCTTTATTTTCTATATTTTTCAAGGCTGTTGATATGTCTATATGTGTGGTGTTTAATAAGATCTAAAATACTGGGAATTTATTCAGTTGTGTTCTGAATATTATAATCATCCAATATGTTAACTCAAAAATGAAGGTCATTCCCTTTGATCCTTCATATTTTCCTTCGCTTGAGACCAAAAATTCTATAATTCTTCCCTTGTAGTCATGAAACCCTTCTTCTAGTGGTTTGAGTTCTCCAAGGACGATCCCATTTAGCACGTGTCCCCTATTCTTGGTGTAACGAGTCACGTAAACCTTCTTCTTCAAAGTAGGGTATTCATTGATTCTACTATTTATTTATGTGAAAACATAAAGTTATCACGGTTTATCCCATGGTATGTAAATGTAATTAACCTAATTAATATTGAACCAGATTAATAAATAATGGGATTATGATTGTCTGATGTTGCTTTATACCATGATAACTATTTCCCTATTGGTTTTCTAGATAGTGTATGATCTATGCTATAATTTTGTAGCATGATGTTATTCTCATTTTATAATAATTTTCTTGTTGTAAAATTACAAAGAACATAAATTCATATTTAATTGATAATTAATTAGCAGGATAATAAAGAGTCATGTTTAAGGAATTTGGTGTTTGATGTAATTTGATAATGATCAATTGCTTCAGATCACATGATTAATTTCTTATATAATTATATGCATCGATTGAATTTTATAAATAATGTGAAACAAGTTGATGCTTATTGATGAAATTAATTAAATTCTATTTAATAAATTGGAATTCCACATGATTTTTGAAACCAAAATTTATGTTGGGTATCATGTTTAAATTAATTGTTTAATTAATTTAGTAGCTTGTTATAGATTAATTCCTTAGGTTTCTTGAAGATGGAATTTATGAATAATGGATAAATTAATTAAAGAAGTAATGAAAACTAGTTTTTTTACAAATAAATTTCCTAGGGCTAGAGTGTACATCTTCTTGAGAAAAATGGGTACCTTGTGTTTGGAGTAATGAGAACTTGTTTATGTGTGAAGGATAGATACCTTTTTTAAAATGTGATATGATCCTAGGATGGATAATGTGATGTGGATGGGGAGGCTCAGATGGCATGATAATAGTTGATTCCTATGATAGAAAGATACACCAGGGTATGCAAGTTGGTGTCTGGGATGGCACTAGAGATGATGGAGTGTGTTAAATATGTGTTTACCTATTGATATGATAATGATGGATGTGTGATTAAAATGAATAAGTTTAATTGATGATGGGCGAGTTTCTTGTTTTATTTGTATTTTCCCCCACTTCTTAAGGTAGCTAGATGTGCTTGTTTTCATATTTCTTCTTGGTGGTAGAATCAGATGATTTTCCTAGAGTATGTGAAATATTTAATGGTTTTAATAATGTTTAATAAATGACTTAACTTAATGGGTTGGTGTTGATGGAATGTAAATTTTTAAAATATGTTAATCTTGATAAACTATGGTCTCGGTTTGGATTATGCTTGGAGGGCATGGACTCAACTTGATGGTTAAAGTAATGTAATCTGGAAAATTTTTGTTGGTTAATTAATGTCTAATTAATTAATTAATGTAAATTGAATTTTTGATGAATGAAAAAAAATTAATTTAATGTATCTATTTAAATTTTTCCTTGGATATAGTATATCTATTCTTAGTAGAAGAAGCCGAGAGTCCAAGTGACATTAACAATGGTTGAGTCTAAGACTAGGTTACACCCATAGTGTGGTTATGAGAAATATTATATCCTATATATTTTGTGATTTCATATGCTACCAACCTATATTGGTTAGGTAGACTGAAACCTAGTAGACTATGGGAGGGTGTTTTCCCCAACATCCCATTGGGAGGATGGATGGATAACTACACCCACCAGCCCCACTCTTATCTCTTGGTAGTTATATGTGTAAGTATGCATGACAGTTATTTTTCCCATATATGTGTGTAGAGTTATGTGATGAATTTTGTTTATTCACACACATGTATCCTTATATATAGTATTCAAAGGATTATTATAGGTACAACGTGTATAGGCTTGGATGAATTGAGGAACTTACTCATTGTATGGGCTACGATTTCTTGAGAAATAATACTCGATGTATGATACACGTCTTACGTGCTGTGGTGGATCCTAGAAACTACTAGGTTACTTTATATGGATATGTGTATGAGATGATATGATGATGTGATACATGGGGTTCATGTTGTGATGCGTTTCCCCAGTGTCTTTGGGCAAGCTTATTTTAGAGGGAGATGGCTCATGACGTGTGATGTTTGGGTATAACAGAAAACTAGTGGGGAAGTAGGATCAGGGTACCCTTGATATGTAATTACTCTATTATATGATATATTATAAGAAATACATAGTGACAGTTATCTATGGTGAGGATAGAAACATAGTATATCAGTTTAGGTGTTGAGTGTGATTCACTGTTATTCATTTTTCTTTGGAAAACATCCTTTATATTTTATTTGATAGGATTTGGGGAGGATCATACTAAGTATACTATTATGATCACCACAAGTATATATAAACAATTATTCAAGTAATCTAGATCAGGCTAGAGGTTCGGATGAATATTACTAGCTCATTGTTTTATAGGAGTTGTTTGGGCTTCATGGTCACTACTGTCATTACCTTTTAGTACTTGTAGTTTCTCTTCAAATTGGTTTAGTACTATATGAAATTGCATGTATTAACTTGTTATTTACTTATATTTATATATCCAAGAAGGTTTTTATTGGAATATCCCTTTCATCTCTATCTTTCTCAAGTCTTCCTAAAGGGAAACTCATCCCATTGTATGTTTATTATACCCTCAGTTCCAATCACCAACCTCGAGACTATTATACATGGATCTCAGGTAGTCACGATATCCCTTCTCTCATTAATATCCTAGGAGGGGTACTTTTTGGGGGGAGGTGGTCATGAAAGAGTGGTATCAGAGGTTTAAGTTGAGGTATAAGATGAAATTTGGAGTTAGGCATAAGTGATATTTCCTGGGTTGGTAGGGCCACAATGTTAGTTAAGTTTAGTAAGTGATTTAAATACGATAGAATGACTAGGTATTGGATATTTAGGGAACCCTATGATTTGATGCATATAATTTTATGTTTATTGAACCTACTAAATGAAGTGATGCTGGTTAAAGGGTAGGGACCTAGGAATAGATCATGCATCACTATTCTTTTCACTTGTGATTGAAATGGACAGACCTTGAGATAGGTTAAAACCTTAAAAATTTAATAAATAAATAAATAATTTATGTTAAGTATTCTATAATATAGATTTAGGTGTCTAATAGTTTTTCCTTTTTCAGGTATGGATCTATAATGATGTCCTCATCAGGTTCAACTCAAAGGTGTTCTGCATGATGCACCAACAGGCATATAGAGAGTAGAGGTTGACAACGATGACATTAGGAAGAGGAAACTCTGAGAGTTTTAGTGTCAGAGTTTGAAGAAGTATGAGGGATCGATTTCTAATTCATGCACATTAGACTGATTATAGGAGGTTGATGTAGCTTTCAGTTTGATCCATGATCAATGGGATCACTAGGTTTCATTTCATGTGATGATGCTGTGTGGAGTATTAAGATAGTGGTGGTTTTTGTTCCTTGAGGATCGTGAGGGGTCGACAGTCTCATGGGAGAAGTTATGAGACTAGTTCTAAGCAGTGTTTCATTATTTGACAATGAAGGTTTCTAATATCTATGATATTCTCACCCTTTGTAAGGGGAATTCTAATGTGTGAGAGTTTGAGATCTTTTTTAGGAACCTTCTGTGATATGCTTCATACCCTTTTCAAGATGGGGAGGACAGGATGAGGCATTTCAATGAGTATTTGTGTCCATTGATCTAGTGGCAGATCAAACCATTTTTGATGAATATATAACTTGTGGTGCTAGCGAGATAAGAGGTTATTGTGAGGATTTTGTCTTGAATTAGATCATTAAGAGAGGGGAGTGTGACAACTAGGTCCTGATGATAGCACAGACAACCCGCCTTAACATGGACGTTGGGTCCTGACCCACCGGGTACCACCATTTTTCCCATAGATGTGGGGTCCCCACCGTGGGGCCTGCCCACATGCCTGAACGGGTCATCTGACTAATGGAAGTTTCCACAGGCCAACACATGTCATTTCTAGTGTTCTTTTTACTCACTCACACAAACCCTGAGAAACTTCCCAGAAGTTCACCCATCCATATCACTACTACAGGCCAAGCATGCTTAACTGTGGAGTTCTAAGCAGGAAGGATCCTGAAAAAGAAGGTGCACCTTGTTAACATGAGTAATATTATTTAGTCATTTAACCCTTTATCTTTGGGGGGGGGGTGTTATATGGAGTCATCAGTATTCCTCATAAAATAGAGCTATGGTCTAGGGTTTCCAATTTAATATACAAAAGAGATTTCAGTTAGTCGAGGGTATATCCTAACCCTCATCCTATTGTTTCTTTAGCGGCGTAGGATCTTAGACGTATGCTAAGGGAATAGAAATTTATTTTTTTCTTATATAGGATTAGGTTATTAGTGATGAGAGTGTCCAACCTGTATGAGTAGTCAGCCAACACCAAGTATTCCATTGAGGTAGTTTCAGCTGAGTTAGTAGCACCATGGTGTTCCTGTTTGGGATCATTAGAGAAGATATTTGGGCAGGCAAAGTACATCTCTGAGATTATCCTCATACTCAAAGATCATACTATGACTATGGAGGTGGTTTTCTGATATGGTCAGACATTACATGGATCAAGCAGGTCATCATTATATTCATGCTTTAGAATTACCAAAAAAGGGTGATTCAGATGTTACTTGAGGTACCCTTTGATTGTTTTCTACATTGGTGGAAGATTTTTTTTATTCTATAGTGACTCACCCATTTATATCACTTTCCATTTTCAATGATTTGGGACTTTAGGTAGAGATACATCTAGTTCCCTTGGAATTGACTATGCTAGTTGAAGGTTGAACTGACTAGTATGAGGTCTGTGAAGATCATGAGCTATTGATGGGGTAAAATATCTCTTAGGGAGACTTCTTATGTTTATATATACAACCATATCATACATCCTCGATATGGATTACTTTTATTCATTACAATATATCATGGATTTTATTATGGGGAAAGTTTTATTCTATAATGATGATAGAGATCCAATTGTGTTTTTTGGAATGAGAGACCCTCATATGGGTCAGAGGAATGTTTTTTCCATTCCATATTTGATAGTTGAGTTGATTTTGATATAGTAGGATGTTTAATAGTCAGTGTTTCCTAGTTTCATAGAAGAGTAACCCGATGTCTTCCTAGAGTAGGTTATAGTGTTACCCACTTAATGGAATATCAAGTTTTGGATTGAGCTACAACCAAGCATGTCTCTTTTCTCAATATATCCATAGATGTTGGATCTTTATGAGTTTTTAGAGCCATGAGTTAATCTTGATGATCTATTGTAGTGATGTTTTTTTCTTCTAAATGTGTCACTTGGGGGTGCACTGGTTTTGTTTATAAATAAGGCTGATGGTAGTTTGTGGATTTTTATCTATTATAGTTACTTGAACTAAGTGACAGTGAAGAAATACTATCCTCTTCCATGGGTTTATTATTTAATCTATTAGATAAATGGAGAAAGTTGGTTCTCAAAAATTTATTTACTATCGGGGTATCATTTGATGCATGTGAAGGATGAGGATAACCCGAACACCACTTTCTACCATAATCATGGTCATTATGAGTTCAGTTTTCTCTCACTTGGTGTAATGAATGATCCAACTATGTTCATGGGGTTGATGAAAATAATGTTTATAGAGTTATTGTATTATTTAATGTTAGGTTTCATCAATGACACCCTTATATACTACATGTTTAGGGATGAGCATGCAAGGTATTTTCATAACACTTTGGGAGTTCTTAGTCAAGAGTAGCTGTTCAAGAAGTTATCAAAGTGTGAGTTTTAGAATCATGAATTTCATTTTAGAGGCAGTTTCATGACCCATTAGGGAGATTCTATGGGTTCTTCATAGATAGAGGTGGTTGTTTCTTGGGAATCCCATAAGATAGTGGAAGAGGTACAATGTTTCCTTGGTTTTTTAGTATATTACCAGAGGTTCAAAGTCGGTTTATCTTAGGTTAAGAATCATATGATTGGCTTGAATTGAAAGGATAATGCATTCTTATGGATTGACCAGTGTTAGAAAGATTTTGAGTACACAAAGGAGATGTTGGTCAATCTTCATCTCTATTGTTTTCTAGCTGAAAGAGTTCAGCTTGAGGTTTTATGTGACACTTCACATCTTAGATTTGGATGTGTTCAGATGCAGTAGAGAACAATAATTTTTTATGGGTAGTGTCTGTTATATTTCCTTGAGTGTAACTATATAACCCATTATCTTGAGTTGAGGTAAGTATTTTTTTCTTGAATTTTTGGTAGCATTACCTAATCAATGGGAGTTTTTTGGTTTTATATGATCATAAGAGCCTCGGGTATATATTCTTCCAACGTGACTTTAACTTGATTCAGTATTGGTGGATTGAATTCTTATAGAATTATCAACTTGAGATTTTATATACACTATAAAAGGGAAATTTTGTGGATGATGCACAACATGAAGTCATGTAGTGATTCCATGTGTGAATTTGGAGATTCCTGGAGTGTGATGGAATAACTTTTAATAATGCATCTAGATATGGGAGTTGTTAGAGGAAAAGTTTTTCTTTTCTAGATGACAGTGTAGTTGTATTTGTTGCAACAAGTGTAGGATTCTTAGATGTGGGATTATGAGGTGTATTTTTGGAGATACGGAGTTGTGTTTTGCATTGCGTCTAATGGTTGGTTTGAGGATGGATAATATTGGGTGTTGTTTTAGAAAAGGATTTTCATACCTTTGGAGATGTGTGATATGGTTCTCCATGATTTCCATAGCTCACCTTGGGCTGTATATCCTGGTGTGAAAAAGATTCATTGATCCTTGATAGGTCAGTTTTGGTGGGTTGGGTTCAAGTATGTGGTTTTAGAGTTCGTTTCTAAATGATTGTCCTACCATAAGGTGAAGTTCAAGTATCGTTGTTCCCATTGGTTTTCTCTAGATATTATATGTTCCCCAATGGAAGTGGTAGGATATATAAATGTCCTTTTTACTAGTTTACCATGAGATTAGGTAGTCTATGATGCTATATGGGTGATAATGGATTGTTTAATGAAATCATCCCACTTTATAGAGACCAGGGAGTCGATCTTAGTAGAGGATTTATCAAGATAATACTTTGGGAAGGTGGTGCAACTTCCTAGAGTCCAGATAAAAATTATCTTCTATCAGGATCCTCATTTTACCTCTATAGTTTGGAGAGGGTTCCATCCTGATTTTGCCTCTTAGTTATTCCTTATAACTACTTTTCATCCCTAGATATATGGTCATATAGAGTGGACCATCCAGAATCTTGAAGACATGTTGTACTATTGTGTACTTGATTTTGGAGGTTCATGGATGCATAATATTACCTTGGTTGAGTTTTATTACAATAATAGTTTCCAATACACCATTGGTATGGTGTCGTTTTAAGCTTTGTACATTCAACCTTTCTATTCTCTATTGTGTTGGATTAAAGTTGGAGAGGCTACCATTCTTAGGTTTTAACTAGTATAGAGTATAACACAGAAATTTTAGGTAATTTGAAAAAGGATGGAGTCATCAAAAGATAATCATAAATCATATTCTGATCATTGGAGGAGACCTATGAAGCTTAACATTGGAGTTCACATATTTCTGAAGGTGAAACCTTGTAATGGGAAGAAATGGTTTAGTTGTGGGAGTAAGATTTCTCCTTGATTTGTTGGGCCTATGGAGGTGTTGGATCATGTTAAAGTTATGGTATATAAGATATAACTTCCCCCAAATATTAGAATAATACACAATGTTTTTTACATGTCATAACTCCATTGTTATCATCTGGAATACTCTCATGTCATCGATCAGGGAGAGATCGATGTTGATGACGATACGACCTTCGATGAGTGACATGCAGAGATCAAATAATTCCTGAAAAAAAGGTGTTTCATGGGAATTTTATTACCATGGTTCATATGTTTTAGTGACATGGTGGTGTGGAGGAGAGTACTTGGGAAAGTGAGTTCAAGATGCCCACTCAGTACCCCGATTAGTTTGATATCTAGCTCTCTCATGGGACATTTATATCTTATGGATGTTAAAAATTATGGTTTATGATATGGTTCCATCTTGTTTCTTGTTATTAAGAATGATCATGTTGAGAGTTATCTCCTATAGGAGAGTGTTTAAGAGCTATTTGTTTTTTCTGCATGGTATTATGCTAGTTTCCTCTGATAAGGTGGTTGATCTCTTGTGATAGTGAGATCCTTGAGAGGTATCTCACGGGGAGGCTATTTAGTTGAACCCTTTTGTTTCCTCATTGGTTTTGGTTTTAGATTCTCAAGGAATAAAATTATTTGAGAGGTATATGATGCAAGGGCTGTGATCCATCAAGTATGACCCTTTCCATGTTTCCAAAGCTCACGGTGCTTGGAGGATCCATAAAATGGGTCTTTAGGTTCTTGGATGCTAATAGATGGAAGTAAGGAGGATTCACGACATGTAAGGATTTCACATTGTGAATGTGTGGTTCCTAGATTGGGTGAGAGGCCAATTCACTATCAATTGAATTGACTAAGTGGATCTATCGACTATATGGATTTGTGGGATATGTGGAGCCATAAAATCTGTGGATTGGCTATGTGAATGATCATATGAATGATCAATCAGTTATGTGAGTGATTAGATATGTGGATCAACTACATGAATTAGTTATATGGATGGATTGGCTATGTGGATGGTTCAACTATGTGGATCATTTATGTGAATCAGCTATGTGGATGGATCAACTATATAAATCGACTATATAGATGGATCAGATATGTGGATTAGCAATATGAATTGGCTATGTGGATGGATTGGATCTATGGATTATATATGTGAAAATGGATACATGGGGATTTTATCTATGTGGTGATTTTAGCTACGTAGAATTGGACAATTGGAGATTTTTAGGGTTTTTGTCAAAATGACCATGTGAGTATTCTAGTGGTGCAGATCAAGTGTATTAAATAGAACATTTTCAAGGATAATTATATCCTTGATTTTATTATTTTCTAAATATGTATACATTTCCTTTCATGTGCAGTTTAATGAGATCTAAAATAGTTGGAATTTAATGTTTTATGTTCTTAAAATTATGGTCATCCCGCATATAAACTAAAAAAATGAAGGTCATTTACATTGTTCCTTCCTATTTTACTTCTATAAAAATTGAAAATTCTAGAACCCAACCCTTGGATTCATGGAACCCTTCAGATGGTTTCACTAGTTCTCCTGCGACAATCCCATCTTTTGTGCACCCCTTGTTTTTAGTGTAGTTATTCGCTTGAAGATTCTTTTTCAAAGTAGGGGATTCAATTATTCTCTTTTTTTATTTACTTTTAAGTGTAAATTAAGTATGATTTATACATTTATATATTAGTTGAATTAACCTAATATATATTTAATAGTATTAATAAATAATTGGTTTGCGATCGTCTATCACTACTTTCTATTATGAAAATGGTTTTCCTCCTGATTCTATATATAGTGTGTGACCTATTCTATGCTTATGTATCAAGCTATTATGCTCATTATAACTTTTTTTATTGATGGAAAATAGAAAAGAATGTAAGATAATTAATTGGATTGAGAATAAAGAGGCATGTTTATGGAATCTAGTGTTTGATTCAATTTGATAATGATCATATTGATACTAATAACATGTTTAATTGAATATATAATTCCATGTGTTTATGTAATTTTATAAATAATGTGAATCATTTTAATGAAACTAATTAAATACCTGTTGAAAAATTGGAATTATAGAAGTTTTTTGAAAATAGAACATATGCTGGGAAGGATGTTTAAATTAATTGTTTAATTAATTTAGTATCCTATTATAGCTTGATGCCTTAGTTTTATTAGTGTTGAAAACTATGAATAATGAATCAGATAATTCAAGAAGTAATAAAAATTGGGTTTTAGATAAGTATATTTTCTAGTGCGTGGGTTTCCCATGTTATTGAGAAAGCTGAGTTCCTTGAGTTTTGTTCCTTGAGAGATTGTTTATGTGTGAAGAATGAATTATTTGTTTTAGGGCCTAGATTTCCCACTTTCCTGTGATTGTTTATTTAATTATAATTTTATGATGTTCTATGGATGTGAAATTCACTTTATGACATGATATGAGTTTGGGATGGATGATATTTCTATGGATGATGTGATTTGAGTGGGGAGGGATGGACTATGTGACAATAGTTGATGCCTATGATAGGGAGATGAATCAGGGTATTCATGTGGGTGTTAACGATGGGAAAAGAGATGATAGAATGGGTTGAAGTTGGTATAACCCGTTGATGTGATAAAGATGGATTTATTTTCTTGAAATGAATCAGTTTAATGGTCGATGGTCAGGTTTCCTATTTTATTTTCATTAATTTCTCAAATAATTGAGGTGGATGGATGTTCTTGGTTTCATGTTTACTATTAGCGGTAGCATATGGTGGTTTTCCAAGAGCACTTGAATAATTAAATGATACTAATAATGTTTAATTAATATCTTAACCCATGGTATTTGTGTTTATGAATTTTATATTTTGAAAAGATATTAATATTGAGAAATAGTGGACTTAGTTTGGATTATTCCTAGAGGTAATGGACTCATGTTTATGATTAAAGTAATGTAATCCAGATAAATTCAACTAGTTAATTAATGGATAAAAAATTAATTAATGTAAATTTATTTTTGTGATGAATGAAATTAATTAATTTAATGTATATCTTTAAATTATTGCATGATTATAGGATATATAGTCTTAGTAGTGGTGAATAGGAGCCTGAGTGACATTAGTTGTAGTTGAGTATAAGACTTGGTTATTCCTATAGTGTGGTTTTAAGCTATATTTTATCTTGTATATTATGTTATTTCATACACTACCCTCCCATGTCCAATAGGGATACTAACACCCAGTGGAGTATGAGAGGGTGTTTTCCCCAACATCTTAGTGGGAGGATGTATGGACGACTACCCCCTTTGGTCCTACTCTCTTCTGTTGGTATTTATATGTGCTGGTATGCATTTTGGTTAGTTTTCCCATATATGTGTGTAGTGGGATATGATGGATTGTGGTTATTCACACACATGTATCCTTGGTTATAGTATCCAAAGTATTATTATAGTCATGAAGTGTATAGGATGTAACAGCTTGAGGTACTTACTTAGTGTATGGGCTATGATATTTTGAGGTATAATACTCGATGTATGATACACATTAGGTAGGATGTGGTGGATCCTTGAAAATACTCAATTAATATATATATATATATGGATGGGATGATGTGATGATGTGATGCATGAGGTGCATGTTAGGATGCCTTTCCTAGGTTTCTTTGGTCTAGCTTATTTTGGAGATACATGGATTAGGATGTATGACTTTGGGGAAGAATTTCAAACTATTGGGGAAGCAGGAGTGAGGTACCCTTGTTGTCCCATTACTATGTTATATGATCTCTTTTATGATATACTTAATGATATTTATCCATGGTGAGTCTATGAAATTAGTATACCATTTTAGCTGATGAGTTTGTTTCAATAGTGTTCTCTATAATTTAGCATGCTTCCTTTATCTTTTTCACATGAGGCTTTATGGAGGATCCTACTAAGTATAGTATTATTCTCACCCCTGTATATATAATTTTTTTAGGCTAGTGAGAGCAGGTTGGAGACCAGGATGGATATTACCAGCACATGGTTTTGAAGGATTTGTTTGGGCTTCACGATAACTACCATATTTACCTTTTAGTACACACAATTTCTTTTTAGTTGGTTCAATATTGTTTTACATTTCATGTATAAAATTTGGATTTATTTATATGTATATGTTTGAGTAGGTGTTGATTAATGTTTCCCTTTTATCTCTCTCCAGCATGTATTCTTAGACGGTAATGCCTCCCATTGTATGTTTTTTATACCCTCAGTGCTAGTTGCCAAACCAGGTCCATGTGGAGGAAGGGATCGAGCCCTAAAAATCTCACTTATCTCATTTTCAGCCCATGAGGGGTACTTTTTGGGGGAAGTGGGTTATAAAATATGACCTCATCGACTAGTTTAGAAGGGTGAGGTTGTTCTTGAAGATAGACCTCAGACCGGGTTATCACCATATTTGAGTACGGGGCATAGATATACTGAAGATGAAATTCTGTTAACGATGGTCATTATGACTACTTGGTTCTTCCTTTAACTATGAATAATTCCTTATTAGTGTTCATGGGAATCATGAACCATATCTTTCATCCTTTCCTAGACCATTTTTTTTGTAATATTCATCAATGAAATCCAAGTGTACTTGGTGTATGGGGAGGATCTTGAGAGACACTTGAGGAGGGTCCTAGAAATACTCTAAGAGAACTAGTTATATGAGTATCTCTCGAAGTATCAGTTCTTGATTTGATTGTACCACTTTCTTGGACATATCATCTCAATAGAGGGTGTAGTAGTTGACTCAATGATGGTTTATGTAGTGCTAGATTGGGAATCAGGAAAGATAATGATGGAGGTGTGAAGCTTCCTTGGGATTGTAGGCTACTATAAGAGATTTGTGCACTATTTATCTAGGATATCAGCACATTTGGATTATTTGACCTAGAAGGGGAATCCTTTCATGTGGAAGGAAAGGGTGCAACCTGATTTTCAGGATTTGAGGTGGAGGTTGATGAGTTCCCCCATTTTAAGATTACTTGAGGATGGTGTTGAGTGAGTAGTGTTCGGCGATGCCTCATGGACTAAAATTGGTTGTGTTCTAATGAATTGGTAGGTGATGATAGGATATGGGTCCTAACAGTTGATATTTCATAATTAGAACTATGTAACCCATGATCTGAATTTATCAATGGTAGTATTCTCCCAAAAGTTTTGGAAACACTAACTTATGGGAATGTGATTTATCATCTATTCTAACCACAAGAGTATTAAGTATATATTATTAATGAAGTGTCTTATATTGAGATAGAGGTGATGGATACAGTTCCTCCAAGATTATGACTTTGATATAGTCTATACTCATGAATAGTGGAATGTGGTGGAAGATTATCTTATCAGGAGATCTTGTTCACATTTGTTTTCAGTGGAAATAGAATAGTTAACATCATTATAGTTTTCCCTTGTGGACGAGGATGGTGTTGCTTACCTCTAGTCGATGAACATTACCCCACCACTTATACAATTTTTTATGGATGATCAATATAGATATACCAACTATATGATCTTACTGACACTTATTCTCATTATATGTTCACCTGATAGATTCTCTAGAGGAGGGGAGAGGACACCATCCTTTTCAAAGGACAGACGATGGTACTAGTGACTTTTCATGATAAGATTCTAAATGAATTTTATACATCACCTTTTTGAGGTACATATAGGTGTGGTAAAGATGTAATAGGACCTTCAACATCAGTTCTGGTGGCTAGGGATGAAGAAGTGTGTAGTAGAGTTTGTCTCTCGATGCCTCACTTTTCATTAAGTGAACAAAATGAAACAGGTTACAATTGGTTTAGTTCAACCCCATGATATTTTAGAGTGGAAGTGTGATTGAATATTTATGGACTTCGTGTTGTGGCTACCATGCATTTCTAGTGGCTATGATTCTATATGGGTGATTATTGACCGACTCAAAAATTCATACCACTTCCATGCTATCCAAGAGTATGGTTTATTAGTGGGATTGATATTCTTTTGTGTACAAGAGATAGTCCAACTCCATGAAGTTCCCTTAAAGATCATTTCAGAACATGATTCTCACTTCATATCATGACTTTAGAGAGGATTATAGGAGGGCTTTGAGGCATAGTTTCATTCGAAAAAAGCATTTCACCCCTAGATTGATAGTCAGACTCAACAAACCATTCAGGTTCTATAGGAAATACCACAAGCTTTCATGCTTGACTTTTTCTATACTTGGTAGGATCACTTACCATTGTTTGAGTTTACATACAACAACAGATACCATTACTCCATCGGTATGAAACAATTTGACACCTTGTATAGGATTCTTTGTAGGTCACAACTATGTTGGATTGATTATTATGAGTCGGTACTCATGGGATTCGAGTTGCTGTGAGCTATGAAATAGAAGTTATAGATCATACATAAATGGATGAAGAATGATTAGAGCCACCATAAGTCTTATTTGGACTAATGAATATGGAATTCAACATTTGAGGAGGGAAACTGCGTGTTCTTTAAGGAATCACCTTGACGTGAATTACATATATTTGGCTATGGAAACATGTTATTTTCAAGATTCAAAATCCCATTATAGATACTATGAATGGTTGGAGAGGTGTTGTAACTTTTGACCATATCACCATAGTTAGTCTAGGTACACGATGTCTTACACATGTCACATTTGAGGAGGTCTGTGCATGACCCATTGCATGATATTGACTGGGGTGATCGGGACATCAAGGATAGATCTACCTTTGTTGAGTACCTGATGGTGATCAAGGATTGAAAGGAGAAAATACTTTGTAGGTGA
Source organism: Viscum album (assembly GCA_963277665.1). NCBI lineage: Eukaryota > Viridiplantae > Streptophyta > Magnoliopsida > Santalales > Viscaceae > Viscum > Viscum album. Next base: position 1,746,101,814 of record OY728152.1, read on the forward strand.
GTAATTACATTTGTGTCTGTCAAGTGTTAGAATATGAATCTTTAAGAGAGAAAATGGGATTGGGAGACCTAGATGCGAGCTCAGTACCATCATCTTTTCAATAGGTTTTTTCTCTTTTTATAATGAAAATTACTAAGGTGGGGAGAGTGTAACATCCCTATTTTTTCATTATATGGATATGAAATATATTAATGAATATTTTTGGAGTCATAATCTAAGATTATGGGAGATTCCATTTCCTTCTGACGAACTCAACCCGATTACCCACTCAAATTGGTACCCAACCCGAACCATCACGTACCCGAAGGGCATTCCTGATCACCATTGGCTGGAATCTAGCACTAGGGGAAATAAAAAAAATAGAGGGAACAATTTCACCAAACCTAGTGTAGACAAAATTATATATATAAGCATTTATAAAAGGAAATATTGGAAGAAAACATGTATACATATTTATATTTCATAAAAAAAAGAGTACAAAAAAAGTGATACAACTAAAAAAGAAGAAAAAAAACCTCCAAGAGAAAAGTCCCATAATAAAGGACAATAAATCAAAACAACTAACCCAACAGTCTCTATGTGATATAGTGGAAAACCCACACCATCTCACCATCCATACTCCCAATACAAGTTAAAGAAAGACCTCACTACCTCAATTAGTCACCTAGCCTTTCCCTGTGTCAAAGTACATAACTAGGTATACACACTATTGAAGGAGTACACAAGGTGTGATCTAATAGGATATGTAGGGTCCCACCCTAGTATTCTTTATCAATTCACTGAACAATAATCCAGGAATAATAAAATTTAAAGAAAATAAGGAAGAATTTACATTTTATAACTTTTATATCAAAATAATTAAAAAACAAGTTAATTTCTCTTTTTCCAAATTTACAAATAAAGTAGGAAAATTATTTACAAAGAATTTCATATCCATAATAAAAACATATATATATATATATATATATCAAAACTCTACTATAAAATAGGAATTTAGTTATGATTTTCTATATTAGCACTAGATAAAAGTGACAATAAAGTCACCCTTTATCATTTTTATAGAAAGAGCAGATAAAGGCCCTGTTTATCAGTGATAAGAAAAGTGATGATAAAGGGGGTCTTTATCTCTGCTAAAAAAGTGATGATAAAGGGGGCACTTTATTAGTGCCAATAAAAAGTACTAATAATGGGGGACCTTTTTTAGTGCTAGTAAAAAACACTAATAAAGTGGATCCCTTTTTAGTGCTAATAAAAAAGCACTCATAAGGGGGGGGGGATTTATCAATTCTATCAAAAAAGTTATTATAAAATGGGGTCCTTATAAGTTCTAGTAAAAAAAATGCTGATAAAGGAGGGGTCTTTATCAGTACTTTTTTACTAGCACCGATAAAGGGTAAAATTTCATAAAAAAATTACAAATAATTAAATATAATATATTAACATAAAAATATATTGATATTGATATATATATATATAATATTTTATTAAATATGATTTATATAATGCTAAATACAAATTTACACTTAATATGTAAGATATTTAGTGAAAAATGGATTATAAAATAATAAAAAAAATTAATTCTAATTAATAATTTGCTAATTATTATTGATTAATAGCCATTTAATAAAAATTTGAAGATATAAAAAAATCAAAAAAAAATACTAAACGCTCTAAAATAAGTTGAAAACGTGACTCGAACTTCAAACAGACATAACTTTTGATCAGGGTGTTTGTTTGAGAACAACCACATATCAAATCAAAGATCTCAAAAATTTCTATGCTCTTTTAACTAGGGAACTCCAATAATATTTTCAAGGAAAAAATATTCCTAAAAGGCCTCCAAAACTGAGTTTTTAGTCGGGGTATGCCAATTTTTTATCATTCAATGGAATCCCAGCCTCATTTAAGGGGGTCTAATTAACTTTTTTTTTGATATTGACTGAATTTATTCATAGGAGTTACATTCATATTGATATTATGGTTTTGAAATTTTATCATTTTTTACAATTTTTGTTTGTTTTAAATTAAATTTTTTCATATTTTATTATATTTACTTATAATAAATCAAATGTATAAGTACATATTTAATCATATTTACATTAAAATTTATTTTTAAATATATAAAATAACTATATATTATTAATTTTATTTAAAATAAAAAATCATCCATATTATTTACATTATAGAAATGACTTAATATGCTTATATATACCTATATAAGTAATTTTTATATATAAACAAGTGTGTTCCAATAAAAAATATATATTCATATGTATATTCTAATATATGAAAAATAGAAATGTATGATGTAAATATTTGTATGTGTATGTGAGAAATCAAAATATATACTTATGTGTGTAAATATGTGTGTACTAATAAATTAATATATATTTTTTATATTATATTATATTATATGTAAATAAATATTAATATATAGTATATTTAGATAAATATAAGTATATATACGTCACACACACACAAACATATATTTTATAGATGTATTTAAAAATAATTATATAAATATATGAATAATATATATATATAATAATATATGTATATAAATAAATAAATATATAAATAAATAGAAATATCATAAAATATACAATAAAACAACATGGTTTAGTGGTAAATGCATTTTAGTTACAAAGGATAGCTATATAGATCAAATTTAGGTGCGCACAGGAGGCTTGAATTATGTAAAGCGCTAATAGGGGGTGATTGGGTGTAAGAACCCAGTTCTTATTCTTGAGGTACGATTTTATTCTTTTCCTTTTTCCTTAAGTGTTTTTGACAAAACAAGGGAATTGTGGGAAAAAATCCCAAATTTATGGGTACATGCCATGTACTTTTGTACACATTCTATGTACTTCGGCTACGGGTGATGAGAAGGCAGGGCACGTAGGTTTGTCATTAAAATCAAACTACATGCCGTGTAATTCCATATACACGCCGTGTACTTTGGTCGTGTGGGACGAAAACACTGGGCGGGTAGACTTGTAGGTGATTCAGGATGTAATAACTATCTACACACCGTGTACTTAGTATTACACATCATGTAATCAGTCGGCAGACGAACAGGGTGGTAGTGAAAATTAGCCACCAGAGGAACAGTTAAAAATGAAAGTACATGCCGTGTAGTTTGTTTTTTTTTTGATTAAAATGGGCAGTTGCCTCCTATTTCAATAGAGGAAGCTTAGAATGTCAGTAGAGCACGGGATATCGGGCCTAACCTTGGAGGAGCTCTCGATCGAACATCGAAACTCAGATTCCTTCGCTGACGGTCTCGATTGAACCGCACGGGTGCGTTCTTCCCTCTTTTTGAGTCTTTCTTGCCAATTATTCCTCTAAAGGAAGTTATTTGAGTTTGAATAGGAAATATTTTATCCAAGATCTATGCCATCCTTGGTTGTTTCGGAAGGCGCCATTTGTGTATATCGATCAGGGGAGATCCAGGTAAGAAGTCTTGTGTTCTATTACAACTGTCGAGTAGAATTTGTTTACCATTGTGCCACTTGCCCATGTTCGGGGTGTTGTATAGATGAAGATTTTTCTATTTAGATACCTAGAATTTCTTAGGTAGTCTAATGATTAAATATGAACTGCTGTTTGGGATCATTGCTTGGATCTAGGGCCACCCCATGGGTGTATTCCCCCTATTTAACTATTTGGCCAGGATACCCGAGGGTATGCCATATCTATAACATGTTTTAAGTTTTCTTGAGAGGAACTTATATGTATTTCTTGCTATGAATTGGGCTCAGCCCGATATCTTTCTTAGCCTGAGGGAAGTGTTGTGTTTAGCCTGTGGGCAGTGTTCGTTAGCCTGAGGGTAATGTTTTTTATGCCTATGGGTAGTACCTTATATTCCTGTGGGCAATATCTTGTATGCCTGTGGGCTCTATTCATTATTCCTAGGGGCAGTCACCTGCGGGTTTTGATTCTGTTTACCTGAGGGAAAAGATATGCATGTCCGAGGACAATGTTTACTTTGAATATTCACTGTGGTGATTTCACTTGTTATACTTAACAAGCTAAATAACAGGATTGGAAGTAATAAATAATTATTAAAATGGAAATGGAAATGGTAGAGGTAGTTACTTTTGAGTACTTCCTAGTTTTCTGCATTTTATTATTGCACATTAATGTTGCACATTTTCACTGATAGTTGGGCACGGGCCTTTAGTGGTTTCCAACTGGGATTTATTTCTCACACCCTATTTATGTCATGTCTTGGGCCCAAACAGATTATATTCTTGTAGGTGTTGATAAGGGAAAGAGTCCCTATACAGGTACTTTATTGTTGTAGAGGAGTAGGAGAGCATGGGACCAAGCATAGGATTGCGATGCTGCTGAGTTCCTGCTGCACTATTTTGTTTTACTTTGCTATACTTGTACTTTGTACTGGATTATTCTAGATTTTAGTGTATCCTGTTTTGGATGCTCCCTTATAATTAGAGACATATTGCATCATCATATATATATGAATGTTGTTATATTTTACTTATGTACGGTTATCGATTTTAGTTGGGTATTGTTTACTACTTCCGTTTTTGTATGTTTATATCTATTTTCACTGCGCTACACTTTAACAAATGTGGGCATTGTTTCCCCACTATCAGACCTAGTCCCTCACTGCTAGTCAGTAGCCTCTGATTTTTGGGGAAATGTGCTTGAGGTCATGTGACCAACCAGGTTCGGGGCTCCCGTTGTGTGGCTTCCGGAACCGAGAAGTTACAAAGTGGTATCAGAGGAGATTTATTTTCTTTGACTTATAGTTTGGAGCCTATAGTCAAGGATAGGATGAAATTGGTAATTTTCAATAAGTTCCCAAGTGTATATAACCTGTGTATAGCGAAAATCCAATCCACCTCATTAAATTTCAATTTTTCTGGTTTTGCAATTTTACAGTTGACCTGATTTCCACCGTTTGGTGACACACTTTAGGTGTGTTTTTTATATTTTTATACTTTGTTCTATTTAGTTGCAACCCGATTAGATGAGGGTATTCCATCTCATGCATCATTTAGGAACATGTTAGAATCACATGCCATGCATAGTTTCCATTCCATGTAGGTGCATTAGAAATTGCATGTTGTTGTGATAGATGTTGTGCTATGAAATGCATGTTGTTGTGATAGGTACCTTGTTATAAATATATTCTATTTGATAGGGTATTGGTAAATGTTACAGTTGATTTTTTGGATGCTAAACTTTGGTTCCTAAGAAGTATGGGCCCTCTTGGACCAGAATTTAGCAGATCATGATCTAGAATTTTGTTGTGTTTTGTACTATAAAGTGAAAGTTTGGGTGTTAAACTTTGATTCACGGGGAGTATGGCCCCCCACGGATTGGAATTTGGCATACTGACATTTGAAATTAAAGAAAAAGGGGCTCTAGAGTATTTTCTGAGTTGTATTGTCCAGAAACCCAGACAACACAACATTTGGTTCTATGAACACACACAATTTACTCATCTGTTTGGGATGAAATGAAAAAATTTTAGGTACACTTTGTGTACTATAAGTACACAACGTGTAGTCTCTTACTATTTTATAAGCCATGTGGGAAGAGACACATGATAGGGAATGTCTTGTAGGAACATGATGTGCACACTTTGAACACGCTGTGTAGTGTCAACTGAGTAGTCAGCCGTGTCGCGAACAACATGGGTTGGTTGGGGCTTCTTAGTACATGTCGTGTTCGTCTAGAACATGCCGTGTAGTGTAACCTGGGTACACAAGCCGTGTCACTAACAAACATGGGCCAGTGAAGCTTGAATAGTACACACCATGTACCTATGGGACACACTGTGTAGTTTTGACCAGGGAGAGACCGTGTAGATTTGGCCGTGTGGCTGGGGAAAACAAAGCGGTGTAAATGTCGTGTGCGGGTGTAACATGTTGTGTATTTAGGGTTGAGACACGCCCAGACCGGCATTAGAACACGATCATGTGAGGGCATAAGGGTACACGCCGTGTGGACTTTATACATGGAATGTAGTCTCTTTTTTCTAGTTCTTGTGTTTCCTTTCCCTTTTTGCGTGGGAACCTTTAAACGGACAAAAGAACCTCAACAGTAAATTAAGATAAGGCGTGTGTTTGACCTTGTAGAGTCATGTCACTGAGACGACCATGAGTTGTATGCCAAGAGAGTGGAAATGATTATACTCCATAGATGGTAGGACATGGGCTACCAATGGATCCTCCAGTAGAGCCAGATGTGGAACTAGCCATTATACTAGACACAAGCACGGATGCGCAGTTTCGTGACGGCTTTATGTGGTTTATGCATACCTTCCAAGGAGCACCGCCGGCTACCACAACTATGGCAGATTTGACTCATACATTCTAGAATCAGCATCCACCTACATTTTCAGGGGATGGCGGACCACATGCTGTAGAGTCTTGGCTGGTTTCTCTGCAGACAATCTTCGAGCATCTTGAGATTCCTCCAGGGCGGAGGGTCAATCTCACTACATACATGTTGTGTGATTCCACCAAGAGATGGTGGGATGTTACCACCTAGACCGAGAATCACCGAGACATGGCATGGGAATATTTTGAAGTAGTATTCTACGACTTTTTCTTTCCAGAGATGCTGAGGACAGATCGAGCTCGAGAGTTTATGAATCTGCAGCAGGGCGCTATGTTAGTGATGGACTATTCTTCCTACTTCACTGAACTACAGCGCTTCGCACCTATTCTGGTGGGAGATGAGGAATTGATGGCCTGAAACTTTGCGGATGGTATTTGATATGAAATATGAGAACTGATGAATCTTTTTAGGTTTCCTACAGTACAAGATATTGTGAACCAAACACTAATTACTAAGCAGAACCTACGGGAATCTAGTGGTGCAGGCCTTGGCAGTTCGGCACCAGTTTCTGGTACTATTTCTTCCGTTAATAGGAAGAGGCAAATGAATTTCTCTCACGGTGGTGGTAATAGCCAGAAGAACACTTCAGATGGCCAGGTGAGGTGCTACTAGTGTGGTAAAGAGGGGCACAAGAGACCTCAGTGTCCACATGACCCAGTGCAGTGCCGAGCATGTGGCAAGATGGGTCATCTCCAGTGTTTTTGTAGGGAATTTCCACTAATGGATAGTGAGAGGGGTTCTGTGTTGACTCTACGTGTGGTATCAGGACCAATAGCTTCTTACCATCCTGGGAATTGGAATACGTCAGAATGTTCTGGACAAGGTGGTGGTCATGGTCGTGGTAGCCGGACACCAGGATCTCAGAGATAGCAGGACAGCTCAGCTCAGGGTAGCCAGGCTGTGTCGCAGGGCCATGGCACTGGGTATACATATGCAGTGCAATAGACCCAACAGGAGCAGGATCTCGGACCTTCTACTGTCATAGGTACTATTCTAGTTTCTTCTATTCCTTCTTCAGTACTTTTTGATACTGGTGCTACAAATAACTTTATATCTATGCCCGTTGTGGAGAGACTTGGGCTCTGTGTTTCTTTATCTTCTGATTTTATGACGTTAGACACTCCGTTGGGGATTAGAATGGATGGCGTGCGTCAGTGTAGGGAGTTCCCCCTAGAGGTTGGAGGGTGTCACTTTCTATGGGACCTCTACGTCTTAGAGATGACGATCCATGATGTCATTCTTAGGATGGACTAGTTGGTACCCTTTTGAGCCTTTGTTGATTGCTATCGTCGCAGGGCGAGTTTCACATCACCAGAGGGTTGGGAGTTTCTATACAAGGTCAAATGGGATGTCCAGGTGAGTCGAGCTGGACTCGAGCATCGTGGGCAAGGTGGAGTGACAACCCAAATTGCGTGTTTATATCTGGATGACTAGGGAACTTTTCAGAAATATTTCCCTCTGGTAGTTGATCGTTTCTGGGATGTCTTCCCATATGAATTATCAGGTCATTATTTAGAGAGAGTGGGGGATTTCTCTATTGATCTTGTGCCAGGAGCATCACCGATGTTTATTCCTCCTTATATAATGGATGCACCAGAGTTGCAGTAGCTCAAGGGGCAGTTGGAGGAGTTGCAGGAAAAGGGTTTCATCTGACCTAGTACTTCTCCTTGGGGTTCGCCTATGCTATTAGCTAAGAAGGTGGACGGTACCCTCAGAATTTGTGTGGATTATCGAAAGATGAACCAGTTTATGGTCAAGAACCGATATCCGTTGCCCAGTATTGATGATCTTTTTGATCAACTTTGAAAAAGAACGAGTGTTCTAGAAGATTGACATGAGATCCAGATATCATCAGTTGTGCTTTAGACTATCAGGCATACCGCTTATAGCTTTTAGGAGTAGATATGGTCTATACGAGTACTTGGTCATGCCATTCAGACTAATGAACGTGCCAAAAGTTTTCATGGCTTTGATAAATCGGGTGTTCCACCCATATCTGGATTCTTTTTTGGTAGTCTTCATGGATGATATCTTGGTGTACTCTCACACTCGACACGACCATGCTACCCATCTCGAGATCGTTTTGAGTACACTGAGATAGCATCAACTATATACTATGCTCTCAATGTTCCACTTTTGGATGAACCACATACACTTCCTAGGTAGTATTATCTCAGAGGTAGGAGTTTCGGTAGACCCAGAGAAAGTTAGAGAAGTAGTTTCTTGGGAGCAGACTAAGAACGTGTTTGAGATACAGAGTTTCTTGAGGCTGGCTGGTTATTACCGGCTCTTTATACAGGACTTCTCCCACTTAGAAGTGCCATTGATGGGTTTGAATAAGAAGTTTCTGAAGTTCGTTTGGTCAGAAGCTTGCAAGATAGCCTCTAAGGAGCTGAAGGGAAGGTTGACATTAGCTCCAGTACTGATACATCCAGAGCAAGGGAAGAGCTATACAGTTTACTGTGATGCCTCAGGCATTGGGCTAGGAGTCGTGTTGATGCAGGGAGATCAAGTAGTTGTATATGGGTCTTGGCAGTTGAGCCCACATGAGAGGAATTACCCAATGCATGATCTCAAGTTGGATGCAGTTGTTCATGCGTTATGCTGTCGGAGAAATTATCTCTTGGGAGATCACTTTGTGGTGTTTATGGACCACAAAAGTCTAAAATATATCTTTACCCAGCATTCCTTGAATTTGAGACTGTGAAGGTGGGTTGAATACCTTTATTCCTTCGACTTCGAGCTTGACTATACACCTAGTAAAGGTAACGTAGTTGCTGATGCACTAAGTAGGAGGACTCAGTTATAGGTAATGCTGGAGGCCAGCGGTGAGTGGTAGCTCGTGGATTTGTTCTCTGAGATGCATTTAGAGGTTCATGATAGTCAGGGGAGAGCCTATATTTCTTCCTTAGTTGTGAATTCTACCATCCTGGATAGAGTGAGGATGAGACAACTATTGGATTCGAGAGGCCTAGTCCTACGGGAGTCAGTGGCAAGTGAGGACCCTCCTTCTGGTTGGACGATAGGCGATGACGAGGTAATGTGTATCCATGGACGAGTGTCGGTTCCAGGGGATATACATGAGAAGTTGATGTAGGAATTTCATGCTTTAGCTTGGGAAGTGTATCCAGGGGTTACCAAAATGTACCGTGAATTGAGACGTCAGTATTGGTGGCTGGGTATGAAACGAGAGGTAGCTGGTTTTGTTACGAGATGTTCCACCTGTTAGCAGGTGAAGGAAGAGCATCATAGGCCATCCATATTGTTACAATAGTTACCCATTCCGAAGTGGAAATGGGATGATTTCATGATGGACTTCATGACCAGGTTGTTGAGGTCACCTCAATGCAGTGATGTCGTGTGGGTTGTTGTGGACAGACTTACGAAGGTAGCTCACTTTTTTCTAATCAAGGAGACTGTTGGTGTTGATGAGCTTGGGAAGTTGTATATCTGAGAGGTACTACGCCTTCATGGGGTCCATCATTCTATTGTTTTAGATAGGGACACCTGTTTTTTGTCTCATTTCTAGAAAATCTTTCAGAGGGAACTAGGTACAAAGGTGCTTCTGAGCACAGCTTACCACCCTCAGACCGATGGCCAGTCAAAGCATACGATACAGGTGCTTAAGGAAATGCTGCGTGCATGCGTCATGGACTTTGGAGGCTCTTGGGGTAAGCACATACCCCTGGTCAAGTTTGAATAAAATAATAGTTTTCAAGAAACTATTGAGATGGAACCTTACGAGGATTTATATGGTAGACCATGCCGATCACCCCTATTCTAGTTAGAGGTAGTTGAGGCTACTTTACTGGGACCACGTCTTGTGTAGGAGACTTCAGAGCAGGTCCAATTGATTCAAAAGCGGATGGCTACTGCATGGTTTCATTAGAAATCTTATGATGATCACCGTAGAAGACCCTTGGGGTTCATGGTTGGGGATTAGGTTTTCTTGCGTGTTTCACCGAGGTTGGGACACAGTCGGATCAGGAGACAGGGTAAAATTTCACCGAGGTATGTGGGGACGTTTGAGATTATGGAGAGAGTCAGGCCGGTTGCCTATCGATTGTAGTTACCACAGAGGTACCAGGACATCAACGATGTCTTCCATATATCTCAGGTGTTCCATTATCACTCAAATCCATCTCACATTTTTCTGCCTGAGGAGGTTGAACTTCAGGTTGATGAATCCTTTGAGGAGCATCCGATTCGTATTATTGATAGGAGCATGAAGGTTCTATAAGGCCGGTTAGTTCCTCTCGTACGGGTGCTATGGCAGCATGGCCAAGTGTAGGAAGAAATCTGGGTGTGGGAGACGGACGTACGTTCTTAGTGGCCAGAATTTTTCATAGCTTTATATTAACCACCCTTGAAAGGGAAATTCGGGGATGAATTTCATTAAGGGAGAAATTTTGTAAGAACCTGGTTCTTATTATTGAGGTATGAGTTTCTTATTTTCCTTTTTTACTTAAGTGTTTTTGAGAAAACAAGGGAATTGTGGGGAAAAAATCCCAAATTTCTGGGTACACGCCGTGTACTTTTGTACACATGCCCTGTACTTTGGTTGTGGGCGATGAGAAGACAGGGAACAATGGTTTGTTAGTAAAAACAAACTACACGCCCTTTACATCCATATACAGGCCGTGTACTTTGGTCGTGTGGGATGAAAACAATGGGCGTGTAGACTTGTCGGTGATTCAGGATGTAATAACTATCTAAACTCCATGTACTTAGTATTACATGCCATGTAATCAGTCGGTAGATGAACAAGGTGGCGGTGAAAATTAGCCGCTAGAGGAACAATTAAAAAGGAAAGTACATGCCATGTACTTTCAAAGTAAATGTCGTGTAGTTTTTTTTTTCTTAAAACATGAATTAGCCTCCTATTTCGATAGTGGAAGCTTAGAACATCGGAAGAGAGTAGGAGAGCAGGCCGAACCTTGAAGGATCTCCTGAACTCACACCGGAACTCGGATTCCTTTGCTGTCAGTCTCGATTGAACCGCATGGGTGAGTTCTTCCCTCTCCACTAGTATTTCTTGACAATTATTCTTCTAAAGTATGTTATTTGAGTTTGAAAGAGAAATATTTTATCCCAGATCTACTCTATTATTTATTGTTTCAGGAGGCTTTGTTCACGTATATCGATCAGGGGAGATTGAGGTAGGTGGTATTGTGTTTTATTACAACTGTCGAGTAGAATTTGTGTACCATTGTGCCACTCTCCCATGTTTAGAGTATTGTATAGCTGAGGCTTTTTCTGTTTAGATACCCATAATTTCTTAGGTAGTCTAATGATTAAATATTAACTACTATTTGGGATCATTGCTTAGATCCAGGGCCACCCCATGGGTGTGTTCCCCCTGTTTAGCCATTTGGCCAGGATACCCGAGGGTATGCCATATCTATAACATGTTTTTAGTTTTCTTGAGAGGAACTTATATGTATTTCTTGCTATGCATTGGGATTGGCCTAGTTTCTTGCTTAGCCTGAGGGCAGTGTTGTGTTTATCCTATGGGAAGTGTTCATTAGCCTCAGGGTAACATTTCTTATGCCTATGGGCAGTACCTTCCGTGCCTGTGGGCCATATCTCATATGCTTGTGGGCACTATTCGTTATGCCTCGGGGCAGTAACCTTCGGGTTTCGATTCTGTTTACCTGAGGGTAAGGATATGAATGTCTGAGGACAATGCTTTCTTTGAATATTCACTGTTGTGATTTCACTTGTTGTACTTACCAAGCTAAAGCACATTCTTGGAAGTAATAAATAATTATTAAAATTTAAATCGAACTGGTAGAGATAGTTACTTTTGAGTACTTCCTAGTTTACTACATTTTATTATTACACATGGCTATTTCACATTTTCACTGATGGTTGGGCACATGCCTTTGGTTGTTGCCTACAAGGATTTATTTCTCACACCTTGTTTGGGTCATGTCTTGGGCCCAAAAATATTATATTGCTGCACGTGTTGACAAGGGAAAGAGTCCCTATACAGGTACTTGATTATTGCAGAGGAGTAAGAGAGGATGGGACTGAGCTTTGGCTTGCGATACTGCTGAGTTCCTGCTCCACTATTTTGTTTTACTTTGATGTACTTGTACTTTGTACTAGATTATTCTAGATTGTAGTGTATCCTATTTAGCTACTCCCTTAGACTTAGAGTCATATTGCATCATTATATATATATTACTATTGTTATATTTTACTTCTGTACTATTATCCATTTCAGTTTGGTATTGTTTACTACTTCAATTTTTGTATGTTTATTTCTATTTCTGCTGCACTACACTTTGAAAAATGAGGGAATAGTTTCCCCACTATTAGACCTAGGCCCTCACTGCTAGTCAGAGGCCTCTGGAATTTGGGAAAGTGATCTTGAGTTCATGTGACCAACTGGGTTTGGGGAACCCTTTTTGCGGCTTCTGGAACCGGGACGTTACATCGTGTGAGTGGGTAACAAGAACTAATAAAGGGGGTGAGAATCATTGATAAACGGTGGGGTGGGAAGAGGTCTGAAAAAATACTTTTATCCCCCTCTATCAGTTCTTAAAAAAAGCACTAATAGAGGGGACTTTAATAGTGATAAGAAAAAAGATGATAAAAATGGCCTCTAACAGTGCAAAAAAAACACCAATAAAGGCCCCATTTATCAGTGTTAAAAAGTGCTATTAAAGGGTCCCTTTATCATCTTTTCTTATGATCACTGTTAAATATAACTCTTTAAAATCTATCAAATTATTAGCCCTTCTACAACACTAATAAAGGCCTTTAAGTATCACTATCAAAATATGGATTTGTTCTAGTAAAAAAAACCAAAAAATGCATCACATATCATATCAAATCCATGGAAGTAAAATAAAATAATACAAACCAAAAGTAGAACAAATCAGATAAGAAGCATAGGAAACAACATTGAAAGGATCACAGTAGGTTAGGATTGTTAGGAAACTCATACCAAACATATATAATCATACATGCATCAATCAACTAGACATATGCATCGAGTCTAGAGAGAAGAGGAATTCCCTCGCAAGTGAACCACCAACAGGTCTAACAAGTTCCAAGAACAAAATGCCTATGGAGTAGAAGAAAGACCCATGAGAAACCCCCTAATAGTGGACATGACCTATTACTATATCTTCCACCCAAGCACCCAAGGAATACCATGTGCTCTATTTTCCAAACTATTTCATCAAACCATTTCATCTTATCATTATTTGAAAAACATTTCATAAAAGTATTTCACAATGATTTGAAAATACCTTTTCATTTATCAAAACTAGGGGAAACCGTTTTTTTATAAAAACAAAGATAAACACACACAAAAAAATTAGGCATATAATTCTATTCCATATAATAAAATAATTGATCAAAATAGGGGAAATACAGCTCAGCAACACATGCTAGAGATGGAACCACCAAACTCATAATTCAGGTCACACATGACCGTAATAAAATCCACCACAAAAATAAAGTCAACAAAAAAAGGCCATAGAATCAATATACACCTATAATAATTGATTCAATTAACAAAAGGGCTGTAAGAGAAGAGTTAATAACACATACGACAAAAATACACACCCACCGCACCCCAACCAACAAGGAAACCCCCCCCCCCCCCAAAACAATATGTCACAAAAAACATAGAAAGAAAAGAAGAAAAATTAACCATGATTCAATAAATATAATAGCACAATGCAACAAAACTATTACGATAAATGGAAATGATGAATCAAAAAAGAACTCTTACTTAGAGAGATGAAACACAACTACCTTGGTGACCCAATACTGAATAAAAAAATTTAGAATGAATGAAGGCTCCCAGAATTATTGGAGCAGAACCCTAGGTTTAGATCATGGAAGGCTATAGAAGAATGAATGAAGCATAAACTGAGCATCACCCTAAATTTCATGTCCATGATAGTTACATGAAATTTAATCCCTTTACACATCGTTTCACCCATGGGGATCATGTACATCAACAAAATCATCACCTTTTTTTAAAAACTGGTCTTTTAACATTACATGTTGGGTACCCCTTTACACGGAATATACTCATTCACACTAAGTAATCAGTTTATGACTTTATCCATACAACTAATACACATCGTGTAATTTTTATAAGGTGTTTAAATTTCTTATAGATAGCGAAAACTATATATTCTTTACAAAAAACTCAAACTAAATCAGGCATTCTCTAAACTCAGGAATAACCCTTAAAATCCATTAACACATTTATACAAACTCTATTAATTCAAAAAAACATACATCACTAAACTTTAGGTCATATTTCTAAGAAATTATTCTATATCATAATGAGTCCCAAGAAGAACCCAATTAAAGAAGAAAACAACCAAATAGAAGAGAATTACCTGAAAACGGGTAACATGATATTACAAACTCCTCACTATAAGACTTTCTATCCAAAGAAATTCATCTGTACAAATGATGTCTAGTAAAAAGGTAAGGCCACCACTCCCTCAATAGTGACTCACACTCCCATGTTTCATGAAAATGTAATCTCTATCACCATGTGTCTCTGAACAATGGAATCAACTTCCGACATAAGGCATTCACTTTAGATTCAATGATATTTACTAGATGCTCCACAAAAGAAACATCCAGATCTAACTCAATATCATATAATCTCATAATGGGGGAGGGACCGGGATGGTATTTCATGAGATATGATATTTGGAAAACATCATGAATTCCTATAAACTAAATTTGAAATTCTAATTGATAAGAAACTTTCCTAAGCTATTCAGTGACCTCAAATAGTCAAACATATCATGGAGATAACTTTTCCAGTTTTCCAAGCTGATGGTGACCTAAACAAGGGGAAAATTTCAAGAAAACATGGTCATCTGTGGAAAACTTTAGTGGATGATGCTGCTTATCTACATAAAATTTCTTTCAACTCAGCACTGTAACCAAGCATCAACGTATATCCTGAATCCTCATAGACATCTCTTGAACCAAACATGGATCCACTAAAGAAGCTTAGCTCACCTCTTCCCAAAAAAGAGGTGATCTGCATGGAAAACTATACAAATCATTGAAAAGAGCCATTCTAATCTTGACTCATAACTGTGGTTATAAGAAAAATCAACTAATCTCTTATGGTTATCCCACAATCCACCAAAATCCAACACATAATCACATAGCATATCCTCCAAAATCTAAATACACTATTACGAAATAGGCCTTTAACAATGATAGAAATGGCCTTTATTAGTGCTAGAAAAGAACTAACTACATGAGAAAGGTTAAAATCCATGGTCTTTTATCAATGGTGAAAAAAGTGTTGATAAATGGGACCTTTATCAGTGCTTTTAAAAGTTCTGAAAAAGGAACCATTTATCATCACCTTTTTGAGGATAGATACAGGCTCTGTTTATCAGTGATTTTAAAAGAAATGATAAAGGGTATTTTACTAGTGCTGATAGAAGAACTGATAAAGTATTATTTTATTAGCACTTATGAAAGCATTGATAAAGGACCTTTTATCAGTGTGTATAGAAGTGATTATAAAATAAACATTTATCTGTGCGTTTAAAAGCCCTAATAAAGGGTCATACTATAGTGTGTTGTAACAACACATCGTAGCACTAGAAACATACCATATATCAACAAAAAAAGTCCCAATATAGGATTAAAATGAAATAAAATTTACAACAATAATATAAGAAAAAAACATTATATTATATACATTTTAAACATTGGTTTATAAAATTACACAAATATTAACTATTACATACATTCAAAAACATCAATGTTCCTTTGTATTTTAATCCTAACCTATCTCATGAGGTTTCTGAAAAAACCACCCCTACTTGAGAAAAATAATGCATCTATATAAGAAAAAAATTGTCATTTTTGTAATAATATAAAGAAATAAATTAATAGAAATTGTTAATTTTACTAAAATTGATGTCAATTTTAAAGAAAAGATGCACTTGGAGTCATACCAATCACACCGTGCATCAGATTATTGTGTGGATGATTCTAAAATATCTCAAATGACTTATGGATAATTTTCCTAAAGTAACAAAATAATATGAATGTGTTTTCTTAGTTTTGAGTATGTTAGTTTTCTTTTTTACTAAAATGTCATTTTAAACTAGAAACATGTACTTTTGACTCATTCTGATCAAATCATGTATCAGTTTGATGTGAAATAGATTCCTAATCGTTACGAATGAATTATGAATCATTTTCCTAAATTATCAATAAAATCAAAGTGTTTTTGATCAGTTCTCAGTGAGTGACACTTTTTGAACTAAAATATAGATTTTAAACTACAAAACCTTGGGATTTTTTCATATAAATTTAATATTGAATTCATGAAACACCGAGTCTCCAAAAAACACAAGTTTGTTATAACCTTGCTAGTAAACATAATTTTTCCACCTATGTGATTTTAATTTTAAAAAATTGATGTATAGAGTTCCGTTTCGTAAGATATTTAGAGTCTCATAAGACAAACTTAATTTTTTAGTGAATAGTAATATACCCATATGAATATTAATATGAACCTTATGAATATTAAAACACATTATTATTTTATAGTATTAACTTTATAAGATAAATAGATATTAATTAATTTTTCTTGGTGATATAACATGAATTATAATTTTAAAATTGTTATTTTTTGAATAAATTATGATTTTATTTAAAAATTAAATTGATAATATTTAGAAAATTATTTTCAAAAAATGGAGTTCATTTTTGAAATCTATATGTCAAAAAATGGTTAAGGTGAATTGTTTGGTATTTTTTTGAAATACTCAATTTTTTTTGATGAATAGTAAAATACGATAATTTTCAGTTTATATAAATTATCTATTAAATTAAATTTTACTAGAATCATGGATGATGTAAGCACAATTTGTTCAAAATCACATGCACATATTACTATTAATGGTCACAATAATCAATACTATTGGTTGTCTATGTAAAAATAATAAAATAATGAGTAAAATAATGGGAAAATCCTTCTCGCCCCCATTATAAACCCCCCCTCAATCTCTCTTCTATTAACTCTTCTCAAGCCTTGTGCCATATCAAACTTCTACTCAAATATACTACCCAAATCCTCCTCCATATTTATCTTCACTTGGTTTCATAAAAAGACCAAAACCTCTCCCCCAATGAGGCTTTAAATGAACATTATTTCTAGAGGTAAATTCCTATTTTCATTTCTTTTATTTCACATTCCTTTCTTTTCTTTTTATTTACTCACCTACTTTCATATGAGGTTTATGATGAATCTAGTACTATACATGTACTAGAATTTTGTTATGATAAATGAATAATTTGTCATCATGTCTCATTTCCCCTTATTTTATACTAGAAATGAAAACATCACCCGGGATGTGTTAATTTATCACATTCAAGGATGACGAGTTTTCAATTTCTATTACAATATTCAATTCTGGTCATGAAACCATTATTTGGTTAAAACAGACTATAATATATTTATTATAACTTATTTAAGTATATTTAATACTTTTTTATACATGAAATTAATTTATTAATCAAAATGAGTTTGTTGTGATCAAGAACAACCAATTAACCCAAAGAATTGTCATTAATGTTTTATATAATGATTCATCTTCACTCCCAATAACCAAATAAATTTTATAACCATGTAATATTATGGTTCTTCACTAATAACATAAAAATTCTACTCTGGACAACCATTCTAATTCTATATGTTTGTCTATATATGATTATAAGTAAACCGGTCATGAAAACCAAGGAAGAAAACACTCCCAAACAATGAAATTATATCTCTTAACCCATAAAAAGGACACGAATGAACCAAAAAAGGTTATAATAAACCAATTAATTTCATATTAGTTTATATAATAATTAATTTATGAACCTAAATTTGATTATTCAGGTTGTTAAGATCAAGTGGGGAACACCTTCAGACTTAAGGTAAGGGTTTTCTACCAGAACCTCTATTTTCATTCAGGTTATTCTTATTTTCTAATTACCTAAATTAAATTACTATTAATTGATATGTACTAAAAATAAATTCTTTATGAATTATATATATATATATGTGTACCAATAATATTCCTACTTTAATTTATGGAAAGCTTTATGTTTTAAAAGGACCATTCAAAAATTCTTCCCAAAACACAATCCTGATTCCAGGGAATTTCTCAAATTCATAAATATTTTCAAGGGTTATCAATAATATATTTTCTAAAAAAATTATCTTTATAAAATCACTAGTTTTAATATGAAAGTACTATCTTACCTAATTTCTGGTTTTATACAAACACTTTTCCAAAATAACTCTTCTTTTCAAAGTAAAAGAGTATTTATCTCAAGAATTACTCGATGATTTTATAAGTGTATCTTCATCTGTTTCAACACTACTATTGATTATTATGTATTATTGGGATTAATATTTATGATATAATATAACATATTTAAATTTAATGGTTTATAATTAGTTTACTGTGGATGTTCTATCTTAAAACCACTCACCAATTTACTGTGAATGGTTAGTGTTTATGCTTAGTGTTCGGAGAAAGTTATTTATATTTCATATGTTAGTTTACAGATAAATGTATATGTTATTTAAGTTTATTCCATTTCATATGAGGAATTAATTGGACTTATTATGTGAGGTTGGGGACTTCTATAGCCTATTGATGCATCAGTAGGTCTCATGAGACAAATAGATATGGACTTGGCTGAGGCCTTGCCCATTTTTAGATATGGTTTTTGACGAGGCCTTAATCATTTTTAGATGTCTTGGATGAGGCCTTGAAGGTATGTTTCATAATTTAATTCATATCCATTCCATCATTATGAATCTAGAAATTGATATTTCATGAGGTTATCTGACTAGTAGAATACCCATGATTATGTTTTATTTTGGTAATATTTACTCAGCTCATATTCCTTCCATATTATGTTGAAGTTTACTATTTTTAAAGGAATGTGATTTTAAATTATTCACCTTGACTAAGTTTTGTGTTATATTTTACTATAATGTTTACCCTTATTAAGCATCTGAGCTCATCCATTCTTATATTTCATTTTTCCTAGTACATGAAGAGGGATATTATGATTGATATGTAGGGATAAACTTAAAGTGGTGGATGTTCCGAATGGAAATTATATAGTGTTTTTAATTTCAAGTTGTAATGTTGAACTTATGTATGTATTTGTTTTTAAAAAACCACTAAACTACTCAGTCCTTCAGGACACCAATTTCTTGTAAGCATGCCAATGTAATGAAATAATGCACCAGCTCTAGGAAATTATGGTCGGGGCGTTACATAAACAGACAATGGAAACTTTGAGTCATACCAAGAACATAGTGTAATATATTGAGATGAGGATTATTACTACATTTCAAAAATGACTTATGGATCATTTTTATAAAGTATCAAAACAATCTGAATGTGTTTTCTCGCTTTTGAGTAGGACAATTGTCCATTTTACTATAATTGATGATAATTTTAAATACAAAGAATCACTTTGAGACATACCGGTCACACCGTGAATTAGGTTATGGTGAGTTTGATTCCTAAATGTACCAAATGACTTATGGATCATTTTACTAAAGTATCAAAACAATATAAATGTGTTTTCTAAGTTTTGAGCATGTCGGTTTGCTTTTTTAATAAAATTTAATTTTAAACTAGAAACACAAAAATTTGACTCATTTTGATCATATCCTGTATAAGTTTGAAGTGAAATGGATTCATAAATGTCAAAAAAGGCTTATGAATATTTTTACTAAATTATAAAGAAAATATGAGTGTGTTTGATCATTTTTTAGTGAGTTACACTTTTTGAATTAAAATGTTGATTTTAAACTGATAATGGATAATTTGAGTTATACTAGTCACATCATGTATCACATTGAGTTAAGGATGATTCCTACACATCAAAAATGACTTATAGATCATTTACATAAAGAATCAAAATAATATGAATGTGTTTCCTCGGTTTGGAGTAGGAAAATTGTCTATTTTACAAAAATTGATAACAATTTTTAATAAAAAGACACACTTTGAGTCATACCGGTTACACTGTGCATCAGATTAAGGTGAAACTAATTAATACACATCTCAAATGACTTATGTATCATTTTACTAAATTATAAAAATAATATTAATGTATTTTATATGTTTTGAGTAAGTCACTTTTCTTTTTTACTAAAAAGTCATTTTAAACTGGAAACACAAACTTTTGACTCATTATGAACACATCATGTATCAGTTTGACTTGAAACAGATTCCAACATGTCCCAAATGACTTATGAATCATTTTAATAAATTATCAATAAAATTAGAGTGTATTTTTTCTATTTTCAGTGAGTGACACTTCTTGAACTAAAATATCGATTTTAAACTGATAATAGAAACTTTGAGTCATATCGGGCACATTGTGTATCAGTTTGAGGTGTGGATAAATAAAACATATAAAAAATTACTTATGGATCATTTTCATAATCTATCAAAATAATCGGAATGTTTTTTATCGATTTTGAGTAAGACAATTGTCAATTTTATTAAAATTGATAACAATTTTTAATAAAAATAAACAATTTGAGATATACCTGTCCCACCATGCGTCAGATTGAGGTGCATATAATTGCTACATGTCCCAAATGACTAATGGATCATTTTCACAAAGTATTAAAAATATATTAATGTGTTTTCTCAATTTTGAGTATATTGCTTGTTTTTTTACTAAAATGTCATTTTAAAATTGAAACATGGAATTTGACTCATACTGATCACATTGTGTGTTGAATTGAGATAAGGATGATTCCTATACATAAAAAATGACTTATAGATCATTTTAAAAAAGTATTTAAGAAATTTGAATGTGTTTTGTCAGTTTTGAGTAGTTCAGATGACCATTTTACTAAAATTGATGTCAATATTAAATAAAAACACACACTTGGAATCATACTAGTAACACCATGCGTTAGATTGAGGTACGGATAATTCATGCATGTCTAAAATCACTTATGAATCATTTTCCTAAAGTATGAAAACAATCTGAATGTATTTGTTCATTTTCGAGTAGGTCAGTTTTTTTCTTACGAAAATTGACTTCAATTTTATTTAAATACACAGTAAGAGTCATACCGGCCACACTATGAATCATATTAAGGTTAATATGATTTATTCATGTTCCTAATATCTTTTGGATCGTTTTCCTAAAGTATGAAAACAAAATGAATGTGTTTGATCAATTTTGAGTGTGTCACTTGTATTTTTTACTAAAATGTTATTTTGAACATGAAACATGAAATTTTACTCATACAGATCAGATCATGTATTGATTTGATATGAGATTGATTCCTACATGTCACAAATTATTTATTAATCAATTCCCAAAATTATGAGTGCGTTTTCTCAGATCTATACTTAGTGATACCTATTAAAGTCGAATGTCATCTTTAAACTGATAATGGACACATTTATTCATTCAAGAAACAACGTGTATCAGATTGAGGTGTGGCTAATTAATAAACGTCACAAATGACTTATGGATCAATATCTTAAAGTATCAAAATAGTATGAATATATTTTCTTAGTATGGATTATGTTAGTTTTCTTTTTTAATTAAATTAATGTCAATTTTAAATAGAAGGAAGTAATTAAAGTCATACCGGTCACATAATGTGTCAAATTGAGGTGTGGATAATTCCTACACATCCCAAAGTCTCCAAATAATCATAACTATCAATTTTATTATAAAATCTATTGAATTTTTATGTTGAATGACCAACATTACATGATCTACTTCAAACAAACCACATAAATTAAAAAAAGAATCCACCTGTATAAGAAAACAATTATTATGGGTAATACTAAAAAAATAAATTAAACATAAATATGAAATAATAAATTAATTTTCTAGATAATTATTTTACTATCAAAATATCAATATTTCCACTATTATTGAAAAGTGGAGGTAACTTGAAGGAAAGTGATAAATGTCAACAATGTAGGGGTGAAAGGTTTTGAGGGAGAAAAAGTCTGTGGAATTTTTGGTGTAGAATGGCAGGAAAGACAGAAATATCAACCCAAATCAAACAAAAGATTCACCTGTATAAGAAAATAATTATTTTGTGATTAATACTAAAAATACAAATTAAACATAAATATGAAACAATACATTAATTATATGGTAATGATTTTTTTGTAAAAATATCAATATTATCTTTATAATTGAGAAGAGGCCATGTTGTTTCTTTTCCTACAAAGTTTGTTGAGTAAACTTGAAGCAAAGTGATAAATGAAACACTACAGGGGTGAAAATGATTTGAGGGAGAAGAAGTCTATGGAATTTTTTATACAGAAAGGCATAAAATATGGATAGACTAACCCAACTCGACAAAAATAATCCACCCATATAAGAGAACAATTATTATGTGAGTAATAACAAAAAGAAATAAATTAAACATAAATATAAAATAATAAATTAATTCTATGGATAATGATTTTACTATGAAAACATCAAGATTACCTCTATGATTGAGTAGAGACAGCGTCCTTGCTCTTCCTGAAAAGTAATGACACATGGACAAAAATATTCTAAAATAAACAAACTCTGCAAGGATTAATGAAATTTAAATCAATGTTTCATTATATAATTTTTTGGTAAAATAGAGAAATTATATCATAACATTATATTTACATATTTCCAAAGGGTTTACTTCATTATAGTTTGTTCTTATGATGGATTGGTAACATCATCATGTGTAGAAGACATTGTCTACATGAGTATTCAAACATTTAATTTAGATTATGTTAATGCAGTAGAGAACATATAATATTATGAGAAAAAAATAATATATTAAAAAACACTTTTACCTTCTCAATGAACTGTCTTTATTTTTTTAAAGGTTTCAAGGATTTGGTTCATCTTTCAAGAATCCAAATCCCCTATTTGTGGTCCCTTCTAACGTAGGAGACATTTCCTATATTGGGAAAAACATGAACTGATTGTGATATACCAATGAAAGGGTCATCCTTGATTAAATTTTCATCTGACTCAAAATTTATTTCAATCTCCAATAGGAAAATCGAATAATTATTGTTTTCTAGATCATAGACATTAAATACTTGCACTTATTTTTATGACATTATGAATGGATCATCCTTTTCCCATTCCACATAGGAATTTACCTTCACAAATCCAATATCACCAACTTTCACTCCATTGATATTGTCAACCCATTTTCAATTGAAAAGTGGCACTTCAGATGTTGTATAATCCAAATCTTATATCTATTAGATAATTCCAAAATATGACATATTTTTATAAATTGGATCTCTATCCTTGGAACCAGATATGTGGATTGCTTTATCCATAGGCATAACATCACTGTTTTTCATCGTATTTAGTCATCATGTTATTTTTTATAGAACATATAACCATTTCTTACAAAACTATTGTAAGATATAACCTTTACATTTAGTCCTCTGGCTATCCAATGAAGTCATTCGACAATTGAATTCTTATTTTCTGAAAAATCTTTATAAATTAGATGTCTGAACCATCTTATAAACTTTTGATTATGTGTATTTTATATCCATCCTTCATCCTATGATGGATTCAAATCTCTAAGAATTTAAATATGGTATTCAATGTATTGAGAAACATCTTCACTATTATGTAATATGTAAATGTGCATTTGCTCTCCCTCTCTCATGGTAATTGTGACAACATCTCTTCAATAAATCCCTTCACCTAGAAGGCATTCTCTGTGAGGAGACATTGGGAGACCGATGCTGTAACAACACAATGTTTTATCAATGAAATTACATTATTATAATATAAATATATAATGTCACTTATATAACACAATACAAACCTTGTAAATGTTGAATGGGTGAAATAAAATGTATCTCTAGAAGTTAATGAACACATACCGATGAAATAGTAACTTGACCTTTGGAATAGTAATGCGACTGACGCACGCCTGTCATAGGGCATGGAAAAACAATTATTTACTAAGTTAAAATGTAGTAATGTGGTTTACCTAGGATTTCTACCGATGAGGAGTGCACACAAAATGGTTTGTCACTTTAAAACGGGGGAAAAATGTTGTGAAAGGAAATTTGAAATTCAAATGATTGAAAAACTATGAAATTAAAAGGGTGATTAGGTCGGGGTCAGTTTCCTAATTATAATGCTATCCTTGTTCAATTTAATTCAAACCTCTTCTTCTTAGTTGATTAAAGTGAGTTTCCACAATCGTTTCCTCTCACTTCCTTGGTTAAATTGTTATTGTGAGAGAAAACCTTACCAAGATCTCGGTTTGGTCAACTCTCCTTCCATGTGTAAAATAGTTTTATTGAATATCCTTAATTGAAATGGGCAATACCCGATCGGGTTTTGTTTGTCACAAACAATCAAGAACATTCACTACACCTTTTACATGTACTGACGATCGTCGAGTACTTCACCACTAATTCCTAGTTTATTCCATCGTATATAAACTAGAAATTAGTAGAGGGAGATATTGACTATTTTACCAAGGCAAAAATAAATAACGGAATTAATATTCAAGAAGGATCACACTAGATTATAAAATCCGCTATAATAAATTGAAAACAACTTTGAATAAGAGAGAAATTTATTCAATTGCGTCCAAGAACTCAAGCATTACAATGTAGAAAACCAACCCTTCCCCAATCACTCCAAAAGTTTACCCTACCATGGTAAGGGTAATAGAGTTGAATGGGGAATAAGAATGCATTAAAAAACAATGAAAAAGAAAATAAATAAAAGAGAAAGCTGAAAAGTTCTCCTTCTTGGTGTCCCAGAAGAGGAATGGGGTGGAGAATGGATGCTTTGAGAGGGTGGAGCTCTCCTCCTTTTATAGCCAGAATGTTTACCCCGAATGTCGACGCGTTGTAGCCCCATTAAATGACATCTTCACGCGTTGGGACCTTCTTGAATGTTGTTCATAATTTCCTTGGACGTGTCCCCTCAAAATTCCAGCGGATTTGGACATCTATTCCGAGATTTATGGCCGTTGTATTATGAGAATTTATTCTGTCCAGTCAGACTCTCCAAAACGAAATTCTCCGGATTAGGGTGCTTTAATGACCCCATAAACGGCTCATTCACTCGGTGCGTCCTTCATAAAAGATGCGCCAACACTCCTTTCACGTCCACTCACCGAATTTCATAATATGTGGGCCCACAGTGGATGAGTTATGGATCCCACATCAAAACTAGGCAGAACTGAAAACAGTTTTCTTGAGCCAAATTGTGAGCTTCTTTTGAGCTTCCATATGGCCCATTCAGATTTTGGTCCAAATATATTAAATGAAGCCCTGGATGTGTATAATCTGTAAAAGAAAGAATGTTGCAATTTGGATCAGTGTAGATAATGTTATGGCCAAACTACCGAAATAATGTAAAACTGTTAAAAATCCAAAATGGCCAATTTTTACTATTCAGCTCAAAATAACACCATTATCAAAAAATGAAACAATTCATCATAGAGGAAAAATTTTGTGGGTTTAAAACAATGATATTCAATATAAATTAATTTAAAATATTTGCACTATCAATTCCACCACACTTAGCACTTGGACTCCTGGACAAGTAAAAATCAAATCAAATCAAATCCAAAACACATATCAATGAGATCAATCAAATCAATTTCAAGAAACAAAAAGATATCATGCCTCATCAAAAACTATTATTTCATGTTCTCCATTTAAGATTTTAATATATTTCCACTTAATTTCTTATCCCATGCACACAAAACACCTACCTCACATTAATTTTCTCTCATCTCACAAATGTAAAGGCTGAACAAGGCTTTTCTCATCCAAACTCACACAAGAGTCACCATAGGTTTGATAAATTCCTACTTCTCCACCCGATGTGAGTCAAGGACATGTGTTTCTCATGAGGACTTTTCAGGGTTGTTCTGTGGCTTCTGGTTGGTAGGATTTAGGTGTTAGAAGTTCTGAGGCCGAAAAAAGGAAGGCTTGGCTCTTATTGAAGCAAAATTGCAAGATTCTAGTTTTCACTCAAATATGGTCTCCTTCACTTCCCCTTTGATTAAAATTGGCTCTATCATCATTCAATCAGCTCAGCAACAAACATTTAAATCTTTTCAAACATAATTTTTTTAAAGCTCCAGATAGGCACAACTTTCTTTTTACATTGGAAGCTCCAGAAAGGCACATCTTCTCTTGTCATAAAAGCTCCAGAAAAGGCACAACTTTCAACAGAATGATTTTTCAGCATCACACACATCTCTTCCATAATTTATTTTCCACCCAAAGTATAACCAAATGAGGTAGTACACCACAAGAAATCTTCCCCCACACTTAAGTTCAACTAGATCATGCAATTTTACTTCAAGAGCAGGTATGATAGGGAAAATTGTCTTGTAATGTGGCTAACCTAACAGGAAATTCATGGCTACTAGGGTCTACAATGAAGGATAAATGTAAAGGTGGCCCATAATGAAGAGGATTACTTTGAAAAGGGGTCTTCAAACCAAATAAATGCCTCAATCATTTAAAACACACGTACCCCAACCCTCAAGTTTTGAAAGGAAAAAAATCAAATTCTGGTTAAAGCAAGCATGGTCTGGTTCTCTCAAGAAATGAGTTGAATGAAAAGAATATGACAAAAATGGGTTAGAAGCCTCACTGGAAAGTTATTTCAAAGATATAGACAGTGAAATATGGCATGAGATTCAAAAATCAGTGTACTTTTCATGAAATTCTAAAATATTTGAACTTGAAAAGATGTAATTTCAGCATTCATTTAAGCTCGTTTTCATGAAATAGATTGGTTTACTCATCTACATGGGTTTCAAAAATGGTATTGATAATCTTTTCATCTCAAAAGTTTCAAAAACACACCAAAAATTGAAAAATAAACACACAAAAATTTGAAAACACACAATTTTTTTATTTTTTTTATTTTTGAAAACAAACGTCAAATAAAAATCATATACTAAAAAGGTTCCCTCCCCCACACTTAACTTATGCAGTGTCCTAGATG
This sequence comes from Viscum album, assembly GCA_963277665.1. NCBI lineage: Eukaryota > Viridiplantae > Streptophyta > Magnoliopsida > Santalales > Viscaceae > Viscum > Viscum album. The sequence goes on from OY728152.1 coordinate 1,746,129,228, forward strand.
CATTCAAGTGGATTTAACATATATGTAGATTTCTGATTGAATCACAACAGCTAAGTAAGTATGAAGGAGAGGTACAACCTGACTTATTGGCAATGAAACGTTGAGTTTGGATCCTAAGTGTTGCTCTTTGAAAACCTAAAAAAAGTAAAAACATAACATAAAAAATATATTAAAAGAAATGAAAACAGAAATAGGATGAGAAAAGAAGGAAAGATCTTGGTTTAATCCCCCAAGTGGGCCCTGGGTTCTGACTGCCTCCAGAGGGGCAGTTCTAATCGGTTATCCCCAATCTGATGGTGGATGAGGTTTTTTTGATTTGAACCACCACATGTGGATCTTCCCAGCTTGAAGTTCATTGTTTTTGTTGATGAGGAATCCATGAATAGAGTACACCAGATCCACCCCCTTCACAATTTGGTATAACTTTCATGGCGGGGGTAGGATGAAGTAGGGAACCTCTTCTTCTTTTGTTGCTACTTGTGAAACCATATTTTCTTCTAGTGTCGGCTTCAAGGAGGCTTCAACCTCTTGTCTGTTTTTCTCAGGCTCAGCAACTTGGATCTATTCATGATTGGGCTCTTCTAGTAGATATTCAATGACTTCAGGGAGCTCCAAAAGTTCCTCAACTGGTGCTTTGTTTTTCACATCATCCTCCAAGGTGTAGTATGAGTTTGATGAATCTGAAAATTCAATATATTTGGGAGAGACAGTCAAATTAGTTTCAGAAAATTTTAAAGAATTTGAGTTTAAGAATGTATCATCTCCCTGATTTGGTTCGACATTAATATCCTCTTCAATTGAAAGTTCCTCTTGGAGTCGATCATCAATGGATGGAGGTCGGTAGTCAAGCTCCTCCACCTCAAGTTTGGAATCAACTTCATGGATGTTTTTAGTGAAATTCGGCAAGACCAGTGACACTTCCTTCTTGGCCTTGAATATTTTTAAGTCAACTTTTATTTCATTGACCATGTCCATCAAATCTTCCGGTGAGATCCATGTTGCTATGACTCTTTCCAACTGCTTGAACATTATCATCAGTGCATCAGCTCTTCGTTGGAGGGCCTCCTCAGTGTAGTCTTGTTCTTGCACCTGTGAGTAATTTTCATTCCATGTAGAATAATAATCATTTGAATTCATTATGGAAATATTTTTTTGTGTTTTTTTAAAGAAAAATATGTTAAAAATTTACAAAAATATTGCGGCACTACCTCCCCGGCAACGGCTCAAAGTTTGACGCACACCTGTCATAGGGCGTGGCAAAAAATTATTTCCTAAGTTAAAATTTAGTAATGTGGTTGACCTAGGATGTCTTCCGAAGAGGAGTGCACACAAAACGGTTTGTCACTTTAAAACGGGGGAAAAAATATTGTGAAAGGAAATTTTAAATTCAAATGATTGAAAAACTATGAAATTAAAAGGGTGATTAGGTCGGGGTCGGTTTCCTAATTATAATGCTATCCTTGTTCAATTTAATTCAAACCTCTTCTTCTTAGTTGATTAAACTGAGTTTCCACAATCATTTCCTCTCACTTCCTTGGTGAAATTGTTATTATGAGAGAAAACCTTACCAAGATCTCGGTTTGGTCAACTCTCCTTCCATGTGTAAAATAGTTGTATTGAATATCCTTAATTGAAATGGGCAATACCCGATCGGGTTTTGTTTGTCCCAAACAATAAAGAACATTCACTACACCTTTTACATGTATTGACGATCGTCGAGTACTTCACCACTAATTCTTGGTTTATTCCATCGTATATAAACCAGAAATTAGTGGAGGTAGATATTGATTATTTTACCAAGGAAAAAATAAATAACGGAATTAATATTCATGAACGATCGCACTTGATTATAAAATCCGCTATAATAAATTGAAAACAACTTTGAAGAAGAAAGAAATTTATTTAATTGCGTCCAAGAACTCAAGCATTACAATATAGAAAACCAACCCTTTCCCAATAACTCCAAAAGTTTACCCTACCATGGTAAGGGTAATAGAGTTGAATGGGGAAGAAGAAGGCATTACAAAACAATGAAAAATAAAATAAATAAAAGGGAAAGATGAAAAGTTCTCCTTCTTGGTGTCCCAGAAGAGGAATGGGGTGGAGAATGGATGCTTTGAGAGGGTGGAGCTCTCCTCCTTTTATAGCCAGAATGTTTCCCCCGAATGTCGACGCATTGTAGCCCCATTAAATGAAATCTTTACGCGTTGAGACCTTCTTGAATGTTGTTCATAATGTCCTTGGTCGTGTCCCCTCAAAATTCCAGCGGATTTGGACATCTATTCCGAGAGTTATGGCCGTTTTACTATGAGCATTTATTCTTTCCAGTCAGACTCTCCAAAACAAAATCTTCCGGATTAGGGTGCTTTAATGACCCCATAAACGGCCCATTCACTCGGTGCGTCCTTCATAAAAGATTCTCCAAAACTTCTTTCGCGTCCACTCACCGAATTTAACAAGCTGTGGGCCCACAGTGGATGAGTTATGGATCCCACATCAAAACTAGGCAGAACTGAAAACAGTTTTCTTGAGCCAACTTGTGGGCTTCTTTTGAGCTTCCATATGGCCGATTCAGATTTTGGTCCAAATATATTAAATGAATCCCTGGATGTGTAGAATCTGTAAAATAAAAATGTTGCAATTTGGATCAGTGTAGATAATGGTATGGACAAACTACCGAAATAATGTAAAACTGTTAAAAATCCAAAATGGCCAATTTTTACTATTCAGCTCAAAATAACACCATTATCAAAAAAATGAAACAATTCATCCTAGAGGAACAATTTTGTGGGTTTAAAACAATGATATTCAATATAAATTAATTGAAAATATTTGCTCTATCATCGACCCTTATGAATAGTAAACTGACCAATGTAATAGTAACCCCACCAATGAATGTATAAATAACATTTATCCATATTATACGTGAAACTATGATATAATTATATCATAGTATATTTAAATAATTTTTTTAAATTATTAATAATTTGTTGGTATTTTTTTGTCATGTATATTTAATTAGATTTTTTTATTAATTTATAAATTAAAATAAAATTTATTTTCATAAAATGAATTAATAAATTTTTATCTTGATATCTTATGATCATAATATAATTTTAAGATACTTTAGTTAATTTTTTAATTTTTTTGAAAACAGTTTTAATTTTAAAATTTTTATTTTTAACTAAATTATGATTTTAATTAAAAATTAAATGTCACATATTTATAAAAATATTTTTGAAAAATGGTATTCATTTTTTTATTCTAAACTTTGAAAAATGGTTATGGTCATTTTTTTGGTATTTTTCAAAAATACATGAATTTTTGGTGAATAATAAAATGTGATAATTTATGATAAATGATAAATAAATGAATTTCTGCATCATGATTGAGTCATCGATGATGTAAATGGCCATTGTATAGAACTAAAATGCTCTATTTACTATTTTTGGTCACAATAATCAATAATATTCATAGTCCTGTGAAAAAATATTATACTAATGATTAAACTAATGGGAAACTCCTCCCCTCCTCTACTATAAATACCACAACTCTTTACATCTTCTCTTCACTCCTCTAATGCCTTTTTCCTTGTCCAAATGTATTGGATGTGATTAAAAACCTCTAATTAACCAAAAGAATTATCATTAAAGTTTTATATAATGATTAATCTTCACCCCAAATAACCAAATGAATTTTATAACCATGTAATATTTTGGATGTTCACTAATAAACTAAATATTAAATTCTATAAAACAATTATCTTCTTACATGTTTATCCTTTCATATATTTAAGTAAACCAATCATTAAAACCAAGGAAACAAACACTCCAAAATAATGAAATTGAACCTCTTAACCCATAAAAAAGGTTCATTAATGAAATTAATAAGGTTATAATAAAAAAATTACATGAATAATTTTTTATTTAAATACTAATTAATGAATTAAATTTGGTTATAAAATACATTAAGATCGATCAAAGGAAACCATCAGACTTAAGGTAACATATTCTACCCGAACCTCCATTATTCATTTGGGTTGTTCTATATTTCTTTTTACCCAAATGAAGTTAACTGTTATTTTTATGTAAATATTTTAAATTATGTTTAAATGATCAAAAATCATGTATCAAGGTCCTTTAATCATTCTATTTTGGGTATATACTTGTTTTTAAGTAGTTCCCTCCTCGATAATTCTCGAAAAACAAACCCATTTTAAGAGAACTTCCTGGATTCTTTCCCAATTTCAAGTGAAATATATCATATTTTTTAAGAAATTTTTTTTATAAAATATTTATTTTTATTATCAAAAAATTATTTTTTAACATCTTTTTTATATAAAATATTATTCCCTTTTCTATTTTAAATGCTCATTAGTACTTTCCTTAAAACTGCATGAAAATGTTTTAATGATAAAATTCATTTAATACAATCCTTACATACTTTCACTTCTATTTGACATCAATTAACATGCTATATAAATATTTACCATTATTAATGTCCATTTATATTTTAATTACTTTTTTTCATGGATACTTGTATGATCCTCTCATTTATTACTCTTTAGGACATGATAATGATACCTATTTCTTTCTATAGGTACCATTATTTTTATGTATGATTGATTATGTATGAGACTTTATGTAGAAAAAATATTAATGAACATGTTAAGATGGGTTTTCATAGATATATCTCCAATTAATTCGGTAAATTTGTGTCTCATGAGACGTTATGCACAACAGACTTGGCAGTTAGCCTTGACTTGTGCTACCATGTGCAGCGGTCTTGGTGGTTTACCTTGACTAGTGATACTCTATATTAAACAAGTCTTTAATTATGATAAATTAATTCTTTTATGTTGATATATCATTATTATGACACCATGTTTATATTATCCCAAGTTTATATGTTATGATTCCATATGTTCCATTCATTTTTATGTCATTATTTAATGTCTTCTAACCCATGTGTTAAAGATTTATTATTATGCTTATTCATTTACTAGGATTTCAGATCATCCATTTGTTTATGTTATCCCCAGGTTATCCTATAAAGATGTATTATCATAATATAAGTTAGGAAGTCTTTATGAATATTAAATAAATAAATTTTTTATTTAGTCCCATGTTTTCAGTTTTATGTACTTATTCTTCCAAGACATTAGACTTTACGATACTTGGATGGTAATATCTTGTTTTATTATGACTAAAATCATGTAATGATATGTGTAAAAGGATTGGGTGACTATAGATGGTATTAGATTATGGTGTAGTAATTTTTGGAGATTAGGAAGAGTGCACGTTGGTAAGAACCATAGGGATGAGGCTAAGTATAAGAAAACATCCCAAAATTTTTGTAAGTATAGAGTAAATGGTTTATCAAGAAAATACATCTACATCTAGATACGAACAAGTGGATGTGGACCTGGAACAAATGTATCTAGGGTTAAAACATGAAAAAATATTTTATCTAGACTTGAATGGGAACTAGTTCATGAAAATGGGCCTTGCTTCACTCCTGGTTTGACACTCCTGGGGGATATGCTTTGGTAAATTCATAATCATAATATGAACCATAATTATGGGAATAAAAAAAAGAATACCATAAGAATAAATTTTATTAAATAGATCATGGATATTCTAGATTGAAACCTATTGAACCACAAGTTAGGATATACTTTTCTTTTAAGAGTCTATCATTTTTTTAAAGTTTCCATTTTATGCTTAATAGCTAATTATTCAAGTCCCCTAATTGTAATTTATTTTTCATAGATAATGGAAGGAAATAGAAGAACACATGCCTACAATCAATGTGACAGAAAATGAGATGATTTACCTAATTATATGTATGATATGATGGGAATGGGTGATCAAAACTTTATGAAATTACATTCTCAACAGGATCATGTTATAAATAATAACATGAATCATGTGGAACACCCACCTCCTCCAAGTAAAGAGAAAGTTGCCATCGAATTTTTCAGGTAGAAAAGACCTCCCAAGTTTAGTGGATATTCTGATCCCATCCTCATGAAATAGTGGATTAATTCCATTTAAAATATATTGTCTTTCCTTCAGTTCTTACAAGAAGAGAAATTTGTACTATAGGTATATCATTTTGATGGGGAAGTTGATCAATGGTGGACATTGATCAAGAATACAAAGTATTAGGTGGAAATTGATTCCATGGATTGGGAGAAATTCAAGAAAATATTTTTCAATAAATATTTTCCTCAGACCCTCCACCTCAAGATGGAAGGAGAGTTCATCAGACTCAAGTAGAAGGAAATGAGTCCATTGGGACGTATGAAGAGAACTTCACATGGATTGCAAGATACGCCTCCATCTTTTTCATAAACACTGAAATCAAGTTTGATCACTTCTTTAGTGGACTAAAGCCTAGTCTAAGAAAATTATTGGCGATTATTGAATTAGATAGTTATGAGGAGACTTTTCATTGTAACCTGAAGGTTGAAATGGAGATTGAGGACTCTCAATGGTTCCATGGGATTAGTGAAAAATACAGAAAATAGATTCTAATATAGGTGGTTCAGAAAATAAATCCTATGACAGAAAGAAGATCGAACATCCCACGTGTTAAAATTGTGGGAAGAAGCATCCTCAGAACTATCTAAAGGGAACCAAGAATTGATTCAAATGTGGAAGAATAGGGCATATTTCTAGGAACTGATGAAGGGATATGAAGAATTTCACTAATGTGGAAGAATAAAGGAAGGTTCAGATCAACGTGTAGTCTATAGTACAATGTTACATCTACAAGGAGAATGGGAATTATGAAAACAATTTCCCTAATCCAAGGGTTTTTTGAGGAAATCAACAACAACCTCCAAGGAAACTGTGAAGGTATTATGCTATCACTACTACTGAGGTGGATCTGAACAACGATGTGGTGATAGTTATGCTAGTTATTTATTTAAGAATAAAAAGCATACTATTTGATACTGGTTCACCTATTCTTTCATATCTTGAAAGTTTAGTATAACTATTCAAAAATCTCCTCAAAATTTGGAGTTTTAGTTATCCATGAGAACAACTAATGGGGAAATCTTTTTATCCAAATAATATAGTTCCTCCCCGATTAACATTTGGGGATTGAACCTCCCAGTAAATATCATCATACTTTTTTAGTGTAGTTCAATGTTATCTTGGGCATGGATTGGATATCTTTATACAAATATAACATCAACTATTAGGAAAGGTAGACCAATCTTTACATCCTGAAGAATCCTCCAATCCATTATAAGAGTAAGGAGGAAAATGAATCTCCCATAGAATCATCATCTCAAGTTTGGATAATTTTTCCTTCTAAGTAAGAATATCTTGCTCAAATGATTGAGACAAAAGAGAAGATACTTCTCGAAGACATGCCCATCACAAGGGATAAAAGAAATGTATTCTTTGAATAATTTTCTGGTATTCCTCATGATAGAGAGTTTGAGTTATAAATTTAAATTATTCCAGGATCTATGCCTATATAAAAACACCTTATAGAATGGCCACCATAGAGTAGGAAGAGTTGAAGAAGAAGTTACAAGAGAATATAGAGAAGGGTTTTATACAGCTTAGTGCTTCACCATGGGGGGTGCTCGTCCTCTTCATCAAGAATAAGGGTTGATCAATGCACCTCTACATTGATTATAATGTGCTCAATAAAATCACAATAATAAATTTTTTTCCAATTCCATAGAAAGATGACCTGATCGATCAATTTTGTGGAGATAGTTAATTCTATAAGGTGGAACTTCATTCATGATATCACTAATTAAATGTGAGGAAGGAAGATATTCTCAAGACTACCTTTAGAATGAGGTATGTACACTTTGAGTTCATAGTGATTCCCTTCAGACTCACTAATACTCTAGAAATATTAATGGATTTAATGAATAGAGTCTTTAGAGATTACCTCAAAAAAATTGTGGTAGTCATTATCGATGATATTCTGATATACTCCAAGAGAAAGAAGGAACATGTAGAGTATTTGAATGCAGTGCTGATGCATTTGTAAAGGGAGAAACATTATGAAAATTAGAGTAAATGAGAGTCTTGGATAAAGGAAGTATCATTCACTGGGCATGTTATCACCTGTAAAGGGATATCTGTGTACCCTTCTAAGACAAAGGCAATTGAACAATGGCCCAGACGAACATCTATAATAGAGATCCATAGATTTTTGGTTATATTAGGGTATTATCAATTATTTGTGATGAACTTTTCTGGATTTGTAAACCCAATGAAAAAGCTGAAATGGAAGGGGGTGAAGTTTGTTTGGACTCAAGAATACGAGTAAAGCTTTAAGGAGATCTAAAGGGGGGTTATCACTCAACTAGTATGCACACTATCAACTAATAGGGAAATAATTATGATGTATAGTGATGATTCAAAGTAATTATTAGTCTTTGTTCTGATGTAAAATGATAAAGTGATAGCCTACGCCTCAAGGCAGTTGAAAATCCATGAGCAAAACTATCCCATGCATGATCTGGAGTTAGAGACTGTGATATTTTCATTGAAAATATGGAGGCATTATCTCTATGGGGAGAAGTGAGAAACAAATACTAATCGTAAGAGTCTCAAATATATATTCACATAGAAATATATTAGTATGTTCCAATGATGATTGTTATATCTCATCAAGGATTATGACTACTCAACCCACTACCATCCTGGTAAGGAAAATAAGGTGGCAGATGCTCTAAGTAAAAAGGATCCTGTATCCTTGTTAATGATGAGAATTGAAGAGGATCCAATATTATTAGATTTTCAGAGGATGAACATGAGAATCATTAAGGTAGAAACATCATCAATCCTTTCTCAAATGATTACTCAAACATCCCTCATAGAGAAAATAATGTATGCTCAAAGAAAAGATTTGTAAATATAGAAATGGGTGGAAGCCATTAAAAATGGTAAATCCTATAATTTCACGATTGATGATGAATGAGTTGTAAAATTTGGGTGAAGATTATGTGTACCATCCGATCCAAAGATAAATAAAGGGATTTTTAATGAAACACATAGCTCAACCTTCTCTATTCTCCCAGGGAGCACAAATATGTATCAAGATCTCTGAGGGAACTTTTGGTGGGACAATATGATGAAGGAGATTGTTGAGTATACATAAAAGTTCTTACTATGTCATAAAGTGAAGGTTTAAAGGAAAAATTCTTATGGGATGATGCAAACACTACCCATACCAACATGGAAGTGGGAGAACATCACCATGGAATTTGTCAGCATACTTCAAGGACATCTAGAGGAAACAATGCTATATAGGTCATTGTTGACTTTCTTACAAAGATATCTCACATTATCATAATTAAAGAGGACTTTTTATTAGATCAAATTGCATGGATATATATCAAAGAGGTGATAGGGATGCATGAAGTACCACTATCTATTGTTTCCAATAGAGATCCATGATTCACCTTGATGTTCTATGGTCTTAAAAGGAGGATGGGACCAACATCTTACACTAGATAAATTCTTCTACAATAATAGTTTCCAATCCACCATCAGAATGGCACCATATGAATCCCTTTATGAGAAAAGGTGTAGAACATGAGAGTGTTGGGATGAAGTTAGTGAGAGTAAGATTCCTGGACCTGAAATGGTTGAAGAAATGGTGGAGAAGGTGAAAACCATTCAACAACACATCAAGAAATCCCCAAGTTGATAGAAGCGTTATGCAAGAAATCATCAATGGGACCTTGAGTTCAAAGTTAGAGACTTGGTATTCCTCCACATATCTTCATGAAAGAAGGTTATGAGGTTCGGGAAGAAAGGAAAGATAACTCCCAGGTACATTGTCCCCTTCAAGATTCTTGATCATGGTTGAGATGTGGCCTATCGACTAGAACTTCCACCTACCATGTCTAAAGCACCCGATGTATTCCATGTATCCCTCTTAAGGAAGTACATACCAGATCCTTCACATGTACTGTCTTCAGAGGTGGTGTAGTTGGAGAATGATATTTCTTACGAGGAGCAGCCAGTGAAGATCTTGGATCCTAGAGATATCGTTATACAGAACAAGACTACTCACTTGGTAAAATTACTATAGTGGAACCATAAGTACAAAGAGGCAACATGTGAACTGGAGGAGGCAATGAAGGAGAAGTACCCACAACTATTTACATCTTAGAATATAAAATGAAATTTCAAGGGTGAAATTTCATAAAAGGGGAAAAATGTAATGACCCAGCGTTTTATCAATGAAATTACCTTCTTATAATATAATCATATAATATTACATATAATAAACAATATAAACCATATAAATTAATAATGAGTGAATAAAAGGTATCTCTAGAAGTTAAGGAACACATACCGATGAAATAGTAACTTGACCTTTGGAATAGTAATGTGACCCTCATAAATAGTAAAATTGAAAATGTAATAGTAACCCCACAAATGAAATTATAAATAAAATTTATCCATATTATACAGGAAATTATGATATAATTATATCATTTTATAAGTAAACATTTTTATTAAATTATTATTAAAGTGTTGGTATTTTTGTAAGTCTTGTATATTTAATTACAATTGTGTGATCAATTTAATAAATTAAAAGAAAATTTATTTTCATAAAATGAATTATTTAATTATTATTTTGATGTCTTATGATTGTAAGATGATTTTAAGAGACCTCAGTTAATTTTTAAGTGTTAGAAAGCTGTTTTAAATTTCAAATTTTCATTTTTCAAGTAAATTATGATTTTAATTAAAAATTAAATTTCACATATATATAAATTTATTTTTGAAAAATGGTGTTCATTTTTTAATTCTAAATATTTATAAATGGTTAGGGTGAATTTTTGGTATTTTTATAAAATACTTGAATTATTAGTGAATAGTAAAAGACAATAATTTATGATAAATGCTAAATAAATTAATTTCTACATCATTATTGTGTCATGGATGATGTAAATTGCTATTAGTTTGATCTAACATGCTCTATTTTACTGTTTTTGGTCACAAGAATTAGGACTATTCATAGTCTTGAGCAAAAATGTTAAACTAATGATTAAAATAATGGGACACCCCTTCCCTTCTCCACTATAAATACCACCCTCTTTACCTATTCTCTTCACTCCTCTCAAGCCTTTTTACTAGTATAAATTCTTCTCAAATATTTCCCTAAGTCCCTCTCCCACATCAATCATACCTTGTTATCTTAAAAATACCGAATCCTCTCCCTTAAAGAGGCTCTCAAGGAAGTTATATTCAAGAGGTAAATTCCTCTTTTCATTTATATTATTTTCTTTCATGTTCCTTTATTTATTTTTGTTTCCTCACCTCATTTCATATAAATGATATGATAACTCCATTAAATTATATGTACTGTAATTATTTTATGAGAATGGAATAATTCATCATCATATCTCTTTTCCACTATGTTTATACTAGAAATGAAAACACCATCTGGGATGTGATAATTTATTACATTCAAGGACGACAGGTTTTCATTTTCTATTAACGTATTCAATTATGTTAATGAAACCATTTTTAGGGTTGAAATGGACTATAATATATTTAATATGCATAATTTTTGTTTCTGGAATCTTTTTTACACATGATATTAAATTATAAATCAAAATGTTTCGATGTGATTAAAAACCGCCAATTAACCAAAATGATCATCATTAACGTTTTATTTAATGATTCATCTTCACTCCAAATAACCAAATTAATTTTATAAACATGTAATATTATGAATGTTAACTAATTATATACAAATTGAATTCTAGAAATCCGTTATCATCTTACACATTTATCCTCACATATATATAAGTAAACAAATCATGAAAACCAAGGAAACATACGCTCCCAAACAATGAAATTGAACCTCTTAACCCATAAAATGTTTAATGATTGAACTTAATAAGGTTATAATAAATAAATTTCATGAAAATAGGTTCTTTAAATATTAATTAATGAATTTAATTTGGTTATCCAGGTCATTAAGATCAAATGAAGGATACCATCAGACTTAAGGTAAGGGATTCTACACGAACCTCCATTATTCCTTTGGGTTGATCTATATTTATTTTTACACAAATGAAGTTATATATATTTTTTAATAAAAATATTATAAATTATCTTTAAATGATCTAAAATCATTTATCAAGGTCCATTCATCATTCTCTTTCATGGAAATACATGTTTTTATGTGGTTCCCTCCTCGCTACCTCTTAAAAAACAAACCAGTTTTAAGTGAACTTCCATATTTCATTCCAAATTTCAAGTTCACTCAATAATATATTTTAAGAAACCATTATTTTTTTAAAATTAGTATTTTTATTATAAAAAAATTATTACTTCACTTCTATTTTTATATAAAATATTATCCCTTTTTCTATTTTAAATTGTCTTTAGTATTTTCCTTAAAACTGAACTGAAATGTTTTAGTGCTAAAATTTCTTAAATAATCTCCTTACATGTTTTAACTTATATTAGAAATCAAATACCATGATATATAACTATTTTCCATTATGAATTTCCATTTATGTTTTAATTCCTTTCTTTCATAGACACTTGTACAATACCATCATTTATTACGCTTTATGACATGATAATGATACTCATTTCTTTCCATGGGTACCCTTATGTTTGTGTATGATTGATTATTTATGAATATTTATATGGAAAACATATTCATGAAAATTATAAGATGGGTGTGCCCAGATATCACTCCAATGCATTGTGTAAATATGAGTCTCATGAGATGTTATGTGCAACGGTCTTGGTGGTTAGCCTTGACTCGTTCTAAATTCATGTTTTATTTTTCTTCCACATTATTATGACTCCATGTTTATATTATCCCATGTTTATATGTTATGATACTATATGTTCTATGCCTTTTTATATCATTATTCCATGCCATCTAACCCATGTGTTAAAGATTTATTATTAGGATTAATCCCTTCTAAGGATTTTAGCTTGCCCCTTTTTTAATGTTATCCCCAGGTTATCCTATGAAGATGTTTGATCATAATAGAAGTTAGGATATATTTATGGATATTCATTAAATAAATGTTTTATAGAGTCCCATGTTTTCAGTTTTATGTACCTAGTCTTCCAAGGCATAGACTTTATGATCCTTGGATTGTAATATGATGTTTTATTATGCATAAAATCATATAATGATATGGGTAAAAGGCTTGGGTCGCTATATATATTTCCAACATCTAATAGGTAATTAGTATACAATTTAATAGCTTCTTCAAAAATATATCTTTTTACAATACAACCTTTAGGACAACTTCGATTCTTAACCCACCCTTTTAAAATATTCATATACTATTCAATGGAGTACATCCATCTATAATAGATATGACCATATAGTTGAACCTCTCTAACCAAGTGAACTATCAAGTGGACCATTATGTCAAAGAATTATTATAGGAAGAACATATATAATTCACATAATATGACTGAAATCTCCTTATACATGGTGGGAAACTTTATTGGGTCTACTACTTTACTACATATGGCTTTGAAAAAGAAGCAGATTCTGGTTAATGCACGTTGTACATTTTTGAGGAAGACTTTAACAGAATGAATCGTGCCTTAAATATTGAATCAAAACATGATAGTCGTGTGATTTTAGTCCTTGTAACTTCAAATTAGTCATTGAAATGACATTCTTGATATTTGGTGAATAACCTTGTGAAACTTTTACACTAGTAAGGAAAAGGAAAAATTGAATTTTTTTCCTGTCTGGATAGAGTTTCATCTACTGAAGTAAGAAAAGTCTGCCTTTTACCCTTAACTAATGCCAAATATTCCCTTATCCACAATTCAATCAAGTCCAACCTATCCTTGATTCAATCTTTAGTTTTTACAGGCGCATTTAGTAATGTTCCAATAATAGTATCAAATACATTTTTTCTACATGCATGACATCAAGAAAATTTATGATGTACAAGTAATTATAATACAATAATTCAAATAGAATTGATACATTCTTTAAACCTGATTCTGTATGTTTTTTCAAAAAAGGCTTACCAAAAATAGTGTCAATTTTTTTTAATATATTGTACAGTTGATTGCCCATTACTAGAGATGATATTTCACCTTGTTTGATATTTCCATTGAATATTGTTGTCTAGGATCAGTATTTATGCCGTTGTGGTAAATATTTCCGATGGCCTAAAAACACAATCTTCGAAGAATCTTTCAACTAAACTGAGTATGTGCATTTTTCACAAATGGGACACCCCAAAATTCCTTTAATGCTATAGCCTGATAAATTTCCATAAACTAGGAAGTCATTTATCATTCTGTACAACATGTCCCTCAATGTGAATTCTTCACTTTTACGATCATCATACATTATAACTCCTCTACCCCATATCAATTTTAGGTCTTCGATCAGTAGAGCCAAATAGGCATCAATATTGTCATGAAAGAAATCTGAACGCCATCGAAACTGGAACCAAACCTTCCTATGAAAAGGCCTGAAGGGATTTCCTAATCCCCACGGGCTGGCACAAGTTCTTGGATATCATAAACTGAAAATTGGGAATGATTTTACCGAGTTTATAAACATAAAACAACAAATGAACCCAATAAAATGAATCTGTATTTTTCAAACCAAAAAATATTTTAAAAAAAATTCAGAACTGAATTAAATAGTTTAAAACAACTCACAAGGACTATAATAAAGGTAAAAAACCAAAAATAAATATCCCAAAAACCACCTCAAGGCAAGGGGAACCGCCCTCAAGCCATCTCTAAAAGACATCACCACCAAAGACCCGCTAGAAACAAAAACCACTGGAACTAAAAACTATACCCAACCTGCAACAAAAAAATAACCAAGTCTAATTACACCCAAGGGTGTAAGTAAAGTGTGGGCCAATGACTATTAGGATACCACCACTAAGATATTCCATGTTATAAACATTCAAGGATGAAAATCTTTCATGTTTTCATAAACATGAAATACTAGTTATAATTTCTAAAACTTGAAACTTAAAAAATAAAATAGTTTTCAAGTGGGATAATTTAAAGAATCAACACATTTAAAATAAATTCCAATGATACAAAATTTTCCAGCCAAATATACCATATGCTGATGGTAAGTATAAAGGATCTAATGAGCCCAAGAAATAGGAAATAACCCCTAAGCACTATCTAGCTATGTGTCCCAGGTACCTCGTATCTCGGTGAGAGTAACCATAAAAAATATATGTTCTCATGAATGAGACACTAGTAGGGAACATAACCATAACCTAGTGTCCCCAAATCATCATCATCATACTTTAGTTATAGTTGTAAGAATCAATCTTGCTAAATGAAACCGTGGCCAAACCCCACAGATTCACTAGCATACTAGTACACGTCCACCCACCAAGATACCCATGTTTTCCCCTTGTTATTAGAAAATTCCAACAAGTCAAGAAATATACTTTGCTCATGAAAATATCATTTCTACATCCCAAATTCACCAAACAGCCCACATGTATACCCGAAAAATCACCAAAGTGCATCTTTCATTCAAATTGATATTGATATCTGAATCACACTAAAATAGCCCACAACACTTTTTACATTTCTTTAACACTTACACAAATACATTAAAATTTTTATAAAACCATTCCAAGATATTCCAACGAACATAACAGACCACTCATATTCTATATAATACCCTTTTCATAACCAAAATCCATTCTTTACATCACACTCACAGAAAACATCCCACATCACTTTTCCATCTCTTACACACTTTAGTAAATCCTTCAAACAATTTTATAAACAATTTCCAAGATGGAACACATCACAAAACAACCCCTTTCACATTTAAAATTTACCATTTCAAAATATAAACACTTCAAAACTATTTTCCAATATAGTTTCACTTCTTACATAAATCACTAAACCATTCAAAACTTTCATAAAACATTTCCAAGGAGTGTACTCCATCATTTCACATAAAACCCATTTCAAAACCATCTTTCAATGAAAAAATCACACTAATACCAATTAAAAACAGAATTTTCATCCCCAAATTTTTTTTTAAACCACACCAAGTTTTATACAAATACCATAAACAATACCAAAAAAGGTCCACATGAAAAACACACGTTTTCAAAATCACTTTCAAGAAGTACAACATAGTTTTACACCTTAAACCCATTCAAAAACCCTCTTTCAAACCCAATGGAAAACCAATACCCTACCAGAAAATAAGTTTCAGCCCAAAAAAGATTTAGTAAACCAATTTCATATGTTCTAAAATACACCCAAATAATAATCCAAGTGTTACACATGAAAAACACCCAATTTCAAGTTAAATGAAAATATAAAATTAAACTCTTAACCAAATCAATAATTAAAACTTTTTCACACAAAAAAAACATATGAGGAATATAATTAATGAGTAAATAAAGAAAACTAACTCATCAATAATTATTTACACCAGGAACCACCTACCGAAAGTTTCAAATCCCTCAAATCATGGTGTAAAACATCAACCGCACCACCGCTGCACCACAAAGAAGTGAAGAGGAACCTAAAACCTAAATATTACACCAAAAAGACACCAAATAAAACTCTAGTTTCTAACCCTAAATTCAGGACATTATATAACATCAAGAAAGAGGGAGGAAACTCTAAGGAAATAGAAGAAATCAAACAGAGAAACACTTACTTGAAGAGAAGTTGAAGAAATCACCACAACTCAACCAAGTGTTGAATCTCGAAGCAACAAAACTTGATAATGAGGCTACAATGAAGCTGATGAGGTCATTTAGGGACTTAAATGGGGGGAAAAGAGTAAAAAATAAATGATTTATGAAGTAATCAATTTACCCTCTCAAATATGGACAGTTTGAGAAAACCTGAAAAGATTCTCCCTAATTTGTAGTTCAAATGAGCTGTAAAAATTAAAAACCAAAAATTGGGATTATCCTAGTGATATTGGATTCTAGAGGAAGGTGGAATCATTTAAAATAATAAAACATGAAGTAGAAATTAAAGAATTAAAAAAACATTTAAAGAATAAAATGGGCTTACGGACATGCCCAATTACTTAATAAAAAACCCCAATACACCATGATTATGGATTTCTAAAGGCTCTAAATTGACATGGTGGTGTTAATAGGTCTGGGTAGGCCACGTAGTAATTAGAATGGATGAAAAATGTTTAATAATTAAGGAGTTATAAAGAAAACAAAATTGGTTTTTAAATTTGGAAATGGGATCAGGGTTTGGCCCAAATTTTGAAAACCCACTATTTCTACCAAAATGCTCAAGAGACCCCCAAAACAAAGAAATAATGGAAATTAAATTAAAAATACCTTTAAAATTAGTCATGTATGTGACAATTATCCCCACTATAAAACTTTCCGCCCTTGAAAATCCACATTAAGTCCAAAAGTAAAAACCAAACTCAACCGAAAGACCAAAATGGACTCCTTTGCCAAGATTCACCCCCAAAGGCCAAAACACCTCCAGTGATAAATTAAGGAAGGAATACTTCACAACCAAATCATACACCACTTTACTGAAACAATCAATCACATTTAGGATTTACCCCAAAATAAAACTCCTCAAACACTATCTGAACAAGGCTCATGAAATTTACCCAAACAAACAACAGCATCAAACAAGGTTACACTTACCTTGATATAACTAAACTGTTGGGAACTCTCCAATACCAACATTTACCCAATGAAGATGTAGGTAGTTAGATAATTCCGAACAATACTACCCGCTTCCAAGCCAATTCCAAGGACTAAACTGCGTTACTAGTATGAGGAGACACAAATGGGCTCCCCACCATAAGAGACAACTTAAATTTTTTGCGAGATGAAATCAAGACACTAATAGGGGGATGGACGAATAGACTCCATAGTACAAGAGGTATAATTCCATTAGACATTTATAAAAGAACTTACATGAGGCCCATGGTGGGTCTCCCCACCATAAGAACCAACCATCTTAACTGACTAGTATGAGCCAACATAGAAAAACCCCGAAACTCAAAGAGTTGGGATAACCGCATGGTTAGTCTGCATAGTTTGTGAAACTATGTGCTAACCTTTTAGATCCTTATATCTGCATGGTTTTCTAGGGCATGGCTACAACTCACCTTGTAAAAACCATGAAATCAACCTGTTTATCAAAATTTTAAACCTTTCTCCAAAAACACAATGGAAGCCAAAGGGGTAAGGAAAGAAATTAGGTGACAAACATGGGCACGAGGCCCTCCACCACTTTCCATAAAATAGGAATAACAGAAGAATGATTATGAAACCAGAGGTTTAAATACTTCCTATCATTCATACTGAGGGTAGGACTTGTACAATGGTTTAAATGAACCTAGGATTTCCCCTGACTACGCAAGAGCTTCTCTTCGGGACCTATGGATGAAGCTCATAATATTGAAGCATATTCGGCCTCACAATTAGGCTTTGAAAACCCCTGTATGGAACTTCTTCTTTTGGTGCCACAAACATCTACACCTCAAACCCTGATGGGTTCACCAAGACATAACACACTCCAGAACTCACTTTATCGAAACATGACATTTCACTGATACAAGGGCTTAGAAGATGCACACACATCACACCTTGTTTCTTCAGGTAAGAAACAATGGTAGGAAAGGACACATATAAACACCTTCCTCTAAAACATAGGATTTTAGTTTTTTTAAAGGAAGACATACTCCTAACATAACATATAATCTCAGAGGATTACACAACCATAACCTTTATAGTTAAAC
The DNA here is from genome assembly GCA_963277665.1 of Viscum album. Classification (NCBI taxonomy): domain Eukaryota; kingdom Viridiplantae; phylum Streptophyta; class Magnoliopsida; order Santalales; family Viscaceae; genus Viscum; species Viscum album. Next base: position 1,746,147,981 of record OY728152.1, read on the forward strand.
AAGAATATGACATCACAAGGTGTCACAAAACATGACCACTGTGTCTGATAGAAACAATACATGGAAAGGAACCTTATGCAAAGTCCCCAAACAACACACAGTTCCAAAAAGTGGCCATAATAGCCTCTCATGAACATATCTCCAACACTAGTGGTTTAACGTAAACCCTTTCTTCGAAGATACTACAAAGGACTGAAAATCCCACTTAGACACCATCCACACTAACAACCCTAGAAAACTTCCACCTTTGATGAATCAAATAGCTCAAGAAACTAAGGTCTCTTTTAAAATTGCACGAGCACTCTTCTAATACAAGAGGGTCTGAAAAAAACAATAAATGAAATGGTATAGACTCATTCTACAAATCTCGAGAAAAGATTCCTTACGTTGATCAACTAGAATATTTTCCAATGTGGAAACAATCCCGGTTGCACTTCAGTTGTGCATTAATCCTTTATTTGGGCATACCTTATCCAACGAGAGAACCCAAGGACCCATCCAAGATGGTCCATCGGTCAAAAAATTCCAAAAAATAGATAAAAAAACATGAAGGTAACCACAGTAAAGGTGTCCCAAAACATATCTCAGAAGAGACTACTAATCGGTCCTTCTACCCAACTTACTGACCAAACACAAACCCAAAACACAGTTCGAACAAGAGGGGTTCTTGGACTCAAAACATCCCACAACATCAGCAATTTAAAAACACATAATACACACCATACCAAATTAGTCATCAAGACAGCATGTTTACCTTTAAAAAAATTTCTTTGAAAACAAATGGTTCAGCAGTTAGAAAATCCACCAGTGGTACCCCATGGGCCTCACACATGCATGTTTTCGTGCCACCGGGAACCCTCCTCATATCCATCCCAGAACTCATACAATCATTCTATCAACAATCCATCATCCAATGTAACCCCATGCATGTGGTATCTCATGAAAATACCAAAGGTTAAAATAAAAAATTCATTCCCCTATTCAAAACCAAAATAGTAAACCAATACTTCCTTTTTCTCAAGATCGCTAACCACAAGAGAAAAACCAATTTATAGCTTAAAAAACTTTTCTGAAGGTCATAAACAATCAAATAAGAACTCACTTTCAAGTTTTTAACATCAATTTCAAAACACATAATCCCATTAATACACCTTTAAATAGTTTAGAAAACTTTGTTGGAAACACTTTTTCAAAACCAACATTAATATAGTTCCTTCTTTCAAAAGAGGTGTAAACACACCATTTTCCATTTCAAAATAATTTTGAAAATTCAGTTATACCATTTAAAAAATCTAAACATTCCCCCTATATTGGAAAATAATTTCACAAAAAGTCTATGCTTCTTAAAACCATGTCATTTTTTACTTTAAAACTAAACTTACAAGATTTCAAAACTAAAGGTCCCCAGACAATGCAAGAGGAAACTAGTTCTGATGGGTGACTTGGACATATGGCTGGCATCCATACACCAATCACTTCACCATCATAAATAGTGTTATAGAGAAATATCCCTAGCTCCACATGGCTTTCCAGGCCCTGCAAACTCATTGAGACCATTATCGAAATCTCTTTTCATTTCCCTTAATCATTATCAAACCGAAAAACCCCAAGGAATTAGATAAGTACTGACCTCCCATGGTGACTTGGATCCCATAAAGAGGTGTGGTGATCAGGCACACTAACTATAATAGAAATGACAAGTCCCAAAAATCCTAACTCCAGACAATCCATATTGTTCCCCAAATAACATGACCCAAACAGTTAACATAAACCTCCTTGATACCATTTTGTCACGAAGCAAATCTGACCGCCAACAAAACCGACACTAAACCCAACTTGTGACAAGGACCAAAGGGAGTTCCTAATCCCCATGGGCTGGAACAAGTTCTCAGGCATCATAAACTAAAAATTGGGAACTATTTTCAAGAGTTTATAAACATAAAACAACAAATGAACCTAATAAAATGAATCTGGTTTTTCAAACCAAACAATCCTGTACAAAAATTCAGAACAAAATTATATAGTTTAAAACAACTCAAAAGGACAATAAAAAAGGTACAAAACTGAAAAGAAACATCCCAAAAACCACCTCAAGGCAAGGGGCACTGCCCTCAAGCCTTCTCTACAAGACATCACCGTCAAGGACCCGCTAGAAACCCGAACCACTGGAACTAAAAATTGTACCCAACCTGCAACAAAAAAAACCAAGTATAATTACACCCAAGGGTGTATGTAGGGTGTGAGCCAATGCCCAGTAGGATACCACCACTAAGATACTCCTTGTGATAAACATTCAAAGATCAAAGGCTTGTAAGTTTTCATAAACATGAAATGCTAGTTACAATTTCTAAAAGATGAAACTTAAAAATTAAAACAGTTTTCAAGTGGGATAATTTAAAGAATCAACACATTTAAAATAAATTTCAAAGAAACTTAATTTTCCAGCCAAATATACCGTATTCCGATGGTAAGTATAAATGATCTAATGAGCACAAGCAATAGGAAATAACCCCTAGGCACTAGGTAGTTGTGGGTCCTAGGTACCACGTATCTCGGTGAGAGTAACCATCATTAATATCTATTCTCATGCATAAGACACTAGTAAGGAACATACCCATAACCTATTGGTCCCCAATCATCATCATCATAGTATATTTAGAGTTGTAATCATTAATCTTGCTCAGTAAAACTGATTCCAAACCCCCACGGATTCACTAGCATACTAGTACACGCACACCCACTTAGATACCCGAGTTTTCCCCTTGTGCTAAAAAAAGCTCAACAAGTTAAGAAATATAATTTTCACATGAAAATATAATTTACACATCACAAATTCACCAAAAATCCCACATGTTTACCACAGAAGTCACGAAAGTTCACTTTTCATTCAAATTGATTTTGATATCCATCTCAACTAAAATAGCCCACAAAACTTTTCACATTTATTTAACACTTCCACAAATACAATAACATTTTTTATAAAACCATTAAAAGATATTTAAAATCACATAAAAATCCACTGAGATGTTACATAATACCCTTTTCATAACCAAAATCCATTTTTCACATCACACTCACACAAAACATCCAACATCACTTTCACATATCTTACACACTTTAGTAAATACTTCAAACAATTTTATAAAACATTTCCAAGATAGAACACATCACAAAACAACCCCTTTCACATTTAAAATTTTCCATTTAAAAATATACTCACTCCAAAATACTTTTCCAATATATTTTTAATTATTATATAAATCATTAACCCATTCAAAACTTTTATAAAACAATTCCAAGGAGTGTAAATAATATTTTCACATAAACCCCATTTCAAAACCATATTTAAAGGAAAAAATCACACTAATACCAATTAAAAACATAATTTTTATTCCCAAATACATTTATTAAACCACCCACAAGTGTTATACAAATACCTAAAACAATACCACAAAATATCCACTTGAAAAACACATGTTTTCTAAATCACCTTCAAGAAGTACAACATGGTTTTACACCTTAAACCCATTCAAAAACCCTCTTTCAAATCCAATGGAACACCAAGACCCTACCAAAGCATAATTTACAGCCCAAATAAGATTTATTAAAACAATTTAATATGTTATAAAATACACCCAAATAATACTCCAAGTGTTACACTTTAAAAACACCCAATTTCAAGCTAAAATGCAACTATAAAATTAAAATCTTAACAAAATAAATCATGAAAATTTTTCACAACACAAAAAACATATTAGGAATATGAATTATGAGTAAATAAATAAAACTAACTCATCAATAATTGTTTACAAATGAAACCACCTACCAAAAGTGTCGAATCCCTCAAATCTTGGTGCGAAACATCAACTCTACCACCGCCGTACCACAAAGCATTGAAGAGGAACCTAAAACCTAAATATTACACAAAAAATACACCAAATAAAACCCTAGGTTTTAATCCTAACTTCTATAAATTTGATAACATCAAGAAAGAGGTAGGAAACCCTAAGTAAATGGAAGAAAGAAAATAGAGAAACACTTACTTGAAGAGAAGTTGAAGAAATCAACACAAATAAACAAAATATTGAATCTCCAAGCCAAAAAACCAGATATTTAGGCTCTAATTTGGCTAAGGAGGTCATGTAGGGACTTAAATTGGGGGAAAAGAGTTAAAAATGCATGATTTATAAAGGAAGCAAGTTACCCTCTCAAATCTGGACGGTTTGAGAATACCTGAAAAGATTCTCCCTAATTAGAGGTTCAAATGAGATTTAAAAATTAAAAACCAAAAATGGGGATTATCCTAGAGATATTTGATTCTATTAGGAGGTAAAATCACTGAATAAAATAAAACATGAAGTAGATATTAAAGAATTAAAAAAACATTTAAAGCAGAAAATGGGCTTACAGGAAGGCCCAATTACTTGATAAAAAACCACAATACACCATGATTATAGATTTACAAGGGCTCCAAATTTACATGGTGGTGTTAATAGGTCAGGGTAGGCCATTTAGTAATTGGAATGGATGAAAAATGTTTAAAAATAAAGGAGTTGTAAAAGAAACAAAATTGGGTTTTAAATTTGGAAATGAGCTCACAGTTTGGCCCAAAATTTAAAAACGCAACATTTCCACCAAAATGAATTAGAAACCCCCAAAACAAAGAAATAATGGAAATTAAATTATAAATACCTTTAAAATAAGTCATTTATGTGACAAATATCATTGTTGGGCTACTTTTTTCCAGATATAAGTAGGGACAACATAATGTATTTTCACTTCATGCATAACTATAGCGGAAAGTTATAATTTACCAAAATGATGGGAAATGTAATATAAGTAATAATATATACACCAAAAGTATTTATTCCATTTATATATAAAAAAATATTCAAGTTTTGTGGATAATTTCCAAACTCAAGAACTCATAATGAATTTTCTTTCACTGAAGAGAATCTACTGGATGACATAGGTTCCCATATTTAATTCTTGTATCTGCATGCCATGTTAATTCTCCCTCAATTTTACAACATCCATATAGTCTTATAAACCATGAAATGATATTAAATTACAATATATATTTTGAAGGAATTGATTCATTTTTCTCTTATCAATCTATGCCGCACTTATGGTATTTTATGAGCGATTCATGGTCATTGAAAAACAATATACAATCATTTAGACAAGATTGTATTTTTTAGAGATCATTACCATTTAATTTAAATTTTTTTAGTATCATATGTTCAGAATGGTAGATCATTTTATTCTGGTAGCATATCCTTCAAGAACCAAGTAGTTCTATAAAGCTGTTTTCACTCCATCCTTTCCAGCTTTCAAATTATATAACTTCAATAAAACTATCAATGTTGTGTATTCAGTACAGCTGGTATACAGTGGTTTCTTAGAACAATTATTTAAATCCTCAATTTTTTTTACAATCAATAGGGACATCATAAATTTCCATTGTCATTTCTTCTGTGTAATCTCCATTATTATTTATAAATTTAATCATATCAAATGATTCTTAAACAACAGTATCATCCCAATTGATGCTGAAATTCTGTTTTCCCCATGTTTAGTCTAACATTTGAAGCTTTGATCTATTCTATGATAAATAAAATTTTATTTAAACTCTTCTGGACTAATTTTTTTGTGAATAAAAACATCATAAACTCAGACAAATGATTTTAGAAGGGTCCTCTATATGCCCTCTTGAAAACCTGATGAAATATTCAACTCCATATTCATACTTGTTTGTCAAATGATTAGCGTGCATCCATTTTTTATTCAAATCCATTCTATTGGGTTTATAAAAGATTAATTGTGTACAATATATAAATAAATACACATAATCTATTCATTATCAAATATGGAAGTTAAATATAATTCTAATAAGGGAAACTCAATATTTGATTATTTCAAAGAATTTCAGTATGGTAAAGAAAATGGGTAATTAGATTTAAGAAAATAATTACTCTACTATGGAAGGTGTTATCCTATGAATTCATTCAAAGGTAAAAATTATTGACAGCTCATCAACATTTCATTTTCCATGATGCATACCCATCTTTAATATTTATAGGCAATTCACAAAAGAATTCAATTATTTCTTCACATTGTATCCACATGATATGTATATTTTTGTTTATGACACATTAAAGAATGGGTATTTTAGAAAATGACACTACTTCTCAATTATATAAAACCCCCCCCACCCCTTCAGATCAAAAATTAAAATTATGATCCCTTAAAATAAGCTACAACGAATCTTTGTAATTTTAATCCATTACAATTTTTAAATGTCTTAGAATCAATATGATTTCCTAAATTATTCAATACGAATAATTATTTCAACAAAAGATATGATTTCATTTATGTAATTAAAAATTTCTAACATTTATTTTCCATTTAGCTTCATCAACTACCTATTCCTAATAATAATTTACCACCTTAATAAAATCAAAATAAAATAATTATACTTGTGTAAAAAATATAATATAATAAAATTATATTCATATTAGTTCTCATCGATTGATTATTACATGTTATTTTTTGGGTCAATTTAACCACCAACATGAAGGATGATATAAAATTATATCATGGATTTTTATAAAATCAAAATTATTTTTTTTTGATATTTATAATGAAAGGATTTTTGTTCATGGTTCTATAAAGGTAACATGAAAATTTAACCCATTATAAATAAACCACCTTAAGTTTTTCAAAATTACTAAAATAAGAATTTTATAAGTTCAATGTTGGGAAATGATACCTAAAACATACATGGAATTAACACGGAATATATTAACTCACAATGGAACTGCAATTATAATATCTTTAGTATTAAGAAGAATATGAAATATTGAATAAGGATAAATGAAAAATATTACTAAATATAAATAGATATGGAATAATTGAAACTATTTTCAACCAATGGTCAATATAAATAAAAAAATAGAAATTAAGCTTTCAGAGAAAGTTGGAGTATATATGTTGAAAATGAAGAAAATTAATTCAAAAAAAATTTAAAAAATACCAAAACATTATATCCTAATCGACAGTCAGTCAATCAAAAAATCATAAACAAATCCTTCTGATCATAATCTAAAACAAAAATAGTATACAAGGACTGGACCACAAATAACTCATGAAATTATCAAATAAGAAATCAGAAACAAAACGAAAAATTCAAATAGAAAATCACATGTCCTACCTCACTAGGTTGAAGAAAATCCACTTAGTGAACCCTAACTGCAACTGAACACCAGATGTATTATGATGCTTGAGAAACTGGAGGCAGTCAAGTGGTGTGATTCAAGATTTGATTAACCAAGGAGGAGCACCGATAGTGGGTGGATTTCGGAGAAATCTTCTGATATCTCGAAGGGTTCATAAATGGTTAGGCTTTTTTAAAAAGATTAGGACACTTTTATCATCACTTAAGTAATAATAACTGATAAAAGAAATATTTATCAGTTACTTTTTATCATTAATAATGGTATGACGTTATCATCACTAAAAAATAACTAATAAAATCCATATTTATCAGTGCGACAATTTTAGTGCTAATAAAGACCTAATAAATATAAATTATTTATAATATATATACTTAATAAATAAAAAATTATAAACATTAACAGTATTGAAAAAATGGATAAGTTTTGTGTGTGTTCATTGTATATAAAAATGAATTAATTATGTATATGTGAAATCAATATAACACACATTTGATCTATGTGAAATTGAAAAATCAAATGATGCATTCAATTATATGTCCATTACACTATATAATTAGTCCGTAATTTTAATTCATTTTAATTTTTATTTATAAACCATTTTCACTAAATATATGAGTACTTATTATAAAGCGCATAAATATATTTTAATATATAAATCATATTTACAAACATTAACATATATATATATATAATATATTCAATTTATTAACATTAGTTGTCATAATTATCTAATTAATAAAATGATTAATATTTAATAATGGATAATCAATTTATTCATTTTTATCAATAATTATTTAATTAATAATATTTTTAATATTTTTTTAAGAAACACATTTTTTATTTTCTATTTATTTAATTATTTCATTTTAATTATTCATACCTTTAATAGTGCTAAAAAATAACTCATAAAATCAATCATTATCAGCTCTTAAAATAAAGCGCTGAAAAAGGTTCAATTTATCAGTGCCAAAAAAAGCCCTGATAAACTATTAAATTTATCAGTTCTTTCTTTAGCACTCATAAAGATTCCATTTATTAGCCTTTTTTTTGTAGCATTGATAAATGCTAGTACTGTTAAACTTCAGTTTTGTTGTAGTGATAACACGCTCCATCTAACCGTCTATCTATGGATGATAACCTGTAATCAACCTTAACTGAGTCTCCATAGCCTCATTGAGACACCTTCAGAACCTCAATGTAACTATAGGATCCCTATCTAAAACTACGACAAAATGAACCTCATGTAATCTAACAACATCCTTCACGTAAAACATACCCATATCATCAACTTTAGCAGTGTCCTTTATCAAAATGAATTGAGATGAATTTGTCAACTGATCAATAGCCCCTAGATAGAATTCCTCCCTTGGGGGGTCTATGGTAATCGAACTAAAAAGTGCATGGGTACTTCATACCATTTCTAAATCAGAACCTGAAGAGGCTAGAGAAAACCAAAAAGTTTTAGGTGCTCTTTCTTTATCTAGTGGAATGTGTAATAGTGGGACATATAATTAATAATGTCACGCTTCATACCAGGTCATCAGAACTATTATCCTATGTCATAATATATCTTTGTAGTGCCTTTATGAATGGACCAAAAAAAACTATGGCAATAAAACAAAACCAATATCCTTAAAGATGGTGGGGGTGAAAAACCAATCCCTAATACTGAGAATAACATATGAAGAAAGTAACCAACCATGAACAATCTCCCCACCATATAGTGTTTCTCTAATTCCTATAAATTCATCATTCTACTACTGAATTTGCAGCATATAATCAAGGAGGCATGATGATAATTGTAAACTGGTAAAAATTATGAATGAACCATCCTCCTGAGAATCAAGATGAAATTGAGAAAAAATTCCCATAAGGTTTCACTCTTCCTTTGATTCCAAAATAGCTTGCGATTTCACTTACCTATTAAGAGTTTATGCAACAAAATCCCCCTTCCCTATGGCATGCGTGATATCAAAGTCAAACTTATAAAGGTATTTCACCCACCTCCTCTATATGAGATTCAGATATTTCTAATAAAATTTATATCTCAAAATGTTATAGTAAAAAAAGTTGTGAAACTTTCCCAGAAAAGATAGTTCCACCAATACTTTAGTGTACACACTACTACAACAAACTCTAAATCATGAGTGGGGAAATTCATTTCATGTGTTCAAAGATGAAAGGAGCTATAAGATTCCACATGATCATCTTGTATGAGAACACAACCCAAACTAGTTCTAGAAGCATCATAGAAAACCACATACCCCTTACTAACCTTAGGTAAGATGAGAATATGATCCGATGTCATAAGTCATTTCAGATCATCTAAAGAAGACTAACATCTTATATCCCATATGAATTTCACCCATTTTAAAGTACAATCATTGAATGATAATTCCAAGTTTTATAATTCCATGAAAAAATATCAATAATATAAAGTAATACCCTGGAAGATCTAAATCTTAAAGACATTTCATGGATCTTCCCATGAAAATACATCCTTTACCTTCTCAGGATCAAATGACAAGCCACACTCAAAAATCATGTTCCCTAAGAACTTAACTTTTTGAATCCATAAATTTCATTCAGAAATATTTTCATACAAACATTGAATCATCACAATATCCACAACCAAATTAATATGGTGATCATGTTCACGCTTGGATCTTGATTAAGCCAAATTATCATCCACGAACACAACAAAAAAATGTTGAGACACTGATTGATAACTGATTCATCAAATCCATATTGACTATAGTAGTATCATTTAGACAAAATGATATAAAAATTTATTCTAAATGGACATAACTTCTCTAGAAATCCATATTCGGTATATCACAATCCCGAACACTGAGATGATGATAACACGATTGAAGTTCAATATTAAAAAACCACTTTCCCCCCTTTCACATATCAAAAAAACCATCCAAACAAGGTAAATGATACTTGTTTTTAACTGTTACTCAGTTTAACTTCTGATAGTCAACAAAAAATGAGAATAAAATATCTACCATTTTGAAAAAGAGCATTGGGGCTACCAAGGAGAAACACTTGGGAAAACAAAACCCTATTCCACTAAGTCGTCGAACTGAATCTTTATTTCATTATGCTCCACTAGTTACATATGCTAGGAACTTGAAAAATTTGACTACATATCTCTTCCCAACTCAAAATTAAAGCCTACCTCCTTCTCTGGGGAAGCCCAGATAAATCGTCTTGGAAAATTTTAGGAAAATTATGAACAATAATAGGAAGATCAACAATAGAAGAAACATCATCACGATTAACTATAATTGAAAACAAAAAATCATGAGATATGGGTAGGAAGTTCCTATATGACTATACCTTAGATACCAATCTCCATGAAAAAACCATGATCTACCATCAGCTATAATAAATGAGACACATTGATTAATGGACACTATATGGTTTTGCGGCAGTTTAAATGAACACTATATAGTTTTGTGAAGGTTCCGTAAAACCACCACAAAAACTGCCGTCGGATTTCAATAGATGAATATTTCTCTTATTTAGTGGATGTTTTTGGGAATTGTTATAGGCACTATATTTAGCGGTGGATTTATTGGTTTTAATGATGATTTTTAGTAGGATAATATGGTAAGAATTTAGCTATAGTTAAAACTTCTACTAAATATTTTATTTTTTTTCACGAGCACCATTGTTAAAACCAATAAAACCACTAATAAATAACCCTGCATCATTTTTAGTGGTAATTTTTATCTTCTAAAATAAAAAAATACCAACATAAATTGGTGGTTTAAACGGCTTCTATATATTGATTTACAAATAAAAACTGGCTGCAGATTCTACAACCATAGTACCTTGAAAAACAATATACGGAGATAATATACTCCAAGGTGTGCACACATAAAATCTAATCATAACTAAATATTTCAAGGGAAACTATATTTCATATTATAAAACAACAACATAACTCTAGAAATAAGGAAAACAAACAAAAAGGAAAACCTACTTTTAAAACCATATTTGGTTTAAAACCCAATAAATAAGAGTTTTTCTCAATGAAAACCACCATTGGAATTATAGAAAACATGTAAAATTAATAAAAAACCATTTAAATCCAAAAAAATTCCATTTATCAATGCAATTTACCAATTTTAAAAGGAAAAAATCCAATCATAGTTCAAGGAAGATGTACCAAAATAGGTTCCAACACTTCATGGTTCCAACTATGTTCAAAAGGATAATTCCATTTTTGAGTGGATCTAATGAAATTTCTCTATTTTTGACTCAATATCCTCTCATAATTGATTTATGGATTCATTTAATATCCTCAATGGAGACTTTGAGGTCTAATATTATGTAATCAGTTGAAAATAATAAATATTAGTAGAGAAATGATTGTAGTAATTTGGAATATTGAATTTGAATTCTGAATTACAATTCAATTAAGAAGAAGGTGTTTCTACTACTGTATAAGATTAATAAAAATAAGGTATTTAATTTTCAAGTGTCAATGATTTTGAGTTCATAGAGTGAAGGAAAATGATATTATTATGGGATGATTTGAAGAAACTTTGTGTTGTATGGAAGGAAGAGGAAGAAATACGTTTTTTAGTTTAGTTTTCACAAAAAGTAAAATCTTGAATTATTAAAAGATCATAATAAGAATAAGTGATTATAGAATCCATTCCAGAATTTTTTGTAAAGATTAATAAGAAGAATAATTTTTGTTCATTTAATGTACATAATAAGTGAATAAGTTTCTTTCTATTTTAAAATCATATAAGGAAATCAATGAAAAGGCATATTCTATTCTAGTGAAAGATTTATTATTGTTAGAAAACTCTATTTCAAACTATTAGAATGGTAGTATAAAGACCTAGTGAGATGTGGAAAGAGTGAGGGATGCACTAAAACATGGTATATAAGCATGAAATATATATTCAAGGATAAAACTTGTTCACTTGTACCTATCAGTTGATACTAGTGGGTTGTTTAATATCAATGGAATCTATATCACACAAAGGATTTTCTTTCTCATTTTGAGAGGTTAACCTTGTAAATCTGTTTTGACACTTATGTTTGTGTGCATTTAAATTTATTTTAAGAAAATATGATGTTAATAAGATAGAATGAAATAACTGTTAACCTTAATAAGTAAAGAGATAAAAGGATAGGGTTTAAAATGTTTTTAATTGGATAAAAAGTCATCAACATTGATATGAACCCTCTGAGTATTGAACGTATCTATAATTAGAATTCTAAAAAGTTATTTATTGTTGTTCATTGTTATTCTTTTTTTTCTTGAATAGTAAAAAATCAATTTTCCACTTTTTATGAGAAAAACATGTACACAATCACTTATTCTCCTATATTTTTTTTTTCCATTTTCTCATATATAGACAATCTCTATGTATTGTCAATTCTATGTATATATAGTCTCTATATTATCTTGTAATGCCCCGGAACCTCTAGACTGGGGCTAGTTCAATACTTGATATATTGGCATGGTTAGTAAGAATGAAAATCCCAAAGGAGCGATCCGTTTAGTAGTATATAAGAAACAAGACACATATATGTAACTCAAATTACATTGGAAAAGGTTAAAAAATACAATACAAATCAAAAACTAAAGACTGCATCCACAAGAACTAAATAAATGATCTCCACTTCATCACCTATTGAAAGTAAAAAATGAAATGGGTGAGCTCAAACAACCAGTAAGGGTTACAAATAGTGGAAGCATGAATCAATAAAAATCTAATTATAAACAATTTGACATAATCAAAATGGCATGGTGAATAAATGAAAAACTCACGCCATTAATAATCTGAGAATGGAACTTCATCCACAGATTTTATCATAGTGAAAACCCCATGGATAGTAATAACTGATAATGGATAAATGTAACACCCCAAGCTTCCACTACACGTTTCCCTAAGTGTAATGCAATAGCTTGCATTGTATGAAACTTCGAGATTCTAACACACTGCGATCAATCAAAGTTGCTGGTATGAATAATAATACCCAATTTTTGAAATTTATACATTTTAACTTTCAAAATGGACTTTATTTTTGGATTCGGAATATCGAAATTATCCTAGGGTGAAATTTTGGTACTTTTTGGATAACATTTATATTTTGATGAATACTAAAAATTACTAAATTTTAATTAATTTTTTTTAATAAAAATAATTAATTGTGATAAATTATTAATTATAGTGGTTTTAAATTATATTTAGAATATATTTTTACCCTTTAATACAATTTTGGTCATTGGACATAATTTCACAATTAAACCGGACATAAACAAGTGTCAATCTTTTGATATTTATTATATCTTAAAAACACGCTTTTTGTTTTGACATCAGAAATTAATTTTAAATTAAATTCTTCCACTTCTATGTTTTGAATTTGAAAAAATGGATTCCATATTTTTAATTCGCATGTCCAAATTGTGTAAATAGGTAACTTTTATTTTTAGACATTTTGAATAATTACTTCGGTAAATATTTTCATTACCATGGTTAAAGGGTAAATCCGGTAAATAAGGGTAAAAAAATAATATTATAATAATAATAAATTACCCTAAAACATGTCCTAACCTTATTGGTGGATACATGTCCGACCATGGGCATCTTTGGGTCAATTTTGGGACCCCATGGAGCCACTTGTAGGTGATAGGGACACTGTATGTTTATCAAGTTTAAGTAAATAAAAAAATGACATAAGCTTATATCTTTTAGAAAAACAATTTTTACATAGGTTTATATATGTTATATTTTCGATTATAAATATTAATTAGAAATATAAAAATAGTTCCTACATAATTATATTTTATTTATAATTTTTAGACATTGAAAAAGTAAAAATATATTTGACACAATAATAATGCATTATTTTCCTTATTAATGAAAGAATCAAATAATTGGTATTATAAATGTCAAAATTAATATAATTTAAAAGTTTTGATGACATAAACGATTTTAATTGGTTAATATGACATGTTATTATTGCCTAAATGAATTTGGTTCTAATTAATAAAGTTTTTAAGACTTTAACAAAAATCAATTTTTGAGTAGTGTCAAAATTGACATAAATGAGTTTTTTAAAAAAATATTATATTATTAATTTATATTCTATTCTTAAAAATCTATGGTTCTGCCAAAGGACTTATATAATTATTGGTGTATCATTAATGGACCACATGGGGGTCTCTTTGATGTTTATAGTAAGTTTATTAACTATATATTATAAAAATACAATGTGACATGGTAAGTGTTAAACTAATTAATCAAGAGTTAAAACTAAAATATAAGGTTAATATAATGACCCAAACCTGTCTAAAATATATTGGTTGAAAGGATTTCTACCCATCCCCACCTTAGTCTTTGAATAATCCACTTTGGATCCATTAGAAACTGAATATTATATTATTATAAAATAATACTTTATGTTTTTCCTAAAGAGCCACTCACCCCTCTTATAAAAGGGAACTCCCCCATCTCATTAATTCACACATTCAAATCCATTTGGCTCGGCCAAACCTAGCCCAAATATCCCCCCAACTTATCTCAATTCATCCTAGAGTCCTTATTTTGACCCGGAAGCCAACCTAATGAGCCCTTTTGATCAAATCAAAAGGAAGAACCCAAAGAAGAGGTAACATCTTCACCACCCTCTTTAAAATTACTTTCTTCTTCAACTTCTTCTTACATTGTTATTTCCATTATAAAATAATTAATCTAGTACCTTATATATACTATGATGTTATTATAATTATGGAAAAAACAAATTCATTATTCTATCCATCCCTTGAATGACATGTCACCATATGTGCGTACATACGGCCTATCGTCTCCACGTTGTGGTGTAATTGTTATTCAATATACTATAATTTAGATGGGTATAATAATGATGTATAATTCACATAAATAATAAATATAACATGATAATGATTCTGTCTATATGATATACCATCCAATTATATATTATTTTAATATCATAAGAATGATATTGTCGCTCATGCGTACGTACGGATTACCGTCTCCACGAACGCGATGAGATTCATTCTCCATCGTATCCATTCAAGACTAAATTTTATTGGATGATTAAAAATAATATCTAAGGACTTAATATCATTCTGGATATGAGTATGATACAAAATATCCATAAAAAACATGACTTATATGAAAGAAAACGAGTAAGTTAACACCCAAAACGACGATAATACTAAGATTTTATTAACAAAGCGATGTTAAAAGATCATATATGATATCATATTAATATATATGATTATTGTATAATTCAATAACAATTATTTCACAATGATACAGGAGTTTAACCTACCATCATCCAAGGAAAAGTACAAGTTAAGACTTTATTTCACAATCTCTTCATTATCTAAGGTTGTTTGTACGTAATTATCTACGGGGACCTCTTTATCATCCACATCCATGTTTCTTAAAAATGTATTTCAAAACATTCTTAATATTTTACAGAATATGGTTTAAAGTCATTTATACCCTTGTTTGACTTTTTATAAGAAGTTTATAAAGGAATCTTTCCATCGTTTTTCAAACAAGGTCCTTTTTTACATTTTCGACAAAATTAAGGTATGAATGTTTTTTAACTTATGCAGCGGGTGAGGCTATTTTAAGCCTTTATAAAATCATTGAATCTTTCCTTACAAGCTTATAATAATATTTTAAAAATAAATATTTTATTTATGTGAATCTTAAATGATTTCAAAATATAGAGAGATATGTCTCTAAAATAAAGGTTTTGATTTCATCTATGTCAACATCCTTTGATGGATTTTAAGTTTATTTGAAGTTGATTTATTATAATACAAAACTTCCATATTGTATTGAAGTTTTTGTGATATGTTTGACTGTGGATGTGATATTTTTATACCATTCATTGCTTATGGTAAAAGTTTTGGTATTTCATATGCTAGTTTTAATACGAATGTTTATGATATGTTTAAACCTTTTAATATGAGGAATTTATTGGACTTAGTAAGTGACGGGTGAAGCCTACTATAGCTCCTTGATGCATCGGTAGGTCTCATGAGACAACTAGACATGGAATTGGCCAAGGCCCTTTCCCAATTTGAATTATGGTTTTGGCCGAGGCATTAATCATTTTAGATTTCTTGGCCGAGGCCTTGACAAAATGTTTCAGAATGTCCGGCTTTATACATTACCTCATTATGGAAATAATATTGATGGTTCATGTGGTCATTTGACTAGTAGAATACCCATGATTATGTTTTATTATGACATTATTTACTCAGCTCATAATCTTTCCATAAAAGTATTCATGTTTATTATTGGTAAAGGCATGTGGTTTTCAATTATTTACCATGATTAATTTTTATGTCATTTTCCGTTGTACTACTTACCCTTACTGAGCATTTAAGCTCACCCCTTTCTTATGTTTCATTTTCCCAGGATATGAAAGAAGTTAGTTATGAGTGACCTGCAAGCATAATCTAGGAGGCTTGGATGCTTCTAATGAAATATATTATTTTTGATCTCTCTTCAAGCTGTAAAGTGGATCATATGTATGAATCTTGTTTCCAATAATACTAAATTGATCTATCTTTCGAGACATGATTTCGTTTTAATCATGCCAATGTTATGTAATAATGCACCGACTCTGGGTAACTGGGGTCGGGGCGTTGTAGTTGGTATCAGAGGAAGTTTAGTACAAACCTTGGAGACTAGATTTAGACAAACTCTGATTAGAGAACATATCCCTAAGATAGACTTTGAGGATTAGTATAGAAGAACTTCCTAGAATTTTGGTATTGTAGATATTTTGTGATTTTTACAAGCAATACATCCCTGTCTGGATACGAGCAAGTAGAGGCGGCTCTGGCACAGATGTACCTACGGGTAAAACCAAAAAACACCCCTTTGAGCTTGACTCGAACGAGAACTGGTGCACGACAACGGGCCTTGCTGCACTCTTGGTTATGACACTCCCGAGGGATATGCTTAGGATAAATCTCATTTTCTTTAACATCCATTATGAAGAATTATGAGTATATACTTATCAAAGAAAACGTTTTTATGATTATGTATTATATCCATAAACTGTTGAATTTATGTTAAGTGTTTTAGAAGTTTGGAATTATATATTTCAATTCATAAACTAATCTAGTTTATGAATTTATTTTAGAAATAGATCCTAGTGGAAGGAATGTAAACTATATCAACGCACACAGTCTATGTACGGATTTCCCTCCTGCTCAAGATAATTATAGTGGAGCTAGTGATGCAACTGGTGTTGATCAGCTTATCACCATTCTGGGACAACTCACTGAGGTTATGAATAATAACCTTAACCATATGGAGCAACTGGATCCACAACGTGGAGGATCAATGTTAGATCACTTCATGAGGCAACAACCACCAACATTCAATGGGAGTACAAATCCCATAGTAGCTGAGCAATGGATAAATTCCTTAGAGAAAATATTCCATGCCGTGGGGAGTAGTGAAAGGGAAAAAGTTGTCCAGACAGTTTATCGCCTCACTGGAGATGCTGATCAGTGGTGGTCATTGATACACAACACGAAGGCATATTATGAAGTATCAGATATGTAATGGAGGGATTTCAAAGACCTATTCTTAGAAAAATAATTTCCTCGAGACCATCGAGCAGATATGGAAAGGAAATTTCTGAGCCTGAGGCAGAAAGAGGATGAGAATGTCGCAAAGTATGAGGCTAACTTTACAAGTTTAGCGAGGCATGATGCTGATTATATATGTAACCCAAGGAGTAATATTGATCGTTTCATTGATGGGTTAAAACCATTTCTTTGTCGAGCATTAGTCTCGCAAACCTTCTCATCAAACGAAGATATTGTCTTGTGTGCTATCAAGACAGAAAAGGAATTCTCCAGGTCTTATGACTTTAAATAAAAGCAAGAGAAGAAGAGATTTTCTGAACACTATGGGAAAGGAAATAAGGAAACATGGAAGAAGGGTAGAATTTAATTTCCATCCTGTGATAATTGTGGAAGGAAGCACCCTGGTTCCTATCTAAAAGGAAAAGGAGTATGCAACAAATGTGGACAAAAAGGCCATCTAGCTGGTGATTGTAAAGGAAATAAAGACACTACCAATGTTCAATGCTACAATTTCAGGGATATGGGACATTATGAAAATTAATGTCCTAATATTCAAGGAAACATACCTCAGAAAAGGCCAAAGGATCAAGGCCAAGCTTATGAAATCACTACTGCTGAGGTTGAAGCCCCGAAAGACGTGGTGGTAGGTAATTTAATGGTTTCCTCAAGTTTAGATAATGCATTATTTGATTCTGGATCATCACATTATTTCATATATTCCCAGTTTTCTATGAAAATTAGATATTTCCAATTTTATTTAACATGGGATTTGTGAGTTAAAACTCTTAAGGGAAGTGTCATTGCATCGAAGTTTTGTGAATCAGTCCTCATTAGAGCACATAAATGTTCTTTATCCGCTAATCTCATCATCACACCTATGATTGAATTTTATATAATCCTCAGTATGGATTGGATTTCAGACCATGATGCGAATATTTATTGTAAGAATAAGGAGGTTACGATTCCTGATGATGATGATAAGGAACACCTTATCTTTAGAGCAGAATGGTCACCACCTAATTCTTATCTAGATCCACCTCTAGTAGTTCAACTAAATTCAATTATCGGGGAGGAAGAGAATGAAATAACTGTGGGAGAGGAAAGGAATGTTCAAATAGAGGATATACCTATTGTGAGGGAATATGTTTATATGTTTCCAGAAGATTTACCTAGACATCCTCCAGAACAAGAAGTTGAGTTTTCCATTGATTTAATTCCTTGTTCAAGG
Organism: Viscum album; assembly: GCA_963277665.1. Lineage (NCBI taxonomy): Eukaryota > Viridiplantae > Streptophyta > Magnoliopsida > Santalales > Viscaceae > Viscum > Viscum album. The sequence continues at coordinate 1,746,167,074 of OY728152.1, forward strand.
CCCATTTCAAAAAACCCTTATAGAATGGCCACTGTGGAATTAGTTGAACTAAAGAAACAACTAAAGGAATTGAGTAATAAGGTATTTATTCTCCCTAGTGTTTCTCCATTGGGAGCCCCTATCCTTTTTGTTAAGAATAAACATGGATCTATGAGGTTGTGCATTGACTATATGGAGATCAATGCTATAACAATAAAGAACAAGTATCCCCTACCTCGCATTGATGATTTATTTGACCAACTGCATGGATCTCAATACTTTTCAAAGATTGACCTTCGATCTGGATATCATTAGTTGTGTGTGAAGAAGGAAGACATTTCAAAGACAGCATTTCAAACCAGGTATGGGAATTAGGAGTTTACAGTAATGCCTTTTGGTATGACTAATGCACCCTCTATATTCATGGATCTAATGAATAGAGTTTTCAAGTAATATCTTTATGACTTTGTAGTGGTATTTATTGATGATATCTTGGTATACTACAAAAGATACAAAGTTCATGAAAATCACTTGCGCATTATATTGAAGACTCTGAGAAGACATGAATTATATGGGAAGTTTAGAAAGTGTGAATTCTGGCTTTAAGAGATTTCTTTTCTTGGCCATATTGTCTCTAAGGATGAAATCTCTGTTGATCCTTATAAGACCAAGGCAATCCAAGAATGGCTAGCACCAATGAGTATAACTGAGGTACGCAATTTTATTGGTTTAGCAGGTTATTATCGATGTTTCGTCCAGAACTTTTCCCAGTTGGATAACCCATTGACAAAGCTCACATGTAAAGGGGTTAAATTTGTCTGGACAAAAGTGTGTGAAAAATGCTTTGACGAAACGAAGAGAAGATTAGTCAATGCTCCAATATTGACTATACCATCGATGAATTATGGGTTCGTTATTTATAGTGATGCATCAAAGAAAGGTCTTGGTTTTTTCCTTATGCAGAATGATAGAGTTATTGCCTATGCATCACGACAGCTGAAAATTCATGAGCAAAACTATCCTACTCATGATCTTGAGTTATCTTCTATAATATTTGCTTTGTTGATTTGGAGACACTATCTCTACGGTGAAAAATGTGACATTTATACTGATCATAAGAGTTTGAAATATATTTTCTTATAGAAAGAGCTCAACATGAGGCAAAGGAGATGGCTTGAACTACTCAAGGATTATGATTGCACGATACACTACCACCCGAGGAAGGAAAATACAGTGGTAGATGCTTTGAGTAGAAAGGATCTTGGAATTTTTAATAAGATAATAGTAGAAAAGGATCTTATATACATGGATCTAGTAAATATGGATATGGGAATCACCATGGAAGGTGAAACATCAATAATTTTTCAAATGGTTTCCAAACAATCTTTACTAGAAAGGATAAAGAGTTCTCATACCGGTGATGAAGATTTTCAAAAGAAGATTAAAGATGCGAATGATCGTATATTGAATGACTTTGTGTATGAAGATATAATTTTGAAATTTGGGAAGAGACGTTGTGTTCCCAATATACATGATCTAAAAAGGGAATTGTTGGATGATTCTCATAGTTCCAATTTCTCTATACACCATGGGAGAACCAAAATGTATAGAGATTTAAAGGAACATTTTTGGTGGGACAACATGAAGAGGGAGATTGCTGATTTTGTGTCATGATTTATGGTTTGTCAATAAGTGAAAGCTGGAAGGAAACATCCTGGAGAAGTCATGCAACCTCTTCCCATACCTGAGTGGAAATGGGATAATATTATGATGGACTTCATCATGGGGATACCAAAGACTCCTAGAAGGAACGATGCAATATGGGTCATTGTTAATCGTCTTACCATGTCAGCACATTTTCTTGATATAAGAGAAGATCTACCACTTGAACGTCTAGCAAGAATAAATATTAAAGATGTTGTGAGACATCATGGAGTTCCCCTATCAATTGTCTCGGATCGTGATCCCCGTTTTACATCAATTTTCTTGAAAAGTCTTCAGAAGGCCTTGGATACTGAACTTCGTTTGAGCACTGCTTACCACCCTCAAATAGATGGACAATCAGAACAGACTATTCAAACCTTAGAAGACATGTTGAGATCATGCTCATTTGACTTTCAGGGTATGTGGGATCAATATTTACCTATGGTGGAATTTTCCTATAACAATAACTTCCATTCAATTATTCGGATGACACCATATGAAGCGTTGTACAGAAAGAGATTTCGCACACCAACCTGTTGGGATGATGTTGGTGAAAGAAAAATTGTTGGCCCGAAACTAGTGGAGGAAATGATGGAAAAGGTAAAGGTAATACAAAACCATATCAAAGCAGCTCAAAGTAGGTAAAAGAGCTATGTCGATAATCGAAGGAAGGATTTGGAATTTCATGTAGGAGATCATGTTTTCTTGAAGGTATCTCCATGGAAGGGAGTTATAAGTTTCGGTAAGAAAGGTAAATTGAGTCCCAAGTAAATCAGACCATTCAAAATTCTATAACTAATTTGGGTTATGGCTTACCGATTGGAAATTCCACCAAGTCTCTCCAAAGTACATGATGTGTTCCACGTATCACTGTTGAGAAAATACATGCCTGACCCAACACATGTACTCACCTATGAGGAATTAGAACTGGAACCCGATCTATGTTATTGTGAAGATCCTGTTAGGATTCTTGATATGAGAGAACAAGTGCTGAGAAACCAGACGACTCCTCTGGTAAAATTTTTATGGAGAAACCACAAGATGGAAGAGGCAATGTGGGAACCCGAGGAACTTATGATGAAGAACCACCCGAGTCTTTTTATATAGTAATTTTCTAGAAATTTTGAGGATGAAATTATTTGAAGGAGGGGAGAATGTAAAACCCCAGGCTTCCATGATACGTTTCCCTTTGAGTAATTCAATAGCTTGCATTATACGCAACTTCGAGATTCTAACACACCGTGATCAATCAAAGTAGCGGTTATGAATAGTAATACCTACTTTTTGAAAATTTATACATTTTACCTTTCAAAATGGACTTAATTTTTGGATTATGAATATCGAAATTATCCTAGTGTGAAATTTTGGTACTTTTTGGATTACTTTTATATTTTTATGAATAGTGAAAATTACTAAATTTTAATTAAAAACAACTTTTTTAATCAAAATAATTAATAGTGATAAATTATTAATTTGGGTGGTTTTAAAGTATATTTAGAATATATTTTTCCCATTTAATACAATTTTGGTCATTGGACTTAATTTCACAATTAAACCGGACATAAACAAGTGTCAATCTTTTGATAGTTATTATATCTTAAAAACACGCTTTTTGTTTTGACAACAGGAATTAATTTTAAATTAATTTCTGCCTTCTGTGTTTTGAATTTATAAAAATGGATTCTATATTTGGAATCAGGATGTACAAATTGTGTAAATAGGTATCTTTTATTTTTATACATTTTGAATAATTACTTCGGTAAATATTTTATTTACCATGGTTAAAGGGTAAATCCGGTAAATAAGGGTAAAAAATAATATTATAATAATAATAAATTACCCTAAAAAGTGTCCTAACCTTATTGGTGGATACATGTCCAACCATGGGCATCTTTGGGTCGATTTTGGGACCCCATGGAGCCACTTTTAGGTGATAGGGACACTTTAAATTAATTAAGTTTAAGTAAATACAAAAATGACATAAGCTTATATCTTTTAGAAAAACAATTTTTACATAGGGTTATATATGTTATATATTAGATTATAAATATTAATTAGAAATATAAAATTATTTCCTACTTAATTATATTTTATTTATAATTTTTAGACATTGAAAAAGTTAAAATATATAAGACATAACAACAATGAAGTATTTTCCTTATTAAGGAAAGAATCAAATAATTGGTATTATAAATGTTAAAATAAATATAATTTGAAAATTTTGATGACATACACGAATTTTATTGGTTAATATGACATGTTAGGATTGCTTAAATGAATTTGTTTTGAATTAATAAAGTGGGTAAGACTTTAACAAATATAAATTATTGAGTATTGTCAAAATTGACATAAATGAGTTTTAAAACAAATATTATATTATTAATTTATATTCTATTCCTAAAAATCTAAGGTTCAGCCAAAGTACATATATAATTATTGGTGTAACATTAACGGACCACTTGGGGACCGCTTGGATGTATATAGTAAGTTTATTAACTATATATTATAATGATACAATGTGACATGGTAAGTGTTAAACTAATTAACCAAGAGATAAAACTAAAAGATAAGGTTAATATAATTACCCAAACCTGTCTAAAATCTATTGGTTGAAAGGATTTAGACCCATCCAAACCATAGACTTTGAATAATACAATTGGGATCCATTAGAAACCGAATATGATTTTATTATAAAATAATACTTTAAGTTTTTCCTAAAGAGCCCCTCACCCCTCTTTTAAAAGGGGCACTCCCCCTTATCATTAATTCACACCTTAAAAGCCATTTGGCTCGGCCAAACCCTGCCCAAATATCCTCAAAACTTCCCTCAATTCAACCTAGAGTCCTTAGTTTTATTAGAAAGCCAACCTAAGTATCCCTTTTGATCAAATCAAAAGGAAGAACCCGAAGAAGAGGTAACGTCTTCACCACCCTCTTTAAAGTTCCTTTCTTCTTCAACTTCTTCTTTCCTTGTTATTTCCATTCCAAAATAATAACTCCAGTTACTTCTATATACTATGATGTTATTATAATTATGTAATAAACAAATTCATTATTCTATCCATCCCTTGAATGACATGTCACCATACATGCGTACGTACGACCTACCGTCTCCATGTTGTGGTGTAATTATTATTCAATATACTATTATTTAGATGGGTATAATAATGATGTATAATTCATGTAAATGATAAATATAACATGATAATGATTCTGTCTATATGATATACCATCCAATTATATATTATTTTAATATCAAAAGAATGATATTGTTGCTCGTGCGTACGTACGGATTACCGTCTCCACGGACGCAATGAGATTCATTCCCCATCGTATCCATTCAAGACTAAATATTGTTGGATGATCATAAATAATATTTAAGGACTTAATATCATTCTGTATGTGAGTATGATACAACCTATCAATAACAAACCCGTCTTATATAAATGAAAAGGAGTAAGTTAACACCAAAAACGACGATAATACTAAGATTTTATTAACAAAGCGATGTTAAAAGATCATATATGATATCGTATTGATATATATGATTATTGTATAATTCAATAACAATTATTTCACCATTATACATGAGATTAACCTACCATCAACCAAGGAAAAGTACAAGGTAAGGGTTTATTTCATAATCTCTTCATTATCTGAGGTTGTTTATACGTAATTATATATTGGGACCTCTTTATCATCCACATCCATGTTTCTTAAAAATGTATTTTAAAAAATTATTAATATTTTTCAGAATATGGGTTAAAGTAATTTATACCCTTGTTTGACTTTTTATAATAAATTTTTAAAGGAATATTTCCGTTATTTTCCAAACAAAGTCCTTTTTAACCTTTTCGAAAAAATTAAGGTAAGAATGTTTTTTTAACTTATACGGCGGGTGCAGCTATTGTCCACCGTTATAACATCGTCAAAGATTCCCCTACAAGATTATAAGATTATTTTCAAAAATAAATATTTTATTTATGTGACTCTTAAATGATTTCAAAATATAAAGAGATATGTGTCTAAAAAAAGGTTTTCATTTCATCTATGTCAACATCCTTTGATGGATTTTAGGTTTATTTGAAGTTGATTTATTATGATACAAAACTTCCATATTTTACTGATGTTTTTGTGATATGTTTGACTATGGATGTGATATTTTTATACCATTCATTGATTATGTTTAAATTATTGACATTTTGTATGTGAGTTTTAATACGAATGTTTATGATATGTTTAAACCTTTTCATATGAGGAATGTATTAGACTTAGTAAGTGACGGGTGGAGCCCGTTATAGCTCTTCGATGCATCGGTAGGTCTAATGAGACAACTAGACATGGAATTGGCTGAGGCACTTTCCCAGTTTGATTTATGGTTTTGGATGAGGCCTTAATCATTTTAGACATCTTGGACGAGGCCTTGAAAAAATGTTTCAGAATGTCTGACATTATACATTCCCTCATTATGGAAATAATATTGATGGTTCATGTGGTCATTCGACTAGTAGAATACCCATGATTATGTTTTATTATGGCATTATTTACTCATCTCATAATCTTTCCATAAAAGTATTCATGTTTATTAATGGTAAATTCATGTGGCTTTCAATTATTTACCATGATTAATATTTATGTCATTTTCCACTATATTACTTACCCTTACTGAGCATTTAAGCTCACCCCTTTCTTATGTTTCATCTTCCCTGGATATGAAAAAGTTAGTTATGAGTGACCTGTAGGCATAATCAAGGAGGTTTGGATGCTTATAATTAAATATATTATTGTTGTATTTCTCTTCAAGCTGTAAAGTGGATCATATGTATGAATCTTGTTTCCAATAATACTAAACTGATCGGTATTTCGAGACGTGATTTCCTTGTAATCATGCCAATGTTATGTAATAATGCACCAACTCTGGGTAAATAGGGTCGGGAAATTACAATAAAGAAAAATCTTATTAAGTTTTAAGTCATGTATCTGGAACATGGTACCATAATACCTTAAAAATAGTTTAGTTTTGTTGGTAGAAACCCATCTAATTTTTGGAAACAAACTCGAAGGGTTTGTCTCCAAACTGATTTGTCTCATGAGACATACCGATGCGTCAAAGGGCTATATCGGGCCCCACACACCTCTAAATCCAAATATTTTTTATACATTGATTCAATTTAAGAGAAACATGACTTTAATTTATCCATATATAATAGAGGATACAGATTCATCAATATTTCCACAGTCAAAATAATGTTCAAAATAAATACGGTAAGTAAAATGGTATACGTATTAGACAATAATAATATCTATGTTATGAGAATATGGATATTTAAAGGGAATATAATTTCAATTGAAAATAGATCTCAAATGGTCATTAGGTACACCACATAAGAAAGAGTAGGTGCACAATACTAAGCAAGTCACAATGAAGTGAAAATAGAGACAAAGCTCGTTACCATGTTGAAATCAATTGAGTGGTATGACCAAAAGTTAATAACCACCAATTGAATCATAGAATACCAAGAATATAAGGAGAATAATTATAATATATATCAAATGGCAGTACACCTATACCACATATAATAAATAAGAGGCAAATAATGGAAATCCCACAGAATTAAAAGTGAGATGAGAAAACCCCTTACAAACATTTTGGCATGGTAATGAGTGTTCTTGTGAGGGATTAATGAGAGGTAAAGGGGTATCCAATTATTTATATGTCATAAGGGAAGTATGGAGGAGGTTATAAAACCTACCTCATCATTAGGAATTAAAAATAAAAGAGCCCAACATAGGGGATATTCTTGAACAAAAGTGAGAGAGAGGATCCCTTACCTTATGCTTGAAGGTGTTCATGATTGTTCTTAAAGAGCAGAATAATAAAATTTATCTTCATTAATTAGTAATTACAGAACCTAATAAACATTTAATTGATATATTATGACCTTATTAGGTTCATTAATGGACTTTTTTATGGTTTAAGAGATTCATATTTATTGTTTTTGTGGCATTTTCTTCTTTGATTTTCATGATCCGTTTACTTTTATTCATGAATGGATGTTTGTTTGAAATATGGTAAAACATTGAGAATTGCTAATATAACTTATTAGTGAAATTAAAGAGATATAAATGATATTATAATTATTTTGGTTATATACCTTGAGGATGAATCATTCGATGAGTTAAAAATAAATTCTTGGGTTTGGCTTGGCAGTTTTGTGCACAATAAAATTGTTTTGTATTATTATTACATATTATGAATGTATAAGGATTCTAGAACATTAATCAAGATAAAATACATATATTAAGACTCGGTTAAACCACTGAAAATGTTCCATGACCAGTATTGAAGATATTAATGCAAATTAAAAACCCGTCTTCCTTGAGTGTGATAAATTGACACATCCCGGACGATGTTTCCATTTATTGTATAAAAGGAGGGGAAAAAGAGAGATTATGATGAAATATTCCATTAGAATAATGAAAATACAATAAATATATGGTAATAGAATTATCATGGAATTTGGATTAGGGGTGGTGATAATGGATAACAAAAGAATGGAACTTTTTAAAAGAAATTAAAAGAAAAGAGAAGAAAGGTTCACCTCTTGAGTACTCCTCCTTGAGAATATCCTTAAGGCCTTTGTTTTTGTCCTTTTGGTGAGACCCGAAGGTCTTGGACGTGGGGAGAGGGCTTGGAAAAATATTTGGGCAGAATATTGGCAAGGCACAAGGCTTGAGAGGAGTGAATAGAAGAGGGAGTGAGGGGGGTTTTTATAGTGGAGGAGAGAAGGGTTTTCATAATTTCTTAATCATTAGTTTATTATTTCTTCACAAGATAAGGAATAATAAGTATTACATGACCAAGAATAGTAATAAATGAATGTGACTTCAAAACAATTGAAATTACATCATCAGATCATCATCAATGACTTAATAAATCCCTTATTTAGCATTTATCGTAAATTATCGCATTTTACTATTAATAAAAATTCAAGTATTTCAGAAAAATCCCAAAAAATCACCCTAACCATTTCTAGATGTGTAGAATCCCAAAATGATGTCCGTTTTTCAAAAATAATTTTCTAAATATGATTATTTAAATATTTAATTAAAATATTTATTTAATCATAAAATATACACACTTAAATTATACAACTTCATTTTTAAGGTGCCTGAATTTATTTATACATTCATGGGGGTGGATACCATTCATAAGCGTCATGTTACTATTTTTAAGGGTAAGTTACTATTCGTAAGGGTAGGTTACTATTCATAAGGGTATGTTACTATTCACCAAAAATTAAGTTAATTCTATTAGACTCTAAATATCATCTTAAACACAACTGTGTATGTCAAATTTTCTAAATTCAAAACACAGAAGGGAAAAATTTAAGTTCAATGTCTAGGTTTTAACTATCTCTTAAATAACCAAGTGTTGTTTTAAAGGACCATAGTGATTAATGAAATATATGCTATGAATATAATGTATTTAATATAATCATACCATAAAATGTTTGGGGTGTTATATTATTCCCTCCTTCCGAAATTTCATCCTCAAAATTTTATGTATAAAGCCCACAAAAAAGATATGGGTGGTTCTTCTTCATAACATCCTCAGGTTCCCATGTTGCTTCCTCCACATTCTGGTTCCTACAAAGAACCTTTACTAGACGTGTTTTCCAATTTCTCAATTCATGCTCCCTTTTGTCAAGAATCCCGATAGGCTTTTCACAGTATGACAAATCAGGCTCCAATTATATTTCTTCATAGGTGACTAAATTCATTGGGTCTGGAATGTATTTCCTCAACAATGACACATGGAACAGATCATGAACATTGGAGAGACTTGGAGGAATTGCTAAATGGTAAGCTACATCTCCTATTCTTTCCAAAATTTCAAATGGTCTGATGTACCAGGGGCTCAATTTCCCTTTCTTACCGAACCTTAAGACACCCTTCCATTGAGATACATTCAGAAAGACATGATCTCCCACTTGGAATTCCAAATCCTTTCTCCAGTTGTCAGAATAACTCTTCTGCCTACTTTGGGATGATTTAATATGGGCTTGTATTGTACTCACCTATGTTGTGGTCTCTTCAATAAGTTCCAGGACAATAAGTTTCCTCTCACCAAATTCGTCCCAACAAGTTGGATTTTAACATCTCTTTCCATATAATGCTTCATATGGAGCCTTTTGAATACTAGATTGAAAATTATTGTTGTAGGAAAATTCCACAAAAAGAAAGTATTGATCCCACATAACTTGGAAGTCAAGAGAGCATTATCTCAACATGTCTTCTAGAATTTGAATAGTCCTTTCAGACTATCTGTCAGTTTGGGGGTGATAAGCAGTACTCATACACGAAGTCTTCCAATATCCCATCCTTGACAACATTGATTTTTTTGTGCGGATTCTCATCATCAGATTTAGATCTTTTTATCTTCTCTAATAAATATGGTTTATGAATCATTTGAAATAGAAAATATTTTTCCTCTTCCATAACAATTCCCATATCTATCTTTAGTAGATCCAAAAATATAGGATCTCTTTCAACCCTCATTTGAGTCAGAAGTCCATGAAATTTCTTGCTTAATACATCTTCCACATTATTGGATTTTTCTGGGTGGTAGTGTATTGAAAAATTGTAATCTTTTAGTAACTCGAGCCATCTCCTTGTCCTCATGTTGAGTTCTTTTTGTGTGAAAATATATTTCAAACTCTTGTGGTCCGTATAAATATCACATCTTTCTTTATAGAGATAATGTCTCCACATTTTCAGAGCAAAGACTATGGATGCTAACTCAAGATCATGAGTTGGATAATTTTTCTCATGAGTCTTCAACCGTCTTTTTGAATAAGCAATAACTTTATCATTTTGTATAAGGACACAACCCAATCCATTCTTTGATGCATCACTATATATTACAAATCTATCACTTCCAGATGGAAGAGTCAAAATTAGAGAATTGACCAGTATTTACTTCAATTATTTGAAGCATTACATACATTATTTTATCCAAACAAACTTGAATCTATTATGTGTGATCATGGTTAGTGGGTTATCCAGTTAGGAAAAATTCTAAACAAAATACAAATTTTAACCAGCTAATCCAATAAAACTGCGTACCTCTGTTATGTTTGTTGGTGTGGGACATTCTTGGATTGCCTTTGCCTTTGTAGGATCAACTAGAATTCCATACTTAGAGACAATATGGACTAGAAAAGAAACTGATTGAAGCCAGAATTCGAATTTTCTAAAATTCCCATATAATTCATTTCTTCTAAGAGTTTTCAGAATAATCTGCAAGTGATCCTCATGGTCTTCATTGATTTTTGAGTATACCAGGATATCATTGATGAATACCACAAAAAAGTTATCATGATTTTCCTTGAAAAATCTATTCATTAAATCCATGAAAACAGAGGGTGTATTAGTCAATCCAAAAGGCATCACAGTATACCTAGTTTGAAATGCTTTCTTAGGAATATCTTTATTCCTCACACGCAGCCGATGATATCCGGATCGAAGGTCGACCTTTGAAAATAATTGATCTCCATGAATTTGATCAAATAAATCATCAATCCGGAGTAGAGGATACTTAATATTTATCGCAATAGAATTGATTTCCCTGTAATCAATGCATATCCACATGGATCCATCTTTCTTATTGACAGAGAGGGCAGGGGCTCCCCATGGAGAAACACTGGGTCGAATAAATAACTTTTCCCTCAATTCCTCTAGTTGTTTCTTTAGCTCCACTAATTCCACAGTGGACATTCTATAGGTATTCTTTGATATAGGTCTTGCACCAGGAATTAAATCAATAGAGAACTCAACTTCCCCCTCTGGAGGATGTCCAGTTAAATCCTCTAGAAATACATGAATGTATTCTTGCACTATGTGAACATCTTCAATTTGAAGATTTCTTTCCTCACCCATAGATATTAGGTTCTCTTCCACTCCAAGAATTTCATTTAATAGAGCTACTAGGGGTGGATCTAGATAAGAATCAGATGGAGAGGAATCTTCTCAAAAGATAAGAGATTCTACACTATTTTCAAAAATTGTAACTTCGTTTTTCTTACAATAAATTTTCACGTCATAGTTTGAAAGCCAATTAATACCAAGAATTATGTAAAATTCATTCCTTGGTATGACGATAAGATTAGAAACTTGAGAACATTTATGTGTCATGAGGGGGAGTAGTTGACACACCTTTCTTGCAATGATGCCTCCTCTAAGATATTTTAATGATAACTCTATTAAAAAAAACTGGACATGTCTAATTTTCTTGGAAAACTAGGAAGATATAAATGAATGCGATGATCTAGAATCAAATAAAGTGTTGGCTAAGTTTGAGGAAAAAATTAATGTACCTACCACCACATCATTAGGAACTTCAAATTCTATGGTTGTAATCGCATAAGCTCTCCCTTGCTCTCTTGGATTTTTATGAGGCATGTTTCCATAGCTCTTAGGACACTCATTTGAATAATTTCCCATCTCTCTACAATTGTTGCATTTAACATCATAAATTTTTTTCTTCCCCTTCCATTCATGAGATAGATGACCCTTTTCTCCACACTTATAGCAGACTCCCATGCCTTTCAAGCATTTCTCGAGATGATTCTCTCAACAGTTCTCACATAATAGTAATTTCTTCATTCCCTTGTTCTTATTTAGTGATTCAACTTTCCCTTGGAGATCAAAGTACCTATTTTTATATTGGTTCCCCTTGAAAAAATTTTATATAGAAAATTATTTCTATGTTTTGATGGCACTTGATACAATTTCATCATATGATGAAATTTTTTGAGAAGCCAGTGCCCTTCGAAGATTTGTCTTAAGACCTTAAATGAAATGATCAATCTTGTCTATTGAGTCATGTACGTAATCTATGACATAACTGTCTAGCCTTGTGAAGGTATCCTCATACTCTGCAACACTGTATGCACCCATTTTCTTTAAGCCAAGAAATTTCCTCTTCATTTTGGTTCGTTGCTCTCAAGGGAAATATTTTTTTGAATAATATTTTCTTAAAGTTACTCCATTACATATCTTATATTTCTTCTTCCTCCATGGTATTCTAAATCAATGACCACCATTTTAGATACCATAAGCTTAACATACATGGAAATTAAATTAATTTTTCAGAATACTTAGTACATAACAAAAACACACACACAAGGACCGTAATAATTTAGTGTCTTTGGAAACTCGGAATATAATCTTCTTATCGTGGTGAAAGATCTTTAATATCTCCCATAAAGATCTTCCTTTTTTTACCTAAAACCTTTCTTTATATCCTGGGGAAAATAAAACCTAAAATGGTGAGCTCAAATGCTCAGTAAGGGTAAAAAAAAGAAATATCAATCACATCATATTCATAATAACGTAAAATTTTGGAAATCTTAATCCTGCAAAAGAGATCATAATATCACAACATGGGATAAATAATAGTAGTGAAATGTAATCCCAATAATCATAACATAAAACATGAAACATTGTGGCATACACACATAATCATAGAGAATCATTTCTTATTAGTCAAGACTCATTTCTAAGACTATCTTAGTGGTCAAAGTCCATTTCTGAACCGAGTTCATTCCTCGTTTCAGTCCTGCTTCACTGAACCGGTTTAACCTGCTATTCCATCCATGTCTATATCATGAGGTATAAAATCTTTACCAAATGCATTGGTGGGAGATATTGGTCTCACCCATCTCATAATGATACCATTCTTATGTGTGCCACAAAATCATAAACCATACATCATAGCATAACCCATGTAATAAAAATGGGATTCTTAAACATCATGACATCATAAAACAATTCATATAAGATAAAGGAATTCATAAAAATAATTCCATCACAACATAATCAAATAAATGTAATAATAGGGATATAAACAGATCCATATATTATCTTAAATGGAAAATAATTTTGATAAAACACTTGAACTCCATTCTTTTGGAAAATATCCTTTCTACTTCAAAAACATTTTCCTTTCTTAACATGTCATACAATTTTGAACTAAAAGAAGTTGATTAAAAATAAACTTGAAAAATTGTAAAGTAAGCTTCTTGGAAATAATTTTTAAAAAAATCCATTCATGCTCTATAAGTTAAAAAAAACATTCTTCTCGTATTTTTGTCGGAAAAGTCAAAAAGTACCTCGTACGAAAAACGAAAAAATATTCGTTTCATATCTTTTACTAAAAAGTCACCGAAGGGTAAAATTGGATTTAAACAATTGTAGGTGTATGGAAACAATATTACATTTTGAGGGAACATGGATGTGGATGATAAAATAAACTCCAGTAAATTCTGAAGTATAAACAATCTCGGATAAAAATTGAGATTACGAGATTTTCCCTTACCTTAGGCTCGATTTTATTCGTAAGTGTCCGAACCTCCTGTATAATGATTTAAATAATGTCATTGACTTATTATAGAATCATACTCATTGTTATGATATCATATATGGTTCACTTATGACTTTATATTACCCATTCTTTTGTAAATTCCATGTTAAAGAGCGTTTTGGGTAAAATCGTTTCATTTGTCATCCGTGTTTTGACTTGTAATTATTCATATGATTACTTAGATCATGATTACTTAATTACAGAATATAAAACATGATTTATATATAATATATATTCATAATATACATATATATAATAGATCAGTAAATGGAAAAAATACACCGTTCATGGAGATGGTAGGCCGCACGTACGCATGAACGCTGTTTTCGTTTCCTTATTGAGTTGAATGGAATTAAGTAGATGACATACATATATATACACATAAATCCAGTATCATTATTATGTCATATATTTCATTATTACTTATTATATATACTTTATAATCATTCATGAATGGTTAACATGGAGAATGAATCTCATCGCGTCGTGGAGACGGTAGTCCGTACGTACGCACGAGCGATGATATCGTTCTCATGATCATGGGACTGTATTGGAGTCTATTTATACTATTTCAGAATAAATATCATTTTAAAATAATCATATATAGTTATTATTTATACCATTATACCCATCCAAGTAAGGTGGTGGTGGAAAATAGATTACACCACGGCGTGGAGACGGTATTCCATACGTACGCACGCGCGGTGACTTCGTTTTCTGTAGGATGGATAGATGGTGAAATAAGGTTGTTTCATACTTATAATAACATATCAGTATATTAGTGATACTGATTTTATTACTTCATAATGAAACAACCTAATAAGAAGAAGTGGAAGAAGAAATAATGTTGAAAGAATCGGTAACAGACATTACCTCTCCTTTGAAGCGCCTCTTTGAGTCCTCCTCTTAGGGTACTAAAATTGGTCTTTGAAGAAGACCATGACCTCTAGGATGTTTTTAGGAAAGTGGAGAAAAGAATTTTGCAGGGGTTGGCCGAGATTTAAGGCTCAAAGTGTTGTGAGGAAGAGAGGGATGAGGTGCCCTTTTATAAGGGAGGAGAGGGGAACCTTTGGAGTAACTAAAAATATTATTTTATTATAAAGCCAAATTCGGTTTTAAATAGCTCCAAATTGATTTATTTCGAAGCTAAGGTGGGTATGGGTCGAAATAATCTCATCAAATAGAATTTAGGAAAGTTTAGATTCCTATTTTAACCTTATCATTTATATTTAACTTTAAGTTAGATAATTTTACTTTTACCGTGTCTTTTGTGTTCTTACACTATAAGGTTAATAAACTTACTATAACAAGCCAAACGAACCACAAGTTGTTTATTATTAACATATATAACATTATCTAAGTTATTTTTCCAAACCTTAGATTTTTAGGAATAAAATAACAATAATAATATAATATTTGTTTTAAAAACTATTTTATGTCAATTTTGAAACTATTTAGTAATTTATTTTTGTGAAAATCATAACAGAATTATTAGTTCAAAAAACGTTAATTACATCAATACTAACATGTCATATTAACCTATTAAATTAGTGGAATTCATAAAAAGGCTCAAATTACATTTATTTTGGTATTTATAACATCAATTATGTCAATATTTCATTAATAAGATAATTACTGTATCATCTTTGTGTCATAAATAAATTAAATTATTTAGTGTCTAAAAATTACAAATAAATTACCATTATGTAGGAAATAATTTTATCTTTCTAATGAATAGTTATAGTCGAATTTAGCTTATGTATAACCGTATATTAAAAATTATTTACTTATTAAACTTTGATTTTAACTATTTTAACCGTTCTTTAAATTAATTAATAATAAATGTCCTAATCTAATCCAAGTGGGCCTAAATGGTCCTATTTTATTCCTAAGGTTGTTTTTGGTCGAATTATACTTATACAATAGAATTAGGACATGTTTTAGGGTAATAATAATATCATTTTTACCCTTAATTACCCTATTTACTTTTAACCGTGGTAAAAAAAGTAAAAAGTTACTATTCACCAAAAATTATTTTCATCTCATTGAACCACATTTTACTTACTGACATAAACCGTGTCTCTAGGATTTTTGAAATTCCACTCACAGAAGTGGTAAAATTATGTTTTATAAAAAATTCATTTTTTTACTACCACTTAGTGGTTTCACTATTCATCAAAAAATGAAAATTTCCAGAAAAATACCAAAAATTAGGCCTAAGATATATATGATATTATGAACTCAAAACTGATGTCTATTTTACCAAATTCAGAACATATCAGTTTCATTAATTAATTTAAAAAATTAATTCCTGTCGTCAAAACAAATAGCACGTTCTTAAGAGATAATAACTATCAAAAGATTGACACTTGTTTATGTCTGGTTTAAATGTGAAATTACATCCAATTAGCAACATTGTATTAAATTTTAAAAATATATTCTAAGTATAATTTAAAACCACTCAGATTAATAATTTATCTCTATTAATTATTTCGATTAAAAAGGTTGTTTTTAATTAAAATTTAGTAATTTTCACTATTCATCAGAAAATCAAAGTTATCCGAAAAGTACCAAAATTTCACCCTAAGCTAATTTCGATATTCCGAATCCAAAAATGAAGTCAATTTTGAAAAATAAAATTTAAAAAATGTCAAAAAGTGGTTATTACTATTCATAACGGCTAGTTTTAATAATATTTTAATAGCATATCGTTGTTTAGTGAAACTCGGTATTGCTTACTACACGCGCTATCGAGGAAGGTCGCGATTGAGTTTAATGCAAGAAAAGTCAAGGATGCGTGTTGTGAAAGCTCCTTTTGGTGTCGCGTACAACACAAGACATTAATGAAATTAAAAAGAATATTTTTCATAAAATCTCGGGGTGTTACATTCTACCCCCTTAAAATGAATTTCGCCCTCGAAATTTGTCGGGGTTATAAATGGTTTACTATTCGAAAGTTTCTTTAATAGAAACTAATATCATAAAAAGGAATACCAAAACCAATCTTTAAAAACAAAAGTATGAAGCATAACGGTTACCCAAAAAAACTAATCACTGGGTTTCCACATAGGTGAAAATATGGATATGGAAGAGAAATCTAACCGTCATGTTCTGATGGAGAGTGGTAGAGAACATGGATTTGGAAAATCCAGAAATCACAAAGCCATAAATTTGTGTTGATCTAAGGTACCATCTGATTAATCAGATATAAGAGCACTAGGACAACATTTTTGGTTTTCAAGATCATTTCCCTAAATTTGATGAAATTGGAATTAGAAGAAATACATACTTTATTTTGGTACAATCTCACTATTGTTCGTGCTTTGAACAATTTACACTTCATATCTTAAAGAAATGAAGTTGAATTCGTTATTCGTGAAGTGTTAACAGATCATGTGATAGAATGATGGGTCATTCCATCTGTTTCAAACAAAAGGTTAGAAAAAGTTATCAAATATACATAAGTCCGTCTATGGTGAGGTTAATTGTATAAGATTCCAAAAATGAACTTATACTTCATATATCATACCGCGTAATAAAATAAAACTAGTTTCTACTAACTAGGGACTTCTTGTAGGCCAGTGGTAGGCGATAAAGGCCAGTCGCATTTCAGTTGTTGGTTCGATTCCAACAGCCTTGTCCGACGCGATGGGCTGTCGCCCGTCCTGCAAGTTGTCCTTTTTCTAAAGCTATATTACTATAACATCCCATAAATAATATCGGAAAAAATTTCTATCCTTAAACAATACAATCTTATGTCCAACATAATCCCTTCCAATCTTTAGGCTTATCTAAAATACTTCGGTCCAAGCTCATAGTATAAAGAAAATGATTACTTTAAATGTCACATAACAATCAAGTGAATGCCATCATTTATCCCCAATATATCATAAGATATATCTTTTTGGTCAAATTACAAACATGTGAATACCTTAATCATGTATTCTATTGAAGAATTAATACCCATTGAACCTTAGTGAAAACACAAATGTAGTTAAAAGTTAACACTTTCCACAAACCAAAATCCTCAAAATTCTTTATACTCAAACCATGATATCACTTAGTCCTTATATCAATAATGAGATAATTAATTATCTTCTTATCCCTTCATTATGTGCATATCATCTGCTTACCAAAAATATCTCAATCACCTTCCATGGTTACTTGTACCATAAAATTATTGAAAACCACAATAGACCAATACATAAATATTCCAATATTCCACGATACTATATACAACATTATTTTGGAATCCCATTACATAAATACTTAATCATTCCACCACATCGTTGTCATATTCAACATCGCCGATAGTGATCGAATGTGACTTCCCCTTGTCCTTTGCCTTAAGTGGTTGCTCATGTTGATCAACATTAACCCTTGGATTAGGGCATTGATTAGCATAATGCCCCATTTCATTGCACTTGAAGCATTGAAGTGTTGTTGGTGCGTTCTCTGTAGTCTTTTCTTTATTCAAACCATTAGCAACCCTTTTTCCATTACTTCGACACTCAGCTGCTCGATGACCTTCTTTTCCACAATTAAAACATTTTCTAGTCCCTTTAAGACAATCTCCACCATGCTTCTTTCCACACTTTGGGCATAAGGAAACATTCAACTTCTTTTCATCATTATTCTGAGATTTCTCCTTGAACTCCATCTTTCATTTCTTGTCAAAACTATGAGATGAATAAGTAACACCAACTTCCATTTCTACCTTGATAGCACAACTCACAATTTCTTCATAGCTACTGAAGTCTCTTATAGCTAATTCCCTTCGAAGATTTGGTTTTAAGCCACTCAAAAATCCATCAACTTTACTTTCAGGTTGGATGATAAATCTAGATGCATACCTTGAAAGGCTTGTAAAATTCGCTTCGTATATACCAACAGATTCATCATCATTTTGCTTTAGTTCAAGAAACTCCTTCTCCATCTTTGTTCGAAGAATACGAGGGAAGTACTTATTGAAAAATAAGTTCTTGAACTCATCTCATTCCATGGACTAAATTTCTTCTCTTGGCCTCGTATTCTTGATAAGATTCCACCATTGATCAGCTTCACCTTCAAAACGATATACTACTAAGATGACTTTATCATGTTCAAAACATTGAAGAACTAGAAATATCTTTTCAGTGGTACTGATCCATTTTTCAACAACAAGTGGATTAGAAGACCCACGTAAATAAGGTGGACGTTGCCTCATGAAGGACTCAATAGAATATTGTTCCCTTCTCTGCTCATTTGGAAGTCCAGAATGATTCATATCTTGTGTAAGTATAGCAATAAGATTTTGCACTCCATCTCCCATAACATTTTATTGTTCAGGAGGACAATCATTGAATTTTCCATTGCATTGATCAACACAGTTCCTTCGGGTTCCAGCCATCGTCTAAAACCCAAAAAGAATACTGTGAGAGGAAAAAATCATTCTAGGGAAAAAACCATAATAAAGGGAGAGTACCTTCAATATCTAACATCTTAGGTTTAATTATAAGATCGTTAGCGCAATTCTAGGACTATAACCTATACTTATACTTAACCTTAGGGACATCCCTAGACATACCTTAGAAATATCTCTAGGGATCTCACTAAAGTTCTCACATCCTAGTTTCCAAAGGTTGACTAAACCTTTCCTTTGATACCAACTGTAGAGACCCGAAGCTTAACGTACATGGACATTACATTACTTTTGCAGAATACTTAGTACATAACAAAAACTCTCACACAAGGACCGTAATAGTTTAGTGTCTTTGGAAACTCGGAATATAATCTTCTAATCATGGTGAAAGATCTTCAACATCTCCCATAAAGATCTTCCTTTTTTTTACCTAAAACATTTCTTTATATCCTGGGGAAAAGAAAACATAAAAGGGTGAGCTCAAATGCTCAGTAAGGGTAAACAAAACAAATATCAATCACATCATATTCATTATAACATAACATTTTGGAAATCTTAATCCTGCAAAAGAGATCATAATATCATAACATGGGATAAATCATATTAGTGAAATGTAATCCCAATAATCATAACTTAAAACATGAAACATTGTGGCATACACACATAATCATAGATAATCATTTCTTATTAGTCAAGACTCATTTCCAAGACTATCTTAGTGGACAAAGTCCATTTCTGAACCGAGTTCATTCCTCGTTTCAGTCCTGCTTCACTGAACCGGTTTAACCTGCCGTTCCAACCATGTCTATCTCATGAGATATAAAATCTTTACCAAATGAATTGGAGGGATATATAGGTCCCACCCATCTCATAATTATACCATTCTTATGTGTGCCACAAAATCATAAACCATACATCATCACATAACCCATGTAATAAAAATGGGATTCTTAAACATCATGACATCATAAAACAATTAATATAAGATAAAGGAATTCATAAAAATAATTCCATCACAACATAATCAAATAAATGTAATAATAGGGATAGAAATAGAACCATATATTATCTTAGATGGAAAATAATTTTGATAAAACACTTGAACTCCATTCTTGAGGAAAATATCCTTTCTACATCAAAAACATTTTCCTTTCTTAAAATGTCATACAATTTTGAACTAAAAGAAGTTGATTAAAAATAAACATGAAAGCTTGTAAAGGAAGCTTCTTGTAAATAATGTTTTAAAAAATCCATTCATGCCGTATAAGTTAAAAAAAACATTCTTCTCGTATTTTTGTCGGAAAAGTCAAAAAGTACCTCGTACGAAAAACGACAAAAGATTCCTTTCATATCTTTTACTAAAAACTAACTAAAGGGTAAAATTGGATTTAAACAATTGTAGGTGGATGGAAAAAATATTACTTATTGAGGGAAAATGGATGTGGATGATAAAATAAACCCCAGTAAATTCTGAAGTATAAACAATCTCGGATAAAAATTGAGATTGTGAGATTTTACCTTACCTTAGGTCCGATTTGCTTCGTAAGTGTCAGAACCTCCTATATAATGATTTAAATAATGTCATTGACTTATTCCAGAATCATACTCATTGTTATTATATAATATATGGTTCACTTATGACTTTATATTACCCATTATTTTGTAAATTCCATGTTAAAGAGCATTTTGGGTAAAATCGTTTCATTTGTCATCCGTGTTTTGACTTGTAATTATTTATATGATTACATAGATCATGATTACTTAATTCCAGAATATAAAACATTATTTATATATAATATATATTCAGAATATACATATATATAATAGATTAGTAAATGGAAAGAAATACACCTTTCATGGAGACAGTAGGCCGTACGTACGCATGAACGCTGTTTTCGTTTCCTTATTGAGTTGAATGGAATTAAGTAGATGACATACATATATATAAAAATAAATCCAGTGTCATTATTATGTCATATATTTCATGATTACTTATTATATATACTTTATAATCATTCATGAATGGTTAACGTGGAGAATGAATCTCATCGCGTCGTGGAGACGGTAGTCCGTACGTACGCACGAGCGATGATATCATTCTCATGATCGTGGGACTGTATTGGAGTCTATGTATACTATTTCAGAATCAATATCACTTTAAAATTATCATATATAGTTATTATTTATACCATTATACCAATCCAAGTAAGGTGGTGGTGTAAAATAGATTACACCACGACGTGGAGACGGTATTCTGTACGTACGCACGCGTGGTGACTTCGTTTTCCGTAGGATGGATAGATGGTGAAATAGGGTTTTTTCATACTTATAATAACATATCAGTATATGAGTGATACTGATGTTATTACTTCATAATGAAAAAACATAATAAGAAGAAGTGGAAGAAGAAATAATGTTGAAAGAATCGGTAACGGACATTACCTCTTCTTTGAAGCGCCTCTTTGAGTCCTCCTCTTAGGGTACTAAAATTGGTCTTTGAAGAAGACCAGGACCTCTAGGATGTTGTTAGGGAAGTAGAGAAGAGAATTTTTCAGGGGTTGTCCGAGCTTGAAGGCTCAAAGTGGTGTGAGGAAGAGAGGGATGAGGTTCCCTTTTATAAGGGAGGAGAGGGGCACCTTTGTAATAACTAAAAATATTATTTTATTATAAAGACAAATTCGGTTTTAAACAGCTCCAAATTGATTTATTTCAATGATAAGGTGGGTATGGGTTGCAATACTCTCATACAATAGAATTTAGACAAGTTTAGGTTCCTATTTTAACCTTATCATTTATATTTAACTTTAAGTTAGATAATTTTAGCTTTACCGTGTCTTTTTGCGTTCTTACAATATAAGGTTAATAAACTTACAATAACAAGACAAACGAACCCCAAGTTGTTTATTATTAATATATATAACATTATCTAAGTTATTTGGCCGAACCTTAGATTTTTAAGAATAAAATAACAATTAATAATATAATATTTGTTTTAAAAACTATTTTATGTCAATTTTGACACTATTTAGGAATTGATTTTTTTGAAAATCATAAAAGCATGATTATTTCCAAAAAAGTTAATTAAATCAATACTAACATGTCATATTAACCTATTAAATTAGTTTAATTCATAAAATGTCTCAAATTACATTTATTGTGGTATTTATAACATCAATTATGTCAATATTTCATTAATAAGATAATTACTATATCATCTTTGTGTCATAACTAAATAAAATTATTTAGTGTCTAAAAATTACAAATAAATTAACATTATGTCGTAAATATTTTTATATTTCTAATGAATATTTATAGTCGAATTTATCTTATGTATAACCTTATATTAAAAAGTATTTACTTATTAAACTTTGATTTTAACTATTTTAACCCTTCTTTAAATAAATTAATAATAAATGTCCTAATCTAATACAAGTGGGCCTAAATGGTCATATTTTATTAATAAGGTTGTTTTTAGTCGAATTATACTTATCCAATATAATTAGGACATGTTTTAGGGTAATAATAATATCATTTTACCCTTAATTACCCTATTTACTTTTAACCGTGGTAAAAAAAGTAAAAAGTTACTATTCACCAAAAATTATTTTCATCTCATTGAACCAAATTTTACTTACTGACATCAACCGTGTCTCTAGGATTTTTGAAATTCAACTCACAGAAGTGGTAAAATTATGTTTTATGAAAAATTCATTTTTTTACTACCACTTAGTGGTTTCACTATTCATCAAAAAATGAAAATTTCAAGAAAAATACCAAAAATTAAGCCTAATCTATATTTGATATTATGAACTCAAAAATGATGTCTATTTTACCAAATTCAAAACATATCAGTTGCATTAATTAATTTAAAAAAATTAATTCCCGTCGTCAAAACAAATAGCGTGTTCTTAAGAGATAATAACTATCAAAAGATTGACACTTGTTTATGTCTGGTTTAAATGTGAAATTACATCCAATGACTAACATTGTATTAAATTCTAAAAATATATTCTAAGTATAATTTAAAACCACTCAAATTAATAATTTATCTCTATTAATTATTTCGATTAAAAAGGTTGTTTTTAATTAAAATTTAGTAATTTTCACTATTCATCAGAAAATGAAAGTTATCCGAAAAGTACCAAAATTTCACCCTAAGCTAATTTTGATATTCCGAATCCAAAAATGAAGTCAATTTTGAAAAATAAAATTTATAAAATGTCAAAAAGTGGTTATTACTATTCATAACGGCTAGTTTTAATAATATTTTAATAGCATATCGTTGTTTAGTGAAACTCGGTATTGCGTACTACACGCGCTATAGAGGAAGGTCGTGATTGCGTGTAATGCAAGGAAAGTCAAGGATGTGTGTTGTGCAAGCTCCTTTTGGTGTCGCGTACAACACAAGACATTAATGAAATTAAAAAGAATATTTTTCATAAAATCTCGGGGTGTTACAACCATTGATCAACATCGCCCTTGAGACAATATACCATAATTATTATCTTTTCATTTTCATTGCATCTTAATGCCATGAATATATTTTCAAGTGACTTGATCCATTTCTCAGCAACCACTAGATTAGTAGTCCCACTGATAGATGGGGGCTGCTTCCACATGAAACGATCCAACACAGGTGTGGAATTGTTATTTGTTACAACCTGAGTAAGTTTTCCCAATATGGTTATGATCTTTTCTGCTCCAACAGTGACTATGTTGACTTGATCAGTTGGGATATCCCTACATTACCCACGAGTATTGATTCCCTTTATTCCATTAGATGTCATTTCTAAATAATTGTACATACTATATTAGGTTATGAACCATAATGTATAATCTTAATTTTACAAAATACTTAGCATAAATTGAGATCACATGCATTCTAATCCTATAATTAGAAAAATTATTTCTTTGTGGAATTATATAAATTTCAATCCTTCATAATTTCTTGTAATGAAAATATGAATTATCCAAATCATATCTTTTGGGAGTGTCATAACCAAGAGAGAAACAAGGATCGTTTTCGTGCACCAGTTCCCGTTCAAGTCTAGCTCAAAGTAGTGTTTTTGGGTTTTACCCCTAGATACATCTGTGCCAGAGCCACCTATACCTACTCGTATCCCGACATAGATGTATTTCTTAAAATATCCACATAATCTATTCCTTACCAAAATACCATGGCGTTCTTTTATGTTTATCCTCAAAGGATTATGTTAGGGAATCTTCCCTAATCTATGTTTTCTAAATATAGTTTCCAAGTTTTCTACTAAAATTCCTCTAATACCAACAGTAACACCCCGAACCCTCTAGAACAAAGCTGCCACATTACATGATATATTGGATTGGTTAGAAGGAATTAAAATCCTGAAGGAGCGACCAATTTAGATGTCTTTAAGAAACTAGATACATAGATGTAACTCAAATTACATTGTAAAAGGTTACAAAATACAATACAAAACAAAAACTAAAGACTGCATCCACAATAACTCAATAAATGATCTCCTCTTCATCACTTTTTGAAAGTAAACAATGAAAGGTGTGAGATCAAATGCTCAATAAGGGTTAAAAATAGAGGAAGCATGAATCAATAATAACCAAATTGTAAACAATTTGATATAATCAAAAGGGCATGATGAATAAATGAAAAACTCTCGCCATTAATAAACTAAGAATGAAACTGCTTTCAAAGATTTTTTCATAGTGAAAACCTCGTAGATAGTAATAAATGAAAATGAATAAAGATAATGTTTATTAAATTGGACATCATGTATCTGAAAAATGATACCATAATACCGTAAAAAAATATTAGTTCTCTCGGTAGAAATCCGTATGATATTTGGAAACAAACTCGAAGGGTTTGTCGCCAAATTGATTTGTCTCATGAGACCTACCGATGCATGAAGGGGATGTAGCGGGCCCCTCCAACCACTGCATAAAAAGAATTATTTATACATCGATTCAACACAAGAGCAAGATGACATTACATTATTCGTATAGAATAGAGGATACAGATTCATCAATATTTCCACAGTCAAAACAACATTCAAAATAAATACCGTAAGTAAAATGGTATACGGCTTAGAAAATAATCATATCCATGCTATGAGAATACAGATATTTAAATGGAATATAATTTAAATTGAAAAGTGATCTCAAATAGGCATTAGGTACACCACATAAGAAAGAGTAGGTGCACAATACTACACAAGTCACAATGAAGTGAAAATAAAGACAAAGCTCGTTACCATGTTGTAATCAATTGAGTTGTATGAAAAAAAGATAATAACCACCAATTGAATCACAAAATACAAAAAATATAAAGATAATCATGATAAAATATATCAAATGGAAGTACACTGATGTGGCTATATTTTTACATAGTTTTGCCACATCTTTTTAGTTAATTTTTAACAATTTCATTAATTATTTAATCACTTTATAGTAAATAATTGTATTTCTGTATTTTGATAGTAAACTGTGTTAATTAATCAATTTTTTATAATTAATTATGTATTTTTAGTCTTCAAAATAATAATTTTAATCTTACTTTATTTTTCTAATTAATTATATCTTAATTAGATTGGTTAATTTAAATATGCTTAAATTTTTAATAAGTTAATATCTATTTTTAAGAAATTATTTAATCTACATAATTTTATTTAATAAAGTTAGTCTTTATTTTAATATTTTATCTTTTAATTTTGTCACATTAGAATGGGTTAACAATGTTAAATAATTGGTTTAGTCTTCTTGCTAATCAGTTATGTTAATAATTTGTGTCTTAAATTAAATATAATCATTCGCTTTTAATATTTTGTGTTCAATTAGTTAATTAATTAATTAATTAAGAGTTTTTAAACATTAATTATATTTTTTATGTATGCATATTATTTATTAAGTCACCAAATTTTTATTTTAGTCTACCGGTGAGGTAGATAAGAACTTGTGGTGATTTATTTGGGTCACTGATGCTAATTTTCATTGTTCGCAGCTACTTTGTAATTAGAGTGTTTTTTTTAATTTAAGTCTTTTATTAATTTATTTTAAAAATTATTCACTATATAATTTTAGTGTTGTTAATTATTTATTTTAATGTTTTTAAAGTTTAATAAAAATGTAGTTTTAAATTAATGGCATTTAGTTTTCTTTTTAATTAATTATTTTTAATCCTTGTTTTAAATAACTTAAGTTTTAACTTTTTAAGTTTAATTTGTTTTAATTAAATAAAAGGGTCACCGTTAGTATTCTACCGGTGACCCCCGCACCTCACTGTCACTTCACTGTCTACCAGTGACCCTTAATGCATTGTATCGGTATCCTTTTAATTTTTATTCTTTAACGGTGACCATTATTTTATTATTCAACTCTATCGGTAACTACCTTACCGTTAGACTGCATGCCCTACACCTTACTGTTGTGCTGTTGTTCCTCTTTTCGTAATTTATTTTAATAACAGTGAACCCCGCTCCATTGTTTTACCTAACAGTGACCACCTCATTGTTGCGCAGAGTCCTTTTATTTCCCTCTGTTAGCTTCCCACTTCACTGTTAGACAATCCCAACAACACCTCACTATTAGAATTCTAACGGTAGCTTCTTCTTTTATTTTCCAACAATGACCTTCTACTATGACTAACATAGACCCTTTAATTTTAAACTAACTGTATAATTTTCTTTTAGTCCAACGGTGACCCGTGTTTTTTTATTTATATTGGTGAGATTTTTCCCACCAATACCCCAACCTTACTGATACCCTCCGCTCTACCTCACAGTTAACCAGTTTTCAAACCTCACCGTCAGCACACCTCCAACTTCACCATTGTTCTCCCTGCCCTACGCATCCACCTATGTACCCTCATCTCCCACTATCACGCCACCTCTGAACCATCGCACTGGGTTTAAGCCTCCGGGAGGAAGAGTTTAGACAAGCAGTCTCCGAGGGCCGGGAGGCATTCAAATGCTATTAGCAGCAGAACAGGAGGCCCAAGAAATTGTTTCTGCTGCAAAAAATGTGAAGATGACGAGGCTGAAGCAAGATAAAGAAGAATCTGTGCAGAAGAAGCACCACCATTGAGGAGTAGGAGGTACCGCCGCTGTAAGCCGAGGACCACCGCGCCGTCGGTGCTGTTCGAAGGAGACTACCGCTGGAGTCGATGTGCCGCCATCGATGGGTCGAACTAGAACGCCAAAACTAAGGAGAAGCCACCGCACCCATGCTGCATAGCATTCTAAACAGATCCAGGATGCCACTGTTGGAGTTGTTAAAGCCACTGTGGAGAGAAAGCTTCCGCGCCACCTGGTCTGCTGCTAAGGAGGGGAGGTCGCTGCTAACCGCTGCTGTGGGGTGCGCTGGGGAAGAGCCAGAACTCTACCCCTTGCTATAGCACCGAATTGGGGGGAGGGAAGAGATAAAAAAACAAACAAATAAACAAGTTAAAAAATATAATAAAAAGGATGAATAAAAAAAATATAATAAATAAAGTATTATAAAAGTAAAGTCAAAATTAAAGTAAATAAAAATAAAACAAAAATTAAAGTAAAAGTTAACTTACAAAATAAAATAAATATAAAATAACTTAAAAAAGTTATAAATTTTTAACAATTACAAAATTAATAAAATAGATTAATTATAAATTAAAATATAAAACTAAATTAATAATAAAAGTTTATAATTAATTTATATATTGTTTATAGTATAAATTAATAATTATTATAAATAAACTCTAAAATATACTTTTTAACTTAAAAATATTTAAAATTTAAGTATTAAGTTCTAACTACTAAATTAAAATAAACTAATAGATTAATAGAATAATTTTATTTATTTAATTCTAATTACAATAATAATAATTAATGTAGTGAATAAAAATAATTAATACAATCTACATTATAAATTTGTTACTTATGACGTAAATTTTAATAACTTAGTTTAAAGTGTTAAAATTAATAACTTAGTAACTATTTTATTAACTTAATTAAATTAATAACTCTTTAATAACTTATGTTTTATCATATTTAATAATTGTATAAATAATTTAAAAGAAAATAATTATCAATTAACTAAAGAGAATTTGTAACGAGTAATATAACAATTTACTTTAAAAATAATTATTTTTATTTGCATCTCTTTTATTTATTTTCCAATTCTATTTTATTTGCAGGTTCATTCAAGAGACAAGTTTACGTCCAGGTGCATGTAACTAACTCAATGAAAGTTAGTTATGAGGGAAAAACTCATGCGATGTGCTTGTCTAGAAAAGATGGTCATTTTGCAGTGTGTGGGTGAAGAACTTGTGAGGTCGGTGGAGATCTAGCGGTGACGTGTAGCAGATGACAGGTTGTACTTAAGAAGAGAAATCAACATGTTTTTAGCGGGATGAATGGGGGGTGATTCATTCATTCACTTGGAGAGTCACACACTTGACGAACACATGAGTCCTGGAGTAGAGCAGAGGCCCAGGAGTAGTAATTCATGCGAGAAGAGGGAGTTTTCTTCCTCTGTTATCTTTCAAATATTTTCTTCTGTAATTGAATGATTTTTGTATTCATGTTAGTGATAATGAAAAATATTTTAGTTGGCTAAAATTCTAGTTCAGGGAGAGTTCTAGTTCTATTGGTAATCATTTTCGTCCTTTTTCATTAAACACTTCTTCTGTGATTAGAATTGATCAGCGAGATCATTTCTAGCTACACATTTCTGTTTCGTACCACAATCAATAAATTTTTAAAACTCTATAATCATTCGGCGAGTTTGATTATGAAATCATCTTTAAAGAAAACAACTCTTAAAGAAAACTTCAGTACTTACGGTGAGTTTGTACTGTTGTTCATTTTAAGTCATCTTTCTAGAATTGTACTTCTTTAGAGTGGTGAACTCTAAGTTGTACAATTTCTGTGACTTAACTCCTGGTTAGGGAAGTAAGTCATTTTATTTAGTGGTATGAATCATTACTTTTACATGAATAGGAAAAACAATTTAAACTAGTATACTAGAGTAATCCCCGAGCGTTCTTTACTGTTGTCCTTTATCAGTATATTATTTCCTTTTTTGCACCTTATTTTTAGCTGTACTCTGTTTTAGTATAGGTAGAAAAAGTTTTTAAAAATGTGTGGATTCACTTTCAGTTTATAGAACATATAAAAAATATTAAAATATATAATAAAATTAAGAAAACCACTCCGCTGCTGACAACAGTGAAGCTTTCCAAGTTTTTTTAGTGTTTAGTGGACAAATTAGCCGTCCCTGTGGGTTCAACCCTTCTTACCACATATACTGTAGTTAGTAGGAATAAAAATATTAAACTTTGAATGACTTCAATGATGGGTTAGGTCATGTTTTTGGTTCCGTTTCCGGGGAGTACATGATATATTTCTAAAAAAACATTAAATAAACACATATATAAAAATCTTTAAAAAAATTAAAAAAATTTGAAAACTATAAAAAAACTATGTCTTTTCATTTTGAACTATTACTGCTATTACTGTTACTGTTGTTTTCATGAGCATAAGAGCATCTATTGTTATATTAGAGCCTCTAAACCTTGAGTTAGATAAACATTTAACTTCTCTATGGAAGAAAAACCAAGTTGAAATGGAAAATCAAGATAATAGAGTTCCTGAGCATAATAATTTCCAAAACCATCCAGAACTCTTAGATGAACATGAACGGCCTAGGATGAGGGAGTTTCAACTTCCTCAAGTTTCAAGAAATCCTTCTTATATTAGATTAAGTCCTAGGGATAGAAACTATGAACTGAAATAATCACACATTTCACTGCTTCCTTCTTTCAATGGGCTCTCTAATAAGGACTCTTTAGCCTTCATTAGAGATTTCTACAACACTGTACAACAACTTTCTTTGTTAGGACTCACAGAGAATGATCTTAGGATGATAGGTTTTCCCTTTTGTCTTAAAGGGAATGCGTGAAATTTGTTTTTAAGTTTAGATGAAAACATTTTTGAGAATTGGGATCAAGTTTACAACTCTTTTATTATGAAAATTTATCCTCAAAGACTGAAAGGAGAATTGAGAACTAAGATTAATAGTTTTTATCAAGAGGATGGAGAAGCCTTCCATGAAGCATGGGATAGATTAAGGGACCCACTTAGGTAGTTTCCCCATTATCAACTCCCATCTCATCTCCTTATCGACACCTTCTATGAAGGTCTTTACTCCTCTCGTTAGAATTTAGTGGATCAAGCTGCTGGGGGTAATTACAATGATAAGACTGATGAAGAGTTGAGAAAAATTTTCAATAATCTGGCCCTTAATTCTCAACATAAGAATTCAAGAAGAAATATAGTCAATGTGAATGTTAATAAGGGTTCAAGAGCTGATACTCAATGGTAACTAGCTGAAATTACCTACCAACTTCAAACCTTAATGAACCAAAATTCAAAACAAAATGTTAATCAAGTTTAAAACCAGAACCAGTATCAGTCACTAAGGTAACAATGTACTCAATGTGATATGTATGGGCACTCTGAAAATTTTTGTCCCAATGCTGATTTAACTGTCCAACAACCTGAAAACTAAAACTTTGTTAATTATGGTCCTAGGATGCCTAAAAAAGATGATCCATTTCCAAACCATTACAATCAAGGCTGTAGGAACCATCCAAATTTGTCCTGGAAAGATCAAGGTATCATCAAACAATCCACAACCCCTAATTATCAGAACCAACCAAGAACAAACCTTCAAAACCAACAAAGGGGTGAGACTTAAAATTTTAAAGGAAGTAATGATAATCAAATGTCTTCTAAATTGGATCAGATCTTGAATAAAATAAATTCATAAGAGGAAAGGTACATGACTCAACTTAATAAACAAAAAAGTCAATATGAGCCAGACAAGATGGAAAATGATGTGAGAATGCAGAACATGGAAACACAACTAGGACAATTAGCTAGAGATTTAACTTCTAGGGATAAAGGTAGGTTTCCTAGTACAACTGAACTTAATCCCAGGGAGAACATCATGGCTGTTGTTACTAGGAGTGGGATGAATACTCAAACTACTGCTGAAAAAACTGTGAAAAATTCCCAAAATGAGAAACTGTTTGAATCTGGAAATGAAAATCTGTTTTTTTCAGAATCTATAAATTCACCAAAAAATATTGAAAATGATTTAAATATGAACATGTCACCTGAAAATCAAGCTGAAAATTCTTCTAAAAATCAAATGAATAAAGGAAAAGAAAAATTTGTGGAAGAGGTGAGGGACATGCCTGCTGTTCTGAAAATATTTTCCCCACCCATCCCTTTCCCTAAGAAACTGAAACCTCAAAGTAACACCAGGGTTGAACTTCTTCTGTTTCTTGGTCTTCTGTCCGAGCTACAAGTGAACATCCCATTCATACAAGATTTAATTCAAATTACATCATATTTGAAATCTCTGAAGAAAATTGTTTTAAAAAAAAGACCCTGGAAGAATTTTCTACCTACAGCCTCACTGAAGAGTGCAGTGCTATTCTCCAAAAGAAAATCCCACCCAAATTGAAAGACCCAGGTAGTTTTTTCATCCCTTGTACTCTAGGAAATTCTGGTTAGTTGAACTGTCTGTGCGATCTAGGTGCTTGCATTAACCTTCTCCCATACTCACTATTTCTACAGTTGAGGTTGGGTGATCTTCAACCCGCCACAGTCATTCTCCAATTAGCTGATATATCTTTCACTCATCTTGTGGGGAGGGTAGATGACTTATTAGTTGGGGTTGGGAAGCTATTTTTACTTGTTTACTTTCTTGTCTTAGATATGGAGTGTGATCAAGAGGTACCTATCATCTTGGGTAATCCATTCTTGGCCACAGGTGGAGCTATATTTGATGTGTGAAAGGGTCAACTGATCTTTAAAATTGGAGAACAAGAAGAAGAGTTTAATGTTTTTAAAAATATTAAGGGACCAACATATTCTGAAAACTGCTCAAAAGTTGAGTTCCTTGAAGCTTAATGTTCTTATAAAAATCAACTTGAACTCATGGAAAAATATGAAAAACAAATCTCTGTTGAGGAAATCATTTGTGAAGTTGAAAATATTTGTGAATCTGTTTTAGAAACTGAACATTCTACTATAAGACCAAAACTGGAAAATCTTCCAGAACTGGACAACTTTCCAGTTTCTACTATAGGAGAGTCCCCAGTTTCTGAAATTAGGAGCTTTCTGAGTGAAATTGAGAGTGTTTATGTCAACACAAACCTTGTTGATCACTTTTATGATACTAAGGGAGAACTTATAATACAACTTGTTGATTCTTCTTTGATAAACCTGTTGAAATTTGATCTGGAAAATATGGACAGCATACTTCCCACCTTGGAAAGCAGGACTATTATTCCTGAATCTAAACATGAAATTGAAAACCTTTCATCTTTCAATACTCCTAACAAGAGGTATGTTGAAGACCAGGGACCTCCCAGGCATAAGAGTCTTCCTTCGAGTGTAGAACTACCTGATCTTGAGCTGAATCCCATCCCTGCCCATCTTAAATATTCATTTTTAGGTGAGAACTCCACTTTACCTGTAATAATTTCTGTTGAACTTAATGTAAACCAAGAAGAAAAATTGTTGGAAGTTTTGAAAAAGGTAAAATCTGCCATAAGCTGGACCATATCTCACATAAAAGGAATTAGTCCCTCATTCGGTATACACAAGATTTATATGGAGCCTGATCATAAGCCTAAGGTAGAGTTTCAAAGAAGATTAAATCCAAACATGAAATAAGTTATGAGAGAGGAAGTAATTAAACTGCTGGATACTGGAATGATATATCCCATTTCTGATAGTGCTTTGGTCAGCACTGTCCAGGTTGTCCCCAAGAAAGGAGGTTTCACTATTATTAAGAATTAAAAGAATGAAGAAGCTCAAGTTAGTAAAGACATAAAATGGAGAGTCTATATTGATTATAGGAATCTTAATGTAGCCACTAGGAATGACCATTTTTCTATTCCCTTCCATGATCAAATTCTTGAGAGGCTAGAAAAAAATGAATTCTTATGTTTCCTGGATGGGTATTCTGGTTACAACCAGATTCCTGTTGATCCAGAGGATCAGGAGAAGACCACTTTCACATGCCCCTTTGGAACATTTGCCTACAGGCGGATTCCATTTTGGTTGTGTGGATCCCCATCCACCTTTCAAAGGTGTATGATGGATATTTTTTTAGATATGATTGAGGGAATCATTGATGTTTTCATGGATGAATTTTCTATAGCGGGGAGTACTTTTGATACTTGTTTAGGAAATCTTGAGCTAGTCTTGGAAAGATGCATTGAAACCAACCTTGATCTTAATTGAGAGAAATGTCAGTTCATGGTTACAGAGGGTATTGTACTTGGTCATAAAGTGTCAAAGAGAGGTTTGGAAGTTGATACTGCTAAGATTGAAGTTATTCAAAAACTCCCACCTCCTATTAATGTTAAAGGTGTTAGAGGTTTTTAGGGCATGCCAGTTTTTACCAGAGATTCATAAAATATTTTTTCTAAAATCACAAATACCTTATGTTCTTTACTGGTCAAGGTTGCACCTTTCAATTTTGAATAAACTTGTTTGAAATCATTTAATCTAATTAAGGAGAAACTCACTAAATCACCTATCATCACTTCACCTGATTGGAAACTACCGTTTGAACTTATGTGTGATGCTAGTGACATGGCTATAGGGGTTGATCTTGGACAAAGGAGAGATAAGAAATTACATGTGGTATACTATGCTAGTAGACTGCTAGATGATGGTCAAAATAATTATACCACCACTGAAAAAGAATTATTAGCTGTTTTTTTTCTCTGGAAAAGTTTAGATAGTATTTGTTAGGCTCAAAAGTCATTATTTTCACTGATCATTATTCCTTAAAATACTTGTTGTCTAAAAAGGAAACAAAAACCAGACTGATTAGATGGATTCTGTTGTTACAAGAATTTGATTTAGAAATTAGGGATAAAAAAGGAGCTGAAAATTTAGTTGCTGATCACCTATCTAGGCTTCCTTTTACTCAATCTGAATATGAATATCCTAGGGAGATTAACTATTCTTTCCCTGATGAGAAGCTGCTCACTGTCTCAGTCAGGAAATCTTCTTGGTTTTCATATTTTTCCAACTTCCTTGCAGTAGGTGTCATTCCCAAAAATATTTCTAATAATCAAAGAAAGAAATTCATTTCTGAACTTAAATACTACTTTTTGGATGATCCATTACTGTTTAGGAGATGTGCTGATGGTATTATTAGAAGTAGTATGCTTGAGGAAGAGATGCTGCCTGTTCTTGAGAGTTGTCATTATTCACCTTGGGGTGGCCATCATGGGGGTGAGAGAACTACTCAAAAAGTCCTATAGTCTGGTTTCTATTGGCCTACCCATTTTAAAGATGATTAGATCTTTGTGATTAGCTTTAATAGGTGCCATAGGTTGGGCAATGTGGGTAAGAAGCAGGAGTTACCCCAAAAGGGTATTTTGGAGGTAGAAATTTTTGATGTTTGGGGTTTAGATTTCATGGGTCCATTTCCATAATCTCATGGGAATGAGTATATTCTTGTTGCTGTGGATTATCTATCTATGTGGGTTGAGGCAGTAGCTCGGCCCAACAATAAAGCAAATAGTGTGATAAAATTTGTGAAAAATAATATCTTTACAAGATTTGGAGTCCCAAAGGCTTTTATTACTGATAATGGAACAAATTTTAAGAATTAAAAGTTTAAGGATTTGATGGAAAAGTATGGTTTTATTCATAAAACTAGAAGTCCTTATCATCCACAATCCAGTGGATAAGTGGAAATTTCAAACAGAGAACTGAGACAAATACTTGAAAAAACTATTTCAAATTCTAGGAAAGACTGGTCTCTTAAACTGGATGAAGATTTATGGGATTATAGAACTGCTTTTAAGACCCCAATAGGTATGTCTTCTTGCAGGATGTTTTTCAAGAAATGTTGTCATTTACCTGTGGAGTTGCAACATAAGTCATATTGGGAAGTTAAGGCTCTGAAATTTGACTTTAAGAGTGCTGGTGAAAGGAGATTACTTGAGCTAAGTGAACTCGATGAGATTAGGAGAGAGAGTTATGATAACTCAAAGATTTACAAAGAGAGGACTAAAATATTTCAGGATTCTTTCATCCAAACAAAAGAATTCAAACCTGGATAGAAGTTCCTTCTCTTTAACTCTAGACTTAAACTCTTTCCTAGGAAGCTGAAGTCCAAGTGGTTTGGACCGTTTACTATTTTGATATTCCTTAATAATGGAGCTGTAGAAATTGTTGGTGAAGAAAATAAACCCATGTTGGTCAATGGGCAGAGACTGAAAATTTATTTTTAGGGATAGACAAAGGGATTGGCTGCCTTCACTGTTCTAGAAAATTGTTCTTGAATGAATTCTGGATGGGAACTTTAAACCTAGTACTCCAAGGGAGGCAACCCTTGGTCTTTGTTGTGTTAATAAATAAATTTTTTTAATTAAATAAATTCTAACTGAAGACATTAAATTCAGTGCTTCATGGGAGTCAACCCATACTCTTTTGTTTACATTCATGTATTGCTTTTTACTGAATAAAGTGGTGTTGTGCTGCCTTCTGTATGTATTGTCTATGCTAGATTTTTCTTCATGGTTCTCATGCTCTGTGAGATTATTGCTGCTGCTCAATCCTAGCTCTTGTTACAGAATTTCAAAGTGTGCGGCTGTTTTGTCAACTAAGGAGTGGAATTTCATTTCTGGAGGATTATTGAAGACACTTCATTTCAAGGAAGTATTCACTTTCTGCATTTTTCTTCTTCTGCTCCTGTGTGATTTAATAAATTCTGTTTGTTTTAAAAAATTCTACTGCATGTCAGTATATTAGAAAGATAAAAAATTCTGCTTGTACCTCATTTTTTTAATCTATAACTCATTGATAAAATCATTCCACAGTTTGAATTTAAGTGTGTGTGTGTGGGCGGGGGGTACATGTAGAGTGTAAATTTAGTTTCATTGAAATTTTTTTGGATGATGGGTGTTTAGAACACATCATTATACTTTATTGAAAACCCATTTGAACCCAATATGTTAACTTGCTACACCCTTGTAATTTTTCACCAACAAAAGTTATATGAAACTATTTGAACTGCATTGAAAATTTTTATCACTGGATTTGAATGGTAATGCATGTACTTGCTAAATGAACCTGCTGTAAATTAATTTTTGTGGCAAACATACTTGTTGGAATATAATGAGACCCTTTATACATGTTATAAATCTACTTAATTGAAAATACGTTTTGAATTTTAACTGGTAAATTGTTCTTCTCCATACTTAGAATCCATCTTTGGGGAAAAAGTTGGGTTTTAAGTGTGGGGGAGGGGGTTAATTCTTTACTTTGCTTAACTATAATTATTTGAGATCTCATCAATTCCCACTACCTTTAAACTTGTTCCATAAAAAATGCCCAATTTTTTTTCAAAATTCTTTCATAATTTTAGGCTTACACTGAACTCAAATGAGTCTTTCCTTTGGATGTTGCTTGATTGGAAGTTTAGTCTTACTTTGAGTCTGAAATGGGTGTTGGTGGATGATTGCTGAGTGAAGCTGCTTAGTGATTAAATGAAATTTCGGTCTAGGTACTGTTTTTGAGGGTGATTTGGTTACCTATTATTGGAGTTTTGATCATAACCTTTGGAACTAGAAGTTTGACTTTTATCCGAAGGTCCTAATTTTTCTTTCTTTTTATAAAAATGATCACCTTAATGAGCCAATGTAAATGAATTTTATATAAATCTTTTGAAACTGGAGTAGTCTGGTCATCTGGGATCCCACGGCGAGTCTCTGAGACCCTTGATGCTGGGTGCATTTCTGTTAACTAAAATCCCTCTATACACTTTGAATAAGTGCATTGCACAATGCTTGGCACAATGATACATGGCTTGGGAAAAAATAAATAAAGTTTCTAGGGTAAAAAATGAGTTCATTAAGGTGAGGGGAATGATGAAATCTAGATGAAGATGGGGTCAACTGCTTTATATGGGAGTCATTTGGGTTGTATCAATAAGTTGGTTTACCATATATATATATATATTTTTTGGAACCAAGGTTATGAGTCATTTTACAATGTTCCTTTTGTTAAGGTCTTGATTCCACATATTTTTTTACCTGTTATCACTCTTGAATTTAGAACATAAGCTTTTATTGTTTTGAGTTACTAGGCAGAGACACATATGAGGCAGGACACTATCATTGTTAGATGATTCATAGCTACTTGATTACTCTTTGAGTAGTTGTTCTAGGAAAGATCTTATTTGAAGTTATCTTTTCAAAATCCTAATCATACTTGTTGATTCCTCTGTTTGAAACTATTCTGGATATGCTACAGTGTGATCTTAACCATAAATATATTTTACTTATTTTCATAGAAAATAAAACATGAGATTTTTTGAGGACAAACAATGCTTAAGTGTGGGGGAATTTGATGTGGCTCTATTTTTACATAGTTTTGCTAAATCTTTTTACTTAATTTTTAATGATTTCATTAATTATTTAATCACTTTATAATAAATAATTGTATATTTGTATTTTTATAGTAAACTTTGTTAATTAATCAATTTTTATAATTAATTATGTATTTTTAGTCTTTAAAATAATAATTTTAATCATACTTTATTTTTCTAATTAATTTTATCTTAATTAGTTTGGTTAATTTAAATATTCTTAACTTTTTAATAAGTTAATATCTATTTTTAAGAAATTATTTAATCTACACAATTTTATTTAATAAAGGTAGTCTTTATTTTAATATTTATCTTTTAATTTTTTTTACATTAGAATAGGTTAACAATGTTAAATAATTGGTTTAGTCTTCCTGCTAACCAGTTATGTTAATAATTTGTGTTTTAAATTAAATAAAATCATTCTATTTTAATATTTTGTGGTCAATTAGTTAATTAATTAATTAATTAAGAGTTTTTAAACATTAATTATATTATTTTATGTATGCAGATTATTTATTAAGTCACCAAATTTTTATTTTAGTCTACCGGTGTGGTAGATAAAAGCTTGTGGTGATTTATTTGGGTCATTGATGCTAATTTTCATTGTTTGCGGCTACTTTGTAATTAGACTGTTTAGTTATTTTAATTTAAGTCTTTTATTAATTTATTTTAAAAATTATTTAGTTTATAATTTTAGTGTTGTTAATTATTTATTTTAATGTTTTTAAAGTTTAATAAAAATATAGATTTAAATTAATGGCATTTATTTTCTTTTTAATTATTTTATTTAATACTTGTTTTAAATAACTTAAGTTTTAAGTTTTTAAGTTTAATTTGTTTTATTTAAATAAAAGGGTC
The DNA here is from genome assembly GCA_963277665.1 of Viscum album. NCBI lineage: Eukaryota > Viridiplantae > Streptophyta > Magnoliopsida > Santalales > Viscaceae > Viscum > Viscum album. The sequence goes on from OY728152.1 coordinate 1,746,205,881, forward strand.
ACCGTTAGTATTCTACCGGTGACCCCCGCACCTCACTGTCACTTCAATGTTTACCAGTGACCCTTAATGCATTGTACAGGTATCCTTTTAATTTTTATTCTCTAACGGTGACCATTCTTTTATTGTTTAACTCTATCGGTAACTGCCTTACCGTTAGACTACATGCCCTGCACCTCACTGTTGTGCCGCTGTTCCTATTTTCTTAATTTATTTTAATAACAGTGAACCCTGCTCCACTTTTTTACCTAACAGTGACCACCTCACTGTTGCACATAGTCCTTTTATTTCCCTCTATTAGCTTCCCACTTCACTGTTAGACAATCCCCGCAACACCTCACAGTTTTCATTCTAACGGTAGCTTCTTCTTTTATTTTGCAACGGTGACCTTCTTCTTCGACTAACAATGACCCTTTAATTTTAAACTAATAGTAGCATTTTCTTTTAGGCCAACGGTGAACTGTGTTTTTTTACTTTTATCGGTGAGCTTTTTCCCACCAATACCCCAACCTCACTGATACCCTTTGCTCTACCTCACCATTACCTAGTTTTCAAACCTCACCGTCAGCACACCTCCTACTTCATAGTTGTTCTACCTTCCCTACGCATCCACCTATGTACCCTCATCTCCCACTATCATGCCACCTTTGAACCATCGCATTGGGTTGAAGCCGCTAGGAGGAAGAGTTTAGCCAAGCAGTCACCGAGGGCCGGGTGGCATTCAAATGCTATTAGCAGTAGAACAGGAGGCCCAACAAATTGTTTCTACTACCAAAAACGTGAAGAAGATGAGGCTGACGCAAGCTAAAGAAGAAGTTGTGTAGAAGAAGCGCCACTGTTGAGGAGTAGGAGGTACCGCCACAGTAAGCTGAGGACCATCACGCCGTCGGTGCTGTTCGAAGGAGACTACCGCTGGAGTCGATGTGCCACCATTGATGGGTCGAACTGGAACGCCGAAACCAAGGAGAAGCCACCGCAACCCTACTGCATAGCATTCGAACCAGAGCCGGGACACCACTGTTGGAGTCGCTGAAGCCGTTGTGGAGAGGAAGCTGCCGTGACGTTGGGTTTGCTGCTAAGGAGGGGAGGTCGCTGTTAACCGCCGCTGTGGAGTGGGATGTGGAAGAGCTAGAACTCAACCCCTTGATGTAGTGCCGAATTGGGGGGAGGGAAGAGATAAAAAACAAACAAATAAACAAGTTAAAAAATATAATAAAAAGGATTAATAAAAAAAATATAATAAATAAAGTATAATAAAATTAATGTCAAAAGTAATGTAATGAAATTGCAAAACAAAATTAAAGTAAAAGTTAACTTAAAAAGTCAAATAAATGTAAAATAACTTAAAAAAGTTATAAATTTTTAACAATTAAAAAATTAATAAAATATATTAATTATAAATTAATATATAAAACTAAATTGATAATAAAATTGTATAATAAATTTATATATTGTTTATAGCATAAATTAATAATAATTATAAATAAAATCTAAAATATACTTTTTAACTTAAAAATATTTAAAATTTAAGTATTAATTTCTAACTACAAATTAAAATATACTAATAGATTAATGGAATAATTTTATTTCTTTAATTTTAATTACAATAATAATAATTAATTTAGTGAATAAAAATAATTAATACAATCTACGTTATAAATTTGTTACTTATGACATAAATTTTAATAACTTAGTTTAAAGTGTTAAAATTTAAAACATAGTAATTATTTTATTAACTTAATTAAATTAATAACTCTTTAATAACTTATGTTTTATCATAGTTAATAATTGTATAAATAATTTAAAAGAAAATAATTATCAATTAACTAATGATAATTTGTAACGAATAATATAACAATTTACTTTAAAAATAATTATTTTTCTTTGCATCTCATTTATTTATTTGCCTATTCTATTTTATCTACAGGTTCATTCAAGAGACAAGTTTACATCCAGGTGCATGTAACTAACTTAGCAGAAGTTAGTTACGATGGAAAAACTTGCACGATGTGCTTGTCACGAAAAAATGGTCATTTTGTAGTGCGTGGGTGAAGAACTTGTGAGGTCAGTGGAGATCGAGCGATAACGTGTAGAAGATGACAGAAGTTACTTAATAAGAGAAAGTGGAATATTATTAGGGGGATGAACGTGGGGTGATTCATTCATTCACTTGGAGAGTCACACACTCGACAAACACACGACACCTGGAGCAGAGCAGAGGTCCAGGAACAGTAATTCATGCGAGCAGAGGGTGTTTTTTTTCCTCTGTTATCTTTCAAATCTTTTCATCTGTAATTAAATGATTTTTTATTCTAGTTAGTGATAATGAAAAATATTTTAGTTGGCTAAAATTCTAGTTCGGGGAGATTTCTAGTTCTACTGGTAATCATTTTCATCCTTTTTCATTAAACACTTCTTCTGTGATTAGAATTGATCGGCGAGATCTGTTCTAACTAGGCATTTCTGTTTCGTTCCACAATCACTGAATTTTCAAAACTCTATAATCATTTGGAGAGTTTTATTATGGAATCATCTTTGAAGAAAACAACTCTCAATGAAAACTTCAGTACTTACAACGAGTTTGTACCGTTGTTCATTTTAAGTCATCTTTCTGGAATTGTACTTCTTTGGAGTGGTGAACTCTAAGTTGTAAAATTTCTATGACTTAACTCATGGTGAGGGAAGTAATTCATCTTCATTTTGTGGTATGAAGAAGTAATTTTACATGAATAGGAAAAACAATTTAAACCACTAGAATAGAGTAATCCCCAAGAGTTCTTTACTGTTGTCCTTTATCAGCATCTTATTTCATTTGTTCCACCTTATTTTTAGCTGTACTCTATTTTAGTATAGGTAGAAAAAGTTTTTAAAAAATGTTTGTATTTACTTTCAGTTTATAGAACATATTAAAAAATATTAAAAGATATAACAAAATTAAGAAAACCACTCTATTGCTGACAACAGTGGATCTTGCCAAGTTTTTTTAGTGTTTAGTGGCCAAATTAGCCTTCCCTGTGGGTTCGACCCTGCTTACCACATATACTGTAGTTAGTAGGAATTAAAATATTAAAATTGGATTAGTTTCAAGGATGGTTTAGGTCATACACCTATACCACATATAATAAATAAGAGGCAAACAATGGAAATCCCACAGAATTGAAAGTGAGATGAGAAAACTCTTTACAAACATCTCGGCATGGTAACGAGTGTTCTTGCGAGGGATTAATGATTGGTAAAGGGGTATCCAATTATTTATATGTCATAAGGGATCTATGGGGAAGGTGAAAAAACATAACCCACCATTAGGCATTAAAAATAAAAGATCACAACATATGGGAGATTCTTGAACAAAAGTGAGAGAGAGGATCCCTTACCTTTTGCTTGAAGGTGTTCTTGATTGGTTTTAATGAGATGAATAAAAAACTTTAGCTTCATTAATTAATAATTAAATAACCTCATAAACATTTAATTGATATTTTATGACCTAATTAGGTTCATTAATGTCCTTTTTGATGGTCTAAGATATTCAATTTTATTGTTTTGGTAGTATTTTCTTCTTTGGTTTTCATGATCCGTTTACTTGTATTAATGAATAGTTGCTTGTTTGAAATGTGGTTAAACATAAAGAATTTTTAATAAAACTTATTAGTGACATTAAATATATATAAATTATATTATAATGATTCTGGTTATATACCATGAGGATGACTCATTCGATGAGTTAAAAATTAACGCTTGGATTTGGCTTGACGGTTTTGTGCACAATAAACTTGTTTGGTATTATTATTCCATATTATGAATGTGTTAGGATTACAGAACATTAATAAAGATAAAATACATATATCATGACCTGGTTAAACTATTGAAAATTATTCATTCCCAGTATTGAAAATATTAATGAAAATTGGAAACTTTTCTTCCTTGAGTGTGATAAATTAACACATCTCAGACGATGTTTGCATTTATTGTATAAAAAGAGGGGAAAAGGAGAGATTATGATGAAATATTCTATTAAAACAATGAAAATTCAGTACATTTAAGGAACTAGAATTATAATGGCATTTGGATGATGGGAGGAGAGAATGGATAACAAAAGAATGGAACTTTGTAAAAGAAATTGAAAGAAAAGAGAAGAAAGGTTCACATGTTGAGTACTCCTCCTTGAGAATCTCCTTAACAACTTTGTTTTTGTCCTTTTGGTGATATCATAAGGTCTTAGACATGGGTAGAGGGATTATAAAGATATTTGGGTAGAATATTTTCAAGAACCAAGGCTTTAGAGGAGTGAAGAGAAGAGGGAGTGGGGGTGGGGGTTGTAGTGGAGGAGAGGAGATTTTTCATAATTTTTTAATCATTAGTTTAATATTTCTTCAAAAAAAAAGGAGTAATAAGTATTAAATGACCAAGAAAAGTAATAAATGCATGTGACTTAGAACCAATTACACTTACATCAGTGGATCATCATCAATAACTCAATAAATCCCTTATTTATCATTTATCGTAAATTATCACATTTTACTATTCATCAAAAATTCAAGTATTTTGGAGAAATATTAAAAAATCACCCTAACCATTTTTCGACGTGTAGAATAAGAAAATGAAGTCAATATATCAAAAATAATTTTCTAAATATGATTATTTTAGTATTTAATTAAAATATTTATTTAATCAAAAATATAAATACTTAAATTATTTAACTTCATTTTTAAGGTGCCTAAATTTATTTATACATTCATTGGTGTGGATACCATTCATAAGAGTCATATTACTATTCATAAGGGTAAGTTACTGTTCATAAGGGAAGGTTACTATTCATAAGGGTATGTTATATTCACCCAAAATTAAGTTAATTCTATCTGACTCTAAATAACATCCGAAACACAACCATGTATGTCAGATTTTCAAAATTTAAAACACACAAGAGGAAATTTTAAGTTCAATGGCTAGGTTTTTACTATCTCTTAAATAACCAAGTGTTTTTTAGAAGGAACACATTGCTTAATAAAATATATGCTATTAATATAATGTATTTATGAGAAGCATACCATAAAATGTTTGGGGTGTTATATATCTTACCTTTGGTGTTTATCCATATCTTAAACAAAATCAGAAAATTAAATAAGTTAATATTCACATTAAAATCTTCAAATTCCTTCATGTCCTTCTAATAAATCTAAAAACCATGTAAAAAACTTCACATAAAATAAATAACCATGAAACACATGATTTTACAAATGATTTGTATTTTTACAGAAAAAATAAAACACACTAATCATATCCAATGTATATTATCCTCTCTCCTTCCAACATGGGCTCAAAAATCATCATTAAATAACTTGGGCTAAAAAATTTACATAAAAATTATATAAGTATAATAAAATATATTATAGAATTCATCAATCTATATATAAGTATTAAAAATTATATGTAAAAGTATAAATATAACACAATATCTATATAAAAATTTATAAATTTATATTGATTATGGTGTATAGATTTGTAAAATTAATTATTTATATTAAAAACATAAAATAAAACCCTAATTAGAATCCAAAATAACACCCATTATCATGAAAAGTACATTTAAAAACAATGAATAATAAAAAAATATTGTAAGTGAACAATCAAACACTAATTAATACAAAAAAAACTAGAAATATATTTTAAAATAGTTAAACATATCAATAAGCATATACCTTTGATGTAAAGTTGAACAGATAAGGTGGGAGTTGGGTTTGAAATTTGGATTTTTTAAGGGAGAGTCAATGGTTGGACTTCATGGTGATAGCTAGAATGATACTTTTTGGTGTATAAATAGTAGGGTGGTGGAATGGGGAGATATTATATAGGTTAAACCATCAGATTCCATGGAAATGTATGAGTCCATGAAAGGCTTTGAGAAGAAGAATGAATAAGGATATGCATCCAGAATGATGATGTAAAGTGATTGATGTCAAATAGTTAGTTGATGCAGCTTAATGGGTTGATGGAACATAAATAATGAAATGGATTTGTAACCTACATGCAATAATTAACAAAAATGTGAACAAGAAACATACACATGTGTAGGCTTGAAGTAAAAAAATCATGCATAAAAATTTAAAAAATGGGAGAAAATTTCTTACAATAGGGATTGAACTTTACATTTTGGGATTACAACAAAAAATAAATTCTACTTAGGTGTTAGTATAATTTATTAGGGAAAGTATGTTTTCAATTTTTATAATAAAAGATCATATGGTTTTCACTAAATAGCATGATGACCATTGCAATATAGTTGTTTTAATCGTATTCAATACTATATTTCAATGAATGGATGACTATCACCGCTTCCCTGAACAATTTTCATCCTCTTCAAACAGGGGAAATCATGAAAATATTAGGTGAATACATTGTTCCACACATGATACATGAACAAAACCTATCTTTCATTATTTTTCCGAAACATTAAAAACACCACTAATCACTATCCAATGATAAAAACTGCTCGTCACCCTCTCTATCTTCGTCCCTACTTCCTACTATAAACACCTATAGGACAATTATATTGAAAATTAAATATTGTTGTATATTAATATTTAAACTTATAACTAATAAATTTTTGTGAAATAAATGATTTTGATATTGTTTAATTTACCTTCTAACCACCAGTAATCAATGCAATTCCACTAGGGACAGATCCGATCATCTTATGATATGAATCAATCAAAACTTTCTAAAAAATAGATATCTGAGCCACCTATTCTTGAATAATCTTTTTAATAAAAGCAAACTCTCTCTCAGAATCTCAAGGTAGTGAGTGACTACAATCAGGAGTAGATACAACTTCAATCCCCGATGGCCTCCCAAAGACCTGAAACTATAATGGTCTCGAACCCATCCAGCACACTTGACTAGGATGCTCTTTATAATGGACTTTACCAACTAGGTCATCCTGGGAGACTGAGTAGGACAATGCGGGACTGTCATCCCATAGTTCTTTAATTTTTACCTATAAATCAAATATCAGTAATATTAGAAGAAGTATATATTAACATAATGACAACTGATAATAAGTTATTACGATGAAAAATGAATTCATACCCCAACTTATTTAGCAGACTCATTAAAAAAACTCCCATCATACATTTTATGAACATCCAACGACACTTCTATTCAGGTTTCTTAGTGGACTAAACTCTACGGTGACATTAAAAAAAAGTAAATAAAAAAAATTAATATATTAAATAGATAATATATTCTAATAAATATTTAATCTATTGAAAAGATTACCAGAGTCTATCGACTTCTAGAAAAATTCTTTGACCCTGTAATGTGAAGGTTGATTTTCATAGCCCGACTTGATGTAGTATTCCGTGAAAGGTCCTCAAATAAATAGAATGTAATTTAATAGTAATGTTTGCAATTTAATCTCCATTTCATATATTTTTATAAATGTAAAATGAAATTAATATAATAATATATATTTAAATACCATGTTACTCTCATTATGATTCCTATATATAAAAACATTCCATTTCTCTATACGTGGCCCATTAGGTGCCGTATCATATATTTGTTTGGTTCTCAATGAAGTATCATTTACTTTGTTTCATAATCTCCACTTAGAAGCTTTCCATTTCTTGCCCAAAATTTTCAATTTCTACTTTTGTTCTAGAAAATCAGCAATTTTAATGTGGGAAAACATAGGTACAAAGATATTCATTTTAAAAATATTAGAATTTGATAACATAATGAAATATAATTACCCCATAATGCATTAAAATTACATTTATTTTTGAAAAAAAATCCTTTTTTCCATGATGGAGGCATATGCCTCCAATTATCAACATAACGGGTTGGGTAACTGGATCCGCCACCATATTACCTATAATCTAGCCAAGTAATCTCACAGCATCATCTGTAAGGACCCGATAAGAATCAAATGGTACAACTCTCTTTTGTTTGGTCAGATTCCACACATATGAACCTTTCATATTTTTCTCCATTGTAACATTTCTTCCATATTTTATGAAAAATAGTTAGTGGTATAAAAAAGTGATATAAATTTATTCATATTAAAATTTTTACCTATAAAATTCACCCTCTAATTTCTTTGTGATGAACTAGGAGTGCCACCATACTCCCTCATTGCTAAGGCTATTGAATGGGAATCCCTCGACTAAACTGCTGATGGGACGCTGAAAGAGGGTGTGAGAGACGGTACTAGGGGGAAGTATACGGTGTCACAAATGCAGTAGGGAGTGAGGAAAATGGATCACCATCTTTTAGTGTGGTCTATGTAATGTCAACTGAGATTCTACTGGCATACGTATAACACTTCATCTACCCTTGTAAAAATAATATTGTAAGGAACCGACCCCAGTTTCCTGGAGCCAGTGCCTTATTTTTTTACATTGGCATATAATGAAGGAATATGAATCCTAAAGGACCGAGAAGTTTAGTATTATTGGAAACAATATAAATACATAAGTTCAAAATTACAACTTGAAAAGAAATACAAGATAGAGTATCCTTAGATAAAATCCATAACTCCTAGGTTATTTCAAAATGTCATTAATAATAAAATTATTCATATCCTGAGAAAATGAAACCTAAGAAAGGGGTGAACTCAAACGCTCAGTAAGGGTAAGAAATATAGTTGAAGATATATAAACATTTGGCATGTTGAATAACTAAAAAATATGCCTTTAACAAAAACTTGAACACATTATGGAAGGAATAAGAGCTGAGTAAAAATTCCATAATAAACCACAATCTTGGTTATTATACTAGTCAAATTACCACATGAATAATAAATACTATTTTCATAATGAGGGAATGCATAATTTGGGACATCATAACCATACCATCAAGGCCTCGTGCCAAGACCATAAATAATCATTTTGTCAAGGCCTTATGCCAAGACCATAGTTTGTATAATGAGACCTACCAATGCACTGAGGGGATATAGAGGGCCCCAAACGACATTTACTATTTCCAATACATTCTTCATATGAACAGGGATAAACCTAAACCACATATGCATTCATATTGAAACTAATATATGAAATGTAAATAACTTTCCTTGAACATTAAGCATAAATACTAACCATTCAGAGTAAATTGGTGAATGGTTTTAAGATAGAACATCCATAGACAAAATAATCATAAAACATTAAATTAAATATTGTATATGATACCATAAAATATTAATCCCAATAATACATAATAATCATCAAGAGTGTCAAAATAGATGAAGATACTCCTATAAAGTCTTTGAGTAATTCTTGAGATAAATAATCTTTTACTTTTAAAAGAAGATTTCTTTTGGAAAAATATTTTTATAAAACTAGAAGTGAATTAAGATATTATTTTTATTATAAAATTAGTGAATGTATAAAGATAATGGTTTCCAAAAAACAGTTTATAGAGTTCCCTTTAAAATAGGTAATAATTTGAGAAATTCCCTTAAATCAGGCTTGTCTTTCGGAAACAATTTTGAAATTTCCTTTTAAAACTTGTAACTATCCACAAAATAAAGAAGGATTCTGGTTGGTAAACATATATAGAACAATTTCACAAAATTTATGATGAGTACAGAATAATACGTAATAATTTAATATAGGTAATTCGATAATGAAAGTAACCTGAATGAAAAGAGAAGTTCAGGTGGAAAACCCTTAACTTAAGTCCGAATGTGTTCCGTTCTTGAACTTATGGTCCTGGAACATAAAATTTGACTTATTAAAAACATATTTTAGAACCTATTAGCCATTTATTTATTTTATCAAAATTATTTTAGTTCATTTATGTTCTTATTGAATTTTGTCATTCTAGAGTGTTCGTTTTCTTGATTTTCATAATTAGTTAACTTATTTTTAAGTAATGGAGTTCATGTGGAATGGATGAAAATATCCAAAATTGAAATTAAATATTATTTATGAACATACAGAAGTTTTAATGGTCATTTATATCATTTGGTTACTTGAAAAAAGTATGAATCATTAGATGAAATATTAATGACATTCACTTAGATTATTTTAGAGGTATTTTGATTATTAAGAACTAGTTTGTTGACACAATTTAATAATGTGTATGGGTATTGGTTCCTGAATATTAATTAGGTTATAAAAAATATATTATAGTTTGGTTCAACCATAAAAATGGTATCATGACCAGTAATGAAGGATAAATTGAAGAACGAAACTTCGTCGTCCATGAAGGTTATAAATTGGAACCTCATGGACAATGATTTGGTTTATAAAATAAATGGGAGAGAGTGAGAATATCGATGATGGTTCTTCCATTTACATGATATAATTACAGAATATTGATGATACTGGAATTATGATTTTCATTAGGACATGGAAGTTGGGAAGAGGATAAAAAAATGAGATAAATTAAAATAAAACTAAATGAAAAAGAAGGGTGCTTTACCTCTTGAAATAACCTACTTGAGAACCTCCATGAGAACCTCCTTAAGGGAATGGGTTTTGGTATTTTGGAAAGAAAAAGAGTTTATTGGACATGGGGAGTGACTAGAGAAGGGTATTTGGGAATAAAGTTAATGATATTTAAGGCTTAGATGAGTGAAGCGAAGAGCGAGTGATGGGGGGTTTTATAGTGGAGGAGAGGAGTGAATTTCTAATATTTGACTCATTATTTTATTATTTCCCTCAAGACAACCAATAGTTTTGTTTCATGTGGCCCCTAATAGTAATAAGTGCATGTGAGTTTGAAACAAGTGGCCTTTTATGACTCATGATGTCATAAATAGTGTATTTAACTGATAATCTGTATATATGATATTTTAACGCATTTCACTATTCATCAAAAATTCAAGAATTACAGAAAAATACAAAAAATTCACCCCAACCATTTTTAGACATATAGAAGTCAAAAATGAATTCCATTTTTTAAAAATAATTTTATAAATATAAATAATTTAATTTTTAAATAAAATCATAGTTAATTCAAAAAATAACAATTTTAAAGGTATAATTAGTTTTGTATCACATTGAAAAATTAATTGAGATCTCATTATCATATTACCTTAGGAAAATAAAATAATATAATTATTCACTATTCATAAGGGGATATTACTCTTCAAATTGCTATTCATAATGGTATGTTACTATTCACCAAAAAATCAAGTTTGTTCTATTAGACTCCAAATGAATTACTGACCACAACTCTAGATGAACGTTTTTTGAAATTCAAAACTTAGTAGAGGTGAATTTGTGTTTAATGACTAGATTGTAAAATGTGTTGTTTTTTCGGGTCTCAATGTTTCATGAATTCAATATTTATTTTCAAAATCTCAGGGTGTTACATTCTCCCCTCCCTAAAAAAAATTTTCCCTTGAAATTCACAAAATGATTTGGATATATTTGCAGCATAAGCTACTCAGGATCCCATGTTGCCGCGTCAATTTTATGATTTCTCCAAAGTAATTTTACCATACGAGTCATCTGATTCTTATACACTTGTTTTTTAGTGTCCAGAATCCAGATAGGCTCTTCATAGTAAGATGGGTCAGGTTTAAACTCTATACCTTCAGAAGTGAGGACATGCGTTGGGTCTGGCATGTAATTTCTCAGCAATGAGACATGGAACAAATTGTGTACTTTGGTCTGGCTTGGAGGCATATCCAAATGATATGAAACAACTCAAATTATCTCCATAATTTCAAATGGACCATTGTACTTAGGGATCAGTTTCCCTTTCTTTACAAATCTTATAACACCCTTCCATAGAGATACTTTCAAGAAAACTTGATCTCCCACATGAAATTCTAGATCCATCCTTCGATTATCAGCATAGCTATTTTTCCTACTTTGAGATGTTTTGATATGACCATGAATAGTATTTACCATCACTATTGTTTCCTCCCCATGCTCTGGACCCACAAGCTTTCTTTCACCAACTTCATCCCAACATATTGGTGTACACCATCTCTTCCCATAGAATGATCTATATAGTGCCATTTGAATACTTGAATGGAAGATATTATTATAGGAAAACTCCACTAAAGGAAAATATTAATCCCAAATACCTTAAAAGTCAAGTGAAAATGATCTCAACATGTCCTCTAAGGTTTGGACCATCCTCTCTGATTGCCCGTTAGTTTGTGGGTGGTAATCAGTACTCAATCAAAGATCAGTATCCAAAGCTTTCTGAATAATTTTCTAGAATTGTGATGTAAATCATTGGTCATTATCAGACACAATGAAGATAGGTGCTCCATAAAGTCTCACTACTTCCTTGATATAGAGTCTTTCTAGGAACTCCAGGAAAAAAATACTCCCTTATAACAATGAAATGTGCACATATCGTAAGTTAATCCACAATTACCCATATCACTTCATTCTTCCTTGGAGTTTTGGGTAATCTAGTGAAAAAATCCATGGTGATTTCATCCCATTTCCATGTAAGAATAGGTAGAGGTTTCATCACCCCTTGTGGATGTTCACTTTCAGCATTCACTTGTTGTAAAACTAAACATCTTGATACATAATATGCAATTTCCCACTTCATGTTGTCCCATCAGAAATGTTCCTTCAAATAATTATAAATTTTAGTGGTTCCAAGATGTATAGAAAAATTATAACTATGGGAATCATCCAATAACTCCATTTTTAGCTCAGGTATAGCTGGAACACAAAGCTTTTTCCCAAATTTTAGAACACCATCTTCACACACAAATTCAACCATCTTCCCATCTTTGACATCATTAATTTTATTATGATGGTTCTTGTCATTAGGATGAGAAGCTTTAATTCTGTATAATAATAATGGTTGGTAAACCATTTGAAAAAGTAATGACTTTCACCTTCTTTTATAATTCCCATGTCTATCCTTATTAGATCAATTTACAAAGGATCCTTTTCAATCCTCATTTTGTTGAGAACACCATCATTCTTCTAGATCATTGCATCAGCTACCTTGTTTACCTTTCTTGGGTGGTAGTTTATAGTAAAATCATAATCCTTGAGTAGTTAAAGCCATATCCTTTTCCTCATGATGGGTTATTTCTATTAGAAGATATACTTCAGGCTCTTATGATCCGTATATATCTCACATTTTTCTCCATAGAGATAATTTATCCATATCTTCAAAGAAAATATTACCACTGCTAACTCAAGATCATGAGTGGGGTAGTTTTTTTCATGAATTTTTATTTCTTTGATGCATAGGTAATAACTAGATCATTATTCATAAGGAAATAATCAAGTACTTTCTTTGATGCATCACTATAGATCACAAACCCATCATTCTCTGATGGTAGGGTTCAGATCAGACAATTCACTAATCTACAATTTAATTATCCAAAACAGTCCTCATATAAACTTGTACATATAAACTTAATCCCTTTATATGTATGCTTGGTCATTGAGTTGGCTAAACAAGTGAAGTTCTGAACAAATCACCGATAATGACCTGTTAAACCAATAAAACTACATAACTCAGTTATGTTCATTGGATTAGGCCATTCTTGTACAACCTTCATCTTTGCAGGATCAACATATATTACATCTTTAGAGACAACGTGGACAAGAAATGAAACTGATTGAAGCCAAAATTACCAATTTCTAAACAATCCAAATAATTAATTTCTTTTAAGAGTCATCAGAATAGTGCACAAGTGATTTTCATGATCTTCATAGCTTTTAAAGTATACCAAGATATCATCAGTAAACACTAACAAAAATACATTAAGACATCCCTTGAAAAATATATTCATTAGATCCATGAAAACAGATGGTGCATTAGTCAGTCCAAAAGGCATTACTGTAAACTCATAATTCCCATACCTAGTTCGAAATGCTGTTTTTTGAATGTCTTCCTTCTACCCAAGCAACTAATGATATCCAAAACCAAGATCAATATTAGAAAAATATTGAACTCCATGAAGTTGATCAAATAAATCATCAATGCATTGTAGAGGATACTTGTTCTTTATTGTAATATCATCGATCTCCTTGTATTCAATGTGCAACCTCATGGATCCATCTTTCTTCTTAACGAAAAGAATAGGGGATCCCCATGGAGAAACACTAGGGGGAAAAACTACTTTATCACTCAATTCCTCTAATTGTTTATTTAGTTTCACTAATTATATAGTGGCCATTCTATAAGGGGTATTTGATATGGGACCTGAACTAAGAATTAAGTCAATGAAAAACTCAATTTCTTACTCTAGAGGATCTCCAGGTAAGTCCTCTAGAAACAAATCAACATATTCTTGCTCAATCAGTACATATTCTATTGGAACATTATTTTCTTCACCCATAGTTATTTCATTCCCTTACTCCCCAATAATTTAATTCAGTAGAGTTATTAGGGGTGGATCTAGATGGGAATCATATGGTGAAGCTTCTTCCCCAAAGATAAGGGACTCCACATCATCCTCAATAATTGTAACCTCCTTCTTCTTGCAATAAATTTTTTCATCATGGATAGAAGGCGAATCCATACCGAAGATTATATCAAAGTCAATCATGGGTATGAAAATAAAATCAATAGATAAAGAATGTTTATATGCCATAATGGGGACTTCCCGACACAACTTTGTTACCATGATACTTCCCTTAGGAGTTTTTACTGACAACTCCCTTATTTAATCAAATTGGGAGTATCTTATTTTCTTGGAAAACTGGGAAGATATGAAAGAATGCAATGATCTAGAATCAAATATTGGCCATGTTTTATGAAACGGTTAATGTACCTACCACCACATAATTAGGAACTTCAACATCCACAGTTGTGACCACATAAGCTTTGCCTTACCCCCTTGGCCTTCTTTGGGGAATGTTTCCCTGATGCTTAAGACATTCATGTGAATAATGTATCATCTCCCTACAATTTTAGCATTGAAAGTTGGTAGCTTCTTTCTTTCCGTTAAAATCCCGAGATACATGTCCTTTTTCTCCAGACATATGACAAACTCTCATTCCCTTTAGGAAAGTTCCCGAGTGTTTCTTCCCATAATTACTGCAGGATAAAAGTTCAACTCTTCCCTTATTCCCCATTTCCTTATTTCTAGAGTTCTCAACAAACCTCTTCTTCTATTTTTTTTCTTCAAATTTATAAGACTTAAAAAATTTCTTTTCTATATTGATAGAACTTGAGAATAAATCTTCATACGATGAGAACATTGGGAGACTAGAGGCCTTCAGAGGAATGGTTTTAAACCATAAGACAATCAATAAATTTAGCTCCTTGGATTACGTATATAGTCCGTAACATGCCCTGCCATCCTTGTAAAGTTGTCTTCATACTTGGAAACATTTTCAACCTCCTTCTGCCTCAAATTCAAGAATTTCATCTCCATATCCACTCGTTGTTCACATGGGAAATATTTCTTTAGGAAGATGTATTTAAAATACATCTGTTCTATCTCTTCTATTTCTTCTTCCTTCTTTTTGTTTTGGATTAATGACAACCACTAATCCGCATATCCCGATAGACGATACAATGACATGATAACCATCTCTCTTTCATTACATCCCAAAGTGAGAAATATCTTCCCTAGGGAACATATCCACTACTCTGCTACAAACGAGTTTATAGTCCCATTGAAGGATGAATGTTTTTATTGCATAAAGCGATCTAACATAGCCCCTCCACGTGGTGGAACTTGATTCTCCCTATGGGTAAGGTTATTATTCATAACCAGAGTAAGTTATCCCAGTATAGTTAAAAGTTTCTTAGCACTAGTCACAACACCAAATCCAACATCATTATCTTCCATTGGAGGGAAATCCCTTTATGGGACACATGCGTTCATGCAGTTTTCATTCCTTCAACTAGGCTCCATTTCTAAATAATGGAATACACTAGATTAGGGTATGAATCATAATGTATAATCTCAATGTAAAAAAAAATAATTAGCATAAATTGAAATTCTATACAAATCTAACCTCCTAATCATAAACATGGCATATTTAAGGAAAAATTTACATTTAAATCCTTAATAATGGCTTGTAAAGAAAATGTGAATTATCTTATGAATATCCCCTTGGAGTGTCAATACCAAGAGTGCAGAAAGGCCTGTTTTCATGTACCAGGATACCCCGGGTCAAGCCCGAAATTCCTTGTCAGAGTTTTTACTCCTAGGTACATCTATGCTAGAGCCACCTCTACCTATTTGAATCCATACAAGGATGTATTTCCTAGAAATATCCGTATATATTACTTACTAAAATTCTAGGATGTTCTTGTATGTGTTTCCTCAAATACTAACTTATGGCTTTGTTCTCTAATCTAAATTTTCTAATCTACTTTCCAAGTTTTCTATTAAACTTCCTCTGATACCTACTGTAAGGACCCAACCCTAGTTTCCCGGAGCCAATGCCTTATTTGATTTCATTGGCATATAAACAAGGAATATGAATCCAAAAGTATAGATTAGTTTATTATTATTGGAATCAAGATACATACATAAGTTCATCATTACAACTTAAAAATAAATACAACATAGAAGGTCCTTATAAAACATCCATAACTACTAGGTTATTTCTGCATGTCATTCATAATAAAATTCTTCATGTGCTAAGAAAATGAAACATAAAAAAGGGGTGAGATCAGATTCTCAGTAAGGGTAAGTAATACAACAGAAGATATATAAACCTTAGGAATTTTGAATTACTAAAACATATTCCTTTAACAAAAACATTAACACATTATGGTAGGAATAAAAGATAAGTAAAAAATGCCATAATAAAACATAGTCATAGGTATTATACTAGTAGAATAACCACATGAACCATCAATACTATTTTAATAATTTGGGAATTCATAATGTGGGACCACATAACCATACCATCAAAGCCTTATGCCAAGACCGTAGATAATCATTTTGTCAAGGCCTTGTGCCAAGACCATAGTTTGCCTCATGAGACCTACCACTAAAATGAGGAGATATGGCATGACTCAACCAACACATTATATTTATAAATCATTCCTCATATGAATGGGGATAAACATAAACAATATATACATTCATATTGAAACTAATATATTAAATGTAAATAAATTTCCTTGAACATTAAGCATAAACACTAACCATTCAGAGTAAATTAGTGAATGGTTAAAAGACATAACATCAATAGACAAAATAATCATGAAACATTAAATTAAATATGGTATATGATACCATGAAATATTAATCCCAATAATACATAATAATTGACAAGAGTTTTGAAATAGATGAAGATACTCTTATAAAGTCTTCGAGTAATTCTTGAGATAAATACTCTTTTACATTTAAAAGAAGTGTTCTTTTTGAAAAATATTTGTATAAAACCAGAAATTAAGTAATATATTATTTTCAAAATAAAATGAGTGATTTTATAAAGATAATGGTTTCCAAAAAACAGATTATAGAGTTCCATTGAAAACAGGTAAGAATTTGCAAAATTCCCTTGAATCATGCATGTCTTTCAGAAACAATTTTGAATGTTCCTTTTTAAATGTTTTACTATCCATAAAATAAGGAAGGATTATAGTTGTTAAACATATATAGGGAACTGAAACATAATATATTATGAGTACACAATAATACATAAGAATTTCATAGAGTTAATTAGACAATGAAAGTAACCCAAATGAAAATGGATGTTCGGGTGGAAAACTCATACCGTATGTCCGAATGTATTCCTATCTTGAACTTAAGGTCATGGAATATAAAATTATACTTATTAATAACTTATTTAAGTACCTATTAGACATTTATTTAGTTTATCATAATTATTTTTATTTCATTTATGTCCTTATTGATAAGTTATTATATTGAATTTCGTTGTTCCGGAGTGTTCGTTTTCTTGATTTTCATAATCAGTTCACTTGTTTTTAAGTAATGGAATTCATGTGGAATGGATGAAAATCTCTAATATTGAAATTTAATATTATTTATGAAAATCCATAAGTGTTAATGGTCATTTATATCATTTGGTTACATGAAAAAAGGATGAATAATTTGACGAAATATTAATGACATTCACTTAGATTATTTTATTGGTATTTTGATTTTTAGAAACAAGTTTGTTCATACAATTTAATAATATGTAGATTTACTAGTTACTAAATATTAATTAGGTTATAATACATATATTATAGTCTGGATCAGCCATCAAAATGGTTTCATGACTAGTAATTAAGGATATATTGAATAATGAAACTTCGTCATCCATGAAGGTTATAAATTGGAACCTCATGGACGTTGATTTCATTTATAGAACAAATGGGAGAGAGTAAGAATATTTATGATGTTTCTTCCATTAACATGATATAATTTAATTATATCGATGATAATGGATTTATCAAGGTTATCTGGAAAGTGGAGGTGGGGAGAGTATAACAAAAGAATACAAGTTTAAATGAAACTAAATGAAAAAGAAGGGTGTTTTACCTCTTGAAATAACCTCATTGAGAACCTCTTTAAGGGAAAGGGTTTTGGTATTTTGGAAAGACCAAGAGCTTTTGAGATGTGGGGAGTGACTAGGTAAGGGTATTTGGGTAGAACATTGAAGATATTTAAGTCTTATAAGAGTGAAGAGAAGGGGGAGTGATGGGGGTTTTATAGTGGAGGAGAGGAGTGAATTTTGAATATTTCACTCATTATTTTATTATTTCCCTCAACCCAACCAATAATGTTGTTTAATGTGAACCCAAATAGTAATATGTGCATTTGAGTTAAAAAAAAGTGGCCTTTCATCACTCATGATTTCATAAATATTGTATTTAACTAATAATTTGTATACACATTATTTTACCGCATTTTACTATTCATCAAAAATTCAAGAATTTTAAAAAATACCAAAAATTCACCCCAAACATATTTTGATTCATAGAATTGAAAAATAAAATCCATTCTTAAAAAAAATTCTAAATATTATTAATTTAATTTTTAAATAAAATCATAGTTAATTCTAAAAATACCAATTTTAAAGGTATAATTAGTTTTATATCACATTAAAAAATTAAATAAGATCTCATTATCTTATTACCTTAAGAAAATAAAATAATGTCATTATTTACTCTTCATAAGGGTCATATTACTATTCATATTACTATTTATAAGGGTATGTTACTATTCACCGAAAATCATGTTTGTTTTATTTGACTCCAAATGACTTACTCATCACAACTCTAGATGACCATTTTTTGAAATTCAAAACATAGTTGAGGCAAAGTTGTGTTTAATGAATATATTATAATTTTTTTTGTTTTGTAGGGTCTCAGTGTTTCATGCATTCAATCTTTATTTTCAAAACCTTGGGGTGTTAAAAATATTTTTGATATCATGATTGAAAAATAAGTATGCTTCTTACAATTGATGGGATTCAATGTCAGAGGTCAAATATTCCACTTCATCACCAATATCATACAAGTCTATGTGTATTATGTGATCAACTACACTCCACCCTTCATCAACAACATCTTTTACATAATATACCATTTTCTCTTACCATTATAACATATAAATATCAAGTGAGTGAAGTTCACAGAATTAAATTACAAGGAATCTCTTTTAACACCCCTGATAATATCCACCCAATTTCATTTGAATAAAACAACTAAAAATTATAGTGGTAGTTTAATTTTATAATATCAGTCAACTTTCCATAATATACTACTTCTAAAAATGTAAATATGCGACTATTATATGTTTTCAATCCCTCATCCAGAACAACTGTATGGAATCTGATTCCATTCATGTTATAAGCATAGAACTTTCTAGCTTGTTTTAGAGGACCTTGAGAAAGAAGCTTCAAATATTCTGACAAGTTTTCTTGAGTATCATTATTAATGATCGAAAAATAGTAATATAGAATATTATATTTATAAAATATATGTATTGACCTCATGTGTGAGCGTTTATTGGTTCCTTATTGGCTGATTATGTTTCAATATTCTTTTATTCCACTGGCTCATTATTTGCTTATGTGGAGGATTTGGAAGTGCATACTACCCTTGCAATGGATATTACAGTGAGCTGGGTTCTCTCTTGCACAAGTTTTCTTTTGATAAATTGATGGAGATGAAACAATTGATCATTTATTTATATCTTTTTGATCTTCATCTTGTTTATGGGAGTATTTTCAGGGGGTCTTTGGATTCCATCTGAATTTAGGGAGTTTTGGTCTGCTTATGGATTCTATATATCAAGCTGACTGTAGATCTCAAGTGAAACCACTTCTTCTCTCTGCAGTTTCAGCATTAGTATCCTTTATCTGGAGAGCCCGAAATTCTCTTGTCTTTGAAAACAAAATTATACCAAGTTCTGTTGGTATTCAGGAGATTCATATTTGTGTTCTTGATTCTTCACGCGCTCGAAAATGTTTCATGAGGAATGATGTTTCAGAACTGGTCATATTGCGATCTTTGGGTGTTTCTGGTAGATGTAAGAATCCGATTATGATGAAATATATCCGGTGGACCCCGCCGATCTCCCTGTGTCTCAAAGTGAATGTGGATGGGGCGACATCAGGTGCACCAGGGCCTTCGGGTTGTGGTGGTGTTTTTCACACATATAGAGGCTTTGTTAAAGGCTATTTCTATTACTTCTTTGGAAATGGTTTGGCGATTGAGGTGGAATTGTGGGTTATGATTGAGGCTGTTCAGTATTCTTCTTTTCATGGTTGGATGGCCTTATGGATTGAGTCTGATTCATCCTTGGTAGTTGATATTCTTATAAATCATTCAAGGAATGTCCCTTCGATGTTGCTTTTTTCTTGGGATGATTGACTCAAACTTGTGGAGCAGATTTGTTTGGTTGTCACTCATGTTTACAGAGAGGAAAATAAGGTTTCAGATGATTTACCAAGCGTACGATTGAGGAAGTTTGTTCTTTATGGTCCCCAGTGGCCCCAACTTTCTGTTATGATTTGGTTGATGCTGATGAACGTGGTGATGTGTACACATGTCTTTGCTGACCCCATGTCTACACTCTTTGATGATATTACTTTTTATTAATAAAATTATTTTGGGAGTAGGCTTTTCCTGCTTCTGAGTCTTCTTATATGAACTTACACGTTGATAAAACCATTCTAAGACACTCCTTTTACAAGTACCCTTCAGAAATAGAGCCTTCAGGTTGAGCTTTATTTTTCACGTATGATTTCAAATGACCAAGATATCTATGATGTAAAATAAAAAAACATTATTATATATTTAATGAAGTTCCAATAATTGTTTACTGAAATGGAAAACATATAAATAAAGTACCCCTCAACTAGATTCATCCATCGATAATATATGAGGCCTCTTAACTTAGCTTCCCCGACCAAATGCATAAATAAATGCATCATGATAGTAAAAACAATGGAGGAAAGATCATCTCCATTGCAAAAAGTGTCAATACAAATCCTTCTTGAAGCTTTTCAAGATGAAAAGGATGTAGAGTTTTATCACTTAGTTTTCTAAAAAAATTCAGAATTAGAGTACAACAACTATAACCTTTTTAGGTAATAATGTACACAATGATAATAGAAGTAACTACTGTAACAAATTATGTGAATTGTGACTTTTCAGTCCATGTAACCTAGGATGCATTAAGTCAAAACACCTTGAGAGGTTACCTGAATACCCATCAGATACCTCCACATGAGTTAAAATTCTAAGGAATGTATCATTATCCCTATTTTTCATTGAAAAAATTGTCCAATCATATATTCTATTCTCATCTAGCCAGATATCACGCTTTATGTTCATTTCATGTAAGTATTTCCAAGCATTGAGATGATCATCTGACTTTCCATGCTCATTAAGAAATATAAAGATCAAATTGTCCCAAACATTCTTCACAATATGCATCACATCAAGATTATTCTGCAACAAGTTAAATTCCAAATAAGAAAGTTTGAAGAATATAATTTTTTTCTTCCACTGTTATGTTCTGATTTCACATGATGATACACAATAAGAACCATTTTATACTATGAGGTAGTTGTTCGGGCTCAAAATCAAAGTTAAAAACAAGACAATCCAAGCCCGTGTAAGTGTTCCAACCATCTAAATTCCCAAGTCTAGGGAAGTCACTAATGGTCCACATTAGAGAATCATACACTTTGAACATTAATCTAGAAGAAGCATCAAATGTCTCAACATCGTTTCTCTATAACTCATGTAATTATTCAATTAAAGGCTACAAGTATACATCAATATCATTTCCAGGAATTTTTTTTCCAGGAATAATCATAAAAATGATAAAATACATTTTTTTCATACACATCCATGTAGATATATTGTAAGGTATCAAAACAATCATCCAAATTCTATAACTGGCACTCAAAGTCCCAAATGGGTTGAATTTATCAGTATCCAATCCCAACCGAACATTCCTATGATTAGATGAGAAATATATATGTAATTAATCAAATGTATTCCAGAATTTTTAATCTCTTGGATGGCCCATTAACCCATTATTGGTATTATCTATAGAATTCCACTTCATGTGTTTGGTGGTTTTTGATGAAATGAATAATCTTTTCAATAAAGGATTTAAAGGAACGTAATGAAAAACATTTGTAAGTGAGTTCCTTTTCTTCTTCTTCTTCATGGTATAATGTTGATTCATACTTCCAACATCCCCCATAGACTTCCATCCAGAAGAAGAAAATTTCTTGAAATCTTGTCTGCTTAATCCTCTCCCCAATAAAGCATATAATCAATGGGACTTGAATATATTTTTATATAATTCAAACCAAGATTATTAATAAAATGTTTCATATCATAAAAAAATTAAGGATCTTTACTTCATGAAATGCATCATTTAATAATTTCAATATCATGGAAATCACCTTATTTGTAACTCCACATAGGCATTTGATATGGTACAACTTCAACAAAAAAGAATGTTTTGAATATTCCAAACATCCACTATACAATTCTTTATTTCCATCATCAACTAAACCATGAAACACATCTGTCTACATAGTTACGTTCTCACTTACATCAGTCTCCACAGAATCAAGATTATGATATAATGATATGTAAAAATCCTGGTCTGGTTTTCCTGTAGTCTTAAAAACATTACTTTCCACATTGCTATTGGTAGAAACTTCAATTGTCTGTTTTGATATGTTTTGATGTTGATGTTGGTGTCTTGCAATTCTGAATTCATTATTTATAAGGTTTTTTATTTCATTTTCCACTGTGGATGAATTTGGGAGATCATTTTGTGGATTGACATCAGTTCTAAACCTTTTTGTAATGTTCAATTCTCCATGACAAATCCAATAAAAATATTGAGTCGGGAATTACTTAAATATCGAATTTTTATAAAATTTTCCTCTCTTAAACAATATTCTAAATTTACATTTAGGACATGGTCATCTTATTATCCCATCAATGGATTAATTCAAAATTGGAAAATATTAAAACTCTTCCAAACCTTTATCATACTGAGGTGTGTTTCTCAGCAATGTAATCTAGATTTTATCCCTATATATCATAATGTGCCTACACATTATTAAAAAACAATTAAAACACATAACTACTACTAACCAGGAAAAGAGATTCATATGTACTAGTTGAAAAATATGAATAAGTCAAAAAATGTTTTTCTATATAAATACATTTTGAAAAGCATTTTTAATAAAAATATTCTTTTAATAAGTCATCGAAAAAGGTATCAAAATCCAATGTCAATAATTAATTAGAGGGACAAGATTATTCTCAATATTATTAATCTAATATCATGATAATATTTTTTATTTAATGAATAAATTTTTGTAACATTTTTTTCATTGAGTGAATTTGTGGATTGATGATGATAAATGATGTATTATTCAAATTCTCTCAATTTTATTTATATATATGATTTTATTTATCTAATTTATTTTAATTTATAACCAAGAAAATCCATCCATTTTTAATTTTTCAAAGGGTAATTTCTCACAAAGTGGGATTTTCTTCAAATACCTCATTATCTTCCATTAAAATTGTGTCTCTATGGAGATGTTCATGGAAGATTATGTATCATTACTATAATTTTATAATTATTTTTTCTCTTGTTGATATTTTTTGTTTAGTCTTTATTTTCTGGTTGTTTTAAAAAGATATATAAATAATATCAAACTCAAAAGGGTTGATATTATCCCACTTAATGAGATAAATGTGATTATGAAATTTGATGTGGAAGAAGAGTTTTATCATTACTAGTGATGGGAATCATAGAAAATTCAAGGTTTTCAAAAAACAATTATTAAAAAAAAATCCAAATTGGACAGAAGGGATAGATTTTTTAGTGGATCCAATTTAGATCATGTTTTTTGGTATAACAATTAATTTGTTCAATATTGTACCTTTATGTAGAATTTCATTGTTGGTAAGAAATCCTATCAAAAAAAATTCACTACAATGATGATAAATATGCCTTCGGTTGCAAGGGAATGAATTTAAGTGGAAATGTTCTTGGATCTACATTAGTACATTTTGATTTAGAATAACTAGTTTAGATTCTTTTATGAAGATACTTATCGGCACATTCTGATGTTTTATACTAAATTCATGAATTCATAACATGTATATTATTTTATAGTGTGACAATTTATTTTATATTTTAGATCACCTATATGAAATGGTATGATTTTGATTACATTAAAGTCTCTGATATGAAGGGGTGTTCTATAGATTCATGGAAATAGGGAACTATGAAGAGATTGAAAGTTAAGTGGTTAAATGTAATAGTTATGCCAATAAAAAGGAAAAATCCTCTGGTTATTGAACCCATAGAATAGCCAAACCCTTGGCCTAATCCTCATGTGACCAAACTCACAAAAAATATCAATATAGCATATCATAAGGTGTAACCCACATCATAACCAATCTCAAGGTTAAATCATAGACTAACTCAAGCCTTTCCCCTAAAAAAGAAAGTCAGGAAATATACGTTTCAAAACAACATGAACACATCACATTACTATACAATCACCACTTTAATTTAAACATAATACTCATTGCAACATCAAAAAATTCATCATGAGACTATGCTAACACACGAATTCATCCATCACTCTATACAACTTTAATTTCATTATATGTTAAAAATTCAGTTTATTCATACATGCTCATTTTCTGCTTATTTCCATGCCTTTCTATAATTGAAATTTTTACTAAATCCCCCTTTATCCATCACAAAGAATCTCATTTATTAATTTATATATCAAAATCATGATATTATTCCTATAGCTAATCAGTGAACATTTACAAAATCTCAACACACAATCCCATGCCGAACACCCCCACTAATTTTCCCAAACAATTATCCCCAATTATTATTCTCAAAAAACAATAGTTATAAACACAATTGTTTAATCATATACTTTAATAATAAGAATTCAACAACAACTCTTACATTTATCCAAACATTCTTATCATCTCCTTTTTAACCAACCATGATATAACCCAATATCATTAATTCAATACTGAATAATCCAAATATAATTACTAATATTTATGAAACTCTATATATCATGAGATTCCCAACACAATTCCCATTTTAAATCATCAAATTCAAATTCATTATTTTTATATAAAAAAGATTCATTAAATTACAATCACACTATTTAAGAAAAAATCATTGAATTCAATTCATTAAATATTTATCATTCCAAATATTATCTCAATGTTTTACTCAACACAATGTCAAACATAGATTTATGTTCAAATAATTTAGCATACTTGACATTTCAAGACCCAGACACATCACTCTAAGACTCATCCCTATTAGGAGTTCATCCTATAAACATTATCTTATCGATCTCAAAACACACATTCATACCTTAACCATTATAATTTTCAACCAAATATCATTCAATTTAAATTATTAAACATGCACATGAAATATTAATTGAAAACCTACTAATGGTGAGGGGTGGTGAGGTTCTAGGTTAGGACTGGAAGAGAGTGGTGGTGAGCGGCTAGGTCGGGATTGACATCGAGGGGTGGCGAGGGTCGGGGGGGGGGGGGGGGGGGGTTGGGATCGGTGCCGAGGGGTGGTAAGGGTCAGTGAGGTGTAGCGAGGGTTGGGATAAATAGCGAGGGGAAGCGAGGGTCAAGACTAGCAGGGATTTAGGGGGTTGGGGGTCATGGGCCTTAGGGGTGGGGGTCGGGGGAGAAGTTTCGGGTGAGAGAAAAATTAAAAGGTTTAGTAGAAATTATTAATGAACCACCTCTAAATTATTTTAAAAAAATCTGGGAGGTTTATTAAACCACCTCTAAAGTCTGATTATGGTGCAGTGACATACCCCATGAATGGACACCTGCCGCACCACATCCAGCAAGGAAATGTACCCTAGAACAAGGTCACATAATTGATATAGAAAGGAAACAAGAGAAAAATCACCATGGGTTTAAAAAACTTATTGAAGAATGAAATGATGATACCATGATCCATGTAAATGAAGAATAAGAAAGTATCTCTTACCTAAAGTGGGGAAACATAAATGTTCATATGATCCAACACTGAATAAACCGATTTGTAATGAAAAAGGCTCCCAAAATTACTAGAGAAGATCCCTAGGTCGAGAGGAAGGGAGGATACTAAATTATTAATGAAATATCAGCTGAGAAGCACTCTAAAATTACTATCCATGATAGTTCCAATTTGTGAAATCCCTTTACACATCGTTTAATCCATAGGGATCTCATATGCCAAAAAATTGTCACCTATTTTATTAGAAACTAATGTTTTAACATTACATGGTGTGTAACCCTTTACACATCGTGTACTCATTGATTCTATGTACTTAGATCATGACCTGATCCTAGAAAACATTATACATTGTGTACTCTATACATGACATGTAAATTCCTTACAGACTGTGAAAACAACAAATTATTTACAAAAATCATAAACTGACTCGGGAATTTTCTAAACTCAAGAAGAACCCATCAAACCCATTAACTCATTTATAGCTAGACTCCACTAATTCAAAAAAATATAAATCCCCAAAATTTGAGTCATTTTTCTCAGAAACGTTTCTCCATACCTAGGAGTCCCAAGACACATCCAATTAAAGAGGAGAATAATCCAAGAGAAGAGATTTACTAGAATGAAAATAATGAGATGTTACAGGCCTGGTGAGCCTCAGCATTGATATAATAAAAATATTAAATATATTACATTAATCTTGTACATTTTTTTCATAAATAAAGGAATTAATCCTGAACAAATCCTCATATTGGAAACCTAAGACTGCCATTGAATTCAGAACAAAAATTTACTCTAGGTGTGACATAATCTTCTCACACGTCAGGTGTTTAGATTGGGTGTCATCATGTGTGAAATAATTTGATAAATTAAACTAATTATTAAACTATTTTAATTAATGAATAGACTTATTATATCCTCTATAAATATATTATTATACAAAATCCCTATGGTTATCCAAATAACCATAGGATTTTAGAGAGATAAACCATTGAAGGAGATCTAGAAGAATAGCAGTGGATTGAGGATTATTTTGGACAATGTAGCTCATGGATCTCTCCAATGATAATGACTCTATTTTGTTCTTTATTTGTGATTAATCCAAACCTAATGTATGATGTTTTTATTCAATTGTTTTATTTCCTAAGTGATTATTCCATGGAAAAAATGAATAACATCTTCCAAAAGATTCATTCCTAGGATATTTATGCTTGAGAGTCCAAGTTTACCTTCTTGGGTTTTTGAGAATTGACATTATTGATTTATGTTAAAATTCATTTATCATTCTAATGTAAATTAATCAATAACAACTCAAAAAAAGTTATGGTTAGTTCCTATTTTTTGTTTCATAGATTTCTTCCTCAATTATTCACACGATTCATCATCAATATTTCCTTGGCTGATGGTTGAACCAATACTTAGTATTCAATCATTACATTCCCATTCCTTATCATATAGGATTGATTTTATGAGTTTGGGTTCATAATTTATGGATCCATTGAGGTGTGGAAATAATTTTGGATTATTACTGTAGGATCAGGACTGGAATAGAGATCCTCATTATCACAATCTTTTATGTGGTGATGGCATGGTCTGATGGGAAAAGATTCTCAATCATTTGGGATGAATATAATCTAGAGGAAAAAATGGAAGTTTTTGGTTAGATTAATATTCTTGATCTATGTTGGAAATTGTGGCTAGATATAATGATGGAGGTTTGGAAAAGATGAATCATCCATAATTTTTTGGAAATTCCAAATTATACTATGTGTATTCTGGAGAATACAAAATTTTTAGTCTCTCTTCTGTGGAACTATGCTTTATGTATAGAGAATAATATCATACACTATGTGACATGTGTCACACATCGTGTGACCTGGTGCTATAGGCTAGATTTTTATTCCGAAGTATACTCAATCGTGAACATGGAAAAATTCATGGGAATGGAAATAATACATGGGAACAAATGTGTACCCATAAAAATATTGAGGACCTAAACATGATCGAGAACATGGGAATAACCAAAGAATATGGTCATGACCAGAGGTACACAAGCATGGGTAGTGGTACACAGTTAGATCTAGGTAAGATGATACATATTGTGTATTGATAGTACATGTCATATAATTTTTCTAAGGTAGTGTGAGCCCCTCTGTCTCCTCATTATAGACTAGGTTTAGTTGAGTGTGATTCCTTAGATCATCCATACAAGGGTATAATGTGGTATTATGTCTAAATAAAAGGATTGTGGTACCTATTAGTGCCGAAAATCATTCCCTTGAAGGCATGAACAAAGTCATAACCATTTTAAAGGTAAATGTAAACCCTAATGGACTTTGAATTCATCCAAAATCATCAAAAGGGATCTATTTTATGAAGCTCCTCCACATAGAACCCTCACCCAAACAACTATGAATGTATCTCCTATGTGGATACCCTTTTTCATCATGATCCGACTGAAAATGTATCTTCTCTGCAATGCCCCTTTTCCTTTACAATTGGGCCAAAATGTATCTATTATGAAGTGTCCCTTTTCCTTTGTGGATATAACCATGAATGTGTCTCTTTTGTGGTGTCAATATTTCTTCACAGCACCTCGTTTGTTCTCAACAGTGAGCCCCATGAATGTGGTCGACCTCTTCTTGCTATAAATATATGGCTCACCCCCTTCAAAACATTGTTACTCTGACCATTCACCTTCCCCAGCTCCATTTTGCAAAGCTCTTCACAAATCTGAGTATGGATCACCCATGGAACTTGAGCATTGGGAGTTATAACTCATTTTGTTCTTCATGTCCCATGTCGATGGTAGGGATGACCTTTGTGAAGTCCATTTCCCTTAAAAAATGAGGGATCCCCTTCTGGTTTCATGAGGATCTTTGAAGCATTAGGCCTTCATGGAACACTCTTCGAATATAGAGATCTTCGCTAAGGCAAAGCTCCGCTCTTCCAAAGTACTTTCTTTGTGAAGCCCCATTACTTCATGAAGCAATATTCCTCCATATATCACTACTCCTTCACAAAGAACCTTTCCTCCATAAGGCACCTTTCCTTCTCGATTCTCTTCCTATTAATCACCTAGGCCTCGCAGACCCCCTTCTTGCATGACCCTCTAGGATTGTGCGAAGTGATTTCATGGTTCCTTGAGTGGGGTTTCATATAGAATTTCCCTTCCTTAGGCTTCTTCACATAGGCACACTAACTACTATTGATTCTTCACATAGACTTGCTAACTTGAGCCCCTCGAGTGACCAAATCTCCATATTACTCCTGTTCAT
Organism: Viscum album; assembly: GCA_963277665.1. Classification (NCBI taxonomy): domain Eukaryota; kingdom Viridiplantae; phylum Streptophyta; class Magnoliopsida; order Santalales; family Viscaceae; genus Viscum; species Viscum album. The sequence continues at coordinate 1,746,235,578 of OY728152.1, forward strand.
CATTGATTGTGCCTTCCCTCCCCTAATTGTGGGTTGTTACATGTTATGTAAGTCCAACGGGTGAGGAGTGAGTTTTCATAGTCAGAAATTAAGGTTGTTGAACTGCCAAACACCCTTCTTCCTCAACGCATCATGTTAAACTATGATCACCGCATATGGAAATCAGTGGTCTCTTGCCTTCTCTCTCCATTTGGGCTTTGTCTCCAGGGACACCTCAGGCAGTCTCTACATAATCCTTCACACACCATGGCAGGGTGTTCCCTGTATGATGGCCATATCCTCCTCATACATTGGGTCTCCCTCATCGATCTTCCCTCCTAGAGTAATTCCCAATCTACACCATCACTCATGGACGCACCTTTCGCGACATGAACAACAGGTCCACCACTACCTATTATTTCCCACACCAAGCATGAATCATGTGGGATTAGAGAAAGAAGTGACCATGAAATCCTATTTGGGCCATTAACCATGTGTAAGACCCATTCCCACCTCCACCATGAACTGTGTGGAATTTGATCCCTGTTTTCTACACAGGGTACGTAGGAAGCCTCCATGAGGTTCAAGCCCATCACTCATCCGTCTCGACCACTTCACGTCGGTTCCCCTTCATCCTGCATATAAATAAACAACATTCCCCTTTTCCTATGAAATATGCGGATTTTGATCCCTATTTTTTAAAAAGGGTATATAGGTTTCCTATCCAAGGTTCAATCCTAATGAAGGTTAAACTATAGTTCTCCCTCCTTGGGATGTACCCTCCTAATGTGAAATCTTACTATTTTGGGACATATCTCTCAGATCCGCCTCCATGGGGTGTTTTGATCAATCGATTTGGGATTCTAACCATGCGTAATCCATAACAACTCTATAGGTCGTTATCCTTTGTGTATAACCCGATTCTATACCCCATAATAAAATACATGGCCCTTGATTCCCTACCACTGGGATACATAGTGATCCTCTTTGAGGTTCAATCCCATCATCCATTTCCCATCCAGGTTATTACTTCGAGCCTTTGGGTTTCAGGAAGACAATGCCCAAACCCAGAGGTTCTACATACTATAGGTCCCCATCCATGCGCTCCATTCTCACAGGCTGCCTCCAAAGGTATCCCATCGATCCACCAATATATGAGGACTTTAATCCCTTTTGGGTATGTAGGAAGCCTCTCTGAGGTTCAAGACCAACAGCACCATCATATTCATGTTGGTCCCATCTCATTCACCATATAATTTATTCAACTCTACATCAACAATCCTGATTCTTATCGAGGTCGCCACATCCCAGTGGAATAATGCCATCCATACGAGAATCTAACCATGTGTAATCCTTGAATTACACGTTTTAACTACATGGGTTTTGATACCTATCTTCTACATAGGGTACATACGACACCTATCAGAGGTTGAATATTAGCTAATGGTAAACCTTGGTGTCCCCCTTTGCAGGACCCACCTCTTCTGATTCGCCCTTTATGGTGTTCCGATCATCTTTCATGGTTTGAAACCTTCCATTTTTGGGACACACCATCATAGGTCCATACTCATTAGGCATCCTAATCCATATATCTGATAAAGTGATCCCTTATAGGGTTGTACTCATCTGATCCACTCACATCAGTGTTCTAATCAGTTTGATTCATCTCCACTAGATGTTAAACATGTGGTATACCCCGTGTTAAACATGGGAAGCTGAGGAAAACCTTAGAGACATGCCTGTGGCATAAGATACCCCATAATTTCTCTAGAAAGCCTCGGGTTTCTATGACCTTAAGAATCCCAATAAAGAGGAAGAATACAGGTGTTCTAGTGTTTCAACATCCATACATGCCACATATACCTTAGTGTGACTACTCCCATAACTGAAGATTGTTACCCTGACTTGACCCCTTGAAATGTTTGGATGGAAGTAGAATAATTAACCAACACCCATAAAGAGATTTAATTGGGAACGAGTTTCATGAACATCATCTTAATCTATGAGGGAGAACTAGACTAGGCCACAAGCTCCAAGGAGGAATCCATAGATGGTGGAATTGGCATGCCATCATCCCATTTAAATCAAGGAGCTAACATTGCTAAATTAGTGATGGATTCCATCCACCTTTGGAAATATAGAATGAGATGTACAATGTAACCATTAGAGAGCATCAACACGACGTGCGACATGACACCCCCCCAGCGAAAGCATCAAAAACTAAAATGGTGAACCTAATGTGAAACTTTTATCCTTAAACCATGGTGATTAGTAGCATTCAAGATATCAACAAATGATAATTTTACCAAATTTAATAATACAGAGCTAGGTCCCACCAAGAAAATAGTTGTCCTGGCGTGAAACTCACCAGAATTCGGGGCGTTTGATCATTGGGCATTCCGGTCTATGACATTGTCAGTGTGGATCATTATCACCAACCATAGAAAACTAGAACAAGATGGGGAATTAGGAACTGCTTTCCTAACGTATGTGCTGATGGTTGAATCTTCATGCTTTTCATGACCCAAGCTATATCCATAAGAAACCAATAACCACCTGTATAAAGATGAAGGAGTAGATGAAATGACAATGAAATGATTCCTCATAGCTCCGCCCCCACCATGATATGTTCCCTAACCACAGTTATTGGTCTCCCACGCCCCGTATCACCCTATGAGATCATCCATAGAAGGGTGATCAATACACTCATTTGATGATATGAATAAGTGGGGGATATCACAATAAGGGATACATAATTTCAAGATTTGGAGAATTCAGTTCCTCATCGTCACCACCATCACCAAGGGTTGTGCATTGAGCCACTGCTCCCCACTACAATGTCCAATCATTTCAGGTGCATATCCCCAGAATGCTCTAATGATTCACTCCCCTACGTCAATGAGGTAAGGGAAATTCGAGACATCTTGGCTTTATCTTTATCTAGGGGCCACCAAGGAGGTCTCTCACCAGGCTGCTTCAACACCACTATCTACTCCCCAATCCAAAGTGAAACACCCCAAGCTTCTACGATACATTTCCCTTTAAATAATACAATAGCTTGCGTTGTACACAAATTAGAGTTGTAACACACCACAACCAATCAAACTAGTCATTATGAATATTATTACCCACTTTTTGAAATTTTAAAAATTTTATTTTTCAAAATGGACATCATTTTTGAATTCAGAATATCAAAATTATCTTAGGTTAATTTCTGGTAATATTTTGAAAACTTTCAGTTTTTGATAAACAGTGAAAAACACCGCGTTATTGTTTAAAACCGACTTTTTATTTGATTAATTAATTATTTTATTTAAATTTATATTAGGTAAAAAAAGATACATAATACCCATATATGTTTACTATAATTCATTAGAGTCATTTTATAATAATATTAGATATATAAAATGTTATTGAACTTTTACCATCTTTTACCCACCTTCTTGGTGAATTTGAAAATTTGCATAAAACATAATTTTACCACTTCCCTGAATTGAATTTTAAAAATACAAGAGACACGATTAACACCAGTAATTAAAATGTGGTTCAAATGATAAAAATAAGTATTTGAGAATAGTAACGTATAACTTTTATTTACCACGGTTAAAAGTAAATATGGTAATTAAAGTTTAAATTGATATTATAATTACCCTAACACATGTCCTGATTCTATTGTATAAATGTATTTCATCCAAAATAAACCTTAGGATTAAAATATGATCCTTTTAGTACACTTGTATTAGATTAGGACATTTATTATTATTTTATTTAAAGAAGAGTTAAAATTGTTATATTCAAATTTCCATAGCTAAATCATTTTTAATATAAGGTTATAAATAAGATAAATTCGACTATAAATGTTAATTCGAAAAATAAAAATATTTCCTAAATAATCTTATTTTATTTATAATTTTTATAGATTAAAAAATTAAATGCACTTATGACACAATGATGATGCAATAATTATCTTTTTAATGAAAGGTTAAAATAATTGATGTTATAAATATCCAAATAAATTTAAATTGAGTCTTTTTGAATTCCACTATTTTTCTAGATTAATAGAACATGTTAGGGTTTATTCAATGAAATTTTTTCTAAGAAATCAGGCTGTTATGACTTTGACAAAATTTAATTACTAAATAGTGTCAAAATTGACATAAATGAGTTAAAAAAATACTATATTATATAATGATATAATAGTTCTAAAAATACTAGGTTATGAAATATTACTTATATAATAATTCATATATCACTAATGAATCACTTGGGGTTCTATTTTCATTTTATAGTAATATTATTAACCATATAATATAATAATACAAGAATACATGGTAAAAGTTAAACTATTTAACTAAGTGTTAAATCTAAAAGATAAGGTCAATATGGTGAGCTAAACCTATCTAAAACCTATTGGTTGAGATATTTTTGACCAATACTTACCTTAGTCTTGAAATAAATCATTTTGGAGCCATTATAGACTGAACATGATTGTATAATAAAATAATATTTCATGCTTTTCCTAAACTGACCCTCACCTCTCCTATAAAAATGTACTTCCCCTTCTCTAAAAATCACATCTATAAACCAATTTGGATCGGTAAAAACCTACCCAAATATACTCAAAACTACCATACCATCAACCTAGAGGACTTACTTTGACCAGAAATCCAACCTAAGGATCCCTTTTGATCAAATCAAAAGAAAACACCTGAAGAAGAGGTAATAATTTCAACACCTCTTTCAAAGTTCTTTTCTTTTTCCACTTCCTCTTTATTTGTTGTTTCCATACCAAAATAATAAATCCAGTACCTTATAGATACTTTGATGTTAATATAAATATTTTAAAACCATATTCATTATTCTATCCATCCTATGATTGAAAAACCACCATACGTGTGTAAGTACGACTTACCGTCTCCACGTCATGGTGTAGTTTGTTATTCAAAAACTTCATTATCTGGATGGGTATAATAATGAGTATAACTAATGTAAATAATAAATATAACATGTTAAGGATTAAGTATATATGATATACCATCTAATTAAATATTATTTCACCATCAATAGAATGGTAATGTTGCTCGTGTTGTACTTACAGATTTCCATCTCCACAAACACGATGAAATTTAATCCCTATCATAACCATTCAAGAATAAATTTCATTTTATGATTTAAAAAATAATGTTTAAGAACATAATATCATTCAGGATATGAATTAAATACATATTATCCATAAAAAACATTACTTATGTAACAAAAAATATAAAGGAAAATGGATCAGTTAACACCAGAAACGATGATACTACTAAAATATTATTAACAAAGAAATATTAGAAGATCATATATGATATCATATTTATGTATGTGGTTCTTGTATAATTTAATAACAATTATTTAACTATAATACAAGATATTAACGTACCCTCGACCAATAAAAGTACAAGGTAAGGGTTAATTCTACAATCTATTCATTATCTGAGGTTGTTTGCACATTAGTATCTACTGAGACCTCTTTATCAACCACATCCATGTTTCTTAAAAATGTATTTCAAAACATTTTTACTATTTCCTATACTACGGTTTAAAGTAATTTATACCCATGTTTTACTTTTTATAAGATGTTTATAAAGTAATCATTTTGTCATTTTCCAAACAAGGTCCTTTATGACCTTTTTGAAAAAATTAAGGAAAGAATGTTTTTTAACTTATACGGCGGTTGTGTCTATTTTTCGCCATTATAAAACCTTCGAAGCATCCCTTAAAATATTATAAGAATATTCCCAAATTAAATTTTTTCTTTTATAATTATGGGACTTTTAAATGGTTTCCAAATATAAAGAGGCATTTCTTTCCAATAGTTTTCATTTCATCTATGTCAACATCCTTTGATGGATTTAAACTTGTTTGAAGTTGACAAATTATGATAAAAATATACGATATTGTATTGAAGGTTTTGTGATATTTTTTACTGTGGATGTGTTATATTTATACCATTCAGGTTTTATGAATAAAGTATTGACATTTTTTATGCTAGTTTTAATACGAATATTTATGTTATGTTTAAACCTTTTCAAATGAGGAATGCATTGGATTAAGTAAGTTATGGGAGTAGCCCGCTATAGGTCCTCGATGGATCAATACGTCTCAAGATACAAACTAGTTTCTTGGTACAAGACCTTGACAAAATCTTATTTGTAGTCTTGGCACGAGGCCTTGACTATGTGGTTATGAAGTCTAGAATTATTCCTCCCATCATTATGAAATTGGTTATTGATATATCATGTGATTATTTGAATAGTAGAATATCAAAATGAATAAGTAAATGGAATTAATTGATTTATATATTCCATATTATGATGAAGTTTTAAATTTAAAAGGCTTATGTTTTAGTCTTATACCTTGCGTTAAATTTTTATGCTAATTTATGAAAGTTTCCACTATATTGTTATCCTTAATGAGCATCTGATCTCACCCATTTCTATTTTTTATTTTCCAAGGGCGTGAAGAAGTATTTTATGTTTGACCTGCATGGATAAAATAAGGAATATATGTGTGTTCAAATGGGATAAAATGTTGTTTTTTTTGTTTTCTCATGATATAATGTAAAACTTATGTATGTATATAGTACTTTCAAGGCTACTAAACTGTTCGATATTTTTGGACTTGATTCTTTATATCATGCCAATGTTATGTAATAATGCACCGAATCTAGGTAACTAAGGTTGGGGTATTACCATTGGTATCATAGGATGTTTAGTACAAACCTTGGAATCCAGATTTAGAAAAAACTCTGATTACAGAACAATACCCTAAGATAAACTTTGAGGATTAGTATAAAATAACTTCCTAGAATTTTGGTAATGTAGAGATTTTTTGAGTCTTCCAAGAAATAAATCTCTATCTGGATAAGAGAAGGTAGAAGAAACTCTTGCATAGATGTACCGAGGAGTGAAAAATCAGACAAGGAGTTTCAGGCTTGACCCGAGGTATCCTGGCACACAACAATGGGCCTTGATGCACTCTTGGTTACGACACTTCCATGTGATATGCTTGGGATAATTCACATTTTATTTACAAACAATTATGAAGGATTTATGATTATATACCTTATAAAAGAAAACATTTTTATGATTATGGATTATATCCATAAACTATTCAATTTATGTTAAGTGTTTTACAAGTTTGGAATTATGTATTGAGATTCATAAACTAATATAGTGTATGACATTGTTTAGAAATGGTTCTTAGTGGAAGGAATGTAAACTATATCAACGCAGTTAATCCATGTAGGGATTTTCCTCATACTCTAGATAATTATTGTGGATATGATGATTCAACTAGTGATGATAATCTTATCACAATACTGGATAACTCACTCAGGTTATGAATAATAACCTTACTCGTATGGAGCACCCTGATTCAAAATGCGTAGGATCAATGTTATACCTCTTCATGAGGCAAAAAAGATCAAAATTAAGTGGGACTTCAAATACATTTGTATCTAATCAATGGATAAGTTCATTCAAGAAAATATTTCATGCTTCAGGGAGTAGTGAAAGGGAAAAAGTTGTCATGGTAGTTTATTGCCTCCTGTGAGATGAAAATCAATAGTGGTAATTAATTAAAAACACAAATGAGGATGAAGAAGTATCAAATATGAAATTGAGGGAGTTTAAAGAGATTTTCTTACAAAAATAATTTCTTCTTGACCATCAAGCGGATATGGAAAGAAATTTTTTGAGTCTGAGGAAAAAGGAGGATGAAAATGTCAAAAAGTATGAGGCTAACATTACAAGGTTATCAAGGAATGAAATATATTATATATGTAACAAAATGAGTATGATTGATCAATTTTTTTAAGGGTTAAAACCCTTTCTTAATTGATAATTAGTCTCATAATCCTTCTCATCATAAGAAGATATTTCCTCATGTGTTATCTAGATGTAAAATGAATTATCCAAGTCTTACGAATTTAAAGCAAAGAAAGAGAATAAGAGATCCGTTGAAAAATCTAGAAATGAAAATAAGGGGAATAAGGGAAAATTTGAATATCAATCTTGCAATAAATGTGGGAAGAAACGCCCTGGTACCTTCCTGAAGGGAATGGGAGTCTGTTACAAGTCTGGTGAAAAAGGACACCAGGCTTGTGATTGTAAGGGAAAGAAAGAGGCTGTCAATGTTGAATGATACAATTGTAGTGAAAAAGGGCTTAATGAAAATGAATGTCCTAAGAACTAAGGAAACATACTTTAGAAAAGGCCAAGGGATCAAGGCCAAGCTTATGAGATCACTACTCCTGAGGTTGAATCTCTGAAATACGTGGTGGCAGGTAATTTAATAGTTTCCGCAAGTTTTGCCAATGATTTATTTGATTCTAGATCATTACATTGTTTCATATCCTCCAAATTTTCTTTGAAAATTAGATATTTCCAATTCGATTTAACAAGGGAGTTGTAGTCAAAACTCCTTAGGTAAGTATCACTACAACAAACTTTTGTGAATTAGTTACCATTAGTGCATATAAATGTTCTTTATCTTCTGATCTCACCGTAATACCCATGATTGATTTTGATATAATCTTTTGAATGGATTAGATTTTGGACAATCATGCAGAAATTTATTGTAATAAGGAGGTTACAATTTTTGATGATGATAAGGAGTAACTTATCTTTAGAACAGAAACGTCACCACCTAATTTTTATCTAGATCCACCCCCAGTAGCTCTACTAAATTCAATTATTAGGTAGGAAGAGAATGAAATATCCATGGGCGGGGAAAGGAATATTCAAATATATTACGTACCTATTGTGTAAGAATATGTTGATGTGTTTTCAGAGTATTTACCTGGACATCCTCCAAAACTAGAAATTGAGTTTTCCTCTGATTTAATTCCTGGTTCAAGGCCCATATAAAAGACCCCTTATATAATGGCCACTGTGGAATTAGTGGAACTAAAAAAACAACTTCAAGAATTGATTAATAAAGGATTTATTCTCCCTAGTGTTTCTCTATGGGGAGCCCCTATTCTTTTTGTTAATAAGAAATATGTATCCATGAGGTTATGCGTTGACTACAGGGAGATCAATACTATAACAATAAACAAGAAGTATCCCCTACTTCATATTGATTATTTATTCGATCAAATTCAAAAATCTCAATATTTTAAAAGATTAAACTTCAATATGGATATCATTAATTATGTGTGAAGAAAGAATACATTTTTAAAATAGAATTTCAAACCAGTTACGAGCATTACGAGTTTACAGTATTGCCTTTTGGACTGACTAATGCACCCTCTTTTTTCATGGATCTAATGAATTGATTTTTCAAGGAATATATTGATGTATTTTTAGTAGTATTTATTGATGATATCTTGGTATAAAAAAAATCTATGAAGATTAAGAAAATCACTTGCACACTATTCTAAAAACCCTCATAAGAAATGAATTATATGGGAAGTTTAGAAACTGTGGATTCTAGCTTCAGGAAATCATTTGCACTATACACTACCTCCCAGGGAAGGCAAATAAGGTGACAAATGCTTTGAGCAGAAAGGATCATGGGGTTTTGAACAAGATGAGAGTTGAAAGGGATCCTATGTTCATGGATCTAGTAATGATGGATATGGGAATAATAATGGAAGGTGAAACATCAATACTTTTTCAAATAGATGCTAAACCATATTTACTAGAAAGGATAAAAAGTTCACTGACTAATGATGAAGAGTTTCAAAATAAAATTAAAGCTATGAACAATGGGAGATTGACCGTCTTCGTATATGAAGATGGGATTTTGAAATTTGGGAAGAGAATTTGTGTTCCTGGCATACCTGATCTTAAAAGGGATTTGTTGGATGATTCTCATATCTCTAATTTCTCTAGACACCCTGGTAGCACTAAGATGTATATGGATTTGAAGGAACATTTTTGGTGGGATAACATGATGAGGGATATATCTGATTATTTTTCAAGATGTATGGTTTGTCAACAGGTGAAGGTTGGAAGACAACATTCTAGAAGTGTCATGAAACCTCTTCCCATAAGTGAGTGGAAATGTGATGATATTATGATGGAATTTTTCATGGGACTAAGAAATACTCCTAGAAGGAATGATGTAATACGGGACACTGTTGATCGTCTTACCATGTGAGAACATTTTATTTCTATAAGAGAAGATTTACCACTTGAATGTTTAGCAAGACTATATATTAATGAAGTTGTAAGACTTCATGGAGTACCCTTATCGATTGTTTCTAATCATGATCCCCATTTAACACCAAGATTCAGGAAAAGTCTTTAGAATGCCTAGGATAGTGAACATCGTTTGAGGAATGCCTACCACCCTCAAACTGATGGACTATCAGAATGGACTATTCAAACTTAGGAAGACATATTGAGATCTTACTCACTTGATTTTCCAGGTATGTGGGATCAGTATTTACCTCTGGTAGAATTTTCCTTTAACAATAACTTCCGTTCAAGTATTCAGATGGCACCGTATGAAGTGTTATATGGAAATAGATGTCACACACCAACTTGTTGGGATGATGTTGGTGAGATAAAACTCATAGGACCAAAACTTGTTGAGGAAACAATGGAAAAGGTGGAGGTTATCCAAACCCACATAAAAGTAGCTCAAATTAGGAAAAAGAGATATGCCGATAACCAAACGAAGGATCTGGAATTTCAAGTTGGTGATCATGTTTTCTTGAAGCTATCTCCATGGAAGGGTGTTATACGTTTTAGTAAAAAGGGTAAATGGAGTCCTAGGTAAATCAGAAATTTCAAAATTCTAGAATGAATTGTAGTTTTAGATTATCATTTGGAAATTCCACCAAGTCTCTCCAAAGTTCATGATGTGTTCCACATATCACTGTTAAGAAAATACATGCCTAACCTAATGCATGTACTCACCTATAATGAAATAGAACCAAAACTCAACCAGTCTTATTGTGAGGAGACTATCAGAATTCCTAATACCAGAGAATAAGTGTTTAGAAACCAGACGACTCATCTGGTGAAATTTATATGGAGAAACCATAAGATGGAAGAGGCAACGTGGGAACCCAAGGAACTTATAATGAAGAACCAACCAAATATTTTTTTACAGTAGTTTTCTAGAAATTTTGAGGACTAAATAATTTGAAGTAGGGAAGAATGTAACACCTCAAGCTTCTACGATACGTTTCCCTTTGAATAATACAATTGTTTGCGTTGTACGTAACCTGGAGTTTTAACACACCACGACCAATCAAACTAGCCGTTATGAACAGTAATAACCACTTTTTGAAATTTTATAAGTTTTATTTTTCAAAATGGACTTCATTTTTGGATTTGGAATATCAAAATTAGCTTAGGGTGGATTTTTGGTATTTTTCTGAAAACTTTCAATTTTTGATGAATAGTGAAAACACTGCCTTATTATTTTAAACCGAATTTTTATTTAAATAATTAGTTATTTTATTTAAATTTATATTAGGTAAAAATATAAACATAATACCTATATATTTTCAATGTAATTCATTAGAGTTATTTTATAATAATATTAGATATATAAAATTTTATTGAACTTTTTACCGTATTTTACCCACCTTCTAGGCACATTTGCAAATTTGCATAAAATGTAATTTTACTGCTTCATTGAATTGAATTTTAAAATTCTGAGAGACATAGTTGGCATTATTAAGAAAAATATGGTTCAATAAGATGAAAATATTTTTTTGTGAATAGTAACTTTTGACCTTTATTTACCACGGTTAAAAGTAAATAAGGAAAATGAAGGTAAAAATGAAATTATAATTAGCCTAAAACATATTGTAATTATATTATATAAGTTTATTTTGGAAAAAATAAACCTTAATAATAAAATTTGATCCTTTTGGTCAACTTTAATTTGATTAAGAATTTATTATTATTTTATTTAAAGAATATTTAAAAGTGTTAAATTCAAATTTTCATAATTAAAACATTTTTAATATGGTGTTATACATAAGATAAATTAGACTATAAATATTCATTATAAATATAAAAATATTTCCTACGTAATTGTATTTTATTTATAATTTTTAGATATTAAATATTTAAATTTATTTATGAAACAATGATGATGCACTAATTATATTTTTAATGAAAGGGTAAAATAATTGATGTTATAAATATCCAAATAAATGAAAATTGAAACTTTTGATGCATTCCACTAATTTTATTGATTAATATGACATTTCAGGGTTGATTAAATGATTTTTTGAAGTAATCATGATGTTATAACTTCCAAAAAAATCAATTACTAAATAAACTCAAAATTGACATAAATGAGTTTTTAAAACAAATACTATATTATTAAATGATATAATAGTCCTAAAAATATAAGGTTTAGCCAAAGGAAATATATAATAATATATATATCATTAATAAAGAACTTGGGGTTCTCTTGGAATTTTATTGTATGATTATTAACCATATAATATAATAATACAAGAATACATGGTAAAAGTTAAACTATTTAACTAAGAGTTAAATATAATAGATAGGGTTAATACGGTGAAGTAAACCAGTATAAAACCTTTTTTTGAGATGTTTTAGTCCCATACCCACCTTAGCCTCTAAATAAATCATTTTTAAGCCATTATAAATTGAATATGATTGTATAATAAAATAATATTTCAGGATTTCTCTAAAGTGGCCCTCACCTCTCTTATAAAAATGTACTTACCTTTCTCTCAAAATCACATCTCCAAAGCCATTTTTATTGGCCAAACCCTGCCATAATATCCTCCCAACTACCATACCTTCTACATAGATGCCTTAATTGGATCGTAAATCCATCCTAAGGATCCCTTTTGATCAAATTAAAAGGAAACAACCAAATAAGAGGTAATAATTTCACCACCTCTTTCAAAGTTCTCTTCTTCTTCCACTTCCTCTTTCTTTGTTGTTTACGTACCAAAATAATAATTCCAGTACCTTATACATATTGTGATGTTATTATAAATATTTTACAACCATATTCATTATTCTATCTATCCTATGAATGAAAAATCACCATATGTCCGTATGTACAACTTACCATATCCACGCCATGGTGTAGTTTGTTATTCAAACACTTCATTATTTGGACGGGTATAATAATGAGTATAACTGATGTAAATTTTAAATATAAAATGTTAAGAGTTCTGTATATATGATATACCATCCAATTACATGTGTTTTCACCATCAATAGAATGATTTTTTCACCCGAGCGTACGTACAGATTACTATTAGGTACCAGGCTGGGTCGCCATCCGAACTGGCACCCAACCCGATCCGTGACATGGCCCGAGGGGCGTTCCCGATCCCCACGGGCTGGAAAAAGTGCCCAAGTATCAAAACATTACATGGGAATGATTTAACCGAAATAAAATATATAAAAACAACTAACAAGATAAACAAACTAAAACTGGAAACAGACAACCAAACAGGACTTTAAACTATAAACAGGTTTAAAGTCTACAATTCAACTAAAACCCATGTGCACAAAAAGGATAGAAAACTAAACTATGATACCAACCTCCCCGTGATACAAGAATCAGCATCCCCAAGCTACTAACACTAACCTGAACGCGAAGACAAACAACATCCAAACCACCGTCACTGAGCACAATGTCAACAACCTGGAGACCACAAGAAACAAGGTCTACATACACCTGAAGGTGTATGCATGGTGTGAGTGAAAATCCTATTAGGACATCACCCAATAAAAAGGTTCCATGTGTAAACATTAAATGAAAAATATATTTGCAGGATAAATAAATGAAATGATGCCAAAGCTTGCACAATTTTAAAGAAATAGTTTCTATAAAGAATACACATTCAAAGAAAACAACTTTAATAAATAATCAAAAACACCCTTGAATTTAAGGAAAAACCAAAACATTAAGAAACACCCAAATGCTACACCATATTCCAATGGTGAGTATATAGTAGTACAGGAGCACCAAATGCGGGAGAGGCCCTAAAGGTACCAGAAAAAGGAATGGGAACCTAGAACATCACATCTTAGTGAATAGTAGTATAGGAACCACAACAAAATTTTTTCTCGTGCATGAGCTACTAGTAGGGAAACACATCCATAACCTAGTGGTCTCCAATAATCATCCAATGTTTAGTTAGTATTGTAATTTTTAAACCATCTAAGTAAAATTGGGCCAGATCCCCTTCTAAATCACTAGCGCGCTAGATCTAGCCCGCCCACCTAGTACCCAAGCTTCCCCTTTTGTGCTCAAGATGTTCAAATTTAACATTTCATGTCAAAATCTGACAAATAAAACATATAGGGTGTAACATATACCCAACTCCACACTTCCACATGAACAGAAAACCATTTGACAATGTACGCATGCCAAAATATTTTACCAAACTCAATTAAAAAAATCTTTGTATAACTAATAATTCTTTATTAAAACATATTAAATTGTTTGTAAACAAATTATTTAAATAGAAACATAACATGACTAACACAAAAAAAACAACTCAGCCCTCCTTCCTGACCAAACACACCCAACGCCACGTCAAGAACACAAACTGCACAACTCACATCATTTAATAACCCAACCGCATGGTTAAAAGGCCACTTTCCCGATTAAAAAAGACACTAGATATTTTATTAAGAAATTTTAGAATACGACACATGACTCTAAACACCAAAAGTACACTCAAACCCTCCTTTTGGAAAAAACCCATTTGAATGATATACCAGAACATAAACTGTGCACTTTGCACATTTTCACAAAACAAACACACACTTTATGAAACACTAGTAGACAACTCAACAAGTTTTTTCACCACAACAACCTACTAGACCAACACAAAACCATAACTTATGATTAGACATATGTAACTACATATTGAAACACAATTAACACCACTTGCACGAAATAACAGATAAATTCACGTTTTATTAAACACTAAAAATTGACTAAATATGTGCTTTCAACCAATGAACTCCCCCACTCATATTAACATACTACCAGCAAATCTATTACATGAATGAATTCAAGAAAACAAAATTTGAAACCAAAATAATTAAATCAAAGAGCGCTATGAAATACTTAAGAAAGAAAATAATTTATTAAATAATGTCTAAATGTGGAACCACCTACCTTGGTGTAGTAGACTTCACAAACATGGTGCGCAAAGACCGATGCACGCCAACCACACCTCTAAAAACCTAGCGTGAATACAAAACAAGGAAAATTCACCAAATACCACCAAATTAAACCCCAAAATCAGAACATATACCCTCAGAAAAAAATGAAACTCAAAAGAAAAAAAATCACAAGTAGAGGAAAACATAACTGGGGGGGGGGTCGATACCAGGAAAGGGGAGAAGAGGGAGGCCGTTCGAGAGTTTCGAGGTGCGCCGACTGACATGGGGATTCCAGGAGGGTTACGCCTCGAGCTGGAAAAGGGGAGCAGGGAGGGTCTGTGTGGTGGCGCGAGCCGGGAACAGGGGTTGTCGGGAGGTCGTTGGTCCGGCGGACGGTGCGGGTAGGGGTGCGGCCTGAGGGGAAGGCCGACCGGGAGAGTGGTGCAGCACGGTGCATTGACGATCCATGGATGGTGCGCGTGGTGAGGAGGCCGACATGAGGTGGTCTTCGGGGGTGAGGAAGGCGGGGCGAGGGTTCGTGGGGAGGCGTTGAAGTTGGCTAGGTCACAGGGTTAGGGGGTGCGACGAGCTGAGGGTGCACCGAAAAGGGCTCTGCCGGGAAGGAAGAGAGGGAGGGTCGATGAAGGAGGTGGGTAATGGCCTCAACACGCAGAAGGAACCCACAAGTGCGGTGCAAGGAGGCTAAAAACCATAATAAAATATAGAAGAAAAAGAAAAAAAATTAAAAGTAAAACAAATGACATCAAATAAAAAAAGAACAACAACAACAACAACAACAACAAAAACAACGACAACAGCAATAATAATAATAATAATAAACTGGAATATGAATAATGATGTTAATATTAATAAAAAAAATAAAACAAAATTGATAGTAATAAAATCAAATAAAAAGTTATATCAATTAAGATAATAATAAAAAAAATTAAAACAAGAAAAATAATAACGAATAAAATAACTTAATTTCCATCATTAATATAAATTATAATAATACTCAATAACAATTAATAATATCCTCAAATAATAATATTACTATTATCATTAAAACATTTAATTAAAATTTTATCCGACTCTTATTATTTTATTCGATTTTTATTTTACGACTCAATTAATTTTATTTCTTCATTATTAATTCATTTAATTTAATTAATTTAGCATCCGTAGGTCACCTGGTGGATGAGGCAAGGCTGCATGGTTTCAAAATCAGGCTCGCCCTAGTCGTGCCTCACTAAGGCCGCACATTCTCAATTTTCATTGCGTTATCATTTTATTATTCGCCAATTTTTTTTCATCTCCCTTAAACATTGGGCAGGACATGCGGTGAGTTGGGTGAGGATGCGCGACGTCCTAGGCGAGGTCGCGCGACTTCGACCACGGTGTGCTGGATGCAACCAAGAGCAAAACATTCATTTCTAAATAAGAGCTCAGAAATTTTTTAAGTCGGGCCTCGACTCGAACTATCTGATGCCAAAAAAGAATAAAAATAAAATAAAAAAAAGGATGGGTGTGAAAATTCTCCCCCCCATAAAGCTTTCTATCCCCGAAAATCCACAACCAGAACCAGACCCCGAAGAAAAAAACCGCACTCCCTTAATCTTCAAAGGGGATCACGACAACACCCAACAAAGAGAGGCAAAAGTATCGTGCTAAGAGAAAGTGACACAAAGAAAACTTCGAAAAACTCATATAAATACTTTCTAATATGTGTCGCCTTCCCCAAAGAGCAAGATCGCCTCCAGTTGACTGATCAAGGAAGGGAAATATCACACCCACAGAAACCAACTTCAAAAGCTGAAACATCTCAAGCACTATTAAACAATAACCACAACATTTAGCTAGAGTGAAAAAACAAGGTCAAACCACATCCAATGAACACTCTTATCACTTATCATCAAGTCAACTCTAGGAACAGAGATAAAAGGCCAACTAAGAGAAAGAACAGAGGGGCTCCCCACCATTTAAAACTTACTGATTCCTGAGATGAGATTAGAAAACTGACACAGGGATTCCCAGATGGGCTCCCCACCATTATGAAGAAGGGCCAACCCGTTTCAATCCAGAGAAATTTGAGTGAGACCCTTTGTGCCTCTCCCCACCATTATAACTAACGAGAGATACATGAACTTCTAAAATTTTCCTGAAAATGACCAACCACCCCACCACAAGTGGAAGGGCGGGAGGGGCCCAACTACCGGGGCGTCAAAAGCATGACCCAAGATAAACTAGAATTTCCACATCCCTAGATGAGCCCTATTCAACTTTGATACTAATTTACCCAACATACCCATAAGGACCACTAAAGTGGTTACATCCAGTGGGACGCCACCCCCATGACTTTAAGGCAATGAGACGAACATGCCTCCACATGGTCACAAAAACCTTATGCAACTAGACGGTTCGTTCGGAGCGGAACAACCATAGAAAAAATTTAAACTGCCTCTACTTTCAAAACCGATGACAGAAATAAAGTTGGAGTCCCATAAACTCCCAAGGTTCCTGACCACATGCCAACTTCACTCTGAGGCATACGACTAGAACCCTGATGTTTGAAGCATCTCATGCCTCGCAGTCAGGTATTGAAGACTCCTCAACGAATCTTCTCCTTTTGGTGTCACACGCAACCACAATACAAATGAGGAAACACAAGCCAACACAACACATTAAGACATCCAACTAATCATACACGGAACATTCTCCAACACAAGAGATGAAATGGTGCATGCACATCACCTGTTGTCACACTGAATGAGAACACGACACCACAAATCATCACCTGAACATGACAATTGTTGTAGAGAGGAAAATTATACGGAGAGGGACTTCAAACTGAGTCTTAAACAACATGTGATTCCCACAATAGACCGTAGAATATCCACGTTACTGGGTCTTCCACACTAGTGGCCTAACGTAGACCCTTTCTTAAATGAATCCAATGAAGGACCAAATGTCATTTAGAATAGTGGTAAGCACCGACCACTCCAGTCTGCTTCCACATTTCCCCATTGGAATCTCCTTCCCCGTTTCCAAATAGAACTTACAAATTAATGAGGTAAAACTTCACCCTTGACTATCATGGAGAAATCAAACTGCAAGACATCACCAAACATGACCCTTGGATCCGATGAAAATACTACAAAGCCCATCAAGACACTGGTCAACACTAATAATTCTGAACTACCTTCACCCTTACCCACTGGAATTCCTTTTGCTGTTTCCAGGGGGAACCTTCAAACAAGACATTGTCAAACTTCATACGTGATGAGTCAGACACTCAAAAGACCAAAAATTCTATCAACTCCCCTCGCATCTGTCATCCCGCTATGAGAGGATCCACTTAGTTGTAAAAAGGATAGTTGGGTTCAATTCGAGAATTCAATAAGAGATTCCTCTGATCAACTAGAGGGCTGACCAATAGCGAATTACCTGTGGCCACACTTCAATCGTTTGCTAACCCTTTATGGGGGCGTACACTAGTTAAGAAATTAAACCATGGACCTAACAAAACTGGTCCAATAGTCAAGACATACCAAAAGAGAACACCAATCGTGTATGGGGAACCACTGCAAGGGCTCCCCGATGTACTTTTCAAAAGAATTAACTAACTACATGCTTTCATACAACTTACAAATAATAATTAAAACTCAGGACACAACTTAGTTAGAAGGGATCCTTGGCTCAAAATGTCTCACATCCGACTTTTCCAAAACACAAGGACACACCACACAAACACTGATTATTAACACACCAAATTCTCATTTAACAAAACTTTTTTGAAAATAAGTAAAGCTAGTTGGTTGCGCAAACACCAATGGTGTCCCACGGGCCTCGCACATGCATGTTCCCATTCCACACCAACACCCACCTCACATCCATCCAGGCACTCATCCGCTTGTTCCATTAACCCTTTCTCATTCTATATACACCCATGCATATCGTTTCCCATGAGAACACCAAAGATCAAAACCAAACCTTTCCATTTTTCGAACCCAAAACATTCAACCCACACCTTTTAAACCTTACACATAATCTATTTATTTTTTCTTCATTTCAAAACACTTTTTTCTCAAGACCAAATCATTTTTACTTAAAATCAAGATTTTCAAAATTCCAAAATAAAGAGACGAGGAACAATGCAAGAGAAAACTAGGGTTAGTGGGTGATTGGAAAATATGGTTGGCGGCCATATGCCAATCACGCCACTGGACACAGAGAGTATTTTAGGATAGTGTCCCGACTCCACAAGGCTTGCTAGGCCCTGCGAGCTCACTGAGACCATTGAACCTACTCTCTTTTCATTTCCCCTAAACAAGATTAATCACAAAGACTAAAAACTCAGACAACCCTCAACTTACTTTGGTAACACGAGTCCCACCATGAGGTGTGTGGGCCAGGAACCTTACTCGTAGCCAGGACATCAAGTCCCAACAACCTTAACTCCAACCTATCATGACTCTATCCCAAAATAACATGACCTAAGAGAGAAAACCCCCTTTAATACCATTTTTTCACGAACCAGGCTGGGTCGCCATCCAACCTGGTGCCCGACCCGGTCTGCGACATGGCCCGAGGGGAGTTCCTAATCCCCACGGGCTGCCACAAGTGCTCGGGTATCAAAACATTACATGGGAATGATTTACCCAAAATAAAAGATGAAAAAACAACTAACAAGATAAAAAACTAAAACTGGAAACAGACAACCAAACATGCCTTTAAAGTATAAACAGATTTAAAGTCTAAATTCAACTAAAAACCCAAGTGAAAAACAAGGAAAGAAAACTAAAATCCGATACTAACCTCCCCGCGACACGAGAATCCACATCCCCAAGCTACTAACACCAACCTGCATGCGAAGACCAACAACATCTGAACCACCGTCACTGAGCATGATGTCAACAACCTAGTGACAACAAGAAACAAGGTATACATACACCTTCGGGTGTATGCAGGGTGTGAGTGAAAATCCCAGTAGGAAGTCACCCAATAAAAAGGTTCCACATGTAAACATTAAATTACAAATATATTTATAGGCTAGATAAATGAAATGACGCCAAATCTTGCACAATTTTAAAGAAATAGTTTCTATAAATAAAACACCTTCAAAGAAAACAACTTTAATAATTAAATAAAAACACCCTTTCTATTAAGAAAAACCCAAAAAATTAAGAAATTCCCAAAATCTACACCGTATGCCGATGGTGAGTGCATAGTAGTCCAGGAGCACCAAAAGTGGGATAGGCCCTAATGGTACCATAAAAAGGAATGGGACCCTAGAACTTCGTGTCTCGATGAACAATAGTATAAGAACCCAAAAAAAATACGTTCTTGTGAACGAGCCACTAGTAGGGAAACACATCCATAACCTAGTAGTCTGCAGTCATCATCCAATGTTTAGTTAGTGTTGTAATCATCAAACCAGATAAGTGAAACCAGGCCAGAGAAGCTTCCGAATCAATAGCGCGCTAGATCTAGTCCACCCACCTAGTACCCAGGCTTCCCCTTTTGTTCTCAAGATGTTAAAATTTCACATTTCATGTCAAAATCAGACAAATAAAACAAATAGGGTGTATCATGAACCCAACACCACACTTCCACACACAAAGAAAACCATTTGAGAAAGTATAGACTCCAAAAGACTTTACCCTACTTAATTAAAACAATCTTTTCATTACTAATAATTCTTTATTAAAACATATTAAATTCTTTGTCAACAAATTATTTAAAAATAAACATAACATGACTAAAAAAAAGAAACAACTCAGTCCTCCCTCATGGCCAAACACACCCAACGCCACGTCAAGAACACAAACTACACAACTCACATCATTAAATAACCCAACCGCATGGTTAAAAGGCCACTTTCCCGATTAAACAAGACACTAGAAATTTCATTAAGAAATTTCAGAATACGACACATGACTTTAAACATCAAGATTCCACTCAAACCCTCTTTTTGGAAAAAACACATATGAAATATACAGCAGAACATAAACCATTCACTTTTCACATTTTCACAAAACAAACACACTCTTTATAAAACACTAATAGACAAATCAAAAAATGTTTTCACCGCAACAACCTACTCAACCAACACAACACCATAAATTACAATCAAAGATATGCAATTCTATATTGAAATACAATTAACCCCACTTGCAAGAAAGAACAGATAACTACACGTTTTATTAAACACTAACGATTGACTAATTATGTGCTTTCAACCAACGAATTCCCCCCACTCATATTAACGTACTACCAACAAATATATCACATGAAAGAATTCAAGAAAACAAAATCCACAACCAAAAGAATTAAATCAAAGCGTGCTATAAAATAATTAAGCAAGAAAATAATTTATTAAATAATGGTTAAATGCGGAACCACCTACCTTGGTGTAGTAGACTTCACAAACATGGTGCGCAAAGACCATCACACGCCAACCGCACCTCAAATAACCTAGCGTGAATACAAAACAAGGAAAATTCACCCAAGAACACCAAATGAAAACCCAAAATTAGAACATATACCCACTGAAAAAAAATAATGAAATAAACAAAAATAGCATGGAGAGGAAAACATAATCGGGGGGGGGGGGGGGGGGTCGACGCTATAAAAGGGGAGAAGAGGGAGGCTTTTTGGGAGTTTCGGGGTGCGCCGACCGGCATGGGTGTTCCAGGGGGCTTTCACCTTGAGCTGGAAAAGGGTAGTAGGGAAGGTCCGTGCGGTGGCGCGAGCCGAGAACAAGGGTGGTCGGGAGGTCATTGGTCTGACAGACAGTGCGGGTAGGGGTGCGGCGTGAGGGGAAGGCCAGCCAGGCAAGTGGTTCTGCATAATGCGATGACGGTCCAGGGATGGTGCGCACATCGAGGAGGCCAATGCGAGGTTGTATCTGGGCGGGAAGAAGGTGGGGTGTGGGTTCATGGGGAGGCGTTGAAGTCGGTTGGTTCTTAGGGTTAAGGACTACGACGGGCTGAGGGTGCACCATCAAGGGCTTCGCTAGGAGGGAGGGGGGGGGGGGCGATGAAAGAGGCGGGCGATGGCCTCAGCCCACAGGAGGAACCCGCAAGTGCAGCGCAAGGAGGTCGAAAACCCTAAGAAAAGAGGGGTGAAAAAGAAAAACAAAAATGAAAAGAAAACAACAACAAATAATAATAATAATAATAATAATAATAATAATAATAATAATAATAAAAAACTAGAATATGAATAATGATGTTAATATTAACAAAATTAATAAAACCAAATTGATAGTAATAAAATCAAATAAAAAGTTATATCAATTAAGATAATAATAAAAATAATTAAAACAAGAGAAATAATAAGGAATAAAATAACATAATTTCCATCATTAATATAAATAATAATAATACTCAATAATAATATTACTATTATTAGTAAAACAATTAATTAAATTTTTAGTCGTCTCTTATTATTTTTTTCTATATTTATTTTACGACTCAATTAATTTTATTTCTACATTATTAATTAATTTAATTTAATTAATTGAGCATCGGCAGGTCACCCGGTGGGCCAGGAAAGGCTGCGCGGTTTCAAAATCATGCCTCACTCGAGTCGGGCCTCACCCAAGGCCGCATGTTTTCAATTTTCATTGCGTTCTTATTTTATTATTCGCCGCATATTTTTTATCTCCCTTAAACATCAGGTAGGCCATGCGGTAAGCTAGGAAAGGTCGCGCGATGACCTAGGTGAGGCCACACGGCTTCGACCACGGTGCACTGGATGCAACCAAGAGCGAAACATTCATTTCAAAATAAGAGCTCAGAAATTTTTTAAGTCGGGCCTCGACCCGAACTATCTACTACCCAATAAGAGTATTAAAATAAATAAAATAAAAAAGAAAGGTGTGATAATTTCCATCTCTATGAACACGATGAGATTCATTCCCTATTGTTACCATTCAAGATTAAATTGCATTTTATGATAAAAAACAATGTTTAAGAACTTAATATCGTTATGTATTTGAATCAAATATATCTTATCCATAACAAAAATGACTTATGTAACAAAACATATAAAAGAAAATGAATCATTTATCAACTGAAACAATGATACTACTGAAATATTATTAACAAAAAAAATTAGAAGATCATATATGATATCATATTTATATATGTGGTTCTCGTATAATTTAATAACAATTATTTAACAATTATATAGGAGGTTAACATACCCTCTACCAATGAATAGTACAAGGTAAGGGTTAATTATCAAATCTCTTCATTATCCGAGGTTGTTTATACATGAGTATCTAATAGGACCTCTTCATCATCCAACTCCGTGTTTCTTAAAAATGTATTTCAAAACAATTTTACTATTTCCTAGACTATGGGTTAAAATATTTTATTCCATTTTTTTACTTTTTATAATATGTTTATATGGGAAACTTTCCATCATTTTCCAAATAAGGTCCTTTATGAACTTTTCGACAAAATTAAGGAAAGAATGTTTTTTTAACTTATACAACGAGTGCAACTATTTTCCACCATTATAACACCTTAGAAGCTTCCCTTACAATATTATAAGAATATTTCCTAAATAAATGTTTTCTTTTATAATTATGTCACTTTTAAAATATTTCAAAATTGAAAGAGGTATTTATTTAAAATATTTTTTATTTCATCTATTTCAAAATCCTTTGGTGGATTTTAAACATATTTGAAGTTGACTTATTATGATACAAATATTCAATATTGTATTGAATGTTTTGTGATATGTTTGAATGTGGATATGTTATTTTTATACCATTAATTGATTATGGGTAAATTATTGACATTTACTCTGCTAGTTTTGATATGAATGTTTATGTTATGTTTAAACCTTTTCATATGAGGAATGAATTGGACTTAGTAAGTGACGAGTAGAGCCTGCTATAGCTCATAAATGCATCGGGATGCCTCATGAGACAAACTAGTGTCTTGGCACAAGGCCTTGAAAAAATCATACTTTTAGTCTTTTCACGAGGCCTTGACTATGTGGTTATGAGGTCTGACATTATGCATTTCATCATTATGAATTTGGTTATTGATATTGCATTTTATTATTTGAATAGTAGAATATCTACGTGAATAAGTAAATGGAATTAATTGATTTATATTTTCCATATTATGATGAAGTTTTAAATTTAAAAGACTTATGTTTTAGTCTTATACATTAACTTAAATGTTTATGCTTATTTATGAATGTCTTCACTATATTGTTATCCTTACTGAGCATCTATCCTCACCCTATTATATGTTTTATTTTTCCCAGGATTTAAAGAAGTATTTCATGGATGACCTATAGGGATAGGATTAGGGATATAAGTTTGTTGAAATGGGATAAAATGTTGTTGTAGTTTTTATCTCATGATATAATGTAATGTATGTATCATGTACTTCCAAGGCTATAAAACTGATATTTATTTCAGGACATGTTTCCTTTTATCATGCCAATGTTATGTAATAATTAACCAAATATAGGTAACTAAGGTTGGGGAGTTACACAAAGAACGGGTGGTTTACACTTCTACTTTGCTGGCCCTAGTTCAACTGACCTGGCTTCAATGTTGGGTGCAGGCTCAGGAGGACGTACTTTAGGTGTTTTCATCTTCTACAGCTTCAATGTCCCATTCCACCACTGAAACATACTATCAGTTCCCTGTTATTACATATAAGGGGAAATTCTACTCCTGATCAAGGATGAGACCCCATCCACCCTTAATCATGCTAGGATAATGCTTCTCATTGCCATCACGATCTGCAGTCATCGTGGCCTGACCTGTGGTGATGACGTTTAGTGTGGTGGTCATCCTTGTACCTTTATCTTCTAGAGCATAGGTACTCCCCGCTACCATGATCAACACAGAGGTCCTCAAAATTCCCATGATCCTAGGTATGGAAGCTTTAACCATATTTTAGTTTATTGATTTGAAGGTACTCATCGCATCATCACCAGCTCGAGCATAGGCCCTTCCCGCGACAAATTCATATAGAGGAAAGGTTCTTATTTCAACTTTTCTTATCATCATAGAGGTATCCACCATGTCCTCATCAGCTTCATTAGAGGCCATCCCCACTCTAGCACTTACTACAATGGAGTTCCACCCTATGTACTAGGAAACAGATACGAATACCCTCCCTGTGTTCCATTTGAAATATGATCGGGTGATCCTCACACCCCTGTTCATCAAATTAGAGGTCCTCGCTGCTTCAATGACGATTGATGTGAAGGCCCTACACATATCCAATCTAGAAAAAGAGGATTTTCTCTCCATTATATCACCAACCTGTATGGCGGTCCTACCCATGTTGAAGATCTCCCTTTCCCTGAGTAAACATCCTGTGGTAGGAGGGCGAACCCCTTCATTGAAGGAACAAGCCTGAGAAGCTCCAGGTCGTAGTCAACTGATTCTGCTTTTTAGATTTTGAAGCAAAATGTGACTCAATGATGGATCCCTCACCCTAATCCTTTCTATCAGGTTTTGGGGCAGGAACCCAATGTGTCAGCTTCGTTCTCTTAGAAAGGGAGATGCACCAGATCCATGAATCCCTCCATAGGTATATGCTGGTGGAGGTAGATTTGGATCCCATACAAGGTCATACTATGAATTCTTCCCTACCATTACCAGACTCACTCTCTACCTCAACATGAGATCACATGTAGTTGTTTTGGGGTTTGGAAGATGGTGAAAACTAGCCAGATCTACCACCTAATATCTCCTCCCTCGTACAGGAAGCAGCAGTTGATACCCCATCATACATGGACATGGTGATTCAGTAAGTAACGTATCTGTGGGATAACCTAGTATGAGAAATATTTTTATCTCATGTACTATTATCCTTAATGACCATTCCACCACCACATCAATCTGTATCAGTTTAATTTCGAGTTCTGTAGCCACTGCTGGCTGTGTAATTGGGAAACTAGATACCAGATCTCACTTCTATACAGAGAAGCTTATGGGATATTCGTGTATAAGAACACTTCTCTGAGATGTTATGGCCAATTTCTACACCATACATCAATGATCTAGAGTCCCTTAACTTGGACGAAGTCATGTGTTTCCTCTAGATTCTTTGGAAGATTCATTTCCATCTCCATCATCTTTGGATGGTTTATCTGAAGAGCCAGGATCATTATGATGATATCATCCAATACTGAAGCATGGTTGACCTAGCTATTCTTTCCATTTCATAGAAAACTACATCGTCTGGATATCACCCAATCCTACAAAAATGATGCATCCAAAACTTTACCTTTCTCCATAGTATTATTTTTGAGTCATCCCCAAAAAATCAGATCTGTGGATGGGGGTAGAATGCAGATATCTATTTCATCCTAATCCAACGTCAACCCTATTTTCTGTGTGATATTGTGGACATGCCTCTAGGTGTATTCATGATAAACATAGATGGGCTTATAGAGGACTCTGAGGTAGGTTGCATGTGAGAAAACCTATCCCATAGGGCATTTCCCCATCTATTATATCCCCCAGACATCGTCACTTCCTAGCAAAGGCCCTTTCGTGGCCTCACTCTACCTAATGAGTCATTTACTTTTGGTTGGGACCCCAAAAAAGGTAATGGACCCCCTAGGACAGTTAAACCCTTTTACCCATTAGGCTTGAAACAGAAGATGGATGATGATCCTGAATATGCTGCATTGCTTCAACTGCTTGCGAAACAAAAAAGGATCCTCGATAAGCTCCCTAGCTAGTGTACTATAGATAGATTTCTTGATTATTGTGATCCTTGATATGATCCCATCTATTCTCCACTGTAGCATCAAGGGAAGCCACATTTTCTTATCAGTGAGTTTCATTCCTTTGATCTTGGCATCCTCGGCCATTCTGATAGGGAAAAGTTCGAAGCTTATGTAAAGAGGCCATGATATGCATAACCAAACCCACCTGAACTCCACAAGAACCATCCTCAAGTTTCTCTTTAGGATATTACTTTGGATTCTCCATAGGTCAATCCTTCCGCAGTTCCTTATTTTCTTCCACCATCCACTCTAGGATTCACTGAGCCCACTTATCTTGATGAAGAACCCACCAACATACTGGTTGTTAGGAATCTTCAATAATACCGGAATCCCCCTCCACTTGATTTGATGGATACTCTCATTTCCCACATTGAGGATCTTGATATGAGAGATGAAACAATTATACCTGAGGAGAAACCGTATCTAGCATGGGTAGATGATACTCCAGCACCCCCGGATTTGAGAAATCCTTCCATCTCCCCCTTCTACGGGATGGGTGACTAGCTGCAGTATCTGGACCACTACATCTCTAGGTGTGGACCCATGCTAATAACTCTATACATCTAGAAGCCTCCAAGATCTGGTGCTTTGTACATACACTGGAAGGGCCTGAATTCGTCCTGTATAATCATATACCCATAAGTTCCATAGTTTGTTAGGAGGATCTCTAAAGGAAATTCTTATATCAGTTTAGATCCACCCCTCAAAAGACCAGGATTTATAACCTCTTCAAGTGAAAGAAAAGTCCAGATGAGTGCATCATAGAATTATTTTCCCAGTGAAAGGACCTCATGAATTCACTTGACATGCCGCTAACCCAATAAAAACTATTTAAAATGTGAGTGGGGAATATAAATATTGAACTATTCTTCTATATTATCACCTTGAACATCCCCAAAACATTTTGGTATTTTTTTACAAGGCTCATCACCAAAAGTAAGCTTTGTAGAAAACCAAGTAGGCACACTCACTACCTCCCAGGGCTCCTGAAAGAAGAATATCCAAGGATGAAATCAATATTGTTTCATAGGTAGAGGCCCCCAGACCACTAGTGTTGTTTCCAAAAGAGCCTACTTTGTAGCCTCTTTAAGTAAAACAGCCTCAGGCCCATCCTCATGGTCAGTATCTCTAGCCTTATAACCGGTCGATACCACCCCCTCAACCACTATCGATAAGGTCAGATAATCTTGTTCCAACTCATCTTCAGAATCCATCCCTTCATTTGGGATAGGTTTCTAGAGTCCCTTATCCGAGCAGGATAAAATGGGTCTAATAAATTGATGAGGCTCATGTACATGGTTAGTTTTGGAGTTCCTTAGATCATAGAATCCTATATTTTATAGAATGTAAGAGACCTCAAGAGGCTTATCTCACTGATTTCCCAAATTACTTCCCCTACTACTAGTTCTTTGGACATACTATCAAGAAGTGCTATGTGTTCAAGGATTGGCTCTAGGAAAAGGTCCATAATTACATAGTCATATTGGGTATGGCCCCGACATAGGTGGAATGTGTTTCCACAAATCCATATAGTGACAAAAATGGTGAATGGTAATAGGTCTCCAGATGCAGGTCTCATAAGTATAACGACTGGATGGCTCACGGGATAGTTTCTCATGCTCAAGGTATCATCCTTGACTGTATGAATCAGCCTAACCCTTATGAATCCACTGCACTTCCACCCACTACCACTTCTATGTCCACTTCTCAGTCTTCTACATCTAGAAAAAGTAAGCACCGATAGTGTAAGGGAAATCAAAACCCCCCGCCGATGCCAAAACCATCCCGATCTATTGGAAACATCATTCCTCCATAAATGGGGATTAACTACAAAATTCACCCAGAAATAGAGAACTATATAAATGATGATATGGAGTACGCCTCGGTAAATACCATCGAGCTAGTGGACCCTTACATGGTTCCTGATGATGTGGAATTTCTAACAGCTGCTCATAATGTTCCTAGTTGAAATCAATGTCAATGAAATTGTGGGTATGTGAACCATCAGAATGCACCAGAAAATGATTTCAGCCGTGCTCTGTACACCACTGAGACCATACAGTAGTCTCATCATAGAGAACTATACGCACAGTCCTATCACCCTATCCTGTTAGGCTCATGGACACCACCGTTTGTGATTCTCGATCAGGCAGAGCTGGTGGAACTTTGTTGTGATCAGCCACGTTCACCTATGGATAGATATCCGTCATCTAGCTGTCAACCGATAGTCATTTTTCATTATTCGACTAGTGAGCAGTGGGAAATCTCCAGCACCAGCTAGAATCCTCCAGTTTGACCAACAATACCTATCATACCTCCTATCATAGAGCAATCTCCTATCAGTAGAAATGCATGCCCAGTTTAGAAGTATGACCTGCTTAACCATCTCACTAGTTTTCCTATGAATATATTGATTATCGAGACTCTTTTCCTATCAGAAGATATACATGAATCCCTTGTAGAGGATTTGAAAATCCCCCTCCAATACAAAACAATGGGAGAGGTTGTAGAGGCTTTTCATGATAAAGGATTGGGCATGTAGAATTCAAGGACATCATCTCGTTCTTAATGAAAGATGAAGGTTATCTCGTATAGGGGAATATCCAACCATTGTATATCACTAGACAGTTTAGTGGTGTGGAGGTCTTCCACTATCTTGTCGACACAGGTTCTAGGATTAATCCCATCATAACCTTGATATTCCATAAGCTAGGACTGACTGAAGTATATTTGAGTCCCTCTCACCTAATGATTCAAGGTTATGATGGGATAGAGCAGAAGCCATTTGGAGAGATACACCTTAAGACCCAATTCTGTGGCCTGATTACAAGAACTAATTTCATGGTCATCTCAAAGTACACTTCCTATAATTCTATGATGGGAAGACCCTGGATCCATTTTCATGTAGTAGTTTACTCTTCGTATCACATGTTCCTCAAGTACTTCTTTAATGGTCGAGTGGTTGTACTCTTGGGTGACACATATCCCTTTTCCTCTTGTGTAGTATGCTTCTTAAATGTATACTATTATAATAGTAAGGAAAATCAAGTTCAGGATAATGAGGTTGAGCCCACCATTATTGTATCCAACTTGTGGATTGACTTAGATAATGCTTTCATCCTCCCGATTCACCAACTAAAGGCCAAAACCCCATACTTTGGGAATTGATTTATTTTCTCTAGAAGGTGTGAGAAGTGTTTTACTAAGTACAAGGAGTGATGTAAAATCAATACGCACTCTTACAGGAATTAGGATTGAGTGATACCAGAGCCCCTTAACCTAGTAACGTATCAAGAAGTTCACCCAATGGAAAAAAAATACTCCATACATTTTTATTTCACCAGGATGGTTTCAACTGACTCAAGAAAACATGCCACTACTGGTTTGATATTATGAAGAGTGTACCCTTGATCGAAGGATGGATAGAATCAGAATGACAACATTTGATGCCCTGGTTTCAGGGGTATGACAACCTCCTAATAAAGGTTCAACCGCCACTCAAGCTAGTACCAACATTTCTCAAGGTTCATCTAGTTTGGAAAAATTGATCCTTCCTATGATACTATAACTATGGATAATAAATAGTATTTGGATGATTCTCCTCATGAAGTCGAGGAAGGTGTATCCACCACTGCTGATGAGTTGATCCAGGTGAATCTCAATACCAAAATAGACCCGAGGCCGACACTTATTAGCGCAACTATTCCTATGGAAGAGTTGAAGCAATATGTGGATTTCCAAAAGAAATATCAGGTTGTATTTATATGGAGTTATAATTAGATGCTAGGACTGGATCTTCAGTTTTCCATCCACCACCTTGGTCTCCTAGTAAGTCATAGTGGGTTCAGAAAGCCTCCCAGAAAGATGCACCCTACTCACAGTGCAATGGTTGAGGCCAAAGTTGATAAGATCATCTATGAAAACTTCTTCATGGAATTCCAGTACCACAGGTGGTTAGACAACGTCATTCCTATTATGAATAATAATATACATATCAGAGTCTACATTGACTTCTGGGACCTCAACCACCAGTGTCTAAAGGATGATTTTCCCCTTCCCATGACAAAGCTATTGATCAATTCCACCAATAGATTCTAGCCTATCTCCTTCATTGATTGGTATTCCAGATAAAATCAAATCCAAATAGACCTTGAGGAAGAAGAGTCTACTGCCTTCATAGCATTGAAAGGTACATTTTTCACCCAATAATTATTTTCAGTTTGAAGAATTTAGGAGCCACCAATTAGTGTTCTATGCATAGAATATTCAAAATGATCCTTATAATGCTAGTGGAATTATGCATGGAAGATTTTGTGTTCAAATACCAACAACGTTAGGACCATCTCAGAGATCTTGAGAAAGTGTTTACCTTCCTCTTATCCCATAATATAATGATGAACCCCTTGAAGTGTACCTTTAGATTTACCTATAGGAAGTTTCTTAGCTTCATTTTCATATATAGAGGCTTCATGATCAATCTCGAAAAGATCAAGGATATCAGATAGATGCCTGCTATGAGAAACCTATGATAGCTCAAGGCTTCCAAGTCCACTTAGCCTAGACACACCGATTCATTTATAACTTGGATGTAAAGTTTAATAACCTTTCCCGAGTCATGAAAAAATGTTTTATCTACTAATGGGATGACGGATTGCAGTCCACTTTTGATGAAATTAAGCAATACCTGTTCCAGCCTCTGATTCTGATTCCATACATTTTTGGAAAGTTTCTGGTCCTTTATGTGACTACCCTAGAATGATAAATCAACCCACTTATATCCAAAAAGAATAATTAAGGGACATAGAATAGTTTATACTATCTTAGTAGCATGTTCCTCGACACAAATATTAATCATTCCTCTATCAAGAAGAGTTTCCTCGTGCTAGTCTTTGCAGTGTAGAAGTTATGGAATTATATGTATCACCAAGAGATACAAATTTTTTCTTGTGTGGATCCACTAATGTATATTCTGAATCTCCCTATGTTGATAGGACCTATAGATTGGTGGGTTGTGATACTTCAGTAGTTTGAAATTTGGTTCATCCAGTAGAAAGCTATCTAGGGTCCGGCATTGACAAACATTATTATCGCCCATCTAGCCCCTGCAAAGCAATTTATGGATTTTGAATTTCTAGATGAGGCCTTTCTATCAGTGGATATGACTATTCCATGTTTGTAGATGCACCTCGATGGCTCTTCCCAATTACTGACCGGTAGATGGATCAACGACCCCAGACTCAACAGAGTAACCATGGGTATCATCTTCATCACGCCTACACATGTTGTCTTTCCTTAATCGTTCTCTTTTTTAGAAGGATGAACCAAAAAAATTTAGAGGATTATACCCTCATAACTGATCAAGAGTTGTCCCTTGATATTTATGTTCCCTAAATACATGAAAAAGGGACTTCAAGATGGTCATCAAGAAGAAAATGATGACTATGTCGTTAGGAAGTCAGAATTCATGCCCCTTTTAGAGTGTACTCTCCAATTGATGGCCCAGTTTCATTCTTAAATAGAGGTCAATCATGTTATTAAGTCATAGAATGGTCTAGTTGATGCCTTTTACAACCTTTTCGCTTCCCTCATAGATCCAGATTAGGACGATCTAATTATCCATGTGGCACATTGAAGGGTCATCACTATTTTCATATCAGATAAAGAAGATACCCAACAAGTAAGTCATATTACCATCTATTATTGCACATCAGGACCTCAAAATCATCCTTTTATAAAAGAATAGACCTTGCATTTGATGGGTAATTTTTTCGAGTATCTACAACATAGAAATCTCCTGACAGACAGAGCCGAACGTGAGAGAATCCATCAGCATGCAGTACAATTCACTCTCTAGTGTGGTCCCATCCTTGAGAAGATCCTCCAAAAAATGTGGATTTTATGAAGTTATCCTCCCTTAAATCAAAGGAGATGATATCCCATAGGATTTATAGGAATTCCCTACCATCTCCTATGGATCTCATCAGGCAGGGTTGAAACTTTATCACAAGATTTGAAGATTGGGCTACTTCTAACCAACCATGGTCCACGACTATATCATGTTTCCCCAAGAGGTGTCACACATGAAAAATCCTAGCTAACTTTTAGTATTTTCCACTGGAACCCCTCCATAATATTATTTACTCCTAGACCTTTGTATTATGGTGACTCGACATCATGGGTTCATACCCACCCACAACAGCTCAGTAGTGCAGGTTTATCCTTAACTCCACTAATCTCTTCTCCAAGTGGGTAGAATCAATTCCACTTAATGAAGTCAAGGCTCGTTATATCTTCGAATTCTTGAGATCCAACATCATTCACCAATTTAGAGTCCCTCACTCTATTCTCACTGATAATGGTACCGACATTAGGGTAGTCGAGCTGAAGAAACTGTTCTCCAAGTTCATCATCCAGTCTAACCACACTTCTCGTTATCATGATCAAGAAAATGAGTAGATCAAGGTGTTAAACAAGATCCTCTCTAAGATTTTGTAGAATATGGTTCTTCAGAATAAGAAGAGTTGGCCAGAAAATCTCCCAAACACTCTCTGGTATTACCGAATGATGACTCTCATGTCCACCTAGGTGACCCCATATTCCCTTGTGTATGGGACAACAGTAGTCTTACCCATCGAGATTCGGTTACTGTTTCTCCATACAACTGTTTATGATTATAAGAAATATGAAAAATTAGAAGAAGTTTTTCTGGATGAACTAGAATCCCTTGATATGAATAGTCTCTGAGCTTTGCATAATCTAGAGAGGCACCAAAACAAAGATATCCATAGCTTTAATCAAAATTTGTATCCTCCATTCCTTCCTCAAAGGTGCTATGGTATTATCTCTAAGGACATCAACGATACCCTGTAGGAATACACCAATGTTGGAACCCAAATGGATGAGACCTTATATCATCTATAGGGTTTACACCAATGGTGTGTACTCTATGGTCACCATGGATAGTGAGAGAATTACTCATACCACCATTGAAAAGTTCATCATGTAGTACATTGCATGAGGAAATTGTTGTCTAGGATATATGGCATAAAACTTCCTAGAATCACCATCCTGCATGATGTTAAACTGCACCAAATCATCTTGCATAACCTTAAACTACTCATCCTCATTTGAGATATAGGGCATAAAACTACCCAACACCCTCATCTTGCAAGATGTTAAAATACCTCATCCTACATGATGGTAACCTATCATTTCTTCCTGGTTGCATGGCAATAAACTATGAAACACCTCTGCGTCTTCATTTGAGAGGGCGTCACTTATTTTCCAAGGTTCCCCCTAGAAGTACCTGGTATGAAGTAGGAATATTTTTCCTTATTCAAGATGGGATTACAACTACTATACAATGTACCTTACTAAAGAATTTTCATCCTCACATCCTATTTCCTTAACGCATGATGTTAAACTGAACGACCTTGTATAACTACATGTGGCTTCATTTATTCCCTCACAAGATACGTAGGAATGACCAGACATTTTTCCTTTGGGTCCAGCCCATGGAACCAAAAATCTTTTCATTCTTTCGGCCCCATGTCCTGAGTGTCCCAGGATTACGTGGTGCAATTTGAGTCCTCTTTGGCTCGCATTCACGCCAGATTTACAATAGTATCACCATGTACTTCCCCCTTAGGGACCTCCCCCTTTTTTATCATCTAGGCTACAGGACATAAAACTACCTAGAATCGTTGTCTTACACAATGTTAAACTATGCCCACATCCTCACCACATGCCGTTAAACTGCATGGAATATGAGAAATATGTATGGATTGATTCTTTCCTTTGTAGGATTTGTAGTAAGGCCCATACATTTTGTCTTTGGGCCCAACCTAGGTTCAATACTACCATTCTTC
The DNA here is from genome assembly GCA_963277665.1 of Viscum album. Taxonomy (NCBI): domain Eukaryota; kingdom Viridiplantae; phylum Streptophyta; class Magnoliopsida; order Santalales; family Viscaceae; genus Viscum; species Viscum album. The sequence goes on from OY728152.1 coordinate 1,746,270,331, forward strand.
TAGGGAGATACGTGGTGTGTTATGATACATCCTTGGTCCCCATTCATGTTTGGTTCGTTACCTCTCCATGAAAATTATACCCAATTGAAATCCACACTTTTCTTGGTTACGTCTCACATGATGTTAAACTATACCACATCCTTACCGCATGAATTTAAACTACATGGCCTTTTAGAACTACATGTGGCCTGATTCTTGACCTTGAAGGATACGTAGGAATTCACAGACATTTTTTCTTCAGGTCCAGCCCAAGGTACCACAAATATTTCCATATCTTTCTAGCTTCTTGTCCGGAATTCTCTCCGATAATTCACATGGTGCGGTGTGGAACTCCTTTTTCCTCATTCACGTCAGGTTTACAACAGTTGTACCATGACCCCTTTTGAGAGAACTCACCCATCATATATCCTTACCACATGATGTTACACTACATGACCTTTCAGAACTATGTATGACCTGATTGTTTACCTTGAAGGATACATAGAAATTCCGAGACATTTTCCCTTTGGGTCTAGCCCTAGGTCCCATGAATTTTTCAGGACATTAAGCCTTTCCCTTATGGTTTGAGTTCGACAAACTTAAAATAAGATCTCATCCATCCTACATGACATTAAAACACTTTGTCCTACCTACATGTCACTAAACTTCATGTCATTTATTCTCTTTTCCTAATGACCTAAAAAGTTAAATTCCCATTTGTCTGGCATGAAATTAAAACTACATGGTATTCAGTCATGACTCTTTCCTTCCATCCTTTTTTTTGAGTTTTCTCTAAGGTGTGCATGATGTGGTGTGGAATTCTTCTATCCTCATTCACTTTGAGTTTCTTCTACCACACTGTGTGCATCCTATTTGAGATATTATTACTAGAATCAATCCTTACCGCATGACATTAAACATAATGACACTTCAGAACTATGTATGGATTGATTAATGCTATTACAGGATATGTAGAAATACCCAGAAATTTTACCTTTAGGTCTAGCCTAGGTTTATCCACTTATTTGGTCTCTTTACTCCACTCCAACTCTCGAGTCACCTGCCCTTAATCAGATACATTCTTCTGATCTTCCTCATTAGTGAGTGTTGGATTCTATATAGAAAATCTCTCATTCCACCTCCATGCTTCATGTGTCTCTTTATTTGGGTATCCATCATCTTTCATATCAAAAAGGGCACCCAAATGGTATGGATTCTTGGACTTAAGGATCACTGACAATTTTGGGACAATGCCCAGAGTATCTCGAACGACATCTTGAGAGAGGTTCCACCCGTATTTTAAATATAGTCAGCAACTGACCCTCTATTGTTTGTTCCTATATCATGCCACATGATATGGATACTGTGCTTTGAATATGGTCATTAGTTATCCATTATCATTACGCCAATCCCATTGTATCCCAAATATTGGTCTCATGATTCAAATTCCTTCTCACATCCTTAGATCCAAATGGAACTTCAATACTGTCAGTGCCATCCCTCTGTGCACCTTTACACATTGAGTATGTGGACCAACGCCATGGGGTTTCCCTTCACCCCACCCCTCCTTTACCCTATTATATGCTTCCATGTGTGGTAATGATCTTCTCCATCTCTTGTTTCTCACACCGAGCATGGATCATGTGGGATTATGGGTTTTTGATAATGTTTATACTTTCATGGAAGATTTGAATTCCCTATGGTCCAAACTCTATAACCCTAAACTTAGAGTTCATGTCTTAAAGTATAGGAAAAATGACTTTAAACTATGTACATGTTCTCTTGGGAATCTTTAATGTGGTGAGAACCTCTTGGATTCTCATTCACATTAGATTTATATCTGACATGATGTTACACAATTTCTCTTTGGAATGATCATTCTCATGGTCCAACCTCTATGACCTTAAACTAGGAGGTTACCTTCTAGTGACACACTACATATTCTTGCTTTGGAGGTCTCACTTTATTGTCCAATCTATATGAACTTAAACTATGTGGGAGGTTTACTCCAAATAACGTGTGATGTGGTGTGGACTTCTTTGGTCCTCATTCAGGCTAGGTTAATTTATGACACCACCACTACACATTTCCTCCTTGAGACGGTCTGAACTATATGAACTTAAACTAAGATCTTTATTGTTTAGGTTCTCAAGAAATTAAACTGTGTAAAAACCTCGATTGTCCCCAATTTAGTTGATATCATCCCTTTTGGCATTGGCCATTTACACGCCTTTCTTTGAGAACTACATATGGATTAATTACCTTCCTTATGAGATTCATAGGAATGACTTGATATTATGTTTGTGGATTGACCATTGAATTAACCGCTCAACATTTTTAGCCCCTCTCAGCCTGGGTATCCATTGAGAATACATGGCGTGATATAATAGTTCCTTGGAAATCATTCATGTTGGGTTTTTTTACCACACCAAACATTTCTAATATGTCCCAATAACATGATGATAAACTATTTGACTTCATCATCCTCACTGAATGATGTTAAAATGCATAAATATATACTAGATGAATGACATTAAATTGGGCACCCATGGTCCACACTCTATGACATAAAATTGAGAGCTTCAAGTTTGTGAGACTTGACCTTTAAACTACTCACAATTCCCCTATGGATACTTATAAATGAGGATGGGTTTGATCATGGCTACAGATGTTCCACACTGACATGCTTGAATGTGTGGTGGTGTAAGACCCAGATCATTGGATTCAATAGTGACATTTCAACAATTTCACCTCCACACTTCACGTGTACCTTTATTTGGGACACCATCAGATTTCACATCCAAAAGGGGCCCCAAATGGTATGGATGATCATCTTAAAAGCTTTCTTACCATTCTAGGACAACATATCAGAGGATTTATAATGAAATCTTGAAACATGTTTCTCTCACATTTCGAATATGGTTAGTGGACAAACCTCATTTTTATGTTCCGATCCTAGGATACATGATATGGATTCTATGTTTCGAATATATTCAACAATTATAATCCATCATTATGCCACACCCACTGTTCCCCAAACATCATGCACTGTGATTTACATTTTCCTACCCTTCTCATCTTCTTGTGGATTTCCAACGCCCATGTCATTGTCCCTCCATGCATTCACACATGTCGAGTAGGAACGATAGTATGGTTTAATTAACCCACCCTGTGCTTTCCCATTTTTTTAAACTCTCATATGATGAATAAATACAAACATCACTTCTTGTTTCCCACACTAATTATAGATCATGTGGGCTTAGGATTTTTAGGAGTGTCCTCCCATAGAAGAGTTGTGCAACCTTATGGTCTGAGTTCTAGGACATTAAGAAATATAATCTCTTTCATCCAAGAGAGGCGACATTAAACTAAGCCTCCTCATACCTTGTGAAATTAATTTTTTGTGTCCTTACCATACGACATTAGAATGCATGGGCTGGTCCTACCATATGAACTTAAACTACGACATCATCATCCTTGCTGTACAATGAAAAAACAAAATAGCAGTGTGGCATTTTTACTCAAGAAGGAATCGCCTTTGGTACTAGTCATCCACTATGCCACTTTTCAAGAACTTTATAGGACTTGATTCCCATGGAGACACCTGAAATTTTTGTTTGGGGATTTCCACTAAAAAACACACATACCAAAAGGAAAAATTGAAAGTACCAAATACTTTTACTTTTGTGTGTGGGGAAAACATACACCCCATCGAAGAACTACGTATGACTTGATTCCCACCTAATAGGGATACATAGTGACACCCAGATCATTGATCTCTGGACCAAACTTTGCATCATTTCCCTCTTTCTTTTTCCTCAATGCACAACATTAAACTGTTACCAAACCCTAAAAAAATTAAAAATCTCCATGATAATTACAAGATGATCCAGCTTCCTCACTAGAGAGGATTTCCCCCACCATCATCAGTCTTTAACCACAGTATTATTCAAGAACTATGCATGGATTGATTCCTATCCTTATAGGATATGTAGTGATAATAGGACATTTTGACTTCAGGTCCAACCCTAGGTCAATTAATATCCTTAGCCCTTTGGCCCCAATTATAGTTTTAACCCTATGGAATTAAACAAGGAGCCTCACTAGAATATGTGGTATGAAGTTTGGCAATAGGTCTCTATGTATTTTGTTCATGTTATGTTTTTACTTAACTACATCACATATGCATCTTTTCTATCAGTTCCTTGGTATTTTTAAGGCTCACATGATTTCCCTGGATCATTTATGTTAGATTCATCTCCCTCGTACAATGAAAAAATTATGGAATAGACATCATAATCCGTGTAACAAGACTTTAATCTATTATCCAGGGTCCAGGTAGTATGACTTTAAACTATGTGCAACAACCTGGTCATATGATGTTAAACTATTCCATTCATCATCCTAACTATATGTTGATAAACTATGTGTCTATCATGCTCATCTGCGAAGTATTCTATGTCCTCACTAGAGAGGTCCTCTCTAGAAATATGTTTGATCCTGGTTAAAAATGATATTCTCACCCAATGTGCTCTCATCATGGTGAAGTAATCTCACGAGGGTTGGAAACCATTCAAACACCCCATCACTCTGTCCCCATGCTTCAGATGCCCTTTAGATGGGTCCTGACCATCTTTCACGTCTGAGGGGACCCCCTAGTGGTATGGATGCTCAACCTCATGACTCAGCTCCCATCCTGGGCCGACATTAGATAAGACATTAAACGACACTTTGTGTTTGGACCTCATTTTTTTGTCCATATTTTATGCTAACATGATATGGATGCTATGTTTTGAATACAATGAATAATTATCATCCATCATTATTCCTCCCTTGATGTGTTCAAAATTTTGGGTATCATTATTCAAAATTTTCAGTCCCCTTCATTCAGATAGATTCTAACACCCTTCAAATTTCCCCTATTATGCATTAGCGCACATTGGGAAGGGAAAGTTGGCTGGTTTAGGAACCATATTCCTCAATAATAGCTTCCCTCAACTCAAATTCTCTGGTTGTTCAGTCAGTGGTAGAAGACCCAGAGTATTTTATGATTAACTAATACTCCCATAAAAAGTGTGCAGTTATGTGGTCATCCCTTATTTCTCACATTGGGAATGGCCCACATGAGCTTAGGGATTTACCTTTAGTTGTTTCAAAAATATTATTGATATGAATTAATAAAATAAATCAAGATATATGTACTTTCATGCAGTTTAAATGTTCTAGTGGATGAAGAAAGTATTTATCTGTTTTTCCAAAACACGGCCCTTACGAATCTACTCCCTTAATGGAATGATTTAATTATTCCACAATATGGATTGTAGATTCTAGGGTTTTGTTCCACTTCCCAAGCTCTATCTCCTCATCGAGGACCATATATTGAATCTCATAAGCCCTTATTTCTATTCATCCCCATCCAACTTGAAGTTATACAACTTGACGGTTCACCTGTGCTAATTACTCTTGGGCGTCCATCAGTTGAGACTTTTGTCGCTCAGTGCGCCCCACCTGATTAGTGATGAATATGAAACACTCACTCATCTACCCATTGATTCGTTGGACTTATTTGTCAACCTTTTGGAATTTCTGGATATTTTTGGACTTATTATGGAACCGCTTGTCATCCAGGTGTAGACTAATTGCCCACATCTTCTAGGAAAGGTAGTCTCAGACCAACATGTGCAGATGTCGCACGTATACCCATCCAGTGCATAGATATTGAAAACAAATGTGAATAAATCCCATTCAGAATATCTAATTAGATTATGTAACATCATTAAAGAAGTGATTTATTAGTTTCCATGCTCAGTTCCGAGCCTTTTGACTATCCTCAACTGAATATGAATCATATTCATTCGAATCTAAGGGATCAACTAGTTCATACTCGTGAAATTCAATCAAGAGCTCTGCAACAATATATTCCTCACGCATTAAATCCAATGAATCAGTCTCCAGGTTTTCTAGTTGGTCCTAATCACATGATTATACCTCTATGATGTTATCTCGAATGGCTCTAGGTTCTTCCCCATCAATGGATTCACCCTCTATCATGACTCATCGCTCACTCGGAACCATATCTTGGTCAGATTAAGTACATTAGTCCGTATGGACTATCAACCCTCTTAGCAAAGGGGACCCAAGTCATTCATCCATCCATATTAGCAGGGTTCCCATGATTCTAAGAACTATCCATAGTAGGGTTTTTTAGTCATTTTTATTGAATAAAACTATAGGTATAGCTATAAAAGGCGGGAGACATAAGATGGTCAATCTCTTGGTATCGCCTCTAAATTGTCAACACTAGAATTCCAGGGCATGGTTTCTCGTATATTATGGTGGGATCCGATGGTTCCAAAGATGCTTCCCTAGCCTCCCCAGCGTTGCTGGATTCTATAGCTACTATTTCTATAGATGCAAGTCCAAGTGCTTGGTCCTCCACACCCATTGTAATGTCTTCTTCCATGATATTAGGGACTCTCTGAACAAGGTCATCCTGCATATGTAGATGTTGGTTTAGGGACTAAGATAAAGTGATAAAGATAATGGAATAGGGGATGAGTTAGATCTTACTTCAAGAGTTGCAACAAATACTCTTAGAGAAGTCTCCTATGAGACCATTATTTATCATTATTCTAGAGATCCTCCCTTGGAATCTACTTCCTCATCACCCTCTTGATAGTCCTCTATGTTGACCTATTCCCCTAAGGAACTATCTGAGTTGTCAGGAAGGGGGAAACACCCTACTATTTGAGATGCTGACAATATTAGAGGGGATGTTTTTTCCAACAACACCCTCACTTGTCATGTTAGTGGCCACACGGTGCCTAAGGAATACACCAATTCCTTCAGTTCACACACGTATATTATTCCCAAAGCTGGGGTCAAACTGAAGCCAGATTTTTTGAATCCTATTTCCCCCAACTCCATCCTGTGGTTTTTCAAGATCACCCATATTTCATCAAAGTTGAGGAATTTTTTTTCAAAATTCCCAGACTTTCCAAGAATCTGTATAAATCAAACTAGGGGAAACAGCACTTGACGCACATGTTTACATGGAGCCCAAGTAGGCTTCTTGTGGAATCCCCATGAAGATTACTCTCTTTCTTAGGCCATCTTGGTCGGAGCCACTAGGTCTGGTACTGCCGCCTCCCTTTCTTCACCTTCAATGAACACTGGTTTTGGAGAAATTACCTTACTTCTGTAGGCTCATCACCATGAACTACGTCGACACCATCCCCATGAAGTCCCCTCACTGCATCTTGAACCCAACATCGAGGTGTGTAGACCTCTACTTTTCTAGCCTAGATTGATTTAATCTTCAACATCTCACCTAGGTAAAAATATTCCCAGCTCAACACATATTCATGGATTAATCCCAATTCATTTGTAGGTGGTGGAAGCTCATTAGACATATTTCTATCCTCCCGTGTGAACATCAGCCACAGTTGTCTCATCACACATTGGTGGTTCCAATGACGCACTACCAAATGCACTTTTAGAGTTAACCTCTGCATACATCTGAATTGTCTTGTGAACCAGTGTAGAGTATATGGTTTTCATATGGGTTCTCATCCCACCCACACTACCAATATAGAAATGTAGAAGGAAAACATATATGAATACTTCTCTATGGTGTGTGTGCCATCATCAGTGTATTCTACGGTTGACGGGGGGAATGGTTGGAAGATGAATTGGTTGGCCTACACAATCTTATTCAACATTACCACCATACATAGCTTGAGCTGGGTGCTCCCTTCAATATTCATAATCACTGATTGAGAGTGTATCCAAGGTGGATGAATGGTATTGATGTATTCATATCCTCCCATGTGTGTAGAGACCCAGTTATATAGGAAGTAGAAGAGCCCACATATGCACAATGGCCTCTTTCCTTCACTGATGTGCCGAAGCAGGTGATATATTTTATCTAGAACCAGAATGCCTAGGTTGATGCATATTTTAGAGTCTAGTTGTTTTTCCATGATAAATGTTCTTGGATACACCCCCAGGTGCGAATCCCTCACAACAACATCCATCCATAAATTAGCACCGAGATAAATTGGGCCAACCTGACTATTGGCTACTGGTGGTCTTTGATACTATATCCCCACAGTTCCCGCTTTCTATCTTACATGATACTCTAGTAAGAACATTCCTTGTCTCTCTAAGTTTCCCTCAGAAAAGAGGGGGGGCTTGTTGGTAGTTTTCTTAGAGCTGCCGCTCCCTCACCTGGAAGGTTCAGGATGTAGCTGATCCACTGCTTAATGTGGACGTACCTAGTGTTCTGATTTTCATCATCCGTTCCTGGTACCATTTTTAGCAATGCCTTTTTCAAAGGTGGGATATATTCCACATCCTCTCAGGAATTCATGGTAGATATGAACTCAACATACGTCCCTCCTCAAATGAGGATTCCAGAGATCTGATGAAGATCCAAGAGGCTGATACCAACCACCCCATGATATAGGTGGAATGTATTGGTATCCGAAAACCACAGGATTAGTAGTTTTGGTACGATCTCTTTTAGTTGGAAAACATGGAATTGAGAATCCCATGCTACTTCTTACATTCCTACTTACCTCAACACATGCTCGAACTCAACACAGTATGTGCACACCTAGTAGGCCCAGACCCACACATCTATGAATTTACCACCCTATCACAGATCCCATCTATTTATCCACCCCTTCTCTGGATCCCAATCCCTACCTTAATAATTGTTTTGTAATGAGGTGGGGATGTATATTTTTCCAAATCCTTACTATAGAAGTTGTTTATAGGTTTGTAGAGGTAGTGATCTATGGTCGTGGTGTGATCCTTCCAAAAGTGTCCATTCACAGCCTTATACCATTGATATTGTCTTGGTGTGCTTTTGAAATAGTAGGTAAGATCATCTATGATTGCCTTAGGAATGAAGATGTCATCCGATAAGCCAATATTATACAATGACAGTCTCTTTAATAGTGGGTAGTCCTTATAAGTTTTCAAAAGTAGTGTCATCAAAGATTCATGGTTAGAAGTACTATGAACATACTCCCATATTTGAATGTTGTTTTACATTTCTTACCTCTAAGTGGAGTTAGAAAAAACTTCCTTTGTAGCCTCCTAAGAAGAAATCATCTCAAGACATAGTAAAATTCCAATGTTTGTTCATAGAGACAGTTCATAGAGATAGTTTGTAGTAACTATTTGAAGAGAACCGGCCTTCAGAGTATCCCGGATCTCATTCTATATTGCAAAGAAGCTGAGGTTCATGATGTACTAGTTTGCTGAAAAGTGCATACGGAGCATCGGACCATAGAACCTAGTTCATGTAGTCATGTTTTAGTGGAAAATCTCTTCATAAAAAGAGAGTTTAATCACAGTCATTCCTGAAGATCTACGTATGTAAAAAAAGATCAATTTGGCACTATTTATAGGAGACCTCTGGCTCCCCCTTCATAGTGAATGTCTCCCGCACTTCATGGTGGCCTTTGGTCGATGGAGCTTCAGAGTGTTCCAAACCTTGCATCCTTCACGATTCTGCATCATGATGCAATGAGTGTTTTGGGGGACTCAAAATCATAATCCAACCCTCTATTCCCTAGGGTCTCATTCTGAGGGGGGGGGGGCATTCTTTAGGGTTGAAAATCATTCCCTTAAAGCCATGAACAAAGTAAAAGATGTTTTAAAGATAAATGCAAACCCGAATGGTCTGAGAGTCCATTAAGAATCATGAAATGGGTATTTCTTTATGAGGATCCTCCACAGAGATCCCTCTCCCAAATGACTGTGAACTTATCTCCTCAGTGGAGACCTTTTTCCCTCATGATTCGACTGTGAATGTATCTCCTCCACAAAGCCCCCTTTCATACATGGATCTTACCATGAACATATCTCTTCTAAAATTTCACATTTTCTTTATGGTGCCATGGTTGTTAACTGGAACGAGCCCCGTGAATACCACTGATCTCCACTTCCTATGAATAGAAGGATCACCCCCTCCAAACCAGTGTTACCCTAACCTTTCTCCTTCTTAACTCCCATTTTGGGAAGCTGTTCACATACCAAAATATGGATCTCCCAAGGTAATTGAGCATTGTGAGCCATACCTCCAGTTGATCTTCATGTCCCCTCCATATGGTAGGGATTCCCTCTGCAAAGGCCTTCTCCCTTCGCAAATGAGGGACACCCTTTGGGTTGATCAGGGATCTAGGAATAATTCATCCTTTTAAGTCACTCTCCAAATAAATATATCTTTGCTAAGGTGCAACTCTGCTCCACCAAATTACTTCATTCACGAAGCCCCATTCTTTTGCGAAGGAACCTTCCTTCGTAGAGTACTACTCCTTCATGAAGCACCTTTTGTCCGTGAAGCACCTTTAATTTGTGAAGCTCTTCCTATCACTCCCCTAGATTTGCAAACCCCTTTCCCGCATGACCCTCTAGGGTTATGGGAAGTAATTTCATGGTTCTCTAGTGGTGTCTCAAATAGACTTTTCCGACCTTATTCTTCTTCACATAAACGTGCTAACATCTATTTATTCTTCTCATAAACATGATAACATGAGCCCCTTGAGTGACCCCTCCTCCATCTCAATCCTATCAGGCATTTCTTGTTCCTTTCATCCCCCAAGTGTTGGTTATTACAAGTTTTGTAGGTCCAATGGGTGAGGATTGATCCCACATCGTCTGAGCTGTAGGACATTAAAATACAAGTAACCCATAATCCTTAATAAATGATGTTAAACTGTGATCACTATATTTTAGGTAGGCCTAGGAGTATTTGAAGGAGAATGAGCATCATATCTATCCCGCCTTCTATCTCCCTTTTGGGATTAGTCTCCATGGGAACCTTAAGAAGTCTCTATGTAAGTACCAACACACCATGATCGGGTGTTCCTTATACGACAACCATATCCTCCTCATACGTAGTCTCACACTCCTCAAGCTTCCCTCTTTGAGTAAGTTCCAATATGCACCATCCCTCGAGGATTCAACTTTCATGGAATGATTGTTAGGTCTGCCACTACCTCTTGTTTCACACATAGAGAATGACTCATGCGGGCTTAGAGAAAGCAGCAACCATGACATCCTCTTTAGGCTGCTAACCATACGTAATCCCCATTCCCCTCCATCCTAAACTACGTGGACATTGATCCCAATCTTCTATATTAGGTATGTAGAAATCCTCCATGAGGTTCAATTCCATCAACCATCTTTCCCAACCACTTCATTTCGGTTCACCTTCATCCCGCATGACATTAACTTTCATACCCTTTTCCCTCTAAACTATGTGGGTTTTGATACCTGTCTTCTAAACATGGTACTTAAGATTTCTCTCTGAGGTTCAATCTCAACCAATGGTAAAATCTGGTGCTCCATCCTAGGGATTCACCCTCCTAACATGAAATCTTCCACTTTTGGGAAACATCTATCATATCCACCTCCATGGGGTATTTTGATCCATACATTTGGGATGCTAACCATGCGTAATCCACAACACATCTTCCAGTCAATTTACTTTCTGTACACACTGATTCTATGCCCCATTCTGATCTACATGGAATTTTATTCCCTGCCAATGGGATACATAGGAAGACTCCTTAATGTTCAAGGCCATCATCCATTTCCCATCTTGGTATTTCCTTTGATCCTTTGTGTTTCAGGAAGATAATTCCCCAAACTAGAGGTTCTAATTCATTCAGGTCTCCAACCATGATTTCCATTCTCACGATCCACCACATAAGGTGTCCTATCACTCTACCGAGCTACATTGAATTTGATACCTTTTGGATATGTAGTAATCCTCCATGAGTTTCAATCCCAACACCACATTCATTTTCTTTTCCGTCTCATCTCATTCACCACCCACTTTATTCTACTCTCCATCAACCATATTGATTCTTATATGGTCCACCACATCCTGGTGGGATCACACCATCCATACAGGTAGATAACCATGTGTAATTCTTGAATTACCCTTTCAAAATACTTGGTTTATAATCTATATCTTCTATAAAGGGTACGTAGGATGCCTATTTTAGGTTCAATCCCAGCCAACAGTAAACCTTGGTGTCCCCCTTTTAGGGGCCCACCTCTTCTAGTCCTCCCTTTGTTGTGTCCAAATCAACATTCACATTACAAAAGTCCCCTTTTTGGAATATGCCATCCCAAGTCCGTACTCATTGGATGTCCTACTCTATCTATTCGGTAAACCTTTTAGGTTCTCCCTCCTAAGGTTGCACCCATATGATCCAATCCCATCAGTTGTTCGATCAGTTCAATCCATCTTCGCAAGATGTTAAATTAGTGGCATACCCCATGTTAAAAATGTTAATCCAAGGAAAATCACAGAGACATTACTCTAGAAAAAGATACCCTGAAATCATTGTGAGAAGCCTCAGGTTTCTGCACCATTGAAAATCCCTCTGACGAGGAAAACTATAGGTGTTCCAGTGTTCCATCATCTAGGGATGACACAGATGCCTCAATGTGACAACTCCCTTGACCGAAGGTTTCTGAACTGACTTGACCCCTTGGAATTTCCTAATGGATGCATTGTAATTAACCAGAGTCCACAAAAATATGGAATTGAGAATAAGTTTCACAAAAAACTTTGTAATCTATGAAGGAGACATAGACTAGGTGAAGCTATAAAGAGGAATCCAAGGAATGAGGAACCAACATCCCATCATCCCATTCTGATCATGAATCAGACATCACTGATGAAGTGATGGATGCCACCCTTTTTTTGAAAGAGGGAATATAGGGTACAATGAAGCCATCAATGGGCATCAATGCGATGCACGATGCGGAACACCCCAATGAAAGCCTTGAAAACAAAACCCTATATGGGTTTTTCCACAGAAAGAGTTTATAATATCCATCCAGAATGCCCAAGGTGGGATCCCCAATCATATATTAATACCTAGGTAGGGTTTTTGATTTTAGTGTGATCTCCATGCACAAGGAATCAATCCCTTATCTAGTATATTGATCCAGTAGGGTTTTAGGTATCCCACCCATGGTCTTATGTGTGATCACCTATATAGATGTTGAAATAATCAAAGTTATAGAAAATACTTATTTGGTGAGGCCTAATGAGAATAACCTCTCAAATGAGCGCCATTATTTATATCATGGCTCATAGAGTGGATTCACCCAAACAAGAATTACCTTGAAGCCTCAAGAAAAATCCTATGGAAGGTAGTGGTTGAGACATCTTGAGACGTGGAGTCTGTTATGAGTATATCTGTGTTGATTATTACTATGTCTCATATCTTATATGACATAATAGTGTATTTATAATTTGAATAATCTTGATTCATTATGTTTGGTGATTTCGGGGTGTCCTACTATGTATTTTTATACTCGCCCCTATAAGGGCTCTTCCCACACATGCCATGTTATATGCTGACCACAAACCTTTTGATGGGATACTTGGAGGACTGGAAGAAGGCATATGATAGTGACATTTGAAGATCACAGTTTCAATTGATAGTAGTCCCTCATTATTAGTAGGTTAGACTCTTTTCTAGTTTTTGGTGGGATAGAATCTAGAACATTATTTCTTTCCAGTGATTTATCATACTCTGATTTGGGATATATGTTATGCATGAATTATTAGTTTCAGTTGTATTTACCATTCAACATTGAATGAGGGTTTCTATATTCATTTATGTGTACAAGAACTTTAGGATAAGGCCTACCTTGTAACACCTTGAGATTTTGTGAATTATTTTTTTCTAATTAATTTAACCTTTGAGATAATTTTCATTTCACGTAACACTAAAAATAGTTTATTTTATATCAAATCACTATGGTTGTCTTACATTATACACAACACCAAGTTAATCATGAACTACACAGAACATAAATTTTAGCTTTATCTATACGAAACACTGACTTGGTATACACAACATGCAACACTTAGTTGGCATATGAAATATAAAACACTGAATTGGCATACGTTACATGCAACACTGAGTTTCTAAGAGACATCATTTTATTATTATATTTATTTAAATGATATAATTACAATATAGTTGTTAAAATTAGTAATATGAATAGTGATAAGTAATTTTAAAATATTTTTTATAATGAATTTATGTAAATAGAACATATTTATGATGAAAGATATGATTTTTGTAAAGTTATTTTATGTTTTAAAATACCATTTTCTCAAATGAACTACTTATTATACTTTTGTGAAAAATAATAAAATTAATTTTAGACAAATTTATAAATTTAATTTTCTAAAATAAGATTCATTTTTGAATTTATAATTTCCAAATTAATTTTGGGTGATGTTTTTTGAATTTTATGAGAAACTTCATTTTTTGGATTAATAATGAAAAACACCGAATTTAAATTCAAAACTGATTATTCATTTAATTTATTTATAAGGTTAAATTATAGTTTAATTTGGTTTCAAGTTTTAATTAAATAATAGTTTTATAAATTTATCCAATTTAGGTCATTGGAATCAATTTCACTTTGAAATTGTGTTAAAAAACATAGCAAAAGTTTGAACATTTTTTACTTTAAAAACCTGCTGTGTCATCCCTTCAATAGGATTAATTTTAAATTAATTTATGAATATTCTATGATAAGAATTTGTTAAAATGGATTCCATATTTCTAATATATATAATTTATAATTTCTAAAAGGTTAAACATTGTTTTTTAGAAAAAAATGGTTAAAGTGATTAAAATTAATTACAATGGTTAAGAGAAAAATTAAGTTAATAAAGTAAAAAACCTTAACTATTAGACCCAAAAGACCTACAATCTTTTAAAACAACCATTTTATATCGATTATCATGAAATAAACCTTCCATTATTGTTTTTTTGGTTTTTATGTCTTTTTTGGGTAAAAACATGCGTACACCTAACTTGTTTTAAAAAATTACAATTTTGTCCATTCCCTTCCCTATAAAAGGCCACTACCTCTCCCTCTTCTTCACAACTCTAAAAACAATTAGTCTAAGACACTATCTACCTAATAAAATTCCCAAAATACCTCTCTTATTCATATAAGACTCCCTCTAGGATGAAAGCAATCTATGTAATCCTTTTGACACAAACCAAAAGGAGTTTCCTGACTAAAGGGTAACATCTTCTCTCAAGCTCATTTATTTTATTTTCCTTCTCCACACCCTCCACTCTCTTTATTAAATTCTTGTATAAAAATAAATTATCCTACGTATAATATGATTTTTTATTTTAATGGTTTTACCTACACATAAACACACCTCCATAAAATGTGAAACGAACATACTATTTTTGTGTACGATGAACTACTACCTCACGAAATGATGAATGTTCTTTTTTTGTTTGACACCTATCCTGGTGGACATTATGATGGAAAAAATATTTATATATTATATATATTATATTTATAATTTCTCTATTCTTCGGATAATATAATTTATAACATACCATTATTCTTTCCATCTTGTGTAAATATGATAATTTCGTTTGTGGAAGTGTGGACTACCGCCCCCTCAAAGAGATGCGACTCATTCATGCCATGAATGGAATATAAAAAGGATGTTATTAATAAAAAAATGTCACATATTTCACATATATATGATTATAGAATTATAATATAAATATATCATTTACTTTTAATTATTTTTATATATCAAAGAAATTAATGTAGCGTTCATGCATACATACAACCTACCATCTCCATGAATGATGCATTTCATTTCTTATAGCGAAACATTATAGATTATTATAAATACATATTTAATGAATATATATTATAATTAAGTCATTTTATACATTCTTTATATGTTTAAATCATTAATTAATTAATAGGAGAAGCAAATAACAAGTCAAAACCTATTTGAGAAAACTAGGCAATTAACACCCAAAAATGGTGAAATTAATGAAATATTTCTAACAAACGAGCAATAAGATGTTATCAAAATATGATATATAATATTATAAACATTATCATTATTCTGTTATAAATTATTAACATATTTTAAACTACTATACAAGTGTATAATTAGTACACAAAAAAAGGTTGATTATGGAAAGATAATTTCATCTCACTTTTATTTCCGTGAGATACATGCCCTATTCACCACTCACTTATTTTTTGCAGTGTCTGTACTGACCATTAATGAATTATATTAAAATTATAAAAAATTTTAGGGTTATTTACATTTAAATTTTTTGATATGTATTTCATGGGTTTTAAATTTAAAAAATTACCAAATCAGTAAAATATTTTTGCCACAATTTTCTATATTTGAGATTCTTGTTTGGTTATGCACATAAATTATTTTTAAAGGTGTATATACTTAAATTTATATGTTATATCATTAATATAATTATTTTAATGATATTTTAAGCTTCAATTAATTTCCTTTTTCTACATTGAGATAATGATCCCAATTTACAAAGTGACAATTGTTTATTGAAACAATCTCATCACTTTTCAAGTTATCAATGATTATTATTATTTAATTAAATCATATGAACCGACTCTCAAGAGCACTCATGAATTTCCTTATACTATATTTATTAATAATATAGACATTTATTATTACCATTTTCCCAATATTCGGTACTTAATAAAATTAATAATTTTATTTAAGAAAATATGACAAAATATCTCTCTTTAGTTGAAAATATGCTTTATTTCAAAACCAGGTTTTAAAAAAAAATCAATTTTTTTAAAATGATAACTGAATTTAATTTTCAAGGAAAAATTATTTTTAAAATGTTACATTCTTTTCATGATTTATTTATAATATTTAAATGTATTTTCAAAGAAAATGTTTTTCAAAATGTTTTTAAACTTCTTTCATAAGTTTTCATGTAAAAGGTATTAATTTTTTTGTCATGATTTATTTATATGTTTTCAAAGTATATTCAATGAAAGGGTTTTCAAACAAAATTTCAAGAATATTTTATATGTTTTCAAGAAAAATTATTTTCAAAAGGTTTTATCTTTTTAACAAATTATTTTTCAATAAAAAATGATATTTTTCCTTCAGAAGTGTTTTTAAAAGATCCTAACAAATTATTTCTGATCTAAGATGACATCTATTGGTGTTACCCATGCCATTATAGGTAAATGATTCAATGCATACATTCATATTATTTCTATGAATGATTAATATTTATGAAACACATTTATCTTTCAGATGTTATATGATTATGAAGCCTACTTCTTTTCATGGGTGGTGATTATGAGACCAACCTATTTTCCATAGGTAATGATATTGTTAAATGATCATGATGCATATATCATTTCATGGGTTATAATATGATTATTGTTTATATTATTTTGTCACACGTATATATGATTTTTTTATATCTTGGGTTGGATTTATAATTCCCTTCAATGCATTGGGTAATTATGGATGACTCATGAGTATATATGTTATGGGTGAACCTGATTTCATGTTCACAACGTAATGCATGAACCTGATTATATGTTCAAAATGTTATACAATGACCTAGTTTCATGTCCATATTTTTATGTGTGAATCAGATTATATGTTCAAGATATTATGAGTGAACCTTATTACATGTTCACAATTTTATGCATAGACATAGATTCATGTCCATAGATTTATGAGTGAACCCGATTACATGTTAAAAATGTTATGTATGAACCTAATTACATGTTGAAAATGTTATGCCTAGATTTGGTTTTATGTACATATGGTTATGTGTGAACCTAATTACACGTTCACAATGTTATTCATGAACTTGGTTGCATGTTCATAAGGTGATGCATGGACCCGATTTCTTGTTATTAACTTTATAAGAGAACCTGTTCCTACTTACACATGTTCAAAACATTATAAACCAATGTGAATGCCACAAATTCCATATCTTATTCCCATGTTAGGATTTCATGACATATTCTATATATTCTCTAATGATCCATGTCTTAGGAACTAAAAATATTAATTATGAACTCTAATATGTAGGGAATGATCTTCAAATGTTATCTTGAAGTTTTATACCCTTGGTTCACGTTATGCTTACACATTTCCTTTATTTACCCTTACTAAGCATCTAAACTCACCCCTTTACTATTTATCGTTTCCCCAGGTTATGAAGAATGTTTTTAGGTTGAAGTTATAAAGGTGTAGATATTTATGGGATATGTTGAATATATTTCACTAGGATAAAATATTTTTTTTCCAAGTTACCAGATACACTAAACTATTAAGCTCCTCAGACATGTATTTTTGTAATGTAATAAATATTCATCTAATATGATGTAATATCCATGTATGTTAAGCCTGGGTCTCTACAGTTGGTGTCAAAGGAAAGGTTTAGTGAACTTTGGAAACTTGGATTATAAAACCTTATTTAGATCCCTATGGGTACTTCTAAGTATATGTCTAGGGTTTTCTTTAAGGATTAGTATAAGGGTAAAGAAACTTTTGGGAAAATTTTCTTGAATTTTGGTAAAGGATAGAGTGAGTAGTTTCCTAGAAATATATCCATGTCTGGATACTAAAAGTTGATGTGGCTCTGGCACATAAGTACGTAGGAGTATAAACTCTGACAAGATGTTCTGGGCCTGACTCGAGGTAATCTGGTACATGACAACGAGCCTTGTTGCACACCTAGTTTGACACTCCCAGAGGATATACTTTGGAAACCCACAAACTCTTCATGAAAAATTATGAAGGATTTGAATAGAATACTGCTATGAGTAACCTAGGATAAACCTAAGGTTTCATATATTAAGGAAGGTGTCATAATTTATACATCTTATAAATACTTTTTCATGGTTCTGTTGTTTTCTTCTATGATATGTGTTTATCACCTTGTGATTTCTGATTTTAGTCAATGTAGATATCTGGAAGGAACATGGTCGAAATTTAATGTTTTGATGTGGAATTTATGTGAATTATGAAAATATATTTTCCAAGTGGAAATATCAGATTGAGAATAAGGAATGTGGTATGATTATTGGTTATACTTTTGAAGATAAAGAGACTACAAATGACTTGTGAAAGGTATATTATGTTATTATAGTACTATTTACATTAATCATAAGAAGCATGATTAGATTGAGGTTGAGGAACCTTAAGAAATGATTCATATATTATAGGAAATAGGTATTAAATAATAATCTAATGAGGCTTGAGTAAGGGTTTAGTAGAAAAGTTGGATGATTTAAGTACATATGTTTTGAAATTAAAATATTATGTTATATTAATCATGAAATATATAATTATTTTCAGTATGCATTTTATTTATGGATTGAAAATGATATGTTTAACAGTGATGGAGACTTATAATGTTGATATTTCTATAATGGGAAGGTTACCCTTAATGTGATAAAGATGTTGAGAAAATTTTGTTTCTCTTGGATAAAGGGATGATTATTTTGGATAAAGTAAATTAGATAGCACTGATCACCTCGAAACTGATAAAGGATCTATTGAAAAAGTAGTCTATGTTATCTTGTATAAAGTTTAAAACTTCATGGATTTATGGAATATATCCTATAATCTATGTAATAAGGAATCATGCATGTTTTCCATAAATATTTATGGTAATTTAGGTTATTACCATGATTTAAAAGAATAATTTCTGAATGTATTCACATATTAGGAATTTGACGTCCAAGTGTTAAATTGTGATATATAGGGGATAAATGTTTATATGATTTCATGAAATTATTTTGAATGTTTTTTATTTTTATCATTCTAATGGTTTATAAGGTTAACCATTCATGAAAATTTTAAGTTAAACATTGGGGGAAGAATTTATGTATTGAGATTCTATTAAAAACCTTGGATAAAAGAATATTTAGTCATTAACCTTATTTTAAGAGTGTCCATCATATTTATTTTAGAAATTATATTTGTGTGGCTTTAGAAAAGGAAATCATGTATGTTGTGTAACAACCAATAATGTTCGGTATGGCCATGGGTCTTGAACCCATCACTAAAGGATGATAAGGGTTTCATGACTACCACCAGACAACATGATGTTCTCGTTATTATATAATTATTGTTTATGATAAATCTTTATGATGGAACAATAGTGATACATTTAATTATTATAGATTAATGTATTAACCTTATTGACTTTGAAGAATACTTAGAGAAAAATAGTCATTCTTTTTATTCATTTATGGGCCATAAGATCAGTTAAAAGTATACTTTAGTGATTCGAAAATCAAAGTTAATTTATGGACTTCCATTTTTTAAAGTAATGAAATAATTAGAAATAGATAAATGTATAACCAAAGAATGATTTTTTAATATAAATATATCAAGTTAGTATATTTTCTTATATTCATGGTCAATGAAATAATTTCTCACTATTAGGTTAATGATAAAAAAGTGTTCTCCTAATACCTTAATTTTTGTTGAACCCATGGCCTTTAAAATCAATATAGATTTATGAATTTTAGGCCAAAAAATTTTCCTTGATCATTCAATTTTTTGTTATTGATGACCTCAATCACCCCTATAAATATTTACACTTTTTCTCCATATCAAATAATCACTCCCAACATATGTTATTCTATGTAGAAGAATAGTTATAAACCATTGATAACCCAAATGAATTTCCAAGGAGAAATTCATTTTAGGGGGGGGGGGTATAATGTAACAACTTGGGATTTTGTGAATTATTTTTTTGAATTTATTTAAACTTTGTGATATTTTTCATTTCACATAACACTGAAAAATTGTTTATTTTATATTAGATCACTATGTTTGGATTTGTTATACAAAACACTATATTAACCATGCACTACATAGAACATAAATTTTAGTCTTCCGAACCTCTCATGGATTTGTGAAAGGATGCTTATTTCATTTTATTGGTAACAGTCTTGCAATTGAAGTGGAACTTTGGGATATAATTAAAGAAATCAGATATGATGTCCACTATAATTAGAATCAATTATGGTTGGAGTCTGACTTGAACACTACTATTCAAATTCTTTGTGATCGATCCAAAAATGTACCATGGAAGATCTTGCCTGACTGGATCGAATGTCTGCGGCTGGCGGAGTTACTCTCTCTTGAAGTAACGTACGATTATCGTCAGGCCAATCGGGTTTCTGACGCTCTGTCTAAGAGAGCAATTTTTGAAGTTAGTTCGAATTTTTCCTGTGCCACGCCTGCATTTTTCAATGATCTTGTCCAGGCTGATATTTGTGGTAATGTGTATACCCATCTTTCTTGATCAATTTCGTGTCTCTACTCTCCTGTGTACTTTTACTTTTGATTAATATATTTTTATTAGGAGCAGGTCATTGCCTGTCTCCTGACTTTTTGGGTAAATTATAAATTTCTCTACACTGAAAACCAACTTTTCATATGAAACATGAAACACCAACTTGTCATATGCAACAAACAACATTGAGTTTACATACGTTGCACGCAACACTGAGTTTCTATAAAACATATTTTTATTACTATAATTATTCAATTGATATAATTATAATATAGATATTAAAAGAAGTAATATGAATATTAATAACTAATTTTAAAATATTTTTTATAATGGTTTTATATAAATAAAATAGATTGATGATGAAATATTCAAATTTTGGAAAAGTACTTATATGTTTAAAAATGATATTTTCTCAAATGAATTGATTTTTATGTACTTCTATTAAAAATAATAAAAATTAATTTTAGGTAAATTTGGAATTTTAATTTTATAAAATAAACTTTATTTTTTAATTTATACTGTTTGAATTATATTATGGACTATTTTTTGGATTTTTATGAGAAACATCATTTTTTGATGAATAGTAAAATATACCAAATTTTAATTCAAAGTGGCCTTTTGATCTCATTTATTTATTAGGATAAATTATATTTTAATCTTTTTTCAATGTTTACTACGATAATATTTTGACCAATTTATTCAATTTAGTTTATTATAATCAATTTCAATTTGAAATTGGGTTTACAAACTTAGAAAAAGGCTAAATGTTTTAATTTTAAAACCGCTATGTCATCCGGTCAATGAGATTAATTTTATATTAATTTCTTCCACTTTTATGATTAAAATTTAGAAAAATGGATTACATATTTGTAATCATAATAATTGATAATTTATGATAATTTCAAATTTTTTTTTACCCAAAATATTATTGAAAGGGATTAAAATTAATTAGAATGGTTAAGAGAAAAAATAATTTAATAAAGTAGTAAACCTTAAATTTTAGACCCAAACTGATCTATAGACTTGTACAACACCCATTTTATGGAAATTTTTAGCCCATGAAACTTCCATTATTGAGTTTGGTTTGTTTGGAATGTCTTTTTTAGGTAAAAACATGGGTACACCTAACTTGTTTTAAAAAATGCCAAGTTTGTCCTTTCCCTTCCCTATAAAAGGCCACAACCTCTCCCTTTTCTTCACAAATTTCAAAACAATTATGTTTGACCAATATCGACCCAATACACTTCCCAAAATACCTATATTACTCATTTAATACTAAAATTGATAAAAAATCAATCCATGTAAGCCTTTTGGTAGAAACCTAAAGGAGTTACCCAATTAAGAGGTAACATCTTATATCAAGATATGTTATTTTATTTTATTTCTCCACCCCCTAAAATATATTTATTCCATGAATTTTTGAAAAATTTATCTTCAATATACTATGTTTTTTTGATATGGTTTTGACTTACACTTACACACACCTTCATCTAATGGGTAACGAACATACTGTTGCTATGTTTGACGAACTATTGTCCCACAAAATGATGATTGTTCATTTTTCCATTAACACCTCTCATAGTGTAAATTATAATGGAAAAATATATTTATATATGATAAATACGATATTTATAATTTCTTTATTCTTCTTTAATTTTTATTTATAATATACCTTTATACTTTCTATTTTGTGTATTTATGATAATTTCGTTTGTGGAAGTGTAGATTACTGCCCCCTCAAAGCGATATGACTCGTTCTTTCCATACATGGGATGTAAAAGTGTTGGTATTAATAAACCTATATAACACATATAACATAGATATTATACTTGAGTTATAATATACACATATCATTTACTCCTAAATCTTTTACTTCATTAAATAAATGAATGTAGCGTTCATGCGTACGTACGTCCTACCGTCTCCATGAACGATGCATTTCATTTCTTATCTCTGAACTTTATAGATTATTAGAAATAAATATTTACTAAATATATATGATATTTAGGTCATGCTTTACATTATTTGTATGATTAAAAAATTATCTATGTAATAGGAGAGGAAAATAACTAATTAAAACATACTTGAGAAAACTAGGTAATAAACACCCGAAATAGTGAAAATAATGAAAGATGGTTAAAAATGGGTAATAACATATTATAATAAGATTATATATCAAATTATAAACCTTTTAGGGTAATTTAATAAGTTATTAACATATTTTAAACTACTATACAAGTGTATAAATTTCACACAACAAATGGATGGTTATGGTAATGGAACTTCATCTCACTTTTATTTCGGTGAGATATATGCCTTATTCACCACCCAATTTTTTTTATTTCATGTACTGAAAATTAATGATTTATATGAATATTATAATTAATTTTATTATTATTTAAATATCCATTTTATAACCATTATTTCATGGGTTTTAAGTTTCAAAAGTTACCAAATCGGTAAAATAGTTTTGTCTCAATTTTCTTTCTTTGAGACTCAAGTTTGGTTGTGCACCTAAATTCTTTTTCGAGGTGTATATAAAATTTTTACATGTTATATCATGAATATAATTATTTTCATGATATTTTAATATTCTTGTAATTTCATTTTTTTACATGGAGAGTATGATCCCAAGTTACGAAGTGATAATAGTGTATTGAAACAATCTCATTGCTTTTAGAGATTGTCAATGATTATGCTCCTTTGATGAAATATTATGATACATATCTCAAGGAAAATAATATGTTTCAAAATACTATGTTTATTCAAGATATATCCTTTATTTATTACCATTTTTTCACTCTTTGGTACTTAATATAATTAAGAAAATTGTTTAATGAAAATCTGGTCGTATTTCTCTCTTTGGACGAAAATCAATTTTATTTCAAAAACCAGGTTTTAGAAAATATTTTCAAAAATTTTTTCAAATGAAAATTGAATATTATTTTCAAGGGAAAATGATTTAAAAATGTTTCACTATTTTCCACATTTAGTTATAAATTTTCAATGTACTTTCAAAGAAAATTGTTTTCAAAATGTTTTCAATATTATCTATATGAGTTCAAGTAAAATGTTTTCAAAACATTTATAAGATTTATTTTTTATTTTTTAAAAGTATTTTCAATGAAATAGTTTTCAATAAAATTTAAATCTTGTTTTATATTTTTTTCAAGGAAAATGGTTTTAAAAAGGTTTTATGTTTTTAAAAAACCATTTTCAATGATGAAATGATATTTTCCTCATGAATTATTTTTAAAAGATCATTCCAAACTATTTACCAACTCAGATGAAATCCATTAGTTTTACTCATAAATTTATGGGAAAATTATTCAATACTTTCATTCATATTCTTTCTATGAATGGTTAATGTTTATGAAACTCATTTCTCTTTCCCAGGTTGTATGATTTTGAAACTCCTTCTTTTCACGGGTGGTGATTATGAGACCTTGAGATTTCCTATAGTTAATGATATAATTAAATGTCTATGATGACTATATCATTTAATGGGATATGTAATTATTATTATTTAAAATCTTATGGAACTTTTATGTATTTTTTTTGTGTTGGGTTGGATCTATATCTCCTTCCAATGCATTTGGTAATTTTGGATGAATCATGAGTATATATGTTATGCATGAACCTTATTTCATGTTCACAATGTTATGTGTGAACCTGATTACATGTTCAAATTGTTATTCATGGACCTGGTTACCTATCAAAAAGTTTATAGGTGAACCTTATTAAATGTTCACAATGTTATGATTGAACCTTATTACATGTTCACAATATTATACATTGACCTAGTTACATGTCCATATCTTTATGCGTGAACCAGATTACATGTTCACAATGTTATGTGTGAACTTGATTAAATGTTCACTATGTTATACATGGACGTGGTTTTATTTCCATAAGGTTATGCATGAACCTGATTACAAGTTCATAATGTTATGCATGGACCTGATTGGATGTCCATAAGTTAATATAGGGGCTTGATTTCATGTCCTTAACTTAATGAGTGAGCCTATTTCTACTTATACATGTTCACAATGTTATAAACCAATGTTCATGCCACAAATTCCATGTCTTATTCCTATTTTATTATTTCATGACTTATTCTATTAATTCTCTTATAATCCATGTCTTATGAACAATCAATCTTTATTATGATATATACACTACTGAAAAAATGGTCTATACCCACGGTTCAAAACCATGGGTATAGCCTATACCCACGGTTTGAAAACCGTGGGGTACTTAATCCAAAAAATTGGCGCCCAGGAGGTTTCGAAACCGCGCCTCCCTCAGGGCCTCGCAACAACGCTCCACCATCAAACCAACCGGGCTATTAATTTTATCTGTTATATATATATCTATCTGCTAATATATGTTAATATAATCCACGTCAGGTTTTTAACTTCAAAAAACGTGAATACGAGGTTTCGAACCCGCACCTCTTGCTAGGCAGCGTGCCCACACAGAACACTGAACCAACCGAGCTATTAAAGTTTTTTGTTATAGATACATATATCGGAATATATATATTAATATGATGGGGTATTTAAATACAAAATGCGCGACCTTGGGAATTCGAACTCTCATCTGACCGTAAACCTAAAATCCGGTTATGAGGTACCAACCGAGATGACAATGTTACTTGATTTATATATATTCATCTGCCTATATATATTAAAACGGTCTGAGAAAAAATTTCTCCCCGCCAAATATTTTTTCGTGTCCCGCCTAATGGTTTTTCCGGCCATAAGGCGGGAAAGCTATACCCATGGTTTTAGGGGACCGTTGGTATAGGTCTTCCAAAAAAAAATGCAATACCCACAGTTTTGAAGAACCGTCGGTATAGGTCTTCGAAAAATACCCTATACGGACGGTTTTCTCCAAAACCGTGGGTATAGGTCTTATTAGAAAACAATACCCACAGTTTTTGGAACAACCGTGGGTATAGGTTCCCATACTATACCTATACCCATGGTTTTGGAAAACCGTGGGTATAGGGGTACCGTATACCCACGGTTTGTTGCAAAATCGTGGGTATAGACCTATTTTCCAGTAGTGATAATATGAACGGTATGATCTTCAAATGTTATGATCAAGTTTTATACCCTTAGTTAATGTTATTATTAGACATTTCCCTTATTTACCCTTACTGAGAATTTAAGATCACCCTTTCTTATGTCTCTTATCCCCAGGTTAGGAAGAATGGTTTTATGTAGAAGCACTAACAGTGGAGATATTTATGGGAGATGTTGAAGATCTTTCACGAGGATAGAAGATTTTTTTTCCAAGTTTCCAAAGACACTAAACTATTACTGTCCTTGAGCATATATTTTTGTAATGTACTGAATATTCATCTAAAATGATGTAATATACTTGTATATCAAGCATGGGTCACTATATTCAATTTTTTAGATTCACTTACTTGGTTCTTTTTTCATCTCCAAGCCTATTTTAGAAAGGATTGGGGAGTCACACTTAGCTTATCACCGGCTAGGTGGGCCCTAGTGGGTCATGTCGTGATAGGTCATGAGAATGGTTTTAAAGGATAAATATGATTATTATTACATGAATGAGGTTTTTTTAATATAAATAGAATAACTAATTAATATCATGAATGATAAATAATCATTATAAAATTAACCATATCAAACAATAAATCTAATAATATTTTTTTATTCATATTATGTAATATGTTCATATCCATTAATAATTCTTCTACGTCATTAAAATTATGATATATTTCTATTATTAACAATAAATATTATCATTATTATTATATTAAATTGTTATTTCAAATTAATAAACTTATTATAATCTATTAATCATGCTATGATCATTTTTGGGTTAGTTTGACAACCCAAGTGAATAATGTTAAAAAATTACTTCATAAATGACTATGAAAAAATAATTAATTTCATGATGTAATTTAAAGATTTAATTAATTATTTTGTTTTATTTCTAGAATTGATACTTTAATATTTAACTCTATAATTAAGAAAACACATTTCGTTGGGTAATAAAATCACTAAAGTGTGTTTATTGTCTATTTCATCTTCAAGGATAAATAATGAAACAATCATCAAAGACAAATGAAGCACCAGAAATCATTATAACTCATAAAATATAGTAAATTTAATGAAATTTTGAGGATAAAATTGGGGAGAAAATATAAAACATACATCACTCCTAGGAAACTAGTACAAATAGTCAAAAATATAAACACCTAATGTGGGAAAATAGTTATAAACTAACTAATATAGTTTTAGATAATGATTTTTAATGAAAATTATAAATAGTGTTTGGTATGAATATAGTTATAAAATTATTTATTAAGGTATTTATGTTTTTTATATAGGATTTTAAAACACTTCCATGTAAATTGATAGTAATGTTAAGGGTTTCTTGGTATCATTTTCAACTCCATGGGATATGTTTGATATTGTGCGCTATAAATTATTTTATATGGAGGATTGTGTAAGAAACTGGCTTTTCACTCAGGCACGGATCATTTATTTTTCAGTCTAAATCTTTAGTTTAGACCTAATATGGATGCCTAATGGGTTAGAAAGGGTGTCGGGGGCGTCTGTGGCATGTTCAGAGCCCGAAACACATATTTTTGGGGAAAATAAGATTGGTGCATGATTTAGAGTAAACCATGAAAGAATTCCACATGGTATAGAAAGCTGTGCGGATTATGTTTCTTTGGATAGAGCCCCCTCACATGGTTGGCGCATGGTCGTGCGACCTAACCTTGTGAGCACCCCATTTTTCCCAGGTACCCATGCATGGTTTCTGCATGGTTTTTCAAACCATGTGGACTAAATGTGCACAAGATATTTTAAGGTTAAATTTTACTTTTTGACTGTAATGATATAATTTGAACCCTTCTTCTTGCCTAATCTGATTTTATATAGGATTATCCTATTTCTCTCTCATTTTGGGGCCTTTGGAAGATCTAAACTTATAATCAAGAGATCTCCATCATCTGACAACCAATATAGATTCTGTTTATCACGTTGGATGTGCAACTGTAAGTACTTGAGTCCTCTTGAGCCATTCTCCTTATCTTTTTCTCTCGACCAAGATATCATGGTATGAGAAAATTTCCCCCTTATTAAGATCTACTATGATCCAGGGCATATCAAGGTGTGATTCTAGAGTAGGAGAGTCATACAACCCTAAGGTGGGTGGCCTATAATTTACCCCTACAGTTCGTCAATTTTGGAATGTACATGTGGACCCCACAAATTTATATGGGTGCCATTTCATAAATTTATATGACATGATTATACTCATTAAAACCATATGGTTATGATCTTTTCAAATATGTGATTTTTTGTTAGTGGTTACACCTGCAACTCAATCTACCCCTTGTCGATGGTTATGCCACATTTGGGTTTTTAGTGTTTTGACACATTTGAGCCACTATTCGGGTGTGCCTTCACTTTAACTCTATAAGGGTAATATTTCTATATTAAAAGTCCTGATTATATAGTGAATTTTATAATGGAAATTATCACGTGTTCTCCCCAATTTACCTTCCTAAGGTAAGTGATTCAAATTGATAATAAAAAGTGAAATGTGAATTGGAAAGTATACTAGGCATATGACTTGGACTTAAATGTAAATGATTAATTGGTTAGATATCTGTATCACCCATTACCACATTAATGGAAGGTAGAAAAATGAACCTTGAATCTGTAGTATTCATTAAATGGATTAAATGGTTGCTTGATACATGTTCTCATCACACTAATAAAAGGAAAGGATGGAACCAAATGACTATATAAAAATGTTGCATTATACTGGACCTTATCACACTAATAGAAGGAAAGGCTTGAAATGAAGGAGATATTACATTACTACATAATTAAACAAAAAATGATTTGACTCAATCTCGCCTTGGATTCTGATTGGAGAATGCCATGAGCATTTGAGAACCCCATTCTGATTCAAGGAAACAAACTTCTTACATTGATACACACCTAGATCCTGATACTTGTTTTTTATTGGATGCCCGATTTGACACTATAGTATCCTTTCATTATAATTACAGGATTCCTTGGATACACTCCTTATATCCACCATTGAAACGTAGGTCCCATGGTTTCAGCTTATAGGTCCCTAGCTTTGCATAGCCCCATTTTAACTTGGATGATCAACTTGTACTTGATAGGCACCTTATTTTGGAATGCCTTAGAACATGATCCTTGTATTAAACTCTTAATCTTATCCTGAATACAGTTACTACAGAGCTGGAAACCCTTGAGTTCTACTTTTCCCTTGGTTACTGCCTTAGAACTCTTATATTAAGTAGCATTGATCATAGTTTCATTTTTACATCTTGGAACCTTCATTATCTATAATATCATGAGGTGATGTTAGTGTTGGATATGCCTAATGCGGCCTATCAATATGTAATTGGAAATTAATTAATTATAGGAAGTGGTTACATGTTTAAACACCATACGAGGGATGAAACAGGTACGTGGGTATTTAGTTACATTGTACTACTTTACTTTATATATATATATATATATATATATATCTATATTCTTGCACACTATTATATTTCCATTACACGAGCCAGATTTTATAGACACTTTTGGTGGTGGCCCATTTCGATTTATCTCACAACCTCCATGGGCACCATTTGGTACCTGGTGTAGATTACATGGTTGCTGGTGTTGAGAAAGGGAAGCATACAATTTTGAACACTTGATTGCTTGGTGTTTAGTATGGAGAATGACAGTAGAGGATCGAGTTGGAAATCAGGATTCTTGGGAAAGTATTTTTATTCCTTTGTACTTTTTTGGAAACATTTTACGCCTGGTGTTTTGCATCCATGTGTTCCAATTTTCTCGTAACATGACATACCATCAGTTTTTGAATGCTATTTCAGTTGTTTCAATTATTATCACTATTGTCTCTATTTTCCACCGTGTCTTCAGTTTACCAATATTGCTTCCACTATTTACATATGTTTACTTTCACTCACTACACTACACTTTGGTAATGATAGAATAATACCCCCATGGAAACAACGTAGGCCCTCACTACTAGTCAATAGCCTTTGGTGTTCGGGGAGATGTGCTTGAGGCTATGTGGGCCATCGGGGTCAGGGAAACTATCGAGTAACATATGGGTCTTAGACGTTACAAAGTGAGATCAGAGGGTTTTCCTTTCCTACCTTACTATTTGGATACAATTGATTAGAGATTAGGAATGATTGGGACTTAGTCGTAAGTTGTTATTGGGCATCGGGAACCCATGTTTGGGGTGAAAACCATGTTTCCTAAATTATATCTGCTGTTATTCTTTTTCCTATTATAGTTGATATTATTTCAGCATTGGGTGGAACACATTCTATGTGGTGTTGTTTATTATTACTCTAGTGGATGATTTTCTTTCATCCTTATCCTGATGATATAAGTGTAAAGAGAATTTTTACATTCATCATTATAGGGACCTAGAATTCACATTTCATGCATATTTCTATGCCATATAGGTTCATTTCACTACTTTGCATTCATTTATATGTTTGTGATTGTTGAGTGATGTTGTGGTAGTTATCTTATGCTTGTATTAATTTTGGTTGAGATTGAGTGATTTCTTGTCTCAATTCATGAGCTGTATGGGACCTCTGGGGTTGGTATGAGTAATTTATCGACTTGAGCCATTATACTATAGATAAATGGGTGTTATTTCTAGTGATAGGTGTATGGGAACTGATTCATCAGAAATGGATATCCATTATAAGGTGGATAAGGAAATCTAAAATGAATTGGTTGAACATCATTATCCCTCCTTATCATGTCTATTAAATGTAAAGGAGTGAACCTAGAAATTAAATGTAAAATGAAATGAAACATATACTTGATCACTTACCAATACCTAGTCGTGTAAGTAGGTAGTTGGTGTAGTAAGCCTTGTATGTGAGTTTTATTACTTTTATCTTCCACTAGTGATGCTATCTTATGTTTATAAGCTTGTTCTGAGGCATGTGCTAGGTATTTTTAGAACAATGCCATCACAATGTCCTTGTGTTTTTATCTACAAGGGTGGTGACGACCATGCTCCAGACATGGTGGGGCCTGAATAACCAGTCTTACCTTTAAGAGTGCCACTTGAAGAACTTCCTGTTATACCCAATCTAAGAACGTATTCCCAAGTTCATGATGGTTTTATATGTTTCATGTAGTCTATATATGATGCTCTATGGCTTGCACCAACATTGGCTGATTTGACTCTTGAGTTCCAGCAGTATCATCATCCTAATTTCATAGGGGATGGTGGTCCACAGGCTGCTGAGTCTTGGATAGAGGCCATCTTATCTATATTTTAGTATCTGGAGATGCCTCTAGAGTAGAGGTTCTGTCTTGCTATATACATTATTCCGGATTTGGCCAAGCATTGGTGGGATGTGATTACCCAGGCTGGTCATCATTAGGGTATGTTATGGGAAGATTTCCAGACTACTTTCTATGATTATTTCTTTCCTCAGATGCTGAGAACCGGAAGAGATAGATATTTCATGTATCTCGCATAGTGTTCTATGTCAGTCATGGAATATTCAGCACATTTCTGAGAGTTATAGCGCTTTGTACCACTTCTATCTGGTGATGAGATTTCGCGTGCTAGAGATTTCGCGTGCTAGAGATTTCAAGGATGGGATTCAGTAGCCCATCCGTACACATGTCAATGTCTTTCACCTAACCTATTTTTATGAAATATTAAATCAATATATTATCATTGAGTGTAACTTTAGGGATGAATATAGTAGAAGGTATAGAGAAACAATACCATGTCAGGCCAGTAGTTATTCTGGTGGCAGGAAATGTTCCCTCTAGGTTTCTCGTCAGGAAAGTGACAACTAGAGTACTGGTTTAGATTGATCTATAGAGTGCCATCAGTGTTGGTTATGGGGGCATAAGAATACTAAGGATGATATAGAAATAATTGAGTTCTGGGAATATGAACGTATGGAGAATATTTAGCATTTCTTCAGGACCTTTCCACCAGCTTCTAGTGGGAAAAGATCCACCCAAGCACCATTTTCTAGAGATGGTTCTTTTGCGCTGTGTCAGTTAGGGAGTTTGAATAGCACCAATAGTTCTATCTTAGGAGGAGGTCATTGCTGTTGTAGCCATACCCCTAATCACCAATATCAACAATAGTGTAGTTATGATCATGGTAGTCTATCTATTTCTTATGGCCATGGATCTGGTCAATTGCATGAACATCAGCCAATACCCAAGCATCAAGATATAGGACCATCTATAGTACGAGGTAATATTCTAGTATCCTCTATTATTGTATATGATTTATTTGATATTGGTGATTCAAACTCTTTTATCTCTGTATCCATTGTGGAAATTCTTATACTAGATATACAATATTACTATGGTGTAAGGACCCAAGATATCTCGTTAGGGGTACAAACAGAGGGCATATTCCATTTTAGGGACTATCTCCTTAATGTAGGCAATTACCCTTTCTTATGGAACACTTTATTCTCAAGATGACAGGATTCGATGTAATTCCTGGAATGGAATGGTTGGTTCACTATCATGCTTTTGGAGAATGCTACTTTTGTAGGGTATCATTTACATCACCAAAGGGCTATAGTTATCTACATAAGGGTGAGTGGGATAACCAGGCTAGTAGAGATTGACCAGAGTATCATGGGAAAGGTAGAGTGACTAACCAAACTTCAAATCTCTTCATGGAGGATCAAGGTATAAATAAGGCAGATTTATCTCTAGTAGTGGATCATTTCAGGGTTGTCTTTATTGATGTTTTTTATGGATTACCTCATAAGAGAGTGGTAGAGTTTACAATTGATCTTGTTATAGGATAATCTCCAATGTCCATTCCCCTATAAAGGATGGAACCAACATATCTTTAAGAGCTCAAGTGGTAGTTAGAGTATCTAGAGGACCACGGTTTTAAATGGACTAACACATTCTCTTGGGGTTCACTCGTGATTTTCTCAGAGAAGGCAGATAGAATGTTACATCTTTGTGTGTATTATAGAATGTTGAACTAGATTAAAATCAATAACTGGTATCCACTTCCTCTAATAGATTATAACTTTTACCAGCACTGAGGAGTAAAGGTCTTCTAAATGATCGACCTGAGGTTAGGTTATCATTAGGTATGATTCATACCATCAGACATACATCTTAAAGCTTTCCGTAGCCGGTATGGTCTGTATGAGTATCTTGTTATGCCATTTGGTCATATGAATACACCTTCTATTTTTATGGATCTAATGAACAGGGTGTTCCAACTATATTTGGACTATTTTTTGTGGTATTTGTGGATGATATCTTGGTGTATTCCAACACACATAGAGACAATGCGAATCATCTTGATATCTTTATGAGTACTCTAATAGAGTACAAGATTTATTCCAAGCTTGATAAGTGCCACTACTGGATCGACAAAGCCCAATTTTTGGGTTATATTATATTAGAATCAAGAGTATATATGGACCTAGAAAAGGATAGTGCTGTAGTTTTCTGGGAGCATCCCAAGAATTTGTTTGATATCAAGAGGTTCTTGGGGAAGGCTGGATATTACAGGCGTTACATACAAGACTTAAAAATTGTTTCTTCACCTCTTACCAGTCATAAATTAAAGGTTTTCAAGTTCTTGTGGTCAAAATCATGTGAGAAAACCTTTCAGGAGTTAAAAGGGAGGCTTGTATGTACACCCATTATAATTCTTACAGAGCTTGGAAAAGGCTATACCATCTTCTGTGATGCATCAGGCATTAGCCTAAGAGTAATGTTAATGAAGGAAGATAGAGTCATTGAGTATAAATATCATCATTTTAGGCCTCATTATAGAAATTATCTGACACATGACATGGAGCTATAAGCAGTTTTCCATGCCTTACATTATTGGAGACACTATTTTTGGGTGAGTGCTTGGTTGTGTACACAGATCACAAGATCATAAAATATATATTTTCTCACTGTGACTTGAACCTCAGACAATGGATATGGGTCCTATATCTACAATAATTTGATTTTGATCTTACCTGTACACAAGAGAAGGAAAATGTTGTTACAGATGCACTAAGTTGAAAAAATCCAGCACATGCCATACATGAAGCCAGTGATGAATGGAAGTCAATGGCCCTCTTTTCTGAATAGAATCTATAGTTTCATGATATTAACGAGAAGTATTATATTTTGGGATTAAAAGTTACCTTTTACCTCCTTGATAAAGTGAATATTACTTAGTTTTCAAATCCCGAAGGATTGGTTCTCTTTGAGTGTATATCGATAGATAACCCTCCTCCAGATTGGTCTATAGACAGAGAAGACATCCTTTTTCTAGATGGATGTATCTGGGTCCCTAAAGACAGAATAGGGGAGTTGATGAAAGAGTCCCATACCTATCAATATGTAGTTCATCTAGGAATCTCAAATACGTATCCAGATATGTGATGCTAGTATTGGTGGCATGGGATAAAATTTTAGATATCGTGCTTTATCACTAGGTGTTCCACCTATCAGCAGGTGAAGGCAGAGCACCAGAGACTTGCAAACCTATTACAACCACTTCCAGTCTCATAATGGAAGTTGGAAGATGTTAATATTGATTTTGTAGTTAGTTTACCTAGGTCACTGAGGGGTATCGATACTATATTGGTATTCATTCACCGACTAACAAAATATTCCCACTTCATTTCTATATGAGAGACTTTCTCAGTTGATGAGTTGGGAATACTGTATGTCTGTGAGATCGTACATCAACATGGGGTTCCTCATACTATAATTTAAAGTCATGAATCTCATTTCACTTCATGGTTTTGGTAGGTTTTATAAAAAGAAATGGGAACTTAGGTGCTTCTAAGTACAACATCTCACCCTCTGACCGATGAACTATTAGAATGGATGATATATGTTCTAGTGGATATGATCAGAGCATGTGTCCTTAATTTTGGTAGTTCTTGGGAAACGAATATTCCTCTCATCGAGTTTTCCTATAATAACTGTTTTTATGTGATCATTCAGATAGATCCTTTTGAATACAAGTATGTTAGGCCATGCTGTTCACCCCTATCCAGGATGGAGGCAAGTGAGGCAGCCCTAATATGTTCTCATCTTGTCCAAGAGACATTAAAGCAAGTTCAACTGATCAGGAAGCGTATGACTACTACCCAGTATAAAATCTTTTTTCCCAATTTCCATTTACAGCTTCTTGAGTTTGAGGTTGGGGATCATGTATTTATAAGAGTATCACCCAGGCTAGGGCATAGATGGTTACAGAAGCAGGGAAAGTTGTCACCTCATTACGTAGGGCCCTTCGAGATCATAGAGAGGGTCAAGCTTATAGATTATCGGTTTCTACTACCTCAGAGGAACTGTGCCTTGAATGACATCTATCATGTCTCATAGATTCTTCAATATCATACTGAACCATTTCATACTTTTTATCCCAATGAAGTTGATTAGATGTCGATTCTACCTTAGAGTAGTATCTAGTGAGCATTATTGACCGGAGCATAAAGGCTCTCCTATGTCGGTCTGTCCCTATGGTATGGGTGTTTTTATAGTATGGCTATGTACAAAATGAGAATTTGGAGGGGGCAGCCGATGTACATTCCTAATGGCTAAAGTTGTCCTCAGACAGTGTTTCTCCACCCTTGGAAGTTGAACACGGGGACGAGTTCTTTTATGGCGGAGACTATAAGAACCCAATTTTTCACTCAGGTATGAATCCTCTATTTTTCAGTCTAAATCTTTAATTTGGACCCAATATGGATTCCAAATGGGTTAGAAAAGGTCTCAGGGGTGTCTGAGAGAATTTCAGAGCCCAAAATCCATATTTTTTGGAAAAACAGGCTTGGTTCATGGTTTAGAGTAAAATGTTTTGGGATTCTACATGGTTTGGAAAATTGGGAGGATTGTGTTTTTCAAAATAGAGCCACTTGGAATGAATGGTTCATGTCCATGCATCCTAACCATGCGAGCACCCCATTATTTGCAAGTACCTATGCATGGTTTGCATACGGTTTGTTAAACCATGCGGACAAACCGTGCACAAGCTATTTTAAGGGTAAATTTTCCTTCTTCCCTTAATGATCTAATTTGTACCCCTCTTCTTCCCTAATCTGATTTTATGCAGGATTAACTTCATTATCTCTCAATTTGTGGATTTTTGATGATCTAAACATGGAATCAAGAGATCTTCATCCTCCAGAAACTGATCGAGCTTCCGTTCATCACATTAGATGTGCAATGGTAAGTACTCGAGTCCTCTAGATTCATTCTAATTCTCTTTTGATCTCGATTGAGATATCATGGTATGAAAATTTTCCCCTTTTCTTAGATATACTCCGATCCACAGAAAATCAAGGGCTAATATTGGAGGTGGAGAGTCGTACAAACCTAAGGTGAGTGGTCTATAATTTATCCCTAATGTTCGTCAATTTTGGAATATATGTGTGTGTCCCACGAATTTCGTCGGGTTCCATTTATTAAATTTATATTTCATGATTATAATCATTAGAATAATATGGTTATGATCATTCCAAATACGTTATTAGTTGTTTGTGGTTACACCCACAACCCAGTATTCCCCATGTCTATGGTTATGCCACATTTTGGGTTTAAGTATTTTTACACATTTGAGCCACTATCCGGGTGTGCCTTTTCTTGAACTCTCTAAGGGTAATCTTTTTATATTAAATGGAATTATTATATAGTAAATTTCATAATAGAAAGTACCATGTGTTCTCACCACTTGACCCACCAAAGTTAAGCACTTAAATTTGATAATTAAATGTGAGATGTGAATTGGAAACTATACAAGGCATATGACTTGGCCTTAACTGTTAATGTTCAATAGCTTTCATATCTATATCACCCCTTAAAAAAATCAAAGAATGGTAGAGGAATGAACCTTGAATTTGGAATATGATTTAAATGGTTTCATGATAATTTTCCTTATCACACTAATGAAAGGAAAGGATTGAACCAAATGACTATATAAAAAGGTTGCATGATATTTGAACTTGTTACACTAATGAAATTTAAGGCTTGAACTGAAGGAGATATCACATGACTTCATAATTAAAAATAAATGGCCGGACTCGAGATCACCTTGGATTATGATCGGATAATTCCACGAGCACTCGAGAACCCCATTCCGATTCAAGGACACAACTTGCACAGGTTGATACCCACCTAGATCCCTATCCTTTTTTGTTCATGGATGCCCATTATGAAACTTTAGGATCCTTTCATTATCATTACAGTATTCCTTGGATATAGTCCTTGGATTGAGGATTGACATGTAGGGGCTATAGTTACAAACCAGAGAGCCCTATCTCTACTTAGCCCCATTTTACCTCGGATGATCCCCTTGGACTCAGTAGGAACCTTATTTTGGAATTCCTTGGAACAAGATCCTTATATTAAACTCTTATCATTAGACATGCTATAATTACTACTGAGTTGGAAACCCTTGAGGTCTACGTTGCCCTTCGTTACAACCTTAGAACTTAATTATTACGTATCATTGATCATGTTTTACTTGTTACATATTGGAAAATTCATTATCTATACTACCATGAGGTGATGTTAGTGTTGGTTATTCCTCACATGACATATCAATATGAAATTGGTAAATATTTAATTGAATGAAGTGGTTACATGTTCAGACACCAACCAAGGGATGAAGAATGTACTTGGGTATTAAGTTACATTATACTTATTTACTTTATATATATATATGCTTGAACATTATTTTATTTCCATTACATGGGATGGATGTTATAGACACAATTGGTGGTGGCCCACTGAGATTTATCTCACACCCTCTCTAGGCATCGTTTGGTACCCAGGGAATATTACATGGTTGTAGGTGTTGAAAAAGGGAAGATTACAACATCAAACACTTAATTGATTACTATTTAGTATGGATCATGATACAATACAAGAATTTCTATTATTTGTGATGGGACATCTGCAATTGAAAAGTTTACCATCACAAA